>OX637472.1:10010000-11319166 GCA_951800055.1 Cenopis cana
ATGCGTTGATATGTCAGTCAGTCAGTCAGTTTCTTTTTTTATATATTTAGATAAAGACTGTTCATTTCCACAATATTACATCTTAAAATCGATACCGTTTTCGTAATTGACGTCCGAAAAAAAAAACATAAAACTACACCCATATTGATATTTAGTTATTTCAATTTCAACCCCATTTCACCCCGACAGGGGAGATGGTATTTCATGTCCGCGACGTTGGATTTTAAAATCATTGTAGTTTTCGTAATTAGCGACCCGATAAACCACATACACAATACCCATTGTCGATTTTCACACTTTGTCACCCCATTTCCCCCTTTTAGGGGTTGAATTTTCAAAAAACTGGAGACACGTGTTTACTTATTTTGTTAGGAGTACTCCTGTGAAGTTTTGAATAAAATAGTCTGACTAATCTTGTTTCCCCATACAAACTTTGGACCCCCATTTTACCCCCTTAGGGGACGAATTTTGAAAATTCCTTCCTTAGTGCACCCCTAGACCATATATGGAACCTACGTGCCAAATTTGGAATCTCTAGAGCCAGCGGTTTGGGCTGTGCGTTGATATGTACTGACAGAAATGACTGCAGAAACGAACAAACCAGTTTTGTCTATTTAAAAAAAATTGATCCCCATACAATATTTAACCCCTATTTTCAACCCTTTGGGAGACGAAAATTTTTAAAACACCTAGTTAACTTTCCTTGTTATATCTGCGTTTTCAAAATTTCGGATGGCGGTCACCCGCCTGTAGTCCTTATTATCTCTGGTTGGTGACTTTTACCGTGATATGATCTTTATAAAACATGCGTGTGCCGCCTCTCGTATCTATTCTATACTACTTATATAAAATACATATCACGATGTAATATTTAAAAAAACGAATACATTTGTCATCCTATTTACTTGTTGAAGTTGAATCAAGACATACTTATTTACGCAACACCGAGCCGTCTATGTAATTCAAGATCGCGAAGGGCTTCGACCTGCGCGGCGTGCGAAGTAACGAATACCTACTTCTAAGCGTCCCTATAAGGCATAATTTAGCGTGGCATCATCTTTCTAAGAATTTATGCCGATACGTATACATGTTCTACTTTTTATGTATACCTAATTTATGTCTTCAACTGTACTGTTAATAAAGTGTGTGCAAAGTACGAGTCACGAATATATGGTCTCAATATACATACCGTCCGGCCGACAGCGTAGTTGTTCAGTACCTACCTACACCTACGAATGCACCGGATGAGCGGACTTTTATTATAGGCGTGTAGGTTAGGTTGTACACAAAGCGTGATTTCTTAATCGATAAATTATATCTATTTGAAAATCATTTTGGCGGTTTTGAGCCGTTTTAGATGTCAGATTATATACAAAATTTAAAGTTATTAAACGACTTAGTTTTAATTTTTAATTCATACTTCATAGCTACTATTGAACCTAATAATAAGTTGTTTAAATTACACTATGTACATATACCTAATAGAACATAAAGCTTAGGGCCGCACCGAAGCCGCCGATAAAAGTAAAGTACCTACACACACACTTGCTTGTCACCCACCCGCGCGCCTCTCGCTGTGCTGCACACCTCCGCTCACCCCGCGTATTCCCCTCTCGCGCCTACTATTAATGAAGATGCATTTGAAATCACTTAATAGGTATTTATAGGGTTCATTAGCATTACACCTTCTTCAATGTGGCCTTCATGAAAAGTCAACGTAGTGAGTTTGGCTTATATATTAATTTCACACGACTTTTTCAAAGAAAATAAAGCTCCAGATATTTTGGGTAGCTTCAGTATAAAAAGGGTCAATACATATAAGAAAGATATATATAAACCATAACTGTAATGTTAGCTTATATACCATAGCCGTAATTGAATTTTATATATTTCTGTATTAAAAATTATTATATTACGATGTTGCCTTAACAAAAATCGGTTGATTTTTCATGTATCACAAAGAATATAAATATATATAGTATGTCATAAAGTAAGTAAATGCTTATACCATTTTCGCCCGATTTTTAAGGATTTTTTATAGATTATTTTTTAATATTTTCTACAGTCACGTTGGTGGACTACGTGTTTTATTAAAGAATACCTAATCTAATTGCTTTAACAAATTTTTTGGTGCAAAAAAAGTAGCTGTTATGAATTAATGTTCAAAATTCATACAGCGCAACCGTACCGCTCTTAGGCTAAAATGTCAAACTGCAAAAAGTGCGACAGACGTCCGTCCAGCTCGAGGCCCAACGGCCATCTGTCTACTAAAATGAAGCGCGCAGTTTGCTTTTCTGATATTTTTGAGTTTTGTTAAATATAAAAACATTTAAATAAAATTAGCCGTAAAATGCACTTCTTCACATCGTTTCCTATCTATTGATATATTTTACTCGAGTCTGAGTTGGATATATTTTATATACGACTCACAATAAGATCAAAATTTACCTGTTTTTGCGATGTGAGATCATCGAGCGAAGTTTCAAATATCGTGTTTTCAGCCTTAAAATACACTAGACCGACTCTTAAACTATAACATATCTAAATATCCCATCAATAAAGTGAGTATTTAATGGTTTAAAATTGAATGAAAAATACTATGATTTCGAATAACGTGGTCTTAATGAAATGATACGTGTTTGTTTCGCAATTGATGGACCCACATCCTTAGCGATAAAAATGATGTTATATTAGATTATGTAAAAATATTACTTTAAAAGCGTCACGGAAATGTGTGGTAAAGGTTTATATTTTGTAGGGGGGCACATATTGACGTGACGTTTACTTATTTATTACACGTTTTATACGTGGTCACATTACTTTAAAATTTACTTACTGAACTGGCGTACCTGTGGCTTAGATTCCATGCATCGATGAGATACATCACATGTCGCCAGTCTCTATGTAATACGCCCTTGGCCCAGCATCATCTTGTCTTGTCCATTCATAACTTCGAAAAACCCATGACATGACAATAATGGATCCGAAAGGAAGAGTGTGGCTTCCCTTTTGCTCTTAGAGACTATTTTGATGACAGAAAGATACGTGTAGATCATTTAGAACATCTAAACTATACCGCTGCTGCTGCCTGATCCCCAAATACCCCAGGTTTTCATTGTAGTCTTATAATTTCAAACTAGTACTTGCAGGGAAAGATTTGCAGGTATAAAGTTTGTACGTGCTATAAGTTCTGGAAATAACCCTTTCAGTTTACCACTAATGAAGCAATGGAACACAGTTTCCAACCATTCGATTTTCTCCAGAACTTTACGATCCATGATCTTAAAATTTACTTGAGCCGCATTATAAAGCTATAAATAACAATAAGCCAATAGGACACTTCCATAAAGATCGACTATCGCGGACGATCGATGTCTTGCGTTGCACAAATTGCCCCCTTACCAATACTTTGAAACTGTACTTTCAGTGAACTTTCTATTATTGTACTAGAGTTCAAAATCGTCCAGCTTTAACACCGACTGATGGTGTCGCGAGTTTCAGTTGATTGACTAATGCGAAGTGTCTATTTTGTGCAGTTTTCCGGACGAGTCGCACGACGTCAGAAACAGAATTGACCTCTTAGCTTTGACGGGCTATCTGTTTGGAATTATTGATCGTGAATAATCGTGATCTTAGTTGGTTGGGGTTATTTATTTTGCTGTTTATTGAAGCTACGTAGATAATTTATTTGCATAGTACCTATTTTGCAATGAAACATAAAACATTTTGCTTTACAATAAACCGTACCATGCAGCATGCCATGCTGTTGTTAGATTATGAGAAAAAACCGGCCAAGTGCGTGTCGGGCCACGCGCAAGGTAGGGTTCCGTAGTCGTCTACCACTCGGACTAAAAAGTTCGCAAACTTATATTTACTATGTTTTTACAAAAATTAACAACATTATCTAAGGTATCAATGGAAATTGTACGAAAGTTTGCTTTTGCAAAGTACATTTCTGAAGTTCGACTATTACTCGTTAACTATTAATGTCTACTTAGCTGTGATAGTTTTCCTTTTAAATTCATCGTATTTACTACTACCATGATTTTTTTCACATGCCTAGTAGCCACCGTTTAGCTGGCAGGGGGGGGGGGGGGACACTTGACCATAGCTAAAATTATCACTTCAAAGCTTAATATCACGCTAACCAATTCTTTAATCAAAAAATGCTTTTAGAAACCTAATAATATTTTTAAAAGAGCTATCCAACGATACCCCACACGATGGGGTTTGGCAGAAAAAAAATTGCACCACCACTTTACATGTAGGAGAGGTACCCTAAAAAAAATTTTTTTTTAAGATTTTATTCTACCGTTTTGTCGGCGTCATTGATATGTATACTCATGCCAAATTACAGCTTTCTAGTACTAACGGTTACTGAGAAAAACGGGGGTCGGACGGACGGACGGACGGACATGGCGAAACTATAAAAGGGTTCCTTGTTTACTACGGAACCCTAAAAAGTGTGACAATTTTATTTGGGGATGTATGAGTGGGGTAGTTGTCTCTTGTCATTAAATTTGGGATCTATGTTACAAAGATAGTTTTTGTTTAATGTACCGTATCTCCCGTGCATTCAAGCGGCGACTTTTAACACCGAAACATAAGATGTATGGTTAAAAGTAAACATACGTTGTGCGTCGTGTTACATCAAAGTGAAGCAAATCGACTTCATTTCCTTTCCGCGACTTCCTTATGAGGAAAACTTCCAAGACAGTCGTTATAATACTAACTAGTATCTTAATTACATTTTACTCGTTTTTACGAGTTAACTCCCATATTCGGACGCAGTTTTACGCCTTAGTGATTTATTTAAATTTCATAACGTGCGCAATGAAAACTTTTATAACTTGATTGTGTAAGCGCGTACTAAAATAGATGTAATGGGTTTTTAATTATGATGTATTAACATCGCGTCTAAGGGGCCTGTTTCTTAAAGTTCATTATTGGAAATACATATCACAATTTTATTTACTTTGGTTATGTGGGGCGTTCATGCTGACCAGTACGAATGTAACACTCGAGATTATGGTTGAGTTGCACCAAACTGCTTGTAGTTAAACGTATGTGGTGTTTGTTAAAATCAGATTGTATGACAGCCGCTGGCGCCATATTTAACGTTGATCGGTGTGTACTGTGTAATCGTAAGTTAGTGCAACCCACCCACCCTATCTCTCTGACTCATTTGTGTTTTTTAAAACTGTTCTAAGAAGTAATGACTTGTTATATGAATGTTACTCGTGCCGCATTTCATTATCATTGCTTTTTCCGTACAACATTAGCATTGGTCCTTGGAGAGCAAGCCTGACTCCCTCTTTACCAGTTTACATTTATTAAGCTTTACAAGAGCTTTTGCTGTTAGAAGTCATTTTTGAGACATAGCAGCACCCACATAACGTAAAGTTGCACGGTTTATAAAACAAAAAAATACAACGTTATTACAGCTTACCCTAGATGCGCTTTTCCAGTTTCTTTCGTTGTATTCCTTTTAAATTGTTAAAAAATAATGATATAAATCGATTCCGGCTACTCGCCGAAATCGCTAATACATAATCTGTTAATATGCCAATCGATTCGCTTTAGCCACATCAATTATTATAATTTCATATTTGGCAATAGTGACTTTTAACAGCAAAAGCTCTATAAGTTTTAATGTGGCCGGTGTGTACCGCCCTTTCCATAGTTATACCTATTTATTTTCTTTATGTGCACATTACTTACAGCATATTTAGAAAAGGAATGGTTGACATTTGTTGATAGGATGAGCCAAACACGGAGGTAATAAATATACGAAAACGTAAGGCCAGCTCAGTTCCTGAAATTTCTGATCTTCAAGTTTTATAAGTCACCGTTCGTTAATTCCATTGAGTGAGGCCATAGTGAGGCACGTTTATTTTTACGTGAAAGATCAGCGCGTGGCATTTCGGTCTCTATGAATAGTACGGCGGTCACCGCGGTCGGAACTAATGATACACTGGACAAACTTAACTGATTATAAGTCCATATAAACAATACCTGACAAGACATGAATGAGCTCATCAGCACCATGATCGTTCGACGAACACTGGCGATTAGATTTGCGGTTATTACCTCACTGAGTTCTAAGTACATATGTAAAAAACGATTTCTTATGTAGCGTTGCTTAGATAGTATTACCATGTCATGAGGAGGCTAGAAGACCACATGACCAAGAAAGTGCTCAACTGTAAGACTGGACCGAGAACGCGTGGACGTCCCCGACTTACATGGATGTTTGTTAAAAGACCTGAAAAACAACGGGAACTTGGACCCAGTGACGACCCAGAATCAACATCTCTGGAGACGACAAACCAGGAGAGTCGACCACAAATAAAAAAAGGAACTAGGCTAATAATGATTCTCTGGAAACTATGTTTTTCGTGTAATCTTGTAAACCTGGCTTATTATTATACGTAGTGTATTGGGTAACAAATCTTAAGAAATACCCTTTGTCCTGTAAGCGGACGTGATTAAACCCGCGCGTAAATGTCCCGCCTGATAAGTCGACAAATAAACATGCTGTATTATGCGCATGAGTCTACTTCAACGTAAAATTTAGTTTTAGTTCAATTTTAGCAATCGCTATAAATAATATAGTTTATAAGATACACCTATACATTAACCAGACAATAAATTATTTGTATTTGTAACTGTGTAAAATTATAATTTATAATTAGAAGCCGGTTCGGCGCTAAAATATTTAAATGTGTTAAATCGATTCTACTGAACGTAGACAAACGATATTAAATTGTCAATAATGGGTTAAAAAGCAGGCTCTATTATGGTTAAATATTTATCAACATTACTGATCCATAAAGTGTAACAATATTTTAATATGTTAAGATCCGGTCTCAAGGAAGCGTGATGATTTCTTGTAACTACGTACCTACGTAGGACTCTGAGAAATATCACCAATCTGTCAGCGCCGCCTGGTACCTAATAAACGTCTTAAGTGAAGCAAGTTGATGAACTGAGTTAATTGAGGTACTTGATCCAGTTTCTTGCTCTTGATCGCAAAACTAGTATTTTTGCTCAGACGACTGCTGATTACGTCTACACAACGATAGGTATAAAAACTTTTCATCGACTATCATCGTACTTAAATCGATTCGGGTCCTGCATCCCAAATACACCCTCGTGTTATCTAAACGTATAATTATTAATCTAGTATCTATACGTCAAAAGGAAATGATACGTTCTACCAGTTCAAAGATATCACCAGAGCAATACTGAAGAAACCTCGAAAATTCGTTGTAGTTACGGTGTAATGAGGTCCATAACTAATACAGAGCAAATTGTATTGTTATTATGAAAGATGACACCACGGCTCAGCTACTCTACTCTCACCATTACACCACTTGATTGACAGACGACCCGCTACACTGTCTATAGGCATAGGTAATGCGAACTTGTCCTGCAGTTACGTAAAACTTACAAAGGTGTTATTAATTCACAAAAAAATTTCGTAACTACACATAAACGGTTCATTTGTTCCGCAGGTATCTCTGTCAGTACAATGACAGGTCGTACGGTGGGCGACAGTTTTTGCACAATGTGGCGATAAGATCAAGTGTCGATACGGTGGCAACTTTCGCCCCGGGGGGTACGCGATTGCTATAATTGATAAAAAATAGATAAGTTTACGTTCGCGCAAAGGGGAAGATGTAAGTTATATACCGCCCTAATACTGGGCCGCTCCAATGATTTAACTTTATTGTATGACTCGTATATATACAGTCAATTATGTATAACATCGTTTCGTTGGCAGATAAGCGTAAAACAGTGAACGGTAATAGATGGCAGAGGTAGTCTCATAGCGAAAGTCTTGCTCTCTGTGGGATAGCATCCTTCATTTGCAAATTAGCCAGAATGATGTGTTTTCTCTAGCCGCCCAAATGCCTGTTTTAAGTCCTGCCTGTTTTAGTTATGTCTTAGTAGTAGTAGTGCATAATAATTTTATACTTTGGCACTTGCGCTTTCGTATGTCTTAGTTCACGGGTTATCAGTGGCGGAGCGTCTATACAACTCGATTCCCACCGGCTTGCCTAATTTTCAGCCACACCAGTTCTTTTAGTACGGCTCATGAAGAATAAGAAAGGCAAACTATTTCCGGCTTCCCTAAGAATATTTTTGATGCGCCGCCACTGCGGGTTATACATTAAAGCCGTCCGCTACCGGTGCGGTGACTAGGATCCCCGGCCAGATAGCAAAATAATGTTTTGTTTTTTTCGCTGGGAGAGGACGGGCTATTATATTATAATAAAGTACGTGTACTTATTTTTATTGGGCCATACAACTGCTGAGTTCAGATAGACTAGTACCTATCTAAGTACGATGATGTAGTTGTTAGAACAGTCCATCTTTAAAACTACAAATCATAACAAACAACTAGAAATCTTAATTGACCGGAAGAAAGCAACTGGCCGAAATTTTCGATGCATCAACCGTGACCGCCTTACTGCGTGTGATTGTTTTGTTCGAAACCGGAAAAAGACAAAAGTAATTTACAAAAATAATCATTTACGTGTTCCGCAAATTTCCCTTTACCTTTACCTCGTCGCTTTCTCCGTCATCTTCGAAACGCGACAACACGTGCATATCACTGACTTGTGGACGCTGATGTGTATCATAATGCTCTGTAGTTCCGACACGTATGAAATTGCTCAAAATCTCTCACTGATAAAACTTTCGAAAAGACGCTTTGGTTTGCGAATATTCGAAAGGCGCAGCAAGGTCCGCGATTTAGCACATTGTTTGTATTAAAATTGCGTAAGTATGTACCTACTTCTATATCCGTGGTGGAACCGAATGATATAGATGGAGTAAGAAGAATTAAAAGTTTTCGAATTTCTTAACAGGGGAATGCCCCGTAGCTTTATATCGTGGCAACGTAACACGCGCTCACAATCGAAGGCGGGCTAGGCGGCACGCTCTGAGCCAGGTGTGGTCAACCCGCGGTCAATAATTCTCGCGGCGCCGATACCATCGCCCCATGGTGGCCGAGGAATGCATTAGCTACCGCATTGGTTTGTTAACACTGGACAGGGTTACCAATAAGAAAAAAATTACAATCTTTGATGCTTCTTTGCTTGTAAATGAAGCATCAAAGAATGATTTTTTTTTTAAACGATTAATCTTTTTCTGAACTCATGAATGATTGAGAAGATTTTTAGCAAAACGCAAAATATTTCATCGGTTAATGCTGGTGTAAAATATGCGTACATACAGCTGCCTAACCTAACCTAAGAGTTTTTAGTTGCTGCACCGTGATAACCCTATTAGGCTTTCGTAATAAAGTTTCCAGCTGGCACTTCAAATTGCCGGTGACATTTCAAACGCTCAACACGCCGCTAGGGTTGACACGCTATCGAGTAATTTATTGCAATGCCTGAACATTTCTTATCTGAATTATTTAATAGCCGTGTCGTACGCTTGTGTCAATCGACGTACGAATATATTCAGTTATAAACCTGTTGACAGTGTTGCAGCGAGTGAATATTTATTTAAGTATATAGACTTCTAGCGTCCGTCATGGTGTTTGACTTTGACAGTAGAATTATGATTTCCTGCGTATAAACTACGTAACGTACCTATCTGAAAATTCTGGACTAGTACCTTTTTTTATTCTTTTTTCTAAATAGGTTCGGGCTTGACCACAAATCACCTGACAGTAAGCGATAATTGTGGTCTAGAGTGTGGATTCACTCTCGCCTTGAAGACCTATTGATTATGTAAAAAAAACCGGCCAAGTGCGTGTCGGGCCACGCGCAAGGTAGGGTTCCGTAGTCGTCCACCTGTTACATTATATGGACTAAAAAGTTCGCAAACTTATTTTTACTATGTTTTTGACAGAATTAACAACATTATCTAAGGTACCAAATTGTAGGAAAGTTTGAAGTTTCTGAAGTTCGACTATTACTCGTTAACTAGTAATGTCTACTTAGCTGTGATAGTTTTCCTTTTAAATTCATCGTATATACTACTACCATGATTTTTTTCACATGCCTAGTAGCCACCGTTTAGCTGGCAGGGGGGGGGGGGGGGCACTTGACCATAGCAAAAGTTATCACTTCAAAGCTTAATATCACGCTAACAAATTATTTGATCAAAAAATGCTTTTAGAAACCTTATAATATTTTTACAAGAGCTATCTAACGATACCCCACACGATGGGGCTTGGCAGAAAAAAAAATTGGACCACCACTTTACATGTAGGGGAGGTACCCTAAAAAAAATTTTTTTTTAAGATCTTATTCTACCGTTTTGTCGGCGTCATTGATATGTATACTCATGCCAAATTACAGCTTTCTAGTACTAACGGTTACTGAGAAAAACGGGGGTCGGACGGACGGACGGACGGACGGACGGACGGACATGGCGAAACTATGAGGGTTCCTTGTTTACTACGGAACCCTAAAAATTAAGTAGCCGTATATAGTCATATTCATATATATCCTTTAAACACGCCTCCTTTCCCATTAAATTCCCTAAGTTAAAATTTTGGGTAATAGGGCCCTTTCTTGAAGTTACTCACAATCGATTCGTGAGTGCGGCAGTGGGCAGTAAACGTAAACAATGCGTTGCGTTGCGCGTGAGTCGATGACCGAACACGACCTTGCGACCGCGCGTTCGGACCTTAGAAAGGTAATAATCGAACTCTCAAGCTCTTCCAATATGTACAATTGTACATGACTGTCGAAGGCACTCTGTTTTCCTCCGCTAAGCCTTCGAATACCTTGACTCACTGGCAATGCATAATATTGGGAATATGATTGATTAGCGCATCAATAATGGGAATAGCTACAAAAATCGGCCACAGAAATGCAATATTTAAAGGTGGTACTGGTAATTAATGTTAGTTGTTAAATCCAATTTAAATAGTACATTACTTACCAAGGGCGATAAAACAAAGAATGTCTCAGATCGCAGGTATTTTACGCCCGAGCCGAAGGCAAGGGCGATAAATATGCGATCAGAGGCTTTCTTTATTATCGCCCGTGGTAAGTACAAAATTTTATGTCACCCCCTGGCCAGGAAGTGGGTTTTTTCGCGCGCGGAGCGTGCGATAATGGCCACTTTATGGCCAGGTGTGACATAAAAATAGTTATGTGACATGAATTTGTTTTTCGACACGATTTCAACATAATGCACTTGTAACGGTCAGATGAATTTAATTCCAATCGTTATTATTAAACTTTCAAAATGTTTAGTCGTTATGTCGACACGGCATATTCTACGTAGGGTGATGAGATCTACACCTACAGTCATAATTGATATCAGCAATTTCGATTCTCCCTGTCCCAATTGAACCCTCATAATCCCGTATTGAATCGGGCTATTAGCAGGCGCGCGCGCATTCAAGATAGCTGCGTGCTAATCTTCGCATTTAGAAAGCCGCGCGAAAGTGGCTCCACGCAGCGGCCGCCGCCGATAACGCAGCAATTCTGACAATGCTTGCCACTGGCGTTGCAGCCGATGCATCTTTTTAATGTGCCTGACATGCCTACCTACCTACATACATACTCAAACAGGGCTGTGCCGAAGCTCAATAACGAAGACATCATATGACGGCGTTGCCTCAAGTAACAATGTGACTATATAGTGATACACCATGGATACACCTCTACTCTGCGAAGCGGTAGGTCCAGACTAATATCACATTTCTTTCAGGTGAAGTTGGGTGTTACATATGTAAATGAAATTGTATTGTAATATCTCTACCTCTACAGCAGGAGAAAACCCACTTACACAGTATGTATCTTAAGCGCTATTATCACCTTTATCACCCTTGAAATTTATGATATGAAATAAATGAAATTTATTTTGCGGCCCACATGCAAAATAAATTTCATTGCAATGGCACTTTTACAAGTCAAAGTCTACAAGCGTTTCTCAAAAGAAGACCACTGCCAAGAAGAAACGCCGAATGAAACTCCATAGTCAGTCATTCTCTCCCAAAAATATGCTTATTACAATGATAATACACGTAACGTCGTTTGACTTTGATAACCTTATTTAAACAACGTTCTATGTTTTATTGTTAAAAGTCCTTGTTTAGATTGCCAAGCTGTGTTTACCTGTAAGTAGTTATACATTAAGCATAAGACACATTGTTCAAAACTATTTGCAAGTATGAATGTAATAAATGTTGATAAACCTTCAATAAATAAATAATACTTATTACAATGATAACACATCCAAGACCCAAGAACAAATATTGCTCATCACACAAATAAATGCCCTGGCCGGGATTCGAACCCGGGACCTCCAGCTTCGTGTGCAGGGTCACTACCAACTTAGCCAAAGCGATCGTCCGTTGCTTATATATATAAACATACACGAACATACGATATCATTTTATAATAAATAAATAAATAAATTCTTTATTTAGGTATTAACCCATCATTTTACAAAAATTACACATTTTTACACATTTTAAAATCAAATCATAATAATTCAAAGTTAATAGTTTTGCGTTCCCTGATATTAAATTGTAAACAGCTCGTCACTGATCGGTCATCTTCAGATGCCCGTAGCTGAGAAAGTTGTAGTGCCTACCGCTGAAAAGCCAATTCCCCGCTGATGGGTAGCGTACAGCCTGTCTGACCCCGACCCGCGGAGATGAGACCACACTGGCGATAATTAAGACACGGGAGAAATAATTATAAAGATATGGAAAGGCTCCTTACACTGTTAAATTTCTAAAGAGAAGCGTGTGGCTCGGTGGCTCCCTGTAAACATAAGTGCACAACATATTACCACTCGTATCATAATAGTAGTTTATGCAACTGGTACATAATGCCTAATTATGTACAGTTGCATACATTACTTTATCTACACACATATTATAACTACTCTAAGATGGGTTCAGAAACCGTTGTAAATAAATACAATTGTGTTAATACAACCTTTTTTGCACGGTTGTGGAAATATCGAAATCAGAACTGGCAACCGATACCTGAATGTTATTTTAAAAAGTAAAGAGTCCCTATTCTGATGTGATCATGTCGTTCTAGCTCAAATTTCGTGCGATATATACTAAAAAAACATCGAGCTGACATTTCGCATCGACTGAATTTGAATTTTCAGTGATACTAGAATAGGGACATGTCAACTTTGGCATTTAAATTTTGACAGTTTTGTTTGGCGTTTTTATATTTTAACATCATATATGAGATTAAAATTAAAAATTATATTACTGCTGTAGCCTTAGCCACAGATAAGAAAATTGCCATAAATTCATTGAATGTTGAAATGAGAGTCATTTTCTACGGTTTCCGAACGCATATTAGAGGATTTATGATATGTGTGTAGATAAAAATCTATTTAACCGTACCTACAATTCAATTTGAATAATATGAAGTGTAGTTTTTATTAAGACTTCATGTTAAGTATGTATGACAGAAACCAAGTAATTGTTTTATTTTTGATTAGATCTGAGGTTACCAGATACCAAGTTGCAATACCTGCTTAAAAAATAAAATATTTGTCAAATTATACAAGGATGGACATTGCAAAAATGTGTAACTTTTTCCACCTACATATACTTACTAGTTCGGGATGAAAATTGCAAAAATGTGTAACTTTTCCGTAGGTATGTGTAGCACTGCAACACATACCGATATAATTATAGCTTTATCATTGCCAAGTAGCTGGAACAGTTTTCATTAAATTAAGTACGCGTATGTTATTGATATTATTGTGTTTGTAAAGATTATTGTAATTGCCTTAATTGGTGAGATTTTTAGGTGGAACGCAACCCCAAGCGTTTTGCATTCTTGTTCGTTTTCAATCACGATTACATGTTCGTAGCTGCCTGCAGCTGAGATGTCTTTTCAACTGGACATTTCTGTAACTTAATTAACGGCTTTATCTTTAATCCGTGAAAGTAAGTAATGTTACTAGCGGCATAACACCTTTCCACGTCTTTATGGTGTTGAACGATTTTGCCAATATCATTACAATTTATTTAGTAAACTAAATCAGCGCTTATTCTGAAGGGCACAAGGGCTACGATTGAGTTTTATGCTCTTTTGTGGAGCACACAATCTGAACAGCCTCCTTATGTGGGAGATTAAATTGAGTTAACATAATCGTTGTAGCTTTAAATTGGTAATTGCAATTAGCCATGGATTTTGGGTGATACGAGATTAAGGTATCCACTTTCACGTACTTGTCCGTTAAGGGTTTAAAGCTTTTGTCCTTAAACGTCTTAATTACATTGAAGGTACTTTGAAGGAAATTCAACAGTATAATAAATAATAATAAGTTCGCTGCTCCCAGCGAACGCTGCGAAATACAGAATCGTTCTGTGAAGGAAACATTATGTTATTATAACAGCTGATAAACTTTAAAGGTTAGTTCCGGAAGGTGTTCGTCCTCCTGTATTGCAAATCTCATCGAAATTATTAGAACTGTTTTTGAGAACCCATAAACAAATAACGAAAAAAAGAAATATACAAATATATTGTCCCTATAGTATTCTAGGATATTTTTAAATTAAAGAAACAGGCTCACGAGTCTCCAGTTGGTACATTTTCAGAAATATTAGTACATTTTCAGACTTGTTAAAGAGCCCTTTTACCTAAAAAAATATTATAGTGGTTTCCCCGCGGTTTTATTGCTAACAAAACATGACATTCGTATATGTACGAGTGCACGGGATAATCGTGCGCGCACCCATTATTCACTCTTATTAGTGGCATTATTAATATTTGTGCGGGTTATCACCTGACGCATAAATCCTGCTGTTCACCGCCCGTTATCTAGATCTGCATTAGCCGGCCCATAACTCAGGACTTATGTAATTAACCCACGTGCTAGAAAGGCTTGCTGTGGCCGGCAATCGCATTTCATAAGGGATGTCTTTAAATGAAGCTTTTACACATTCACACGAGGAAATAAGTAGTGAGAAAACATATACATACTTACAAAATAATCTCTGAATGTAAGGTTTTCAAGGTCTTCGTTATTACTTTACAATGAAGAATATCGCACTCATATCTTATTAATATCGCACTTTAGACTATACCACGACTATACACAAGATGGCGAACCATAGATCCAACAAGACATCGTTTTTTGTCTATTTTATAATGTTACAGATACCATCTTTCTACCATTTGCGACGTAAAAATTGGTATACGTGAGTACGTACGTGGTACGTGTTTTGGTGAAAGTATCAGGGAACTCGTTTCAGTTGCAACAACCGCGGGATTAGAAATGATAACAACATTTAGGCCCAACCTGTGTTTACCGAGCGAGCCTCGCGTCTCGCCTGGATCGGTGCGCGTATCACGTTGGGCAGCTGTGCATAAATAAATATGCTCAGGAATTTCCCTGGATTACCCCCAGGATACTCTCCTACCGCGCACGCACACGTCACGCAAGCGGTGTGACATCTACTATGGAGATTCATACTTTACAACGCGCACGTCTACGTGCACGTCGACGCTTACGTGCTGCGCACGCAACCAATGTGCACCGGCCTTTAAGGAGCCCGGCCTATAAAGCCACAGTTAGGTTTAAAACAAATACAAAGTTGCTCTGCTGGTGTTTAAAAATGGTCTGATGTCTTTGCACATATCAGGATGAAATGACATAGTTAATAGAGTTTGTAATGATATTCTTTAGTCCAACCACATTTTCAGCTGTCTATTTCTAGTTCGTGACTTGTTAGTTTATTTTATTATTTCTGGAAGTAGCGACGCTAGATATATCAACAAATATTTTTGCAAGTCAGTTGTATATTTACTTTAAATAAGAAGTTGCAAATCATTTTTGCTCCCGGATTCTGTAAACTGTAAGCCTTAAAAACGCACTAAATGGTGGTACACAAACAACGCTTCGTGCTAGAGTGTACTGAAACACCCGCGCACCAAGCAGCGCTATTCTATATTTGTATTTGTATCATTAATAGTAGATATTGGCAATGAGTCTCATGCTATACTTCTTCATAATCTGCGGGCCCGGGCCGTTCATTATACCACCTCACAATTACGCTCCTTCCTGAACACCGCGGGCAATAAATATTAGTTGATTCTTGTTCTACTGCGGGGTTAATGGTTGCTTACGAGTGCTGTAATTTGTACTGGACACGTATTGGTATGGTTTGATTTAAGGACTATTTTTGAATTTAACTGTTGTCAGTCATGTTACTCGTATAACTATATTTTACTAAACGGTTAAACAAAACGGTTAAAAAGTTACTCACGTGTTAAGCATGTCGCTCGTAGTGACGATTAACATGCGAGTTGTATTAAAATATAGTTAGGACTATTTTGTCCGACAGTACACCTTATTTACCTATTGACACCTACCGCTGAGAATGTAATTACATTTTAGCAATACGTGATATAAAAAAATGTGACAGCCTGTGTTATATAGCAGCTCTAAAGAATGTTTTATTAATTAGCTGCTTCACAGCATGCAGGAATAGTTTCTTAATCTTGTTAGCTATTAGCTTGGTCACGTTTGCCGCCCTGTATTTGTTAACCGTTTGACAGACTACATAACAATAAAATAGCGCACGCTGACAGCAAGGTCGGACCCTTCCACTTCTGTATCCGCCGCATTGTATATGTTTCCTGTCGCACCTCTTCTAATTTACCTTTACGATTATTGCTTATCGAGGTATCAATACGACGACAGGCGATGTAAACACGCATCGATTGCTGATAGTATCGTTTCTAGACAGGTAAAAGCTACTGAGCAAGATAAGTCAGATCATAGTGCAGCGATAGCAATCAAACGTCTATTTATATTTTACAACACGTTCTAGGTCCAGTCTACTACACACGTATATGTATATGTAAAAATGGCTACGGCACTAGTATTGGTTCTGGTGCTTATTAATACGCTGTTAGCTTATATAGTACGAGATTGTATTATCTATGAAATGACGTTTCGTTCAAAATGAAGTCTAATTTGCTCAAATCAGACGTAACTTATGGAAATGTATTATATTGCATGAATATACGGTTAATTTCCCTAAATAACAAAGGTTTTGTCTCACGCACTAATAATCATAAATATTGGTTGGCTTGTGTCAATCAAAACAACCCGGTGATGGCTTTTCGGTATAATAACAGCAGGGCTGGCGATGAACTTCATATAATTAATTTCCCGGAGTCACAGGCTTGAGTTGTAGTTCTCCTTTGACGGACAATGCCACGCGTCCTATACATATTTTTCAGCAATGAATGTACGACAACAATTTAACAAAATAACGCGTTGTCATTCATAGACCTACCTAGATTTGAACTTTTTATCGGCGGACCTGACCGACCTTCATTTACAATAACCTGGTTTATTTTTCAGGGTTTCGATGATATAATAATTCAGTAGTCGTCACTATTATTCAGTTTTGCACTCGAATCGAATTACTTCATAAACTAATGGTGTAAAATATAAGATCTTTGGCAATATGAATGAACATGTGTGGAGGCGCTGTGCGCGAGGCACGTCGCGCGCCGCCGCGTGCGCACCGTTTAATCTAATAATTAAACTAGTACCGCTTCACTATAATTGTCAATAAAATGCACGGTGGCCAGCTCCCGTGAACGAGCTATAATATGTAGAACGTTTATTGTAGGCACATACATTACACGGTAACATTTGGTTTAAAGCATAATACCTAATTGTATTGTTGTTTTTGTGTTGTCGATTGTTTTTGTGTTGCCGATTGTATTTGTGTGGTATTGTTGTTGTTAGTGTGATGTCCCGAAAAGAGTTCTGACGTGGCAAACGCAGTTCTAATGGGAATTACTTGTACAAGAAATTTAAAATTGTCTCGCTATATAATAACGCAGGAACATAAACGCCTTGTTTGAATGTCCGTTGTTTGGGTACAAAAGTCAAGAGATTCGCTATTCACTATCAAACAATCTAAAGTGGACGCAAACTCACTTTCATCCCAAGTCATTAAATGGCTATTTCTATGGCAACGGCGGTAGGTTGAACAAAGATCCATACAAACTATGCATTTAGCGGCAATCAGATTGCGAAGGTAGTGTAAGTATCATCAACTATAGAGATGTTAATAATGGTGACTGAATAGAATTTAAACCAAGCCTCAACTTTCCGTCATCTACCGAGCGAGAATGTTATTGTTACTTATGTATTGTTCATTATTTTGGTCGGTAGACGAGAAAGATGGTGCCTTGATGAGTCGCTTGAATCTTACCTTAGCCTTAGGTACAGTTAGCATCATATAACAGCCAGAGTAGCCAAATATACCGTAAAACGTCTTTATTCCACATGAATAAAGATGCGTTGCGAAAGACTTAGTCTATAGGTATATCCAAATTATTCTTTTATGTGCCATGATAATAATCGTCACAGTCTATCTTCGACATCACTACACGCTGTGTTACCCGCTGACCCCACTTGCTTTCTCGCTATCTCTCTTATAGTCATTTTATTGTCATAATAAGCGTCACCAAAGACTTCATTATGCAGCAAAACTGCTCATGCTAATCCCTGACCTTTATGTCTGTCGTGACTACTGGATTGTTGTTTTTAATTTGATCCTTATTATTATGAGCTTTATTGCTATCTTAACGGTTTAGGTACTTAAGATTCAAGTGAAAATATTTTTTGAAGTAAGGTTTCTTTCTTCAAAAAATATTTATATAATATTAATATAATATAATTAAAAATATTTATATAATATTTTTCTTTCTTTGATAATATCCGATAGTTACTTTTACGCTTAATTAGCCAGAAGGGAGTGAAGGGCTTTGGCATTCGGCAAGTGTACGTCATCTGGCAACAAGCTGAATTGAAACTTTGTTGCCTTTGAAAAAGAGAAATCTAGATTGTGTGTTCTGTGCTAGGAATCTAGTTTTTGTCGTTTGCATCAAACCTGTCACTCCTAATAGGAACAATCATGCTGCGGAGTTTATTTCTTCTGGAGAACGACTTGTCAGGCACGTCCTTTAATGGTTTCTCACGATTGCAATTATTCTAACTTAGTACTATGCTGAAATTACTCCGGGACCTGTCAAGTTAGTCAGATCCTAGAATCTTGTGCAAAAAATATTATAATGAAAGCATAACTTCTTCTTGGGAACTCTAGGAAGTTACCACTTATGTTTTTGTAGTGTAATTGTACAGAGATTTATGCGCTGGTTGGCTGTTAATCCCTTTATTTAATTTCACATGGTTTATATTAAAGTCTAGCTTTTTGTATAAGTTGCTGTTTTCGGAGGTAACTATATAGGTCGTCGTTTATGGCTTTGTGAGACGACGTTATTCGTAAACTTCATTAGTAAGCTTCATCCGTAACAATAGTATGCGAGTGCATGAAGAGAGAAAAGATGTTAATCCTTGGCCTCGTGGAAAAGCTACGACAATAATCGCAGATTACCTTTTAGCTTCAGATTCGCGTCATGTCATTCTGCCCTCCCATTTGAATGCAACCTCTTCGTAAGTTTCCCCGGGTTTCTATTGTTTATCAAATATTCACAATAACATGTTAGAAGGATTCCGTTTTCGAGCTCTTTCCATAGTTTCCTTGAAATCAGCTGTATGTTTTAATCGCAGTGAGCAAGGTTTATTTTGCAACTACAGATATTATTAGAGACAGTGGAGCTTGCGAACGATATTGTCAGGATTATTATAATGAAAACATCGTCAAGCTACCCGTTTCCTTGGCGAATGTCGTGACAGACTGGTAACGTACCCGTTTGGCGGTATCTTTCGCGCAATCGTCGCATTACCAGTTACCACTGTACTGTACTATACTCGTATTTCATTGTTAACTGATAATTGATGGTTTTATTCCAAATACTTAGGCAGTTTCCCCTATTTTAATGCTTTGTCTAATCCCAATAAGGTCAAGTTTCCCCTCGGGATGGATGGCAGGATGCAACTGTAATGGGATAACGCTAGGAGGATGATGACTTAATAACAACATGCTTTATAATTTTATTAGTCCGTTTCCTATTGGGAAACAGTATGAAATTTTGGAGTACAGCAATGCCATTTGGTACGAATGTTATACACAACCACCTAGGCCCAAAATGCCCGGTAGTATATTCGAAAGAACGAATCTCTCCAAATGTAATAAAAATATCAGTGTTACAATGTTCATCTCACAGTGTTGAGTTGTTGACTTACTCGTACCAGTAGCAGGTTGAAACGTTTGACATTCAATTGTTTTGAATGTGATCAATCGTAGCAGAACGTCATTTACTTTTATTAGATAATGCTTTTGTTTTCGGTTAATACATTATCGGGGTGTGATTTGTCACGCGTTTAGTGATCCGACTTCAGTTCAAATGCATTGTTCGAATCTATCGACGTAATCGATTTATCAACACGCGAATTCTTGAGTGATTGATGTCAGTAGGTAGGTTGCTTGACTTTAGTGCTATATAATATGGAAAAGTGTTTAGTAGGTTACCCTTTGGGTAGTATTTAAACTTTTTTAGGGAAATTTAAATCGCGCTCTGGCTCCTTTATCGACTAATTTAATCATATGAAAGATTTTCATGACTTACTTTAATTAATTTCAATAGTATTATATATTGAATCCTGTGCATTTGTCAGTGCGCTAGAGCTCGCATGTTAATCATTTTTATCTCTGTCTGTTTGTATTTACTTTCGAACACTCGCTGCACCAAGTGAACCGTATAACTTAATTACGGTCGGGCTGCGATCATGATTGGCGCTGGCGCGGCGGCTGCGAAATGTTTTACTCGGCTCCCCGGCTGTTCTCGGCTCGTCATTACTTCAATTGTAGGCTTGTATTTGTCACGCCGCTTCTAAACTGTATGATAGCGATGTTAATTGGACGCCTGTTACGCAAAGCTTCCTTGTTTTTGTTTCGTTCTTGTGTCGTTGACTTGGTTGAACGGGTTTTAAAGAAAGAGCTTGATTGTCTTAGAATTACTAAATTTAGTCAGTTTCTATTATTGTCCCTCAGCAGCACTAAAACGTTTTCATATAGGTATGAGTATTGCCTTCTGCTCTGCTGCATTTATTTATTGTTATTTTCTTAACAAAGATAGTAAAAAGAGAGACCGTCGAACTTGTCTAATATGGTAATTACAACGTGTACTCAATGGCTTCATAAAACTACATTATCGCCTGCTTAGTAAGTTTGCGCATGTGTAATTTTACTGCCTTTTGCTGTCGCACAATCCTACAAAATAACTATGTTTAGGTTCAACTTGACGTCCCATACGATCTTGTCTACAGTTTATGACCGTTGGTACGGTGAATATCTAAACAGCATCATAACTTCAGCAAACATGGCAATCAGCTGTCTTTTATGGACCGAGTGAGCGAAGCGATCGAATGTCTCCGTTTCAGCTTGGGCAAAAATGCATTTTTTATTGACTTAAAGTAAATGAAATATACGGAACCCTAGCTAACATCAGAATTCAATTTTAATAAAAAATAAATTGTATGACAACATTAACTTTTTATTGAAATTTAGACGCCTATAAAACACAAATGTAACCTAATTTTGACGCCATTTTTCAATTGTAGCCTTAATGCATAACACTCTTGACTGTCGTAGAAGTTAACGAATCTTGATTGAAACACTATGTTTTAGCTGGTTCATTATGTTATATTGTGTTTACAGATCACTCATATGTAGTTAAGTATATGTGTGTGTGTGTGTGTGTGTGTGTGTTAAGTGTGTGTGTGTGTGTGTTGTGTGTGTGTGTGTCTATGTCTATGTCTATGTCTATAGTTTTACAAGAACTTCACTCGGAGCAAAAATAACGGAATTCTATGGAAATTCAATACAAAGTGTTTCCATTATTTTTGCTCTGTGTGTAATTTAAAATCGAAACCAAATATAAATGAAAAATTAACATGGATTTCAGCTAGTTCGAATACGGAACAGTGAGATGAAAATTAACTATAAACTTTTCCCATGCTTGCCACTGCCGCCTTAACCATTAACCACCTTATACATAGCTCAATTAACCCCCGACAGCCTCACACATGTTTCACAAATTACAAGATAATTCTGTTACTCCGGTACCTACACGTAAGTGGGAAAGTGTTTATCCTGGTCGTATCGACTCGTAATTTAGCTTTTGCGGGTATCGTAGTTTAGTGTCTTGTGTCAGAAACTTGTAGCGCGACTTGGGTCTACACAACACTGGCATTCCTCTGTCGCATGATAGCGTAGTTGTTTAGAGCGAACAGGGATGTTTACGGCCTTGGATGGCAAACGTGCTGGCTGCTGGGTCGACAACAAAATATGCAAATCTCATAACTTCTTAGGCTTCCTTGGTGCCGATGCCGTGCCGACTACTGTCTAGCTTGCCTAGCTAAGTAAGTTGAGCAACTTTCAATTGATAATTTATTTGAAAGTCAGCGGTTGACTAGGAGTTCATAAAACTTGTGTTGGCTTATAGTGTTTGTATGTGACCGTTCATCAGCTTTATCGACGCATAACTTAGCTGACACCATCGACGGAGGTCGAGGCAACTTTATGTTGCGATGTGGATATTTAACATACCTGTAGTTGGTGTATCAGATGTCGACAAGTGGTTGCGTATTGTATAAGGCATACAAACGGTGTTTAGTTTTCTCAACTAGGTATGTTTGATTAGAATCACGCGAGATGCCTCAGGTGTTTATATTTGTAATAAAGCATACTCGAATTTGTGTTTGTTTTCTCCGAAAATGATATTTTTTCATTGGCGTAACTACGAGTATGAACAATCTCCTTGAAGATTGAACAGAAATAAGTATTATTTCGAAACAGATTTCCGTGTGACATTAGAGTTTAAAGATGAGAGCACATAGACCGTAGTTAAGCGCCGTATCAGGCAGGTTATAATAGTAGTTAACTTTACACATGCTTAGTATCTTATGACATCAAGTTCAAAGATGTGCCTTAAGCTTCGCATGCCATTATACAGTGTTATGTATGGACCTGTTCTCATCACAAACATGTCGGACGGGACGGGACGTGGTTCTCAAGCGAGTGAAACTACGCGGAATCGCTCGCGCGATAAATAACGCACGGCCGATAATTCATCTCGCGGCCACACCCCGTCCCGTACGACTGTATTGTTCGTGTTGCGACACTCTTTGAGATATTATATCGAAATGTGTGGTCCATAGTTATTGACGGTTGGTTTATGGTTGATGACTAAATATTATCCTCATAGGTCTATGACCTATGAGGATAATATTTAGTATAGTAATATTTAGTCTATTATATATATATATATTATTCAAACTTATAAACTATTTAATTTTAAATATCCATGATATCTTGGTCATTCAAATCAAATCACGAATTCATTTATTCACTTAAATTTTAACTTTTATTAAATACTATGTTAAGATGAAGATGACTTTATTGTTTCTAGTGAACCGATTAAGGTATGCCCGTCAATATAGCTTTCGCGAATGACTTTTACGTTAGGTACTACCTACAAAACTCTTTTGCAGAGAAAACGCATTAATTCACATTTAACAGGAAATTCCTGGTTGATCTCAGATTTATTCTAGGCTTTATTATTTAAAATTTAAGGCTAGGAAAAAGAATATACTAATTCATAGAAATATTCCCATTCAAACTATTAGACTTATTGAACTGCAAACCTAGCCACTAGACATTTCACAACTCAGATCACAATCGTAACAGTGTCCCAATAAGGTCATATCATAACTAATCGAGATCCCAATCGAAGGGCTGTTCAATAGAACTCTTTGTTCCTTGCGCATTGGTGCTAACGTTATCTGATATTTGTTTGATAATTGCTTCTTTTGTTGCAGGTATGTTACTCAATTGTTATATGGCGAAGTGCGTAAGTGGATTTACTGTTTTCTCATGGACATTCAATATTCCTGTAAGCTTTATTGTACATAATGCGTGAACCTAACAAGAAATATTACAATTATATAACTGGCACAAGAGAGTATCTTATAGTTAAGTAATGAATAGATTTTGTTCCTACTTGTGCTTCCTGACAGTTGGAAATCGGTTTTAAATGTGCGAATTGATCGTAAAATCCCACTCCTAACTTGTCCGGGGATGTCGTAAGAGGCGACTAAGGTGGTAAAAGACAGTCACCTAAGTCAACTAAGGATTCCCAAGGAGGGTTAACGTCAGGCAGGCGGCCGCTTGTAAAACTTTTGCCGAATCTTCTCAGCAGCATGTATATGGAACGAAATGAGATGAGTGTTAGGGCTAGGGCGTACCCCGCAGGCGACGCGCAGGGGCAGCACCCGGCTCCTGTGGGAAATGTACTAGGCTTGATGGTCATGTTATGCGGAGGGAAGAGAGTCATTTAACAAGAAGGGTATTAGGTATGAATGTGGAGGGATGCAAGAGAAGGGGTAGGCCAAGGAAAAGGTGGATGGACTGCGTGAAAGATGATATGGAGAGGAAGGATGTGAGTGCCGAGATGACGAGCGATAGAGAGGTATGGAAGAAAAAAACATGCAGCGCCGACCCCAACTAAATGAATTAAGGGCAAGCCAATGATGAGAAAAATAAAAATGGTTTTCGATTTAGGGAAATGGAAAAAAGTTAAATGTTGTCAATTGCGTGACCGACCATCAATGTTTGTACCTCCACTGTGTTTTGATTTGTGTTTTGGATCATTTTGATGTTTAGGTCCTAAAACTGCCGAGTTGTTTTGCACTTGAGGTATTCTGCATTTCTAGGAATCTTCACAAACGAGTATTTTACTACAGAGTGGTTTGGCGTTAAAGTCTTACTGCATTCGCAGCCGTTCAGATGTTTAGAGATATTGCTACAAAGTCAGTTTGCATTAGAGGTACTTACAGTAATAATAAGTCGTTTTGATTTGAGGCATTTTGCTTTGAAGGCGTTTAAAAAGTTCGTTGTTTTGCCATTTAGTATTACAGCGGTTTAGACGGACTCCTTCAAAGTCGTTTTGCTGCATAGGAAATGTGATCAAAAAGGGTAGGCATATGAATGGACCAGTGGCGGAGCGTTCATACAACTCGAATCCCACCGGCTTGCTTGATTTACAGTAAGTGCAGGGGGCCGATTTTTGAGTTTCGAACGCTCGACTTTTCACTCGAGATCTGTCAAAATACTATGATGTTTTGACAGATGTCGAGTGAGAAATCGAGTGTTCGACACTCAAAAATCGGGCCCCAGTTCTTTTACTAAGGCTCATGAAGAATAAGAAAGGCAAATTATTTCCTGCTTCCTTAAGAATATTTTTGACGTGCCCCCACTGGTATGGAGTGCCCCCCATGATTAAATATTTTTTCGTAATTTCACATCACTTTTATGTTTCATAGAATGCACCTTTCAACCAAATATCATGATTGTATATAGTGCTTATACATATAGTTTACTACTAGTCCACATTTAAAACTAATATCCCATACCACGAATTAAAAAAACCGGCCAAGTGCGAGTCGGACTTCGCACATTTAGGGTTCCGAACCAACCTCAAAAATATGATTTATCAATATATTAGTATTTGATGTTAAAATATACGCAATAATGAACATTGTCACCAAATTTCAAGTTCATAGGTCAATGGGAAGTCAAAAAAATCTTCGGAACAAATTTTGTGACAGACGACGGACGGACGGACGCCTGGGCGACACCAATAGGGTTCCGTTTTAACCCTTCAGGTACGGAACCCTAAAAACTTTGCTTTAAGGCCCCCACTCGTTCAGTCTCGTTCTAAAAGGTGTCATCCCCCAATGGCAGTCAAAAATGCATCTTCCAAATATAGACAGAATAGCTTCTTAATGCGCGCCAGTCGTAACCTAAATGAGTTGTCTAAGGAACTAGATATTGATTTATTCAACTGTAAAATTTCTAGCGTCAGACGTAACATTAACATAGTGCAGCAGTATTTTGAGTGAGTGTGTTAGCATCTCATTTATTCTCATTTTTGTTCTTGTCACCATTGGGTTAGTATCTTTGTCACGGCCCAACTTATGCTCGTTATGTATCTTGTTATACCCACGTTGTACTATTAAATTAGTTAGATAGTGAGAACTTCTGTTTCAGCAAAACTTCAATTCTTGCATTTGTATTAGTTTTATTTTCTATAATAATAACAAGTAGTTCGCATATGTGTGGTTACGTTAGTGCGTAACATTAGTACCTACTAGTTAAGTATTATGGCACTACCTGTGAGTTCCTATAATTGGCTCTCTGTATCTACTTTCATATTTAATATATTAACATAGCTGTTGGTTCTCCAAAGAAAAAAATAAAAAAATAAAGACAGTTTTTCAGCGATAACTCAAAAACTTTTTACGACTTTGACAGCTAATATCTCACCAACGGTTTACTTAAATGAATTTTCAAAGCCCTATCCATAGATACCCTACACGCCTGCATTGAGAAAAAAATCTTCGTTCCCCGGTTACATGCATGGAGTGCCACTTCAAATTTTATTTTTTTCGTAATTTCACATCACTTTTATGTAGCGGTTCATAGAATAAACCTTCCTAATTCTACCAAAGTCTCCGAGTAAATCGGTTGTGACATACGGACGGACAGACAAACATGACAAAACTATAAGGGTTTTGTTTTAGCCATTTTGGCTACCGAACCCTAAAAATTAA
Organism: Cenopis cana; assembly: GCA_951800055.1. Taxonomy (NCBI): domain Eukaryota; kingdom Metazoa; phylum Arthropoda; class Insecta; order Lepidoptera; family Tortricidae; genus Cenopis; species Cenopis cana. The sequence goes on from OX637472.1 coordinate 10,036,569, forward strand.
ACAAGTTACTTAAAGCTATTAAAATAAGCTTTTCACAGTTTTTAAGAATTTCCGCTCCACTAGCTACCTACCTACTCGTAACCAATTACTTAAATAACAATGTGACGAAATTTTAATGGTACGACCAGTCGTACTAACTTATCATTGCGCTGATTTGCACCAAAATATTCTTACTGTCAATGCAATAAAACTGCTCTTGGTTTATCGTAGATAAGTTTGTCAGTTCGTGTCAGTCTGTAAGCAACAGATGAACAATGAAAGCACTGTGCCAGCCATTATTGTTTTAGCACCTACTTTTGTTGTGATCGACCCACTTAGATAAGGAGATCTAAATTCACCACTTCAGCGCACCTCTCATAATGTGTTATCGAAAGGCGTGCATCTGGGTAATAGTACGACAAAATAAGGCTGGAAGTTGGATTAACAATGATAGTAGAAATGCTGACCTTCCTTGGGTTTCCGATAAGATTTCCTAACAACGTTCAACGGCGTTATTATGCCTGTGTTAGACGATAAGGAACGCCATTGAATAATTTAAGCCGTATTTTAGACGTCTGATTTATAAGAAACGAGTTTTCTTCTTCTTCCTTTGAATCTTTGCATTTTTCTATAGGAATGGCAAAATTATTGTCAGATGTGATCACGGTGATGGGGAAACGGGGAATCTTTCTTTCAGCAGTCATTAAGTCCAATGACTTGTTCCATTAGCAGTGCAAATTACGTCACGGGCATCCAAGAGTTAGATTGGATGCACGTATTGCACGTGGTGTAATTTTGCATTCTACACTTAAATTTAAATCCCGTCAAGATCTGTGTGTCGCGTTCACAAACACTTTGGCTTGCTATTTCGCTTTAACAATAATGCCAGCAATAACAAATCGAAAGTACTAAACTTAGTACACCCTGCATTTAAATCGATTTGAAACCTAGATAAAACCATGATAAATGCAAATTGCTTTATCTCTTCTAATTACAATCTTATTAGACGTTTAATTCGTTATTCGTTTGTTGTACAATAAATAATTCACTTGTTCAAATTAGATGCAAATAGATGCTAATTGCAGTGGTTTACACAAAGAATAATGAATGAAACTGAGTTGCACGCCACGATATGATTTGCATGTAATTGAAGGGCCTACATACAAATTGTTTTCGTCTATTTTGAAACTCGGTCGTTACGTAACATGTGAATAAACCGATTTCGATGAATCATGTTCGAATGATGAATTTGTATGTTGGACTGTTAAAACATAAATAATATTGAATTATCGAAATATTACCGAAGGGCATACATACATAACTAATCACAATCAGGGCCTTGTGCAAAGTGTACGTTCACTTTGAGCTTCGTATAACTGGCATTGGCTTTCGGGGACCTGCAACTTAAAATAAAATAAAAAATTAGTTCGTATAAATATATCCAATCATCAGTCGATCGGTCCATTACAATCTTTCAACTTTAACGTTTGCCTCGAGTGACCCTCTGGTGCTCGTTTATTTCCACGGATCCCAACGACAAACTGACAACAATCAATCCAATCGGATAATAAATCATCTTGAGCTAGGCCGCTTCACGGAACCAGCCTACTTGTCGATTGTCAACCCCCGAGCTTCATCCGCAAACCCGTTTGCTGTCGATATTAATAAAGTGGAGCGGATCCCGTGACTGTATAAGCAATTAAGTAACTAAATATAGTATTTATTAAAGAAAGTTTTAAAACACCAAGTGAAGTTTTCGTTCTAAACTTGCGAGCGTTTGAGGACTATAGGAAGTATATTGCACCTCGTTCTTACGTCAATCGATTAAATCAATCAATGCAACACCAATAATGTCACTATAGAAAATGTAATTATAATTACCTAGGATAAACGCATTGGGCTAATGAAAGACTCTTGTAAGTGCAGGTCGTAAACCATTCGAGTTTGGGTTGTAAAAGATCCCTGCAGAATATTAAATTTATCAAAGGAACTGTAAAGCGAAAGTCAAGTGTTTAATACATACCTATAGACAGGAAACAAATTTAATATTAATGTGACGACTAAGAAATAAAGTATCGATACGAATAGGTGTCTTGGATATTACACCACGCTTTGCATTAACCGGTAGTACTAAATTTCAGAGTATGTACGACTAAATAATAAGAATAATTACGTACCAAAGTATGAGACTTCTAAGCTCCATTACTACTACGAACTGCTCGTTAAGCCAACACACTTCGTCATTATAACATAACACATTTGTTCTTAACTGATACGGATCTTGGAAATTATTTGCTAACACTTGCTTTGAATAGAAAGTATGTGCAATCGGTTATAATTTATGCGTGAGTTAGTTTATCAATAAAGTGCGTAATCCGGGATCACCGTTACCCGTGTTTACCCGCTAGCTTTTATCACCGGATGCATAATCCCTAATGCCCGCCATTACGGGTGGTGCAAACTGCGCACTCCTAGATAAGTCGCAATACTCGCACTCTTAGCGACTCGACGATCGTTTATATAGAATTTTTTGGATAGTATTTTTGTAAAAAAGAACACGATATGGTTTTATTACAAATAAAACTTTAAAAGTTGTGTAAGCAAATACAATTTAAAAGTTGTTAAATAAACAACCTAAACTGCATCAAGTGTCATAAAAGTGCTTGTAGTAAATTATCGCACGCATCTTACAAAAGACGAAAAGATGACTAAGTAAACGTTTAAAGTCTGATTAATTAATGAACCACGTCCTGTTCCCACTGTTGGTTGCTCTTGACTTTGGGTTATCCTTGTCTTTTTAATTGCATTTCGAGTACAAATCAACATTGTTTTATTACGGGCTGGGTCCGACGTAGTTGTGGTTGATTATAGTTCATACGAAACTAAGGCCAAATTCTGTCAGACGAACGCAAGGTAAAAACGACTTACTCTGATGCTTTAGACGTTTTGTTTTAGACATAACAACAACAACAACAAACAACAAATACTCTTTATTGCACACCTCACATAAGCACACATACAAAAGAAAAACAAAGAAACAGGGATACAGAGGTTGAACAAAAGGCGGTCTTATCGCTAAAGAGCGATCTCTTCCAGACAACCATACATACATACTATTTTGCTGTTTCTGTGTTTGTTTATTTAAAGAGCTTTGATAAAAACGGAACTGTTAACTTGGAAGTTTTGTTTTTTCACGTAGTTTTCGAGTAATGGAATTAATGATGGAACGATGACAGTGAAACGGAAAAATGAGATGTAAATCGAATCGTTGATCGCATATAAATTTTACGCCATTTATGATCGCACGGCTTTTTTTGCGATCTCCGTTTTCGATTAAGTAGTATAAGTCGTTAACAAAATTGACATACATTATCGATTCTTCGTTTCGATCAGTCGATACGGCGGATCGTGACGACGTATCACTCCGTTTATGGTCGGTTCTGTTATTGCACCCTCTCGTGTCTTGCGTCGGAGTGGCTCGCACCTCGCACCGTCACGAGTGATCGCCTCCGCGTCCGTCCGTGTCGCCGACGCGCAATCGATCGCGTACCCGCAGCTTTATTTCAGACAATCTACTGGAAACCGTTAAATTGCCGGGGAATTGGTCGCCCGATATTGATACTTTCTCGTACACATAGTGTCGTTTACTTAGGATCGTTGTAGAATTGGGTTAGTGGGATCTTAAAGCGGCTGTGCGAGAATAAAATAGCCATAGCCAAGTCAGACGCTTCGTAGCCTACAGCGTAAATTTAGAATCCTTGAAAACTTACATTAAAACTACATGACAACTTACTTTAACTTACCCTGGTCGAATTCGTTCGGTCCGTTAAGGGACAATTAACGTACTTAGGTACCTACGTATGACACATGCACTGGCCGGTTACGTAAAAGATTATGAAAAATTAAACACAAACGGTAAAGATAACTTAAATGTTACTCAATTAATTTTCAAGCCGGGTAGTAATCGCACCTATAGCTCAGTTGGCTAGAGCAACTGGCCGCGAGTGCCGGGAGGTCGTAGATTCGAATCCTGCTCGGTGCCTAAGTTTTTCAATTTTTCCTTTATTTCTAAAATTTGTAAATGTTACTCTTACAATATTACACACATTTTTATTTCAATGTAAAAATACTTAGGGTGATGGCACCAGTAATCGGCAGGCTCCACTAATCGGCATTTTTTTTACAAGTTGGATTAAAATTAGGACTTACTTACTTACTTTAGCGGCGCAGCGACCCAAAGAGGATCTTGGCCTCCGAAACGAGAGCACGCCACCTTTCCCGATCCTGCGCAGCCTCCTGCCAGTCTTCGACCTGAAGCTGCCGCAGATCCGCCTGCACACTGTCTTCCCAGCGATACCTGGGTCGGCCAACCGGGCGGCGCCCACTTGGTCGCCCCAAGTATGCTTTCTTGACGGCTCGATCCTCTCCCAATCTCAGTAGGTGACCGAACCAGCGAAGTCTGTGTGCCTTTGTTTCGCCGATGATATTCGGTTCGGCCACCAATTCTTGGATCTCGGCATTTCTCCTGATCCTCCAAGAGCCGTCATCGTTCTTGACAGGTCCCAGGATCTTCCGCAGAACTTTTCTTTCTGTTACCAGGAGTTGATTTTCTTCTTTTTGGGTTAGTGTCCAGGCTTCACAGCCGTACATGAGGATAGGCCTTATGACGGTTTTGTATATCCTCATCTTCGTACCTCTGCTAAGAAGCCTGGACACCAAGACTTTGTGTAGGGCTGCACTGCATCGTAGGGTGTTCTGGATGCGGATACGTATCTCCTCCTCTCTCGTATTTGTATCAGTGACAGTGCAGCCCAAGTACCGAAACTTATCAACGCCCTGGTAAATGGTACCCTCAACATGAAGACAGTCTCGCCGAGCGCGCGTGTTCTTATATCGTTTCATGTGAAGGTACTCGGTTTTGCTATGGTTGATCCTGAGACCTATCATACAGGCAAAATTAGGACTGCCAACAATTATTCCAATTAATCAACACTGGACCATAGACAGTGTATATTCTACTCTCATCCAAGGCAATATCATAGACACAGGCGGTTTTGTTTAAAGATGATAACATGAAAATGATGAGAAAATCAGTGCTTCTGAAGAAAATGAATAATCCTTAAGGAAATAGTTAAGAGAGTGACTGTACATTTTTGTCGATTATTTAATAACTATGAAAGATGTTTGAGTTTTTGTTTACGTTATGTATAGCTATAAATATCCTTCAAATAATGTTGTTTTAGAACAATTTAATGTTAGCTTATTCTTGTTAAAAAATATAGTGCCGAATACTGGTCCCGTGAAAGTACACTTTCTCCAGTAATCGACAGATGTTGATAATAATGATTCTTAATATGCCATTAATAAATTATTCGTAGATACATAGATTTTGCCCGACGCAATGACTCAGAATATATGAATACGAGGACAGATAGTGAGAGAAATACGTGATTTTCATTCTAACTGCAGTACTAATCTAATATTATCAATATTAAAAATCAACGTCCTAACAAAACTACTGAACGTAGAGGCTTGTTTTTATTTTACAGTAGTCTTTCTAACCTATACTTACTGTTTATCTACCTTTCCAAGCTAGCTCTCTCAGAACATTTCAACTTCTTACTGTCACTTTTCATTTCCATACATTTTATAACCTAAAAGTTTCTTTTAGGTTATATAAAGAAACAGAACACCCTAAGCAACTTTCTACAGTTCGATTCTTTATTTATTCGTTTCATTCAACGATAACTTCTTATTCTGTTCCGTAAAATACATCAAAACAAAAGTACCTATTCGAAATACTTGCACTATACTAGTGCCGAATACTGGGTGCCGAATACTGGAGACTGCCGATTACTGGGTGCCGAACACTGGAGACTGGCTGCCGATAACTGGAGATTGCCTATATTTTTGGTTATTAGAATGTTTTTATTTATCCGTGTGTCTTCAGTTAACAAAAAGCTAATATGTTGCTACTCAGAGAAATATTTAACGTTTTTATTCAGTTATTTTTGTCCTAAGTACAACCATATTATTTTTATCATTGATGAAAGTACACAACCTCCTTAAAATGCCGGTAACTGGTGCCATCACCCTACCTTGCTTACCTTAAATACATAATTTATTTCACGTATCGGCACTTTTGAACGCAATCAAAGGCTAGTTTGCTGCGTTAAACAAATTAGACTTTTGATATCGTTGATCACCAATTTAAGACCACACGTGCGTGCACAAAACAATAAAATAAGTTTGTATCGACGAAATGACAATGCATGGTTGTAGCTGCCATGAATTTATTACAATTATGTTGTTTAGTGAGTGCACCTGTCGCAAGCGTTGCGTCAGGAGTCAGGACACCCACGGCTGCGCGCGCGCGGGCGGGTTCACACGTTATGGTTGCGCCCGCGGCTGCCTGCTGGATTGTGAACTATGAAAATCATGGTATTCTTACGTCAAACTAAATTGGCATGAAATGACACTGTTACTGAGAAAAGTCCGATTACATGTACAAGTCGTAGCGTTAGTAGGTAATTTAAATATGTAGCTCTTTGGTTTACGTCAATATTCAACATTCACCTAACATAGGATAAGTAACGAAACGAAACTAACGATTCGATGGACGCCTGTTGTCTGATCTATTGACTATCTATTAGTTCGTACGTTGTGGGGCAGGTTCAAAAGCTTTGTCTTATATTAGTAAACATTACTTGAGTGAGATGTGCTCTGATCAACTCAAGGTAGTGTAGAGGTTGTTACTGTATGAGGCTGGCCATATAGTTAGTTTTTTGGCTATATAGTTTGCAAATCCTAACATTCCAATATATAATGCTGAGCTAGAGAGGTGCTTAAAGATTCACGGCATTTAAGATCGTGAACGTATCGGAGTACAAATCTACAAGTTAATAACAATGATGAAGCAAGCGGATCTAATAATAATTCCGAGAGATAATGTAAGTAATAGCACCTATATATCGTCGATAATTAGGCAACGGCGGAGCACGTGGGAGAGCGGCGTGGGTGCGTTGCAACAGAGATGCATCTTCCGTCCTGACTCCCTTAACTTAGTACTTAAGGTACCTAAGTAGGTACATTTGGGTCGATAGTGGTACATGTAAATGCTCAATGGTAACATTTTGTTTTGTTATTTTATTGATTTAAATAAAGATGATTCTGTAACAGTAAATCCGAAGAACTCGGTCACGTTCTCACATTAGTAATGACCAATTTCCTTTACGCAACTGTCTATAAGTATTGGCGTGTGCCCAAAGTCAACACAATTCAGACAGGACAAACTAGAACTGAATAAGAAACTGGATTCGAAGAAATTTACAACAATTTTGTCAGACGTCGTCCGCAGTATTGAGTAACCATCAAATTAAAATATCGCTTTCGATCTGCTTTGATGCTCGGAAAACTAGTAGTGATTTTTTTAAAGAAAATGTAGAATTGCTGCTCTCAAATGATTGACGTCATCTCTTAGAAAGTAGTTACTAACCTCTTCAAAATTAGTATCTGTTTGCCTTTAGTTACTGGACAAAGGTAAACAAAGACCAGCAACAGTTGATATTTGTCACGAGTTAGCTCAGATTGTTGTTTGTTTGCATTTGCCAATTGTATTGCTCCGAGGAGTCCAAATATAACAATACTTTTTAGTATACGCATTTGTTCCTTTTGACAGTTTTGACTAATACCTTCTGGCTTATACCTTATACCATCTTACCATCCAATTAACATTACAGATGAGAAATTGTCGGTCTGCTTGTTACTTTTCACGACCGCTGCATCAAAATACATAGTATGGTAGGTATCTACTATATTGATGAAATTTGGTTTAGAGAATCTAGAAGGTCATGGATACTTTTATCCCTCCCTCCTCTAAGGGAATCGAAATATTCGAAATTTGTATTAGGTATGGACTAACTGAACCGCAGGCCCAGCAAATTTATATTTCTACTTATGCAAAACATTGAAATAAATGTTTAAATCTCTAGGTTTGGTTTTAAGTGAATGTTTATACCGCAATCTCCCGTGCCCAATCTATTATTCCTTTGGCACATCCAATATCTATCTGCCATAACACGGAAACTTGCGCCTACGCAACGCGTCGGACCGGGAAGCGGCTAGTAATTGTAACTCGATATAAATGAAGAGATAACGTCCATTGCGCTGCTTAAGGAAGGATAGTGACCGGTTGATATATTGGCCCGTTGTTTAAGGGTTAATGTAGATTTACTAACCCTGTTCCTCATTTCGCACTAATGGATTCCTGAATAACTATCGTGACTAGAAAATTCTATGTGACGCAAGAAGTTTAGTTTCGGTCTTGCAGCATCATGCTTTATCGAAACTACTTGCGATTGCAAATCTTATCAAATATTAGTCCCGTTTTATATCTCCCCGCAAATGTAAAATGAAATGAAAATAATTTAATCCAGAACAAGTGTATAGGTATAATCATCATAAAATTGAAATCAAATTAAATGAATAATTGTTTGGACCTTGGAATTCTCCAAATCGCGGGCGCAAAGTGTTCGGTTCGGTCCAAAGATTAAGACCTCTCCGAGTGTTCATTAATGCAAATCAACATTCATCATTATTACATGTTGTTACCATTTTCAGCCCGTAATCACCCACTGTTCTAAGCATAGACCTCTCTTCGAGTAAGTACGCTGTTCGTTCCGGTCTTGAGCTAATCTTATACAGAAGTGAATCGAGAGCTTTCAGATGTCACCTTCCCAGTAAGTACCCATCAAGCTGGTGGACGACCGACGCTTCTTTTTTCTCAGAAGGGGCTACCAATCACTTTGCCTGACAACTTTAACAAAGCAAACATTAATTAAACAAAGCATTTCTACTTAAACGCAACGTCCATAACTGGCGACTGAGGGTTTGTTCCGGAATCCCCTTGCTAATACTATAAACCTCTCCATGTAGGTTAGTTTACTATGATTTCCTCCGCATCTTTAGTCTATCATCCGGAGCATGACTGCAGACTCTTAGCGGAGCTCATATATGGAAGCTTGTGCGCGAGCGATGCCCTTATGAAGACCGGATAAGTATCCCCTTTGTTACATGCTTCATTTTTCGTTCGTTCACCACAATTGTCCTGAAATACGGTTTCTGTAGCCCTTTAAGGTGATGTTTTCATATAATAATGTTTATCAGGTACATACTGGTACTTACTTGATATTTTGATAATATATCAAACACTATTATGTTTTCAAGTGTTATTTTTAAGGGATATCAACATCAGTGTCACTGAAGGATAAACTATCATTTTCGAATTAAGTTGGAAGCTGTATTATCCAATGTGAGGGACCAACCGTTTTCGTTTAATTAAAAAACGATTAACTATACTATTTCCTTTAGGCAATATGGTGGCGCAAGGCAGTGAACCGGGTCTCACGAAAGAGTTCATCGGTTCTATGGATGAGTGAGTACATTGAGTACCTATGAATCGAGTACTAAAATAATCACACGTGACCAACAAAAGCGCGATGCTTCTATCGAATACAAATAAATAAATACGTACGATTAATGATTTCGCAGATAGGTCTTTAGAGAGCATTGAAATTTCGTAGCCACAAGTAGAAATAGCTACTAACTATCAATAATCAGTAAGTATCTAACTAGATTATTATTTTTAGAATTGTATTATACACACCTTCACGATCGTAGTACGAGTTTTAAATCTCACTTCCTCGGTCAATACAACTTATTACTAGTGATAGTGACAAATGCCAACACATACCTAATCTTGGCGTTACATGTGTATTTCGATGATTTCGATTTAGATCTCACATTGCAATCAATAGGTCTTAATGTAATCCAACTCAAGCATCTACATTGAAAATAGAAAAGTCCCTAATGGCGACGCTTTGAGAAGGGCCAAGTGAAAGTCAGTATTTCGTAAATCAGTTCGTCCATTGTATGTCTCGGTCGATACAAATTCGTCTTGTAGGTACATCAAACTCTTCACTACAATATATTATTACTTAATTCTTTGAGCAAGCATAGCTTAGATTGCATCTGTAGCATCACATATCGTCACTAGCGTCGTTAAAAAAATAATTATGTTATTTTATTAGAAAATACTTAATCGAAAATATTTTGTTTACGTTACTGGCCGTCCAAAAATCCCTTATCTGATTTATGAAACATGTGATTTATGAAAAATGTAAAAAAATATTAAATTAATATTGCAAACACTACCCATAGTATTAACCCTGTTAAAGGTTTAATCGACAAATACTTTTTGTCATTTTCATTTTTCACCCTGTCGGCTGGCTTGGAAAAGATTATCTTTGATTGACCTTCTCATAAAAAGAAACACCAAGATGCTTGGTGAATTTATTCACCTGTATGTTAGGTTAGGCTAGTCTAGGCTAAGTATAAATAGTATCGTGATTACGTAAGTAATAACGTGTGTGTGTGTAATATTTAAAGCTATTACAATAGTCGACACAATTGTCACGCGCGTTCCACGACTTCCCATATTCATACAGAACAGAATAGAGCGGAGAAAGTGTGCATCCGATGACCAATTGCTTATTTCTTAGACTGTCGTTCTTTCTCTAGCAATACTCCACGCAACATTTCTTTGACTCGGTATTACCCGTGAAAATGACATTTTTCTTATATAATGTTTTATAATGTACAAATCATTTGACGCTTCCATTGTTTGCTAAGTGGACCCGCGATTCGGTGGCGCTGGTTGCGCAATTCTACATGAATTCAAATGACCTTTTTCCGTTTTTTTACTTGTCGTTTTTGTTTTGTCTTGGAACCGCTTCGAATGTTCGATTTGGTCGATTGCAGCACTTCCTTACCTCCTCTTTTTATTTATTTTACTGTTGTTCATCACGTATTAAAAGTCGTTGTGTATCTATGTGTATTCTCATTTCCAATAGGTTGTAAATGGTTTCACTTCTATTTGGCTCCTTTTTATTAAGGTGTTGATTTGTTGATGAATATGAGCTGAAGACAGCAACTGACAAAATAATAGTGAGTGAAATCTTTTGTTGCCATTTAGACACTACAGTTACACAAGTGCCTACATGCAAATTACATGTGCTGGGTTTTATATGCTAGAGGTATTCTTTATGAAGTAAAATTTGATAGGTAAATTGTGCTTCTCGATCAAAGGGTGGTTTAGATCTCATTCTCAGGTTTCAATGATTAATTATTACTCAGAGTTTTATTTCCTCATTCCAGGTTTAATTTTGATTGTCGCCGGATACAGAAGATAAGGCATTCAATCTTCAATCAATTTGCACCTAACTAATATGAATTGAAGTGAACTTTGTCATTATGATGTGTTTTGCTACATGTTGCTATAGTTACTCGTAATGGTTGCTTTTATATTTTGGACGTGCACGTCCAGGATATACTCTTATGGTTTCATAAATAGACTTTAGACTAATTATGAATAAAACCATAGAGTTTATCGTGGACGTGCACGTCCACGGTAGAGTATAAAATTAAGCGACCATAGGCGCGGTTTTGCCATGGCAAGCTTGACTGATGGTTGCATGATGGAAAATCAAAATATCTAGTTATTCGTCAATCAACCATCAGTCACTACCCTAGACGATAGGTTTTCCGTCAGTCAAAATCTCTGCCATGGTTTTGCCATGGCAAAACCTACCGTCTAATGGGCGCCATAGGGTTCTGTCAATCCAATGACCTAATACCTATTTGGATGTCATGTTTGACTAAGGTTACTTTGTATTTTATTTGACGACCTTGTGTGTGGGACTAGTTATGTTTGCTTTCTGTTTATATCGCATTGATTCACTATTTATAACGGATTCCAAGAACGCTCGAGCACTTCCTCTAACAAACTTGTCCCTCCCTGTTCCGCCTGGACGCTTGTTTGGTTCACAACAAAAATAGAAGTCCAAAACCGAACCAACATTCGACACGAGAAAAAGCCCTGCCAAATACACAAAAAAGAAACATGCTGGTTCCTTTCCTTTCTGGCTAATGTCTGGTATAGAGGTATAACGTATAACTTATTCACGTCGGTGTAAACTTTATCCTGCGATAAAACTTGAGCGGCGCTAGAACTGTGACCGTCTCTTTCCTGCGTGGTGTTTTTGTAGGTGGTGAGGGAGATGGAATAGTAGGGCGCCCGCCGCGTGGCCGTTGGTGTAGCGTTTGAAACGAATCGGAACAGTTTGCAAGACGCCGGCCGCGCGCACGGCTGACTCACGCAGACCGTCTGTTGTGCTCAAATCGCGAATTTATTTCAATTTTTGATACATCTTTATAGTTTTATCTTATGACAGTGCCTTATCATTAATGGATGTGCGAGTGTATGCATGGATTAACAACTCTGGAGAAAATAATCTGCAACAAAAGTGACAGCGTGCGGAGTTTGTGGCATCTTGCGTTTGTGTCCTTTTGGTTAGAATTTAATTTTGCATTTGTCCCAAGTTTTTTCGTCTTTAGTCTGGAAGGCTTTGTTGACTGTGTGGTGAGGTTGAAGCACGTTTCGACCCGTATATTGGCACGAGCCCTTAATAATAATAGTCTACCAAACCAGTTTGCGAGTGGTGCGCCTGTGGTTATCCTGACTTACATATGCGGGCGCCTTTCTCGTAAACGAAATTCAAGGCATTACGTCCTCTATAACACAAACTTGGAAGGAAACACTTTGTCTCATGCTGGAATTGATTCACCACTTGGATTGTAGTTTGTTATTATCAGATGGTTGACACATCGTATCAAATTAATCTTCCTTATCTGTCATTGTTGTAGACTTTCCGCTATCCTATTTGAACACTATCATATTAGGTATTTTCCATATTTCTTCTTTATCTTTTGCTAATCTGACAGATTTGCCTTGACCGTTTAGCACTGCACCGATGCAGACTTTCTGTACCGAGGTCAGCCGAATCCTTATAAAGCCTTACTTGGCAATTAACATATCCAATCCAGTCGATCATGAATTGACATTTGAGTAAGTATAAGTGGATAGGCAAAAAGCTTAGCTGGATCTAATAAATCTCTCCATAAACATTAAATTACTGTCCAAAGTAGTGGACATTAATCGTTGTTAACTGCACGTAATATAAACAGGACAGACGTCGCGTGGGCAAGTCTAGCGCCGCTAATTTACCGAGCGCTTCTTTAATTGCATCTAAGGGCAGTATCGTTGTTTCATCACCAACACCGTGCGCAGTAAATCTCGCCCGTCTCCGTGCATCTGTCATCCGCACTTTATCTGTAACGATCTCGTTAAATCTCCTCCAGAATCCGCCTGTTTTCTCGCCACTTGTTGCACGCTCCGCTTCACTTAAACGTGACTCCTTTGAGTTTTTTACTGCGAGCGTGAGTTCGTTATTTATTTACTAACCTAACTAAATTTGCAATCTGAATTACACAATTTTTACTTTGCCAATTTGTAGTTTTTTATGTATCCTGTTGCCGTGCTGGGCCGTTTCAAATTCAAACGCGGCATTTCCTCTGAGTCACGTAGCGCATAGATACGAGTAGATATTAACGAGTGTCATATGCGCTTAGGAGTTGCGTAACTGAAGAATGGCAGGCTTCCAACACTGTCACCTTACAATTTATTGCTTCCATGAAAGAAAACGAAAATGAAGGTTGAGTGAACTCTGTAGACGGAGTGTCTACCGATAATATGTTAATGTAAAACGAGTGACTCCACGAAGGTTGGCAGTAACTTCAAATGCTTGGGCATTGGCCCGATACTGGCTAATCATCGGAGAGATTGAATAATTTGCGGATGGCCGTGGCCCCCAGATTACTGTTTGCAGCATGTATCGCGTTGCTATTTTCTGCTCATTTAGATGTTATTACTCGTTAGATTTTAAGTGTTATTCGTGTTATTGCGTTACTCTTTAATAATTCATTATAATTGCTGCTTCTAACATGTTGTACTACTACAAAAAATTACGTAATTAATATGGCAGGTACTTTATGACGTCATCGTCATCATTTACCTTAAGCTCAATAAAGTTATTTAATTGGCTACTTGACAGTTTTCGGAAATGTATTTTAAATTATACGTAGGTTTATTTTATACCTGTAACAATTATCTTTTATCCCCCAAAGAACTTAATTTCTTTAAAAAAATATATTTTTTCTTTAAGTAATTTGAATTTCGCGCGAAAACAGCCGATCACATGACTGTGAGTACTGTGACGTCGCACTTGATAAACAACTAAAGGTTTACTTCCGCAGCCGACAGCAGACGGCAACTGCATGTTACACCGCACTCCAAATTGTACAACAGTAACTTGTGCTGTTGCGACACTTCTCCGCTCATTTTAAATAGAGCTTTTTACGAATACCGTTACGGTTCAATTTGGAGTGCGGAGAAACATAACGTGCAGTAAATGCAGTCTGTTGCGGAATTAAACCTTAACTTGGAAATGTGACGTCACACGCGTTTCGGTTTTTGTAATCCACAGATAAAAAACTCTTAATTTATTTTTCAAAAATAAAATGTTTTCAATTAATTTTAAAACAAAACCTATTGTATGAGTATTGTAAACCTATAAGCTACTGTATCCAACACATTAATTATTTTATCTTTACAACTGTCAAATAGCGAATTGAACCGACCCCGACTAGATGTCTTTTATTTAGGTTATAAATTAATAACTTTTTACTCTAAATATGTTACCGGTAGCACTGGTAGCAATGCAGGGGGCCGATTTTTGAGAACGGTCGACTTTTCACTCGAGATCTGTCAAAAAACGATGAGATGCTATTTTTGACATTCGAGCGATAGAAAATTCGAAGTCGAGTGGTACTGACCACTCGTATTCAATTCTATCAGTAGAATTTAGTACCTACCTAGTAATTCATCCCGAATCTATTTACTTTCTACTTGAATTTAATATTACGCTAATAATAGAAATTTTCTCAAACATGCTCGGAAATGTATGTGTGTCTTAATGGCATGAAATGAAGACATGAAGAAGAAGAAGTAATGTATGAAAACCCTAACAAAAAAAATTATTGGCCGATGCTCTAACTTAATTTTTTTAAATTGGCTTTCATTATTAAACTGACAAAGGAAAAATTACATACTGCCAATGCCAACCACCACTAGACTCTTAACCATACTTGCACATTAAAAAAACAAAAAACAATATCTAGTATATTTATGTGCGGCTACACATCTTGTTTACTTAAAATTCAAAATGAACATAAAATATGAAATCCTTATCCCTGAATTAGTCGAAATCGAGTATAATGACGATTTTTCATTAAAATTTTTTTTTTTTTTTTATAAAATTCAAAATAAGCATAAAATTTGAAATCCTTATCCCTGAATTAGTCGAAATAAAGTATAATGACGGTTTTCACAAAAAAAAATTTTTCTTCTTTGTAAACTATTATTTACTTACCTATTACTTGATTACCTGGTAGTTATTTTAATTTTAATATTTCTTCAAATTGTTTGAGAAAAGCACTATATAATCCTCAGCCGGAACAGGAATTGCAGGACTCGTTTTATCCGGACTCGTCTACGACTCGGCCGTCTACACCACTCTCGTCCAGCAATCCCCTACTTCACGGCCTCTGCAGTAATGTACTATTATTGTCTAACATTCTAGTTATTTTTAAATTAAGAATTCGAACATGCATTGTTTGTTTAGTTCGGCCGCCAACCGTGTCAGTTGTGAAGAAGCGGAATGAAGAGACTAGTAATTTCGTCACGTATTCACGTTTATCGTACAGTGAAAAAAACAGTACAGTTAAAATTATTACTGCTCCTTTTTGTACCTATTTTAAATATGATTTTCAATAACCGGTAACAATATGCAAAATATCGATAGTCAAGCTTTCGAGTGGTGACTCTCAAAAATAGCTCTTATTAGGTTCATGCGACAATAATCGTGACAATTTGCCGCGTGCGACTATTTTCTACCGCTCGCTTTTGAATTCGAGCGTTCGAAACTCAAAAATCGGCCCCCTGGTCATTTGCCTTCGGCTTCTGAACCTATCTTAGAGTATTTATAATAGGTATGTGTGTAGATAAAGTAATGTATGCAACTGTACATAATTCGGCATTAAAACACTCGTGTTTTAATGCCTCTCACTATGTACCAGTTGCATAAACTATACTATTATGCATGTTATGATTCTATAATGAAAGTATTCCAAAAGGACACGAACCACATTCCATAAATTGTAGTTGAGCAATCAAACAAAGAAATCACAACCAGTGATAATGTGTATTGAAACGTAAGCCAGTACAAAGAGCAAACCTAATTATTCTTTTAATAATATTGCCCTGCAATATCCAGAAGAATACTTATATTTCTACAACGTCAAATTGGAAAGAAGAGACGCCCACCAAACACGACTCTGCTCAAGCATTCTGCGTTTGGAAAGATGATACAAGAATATAGGTGAGTAATATTTTAAGCTCAGCTAATACATAGATAAGAGAAAATGAACACATTATTCGTAGTCTTATTACCATGCTTACATTGTAACCAACTCCATAACATAATATGGGCAGCAAAAATGGAATTAATTTATATCATGCAAAATCATGTCTTCTGCCATAACAGAGGACAGATTAATTTACAAAGTCATTCATTGTGTCGAATGAGGAGAAAGAAAGCAAGTAGACCAAAGTATTTAGACAGTAAGATTTGGAGAGCGTAATTAAAAGTGAAATTATAAACGTTTTCGATTCTACGCTTGCCGTAAATTCGAGAACTAGTACGACTGTTGCTCATCGAATGGCCCTTTTTTTAAAAAAAATTGAGTGATTGCGCGTAATGAATATCGTTCGTTAAAATTGTTTATTGGCCGGTTTACTGTTGCCTTACTAACCCAGTGACCTGATCCATCTATAACTATAACTGAGATTTAGAAAATATATGCTTTCGACTTGTTGTTTAATTCAACAATTTCTATAGCCGTAACCGTTTTGGGAGCTAGTTTTTAAAAGATTGGCCGTCTGGTTATACAAGTAGCCAATTACTTTGAAAGTCCAATTACGAGTAACAAAGTGGTACGGCGGAGGTGCATGCATGCAAACATATATTGCCATATCAAGTAATTCTGTTTTCGACTTTTCGCTAGTAAATAGCCGAATGTTGGCAATCGCACTTCTTTACAATTTAGTTTTAGATAAAAACCAATTAAAGAATTTGTCAACATTTATCATTTATTAATGTTGACAAATTCTTTAATTTGTTTGTTGACGAATTCTTGAATTAAACTGCATTCAGTTGGGGAATACTTTATTATGTCCAGCTGTATGCGTTGTTTTATTCTTATCACGGATTTACGTTACATTCTTACGTCTATTACTTTTGTGCTTACGTCTTTATCGTGGGACACATGTAAATTATCTCCTTCTCTCGGTAAGTCACTGTCGCCTCGTTGCCCTGAAGTATTTATTCCGCAAGTGCTTGTTGTTTCCAAACAGCATATCGCCAGCTTGCATCTTTCTCATTTAAAATTCGGCGATGAACTTTAGGGATCCAAAGCGTCGTTAATCCTATCGCGCGATGTCTTTGTGTGTGGGTCAAATGGATGCTGCTTTGGCTCGTTATTGTGGCTCCCTTGTTATTGGACCTCTTGGGTTGGCTTTTGGCGCGAGGTTTTCCTTTCTGGTCATAGTTGCATTTCTGTAGCATTTGGTGATAAACATGAATTGAGGGAACGCTTGGGCTAAGCGTCGCAAATCATGCCGCGCGATGTCTTTGTCCATGGGTCGAATGAATGAACTTTTTATCTCGGAACCTGCTGGAACCTCTTGGTTGTCTTTTCGAGTTCTTCCTCATTGGTCGCATTTCCGCAGCACATAGTAATGATGATGAACCTAAGGGAGCTAAAGAATCGCTTAATTGGTTCGAATGGATGATAGCTGTTTGACTCCTTATTGTGACTTCTTAGTCATCTAGGAACCCGATGGAACCTTCTGGTAGGCTCCTCGGGTTCGTCCCCGCCCCACATTTCCCCGAGCGCGCGCGCAGGTTTCGGCGCATCCGGTTGCCGCAACTTCACGCCCCAGTTCCACCGTTCGCTTAATTGCAATTTGTTGTGCCTGCCGCTTTCCGACGACATTACTTTTGTTTTGTTTTTGTCGGAATTGACTAATTTTTAGTTAAGTAGATTGAAAGTGATAACTTGTTGTGATATGATATGATTTCGTGACCGGAAGAGTAAGAAAAATTTCAGGCAATGCTATTAAAAAAATGCCAAGTTGAAAATTTAATCAAGTTCACTGCAGGTAAACAATACCACACAGAGAAGTATGTGTATTAGTGTACCTATAGGCGATGTATTCAAACGACACAGATGTCGATCTACATTTTTTATTACTGGTTTATCAATAAGTATACTACTGCTGAAAGTGGCTGATATTAAGAAAGTAGAAGATTGGCTAATATTAAGGAAACTATAAAATAACTAAGCGTAATATGTTTACTTATGTTTTTTTAAAACATAGTACTAATAAATCTACACTCCAAAACCAAATTTTAAAGACCTTGACTTCAAACCGGAAATGTAGTCAGCACCTGACAGTGTCCGGTGTTACGCGACTTTGTTGCTGAGCTTTATTAATATTCGGGTCTACACCGACTAAGCTGCTTACTTACATATACAGAGCTGCCGGAGTTAAGGCCCGTGGCGCTCCCAAATTTTTGTTTTGCTCGCTTGCTAGTGTTAGCTCGATATGCTGTGCTTATTTCCCGCGCACGGACCTACTTGTGAAATCAGAATTAAAATTCATAACGTTTGACGATGACGATGACAAATTATTGTTTTCGAAAAGTCAAACGTTAAGATTTTAGATGAATTAATTTGGAACCCTTTTTAGGGTTCCGTAGCAAAAATGGCGAAAACGGAACCCTTATAGTTTCGTCATGTCTGTCCGTCCGTATGTCACAGCTGATTTACTCGGAAACTATAAGCACTATAATTATGATATTAGGTAGGAATGTGTATTCCATGAACCTCTACATAAAAGTGATATAGAATTTCGAAAAAATATGAAATTAGGGATAGGCCTGCGTAAGAATGCGGGCAGAAATTTTGCAAAGGAACATATCTCATTACTCTCATTAGAGCCTGCTCTATTTGTGTTTTGTTAATCCCTATGAAATTATGCTGAAACTACCTTCTTTCAAATAAAAAAGTATTTAAATCGTTTCAAGTGATAAAGAATTATGCTTTAAAAACCAACATTCTTCGAAAGTTATTAGTAACAAAATGCGCCTATAGATCGCGCTGTACCCATGGCGTTTTCCTGAATTAATGGGGTCGGGAGGCCGGGTACACGGCCCTTATACGGAACCCTCGGTGTGCGAGTCGGACTCGCACATTACCGGTGTTTTTTTGTTTTATTTACGTAGTTGGTATTTAATGTTTTACAAGATATTCAAACTTTCAAAATATTCTTTAGATATTAAACTTCAACATTTATTTATTTCAGTCTTATTAGTTGCATTTTGAGCGCCTTAGCGTTTCAAAAATACCATTTAGCGTTACTACTCGTGTCATGGTATCAAGCTAACGATTGGATCAAAAAGTGCGGTTGGCGTGGACCGGACTAACAAGACACAAAAAGAGTTATTTAACTAGAAAATTGTCTTTTAGTAGAGCACTTTCTTAACCGTTTCAATTAAAATTTACATGCATATTAATTATCTGCTAAACTAGACAGTTAATTATTTGTAGCTGGATTTAGGATTTTAAAGGCTTTTACTGTAATAATTATGTGATTAGCTTATGTACGTACCTTTTTCATTGAAGTAGGTAGATACATGTTAGTAGAGCTCATTTAGATTGCAGTTAGTAGTTATTTCAGATTAACAACGTACTCATGAACATATACTTTAACATTTAGATAAACATTTAGTGTTCTTAGACTGGTCAGATTACATCTCTTAGTCTCGTCACATCAAGGAAATTTTCCTTTCAGTATACACGTTAGGCTTAATTTAGGCAGTCAACTGCAAACTCGAGTTGAATTGTGATATTTGTGATGGATGCGATAGAACAGTCCTCGGGCCTGTGCGAGCACACAACAATGGCCGAAATGGCAGGCAGTATAATCTATCCACCGTTACTCGTTGCAGTCCGTTGCCATCCGGACCAGGTCACTTTTTGTGCCCCATACTGCCAGTTGCCAAATTAGACTGTGAAAAAATCATCACGATTCGTATTTGAGATTAGAAATTGATAGGGCTAGAGCTGAACTTATACGTGTGAGCAGAAACGCTTTAAGTAGGTAAAAAGGGTAAGAAAAGGACGAGGCTATATGAATTATATTTTGTGTAAAAACTTGGCTTTGTGTATTTTCTATTAATCTATTACATAGGAACAACAATTAACCATCAAAGCGAGGTAGTGCTTGCAATTTGTTTTCTTTGCCGGCAATCCATTTAGAGCTCTACAAAATACAACTATTATCGAAAGTTGATTTGAAAGTTGACACTGATCCGCGATGTGCTTGTAAAATTGTTAACAATGAATTAATTTCCGCATTTAACTTCATCTTAGTTTACCGTTGTTAAGTGTACTCGCTTTGTCGGTTTCGTTTTCTATCTCTAAAACGAGTTTTGAAATACCCATTCAAAAATACAATTCAGCCAATCTTCAAAACGATACACTTTCTGGAAGCAGTAGGCGTATGGAGTCCTTGAGTCTGATGGGT
Organism: Cenopis cana; assembly: GCA_951800055.1. Taxonomy (NCBI): domain Eukaryota; kingdom Metazoa; phylum Arthropoda; class Insecta; order Lepidoptera; family Tortricidae; genus Cenopis; species Cenopis cana. The sequence goes on from OX637472.1 coordinate 10,057,213, forward strand.
TCTCAATAGAAATAACTATAATGTGATATTTATTATAATTGCCTACGGCTCTTTCATTATCCATTTATCCATATTGTTTGTGCCGGCAAATGACGGTCCTTATCAGAGTTCAAACACGGTCCTCGCCATGTGGTTTGAGCTCTGTTAACGCGAGTGGAGACACCTCAGATTACACGTTGATAAAATATTTAGTCACATCCCTTATTGGGAAGTTTTTCCTTATAGTTATCATATGCATTTCTAAGTGAGTACGATAATCCATTATCCCTCAGCGGCAACCAAATTTTTAATCCAGTCAAATAGAGAATTCCCGTGAGTTTCAGATATACAGTGAAATATGTATAATAAAATGGGTCACCCACATCTTTAGCGAATCGAGCGATATTCGACTTGAAACATGTGAGTGGCCCATTTTATTATATTTCGACAGTCAAAAATTGTATTGTTTTAAATTTTAATTGTTAACAATTAAAATTAAGGTTAAGGTTAACCTCGGGAGCTCACAATCTCACTCGGTTTCGCAATTTTAACTTATCCATCATTTTAAACTGAACCCTTTACTCTGTTTTCAATCCACTATCAAGATCGCCGCTAATAATGGGTTAAGATCACAATGCTATGTTTTTTTGCCTTGACGCTGCCGTTGCGTGTGCGTTGCAAACGGTAATTAAGGCTTTCGGCGCATGCCCCAAACTCCGTGAAAGATTATTTGCTTCTTGAAATAGATCTTAATTCAATACATTTAGGGTTGTATTCGAGTGGCAGACTTATCATGTCTCGGTGTATACGGTGTCGGTACTGTCGGTCCATTCAAAATAATTTCATGGTCCTAAGCAATTTTTCGCAATTTAATTCGCATTAGGTGCTTTTGAAGGTTCTAACTGTGTTTTTATTTTAAATTTAAGCTATAGATATATAGGGTTTTTACCTAGCGTTCTTCTACTGTCACACAGTTCCCAATAAGGATAGATATAATTTATCCCAACACCAGTCCATACGATTTGATGTTTAATCTTAGTCGGAGTCCTTATTCCTGTTTGGTCTAATGCAGCCTGAGTATCTAACTGAAAATATTTTTTTTGGAAAAACCTGAACGCCGAGAACATATTGCTTCTCTTATTAAATTGACTCAACCCTCCTTTGAAACACCGACTTCTTTGGCTTGCCTAAACTAAACAAACCGTGTTTACTAAACTTACTTGCACCAATTTGCCCACGGTCAAGTGAAATGCTGATCCCATAATGGGCAAACATTTCGGCTCACGAGAACATCTCGTTATGAATAAAAATTACTGGCACGAAGGGCTTTCTAATTACCCGGCTTTGATGAGCTGACGTGTGACACCCACAGCGTTAGCTGAACCATCAGCATTCAAGAAGCTTATAGTTATTACAGGTCTTCCTGGTTTGGTTGGTGCTGTTCTATTTCTATTGTCCAAAGGAGGTCGAATGCAGATTAATCTGTGGGTACAATGGTTGTCAAGATGCTGATAGGGCTCACAAGCTGTATTGTAAAGTTAATATACTGAAGCCAATTGGAGATAACACCTTGTTGAATTCGTTAGCTGGAAATAATTGATTACTTATCTCCTGAACTCCAAAATATGTATGTGGTTTTTGTCGAATCCATGGTCAAGTTCGAAGTGAGGTGTAGTGTATTATGTAAATATGAATACTTAATAGTAGTGATTTTATAGTAATATGGTAATTCTGATAGTAATAATGGTTATATCTTATTTTCCTTATGTGACCTAATATGTTCAAAGGGCAGAACTTAGCAGTATTTTTTTATCATTTGTTATGAAATTTTGAACACCGAAGTTTACCTACATGCCCACTCATACTTGTGACTCAAAACTAAGGAATTGTATGATAAAGCGATGTGATTAGTATTCAAAATTTCAAAACTAAGGTATGATTTATTCTATACAAGCGAGACTTTCTGCTTTCTGGAAACAACTATTCTATCCTAATTAAGTCATTTTAAACGAGGTTGAACTCTTTACCAAAAATAAATGTCAAACGTGTTTTATTTTTACACCAAACCGGTGCGCGTGCTCTTCTACTTCCATAAATCTATCTTGTCGATGCCTCGCCTAATAGAAGCAACGACAACTTAATAATTTCCTTCTGCTTTAATGATAAAGTCTATTGGAACTTCCTGTGGGAACTAATTGAAGCACAGTTTCACGGTAGCGCGATGCATTGTACTCGTACTGTTTAAGTTGGTGAATACTGTAAAAAGTGTAAAAATGTGACCGTCCAGCTCACTGGGGCCTTTATGGTCGGTATTGAGTTACGCACGGATCTATAATCTACAATACATAGGCTACCAAAAACAATGATCACCATGTCCCTAAGTGCCATACTTTTTTTTTAATAAATCGTCAAAGTTACTCAACCCAAAAATGCACTTTTGAGAAATAACTAAGAGAAGTTTAAAACTCATTTAAAGTATGTTCCCGTGGGAAGTTACATAGATGATGGTAGATCCTGAATCTTGAGGTTCTCTTCTATAGGAAACAATCAAAGATTTTTCAATTCCACTACCCCATTGAGAAAAAATGGCCTTTGATCAGTGCAAGGCGCCGATCATAAAAAAGTAAGGAAATTTGTAATAGGTGAATTATTATTTCGTATTTTGTGATCTTTGTCATAGTGTATGCTAGAAAATAGTTTACTTAACACATCGAATGGAAAATAAAAACAAAATCCCAACGTGATATATATTTTTTTATAAATATAGAAAATGATATTTTTTCTATCTCGTCACGAATAATTTTAACAATTTCCGTATAGTATACCATACTTACCTGTAATAAGTCTAGACAAGCATTACACAGGTTTTATTTTTTTTGTATGTCAATTAGTTTCAATTTTATGACCGATTAAAGTTACATGAAAATCAAGGTTTACTTCCATACAATTGAGAAAAGGGCCCTTATGGACGAATGTAACCAAAAATGTAAGTAAATAATAATATTTACATAGTCTAAGTAGCAATCTTGTATTAGAACGTAATTCTGAATAAATCTTTTCATTACAAGTTTTTTGAATTTTGCGTAATTTTTAAATTATACGAAAAAGCAATTTCGCATAGTAAAAATTATTTTTTAACTCTATTTAAAAAAAAACCGACCAAGTACGTGTCGGACCATGCACAATAAAGGGTTCCGTACCGACACCTACTAGTCCATATTTAAACCCACTATCCGATACGTCGAATCGAAAATGTCGTATCTTCATAGTAAACTGACGGCACTTACGCCCTTTTGTTTGGGCAAAACAGTTTTTCAGCAATTACTCAAAAACCAGTAGCCGTATTTTTATCAAACCAAAAATCGTCTTAAGTATTTATTAATGTACAGTCACCAGCATCAATATCTGCTATAATAAAGGCGCCATAAATATTTGACCCGTCTTTACGGCCCTACAAAAGGAGCTGTGTCGGATATTTATGCCACCATTGTTTTGGCAGATATTAATGCTGGTGACTGTACACCACCTCATTTGTTCAGAATTTTCATACATTTGGAAATTAGAGGGTGGGGGGGGGGGGGGGAGCGGCCCTACCTTTTTTTTAATTTCACGTTACTATTATGTAGCAATTCCTAGAATAATACTTTCCTACCATATATTTTCATAATTAGAGAGCTTATAGTCGGCTGTGACATACGGACGGACGCACGGACGGACGGACGCACGTACGGACGGACGGACGGTCAGACATGATGAAACTATAAGAGTTCCGTTTTCACCATTTTGGCTACGGAACTCTAAAAATACAATTAATAGGAAATGTAATAAGAAACAAAAATTTTTGCAACGGTCATGCACGACTAGAACTTACTTGACTTGAGACTAGAAATAGGTATTTGTAACGTGTACCACTAGAATCCAGTAAACAGAAAAGGCAAATAAATAATACAGAAAATGGTTAGAAGTAATTAGAATAAGTTATTAACCTATTTTATATCATTATTATCTGACCTCTGCCATAAGGGCCCTTTTTTACTAAACTTTACAACTAATTTAAAGGTAGAAATACTTAACTTATACGTGTGAAACCAAGCTAGAAATACACATCTAGTCTTATACTTTATCAATATGCAAAAAACAAAAAATATGTGATTTTACCGTATTTTACTAAAACGCTGATATCTACGAAACTAGAAAGTGCCATAAGGGCCCTTTTGTTATGGACTGACTCAAATATCTGATCTGATGAGATTGCAAGAAAGAGTGGTTGTGTAATTGATCATAGATTATATTACCCCTTCCTGAGTAATTCCGAGTCACAACTTGTTCGGTATCGTATTGTAATACATATGTAATTTGTATTTTTTTTATTAAATAAAAAAAATGTAGTAGACGACACAAAAATGCTTCGAGCAAAAATATGAAGCTAATCTATTTGTCGCCCTATCTGTCGATCGGTATGAAAATTTCTACGCAAATTGGATAATTCGCAGCACCTCCATCACGTTCTATCACCACGTATCTACAATCTTGCTATCCCCTTCGATTACGGGTCATTTCCAGTCGCCGTTGGCAAAGCACAATAATATGAGTCTAGATTTAATAAAAGCGGCCGTAATGCTGGAGAGAGCTACGATAAAGTGTGAGGGTTGAGTTGAGTTGCTCACTCATTATTTTGTTAGCGATTTGAGTGAAAACACTTGGAAATTCTCGATGAAATTGCTGGTTACGAAGTTATAGGTATGACCGGTTGAGTGTCCGCTGCGTCGCTCAATCATTATTTTATGACTGACGATGCATACCGATATAAAATTTAGAAACTCCGTAAAATTTCTTGGAACTGTTACGTTCTCGTCACTCGTAACAGTACGATTTAACGGGCACTTTATTCCGAGAACACTTGGGTTGTGGAATGAGCTTTCTGCGGAAGTGTTTCCAAAAGTCTTCAGCATTCAGTTTGGAACTTAAAAAAAAAAGTGTTGGTATAATAAAATATATATATTTCACAATCAAATAATAAAATGCACAATACGGACACATTGTCTTTATTGTTTGGATTTCCTCTGGTTACAATGTAGCGGAGGGAAAAATGGGATTGAGGTTTGCAATATTTGTCACAGTAGGTAAATGTTTTATGCCGACTGCCAACAATGGGCAGTAACAGGCGGAATGTGAAATATTTTATAGTCGACTTGCCATCAATAATGCGTGGCCTGAATGCTATTCTATGGGTACTCACAATGGGGTAATACAGCCCCTGGCCTAGTGTGTTTAAAGGTTTATCGTAACGGGGAATCTAGGTTGTATCGCTGCCAACGGAACTGTCAATACTGCTTTCATGAAATAAATGTTCTTAATCCATTATGGGGCTCATAAAGGCCTAGGCGTTATCGGAGGCGCCGAGCATACAATTTGTGCGGTTAAGACAAATAATATCGGCCATTCATCTGACACTATGAACACGCAATTTCTCCTGATCCGTTCTATTGATAGCACCTTTATTTAGTATATGAACATTGAACAGCTATTGCTTATGATTGACTGTTAAAGGCAACAACTACTGAAAGTTAAATAAGATACTTCAGATTATTATTGTATCCGTATCTATAAAGGCGGCATAATAGGTACTATTATGCTCTTACCATAAGTGGAAAACACCCGAGCATAATATTGTATACACTAATTAATGTAATCAATAAATCTTGGTATGTATGTTTCTACAAACTAGTATGAAACTGTTTATCCCAGTAGAATATATAAAATGGCGAATAAGGTTGAAGATCTTACGTTTCATATCAGGGTTTTCTTATATTGATATAAATAAAAAAAAAATACATACACTATTATTGGTAAACGGGGCTTAATCGCGTATAATTGTAATTTATTTACCTTTTTTGATGTTTGTCCGACATTTCGAATGTATCACAACGTCCTTGGTCGCGAGCTGACTAGCGTGAGCGCGCATCAACATCTTCTGCCCGCGCGGGTTTTTCGAACTATCCGCACTTTTTCACACAAGTGTATGGATTTCTTATGTCCAATATCCAATTAAGAGCTGGAAGATTGTCATGCACAAACTTATATGTACATAACATGAAATCAATATACTTAATTGCCTAGTTTTCTAAACATTGTGCTCAGCATCACACATACAATGTCCATACACTCCAATTATCTCTATCGGATAACGTTTGAATGGAACGGGCTCTCATACATGCAAGATGGGACTAATTAGAAGGCTCTCCAATTCAATGGCTCATTACATTACACGGAGAGCGTGGGTTTCGTATGAATCTGACGGTTAATTCAGAAAGCAATTGTGTGGTTGAACGACCGTGTAGATACCCTAGTAATTAGTGAAAATATCAAATATTTAAGTAAGTATACAAGCTATATAAGTATGTATATCGTCGCTTAGTACCCATAGTACTAGCTTTGCTTACTTTGGGACTAGGTTGATTTGTGTAAGATTGTCCACAAATATTTGTTGTTTCCGCGCTACTCTTTCTTACTGGATAACACGAATCGAGTTTTCAATTTAAAATATTATTATTTCTGTTGTTACTTCAAGACCAGTTCCTTGAGAGATTGATCAGTCATTATCAGAGATAAACACATAAATGATGTGAAGAGCGCCCGTGGGCCGCAATACCTACACACAAAATGAACCCAACTAAGGTTATTTATTAAGACATTTACTTTGCGTAGGCGCAAGCACTAGGTTTGTGTAGAAATTGTGCCTTTTAGCCGCTATTATTGCTTATTCTACTTCGTTTGCATTAGATGCCTTATTTGGTTGTAGGTACGCATAGCCTTCTGTTCTTAACATTTGAGATTTAAGATGGTTTTGTTCTTCTGTATTCTGAAGTCAGAAGAAACCATTCTTTGTTGTTGTTTTTTCTGAATCTTTGTTATATAAATTTGGGACATTACTGTTACACTTGTTACAACCATATTGTATAACCTAACCAATTGCGAAATATTTTGTTTGTTATGTTGCAAACATCATTATTGCCTTACTTTTGAAATATACGTGGCTATTGTCACGATAATAAGTTGTTGGCTTTGATAAAGATTGCGAGAATTTTCACTTAGCAAATTGAGTGTAATATACACTGAGTTAATTTATTTCTCGGTCCAATCGAGATTCACTATGCATATTCAAATTCAAAGTTATTATCTTTGGAAATTCATTAAAGGCAATCGTTTTATTTAACGATATAATTTTCATAGTCACACCAGTGAAATCTTATCTACTTATTTATCTTCTCAGTCCAATGCAATTTTATTGAAATGGTCTAAGAGACACTTACGCGCCGCATTCCGCATTTCAATATGGTTCGTATGCTCGAACTGACACGTGTTAGTTTGCCGCACGGAATCAAATTGGAATATGAAACGTAAGTTTGTGCTAAATATATATTGTTGATTACATCGTTTATTTAACAGCAGGGTTGCCTATATTTTCATACCAATTCCAACCACGAAAGCTTAAGTTCTAACTTTACAAAATTGAAAAATGGCAAAATTATGTTTGCAACGGAAAGCACTTGAAACATAATACTTATACTGTTAGCGGTTTTAATAATCTATAGTTCTATACAATTATAATTTAATATCGTTAACAGGAGCTCTTGTACCCATGTGAACTAGGTTTAATTAAACATTAAACTCACAACGTCACAACGTCTTTGTAGAAAAACAATCACTTACTTAATAACGACTGGGCACAGTTAAACGAGCATTTAACCAATGGCATTTAGCCGTCAGTCAAGAGTGTGGGAGTTTTTAAGCATTAAGCGTCAGCGTAGAATTTGCCCTAGGAAGGTAATGTTGATTATTTTTCCTAATTGAGTGCAACATTATGTGAATTAAATTAAAGTATGAATTAACAATAATTGAATTGATTGATCACTGCCTCAGTCTCGTGACAACACGCCGCTAATTAAGACGGACTCGTGATTTAGCCTACCGCCACCGAATATAGAATCACAGTGATGTTATAAAAAGCTGGATGGATGAAATTTTATATGATATTAAATACATTGACCAAAGTCGGCCCCTTGCTTTTCCACCTCTTGGAAGCATTATTCTTCCCGCTTCTTTCAATTCCATGTATCCTGCATTGCATGGTAACCGTAGGATAAGTTAATTTAACCGTCCGTCAGCCTTTTGTCACCAGACCTCGGCTAACAACAAACCATGTCTACGTTTATAACGAGGTATAAAACATGATTAAAACTAAGTAACGAGGTTCCATTTCATCTCATTAGTACATCCCACGTTCATCCGATAGGCCTTTTGTTGAATAAGTTTTAGCCCGATTATTACATTAGGAACTAAGGAATCGCTTCATAACAAAAACAATAATTGAAATTAACGAAATTAAACGCCTAAGCCTCAATAAATAGCCTTGAAATTGCATACAGTATACCTATATAATTTGATATAGGTAAGGTATACTGTATGCAAGATAACAACGGTTAGCATCAGAAGTAACTGCGAATATAAAGAGGTCAAAATGTGTTATGCGCCGAAAATAACGATTTTTGACCCCTTCATATACGTGGCTGACTTAATAGAGAATGTACAAAAGTAAAACATTAAGTAGCTCTAGACTGTTTGTTCGTTTCGAAGTATCTCGATACACAATCTTATCAACAGCCATCAGTCACTTCAGCAGTTTATCTGCCGTTATGTTGCACCGATAACAACTTTCGATTATATTTGTTTCAGGTAAGCAATACGCAAATTATACCTACATTGGGTCAGACTTTAAATTTGAAGACGCGTGGTAAGTGATTATATTAACGGGTCGTTGCTCATTTCTCGAACATATATTTGCCTTTGTTTTGTTAGTAGGTATCATACGATTACGTATAGTTACTAAAACGCCGCCTTTTTGAGATAAAACATCTACACAGAGGATCTTAATTATTCCGCCCGGTCAAGTTGTAAGGAAACTCGGCAATGACAATTATGAGTTACATAATCAATGCCATATATGTATGTAGTTTCGTTAAATTTTATCATTCTTTTCGTAAAATCAACTGACGACAAGCGGGTTATGATTTATGATCTCTGTGTCTGTATATATATATATATATATTTTTAATATTTATTAATCAAAGTACATAACCACAGTAACAAATTTATGCTGCTCGCCAAACTGTGATAACAGTTTGTTGGCGAGATCGCGCTCATATTGGCTAATGTTAGGTACTATGTGCTATTAATTTTATTATTATGTATGAACTAAACTTAAACACTAGACATGACAGTAGAATTACGATTAATAACGGGATATTTACCATGTATATTTGTGTATGTGTGTTTTTTATATTATATTATTATAATCTATAATATCTGGGCGGCCGAGCTTTGCTCGGCGTTTTCCCGGGCATGAGACCTAGCTACATCGATTGCTCGTCCCCGAAAACCCCTGCATACCAAATTTCATCAAAATCGTTAGAGCCGTTTCCGAGATCCCGGAAATATAGAAATATAGATATATAGAAATATATATAGATATAAACAAGAATTGCTCGTTTAAAGATATAAGATTTTCCTGCTGCAGTGCATCCGTTATATATAATTAATAATACATGTAAAACGGACATGTACCTATTCCTTTTTTTCTTTAGCATACATTTATCTTTACAGACTGACAGTGGATTGTCCCGTCACTTAAATTAGAATTATGTGCGTATGAGTTAAAGAGAGGGTATGTCCTTTTTAACGGACGTTAGTACAGTAGTCGGTTCGGTACCCGCTCGTCCAGGCAGTTCCCACGCGTCGTGAGAGCGATGTAACTAGATACAAATGTTTGTGCGTTTACGGGATCTATGTCAACTATTTGAGATTGTGTTTGTTAGTTAGTGTCATTTTTACGTATTTAACATGAATTACGTGTAACAAGGAGAAATCCTTTTGACATTGGCATAAATATGAGCACAATATTTTTAGTATTTACAAATATTCGAAATTATTTAATTGTATAATGTAATTGGTATTGTTGAAAGGGTACTCGTGATTTCCTTAATAACGTTATGCATATTAAACATAAATATTTTGTAGTAAAATGCATTAAATAAAGTGGCCGTAAAGTACATGTGTCTGTTACTTTCAACGAGGCTTGCTCAACAATTGCCATACATTGTTATCTTAGTAAAAGGTACAATACGTAAAAAGCAAGAAACGAATAAAATTTTGTTTTATTTACGTAACAGTGGGCGCCCTGCAACATACAAACATACATATTCGCGGTAGTTAAGTAATAAAAAGAAGGCAAAACAGTGGCGTAAAGGAAGGGATGTCCAATGTCCATACCTGTGATATTAAAATCGTGATCTATAGCACACACTTTGAAATGTTGTCAAATGTAAAATAAGATGGCGTGTGAGTAGGGTTGCCAACCGTCCCGCCTCAGGCGGGACGTCCCGTTTCCAGCACCCAAGAGGATGCGTCCCGCACAGAGTGCGTGCGGGGCGCTGATTGTCCCGTTTTCAGGAGTGGTCAGAATTTCCAAGATTTTTCTTTGTTTGTGGTAAATAAAAAGGGTCAGAACGGATTTTTGATGTTGTACTTTAAGAAATGTTTCTTACGAAACAAAAAATATCCTGTTCCTTGTATTGAGATTAGCGGTTTAAATTTGAGTAGCACTCAATTACTTATTTAAAACTCAATTTCCCCAATTACAGATAGTAGATATCGATTTTTTTAAACAGCGCGCGGCGTCTATGTTCAAACTTTATATTGTTATATATAAGTAAAAACTTGAGTGTTTTAAATGTTTATTAACAACCATTGATAGTTCTTGTTTGTGATCAGCGGCCTCCATTTTTCGATATTTTGTTTAATACCATTGAAAAACGTTTATATACCATATTTGTTTTCAACATATCCTTACTAAAAACGCAAGGAATTACTCATTATTGTTGAATTATTAATAGTACTGATGTTTCGTATATTACATTAAAGCTCATGCCTACTTGTAGCTACATATTAATTCGGTAAAAACCCAAGTCTTTTAATAGATTTTCTTTCTTTCTCAATCATTAAAATGTTTATAGTAGAATATGTTTGATTCCGCGCAGGGAAATTTTAACATTATGAAAATCCAGCACTTCGCGAAAGGAGCCGGGTCGAATATAGGATTAATTGAGTAAAGATCGCGTGATTTGAATCTAAGCAAACACCGCTGGGAAATAAACACGTAAACGCGGGTACTTGCAAGTGCATGCACTCGCTCGATCTACACGACACCACGTCGCCTTTTTTTCTATACCACTTTAGTGCCAAACAAACGTACGGCTCGCAGACGGGAAGCGGTCACCGCAGCCTATGGACGCTTGAAACTCCAGGGGAGTCTCATGCGCGCTGCCGAAAAAGGGTAAAAAATTTAATCATTTGCATCTGGGTAAGGCCGGCTGCGCGAGTCCCGCATTTTTTAGCCACGTCCCGCAAATCTACCCCGAATGTCCCGCAAATCTGGGCTCACAAGTTGGCAACCCTACGTGTGAGCCATCAAACGTGGCAGCAGCACAGGAAGCCGGGGCCACGTGTTCGGTGCCGGGCCGGGCCGGCCCTCTTCCTCCGGCTAACGAGCCGAACTAAATGCGGCACCATTGGTGCCTTCTATTGGGTACACGTAGACAACGAACTGTTCCAAATCTATTTGTATTCAACAACTTTGATAAGTATTCATAAATTTTTACGAAGTTGAAATATTGCGTGTTTCTTTTTGACATTTCGTGTTTATACATACAGTTTGCAAGTATGGAGCCATTCAGTATTTTTTGTCCGTAACACCTTACTTTCTTCATGTCCTAACACGTAACATACCCCGGTTACAATCTCACTCGGCGAGTTTTTTTACGGATACGAGTAGGAGCAGGTAACGTGGCCATGAAATGCACTTTGAAAATTTCTATTCCATGTTGACAGGTTTAACAAGCCTTGTATATCAATACGCAATTGCCGATCGGCAACCGACCGGCGATCATTTTTGAATAATTTTTGGCAATTAATTGCACGGATATAAAAAATTGTTACATCCGTTTCTGACAATCTGCGGGCCGATTTTTGAGTGTCGAACGCTCGAATTTTCACTCGAGATCTGTCAAAATACTATGATGTTTTGACCGATGTCGAGTGAGAATTCGAGCGTTCGACACTCAAAAATCGGGCCCCTGATCTTTTTCATGTGGTTCTTGACTTAGATATTATTCTAATGGGTGTACTCAACAACGGTCATAACCAAAGTGGCGGATATTTAAAAAAATCTACTTGCCTCCTACACAATGCGCGGATATTCCCACCGTATGCGCGGACACGCTTGCCATAAACCAGATTATAGGATCAGCGCAATTGGCCTACGCAAACGCTCCGCCGGCCCATTTTATGCGAATAATAATGTTAGTCGTATGACAGCTCGACAACCGTGGACAAATCGGTAGCTAGCGCAGAAATGTGATAACTTTCAATGTGTGGTCGAGAGAAATTGCATAGCTGTGGCATTTTATATTAAATATCATATTAAGGGTCGGTTGCACCAACATACGAACACAGGCCGGTCATCGTCAAATATGGCGCCGGCAGCTGTCATCCCATAGAAACTTGTCAAACTTTCCATACAATCAGATTTGACGAACACCGCTTACGATTACAGACGGTTTGGTGCAACCCAGCCTTAGTCTTTGCCACCTCTCTCCGTGCTTTTGTTTTTATTAAACATTTTATCGATAACACTACAATATTAGAAAAAATATGCTTTATTTTTATCGCAGCCTTATCAGGGAATATCTCGTCGGTGTATCGATTTTTCTCTATGTCGGGTCCCGTTTACGAATAGGTACCTACTAACAATGTATTGCTCATTTCGAGTATCTAATCAGATTATTCTGGTTAAAAAAGAAAAAGGGAACGACGAATAAGAGTATGTCGCAAAAATTTAAATTTTACTAGTTCTAGTGACAGTTTAAATCTGGTATGTTTGAGCAAGAAAAGTATAATTTTAAAGCCGCTCCGTTGGATCCCCAGTCTTTTAAACACCAAAACTAATAGAAAGTTTACCTACTCGGAATTCCCTCGAGGATATTTTACTTATCTCAATGTATGTCATCTATGTAAATAGGCCGATCGAGATATTTCCGTCAGTGTACACAGTCTGGACGATGGCGATTAATGGACTGAACGTGCCCATTCAAAGGTTTTAAAACGTACCATGTGGATATGTTTGTACTCTCGATAAACTTGAAGTGAAAGTACTTGTTTATTTTGTTTTTTAGGGTCCAGGGTCAGGGGGGCTCTTGTACATAACTACTCGTATGTTGCGTCTGTTTTTCTAAGCAGTCGATAAAAATCCCATTGCATGTTTAAATGTTTTGGAAGCCACAGAATCTGTTGCGATTTTAAATGGGGAAGTTAGTGCCGCTAGGTCTAAAAATACGTACTCACAAAAAATCATTTGATATCAGCAGCTTTTCGGAAGATCAGAGATCGCAGTCTCCTTCGTAAAACTTGGGATTGGCTGCTAATTTGCCAAACTGGACCGCGGCCGCGGGACAACAAGGAAAAATGCTTGGAGCGTGATGTCGATGTCTGGGTAACGCTTCATAAAAGAAAATAGCATTAGTATTTTGTAATCTTATTAGAACCCCTTTGTAACAGTAGTTCACTTCATCGGAAAATTTACAACGTTGCAATGAAAAAGTAGGGCAGGTTGATATTGGTTCGTTCTCTAAGAGGTTGTTGACCGGCTCCACCCCTGTTAGGGTTAGTTCGCGGGTTGTTCGCTCGGGTGTTAATTGTTCTGTCTATAATTATGGAGTGTGGATTAACGAACTAATACACGAGAGGAAGGGGAACTATGATTGTTTTTTTATTATTTATTTTTTCAAATTTTCTGGCAGTTTAGTCGTTGCCAGGTAACCGCTATATATATGTATACGTTATTATTTATTTTAAGAATACAAGCTGCTTTAAATTATGATTTTAGCTTGATCGCAGAATTTTACGCAATATCAAACTCGGAACTTTATCAATTAGTTTGATGTTAAACTCATAATTACTGTGCGAGATGCTTTTAAAAGTAACTACTTGAATTGTGATCAATATTACCGTTAGGAACAAGAACAATGAAATAAAAACTGGCATCGACGTTGATGCATCGCCTCAGTGGAACTAAACAATGAGGGCAGATGCTACTCGTGGAACTGCCGATGTTGACAAGGGTGACATACGTCGTGGGAAACTTAATTCTATCAATTATTATCTTCAATCGTCGTTCCAGAAAGTGATACAATAATTATCTTGGTTTTGTTAGCTATCTTACAAAATTCAGTAATATTGAAAAGTGCATACAGTGCAAGGGGTCCGGTATAATAAGTCCAGGATGTAGGGCACTGATGGCAATGCCACGGCATTACAGCGCATAAGGAATGCTTGTCGAGGCGAACCTAGATTCGTAAACGAACGTCATCCCTGTACCCTTACCATGAGTTTGCAATGTTTGCATTACCGTACTCGCTAACGACTGCGTAAACGATTTAGTATGACCATTTTTAGTTCTATTGCGTAACCGCCAGAGGCGCTTTACTTTTGTCCATAATAAATCGTTTACGCAGTGAGCGCCTGAGCCCAGTGTTCAAATGAATATCCGATTTGTATTTTATTTTAGTAGGTACCTACCTTGTTTGATGAAAATGATAAAACATAGAATCTTAAAGGATAAAACTGCATTTACAATAGACGGTATAAACCGCGAAAACAAATACATTATTTTATGAGACAATTTAAATGATTGCACCCCCGTATACCTCGGTTGGTCCAGGATATTACACATTAAGTTTATACTTCCACTGAAGCTCATAAATCATACGGAGAGGAAGAGTCTCAGAAACCCGGTCACACTATGTGAATAGTGGATACTTTGCGGTGTTATCTAGAACTAGTCACATTACATGACCTATCTATTTATTCATTTTCTTTTAGACTGTCTGTGTGTGTGTGTATGTTGGTTAGTTTTACATTACATGACTTATTTCTTGTAGACCTTGGTTAGTTTTGAATTGCGCTCATAAAGTCTATTTATGCGGCCACTAAAGGACATACCTTCACATTAGTCGGACGGCCAGGAAGAGTTACTCTCAGAAACCCGGTCACACTAGATGGATAGTTGGATACGTATTGGTGGTGTTATCTAGGAGTAGTCACATTTGTAGCTGACAGCGGGTGTGTCCCATTCGCGGGGCACGCACGCGACGGGGAGCCACGTGCCGCGGGCAGGTGCGCCGTATGCCCCAAGCTGCGGGACACAGCGAGACATCTAAAATGTCTGAGTGAAAATAATTTGGCCTTAAGGTAATAGAGAATTAATAGGTCATCATTTCAGTAATGAATTTGAGGGAAATGTAGCCTTTCATCAACTAAAATGTGTTTAGTTCCATGCACTCGTCTCACAGTGTCAAGGTGGATTTTAACACAAACGAATTTTAACGGGATATCAACTGAAATAGGTTTGTTGAATGATTATTATTTCACTTTTTTTTTGTTTACATACCATACAGGTATATTAATAAACAGTTTGCTCAACAGGAAAAGGCTTGCGGTTCAATAACACTTGTAAGTATTTATTTAGCAAATTTGGGGATTTGCATGTCTGACTCGAATCATTCCGTTATGATAAATTTAAATAGAACATTATTTTTCAATTTGGCAAATGTTTTTGTTCTAAACATGATCTAATGTAGGTACACTCGATTTTAATTTAAACGATAACGGAACATGTAGAGCAGTTGTGGCTTAATAAATAGGTTACTAATTGAAACAACAAAGGCGATCCATTGTATTGCATGAAACAATACACTCCAAAATACAACGTCATGCTAGTTTACATTTACGAAAAATAAAATAGCATCTATTCCTCTCACTCTTAAGATTTGTTACCGGTTCCTGGGCGGGATGGGTGATCTTATCCACGTGAAATGTTAAGACCCTAACCTAACGCCCATATAATTCCTATGTAGGTGTCGGAACAGAGCCTTTCTTTTTGTCAAACTAGTTGGGCCTAAGTGGTAAAATGCGTAGAGAACGTGGTTTTAGATTTCATAAAGGACGTGGGAGGCCCGGGCGGTTCCCCCGCCAGGTCCTTGGTATGAAAACTCGGTCGTAGCTTTTTTATTCTCGTGTTTTTATTATTAAAGACAACTTGTATATGCTTTCTTTTTGTGAAACGTGGATAAGTAATCAACTCGAATTAGATGTAACATATCTTTTTTACCTACATATCAGGCGTAATTTATATTCCTCCATTATTTGCATTTTCTCACAAGTGAACTGAAAATATATTATATTTTCAATTAAAGCTGCTGAAAAATTATTTGCCTTCGAAGTTTTTCTTCAGTCACTTGCACCCCAAACGCGACCACAAGGAAATGTTATTACACTCAAATTATCACTATCCGTAATAGGCTATAGATTTCACACATAGTTGCAAGCTATTGTCAACTTTGTTCTATATACGGAAGAGCCGATTTTAAATTACCTGTAGCTATGCAAACACCGGAGATGTTATCAAATGTATAATTCATCGGAATTGATTTATAATTGCGGTAGCGGAAATTATCAATGGGCATAATGGTTGTAAATCGGAGTAGGAAATAAAAAAGGGGGGTATGGTCTTTGCGATAGTTTATACCTAGTTTTATTCAGGTTTACAATTGTAACACAGGCTGAGGTGCGAATATTGGTGAGAGTTAAAATAGTATACAAACCTATTAAACATTGCTGGACGCCCAAATCAAGACCAACATTTTAGAAAACATCTTTAAAAAAGATAATACAAATGATAGCCTATACACCAACCGGTACATTTATTATGATACATAGTGCATTTATAACAATGTTATACCTACATTACATGTAAAGGTCAAAAGTACCTTGAACCGGCGATCACGCCTAAATACCTAATGGTCCTAATGTTACAAGAGTGAATTAAGAACGAGCTGGATTACGAATCAGCTTTTTGATGAGTCAAATCCAAATTGCAATTTGCCTACCCCTCCGGTAAATAGGCGTAACTACACCAGATCTGTACTTAGGTGAGAGTTAAAAGATTAAGACTTCTGTTATACATGATCTCCTCAGTAGTATATTTCCATTATTAAATTTATTAATGTACTTTCATTGCCTAGCTAGGCCAAGTCGTTATTGATATTGACCACCTGAGGGTAAATTTCTCAATTAGTTGATGAAAGCCTAGCCATTTACTTGTACATTAGCATTCGCGTGTCATTTCATAATAAAGAAAATAACGTCGTCTGGTCATTCACCCTGACCTTTTTAACCTTGCCACTTGAAGTGTGAAGGAACAGTTTCAATAAACCATTTTAATGATCCAATAGAAACTGTTGCAGGTCTTATTACTTAGCACGTAAAAGTTATTTCGGTTTGTAACGTTAAGGATTAAAAAAGTCCATAAATCTCAACATTCAGCCTCGTTAGAAGCAATTAGAAAGCCGCGGTCTTTGTTCTAAGGGTAAATAAGTAACAAGGCGCTATTCATTGGAGGATTGGGACCAGAGTGCACAGTCCTTTACAAAAGACGTAATATGCTGTCTATTTTTGGTTTTGTTACCTACCTTTTCATTAAGTTTACCTCGTGTAATGATAGTCATTGGTAAAACCTGTTTAACATCTGCTTTCAACTTTTAGCATAAATAAGTAAAAAATAGGATAGAATGATAGTAAAGATAGAACTCGTAATACAAATTGATAGTTAAAAGTTGTGGATTTGGAAATACCTATACAGTGGTGTAATCCAGTATTTAAGCGCGACCCCTCTACAATTTTCATTTATGTAAAATATTCATAAACTGTTTCACTTAGAATTTACTTCATAACCATCATTCGGTGATGATATGCTCCTTTTTAAGGGTCGTTTATAACTGCACTTATCCACCTGCTTCCGCCAATGACTAGTTTTTCAAGCTAACCGTCATGTTCATTTGCTATTTTTAGACTTCTCTTCCTCTGATAATAAGTGAACTAACTACAGTTATTTTATAAACGGTATTTTAGCCTGGTAACACTTATATGCTCTTCAGATGAATTGCCATGACTCGGCAGCGTGGCTTATTGATAAGTATTTGTTGTACTATTTGCAAGACATTCACGGAACAAACGTATGAAATTACTTGTGAGTGCTCACATTCGATCTAGTAAGTTTGAGGTCATTGAGCGGTTTGTGAGCATCGACATTTTTGCATGTTATTTTATGCAAAGTTATCGAATGCTTTTGCCAATACTTTCTATTGCTTAACTCATTCGCTCTTGAGATTATTTTTAAAAATCTTTACAGACATTTAATAGGTACGTATGTTATTTGCGCATGCACAGTATTATACATTCAAGTGTCACCGTTAGTTAGCGTTAGTTAGATACGAGTGACATCTCCTCAAGAGCACTTCGTCGAAGCAACTCACCTGATACCGAACTTCGATCTTTTGCTAAGAACGCTAATTATGTACCTCAAGTAGTTACTAAAATACTGATATTAAAAGTCCGCAAACCTCAACAAAGTTAGTCCGTGTCTAATTTTCCACACATGTCTGGTCTGATGTATTTAACAGTTTTTAGAATTAACGCTTATTGATCTGATACAAGCTTGGTGCGATGAAAAATTGTTTTCTGAAGGTACATTCTATTGTCGAATTGTAGTTACTATTTGCATCTGACCTGCTTCCCGCGAACAGGATGAAGCGAACGTGATGTAATTGCTGCACCGTTTATTTTAGGCATGATGTATCTTCCTTAGTCACTGTTTAGTCATAACTTCGCTAGTTTGTAATGTCTTGGTTCGCTAGTTTGTAATCCATTCATTCATATTACGCGCATTATAAGTTTACTATTATAAATTGATAGAACGTTCCTAATTCTAATATCCCTAACTATAACTGGGAGGAACTTTATTTTGTTAAAAAAGGACCTAATTAAATCCTACAATTACCTGAATGAACAGTGACCATTCTGTGCACAATACCTACAGCATTTTATTTAATTAGATATCTGCTCGTTTCTAAATTATAGATAGAACCTAATTAAGTGTTAGATGAACATATATATCTGTATACTGTAACTGTACAACCGACTCTAACGACTCTAATGTCTGAAACATGAGTCTGCAGGTATTGTCAGTATCTTTAAAATTACTAAGTATTTCATTTATATTTTACGGCTTACGTGACTGCCCTCAGGCGTGTAAAATCGCACTTCAAGGCTTGCACGTGACGTCACTTGCCAATGTTCAACAGCCGATTATCACTTATTGGATGATTTGCTTGTTTTCCAAGCCTATAAGGTGTCTAACTAACTGCTGGGCAAAGGCCTCCCCCATTGACTTCCACTCGTTCCGGCTTTGGTTTTGGGCTCTTTCGGGCCATGATTTGCCAGTGGCGGAGCGTCCATACAACTCGATTCCCACCGGCTTGCCTAATTTTCAGCCAGTCCAGTTCTTTTACTATGGCTCATGAAGTATAAGAAAGGCAAATTATTTCCGGCTTACCTAAGAATATTTTTGACGCGCCGCCACTGTGATTTGCTTACATACGTTAAATATTGACGTAACACTGTAATTTACACTAATCACGAGCGGAATTTGTGGAAACTATATACAGTGTACTTTCCATAGTAATGTAGTTATTTCTATGTCAAGCTTATTTCTGAAACTCACTGTTACGGACCAACGTCTTCTGAAACCGAAGCTATGCATACAGTATGTATAGGTATATGCCCAGTACTTATAGTCCATGGGCCACCCAAGAAATCGGTATAATTTGGGGGTACTAAGTTTCCTTTTTACAGGAGTTAGATAGGTTTATTATGATGTTAAAAAACCATGATTGCCATCTCAAAATGGTAGCTAACAAAAATGGCCGCCAATCCAAGATGGCGGATATTGAGTTTTACAAAATCAATTATAATTCAAAAAGTATTCGTCCGATTTCATTGCTCTTTTTTTTAAACCATAGCTCTATATATATTCTTAAAATTTTGTAAACATTTTCTATCGGTAAAGTCAAATGTTAATAAGTAATTTAGAAAATATTGAAAATTTTCCCTTTTTTTCTGATACTTTTTTTTTAAATCAAGTTTATTACAAAATATCTTGTACATTACAAAAAAGTTTTAAATGAGGTAAGGTAGTGTATTAAATTATCTTTAATGTGATGCTTAACATGTATGGGTCGGATGGCTAGAAACACAAATAAATATGAATTTCATTTTACTTCTGTTGAAATTCATCTTTGACTAAATTACCACCTACAGAACAAAAAGCTTCCGATAGAAGTTGTAGCGTATAAAAATTGTTTTAATTTTAGCAATTATTCAGAATAATAATAGTACGATACTAATAGGGTCGCTAGGCCGGTTACCCGACCGGTGTCATTTTGTGACCAACACATTCAGTTCCTCAACTGCTCCAAATGGTCGCAATCCGGCGCGCAACTTATCGAATATATTGATTTTGAATTGTTATACTAGGTAAAAACTATTATTCGGTTTAAATAAAAAAAAATATTATTGTAAATATGTGTCAAACTAAACTAGATTGTTATAAATGTGTATAATATGTGGCGAGATATGACTATTTAGTAAAGTGCACCCTTATAAAGATAGACAATCTAACGACGGTGTTATTTCATCATCATATCAGCCGAAAGACATCCACAGCCACATAGGCCTCCCCCAAAGAGAGAGAAAAGGCCTTCTCCTGCGCCACCCACATCCAGCGGGCTCCCCGACCTTAACCAGGTCATCAGTCCACCTTGTGGGGGGTCTACTCACGCTGTGCCTTCCGTTGCCGCCACTCAAGACCTTTCGTGCGTGCGTGCGGGTCGGAATTTCTTCAGTAGGGTGTTTTAACTCTTCTTGGAGAACAGCACCACCTCGTCTGTGTTCCATGCCTTTGGAGTTCTCGAACGGCCCTAAGGGTCGGTTTTGCCTGTGTGCCCTTTTGTTTTTGAGCTTTTAAACAGCCGTTCTAATCTCGTACAGGCCGATGTCTGGCTGGGATGTCATCGGTATAGTGTTCGTTCGTTGGTTATAGTGTCATCGTAGAGTTAGCTACGATCTTCCACCAGATTAACTTCAGGTCTGCTAGTTAACGTGTATAGTTGTCCATGAAGCGCTCAGGCCGTGGATGAGACAGTTTTACCATCTTCAGTACACTGGCAATTAGTAACGGGATATTTAACATGTATATTTGTATTTGTGAGTGCAGGTAATTGGGAATTTACAAACACAAATACTATTTGGTTACTAATCGGATTCGGAATTCTATTTAATAGGTGTTAATGGAAATATCGTCGATTACGAGAAGGCCTTCGACAGTGTAGAGCGCTGGGCCGTGTTTGACTCTCTCCAACGCTGCTGAATTGATGCTCGATATGTCAAGGTGCTTCGGGAACTGTACAGTTCGGCAACAATGTAGGTTCGGCTCCATCCTCAAATCTGTTCACGTTCCGCAATGCCTGAAAACTCATCTCTATAATCATTGCTTCCTGCTCACCATGGCATATGGTGCCGAGACATGGGTGCTCACAAATTAGGCTGTGCACAGAGAGCCATGGAGCGCGCCATGCTCGGCATTAGGCTACAAGACCGAGTGAGGGACGATGAAATCCGACGTCGCACTAAGGTGCGTGGCGTCGGAGAAGTCATTTCAAACCTCAAGTGGAGTTGGGCAGGACATGTTGCCAGACAGAGTGATGGCAGGTGGACAAAAACGCTCAGATTAGTGGCCACAGGCAAAAGAAGCGTCGGTCGTCCACCAGCACGAAGGGTCGATGACATTAAAAAGACTGCGAGTTACTCCTGGATGAGATGAGCAACGGACCGGGATGAGTGGCGTACTAGAAGAGAGGCCTATGCTCAGCAGTGAGATTACAGGCTGAATAAGATGATGATGATGAATGGAAATATCGAATATTTTTCAGTTTTCTTGTAAAGTTCAGCATTACGGATACTTAGGGTAGGAAGGATTTCGTAGCACGTGACACTGTCGCATCAGCAGGGTGATGACGTAGCACTTTCATACAAAGAAGTGTTGTCGATGTCACGACAGTGTCGCGCCACTTGCGCCCTACGGAATCGTAGGTACCCTAAGTATCTGTAATGCTAATAAACCGGCCAAGTGCGAGTCGGACTCGCGCACCGAGGGTTCCGTACAAACCAGTAGGTATATAAGTAAAAGTTCACCCATCACGACAATCGAGTCATAGTTAGGGTCCAAGTAAAAAAAATTAAGCTATTAAAATATTTTTATTATATGATGTAGGTAACTAAAAATTAACGGTTTTCGCAATTTTCCCTTTATCTGTGCTATAAGACTGCGGAGGGAAGCAGCTCAGAGGTACGGGTTGAGGGGGATTCTAAGCGGGTTTTTCTATTTATTAGCTGAAATGAAAGACTTTTACGATATTACTTCCTTGCTATAATGTATACTGTTCCACATTAGAGCCAATACAATCTTAAGCAGGTCCGACCCTGACGGAGTCTAAGCTAGAAGTCCCCCCGAAAACCAACTGTTTTCCAAAGAATGTCGCTTGACATGTATTCAAATTTGTATATGATATGATTCTAGAACCACATGGCCAGCGACATATCATAACAACCTCCACAGTACCCTTGCGAGTATCGAAAATTTGCGGCATAAACGTCTGTATCTTTTGATTACGTTGGCTTAGAAGTCTGATTTTTTCACAGCTCCAAGGGACAGTAGATCTGAGTATTTGATATAAATTCCAGCTTGGTACCTCCACGCGTTCCTGAGAAAAAGGGGTCTTGACAGACAGACAGACGGACGGACAACAAACTGATCCTATAAGGGTTCCGTTTTTTCCTTTCGAGGTACGGCAGACGGCACCCTAAAAATTACAGGAACATCGGTAAACATTAGATTATTCCATAAACAATGTATTTGAAGCTATTTCTTTTATATGCAGTTAATTAGTTAACGGTAGATTTCAACGGAAGTAAACACAAATTCATGTTTTGCATGTGTTTTCAGCCTCTGATCCATACATGTAATACATCAAATTAAAGATAATTTATTACATTACATATTTTGTCTGAAGCTTTTTTTTGTAATGTACAAGATATTCTGTAAAAACTTCTTTAAAAAAAAATAAGTAAAAAAATATATATTGAAAAATCTATATTTCTTTTAATTACTAATGAATGCTTGACTTTATCGAAACAGTTTATATGACACAAATTAAAGCAGACATATGGATCTTTAGTTTAAAAAAAACAGTAACAAAATCGGACGAATAGTTCTCGAGTTATTTATTGATTTTTAAAACTCGGCATCCGCCATCTTGGATTGGCCGCCATTTCTATTAGCTACTACTTTGAGATGGCAATCATGGTTCTTTCACATCATAATAAGCCTGTCTAACTACTGTAAGAAGGAAACTTAGTACCCCCAAATTATACCATTTTCTAAAATTTGGCTAGCTGGCCCATAGCCTATTACCCATATCTGTGTAAGTTAATTTATCCTTTTAAGTATGTACTCGTATATATTATTATCGGTTATACCTATATAAATTTATACTTTTTTTGCATCGCCTACTTACCTATACATATAGTTGTTTTTGATTTTGTCTCAGCTCAGCTAGGCTAGCCGAAGGTTGACTGAAAAAATCGCTCTTCAGTATTTACTCACAATCTTTAAGTATGTACTCACAAATAGAACTCTGAATATCGTCGGCATTGTACCTACATGTATTTACAGCATGCTTCATACGCAACGCAACCTATGACACCACAAGTTTGCAGAACACTAACATACCTACATAGCTGATATTTATTCCTAAGTTAGTTTAAAACAACATGTGATTTATTAAAGAAGAGAAAAGTGTTTCCAATCAATTGTTCAACGGAATAAAAATTGTTATGTTTCAGTTCCAGTATAAATACCTAGATTATAAAATTTTATCGTGCTCAAAGTGGGCACTTTAATCTCAAACTTCGGAACCACGCCAATATATTTCGTAAGTAGGTACTTGAATGCCTGATGAATTTGATCCCAAGCAAAAAAGGCAAACCAAATTTTACAATGCCCCAAGCAAATTGTTAAGACGATTACAACGTAGCGGCTTTGCACGGATAACGCATAATTATATCGCTCTGCCGTTAATTGTATTACCGATGCTTTTGAGTAATAACAGTAATACAACGTAGTTAGCCTGACGCGTGAACCAATCAACCGCAACTAAGTATAAACTCATCTAGTGGCGTATTATCGTAAATTTTACTAACGCTCGAGCCTCGTAAATAGACTGCTTTCGTTTTTAGAGCCACTGTAATATCGTTATTGATGATTAGATCGAAGACGTCAATATCACTAGCTGATTGGAAGTATAAATTATAGTCTGCTTTTATACGAGTTTGGCTAAGAATACTTTTAATTTGCTATTTATCGGCGACTATTTAGTCTAATTAAACGATTATATTCATCCGATTGAATTATGTTTGATTTAAATACTTGGTTAATTTTCTACACATATTCATTGTTCAATAGATTTTTGCATTATGTATAGAAACATCTGTAATGTTATAATTTTTCCCCTAATTCTGTTGCACTGGATATATTTAAACTGTATATTTCCCTCTTATCACTAGCCACGCTGTTATCAACACTTCAACTTGTCTCGATAATGTCATGCATGCATCGTCCTGTTTTCTGTATTTCTTTCGGTTGAAATAGAAATAGCTAGTTATATTGCTTTTTTCCATAATTACATAACTAAATAAAGAGCCAAGCGAAACATCAGTTTTGTTTTAACTGTCAGTGCTAACTCACATTATGCATTTGTATTTTCACTTTGGTTCAGCGTCCTTTTAAACATTCACTTTATACAACTTTTATAATTATAAATGCTCATGTTCTAGAGTCTAGTCTAGGCGATAAAATCTAAGAATAAGTTGAGTTGAACGTTAGTTTACTATGTATCAAACATGCAACCGATACCGTGGGAGGGGGAACATCTGGTGTAGAATTTATT
The DNA here is from genome assembly GCA_951800055.1 of Cenopis cana. Classification (NCBI taxonomy): domain Eukaryota; kingdom Metazoa; phylum Arthropoda; class Insecta; order Lepidoptera; family Tortricidae; genus Cenopis; species Cenopis cana. Next base: position 10,082,265 of record OX637472.1, read on the forward strand.
ATTCATAACCGAACAGGGAATGATGATGTGAAACGGTCATACTCGTTTTGGGGGTTATTCTTTTAATAGACGTTATTTTTTATTTTATTGCTTAGTGATGCCACGGCCGTACGCATTGTTCAACTTGTGATGGCATAGACGACAACAAAGCCAAGGTATTCATTTTGAAGTAACTAGAGGCGAGCTAAATTACTTCGATATTTGTGAGCATGCCGATTTAATCTTGGTTTAATATAAATGCAGGTACTTACTAATGTTTTTTTTTCTTCTTTGTAGGTAAGTTACCCACTCTGATGGATCAACGATAAACGTTAAGTATATAACTTCGAAGCTTGGGTAAGAATTAAACACAACTTGAAAGATATATTAACTTACTGTCAAATTATTTGATTTCGAATAATTACTCAATCGGCAGGAGTGGAGACAAATTCACGTCTGATAATTTTCTCTTCAAAGCAATCACAGTTACTCTATACTTTAACTTCATGTATTTCGAGTCTGTTTTGGATTGAAGATGACTTAGCCGTGAAACAAACCAGAAGCTAAGCTATTTATTCGTGTCTCGTGTCCAATTACAATAATAATGAATCGCTACCGACAGCGGTGTTTGAATAAACGCCGGCAGTCACACCGTCGCGTTGCGCAGGCGACATAATAATGTAACCACATGTAAGCTTTTTAGTATTTTGTAATATCTATTGTATACAATATATACAGTACGGGCCTAGTAGTATGTTTGATGAAACTGTTTTGTTCCTAAGAATAACGTATCTATAAATTTATTTGACTATTTTGTTTTTAGGGACATCATCTTCTCAATGTGTGCGACGAAAACTTGTACCATACATAAACATTGAAGATTTATAAATAAATTTATAATGAAATTTTTGACCAGTTAGGTACCTATGCATAAAATTATGGAACTATTTACTGGAATTTGATGATCAATTCAATGCGATGAAATACAAAGTAATTAATCAATTCAGCAATCGACCACAGATTACAAATCGGTGTGACACTTCACCATATTTATTGTCGCTATAGTTAGCAGGGCGGTCGTTTCTCGCCGCCATCAGATAGCCCGAGGGCGACGACTACAGAGTAAAAGTGAACATTGAATTCATCATTCACAATTTTGTTGTCAATGCAGTATCCAACATTAATCTTGTGCATTCAAATCTCGACTATGGCGATTAAAATAATAGCTATATTCAATTTCAAAAATGTAATAAGTGAAAGTTTATCATTTATGTTAGAAAGCATAATTATATCCCTGTTTTATTAATAGGAGCGGGTTAGCGTTGTGAAGAGCATGCATCCTTGTTATTTGTGTCACTATGTGTTGCATAACATCTCGTCACGCCGCCTTTTTATCTTTTGTGCATTGTATCATTTTGTTATTACATAGCTTATCGTATAACGTCCTATAAATTTGTTAAATATTTTACTTAGGTACGGGCCATTTCAATTTACAACACCAAGCAACAAAATTGGATGATCATGAATAATCCTGCTTATACTCTTAAATTGGCCAATAGAAAGTTCAATGACTTCGGTTTAGAAGTTAGAAGTGTAACAACAATACTCGTGACTCAGACATTTGGGCTGATGATAACCCGGGTGACTTCGTGTCCCTGATCTTGTTTAATGGACAATAAAAACGCAATGATATGTCTGCGGTGGTTAATTGTTTCGCTTAGGAATTAGCTCACTAACTTAGACTTGAGTACTCATCCCAACATTTGAATCACGGTAATAGGAAATTGTCTCTGTATGGCCTGAGAATAAAAAGTAGGTATACATATTTCAATTTAATTTCTTATTCATTATATTTGTAGAGTTCTAACAATTTAACCAGATTTTATAAAACCTAACCCTTAGAGATTTCACTATATAACTAACCTTCTTAACGGCATATGTAAACTAATGATGATAAATTGTATGAAAATGGAAATGGGCTATTCTGGAGGCACACGTCAGGGTTTACAACTCTACACATACAGACAATGTATCGCTTTGTCTTCATAGTATGGATTTATATATAAAGACTATAAACTGTGCGTGTTAGGTTCAGTAGTTCAGTACAAATATAAAATTGAACGGATTCATGGCGAATGTTAGTTATTTATACCACAAGTACATCCCCGCGGATTCTCACGCCGTTGGCATTTGACCTAATTTTTGTCAATTTCATAACATGTGTCGAAGTAACGAGCATGCCGTGAAATTGATTTTAAATTAGCATGGAAACATGCGGTTATCGTTGGTAAATAAACAAGAGTTAAGTAGGTTGTAAAAACTTTGCCTGAAAGATTAAGACCACAGTCACTTAAGTTTTCTTCAGGAAGCAGCAACACACAATATGTTCGTTGTAAAGTGTATTACCTAATGCTTCGGAGTAAAACATTGCTTATGCCTGTTCGCGGCACATATATTCAAAATTTTATTTCGTGGTTCGACGCCTCTGATGTTTAATTTTCATTGTTGTTTCGCAGTAGTACTTAAAACTACCACACATATCAATCAAGTTGCTTAACACTCGCACTACATCTTGCATCAGTTGTATCTGTTGTAAGGTATAGTCAACAGCAGCGCACGTAGCACATGTTGTTCTCTAGAGTATCTCGACTTATCTCGAGCTATGCGTCTTTTTCTGATTGGCGCTGTTAGAAAGTGACGGATAACTCGAGATACGCCGACATACTCTCGAGCGCAACACGTGCTAGGCCTACAGGAGAAGTGAACGGTTTTTCAACTTATCACAATGGTATAGATACGAAAATCTGAACTCACATTTGACGATGACTGTACCTTAAACCTCAAATCGGACCATCGTTAGTCTTTTATTAGCAAAAGTAGGGCAATCTACAATTTATTGCGAAGCTGTGCGTGGTTCTCGAGTTGACTATTTTTTTATTTTTAATAGGCGCAAGGTCGCTGGAACTGTTCCAGATACTTATTCACTTTGTTTTGTTTTTATAGTGTTTGGTTTTATGATCTAAGGAGGCATGAATATTTCGCTAGATTGCGATGGCCACCTACGTTGAAAACCAGAAAAGACCATCAACACTGCATTTCAGAATGTGTGTGAAAGTTGACTTGTTTAGGCCTACAATTTTATAAAACCATTTTATTAAAGTCTTAGAGGGGGTCTATTTATAGCTGTAAATTTAACAGTCTAACCGGTTAACTGAATAGGAAGGAAATATGATACAATGTCATACCACGCACTCATATTTACCCTTCGACGAAATAAGCGGGTAAACTTTGCTTCGTCATGATAGACAACTTACTAATTGCAGTCATTTTTAATTTCAAATTAGATAATAATATTTCGTACTTAACAAATTTTAGTTCTGATCCTTAATACACGTGGTAGTTGTATGTAATTGTAGATATACTTGTATCCGTCACACGTACATATCTGAGCAAAAAGCTGCGCAGTCAGCTTGCATTATTATAGACATAGGTACACTTCATCAACTTAAGTGTCCGTTTTAATAATGTATTTACAGTTTAATTGTCTAGAATAGCAATGGCAAGCTACCTGCTGCAATTACAAAATGTATGATGGTGTTAGAACCGTTACCAGCTGTATCTCATGAAGTACGCTTTACGCAATGATTGACTCAGGCGTCGCGATAACGAAATCTGAGTGATGTCAGTGATCTATCACAGACTGATTGGAAAGCGCTTTGTGTTTACAACTCCAGTAAGTACAGACGATAAGAAAAGGGATTTGACAATTGGAAAAAGTCCTTGTGGAAGTGATATTAAATAAAAGCAGTACAAAGTTATACCTATTATCGTAAATTGTGATTTGTTATGATATTCTATTATCACAATCTCTGTTTACATGTTTGTCTTTACCACCAAATTTTTCACTAAGATTTATTTACATATATTTTTCCTTCGATCTTTCTTTCAAAAGGGCTTTGTATTAGAGCACTAACGCCTACAATTTCAGGATGCAGGATGGAGCGCTCGTGGCCCAGCGGCGCCTGCGTACCGCAACCGGTATGCAAGGTTAAGCAATGTCGGGCGGGGTCAGTACATGGATGGGTGACCGCTTTGAATAGTTACTAACTGAGTGCTCCCGTGCTTTGGGGGGCACTGTCTATGACAGCAGTCGTTAACCCATGTTGGAGGCCTTCGGGTGGCTTGAGAACTACTAACAGTCAAGTTGCCCACTCACTTGACAAAGGGGGGTCGAAGTTGCACCACGTCCGTAGGGAAAGTACCCACCGCTACCCTACACGTGACCCCTGGGTGGTTCTAAAAGTGCAACAAATACTGGCAACCGTACTGTCTTCTCGAAGATCTCACGGTTCGAAATAAATGCCATACGATATAAATAAATAAATAAAATAACGCCTACAATCATTGGTTGTCTCTGGCCAGCCGTTTATAAGTTGTGTTACAGCCGTCTTTGGATATATTAACCCGGGGTTTACAATACGGGGACCCAGTATCAAATCAAAAACCTTTATCACTTCTCTCTACAACTGTACACGCGGAACAAATGCCGTACTTGACCCCCAACCTTCACGTATTAAAACGTCAAGAGCCGTCTTATTAACAAACGTGTAAGTGAAAAATTGTACATGGTCCGGTGTTAATTTACCGTCCTACACCATCATGCCGTCACTTTCTCTGCTGTTACTGCCGCAAAGACATGATTAGCCGTTCAATGTTGAGTAATTGATTGATTAGTGTTAAGGTTTAATGATGGATGGTGTGATACGTTTACATCTTTGCCATATCATGGACCTTTTATCTATTATGGGTAACTAGTAACTACTGTGTATGTCTTTGCTAAGATCATAGAATTGCTTAGATGAATATACTTGTAATGTATTCATTAAAATGGTGCAATTTACATTGTTCATGAAAATATATTTGGTAAAATATTGTTTGTTTATGGCACAGCCATACGTCCTCATAATATTTCTTTATAACATTGAATGTTAAGTATATTTTAATGAGTTTGTTGAAGATGGTGTTAACCGCAAATATTTATTACTTTTTCCTTCCTTGTTAAATCTAGTGTGACGTCAAATTATGGTCTCGTAGTTTTCCTTTAAGAGGAAAAGTAATGGGCCAGCGAATAACTAACTAACATTTGTTGAAGTTAAATATCTTATAATAATAACGACGTTTTAAAATTACTACCTAAGTAAAAGCACTCAAGGAAAATTACAGCAGATTGATAATAATTCCCTTAAATTTGACAGCAACTTAACATAATGACGTTAATTTTAATGTTCAATACTTAAATTCCGCGTTACGCAAGGCAGCATAAAAGCGCCGCAGGTTTTATAACCTTTACAGAAATATCGTAAGAGAAACTTGGTTTCATTTGAATCCACAGAGGACTTTCGCTGAAACACGTTGCTTTTTTAATAGTTACTGTTAGGGATCCTATAAGTAATGTGGGTAGATCTGTAGTAATAGCAACACGCATGGTTTGAAAAGCTACCAATTACATTTTTGCCTGAGTCTGCATGTCAAATCATACGAATATCACAACAGGTCAACAGCTGAGCTGGTGAGAGGAAGGTTGATAGAAAAAGGCAAACTTACACTAGGTACAAAACAAGTAAAATAAACCAGAAATGGGTATCCAAGGGAAATAAAAACTATAAATCCTACTAATATTCGGGAGTGATGAAAGTTTACGCGGACGAAGTTGCGGGCAGAAGCTAAATAATAAATATATAATATGAGTTTTTGCATATGGTGAAAGTGACAAAACAACAAAATTGATGGTAGAAATTTTAAGAAATGAAGCCATGGCCCTAAACGTGCTAATTGATTGAAGAGATGTAAACGAAAACACCCGTTTGGTATGGGATTGGGGTTATTTCATTTATTACATTACAAAAAGACAAACTTCGTGGAGGCGACTGATACGTACGTACATATTGGATGCTTAAAAATAAAAGCGTTAGTAATGGTTATTTTATGTTACTTTCTTTTGATATAGGTTCCGTGATTTCCCATAACGCAAGTAACGCCACGCCACAATGCAAGCGGCTGCAGATATCCGCCCGGGAAACGCCACATCATGGTGGCCCGCCACGCCTCTAGGACTTTCACACGTGTCGGCGCTATTGGCAAATGCATCAGCAATATGCAATATGATTTGAGATTCCTTGTTTTGTGCGGTTGCTAAATTACGCCATTGCAAGTGATCAATCTCACCCAGAGGCTTGTATTAGAAAACATATTATCAATATGGTTATTGGGGTCATAAATGATCAGCGTTATATATAGATATATTTTTAACAACCATGCTTAATACTTCTCCTTATGTCATCGTTAATGATATGATTTATCCTTTTAAGTACATCCTAGAGAGTACTCGCATTGTTAGGTACTTTATTATGAGTTTGTATACATTATAAGTTAGCGTGTCACTAATCGTTGTTTATATTCAAATATCACTTAAGAACAATAAACGCTTTTTATTTCCAACTCATCTTTAATAATGGTAGAAAGTAAATCATTCGTTGTAATTTCATCACAGAAAATGGTCTTTAGTGGGTCTTGCGTGGGATCCCATGACAGACATTAAATCATTTGTCGGTGACAAATATAATGTAAAACTGAGAGCGGAAAAATTATCTCGATATCTCATTGTTCTGAGGTTTAGATTGATATCATCAGAGCCTAACGGTTGGAAGGAGCTTTCTCAAATCTCTGTTTGGTACACAGTTAAATGATTTATGTTCTTTTGTTTAGATACTGTTGTGGTTAGAAAGATTTTTTTATTTGATATAAGATTAGCATATATTGTTGGTTCCTGATTATAAGAAATATTGCCACTAAGTGGTTTGCGATTATTTGCTTTTATTGTTCTCGTACCAGGGAAATAGATGATTGGATTGACCCTTCTCGCACAGCTTCCCTACATCGATCAGCTCTAATCTAGGATAACCCATTACAGTGAAAGGTACAATAGGCAATTATATAGCAGTTTACAGTCGTAAATCACATTGTAGGTTAGTCAAGGTTCGACGCAATACGCGCGCGTGCGCAGGCTAAAGGCCTATTGATCCGGTAGAGGTCACTGCTGCGACCCTCTTGTTTATTATTTGGTACATTTTGCCAATTCATACCTAAATCAGATTTGTTGCTGTTGTGACCCTGCTATGCTGCGCAGCAATTGATTTTAACGCAAAAATGTAAATGTGATTAAACTGATTAATTCACATTAGCAATGTAGGTATGTGTAAATTTAATAAAGATGAAAGACTTTATCCCGTGACTTCGCTTGCGTAGTTTGTAATACGCGGTAACTCCTTCAAGGTAAATAACTATAAAATGGAGGTAGTGGAATACAATTAGCCAAAAAAGAGTTGTTTTAGAATTGCCGCATCCATCTGTTACTCATAGAAATTGACCATTGGTTTAATTATGGGAAAATACTTAAATATGTTTTGCCTTTAACAAAATACCCGTGTTTGATTATACTCAAATTCCAGCCAACGAAAGCAACTTCAAAATTGCAGCTGCTTGGTGCGGCGCGTGAATGTTTTATCCTTTTTTTACACTAAGTAAAAAGAAAAGAAGAGTAAGTCTGGTTGGGCAAGGTGGGATAGCACCTGCATAAATCTCCGGATGCACTTATGATCTCATGGTTACATTCGATATAGCCGTTCAGCATTGTTTCAAACTTTATTTCTTTACTTAAAGGTACATTTTAAGTTATGTCGTTTATTCAGTTTGTGTATCGTCTTCAAGGTTTTCGTCAGTGTGACTTACTCTGGGTATTGTCAATAATTATAATAAATAAGCGAGATAAATTCGTAATATATACTACACCATTTGTTACAAATTTCTAATTGGGATGATTATACTATACATGTATACTGTATAAGTAAGATGTTTGGTTAGGTATCAAATAAATACTTATTAATAATTTCAATTGAGGGAGAAAATAACTTCATTGCTTTTTTACTATTCGCTATCGCCTTGATTGATTTGACGACTTATTAATTTCTTACAATCCAATGCGTGCGTAAAGACAGTTTACTAATCGGGTTTAATAAATTAATTCAAAGACTTTACCACCACCTCTGATGCGGTCAAATCTAACAAATAATCGTCATACAACATTAGCGCCATCTTATGCAATGCACTCGTTCACAAATTACACCCACACCAGTAAAAATCCAAATTACACCAAAACACACGTGCATACGAGCGTAAGACCAATTTTGACAGCTCGGAGAAAGTCATATAGAGTAGAGTAAGCAGATAATTACAACGCTTATGCCTAATTATGTGGTGCCTATGTGATGTAAGGCGTTTGACGTGACATGATCGTCCGTATACTCCTTAATTTGTGGTTTAAACAACACTCTTGTAAACGTGTATACATATGGCAATAAAGTATTCATGCACATTGTACAGTGAAAGGAAAATAAAATTAGTTTGTTGCCAATTTTCTACGTTTGAAAAGATGAACTACATATTAACAAATATTGCAGAGTATAGAAAATTATACTGTGGACTTGATGGTTTTTAAAAACCACTATGCTAAACGCCTTCGCTATAATATAATAAATTTGCCATAAGCAGTCCACTCCCGGCGAAAACAATATACAATGCCATTCTTTTGTTATCTGCCCTGGGATCCCAGGGACTGGTTGGTATACGACGGGATATCGTCCCTAAAAACATGTTCATTTCCTGAATATTGATATAGTAAAACGAACAGGCAAGGCATCTAAACTGTTTTTAGACAAAATTTTACTCTAGCTGAACTTCGAGGTAACAGCGGTGAAGCGAGTGTGAAATTGATGTAAAGACCACATCTGCCGCTGCTCGCTGACCGCGGCGCGGCGCAGACGCACGGGCGCGGCGGGTGCGACGCGGACGGACAGAGTTGTAATGAATATCGCTTTGAATTAACCATACTTGATGGATTAGCGAGACGGGCTGCGTCGACGCACGCAGTGGCTACCTTTTTGTGGGAATTAATTTCGTTCGTCTAGCAGGTTATTTCGTATATAAATGGATCCACATTTCATACTACCTCACCTGACGCTAAGCGACGAAGACATTATCTGATGAAAAGATAATTCAAACCAAAGTTTAATTATACAGATTGGTTACAGTAGTGGTATTTAATATGAATTGTTCGAAATCTCTCTCTCAACTTTTTGGTCCATCACATTTACAATTTAACTGTTAGATTGTATTATTACAAATAATATTAGGTGTTAGTTATGCCTTTTTTGTAATATGAAATTATGTAAAGCGCTTTCTTGTGACATCGTTCTCGTTACAATGCTGGAAAGTCATTTTATACTCTTACAGAAGAAATTGATCGAGAAATGTGACAATGCATATGTAACGTGCAATTAGTCGGCGACTGATGTCATTATTGACTAGAAAGTGGAGATTGTTGACGACGTTGAAACCACAAAAGAGCATAAAATATGCTACATATATCATTAGCAGTTATTTTGGTCGCGCTCAAGTGGCGTTTCATGGTCGTTTTCCGTCCGTCGAAAAGCTCGCAATTCTCGCAAATGAATAGCTTTGACATCTTTTGACATTTTGCGAATTCGTTAACTGCCATGAGTATCTTATAAAAAAAATATGTTTTTGATGCTTTTTTGCTGGACCACAGACTATTCGGTGCTAAGAACTAACTATGTATATCCATGTTTCAAAACCCAATCAAGCATGCAAGTCGCACCTTACATGTAATAAATCCGTGTTTGTAACATGTAATCTGCCCTAAATGTAGTTTAAGACAGCGAGCATTACACATGAGCCAATTATGTAGTTACGCAACACTTTCCACATTTTGGCGATACATTGCGTACGTACAATAGTCGGTGTGGGCGGGCCTGACGGGTGTCCATCATCTTAATTGGTGATGGAAATCTTTATGTCATGAACGTTAAACGTATTAGATTTACTAAGCGTACGTACGGTTGTTTCAAAATCAACGTTAGCACGATGCGTGAAGTAGAAGCTAATTTTCTGCCACCTAAGTATGTATATCTTCCCACATGGTTGTCTGATTATACGTAGGTGACAAGACAAAAGGCCTTTTGAATTTTTTAATTTTCTTTATAAAATATCATAAAATAATTTTCGACGTTCAACTTGTGGCAAAACACCCGCATGTGAAAGTCACTTGTACCAAATGTGAAGTCGTTAGTAAAGGAACTATTTACTAAGATAATTATTATAAAGGCTTGCAAAATTTGTATGTTTGACATGAAAAGCAACTCTTTTTCAATCTTATATGAATTATATGAATCAACCCGAATAAGTCGAGAAGTCTAATAATAAATACAGACCTACTAAAATGATTGATGACACTTCATGGCAAACATCATTTCATCTTGTGTATTATAAAATTCTGATGCCCATGTTTGACCTATCCGACCCTGCGAAAATGTTAATGCACTTTCGTTATAGTAAAACATTCATGCATATTTATAAGAACGTGCGTGTACTTATTGCACGTAATTAATTGTTCGGAGTATATATTACCTGTCATTATTTTCAAAGCAAAGATATATATTGATACGACGAGGGTTATAACAGTTTCGTTGCCATAGAGATGGTAATGATTGTATGAAGGTATTTGAAAATTCGCTGCGAACAAACAAGTCATACGTGGCCCAGTTGTCTAGCGAGCGTAGGTATGGCTTATAGCTTACTTTTGTAAGTTGTTTTAATATCTTAGCGATACATTTTCATAAACCGGAGTAGCATGGAAAGTTCGAGAATAAGAGGCTGAATAGAAAATTCCACATATTATAAAAAATATATGGGACTGGAATATTCAAGAATTGTCGTTGAATGAATTTCGAAATTACCGAGGACCGAGTTCCCGCTACGAGGAGTTTCGGAATGGATTAGAAAGAGTATCGTAGTGGATCGAAGTGAAGTTAACAAGTGATCGAAGAGAGAACTAAGTGACACAGTGAAAACAAGTGGAGAAAAGTGAAGAGGTAGTTCAAGTATCCAGTGGTATTTAGCTGTGTCAGTACCTACTAACAGGCGTATTTCTCTGATTTACTGACATGTAAATAGATTACAGATTTAGTATTGAAAGTATATTTGACTGTAACAAATCCAAGATACCCGTTACACCAGAACTAACTCATCATTACGTTATTATTCAATTTCGATTGATTTCCGTCTTCGATCAATCTTGTCAGTAATAAATTCAAACACAGAATGCAAGCCGCAATACATGTTTTCATAATCGGCTGTCGAATTCATTCGAAGTGCATTTACGGTAAAAGTTACAGGGAATCATGTGTGAAGGCTTTATATGTGAGGACACTTAGGACAGGACATGAACAAGTTTGCGAAATTCGCGCATGAAAACTGCATGATTATGGGATTGATATATTGACGAAATGAGATCCGTGATCTATCTTCCTATGACGTAGGTATAACTCCGTCATATAATACGTGAAGCTATTAACAATTTGGCAAGTACACTTTTAAATAATATACTCGTACTCGTACATATAAAATCCTAATTATCAATAAAGATGATCTTAGGTATATCAAACGCACTCTTACAGCTTACTGAACTTAAATTTAAAATTATAATTCAAAGATCGCAATAGTCATAATTCATGGATCAGGAAATGATAACATTAATTAGGTACCCATTTTTATACGTATTTAAATACGGCTTAGTATTTATTACTTTGAACAAACGAAATAATTGCATATTTATCTATCGAATAATATTTTCAAAAGGAACAATTCTTGTTTGTGTATTTATTTACTTCGAGGATCTCGGAACCGGCTCTAAAAAGTTGGACTGAAGTGAGGATTTTCAGGGGCGGACAATCGATCTAGCTACAGGAAATACACGAAACCGCCGGGTAAACCTCGGTCTCCCGGGTACTGCTAATAATATAATGTATGCACACATGACTCGCAACTTTACTTTTTAGCTTTATAAAACTTAGGTCCTATTGTGCTTAGTACCTATTGCTATTGGACCTGTAAATAAACTGCATACGGCTCGGCAACCTCTATATCGCCTTTTATACTTAATATTATTGATGACACTACAATCCATCGAGTTCGCGTCTGTTGATTTCTGAAGCCCCATAATTTGCTTAACACAGTGAACTATAATAAATATCGCATGGAAAGGGCATTGGTGAAAGCCAGATGAGACCAGTTTACACAAAAATCTTTTAGTTTATTGGGTAACGCGACACCGAGGCAGCGAAGTGCTTTCGGGCGCAATATTCTGTAACAGGATACGTCTTTCTTTATGTCGTTGCTAAGTAGCCGAGTGAATTGACAATGGCGAGCAGCGTAATCGAACCCTATTTCTTTGTTTTTCGCTATATTTTATAGCTTATTCCTGTCGTTTAAATATTATCGGAACTTAATTTATTTAAGGTACCAACAGAAAAATAAGAAATATTCAATTAAAATTGGCACCCGTGGCTATACGGTTGTTTTTTGCCCATCACCAATAAGAATATTTTCCTTGTCCGGAACACTTCAAAGGCACAGTGCCCAAGAACTCAAAGCAGCGTGAACGTATTCTATGAAGCAAAAAAAACTTAAACATTCAGCACGTACAAGGTCGGTCGATAGCAAGAACTCCGAATAGACTACAAAAACGTATCATTCTATCTCATCGAGCAAATGACCATAGCCTATGACGTAATCTATATTGCCAGTCCAGAGTTTTTCACTAAGGCTAAGAGGACGTCAACGACCTAGGTAGTCAGCGGCAAAAACTGTTATTAATAAGGGTATTTTACTCGGGTGTTCTGCGGCATTGAATTGGTCAGTAATCGATCTACATAGTTTCACCAATGAAACGTTTTTGTTGTGTATCAAATTATTCATAATCAATCACATATCGACCTTGAACTAAGTTTAGCCGGTCAATGCGAATGATGATCCCGTACTAATTCATCATATTTTTATGACCTAAAAAATAATAATAATTTAAAATAATGAATCTGCGGGTCTATTGTTTATTTTTGTATAGGTACATTTCATGTACTGTTAATTTGGATATTTTTATGTGACTGTTTGTGTTCTAAATAAATTTTAAAAAAATTACCAAAGATGTTCCGTCGACATATTTCTTTTAGATAATAGATCTAAAAAATGATGCAAATACAATCATCGTATTCTTATCAAATTAAGCATATTCTTATTGTGTTGACGGTTGAGCTGATCTTATGAGCCACTTAATATGTACTTTTCTACTGATATAATGAGCACTGACAATGACATACTGAAAGACATGAGATACTGCAACTAAACATTTGTGTGTTTTAAGACTAGAAATTTTAGCATATTCTCTACATAGATTGATTATTCTGTATCGCGAACTATGTCCTCACTCTCTCATTACGAAAACGATTTTTTTTCTGAACACTCGCCGTTCATCTTGTAACGATATTTCTGATTCGATCAATCTCGTTGCCGAATGTATGATTAAATAGTTTTTGTCTTGTTTTTTGTTGCTACACGGAAACCTGTTTTTTATTTTTTATTTATAGGATAAGTATATCGCTGGTTACTGTTAGGTGTGTTCAATCGATGTTACTCATACTCGTTTGTATATAAACGACTAATTTCAATTTGTACAATTTACTTGTATAGGTATTACGTCATTCCTCTAAAATATGCGTGCGGATATAATATTTTTTTTATAAAGAGTTTTTGTTATTTATAACTATTGAATTACTTTTATTTATTAGAGTTACTTAACTAGCGATACTCTTTTTAAATGTTATGCTACTCATGATGTTTTCCATAGTCCCATTTAATAATAATTTCTGTTTTGTTTTCAGGTAAATTGAACAGATGTGCATACAACTATTTGCGGGATGCAGTAAGTGTGTATAATTGAACAATGTATGTTTTGACGTACCTATTGTTGAATTTCTAAACATATTTTTCAAATGGCGTAACCAATTTATTAAATGATTGCAAATCATTAGTTGCTAATAATAGAATCGGGTGGAGGGTGGGAATGATTAATGTGCGTCGAGGCATTGATCTCCTGCACCAGGGGTTTTTTCAACATGTATCGATTCCAACTAGACGTTTAATAGATACCTTCCTTGTCGAAGCCATTTTCAATAAATGGGTAGGTAGTGCCCCTAAATACACGTACACGTCGTATACTCTTAAGTTAACTTCTGTGTTGACTTCGACTACTCGGATGGGATTATTTCAAATGTTATTTTAAACATAAATAATTTACAATATTAGTGTTTCTGCATGATGCCATCGATTGAGTCGTTGACGTGAATAAGTGTATAGTCGTAAGGTAGGCAAAAAGGTAATGCAGTAAAGGCCCCAATGTTCTCAACTTAAGTTCAATTTTACCTGTCCCGACAGCAGGCACGCCGGGAGCTGATGTCATATTTAAATAAGCAAGTAGCCCGTAGCGTTCGGAATTCGTTGCAAACTAACATAGCCACTCGGATATCGGAATTGAATGTCGATCGATACTGCCTTTATATCTGTTAAGCATATGTGATGTGGGCGATGTTATATATCATCAATAATACACTGCTGAGTCATTGGAATAATCGCTAGATGCACTTTGGTGATGTAAGGTTGACGCAATGGTTTCTCTTGCGTACACGCACGATTTTAAAACGGGTGGTAAAGTTATTTTTTTCTTATGTATTTCTTATTAAATCGTAATTACGTTACTAACGCGAAGCTGTTTATCAGTTTTTATAAGCTTAAAGTAGAAGCTGAGGATGTTACGAATAAATAACACTTCACGGTTTCGAAAATTCTGTTTGAGAAACACCATCATATACAAACCTCTTTCAATCAGGGTTTAGTTTTTTTTTAAGTAAGGTAGACTAGAGGTCAGTGGCGGAGCGTCCGTACAACTCGATTCCCACCGGCTTGCCTAATTTTCAGCTAATCTACTTCTTTTACTACGGCTCATGAAGAATAAGAAGGGCAAATTATTTCCGGCTTCCCTAAAAATATTTTTGACGCGCCGCCACTGCTAGAGGTAAATGGCTCTCAGTGATATAACACTCGACGCACTGAATTGCGATCAATAAAAGATTACTAGAAACGTTCTTGCACCAACAGTTTACCTTGGTGTGCATTTACACAGCTGCCACTAATGCCACCGACTGCATCAGACTGTTAGCCTGGTTACACGATTGTATGCTTTATTACAAAGAAATTAAAGTTTTACTTAGGATTCGGTTGAAAACTATCGCAGGAGTGTTTTGTTTAAATGTGAAAGAAAGAATCGTATTTCGGCCTTAGTGCAAAAGGTTACTTTTCATTGCCAAATAGTCTCATTTTCAGTGTTATGTTATGAGTGTATTTGGTTTTATTGTGCATGTAGTAATATGAACGTAGAAGTATTTTTTGTAAAAACAGTATGCAAAGCCATTCCCTATGCAAAAAAAGGAAAATGGCTATGAACTAGAGACCGGTGCGCTACGTTTCACTGAGCTGCGCTAGATTACCTGGTCTTTCTCGATTGCTCCTGATCGATTAACTCTTAGCTCATTAATTGAGACAATCGATTCATCGTCCCTACTTTCACTCTCAGTGGATAATTTTCTTAACTGCCTTTGATTTACAAGTCAATTTTACAACTGGTTTTAAAACAGGTCGGTTTTCAGTTACGAGTCATCTCAACTCAAAAATAAATCGAATACTTAATTGATTTTAAATTTCACTTTCCCTTTTCGTCATCAATATTTACTTTGGACGGAACAACTTGAACAATAAAGCATTTGTACATCTGTTCACGGCCATTAATGGGATCCTGTCGTGTCGCAGATGGCCCTTCGATGCCTCTTTTGCCAACGTATAATATAGTTACCAGTAATTTGTAGGCACAAGCTACATCAGATTACATGCTATTTGACTATTCATTTGACGTCTCAATTACAAGGCTAACTTCAGTGTCATTTGATGAAATTGCATGCTGCTAATGCGCTTTTAGAAAAATGGCTCCATTTACGTAGCGCCTGATATCTCTATTAACTTTTTTATTTTAGTACCTTTCCACATCAAATCTCGTTTTATCACCACCATCATATTTATCTCTGCTACAGCAAATATTGTCTTCAATTATGTTTACGGGCTAGTTTTTTTTCTGTAATATATCTGAGTTTGTAACAATTATGGCTGATTTAACGTTTCAAACTTTGTTACATCACAGAGCCATCACACTTTACCTTTAATTTCCGTAATTCTTAATTCGCTTAGTGTGGATCAAATTCGACCGTAATGCAACCGGTTCCATCATTTCATAACCTAAAATTATTTGTTTACCTTTTTAATTACTCAATCTTAATGGCTTTTATTATGATGCTATTCAACTTTCTGATCTGATGTTATGTCACCGGTTAGCATTTTGAGTTGATCCTTTTAAGATAGCCATGCTATCTTCATGGGAAGGTTTTTGATATTCATTCTAAACAATCGAATACTTTTATAGATAACAGATTGCTCTTGGCGTTAGTTACAAGTAAACTACTCCTAAGTTAATAATAGCAAACTGCTTACTCAATAGCGAGTATCGCTCAAGAATTCGTAAAATCCATTGCGTTACTTTTATCGTTACCACATTATAGTAATTTCAACATACTACATCATACCAGTTTAATAGTAGATTGTTTGACAAGGGTCTAAAGTAAGCCATATAACCACGAGATAGTTATTTTCCAGAACGAAGTGAGGGAAAATTGTTCGAGTGGTAATATGGCTTTTAGGCCCGAGTTATACACTCTACTTTTCACTTCAATTGCGAGAAAACACATAAACACAAATTATCTACCTAAAATGAATAATTTAACTCTTGGCGGGCGTATGTCTAATTTGACAGCCTGTTTTTTTTCTAAGGCCAGAACTATGCCTCGCTGTGCGTGTTCGCTTTGCGTATTCGCCTCCCTGTCTTTTGCTATATTAAGGAAAGAGATGCAACATGCGCTTTTTTTTCTTTTAAGAGGTGCATTTGCTTTGACCTTAGACACCGCTTAATCTTTAGAGAACTGAAAAACGTCTTTCGTGATTGGTCGATTTTAGTACAGCTGTATTCTTGGTTGGTTGATATTTTACCATATATTTTTTATCTGTCAAATAACTGTTCTGTGATTGGTGGATTTAATAGGTGAAGTATTTTGATTGGTCAAATTAAAATGTTTTGTAAATCATAAAAATGTATACATATTTTCCCTAGGGCTACTACTTTAGCCCCGCTTCACAGGTCTAATATGACACACTTTTTGAGCATGAGAAGTGAAAAGTATAATAAGGTATTAACATGACGGGTACTTGAGACGGAACCCTAAAATAGAAACTGAATTTGTTGTGCAGGTTTTATCTTCATTAGTCTCGCTAGTAGGGGCGGATGTTTCGCCGGGGATTGTCTTGTGATGATTGAATATGTACAGAGTAGTCTGAGATAATGATCTCTGTGTAATATAAACATTTTGCTCACGAACAATGATTTTGTTGTTTACAAACAAGTGTGCATCTTTGTCATGTATGTCAAAACAGCAAAATTTATGTACTTTATTTCTTTCTAAATTTGTCCCTAAATCTTAATGTAATTATGTGACGAAAGGTTCTATACATATGGATATGTACATAATAGATAATATTTTTGATAACCATAGTTTTAATTGATATAAAATATCTATATAAAGAAGCCTTATTTTATTGGAGCATAGGCAGGTAGGTTCGCTATTTAGCTTCAGACATCCAAAAGACAATTTTTTTTTTTTAAGGTTATATTGCTGTAAATATAGGAAAACAAAATTCAAATATTTTAAAACCGCAAAAAAACATCATATAGGACAACATCACGTCAAAGTTTGGCTAGGTTAGGGTTCACTTGCGTCCAAGCGGAATAGGCACCCCGGCGCGTCATCTTTCAAATCAGATAAGTGCTATCAAGATTCGGTTAGGTTAGGTTACGCCAAACGTTGTTATACTAATGGTGGTTATGCGAAGTAAAAATAGGACAGAGAAAATTATGCGAATCAATACAGACCCCTCCAGCATCAAGATCATCTCGGTAGTCTCATATCATAATATTGAATTGTCACCGAACTTACATAAGTATGCAAATTTCAGCTCAGTCAGATACCGTCAAGTGGCTGAAAAAAGGATTGCAAGTTTTGAGGACAACTTTGCGGATAAGAATAGTGGAATCAATCAATCAATTATTTATTTCTAAGAATATGGTAGGTACATTAAATGTTAGTAAATGTGTTTGTTCAGCATTATTCTGCCAACATCGGCGTAGAAATATTTTGGAGGTATTTAGTTAGCAATTAGTGACATTAATTAACATTATTGACTAATGGAAGTCAAATAAAATCTTGTAAATATCAATTTTTCAATCAAAGTGAAAATTGAAAGACTAGGCTAGGGTAAGGCTTAATAGACGAGTGTTAAGATTGAATAATTCACCATTACAAGGGATACCACGGTGGCTCAATTGGTAGAGCAATGGACGGATTCCAGAGGTCGTGGGTTCAAATCCCACCTGTGGTGTTGAATTTTTCAATTTTCACTTTGATTAAAAAATTGAGATTTTCGCTAGCGGACGCATCCGCTTAACAAACATATTAAATCTTGTAAATATGTTTATTGTAAAAATTATCTAAATAAAACTACGTGTACTCCCTGTGAACACGTACTCTGTCACGGACGTCACGGTATAATGTGTCTGTCGTCGGGGTCGGGGTGCACGGCACGGCCATAGCCGAGGGTGGTCTCACGTCGCACCCGCAAGATCGTGTGCGTGGGCGCTATAAAAAATACATGTAATGAATCCGACTCGGCGGTTATGGTCCATATGGACACAGATTGGTTAATTGATTCTGTGGGTTTCAGTTTACCAATATGGAATACATTAATTTGTTTGTTTATTTTATGAGGCAATTATATATAAAGATAGTCATAGAATTATGGAAAATAAATATACATACATATTCTCAATCTCTCCATGGTATTTAATGTTTATACCTATACAATCAATGGTATTTATTCATCGGAAAGTTATAGAACAAGTATATTACGCGACCACATTATGTCATCCTTGTAACCTATAGTGAGAATAAAACATCACAATGTATTTTTCTATTTTATTTAGTAGAGTGCATATATTATTTGATTTTCTATTAGAAACACACAATGTTCCCGTTGTAATAAAGTGCAGCTTAGTTAAAATAATCTTCATGCAAAACATACTCGGAATCGGTCCACTTGCTAGAAACCGTTATGATGAAGGAAAGCGCTTCCTCTAAAATACGTAAAACACTCCAGCGACTGGATTTTTATAGATTTCTTACAAATTGTACGTCTACGGGGCTAAAGTAGGTAAAATTGAATCTTACTTCGTTCCGCTTTTACCTTGTGATTTGTTACGATTGCCACTTAGACATTGAGTCAAATTAAGAGAAAAAAACTTGTATTTGTCTCTACATAAACAAACAAACTTTTTCATGGACAACCATTTCTAATTAGAAACACGATTCTAAATATTTCACAGCTCATTAAGCCGCGCTTAGAAACTAATTTGAATTTTAATCAAGCCGAGATTACAAGCCAAAACCGATGTTTAATGAACTCCTAAGCAAGGTCGATGCAGACAGGTGTATGACTCCAATGCATAATGTGTATGTAACCGCATGTCTCGGCTCACGCTAATTGACAGCTTGTTGTGACATTCACTAATAAACCTATTAAAGTGTCATAGAACCGTAAACTGAGAACCTTGGCTTGATTATTGATGATTGGCAAAATTTTGCCATTTGGATAAATTTTGCAACAGTCAAGCTATCATGACCGATTGTTTGCTTTGAAGGTCCTCCAAGCAAAACAGTGGTGACATTAACACTGGCTAATGCGAAAAGATGCCCCTTCAGGAAGAAAGAGTATGATACTTACAAAATTTCAAAATATTCGTTATTAAAATTTAAAGTAGGTAATATCGTAAATTATTTTGCGTGAATCGAAATATAATTTATGTCACACCTAGCCATAAAGTGGCCATTATCACGCGCTCCGCGCGCGAAAAAACCCACTTCCTGGCCAGGGGGTGACATAAAATTTTGTACTTACCACGGGCGATAATAAAGAAAGCCTCAGATCGCATATTTATCGCCCTTGCCTTCGGCTCGGGCGTCAAATACCTGCGATCTGAGACATTCTTTGTTTTATCGCCCTTGGTAAGTAATGTACTATTTCACTTCATGTCCATGTCCAACTTTTTTGTCACCTGATTAATCTACTGAACTGTTAGCTCGACAACGTCCATAATTGGGTGAGAATGTGTGTGTCCTCTAAATTTTTCTTTTTATACATAGTACGTGATTTAGTATAAACAAGACACAATTCCGGTGGTTAGTATAACGAAGGCTCCGTGACTGCAGACGGCTCGGCGCTTGTTACGAGGCCTCGCGCGCACGCGCTCTCGTGCCGGGAAATATGGCGGTCTCCAGAGTAGATATAAATTATGTGTGGAAAAATAGCGAGATTAACAACCTCGCTGATTTGTTGTCACGATTGTAAACGGTTGTCAAAAACGGGCTTTATTAAGGTGTAAAAGCAATCTAGTTTATATAAATTCATCAGGACTGAGACTTTCAATGCTCAATCAAGTAATTTATTGGTACCTATTCATTAATAAATGTAGTTATTCAAACTAGGAACAAAAAAAACCGGCCAAGTGCGTGTCGGGCCACGCGCGGGGTTTGACAGAATTAACAACATTATCTAAGGTATCATCAACATTAACTAGTAATGTCTACTTAGCTGTGATAGTTTTCCTTTTAAATTCATCGTATATACTACTACCATGATTTTTTTCACATGCCTAGTAGCCACCGTTTAACTGGCAGGGGGGGGGGGGGGGGGGACACTTGACCATAACAAAAATTATCACTTCAAAGCTTAATATCACGCTAACCAATTCTTTAATCAAAAAATGCTTTTAGAAACCTTATAATATTTAAAGAGCTATCCAACGACACCCCACACGATGGGGTTTGGCAGAAAAAAAAATTGCACCACCACTTTACATGTAGGGGAGGTACCCTAAAAAAATTTTTTTTTAAGATTTTAATCTACCGTTTTGTCGGCGTCATTGATATGTATACTCATGCCAAATTGCAGCTTTCTAGTACTAACGGTTACTGAGAAAAACGGGGGTCGGACGGACGGACGGACGGACATGGCGAAACTATAAGGGTTCCTTGTTTACTACGGAACCCTAAAAAGTACCTAAATTATTTCTTACTGTGGCTAGTTGCAGTGGCCACAACCAACTTTCGTAGAGCAATACCTACCTAACCTAAATATGTTTAACATATAACTAGTTACGAGTATATGGCAACAACCAAAATATGACTACTCGGAATACTTGTGAGATTAAAGCTGGGTTGCACCAAACCGTCTGTAATCGTAAGCGGTGTTCGTCAAATCTGATTGTATGGAAAGTTTGACAAGTTTCTATGGAATGACAGCTGCCGGCGCCATATTTGACGATGACCGGTCTGTGTTCGTACGTTGGTGCAACTGGCAGTCAGTTGCACCAATACACGAACATATCCATACAATCAGATTTGACGAACACCGCTGACGATTACAGACGGTTTGGTGCAACCCAGCCTTAGTGTTGTGGTTCGTCGTTTAAATAATCTTATTACAGGAGTGCCGGCAACTGCCTACGAGTGAAATGACAGATGAAGTAATAGAACGCAACGATCCTTACAGCCTATCTCAAATTGAGTTTAGATAACTTATTCACACAATCTTGTAACATAACGAGAGATATAATAGCAATTTAATTTGTATGCCGGGCCGATTGTAAGTAATGACAGATGCAGATAAGCCATTTCCTTTATTTTGTCGATACGACAAGTTTAGACGTCGTCCCATTTCGGAGTACATATGTTTTATGCAATGCCTTGCCTATCTGCAAGGAACATCTGAAGATTGTCAAATTAAGTATAATTTATTCTTAAGACTCGTAAATTTATAAAACGTGACGCATCGTTAAAAGGCTACGACTAATGCGATTTTCGTGCCCTTTGGTTACAAAGTTTTGTCTATATAGCTGACATTTAGCAAGCGTCTTTACATCCACATGTAGGTACACATACACCTATACTGCTGCGGCTTGCGACCTCCATTTGTACCGTTGCCTTCGCAGTGCCGATTGATGCTAATTTCATGTAATTCAAGGTTCACACTTGAAGTTTATAATTCTTACGGCACGTGTTGCAATGGAAATTGGATCATGGAACGGTAAACTTCAAAATGACTAGTTTTTTAAGTAATTTAGAAGTTTGTTCATTAATTAATATTAATTTACAGAAACTACGTGATTCGAAATGGAAAGTGAAGTTAACTGAAGAATTTCCAGGAGTTATGTAAATAGTTAATTGACTTCCCATTGGTGATTTAACGAGACGCGTCGGAACCTTTGGCTTCCCATTCTTCGCGGAAGGGAACCGGTCACGGACCCATTAAGCGACGCACTGCAGTTTAGAAACAGTCTCGATAATTTCTCTGTCACAGTTGAAGACCACCGTGGGTAATAGTTTCCGGAAACGTGATACATAAATCGAATCGAGCGTGAATTCGAAACTTCTAATATCACCAGTGAGAATTTATCGGCTGGGCAATAGTAATCGATTGTTATATTGTCGCTTAGAGCTGTAAATTGACGAAGCAAGCGAGGCTTTAACTTTATCATCAGATCTTTTCTCTGCTAAAGTTATATCAGTTTACATTGTCTATTTAATCACTCCTTTTGTTACGATTATATTGTAATTGTAAACATCTCTAAACAAAATAATTACTTTTCTTTAGTAGTTGCTGCTATGAGAGGAGATTGGCTAAACTTGAAATAAAGTTAGAAGAAACGGGACTGCAGTCTCGTGCAAATAATTTGAAACAAGCTAAAGATTTTCTTTGTTGGCTACCGATTTATTTCGTTGTCTTCGAGAAATATTGTTGCCCGTTTACCAGAATGACCAATCCGTGTCTTAAGACCCACTATCCTTTTCCGCTTCGGACTTGTTGTAAATTTCGCCCTGCCCTCGTAAGTTAGACTTTCTCCCGTTACTCTTAACATTATGGACCCATGGAGATTCATGGATAAGCTGTTAGCTATTTGTCTGTAAATGATTGACGAATCTGTTTCGTTCCGCGAATTTTGCTCTAGGGTTATTCTAACTAGTTGGCTCCGTAATTATAGGTGTAAGGAAGGAATGGGCATATTGGAGGTGGTTGAACCCGACACTATAAGTGAGATGTTGCGGCTAACAGTTTCGTCTGGAGAAATTGGTTCCGTAAGTACGTACAAAATTACTAATGCTACGTTTATTTTATGGTGTAAAGTAGCCATAAGGTGACTAGAATTTAATATGTCTAGAGATGATATGAATAGTTATGTAGCTCGAAAGATTACGTAGCTAGTTTGGAAGCTTATCGGATGATGTTCTAAAAGCTGAAGGTACTTAGGTTCTTAGTTATTAAATTAGCGTTAAAGGCGTCATTTATCACTATACTTGAGTCAATGGAAACTTTACGATATATATATTTTAGGTTTAAATTTATTTCGACGCCTCGACCTTGCGGCCTCTTTGTTGTTAGTACAATAATATATCTCTTGGCGTTGACTGACTGTACATTATACATCATTCACAGTTCAATCTGCTTTGAGGTATTCTTTTCATTGCTAATGTATACTGACCCTCATACTACAAAATAATAACTCATATAAATGATTTTTTATCCATGTTTTATACATGCTAATATTTACTATAGAATCAATAGAATAGAAACATTGACTAATGACCACGTATCGATATGTATTAAAGGATAACTTTCACACCTTTGTGATTACTTCGATCTGTAATACACCCGATTATATCCACAGTTAAACTTTAATTCCAAGTAGCCTTAGACTATAGTGATAGGAGCTTGGAAAAATGCCCGCAGTCTGATGATACAATGACGAGAAAGTGTTAGAGTTAATGTGGAATGTAGTGCCACAATGTACTCGTAAATTTTTGGTATGATGGATTAAGAAATGCTGGAAATGCTATACAGAATGTCTGTACGTTGTCTCTTCATTTCTTATTTAGTGGGTACCTACGGACTGGAATCATTAGATTCTCTGATTCTGTAATGCCATTTAAGAAATCGTCTACTGGGATTTTTTATGAATAGTCATATGTCGTCGGGAATTTCCGTTCTCGAACATTTGCCAGTCTAGTGCTAGATTCCCGCCGAAAATATCCACTGATATGTCATATTGTGTGTCAAGCTACCGATACAACTCTTACATTTCCTACAACTTGGGTCGAATACTACATTCCTTATAACGTTAATTCGTAATCATGGGGAGATTTTTGAGTATTGCAGTTTTAACCTGTACCAAATATAGATTACTTTTTATTTTAGTATTCTATGTTTGTGTCTTTAAGTCCATTAAAAATTACAACACACTATGTTTCTAATTTTACTAACACTTAATCGTGAGTCTCAGCATTTCAAAACTTTCATTCCGCTTTTCTTTTCAACGAGTTCGAGATCTGGCTCGGCGGTAGTTTAGTGTTTCAGCAAACTGGAGCGTAGAAATTTGTTTCACGGTAAACTTCTCACTTTAAACGAAAGGTTTTATTTCAAGAACATTCGTTTTCATTATAGATAGGTAGTGACACTGTTACGATGTGTACCTACGTGTGGGAACGAAAAGGGATTCTGATTAGAAATTGCTAGTTTTGTTCACATGACGTGGTTCCGTTTAGATATTTGCTCACACAACGGATCCTTAGAGACTTTTGCTTAGGAAAGTTAGGAAAAACTCATTTATCGAATTTTAAAACAATTTTTTTTGGATGAAACTGGACTCAAAATTGGACGCATTTAACCTTAGAGTTTAGTTTTGTTCTCGACGAATGCAAGTAGCAGAGTAGCACTCGAACTCAACACATCAACGCACGGTGGGCCTCCCGAACCAAGGTTTATTGACCGCCGATCAATGTTTTATCACGAACGCGTCGGCTTATCAGACCCTTTCAAAGGGAATGGACTGACTGACACCCCATGCACCCATTAGCGTACGTGCGTGTAGTTACACAATGAAACAGATATTGGAAATTGATGGTAACCTGTTGAAACGCCATTGAGATTTGAAGTATTTGAACGAAGGCTTTTTTGAACATTGCCGTACAGATTAGGAAAGGAAGATGACCGGTTAACTTATATATGCCCTTAGAAACTTATTATAGATATTTGGGACCACCTTATTCGCAGATATATCAGCACTACCTAATGATAAGAGTATCGTCTGACGTATGGAAAACCTGCGCCACCAACGATGTCCTATTAAAAAGCAGTCACACACAACTATAGAAACTAGCTTCGACGGAACCTGATATTTCTTTTTTTGGTGGATTAACTCGATCCAGTGGTTTTCTTGCTAATATACAGTACATTGGAATTGTTTAAAATATTTTTTAAAGGGATTCTGTAAAATGAAGAATATATATTTTTATTTCGTGATATAATTTTGCTAGCAGTATTATGTCTACAAATCAAATAGTCACTAAATCTCGCAATACGAATGCTTATTCCGTGATATCATGCGAAATGATCCTCCTACAAATTGTTGATCCTACTCAACCTTAGTTAGTACAAATTGTTTTTGATTAGAGTTCCACTGGCCTATAAATTACTTAGTCATGATACGATTCAGTACTGCCATAAAATATAAGGTTAGTTGATTCACAAGTAGACTTTAAGTCGAAACATTACGCGCTATACTCGCAGACTGACTTTATGACGTTAGTCTTACTTTGAACTCGATACCTTACATGTAGGTATGGTTAAACTAAATTGGCTCTGATAGATCTAGATTAGGCATAGTGTTAGATTTGATTGACATAGTTAATTAATAGAATATGTAAATGTATGTAATCAACATGATGCAATTAGATGAGGCATACAATCAGTAGCAAATTTGAATATGTATCTAATGTATCTTTATATATGTTAACCTACATGCATGTGCTATTTGTTTAGCACCTACTATGGCCCGGGCAGTCGCAATGATGTGCATTATTTTACTCTCCAACAATGGGATAGTAAAACATAAACTTAAATGAAAAATATAAATTTTCATGCGGTCACCCAATACTTACATCAAAAACCACTAATACCCAACTGGAATCGAATTGGAGTTTATATGTCGATATAAATAAAACCACTGCAGTCCATTATGTCGGCCTATTCATACGTCGCCAATACGACCGCGAGTGGATATTGTGGGTAAATTCGTGTGGACTTGCTTGCATTTCCCCCGTCTATTTGCATTTTTTAAATTAGACATTAAATACTTGGATTCCTCTATATTACGAGCTAAGTATCCAAGAAGGATTTTCTAGCCCAAATTAACTAAACTGGAAACAGTACACTTTGGAATTAAACGTTAACAATTATAGTTATTCCATTGTACATGTCTCTCTTTAACTTCTCGTGCGGCGTCGTAAGAATGTGGCAGTGTTTCGCGTTGTTTCAAAACTATTTATCATTTACCTTCTCCGATAATTTACCGGCGGACCTGCTTACTTCGTGCATTGAAAATTATCCTTTACCACTTAAACCATGTCGTACAAACTGGCCGCCATTTGTCGATAAATTACCCGCTCCGATTGAATTACGGTTAGGTTATCTCCGATTATTGATAAAGTTACCTGTTTATGTAAGTTCCGTAAATATAATCTAGATTCCACATCGTTCTAATTCTGCTGTACTACTAAATCTGCTGTTATCGCCTCTATCTGGGGTTTAGTATTTGCTTCTGTTACTCAATTTGCAATGTACTTAACTCATTTAACTAACAGTGTTTGATCATTTAGCGCTTAAACTTATGAATACCCATAAAAACGAAATATTTTATTCTGTAGAGTGTAGAGTGTAGACGGAACTGTTTATTGTGAGTATAAATGTAATTATAAACGACGTGAAACAATTTAAACCAGCACCGTAATAACATATTATGAAACACATTATCTTAATAACCCACTAGTTCGTGTGATTTTTTTAGCAATTTAACAACCTCATAAATAGGCCATTGCTCTTGATTGTAAAACCAGAGAATAACTACATAGTGTAAAGCGAGCCAGTTAATAGAAATAACCGTGAATGACTCATATAATGACCTCACTTATTAATTAAAAAAGTTTGCTTTTTAACTTTAGAGCTTTGGTGCCTATTTACATCTGACAATTTTCGGTTTTAATTGTTTAGACGATGATTACTCGACGAACCAACTATCATAAGAGTGACTACATCTTTTTAAAGTAAATATGATTTTTAAAAGTAAAAAATTGTACATAGTTAAGGGCTTTAATTAAAACAAAACTTAACTATTGAATCCTTTGTGTAATATGACTCATATATTTTGTATCCTGGCTAACTTTCGTTACACAAAGGACGCGATCGTAATTTTGTTTTCATTAAGCCCTTAACTATATACATTTTTTTTTAAACTAGTAAAATGGGTACCATATAATATAATGGACTTAAATATGAATATGAATGTTGGTATTAAATTCTATTCCCATAATTCCCATTCAAAGCAACAAATGTATAAATACTCAATACTTTATTGTACATAGGTAGCATCATCACTTCCTCGATTAACAACTGCAACAGGCTCGCTTTGTTCGGCAATAAATACTTCATAGCTTAACACTGAGCAAGGTTGTATTATAACCCAACCTACCGAACTTACAAGGCTGTTTTTTGTTACTCTTAAATGAACAAGAACAAATTACAAAGCACGAATCGCCACAATAGTAGCTGTAACATTTATAAGAATAAGAACACATCATTGTTGAATCAAAAAGTTTCTTGTAATTGTAAACTTCCTGGTCTGTATAAAGAGTTGAACTTAAAACTGACTCGTATTGTGGGTATCTCTTGTGACCGCTCACAAAATACATGTGTATTAAAATGCTTTTCATAATAATTTACCTACTACATTCCAGTTCAAACCCCCCAATGAGTTACCATAGATCTTACCCAATATTTAGATTCCAGGAAGTCACGTGAACTACCTGGAGCTAAGACCTGATACTCAAACGTAAATAGTAAGCAATTTATCATTAAGTGAGCATGATAGCCGGCTATTAACTAAGTACCCATTTTAGTCCAAATAACTGGCAACTATAGCGCACATGACTCTATCAGCCGTTATAGATAAAGCAATCACTGCTTTTTGCCGACGGTTCCTTAAATCACCCTCATAAAGTAAATCGGTTGAACCACAGAACAATTTAATGTTCTGTGGGTTGAACCTACCCTCGGGTTTGAGGAAACTGGTAGTTCCTTGCATATCACCCAGGCTAGGTCGACCTCTGATGATTTTTAAGTTTCGACTGAAACAATTTCACTGGAGGCAGTTGATGGGTCTCTGTACACTGGCTGTGGTGTTAGACGTTGAACTAGACAAAATGGCTCAATTTGTCTTGTGCACCGTAAGTGGCTTCATGATTTAAGAGCACGGCTGCCCACTCGGTACAGTAGGAAACCACTAAATCTCGGGAATGGGCTAGAATGGCGAGATCAGGTGAATTAGTGTCAGACTCCTGAGTTGTGAACGAAATGGGGGAATTCCGTTTCCGCACATGCATGTTATGCATAATGACTATAATGCTACGCAATAATTTGCATGGGTATTTCTTAGTCATCTTGGTAGTTACATCCGTATCCGTACTAGGCTAAGTTCAATATTCAATAATTTAAAATGGCCTACAATTCTGTTGTCATATAACGTAGTGGCACCAGTAATGGACCTGACTCCAGTAATGGACGCAAAAATCTTTCACGGTCGAAATTAAGCAACGGAAGAGTATTATAGTCATGGCAACACTTTAAGCATAAAGAATAGGCTTCTATGTATCACATTGACAAATGACATACACCTCGGTCATTTTGTTTAAAAATGGCGCGGCGGCAAAAAGTGTGCTCCGGCATTTTTCACGAATAACCTAAGTTTCTTACAGAAATAACTAAGGAAGTAGGTTTACGTTTTTGATTGTAAACTTTATTTTCTCTAAACAATATTATTTTGATATGATTTTTTGAGAAGCGTTACATATTTAACAATACTTTTTAAAAGTGTTTATTGCATTAGAATCTAATTTGAATGATTTATAGAGGATGTACATTACTGGTTCCTGTTTTTTGTTAATCTCCAATTATGGACAATTTCTCCATGATTGGTTTTCATACTGAATTCTGGTTACCCAATTATGGACACCCAATGTTGGACGGATTTATTGGCGAGGTAAATGTTTGAAAAATGCCACCCAGTTTTATTATAATAGTAGTTTATCGACACAAATATCATAATCCTCAAAAATGCGTTCAGAAACCTTCATTTTAACATCAATGTACTTATGAAAATTTTCTTACCTGTGGTGAAGTTTACCAGCAGTAATATAATATTCATTATAATGTCCTATTTAGTACTATAATGTTTTTTTTATTTGGAACAGGAAAATTAAAATTCAGTCGATACGAAAGGTCAGCTCGATATAGGTTATTTTTTTTGGGATAAGAATTCAGGGAGAAGGATTTCAAATTTTACATTTATTTTAAATTTTAAGAAAAAAAAAAATTTTTTTCGAAAAAGCGTCATTATACTCGATTTCGACTGATTCGGGGATGGGGATTTCAAATTTTATATTAATTTTGAATTTACAGTGAAAAAAAAAATTTTTGCGAAAAATCGTCATTATACTCATTTTCGACTAATTCGGGGATAAGGATTTCAAATTTTATATTAATTTTGAATTTTAAGAAAAAAAATTTTTTTTTTCGAAAAAACATCTTTATACCTACTTGATTTCGACTATTTCGGGGATAAGGATTTCAAATGTTATATGATACCGGCTACTATAACCCATCTTAGAGTACTTATAATATGTGTGTAGATAATAGTACACTACTTACCAAGGGCGATAAAACAAAGAATGTCTTAGATCGCAGGTATTTTACGCCCGAGCCGATAAATATGCGATCTGAGGCTTTCTTTATTATCGCCCGTGGTAAGTACAAAATTTTATGTCACCCCCTGGCCAGGAAGTGGGTTTTTTCGCGCGCGGAGCGTGCGATAATGGCCACTTTATGGCTAAGTGTGACATTTTTTTTTTTTTAATATCGTCAATTTACTCGATTTCGACTAATTCAGGGATAAGGAGTTCAAATTTGATATCTATTTAGAGCATCTATAAATATGTTACCGGTAGCACTGGTAAGCAATGCAGGTCATTTGCCTTCGGCTTCTGAACACATCTTAGAGTACTTATAATATGTGTTTAGATAAAGTAATGTATGCAACTGTACATAATTAGGCATAATGCCCCTCATGATGTACCAGTTGCATAATAGTAGTTTATGCTATTCATAATAAGGTCACACGAGTGTTTTAATGCCTAATTATGTACAGTTGCATACATTACTTTTTTAATTAAAATTCAAAATAAATGTAAAGTTTGAAATCCTTATCTCTGAATTAGTCGAAATCGAGTAAACTGACGATATTTGGAAAAAAAATTGTTTTATTTAAAATTCAACATTAATGTAAAATTTAAAATCCTTAACCCCGAATTAGTTGAAATCGAGTATAACGACGATTTTTCGTAAAAAAATTTTTTTTTTACTTAAAGTTCAAAATAAATGTAAAATTTGAAATCCTTATCCCCGAATTAGTCGGAATCGAGTATAATGACGATATGCCGAAAAAAAAAAATTTTTTTACTTGAAATTCAAAATTAATATAAAATTTGAAATTCTCATCCCCGAATTAGTCGAAATCGAGTATAATGATGATTTTTCGTAAAAAAAAATTTTACTTAAAATTCTAAAGAAATGTAAAATTTGAATTCCTTATCCATGAATCCTTATCCCGAAAAAAAAAATACATTATTGCCGTGGCCGGGGAAAAAAGCAATTGCAGGCTGAGTATTTGTTTAAACGGACGAGCTTGCGAGTCCGTTTAATTATAATACGAACCCTGCAATTGCCATTCCGGCCGAGGCTAATATAGTACTTTTCTCAAAAATGGAGGAAATACGACAATATTTGGATAAATATTTGATAAACATAACCTTAACACGTCAAAAACATCATGCTCAATAAAAAATAAACAGCGGGATGTTTAATTTTTTTAACAGAATCGCAAGTGTATTGTTTTACCGAAAAACGCAAATTATTCAAGACATAAACAGACGTCGCGTTTCCAACAGACAAATACGAGCTGAATTGGCTGAATACGACCTGTGCCTCCTTTTATATGACATTTTCTACTTTTTTTTAAAGTTTGGAATTCAACAAATAAAGGAATTTATATGTGAAATTGCAGGCGGTCTACAACGTTTTTAAACCTTAAGGTGTCCAAGATTGGGTGTCCATAATTGGATTTTGTCTGTCCATCATAGGATTTTCGAAGATTTTCGACTTTTTCAGATTTGGAGCAATTTTCTCGGAACTTACAAGTTTATCCAAAACTTTTGTATGTTTATTATAATTAGTGATTATTAAGCTACATTTTCTTTGAATTAACTAACATCAAACTTATAAAATAAGAGAGTTATAGCCAAAAGATGTCAACAGAGTTCTTAAGCCGTCCATAATTGGTGCCATTACGTTACTCGTAAGCGCGTGGAATCATTCCATTGAGATACTCTGCATTGATAGTCATTTTTGAACGTCCAGATAAAAAATTACATCGCCTCAATTAGAATATATAAATAGTAGATTGTTTGACAAGGGTCTAAAGTAAGCCATATTACCACGAGATGGTTATTTTCCCGAACGGAGTGAGGGAAAATTGTTCGAGTGGTAATATGGCTTTTAGGCCCGAGTTATACACTCTACTTTTCACTTCGATTGCGAGAAAACACATAAACACAAATTATCCACCTTAAATGAATAATACAACTCTCTACTCTCTTAATGTATAATATAACTCTTGGCGGGCGTATGTCTAATTTGACAGCTTGTTTTTTTTTCTAAGGCCAGCGCCATGCCTCGCTATGCGTGTTCCATTTGCGTATTCACCTCCCTTTCTTTTGCTTTATTAAAGAAAGAGATGCAACATGCGCATTTTTTTCTTTTAAGAGGAGTAATTGATTTGACCATAGTCACCGCTTAATCTTTAGAGAACTGAAAAACGTCTTTCCTGATTGGTCGATTTTAGTACAGCTGTGTTCTGGTTGGTTGATATTTTTACCAAATAATTTTTAATCTGTCAAATTACTGTTCTGTGATTGGTGCATTTAATAGGTGAAGTATTTTGATTAGTCAAATTAAAATGTTTTGTAAATCATAAATATGTATACATATCATTATTAGCCCCGCTTCACAAGTCTAATATGACACACTTTTCGAGCATGAGAAGTGAAAAACACTTTATTTCGGCAACATGCAATCATTCACACTCATGTTTCATTTGATTTGAAACCCAACCTAAAATTATTAAGGGATGCCTCGATTCTGTAAACTTCGATATAATCTGACTTTATGAAGTTTCATATTTCCTCTCAGGAAAGATAAATTGCATTATCTTATATCTTTTAACGAGCAATTCTTATATATATATTTATTTATTTCGGGGATCTCGGAAAAAATGGGAAAACGCCGAGAAAAGATCGGTCGCCCAGATATTTTTAACTTATTTAAGTAAGTTTGAAGAAAAAATAAAGACTATTTTCCTATCATGTAAATGTTAGGCAATCGGAGAAACATGTTTGTATGTATGACCTATGTAAGCACTTTATTGTACACAAAAACTGGTAAAAACAATATACTATCACATAAGATTAAAGTAGAAAGGCGAACTTATCTCTCCCAGCAGGTTCTCTTCCAGCTAACCTTTGAGGGATATATCAATAATCATTTATTTGAATATCAGTTTTATGTAGTCCGAACGGTATTTCAAAAAACTCGATATTCTTAATTACACGGCCATGCATCATTGTTTTTGTAACTAACTAGTGTCCCGATATGGCATATTCTTTCGTTGTGATGGCATATTGTTTCGTTCCAAACAATCGCAGTAATGAACGAGTTCGTGCCTATTCTCGTTTGTTATGCTAATCAGACTACTGACGCATAGATATCACTTTCAATGCTACGATCATTGTAAAATCTTATAAAGCTACCGTAAAAACTACATATTTGTAATGATAGTTATTCATTAATTTATTTTTGACGTCCTCTGTAAACGAGTACACCCCACAATAAACATAACAGTACAACTCACTGAATACACCAATACCTATAAAATTTTAGCCTATATACCTACAATACCTTTAAAAAAATCTCTTTTTAAATTTCCATGGGTCATATGTATCATGGCAATAAGCCAATATTTACGATTGAAATACTCGTCAATACAATAACCGGAACGATATTACTCGACCTTGCAGTTTAATATCGATTTCTATTCTATAATAGGCATTCTATTCGTCATAATATCAATCATGATGAATTAGCATCTAGTCGAGTCAAGGTTCCTCTATAATAAAATAGGTATATAATTAATTAATTAAATGTAACGTAATTGAACCCATTAAATTTTCAGAGGTGGTTATCTGTCTCTATGATAGAGAAAACATAAAATTAAACATATTTATCGAACAATTATTCTTGTAGGTTCCTTACATAGTTATCGATATTGGTTACATTTTATGTTGTATTTAATCAGTTAACTATAGGTATTTTACTATTTTATTGTAAATCTTTACAAAGGCTTACAAATGTGCAACCCTGATCTTAATATTGCGGAATATTCGCATCATTGTTGAATGGCTTCTCTCACGTGGGTGTTACTATACTACGTTAGTTGCGCAGGATTGGACAATTTTATTATTAGCCGAGGTGAACAGCCTGCGAAATGCTGACGACCTGGTCAATTCAGTAAGCCGTCATTTGCCTCTTTATTGTCTATTAATTTTATTGTACCATCAAATTATTGAATGCCTCTACGTCTATGATGCGTTTGACCTAATTCTTCTATACTGAGTGTTACGACTCTGAGATTTTGTAACGTCTGCAAGAAATTTTATGTCAATGTTTTGTTTTTTCATTATTAATTTTGTATTTAGTTACAAAGGATAGAAATTATATTTCCTCTGCGTGTACAGTCCGCGTCATATATTATGTAGCAGTCAAAGTGGCCAAATAGTTCGGCACACCATACAAAATATATGATGTACCGAACTATTTGGCCACATTGGCTGCTACATACTATATGACGCTGACTGTACCAAAAGTTGGCGTGGGTACGATTACACGAAATATCTTGAACAAGGGTCATGATGTATCATTATTATTCCCTGTTCTTGCGCGTTAATCTTTTTCGGGCATGAAGTCATTAATAACATAATAACCTAACACTTGGTTAATTACACAAGGAAGTTTAATATCTTATTGCACACTGTGGAGCCAAGGCCTCCGGTATTACGTACTGAGTAATTATAATGATTAACTTCATTGTTAGGCCTGTCAGTCAAATAATGCGCTCAGATTACTATATCCTCTCGAAGCTTTAACGATTACGACATTGGGTACTAAATAAGTTTCGCTGATTATGAAATAATTTACAATAGTTTTTATTGATCTTGAATAAAGTGTTCGCATTCTTATAAAATGAATATACCTTTTGCGTACAACGGTGCCACAGAATAGTATAATAGTATACGGTGCTACATTTTCTTACATTCTAATATTCAGCTTCAGATGATAAATAAATTCATGGTTGCTAATTTTTCATGCTTGTAATCGGTCTGCTTTGTTCTGCCATTCCCGTCGCATCATGTAATTCCCATTAAGCAATTTCTCGATGTGGCCAACCGCAAAACACTTAATTGCACGTTGTATAACGTCACAGTTTAGATCGCAGTAGGCGATCCGTCATTTATATACGTAGGTACCACTATCATCAATCTGTCAACACGTGATATTCGATATCTGAATAATTACCTCTTTCTTTCATTTATTCCCAGAATTCGTCATTGTGCAATAAATGTTATAAGTACTTATTGTTAAGTTTCGAAAGCCCTACAAAGTTATCAACCGGGAATTACAGTTACTGCGTTTTAGCCATGTAGTACAAACTTCCTTACAATACAACGAAACTGAAGGGCTTCTGTTAACATGTAAATTAAGAGTACTTAACAATATAAATTCCCGTTTCTCAAAGCAAAGCATTTATTCCATACTGTGTATTGTTTGTATGCAACATTCTTGTTTTGGCTTATTGTTTGAACTAACGAATTCCAATGTTACTGGTCTGTAGTTTATTGCATCACTCACGCTAAACGCTTAACTTCATATGTAGCTTCCATTACTAGTTTGGTCTCGTGTGTATAATTTTATTCTTTAAGCAAAACAGCAATGGATCGGATATCATTTTATATATCGCTTTACACTCACATTCAGTGTAAAGCCCCTTGAACTTCGGTAGCTAGTAGTTAAGAGTTTAAAACAAATATTCATTTTGTATACTTCACAATCCCAATACTATGTAGATGTATAGAACGTTGGTCGTTGAGGTTACAATAAATTTTGTTTTCATTTGTTACAGGTAAATCTTTTCCCGTACCCAATGTGGCAAGAATAACAGAAAGAGGTTTGACTTGTATCTGGCTACGAACAACAAAGTGTTTTCTGCATGTCGAGGCCAATTTGGACCGCTGTTCACCAATTAATAATATCTGTAGTAAATAATTCTCTATTGTTGCTATTATTGGCCGTGGTAGATTTACAACAACGGGTCTGTGAGCCGTACAGATCCCGAATGGCTTACGTACATTTCAAACTCAATGGTGCTTGTAACGTTATCCGTATCACGGCACGTAGGTAATTATTCAAAGCGAAGCCTGCGAAGGCTTTAGTGCCATAATCTTTATCAGATTGGCGGTTCATTGCTCCCGGGTGCGATTTATCGATACACCAACTCCAATATAGGACTTCTGTTTGAATTTATTGTTAATTAATAACAAAAAAAAATAAAAGCAATACACCAACACAGGGTATCAGGGAAAAAAAGACGTACATAGTTTGAAAAATTCTACAAGTTTGTGACTTGTTCCTGCTCAAATGAAAAGTTGATGAATACTTAGAACTGTATTCTCCCTTATGGCTACATGATTTGAATGATTGCAGCCTGTCGCCCAAGGCTATTGACTCGTGGTATCACGTGTGATTATGGGGCATGATATATTTCATTTAGATTGTTGCACAATTTAGATTAAGTATCGCTGAGCAGCTATTGTTGTAGTTTTCTCAATAGCTTTCAAAATAAAAACTATTTATCTTTAGATTTCATTCCAATCAAGGAAATTCAGAATAATGCAGCCGTTTCGCTTGCATGTACTACTTATTTACTATACTCAATTAATTGTACTACTGTTTATTTATTTCCACCGCATTTCTCGCTACTTCCTTTTATAAATTTCCTTCTTATTTTATTCGTTATTCCAGTAACGTCGCTAAACATATGGCCATTTCATAATACGGCCCCTCGTGCACCGCAGCTGCGCTTGCGCCTCCCATAAACACGTGTTCCACGACTACTACTAATGTAACTTAAAATGGCGTAAGTGTACGTGCGGGTTTAACTTTTACGTGCCCTTTTTCATTGCCATGTTCCAACCCCATTCATACAACTCGTATCGTTTAGATTGGTGCATACAGAAACGAAAATACAAAATTTATTTTGTTATTTTTGCGACTTAGGTATACAATATACATACTCGTACATGTACATAGTTGTAGGTAGACATTTAAGTGCAGTATTTTGTTCGGAAGTTGGAGACTCCATTAGATGTTTGGATGAAAGCCATTTAATATGTAAAATAATCAAAGATACTAGATTTTGCATCAATACAAGTCTCATATACATTAATAAGAGGCAAGACGAGTAGTTACAGAAACTGAAAGCGAACGGCATGTAAAAGTTGTAAATCAAACGCGCGCGAATCGAAATTCACCAGTTGCAGATTGGCTGCGTATGATACGGCGTGATATGCGCGGTCATTACTATGATTTGCGGCGGGATTGCATTCGACACAGTAGCTGCTTGAAAATCGTAATGCAATCCCGTAGGTTTAATCCTATATAGGTTTATCGTAATGGATAGTTACTTCTAGACACCTCTTATTTTTCTAGCTGTACAATAACGATTTTTTACGAAGTAGGTACTTAAATAGTAGAAAAAGGTCTCGTTTCTGGTGATGATCAATACATGTCTAAAATAAGAGAAAGTTTTGATATTATTAGTAACTACAAATTATACATGGTGACACATACGTCGTGATACCTACAGTATAAATAAATTCTATCCATGATGAACCATTGTTATTATCGTACCAATTTTGCTCGTGCCAAAAAATCTTCTTCATACATTTCGATTAATCGATTGAAGACCTTTTCCCATAGTAAAAGTTTGAGATTCTATTGCAATTCCATACATGTGCACTAGGAAAGCTTCAAATTGTGCAGTGCCTGCATTTTTTTCTAATTTTAAAATCGCCGTCGTTGTACCTTATAATATTTTTCTGTTTAATACATTCTACTGCATGTGTATAATGTTTGTTGTGATAGCATTGTGGCTGATTGCGTACTTCGCAAAGCTACAGTTTCACCACTTCACCAGGGAGAGAACCGTGAAAGTCCTGGCTATCATTGTTTCATCCGCTGCGGTTTTCAATCACATCGAATTGATTCTGTAACTATACGTTCTATTTGCTGATCATTAGAAATGCGTGTATATACTCATATACAGATGTGCAAGTTGCGGAATGTTTCCAAATAGTTGGAAAAGTTCTCGGAAATTTCTTGAGAATTGCATAGAAATATAAGAAATTTCACTTTTAGATTTCGGAAAGTTTCAAACCCCATACAAAAGTGTGAGAAATTTCAGAAACTTACCCATGTGGAAAAATTCGCAATTTTGGAAAGTTTCCGACGGCACATCAATATACTCATATATGGCGACTTTCATTATGAAGGCAGGTGGAGATCTATAGTGAAAATTCCATGAATAAATAAATACACTTTATTATTGTTTTCCAGTTTTTTTTTCAAATCGTTTAGTACCACTGATATATATATATCAGTGGTACTAAACGAAACACAAACAAACGAACACGTTTGCGTTTCGTCTCATTTTTTATGGCAACGTGAGAAGCGCCTCTAGTGGCCTTTAGTGTTAATTATTTATTGCCATACTAATTAAGACTGTCTTGTTTCGAAAAAAATATATACTAGAGGTACTTACAGTTTGACTTGCATGTATTAAGTACTCGTATTACAGTATTTAGTTAAAAATGCAAAAAAAAAATTTCTTCCATTATTACTTATTAGGTTTATAATATGCCTTGACTAGATGACCTGTAAAGTAAAAGTGCTAAATTTTTGTTCTAATTGTAATTCAATCAGTATAAAGGCTTATAATATATGTACGAGTATATGCGTAATAACGACCTTCGTTTTTTCCGACAGTACTTCAATTACCGCAGTATTTCAACATTGCCTTAGTTCTGATGAGTCATAGCAATCTTGTAATTTAAAACACTTGCGGCTTTGTAATTTCGTCAAAAGGTGTCCTGAAGTTGCAATACCGAGTTTACAAATAAGCCAATGTAGCTTTTTGCTAAAATTAATACGGGAACAAAACATGAATGTAAAATGTATTTAACAGTAGATGTGTACCTAAAAGTGTAGTGTAGGTAACTGCTTGACCAACTTCATGTTGATCAAAATTTCCGATGCTTTCAATTCTATAAAAGTAATTAGTACTTAGTTCGATGTTCGATATGATTTGTAAGTAAACAAAGTGTGTTTGACCTTGCTACCTTTCTATTTTTTATTGCACAACCCGCATTTGCATAAGTAGCCACCACATTTGCTTCACAACAAACAATTGAACGCGCCAGAATCACATTGTTCGATTTCTGATTTCACGGCATCATTCTATGATTTCGTTTACCTAACCTGTTACAGCATACGTTAGGTGCTACAGTGATGACCTTATGCTGTGTTAGCTTACTTCGCCGATTGGCTATGGTGTCGTTTCGCAAGTTTGCTATGGCTGTCAGCTGTCAGTGCGTTTGCATTTGCACGCATGTCTTGATGGTCATCGTTTGTTTACGTTTGAGGAGTTGCCATTTTTATTTCGAAACCATGACTTTTCTTTCTGAAAGTATCTTCTCTGTTTTCTTCTACGTGGGTGCTTAATCTTATATCTTTAAACGAGCAATTCGGGGATCTCGGAAACGGGTCTAACGATTTTGATGTAATTTGCTGTGGGGGTTTTCGGGGGCGAGCAATCGATCTACATAGGTCTCATATACGGGAAAACGCCGAGCAAAGCTATACCTGCCCACCCGTCTTTACAAATACATTGTTTTTATATGATTTTAACCTTGGCTTATTTATAGCACAAGAACATAAATGTTACAATTACTGGGTTCAAACTATCGAGGTATACCGTAAATTGTGTTTCATGAACAATAAAATAAATACAGGTCAAAAAGCATCCTGTCTTACAAAATCTAAAGAGAAATTACGACGCCGTTAGTGGTCGGCTCTTTTATCTCTCGCTTTTTGGTACCCGCTCTTTTTTGGTTGTTTGCCGAAAATTTCCGCTACGTCAGGGCCAGAGATTTTTGCCTGTGTCGTTCAACGTATACTAGATAAATAAGAAAACAATGAGTCTAATAGAACAACAGTGGTAAATTGATTGCATTGCATCTGCCTTTGGTTCATAATCATAATATACATAATATACAAACTGCTATTGCGTAGGTGTTGACTTTCGAGATGAAAATCAACCAAGCTTTTAGTTCCCATCGTTAAGTAATTACAATTACTTTAATATTCCAGTATACTGATTTCAGATTTCATTTATATGTTTTTACAACATAGTTTTATATAAACTGGTATTTTAATTTTTAACTGTAGTCAACTTTGTACCTACTAATTCTCTCGAGAACTTGAACCACTTTTTATGCGTTTAAAATTGTTGCAAGATTTCATAATAGATGGCGCTGGCATCGAGATAGATCACGCCAACGTTTGTTCGATGTAGTTTCATCAGGCGGCCGGCGGTCGGCCCATCTTTTAACTTTGCGCAGAGGCAATATCGTAACCAATGAGGTTAATCCGAGGTGCGATTATTGCTAGTTGAAAACTTTACCAATACCCCGCCGTGTGGACGTGAAATACCGTCCGCTATGGCAATTTTTGAATGGCCGTTAAGGCCTCAAATACTGCTTTAAATTTAATTTGGGACTTGACGGCAGAACCGTCTCGAAGATCTCACGGTTCGAAATAATCGCCATATGATAAGTTAATACGAGCGTAAATCCACTCCAGTGGATTTCACGTTCCAATGCTAACCCACGTGTTTCAAATGTATTCTCTAAACGCAAATTACAAGAGACCGGTTGACATATCCCATAAACTACGTTCTCAGACTCGACGTTAATTTCCCATAGAGTCAACATTAATTTGCCATAGGTACAGTAAGCGGAGAGCTCGGCTAATTGCAGACTTAATACCGTTGATACGTCGGTGATGTTGGCACTACGCGTAGAAGGTAATTGCGCTAATTTGTGCCAGTCCTTGGCTGTGGGAATTAGAAATTGGGGTTCAACTGATTTATTAGCTCCGCCACCGTGTGGTCTGTGGTGTGGTGTATGGAAAAGGCAGGTAATTTATATTATATGATGCCACAGTCATTTAAAAAAATCAGACTATTTCCACTGACGACCGCTTTAGCTTAGTTGGTTTGGTAGTGACCCTGCCTACGAAGCTGGAGGTCCCGGGTTCGAATCCCGACCGGGGCATTTATTTGTGTGATGAGCACAAATATTTGTTCTCGGGCTATATAAGTATGTATATCGTCGCTTAGTACCCATAGTACAAGCTTTGCTTAGTTTGGGACTAGGTTGATTTGTGCAAGATTGTCCACAAATATTTAAATATTTATGGCATTTTACCGGCCGATGAATCAACCTGCCATTTAATTTAAGAAATGGACTAATTATTTATATCGTCATTCACCTCGCGAAACTCTAAAAAAATATATTTGAAATACTTCTTCAAATCTAGTCGTAGCAGGTGGCAATCCAAACAATTATGATAATGTTTTCATGTCAACCTACTGAATGGTCAATTGGCCTCATTGAGTAAAACTAGTACAAGCTATCATGTCAAGTTTAATAGGATTAGTCGCCTGTCCTAGTGTAAATACGGTCCAGCCAGCCAGCGGATTAACAGTAAATTGCGTATTTCCGAAGCAGACATACTGAGAAAATTGTGCTTGCGCATACTAAGACTCGCCTCACGTCCGTTCTACCTTTTGCGGTGACATAACCTATATTATAACGGTTCTTGCAATAGATTTCTCT
This sequence comes from Cenopis cana, assembly GCA_951800055.1. Classification (NCBI taxonomy): domain Eukaryota; kingdom Metazoa; phylum Arthropoda; class Insecta; order Lepidoptera; family Tortricidae; genus Cenopis; species Cenopis cana. The sequence goes on from OX637472.1 coordinate 10,123,760, forward strand.
GCGGTCTTTCAAAGAACCCTTAGAGGTGTTCTGCAGAGATGTCGTTCTCGTTGACATCGTAATTATACCCGCCTGGGGGCTATGTAAAAAATGAGCATCTGTGATGTGTTTGTTAACGCTTCCTTAATTTGTGCACAATTAACGTCCTTATATTTTTGTTCCGTGTCGGTCAAAACAGTTGTGTTTCAGAACCTTGGAATCGATTTCTCACGTTCCATCACGATGATGCGAGCGAGCGAGCATTTGAAAAAAGACTAAGTATAAGAAATCCATTGTGCGATGCTTAAATGAATTTGTAGTGGATCTCGATTTGCATAAAGTTTTGGACCACGTACATTTTTGGTAGCGGTTTAATTTTGAAGGAAACACAAAATCACGATGTTCTTTTAAAAAGGAATGATGATGTTCCACGGTTTTTCTGTGTGTACCTTTATACATAAAATGTTATTGTAACATACGGTACCTAATAATATCGGTCTCTGAACGGAGGTGGACAAGCGAATTACCGTTGAGAACTCTAGATTCGAATTCGTGTCCACGAATGCATTGGAATTGAATAGATTCTGCGGATTATGGAAATTCAAAATGGTCAATCTAATTGCCAAGAAGTGAAGACGTTACGATCTTAATTATTAATAGCTTATAAGATATACAGTGTAATTAAAACACTCTGAGGTTCTCAATTACACTGTATTTTGATAAGAACTGTTCTGCTTTTAAGCTGATCATAGATAAAATGCATGATGCTGCATGGTTGTCAGAAAAATTGAACACACGATTTTTTTAGCAATTGACATAAATCAGTTTGACTTGTTTTTACTATTACTACGATTTATTCATTCTAGCTGTGATATAGGTATCACTGCTATACAAATCAATATTATGGGTACATTGGGCACAGTTTAGTCTGCTTTGGCTGGCGGACCTATTCACAAATTAGTCCCGGTCATGATTTACACCGCCATTGACCGGTGTTCCAAACATTTCGCTGAAACGCGGACAAGCGCGTGCTTTCTGGACATTCGGCTATTTCCGCTCGCCGTCGGCTAAATCCGTCGGCGGCGGCCGATGACTCCGCCGGCACGCCGCATGCGCCGGCGCCGGACCTTGACGTAAACTTGACGTGTGCAATGCAACACTGCAATATCAACTTTTTTGCAATAGCGATAAGATTATGATTAGATAATGCAGCGCGGTGCAGTATGATTCGTTCGGGGATGCCTGGGAATGCTTTAATTGATACAGATTGCCAACTATATTAGGTATTCTGATAGAATTATCACGGATGATTGCCCAGAAACGTTTGACCACTCCAGTAACGGCAGTAACGGATCTTCGTGAGAAGATTATATTAAGTAAACTCATCAGAGACTTCACGACGTTCATATACCTGCAGGCATGTCTATTTAATTTTTTAACAGACATGCGCAACTCGAGTAGTTAACGCAAATGTTTGCTATTTCCAGTTCGTCTTCACATGTTGAACGACCACCCATGGTGCTCTTACTGTTTACCTGATAAATTTTAGCAAGATCATAAACCATGTTGGCTAAGTATGTATGTCTTACTGTAAGACGCATTCATTAGAAAACGTCGTCTAAGACTTCTCTTTAGCCCGTCACTTAATTACAAACTGTCAGACTGATCCGCTATTAACCTATCTTGCAACAATTATGACGTCGATGTGTAACGTATTGCCTTTTGTATAACCATTAATTTAAACTTATTCCGGTAGTTTGCGATAAGACACGTCGTTTTTGACACAACAATGAGATGAGGTTACGAAATCTATATTGCTTTGTGCGATTGTTTGAAGCAAAATTACGAGTCGAGTCGGACAGCCATGCCGGTGATTCGTCGGCCGACGTCAGTAATCACGTCAATTATAATAACGAGAACAGCGCATCGAATATCACTCAAATACTAGAAGCGGAACGGTTCCTTCACTGACTACGATATAAGGTCATTATTTGTTGATGTAGCCTTTATTGCAGGTCTTCAATTTGTTTATCCACCTTGAACATTACATTTACAGTAGTTCGTTCCTTCGAGCTTTTTGATATTGATATGTTCTATTTTTATAATTTAAACGCACGCTCCTTTATTACATAATTGTTCTGTGTAACCTACTTTCAAGAAATAAATGATGTTGAACTCGAGTCAATAACAGAACACGATGTTATTCCGCAAGAAATAATCTTAGTGTTGATTTCAAATTGTACCATTACAATCCAAGAGGCATAATGAATGGTTTGTGCACTCGGTGAAGGGTGAACACCTGAGATCCAAGCAAATTATACTACTCGCCATATAAAACTGTGCAGCAGAACCTAGATTCTCTATTTAAAATTTCATACCTTGTTGCTTGTCGCATGAAATATTCGTATCAATCTTCGTACGCCAAATTACGTTTTACGTCAGTCCATTGCATCGATACCTATACAGACAAAAAGATCATAAATTGCCAGATGTTAATTCATTTAGAGTGTTATTTAAAACTTTAACTACTAGTTACAAGGTTCTCCGTAAATTCCGAAATATAAATTTAATCGGTAATGGTAGGTTGGCCGTAAACGGTGAAAAAAAAAATACAATCGTGGTCTGTCCAAATCCAAAGGTAGTTGATTCGGCACGCCTGTCTGACTAAAAGTTTACGCTGTCTTCTTACTTTTCTTACGACACTGAACCACATAGAACAACCCATATCCACTTTTATGTCATCGTCATTGTGATTTTGAAATAACATAGTGCATTAAATACCGGCCCTTCAGGCACTTCAGGCAGCATACTTCAGTATGTACCTATTAAGGAGACGTAAGAAGTACGATAGTAAGAAATGTAAACTAGCATGTATAGAATTGTAGATTAAGGCCTGTATACAACATTGATGAGCATGGGTAAATTAAGTGATGAGAGTGCGATAATAAACTTCATACATCGTTAGTAACTGTTGCCAATCTGTGTCTCTATGTGTCGCGTCGCGGGTTTTGTGTAGCAGTGTACCAGGGCACATAATCTTATTTTTAGGCGAGCCCCAGTCAACTTGACCTTAACTTTCTTCAAAAACTGGGAAATGATCTAAAATTAAACAAACCGTTTCTACAGACAACTCTAACCTTATGTATACATATTAGATGTATGAACAGCTAGTCCCGTATTCTGTCACGCTCGAGTCGGCATATCACGATATGATTGCGAAATACGACATCCTCACCGCATGATTCGCCTTGACTTTACACCTCTTGGTATTTCATGATGTCTCGTTAACTGCTGCATAATATCGCGGCAGATTTGAGACTATCTTTGACATGACACTACAGAGACCCCTCAGAATTATCTTATTAATCTTAAAGTTGTTTTTGAAATTTATTTATTTCAATAAAAAGTAATTAATAAACACCTTATATATTATTTTATTAAATAAATAAATATACTGGCGAGCAAAAATAACGGGTACACTTTCTATGGAACTTCCATACAAAGTGTACCTACCCGTTATTTTTGCTTGTCAGTATATTTTTGTTTTCTTACATTCATCATGGCATGGTCGAACATTTAGTCGCTTAGGTAGGTAATTGGTTGTCTTCGGCATATAACTCTTAATATCTCCATCGCATATATGGGCATATGCAATATCAAAATTAAACCGACTCTTTTTTTTACATACATTTCCATTACGTCGCTCTTTTATTAGATATCGATGTTTTGTAATCTCTTTAAATCTCCATTTCCTGTGGCTTTGGATATTCATAAAAACAAAATTATGTGTAAATTTATACATTGAAGATTTTATGGGCATTTTAGTGGAATGTTTAACAATAATTATGGTTGCATTTACACCAACGCGAGTTTATTTTGAGTGAACTATCCAGTACCTAATATTTATGATTGTTGTAAAATTCGTAGGCCGAATATTACTTAAGAGTATTCAAGGGACTGTTGCACTCGTAACGTATTTCGGAAATTTGAATATCATTATTTTAAGTGTAATAAACTACATTCTCCGTAAGGTTAGGACACCTTGCTAGGTTTTCCTATCTTTTAATTTGTTTTTAATGTTCCTGTGTTAGTAGGGGCGCCTAGGCGTTCTTACGCATACATTGCAGGATTTTCTCCAGATACATGCGGAATAAATTAGAAAAAAAAGAAGATACGCTCCGATCTAGACACCATATGCACCGAAAATTTTGTATTCTCTACGATCTTCAGTTGGTCAGCAGTTTGAATAGAAAATAAATGTGCTGCCTGTGTTGCCTATTATATATACTAGGACCATGAATTACTATGCTCGCATAAAACGAAAGCACACATCCAAAAACTTTCCCGCGCTCTAACAACCGCATTTTCCCGGCGGAAATCAAAACAAAACAAGCAGTATCTCGATAAATCGTAATTCGCCGTAATCGTGCATCGGTATGACCTATCAGTATCGAAATCTGTATTCTCTAGATGGTAATTTGTGTACGCATCGCTTACGGAATGCTCGTTATGGTCTGGTTTCCCTGTACAAGATTGGAATAGACCCAATTAGGTTTAATTGGGATATTTATACGTATTATTGATTTCCCTTACATGGGTGATTGGTTCGTGTTTTCATGTCAGTTATTTCACAATAAACAGAGTTTGTCCGCCGACAACTATGTAATTTATTGTAAATTCAATTCTAAACTAAAATTTTCTTGGGAGAAAATGTTCTGCATGCAACTTGAAAATTTCACGTAATGGTTCAATTTTGTCGAACTCGCACTGTAAATAAACATCGGGCGATATACTTTTTGTTCATATAAACAGTAAAGTTCCAGCGCTGCCTTTTTTCCGGTATATTAATAATAAACACATTTTGTACGCAGTATAAGCTTGAATTCACCGTAACTAGATATATGTGCTGCAAGCAAACGAACGCATTCAACAGTCATCGAGGTTTGTTTACGATGAACCCAGATTCAATCAAGAATGCAGCTGCACTTCATAATGCATCAATCATATCAACACGCTCCGTCGTGCCGGATTAAAACCCATTGTTTTATTATTCATTAACCGTCGCATCATTAATGAAATCAGCGGAGTTTACGTTTAGAAATCGTACGGTATATTTTGTTGATAAGATTTGCTGTTGACGGTTACAAATTTGTGTTACTTTTTAACGTTGCAACGGCGTGTACTTTGATTACTCTGCCATGGTCAATATTTTGATTATTTTATGATACAAAATATTTTGTCCGTTTCGCTAACCGTCACTTTCATGAGATGCCAGCACGTTCTGCCCTTTGTTCGCTTTATAAATTTTACTCTTATTCTTCTTTCCCAACTAAACGGCGGCTACGAGTGTCAACGGCCATTGTTGGTTTGATTGGTTCTATCATCGCTTTCTCGCCCGTATTGTGTGCAGCCAGATTATATTTTTTATACCGCGGCACGCTAGGGCCGTATTCTTTATTGTTTTCGGCAGCCATTTCGTAACATGAATTCCGTATCCGATTTATTGATCTCGATGCACGCTTGTTTACTGATCGACTTTTATCCTATCGATGTTTAAGCATTCTTTGTGTCTACTATTGACCCAGAGTATGACGAAGCATCAACATGGCATCCCTCTGGAAAGTAGTTAAATTTATGGCACACGGCTTGACAGCAAAATTTATGGGAACTAGAATGATGAATGGTTTATTCTTGAAGGCTCGTCTAGCATCTGTGTACGCTCCAACATTATAACGTTGTTAGAAACAACGACGTGGGTCGAGCGGCATAGGTCTCTCCTTTTTCGTATGATGTATTATTTTATGCCAGTTTGGTGTAACGTTAATCATCAGTTCTGAAGTGACAAACATTTGACACGTACTCACACACATATTTGTTGTGACCTAACCCTTGGTTGAGGGCGGCGCAAGACCGGCCATTGTGGAGATCCTCGGGGGAGACATTTGTCCAGCAGTAGGCGTCTTCCGTTTGATATGATGATGATGATTATTATTGGTTGATAGATTGGACCCGGAAGGTAGCCAGCGATCATACGAACCATAATAAAATTATGCAACCCTATCCAGTAGTTCAGCCTTGTTACAATCGTCTCCATTACTTCAACGTCTCGCCTTGTTACAATCGTCTCAAAAAATACGCTTGTCCAAAAAAAGCTCATCTCAAAAATGATTTTAACGGGCTGTTTTTATTGCAGGTATTGCAACGCGACGTCGAATGCCACGGTCGGATCGTGAGCTCGGTGGTGCGGCTGTGCGCGGGCGGCGACGCTGCGCGCGCGCTCGAACGGCGCTGGCACCTCCTGTACCTGCGGGCTATCGAGTGGCAGTGCCATCTGGAGGCCTGCCTCGCTAGGATCGACAATCAGGTAAATAACCTCAATTCAGTACCATTGTATTTAACTAGTTTTTAATTTTAATCCAATTCAAATGCATTAATTACACAACTTGCTGCGTTACTGACAGTTTGAGTTGACAATGTTATGGTTAAAATTGCTGGCCTGCTCAAAAACTGTTCGAAAGGCGAAGGTTTTAAAAGAAAAAACAAACTTTTAAAACAGAGTTAAAATAAATGTCAGTGTGTCAAAAGAGTTAAATTTAATTTGGATATTGAAATTGGTTGAAACTTAATATTTTAATTCCGTATGCATCAATTAATTCTGAAATGCCCTTCGAACGTTTAATTTAAATAATATTTTACTTCAACAAAATGTATTGAAATCTGCCTTATAATTCAATCAATTAATTACCTAAACTACCTGTTAATTTGACATATAAGTCCTACTACTACTAGGTACTACAGTACTTTTATCATAAGAACACATAGACAACGTGAACCTACGCTAACGCATACATAAACAACGTGCATATATATATAGCTCAACACACAACCATGGCTCACCCGCGCTCGTGAGATAAATGTACTACACGAAAATGTACTACACGAAAATACGATTAAAACAAAAACGAATATAAAGTATGGATGTAAGCATAAAGTATGGATAAACACTCTTAACAGAATTAAAATTGGAAATTTTCATACGACAAACAAAAGCGCAATCAGGCAGCCACCCGCGGTTCCCTGTTTGCAAACATCCCCAAGTGGCGTTGGAAATTGGCCATAGATAAACCCTTTTATTGCTTTTAAACTTAATGTGAGTTCGGGAACTTGTCATTCATTCCACCCTTGCGTTTAACCACTTATTTTCGTCGTTGGTGCTAAAAGTTTGCCAATATTATAAATATACTTTCGACTTTTGATAATTTTGCGTAATGCGTATTGGTATATACATTCGTTTTCGAACTAGGTACTCCTAGTCAGCAATCACTCTCATGTCCACCAAGATTAAGGTCAAACACGTTCATCTATAATATCATTTCCATTTTCGAATAATGATTAAGTGCGAATGTTTTATAATTAATATAATTATTTCTTTATGTTTTATCGAATTAGTGACCTATTGTAGGTACAGTAAAGGGCACCAACATGTATAGGTACATTTTTCTCCCTATTCCATTTAAACAAGGTTCAAAAATGTAAACATATTTATGCGCTCGACTGTACTCATACATTATAAGTTGAACCATATGAACCGCAGACAGACGAGCAGCTTTATAGTAATAGTCTGGCAGTTTCGCGTGCTGATAACGTGGACACTTTGGACAAAATCACCATTTTTTAAGGGTCTAGTCTACGTTTTAGGTGTATAGCTTTGTTTTTGATAGGAACCTAACGGAACTAGATTCTAAAATCTGCAAATAATAATTAACACAATTTTGACGTATTTATCAGTTATTTAGATGCTAATGATAACATTTTGAGAACTCATGATAAAATTTAGTCGTAACGATCAAACTTAACACCCTACCCTCACATTTGTTGAATGTCAAGTGAATTCCGATTGGTAGGGTCACGTGTCCTCAATAAATCATATTATTGGAATCGTGTGGGATTTGTTTTGATTGCACGTTGCTAAGCAACTGACCGCTGCTCGTATTGTGATTCAAGTTCACACAGTTTTAGTGCTACGTAAGTCCTTTTCATAGTGCAACGGACTGTCGACCTACATTCGTTCTCCCCTACAAGAAAGGTTTCTCTGTGTATGAATTGTAGTCCAGTGTCATTTTAGAGGGCCGCGTTTGTTTAAATAAGGATCGTTACTGTCCGTGACCCGGAATGTTTAATACGACAATAGCTGGCCATAAATTTCATTAGTTTCTAAATGACTTTTAGTGCGTATAAATTAATTTATGAATAAACGTAATTGAATGAAACGAAAGTTTTATGCCATTAGTGAATGAAATACGATTCACAAATACATAGAACTCGGATGGTGTTCTACTTTCAGAATGTAGATAAATTCATTTACTGGTCGCCGTTTTGTTATTATGGGATTATATTTGTTTACGAGAACATTTCGGTCCATAGGTCCATGCAAGTAATAATTCTACTGTAGAAGGGTGTGTGTTTTGGTTATGCACGTATTGTGCAAGCACATTTTATATTACAACTGTCGAACGCGGCACGTGCCTTTCTGTTACAGATTATGTGTTTTGGTTACTTACTATTAGGGATTATCTCTTGTAAGAAAAGGCTCCTCTCATAAAATTTCGACGTTCGCACTGTTATTATAAGTATATCTTGTATATTACAGGGCTGTGCTTCAGCAGAGGCGGCAAGCGACAGCGACGAGGAGCCGGCGTTGAAGCAGCCGCGACTCAGCCGGAGGGGGTCGCCTCGGCGCGGCTCTCCGCGGCGCCTGCGCACGGAGCGGCGGCGGGACAGCTCGGGCGACAGCAGGCAGTCTGCCTCGGAGGTGAGTCCTGTCTAGATAAAAAAATTAAGCGACAAAACGAGTAGAATTACTATAAAAGTAATCACTGCTCGTCGGCGGTGGGACCAGTGCGTAATATACCTACCTCAGGGACAAAAGACAGCTTCCGCGTTAGAAAGCGGACTACTAGTGGCGACATCTAGTAACAAGTAGCGAAACTATAAACTTGTAATCCCAACGACCACTTTTTTTTTAATTTAAAATGAGATTGCTTTCGACCAGCATCTAGCCAGGGGTAAAGATGAGGCCGACGGTGAAGCGAGCTCATCCAGAAGATGCTTATTCCACTCGTGCCTGCGTATAATTTACGTATTGCAAGAGTTTTAGGCACTGGTCCTACCACCGGCGAGCAGTGAGTACTTTCCTAGTAGGTAGTTCTACTCGTTTTGTCGCTTAACGCGATAAGAGTACTCGCTAGTCGCGGGTGGTGGTACCAGTGCCTTAGGCAGTTTGGTTAGGCATTAATCCCTTGACTTGTTGGTTGGTAATCCCGAATTACTCCGCATTCCAGGAGGAGCAGGAGTATGTTGTAAGGTACCAGTGGCGCGGCTTCGGGTCCGACTGCGAGTACGAGCGACACGACATGGACGCCCGCGTGCCCTGCAGCGGCGAGGCCGACGCGCGCGACACCGACCAGACTGTCCCCGCCACTATGGACGAATTAGACGGTAAGCCACTGATATCTGTAGCCTTAATTTCTGTAGTCTTAATTTATAGGGCAAAAAATAGTTACCACCTAAGGCCACCAGAGGCGCTGCTCGCGTTGTCTTACAAAATGAGGCTAAACGCAAACGCGTTCGTTTGTGTTTTGTTTCGAAAAAACTTATACTAGAGGTATATTATATACTGATAGTCATTTCCCAGATTGTTATAGCTGTGGTTTGGCTTGCCCAAGACCATGACGACCAGTCTGATGAGTGAGATGTTCTAAAATCAATAACCATGCCGAGATTATCGAATTTAGAACATCATAGGATGCTTCGTAATTTCGTCAAATTTTCGTTTCACGAGTGCATGTTTTCATAACATTTGAAATCACGACATTGGCACTTTCTTCAATGTAACGAGAGCCTATAAATATTCATCAGCTTTCCGTTTCACGCGAGTACCCGCATCACTCATTCATAAACGCAGTACAACAATGAAAACAATAACATCAATTCCGACGCCCGCACTTGTTAGAAATACCGCCGTTCGCAAACAAATAAACAGAACAATACTGTGACTGTCATTTGTTTGTCATTCCAGGTTTCGAGCACGGCTCGGCCGGCGACCAGCCGAGGACTCCGCCCACTGTCGTCAAGAGGAAGAAACCCGCCGACCCTTCAAAGTTCAACCAGACTAACCGGAAATCTGACCACCTTGCCATATTTTACTTTAAGCACCACGACACAGACTCGGACAGACAAATAATTGAAACAGACGAGAAAAGCCAAGAGGAATCCTCCGAAGAGGAATGGACATATGTTAACTCTAAAATAGCCAACGAAGACTCAACAGATATCATGACGTCATCAGTAGAGATACAATGCGAGTTACCTATCGATCAGAAGAGAGAACCTTCGAAACTTCTAGTAACGCCGGATCTAATAAGGGTGGATAACAACACGAGATGCAAAGATATTGAGAGGCTAGTGATTCAGGCTGAGGAGCTGGTACAGAAGCAGGCGCAACAGCAGATGGCAAAGAAGAAAGGGACGAGGAGCTTCAAGCCGTTAGCGTTTGAGGAGGATGGCAAGAACGCTAGCCGGGCTAAAATGTCGCGGATTAAGGAGTGGCTCAACCAGAGCTCGGAAGGAAACAACAATACCCATACCCAGGTAAACGAAAGCATTTTTTTTCTAATTTGTTGAAAATCAGCAATAAAATCGCTTCGCAATTCATTAACAATAAATAAATATTTGTGGACAATCTTACACAAATCAACCTAGTCCCAAACTAAGCAAAGCTTGTACTATGGGTACTAAGCGACGATATACATACTTATATAGATAAATAAATACTTAAACCCAATCGCTAACTACTCCACATTACATTCATTTTAGCCTTATTAGTCATTCCTCAGAGGAGTAGAGTAGAGACACGGACAAGACTAGTCGACTTTTAAATAAAAGACAGAGTCACTACAAACTTCAAAATCAAAATAAAAGTGTCAAATGTGTATCGTTAAGTCTCACCAAGAATAGGTACCTGAAATTGCGTGCGCTATTGTCTATTATTTAGCTGAACAATGTGGTACTGCAAGATGAAATCCGTTCAAGAACTCGTGTTACCTACTTGCTGAATACAGTGATAACCTTGTCCTTATTTTAACCTTTTGTATAATTAATATACCAGGATGTAATTAAATAAGTATGTACATAGTCTCAGTTTTATTTGTTCTTGGTACAAGTAACAACTGTTTGTGTTTGTGGTGTCACTCTATTTGTTTTTGACGAACGTAATATAAATTCGTGTAAATTGTGTTTATGTAATTTATATGTGACATTTTCATGGCAAAGGTAATATATTGTCGGTATTGAGTTATTGGTACCTCCTTATAGCTGAGAACATTCTCCTTCATATACAAAAAGAACGAGATCGCTATGTTGAGTATTTTATTTTTAATAATTTTTTGAAGTTCCAACATATCATTATACTGTTTTGAGATATTCGAGTTTAAAGTTTGGAAGCCTAAAAAACCTAGTTATAGGTTGAAGTTATGGAGATAGTGGTTTTAAAATGTTCCACATACATTATATTACTCGACAAATCATATGTTGTCTCTAACATTTTACATTTTATAGAAATAATACAAGAATAATGCACGTAGGGTGTAGGGGCAAAATCAAAAATAAAATATTTTATAAAACTCAAAATCGACAGATTTTCAGCCGGCTTATGTTGATTTCTGAATATGATGTAGGTAAGGTTTATAATAAAAATAATGAAACAACCATATCTCAAGGCATAATTTTTTTAAATAATAAAACAAAAAAAATCAACACTTATATAAAAAATATATAAAATGAACATTGTACTGTTTAATTCTCATAATTTACATTAATTTAGGAATAAAACTAACGATCAAGTGTAATTAAACACAAAAGTAATGTAGTTTTCTATCAAAAAAGTGACTTCAAAGTTTAGTAATTTTAACATGATTTTTGTATGAAAAGTGATCTAGGGTACCACATTGTCGCTATTCATAAGTTTAGAGAAATAAGAATTCCACTTCCATTATTTAACATAGTGTCCGCACTAGAAGTGCATATATCTAATACAAATATTATTATCAATCAATAACATAACTTATCTTATAAAAAATAAGTCTTTTCGTCAGCTTTACTAATTTAGATCAAGTTAGTTAGTTTAACATTCCTTAGGGTACCACATTGTCGCCTTATGACTTATGAGATCAAAATTATTATTAAGACTTATTATATTAAAATTATTACTTACACAAGTAATCATATGCATTTAACATCATTATGAAAATGATTTACACCACTATTTTTAAAAGGGTAACAACACATAAAGCTAAGTGAACGTAACGGGCAGCTGAGTTACGAACTGTCAAGCAAATGGATGGGAGTAAACTTCCCTTTAGACAACACGTGTTACTACATTTTCCAATGGCCCCGATATAAACTATTATTATTATTATATTATTAACGTTTGACGGCAACCCGACGTAGTAGAGAGAAATAGCATGCGCCTGCGTCGGCTTACTTCAAAGGTTAGGCTTAGGTAGGTAGAAAGAAGTGTGGTTTATATCGAATCAAAATACATAATTTTAATTAAAATTTAGTTAAGGGTTTAGAACATGTGCCTAACAAACTAGTACATCGTGTTAGTGTGGGTGATAAGCGTGACGTGAACAAATAATACCTACCTAGTTAATGTTGTTATTTTATGATAATTTATAACGCACTAGCTTTTGCCCGCGGCTTCGCTCGCGTTAAATGCTCCATACAAACTTCCACCCCCCCCCCCCCCCCGCCCTTTTAGGGAAGGGGCGGGGGGGTTAGAAAGAGACAAAAAGTAACCTATGTCACTCTCTATCCCTTCAACTATCTCCACTTAAAAAATCACGTCAATTCGTCGCCCCGTTTTGCCGTGAAAGACGGACAAACAAACAAACACACACATACACTTTCCCATTTATAATATTAGCATGGAAGTATGGATTTTACGTCTGCAATTATTACATATTATGTTTTCTAAATTATATTTTCATTTTCAAAGCAAATAAGTTTAATGAGTTTACTTCAAGCTTATGAGCGACAATGTGGTACCCTAGTCGGTAAACTTTGGCCGTGTTTTTTCCCGACTTTTAGTTGAAAAGTTTAACTTTTTATCAATACACCGTATTATTTTAAGTGTGTAGAAGCTATTTTTAATCAAAACAAATTTTCGCTATTTTCGAGTTGATTGACAAAATCAGTGATATCTCGGAATCCATAAGCGACAAAGTGGTACCCTAACCCTGATAACGTCACATATTGCATTTTATATTAAGTGAACTGTACAAAGGTAATTCGCGTATTTGTTTATATAAATTATATACTAGAAGCATGATAGATGGCGCTAGTGGTTCTATTAACCTGCTTTGGCCGCTGCTATTTGTCAACAGGTGGCGTTAGTTGTACTCTAGTTTTAGCTGTTCGATACAGAGGGTTCTAGTTGTGTACACGAAATAATTAAAAAAATTAAAGAATAATCGCTATCAGGTTATCAAATTCAATGACATTGACAGCAATGGTGAAATATGCATATATTTAAACTTTATTTTATGATTAGGGTACGGAAAGCTGCGACGCATCTGGCGAGTACACCACGGAGAGCGAAGTGGACACGTCGTTGACATCGGAAGAGCGGAACATTCACTCTTCGATGGACATGAGTACCTCCACTTGCACCGTTACGCCCACACACCATGCTAAGGTAGGTTACCGAAGTTCTGAATTTAACATCCTTTTTCGGCTTTGTGCATATCGACTGTACTAAAAGTCTAACTTTTCATTCATGTGAAATAAATTTCATGTTATTATATACTTACATGCATACCTATATGAAGTAACTGCTCATATCGTTTGTATATACATTTTATCCTCTTTGCACTAATAAAGGTGAAGGTGGAAATCATTTACCATGTTTCTAAGAAGCGCGTACACTCTTAGGTGTGTAACGTAATGTCATTATTATGATTTTGACTTATTGTAAATCAAAACAGAGCTACCGATGGATCCGAGCAATGCTACGTTATACTGAAGCTATCGACTTTTCAACTTGTAAATAAAAAAAATAACTATATTAATTGTCTATTTGACCACACTACTAGCGCCATCTACTGACAAGTAGAAGCAGCAATGTATGCAGTAGCTCCAAAGTTTTCTACCAAAGCTTCGTTTATGTGCTACTGTATACAAGCATGTAAAAGTGTTTCAACGCTTTAGAATGGTATCATTCTAAGTCCAGCCAACCTTGTATTCTACTTTTACACACACCTGTCGATTTGAACTTCATTTATTTATTTCGCAGTGTATGCGCTACACTAACTCATGTAATTAACCCAGTGGCTAAGGTCTAACGTTCCTTCCAAGGTGCAACTCCGCAAGAAGCGGGCCGGTAACAGCTCGCGGCCGTGGTCCGTGTCGTGCATCTCGCAGCTGAGCGGCGTGGCGGCGTCGCTCGCGGCCACGCCCACCGCCGACGCCGCCATGTCACACATCATGTCCATCTCGGAATCCGCGCTCAACACGCTCGCCTCGCCGCAGAGGGTCACGCCGGCCAACTCGAATTCAAAGCTGCGGGGCAGCACTACTACTGTACAGGTATTGTAGAGGCGGAGTTGTAATTGTAATACATACATGTCCAAAATGGAAATAGATTGCGATTATGCGAGCGCGAGATCTTTCGGTCATGAGGGCAGAAAAAGCTGCCCTACAAACGTTTACTGTCCTCATGTCTACCGGTGACTCGAAAAGAAGTCAAGTAAACAAAAACATTGTTTTGTTGTGTTTTTTTCGCCGTCAACCCACAGGTTAAGTTATGAAGATGCCACGGATTATTTCAACGTGCAATCACTTTTGTTACTAGTTCAGTAGTGGTGGCGCCACTGTAGGACTTATTAGTGTCACCTAGCGACATCTAGCTGTCCTGATTGTAACTAACTTCAGAACTAATTATGAAGCTAATTACATATCTTTTTTGTTTTGTGGTGGAGGAACTACTGTTTATAACAGAAAAGCATTAATTTGGCAGCGTATGAATCAACAAACTATTTTGATTGCCTTTTTGTTTTTGGGGCTTTCTTTGTTTGTCAAATTAAAGGAATAAAATTATGATTTATAATATTAAATTAATTATTACGAGGTTTCTTTAGTTTGCCTTTATGCATCTTGTATAACTTCTGGCCGCCCACCATATCTATATGAGCAATGAAATTTTAATCTCCTGTACCAGGAAATAGAGTAGTTTCTTTTGTTTTCGAATTGATTGAAACAAAATAAACGCCACTCTGTTCCTTGTTCGAAAGAAATAAATTCGATTGAAGTGAATTTGTCCTACTAACCTCATCTCTAGAAATAGCAATGTACTATCAGTGATAGTGATTTATTTAGCCATGTGCTTAATGAGAGGCAGGTTACATCAGACAGAGTTTATATTTCTATGCTAACTAATTGTTTATTCAGGGGCACGTGTCTAGCACGAACACGATGACGGAGGCGTGCACGTCGTGCGTCGAGGCGGCCGACAAGCAGTGCTGGCTGCGGCGCAAGCGGCTCAAGCTGCGGCGGCACAACGCCGCGCGCCGCGACCGCCTCGTCAAGAGCCTGTCCTTCTGCGGGCTCAGCCGCGACCACGACGACAAGCACGAGCGGAGCACGGCCAGTGACCCCGCCACTAGCAAAAAGAACAGGTTAGTACTGGCCTTTACCCCCTTTTTCATAAACGTCTATCAAACCTATTTTAGCTAAATAGCCGCTAAAGTTCGTTTGTCCTTAACTGTCACTTTGACACATGTGCTTGTGAGACAGTGACACAAGACATTTTAGCAGAGGTTTGTAAAGTTTTATGAACAAGGGAGTTATTGTTGAGCCATTTAGAGCTCACTTTCTGTTGTACATTTCATAGTAAGCTATAAAGTGTTTAGTATAAAGTGAGCTCCAAGTGGTTCAACCATTAATGTTAGTGTACGGCGATATTGTTAAAATTAATAAATTAGCTTTGCAAATCACGCAATGTCGCTTTTAAATTAACCGATTGACGTTATAAGTACCACTGTGCACTGGATTTCAATCCATTAATTTTTATATTACGAAAGATTGGTGACTGATGACTTGATGAGATCTGCGAACCATGTTGCATTATAAAATGTTCGTTCACTTCGTTTTTCCAAAAATAACCATCTAACCACTTTCAGATTCGACACAACATCGACCTCGGGTAACGACAGCGACGAAGAACTAATCAGACAACAGCTCGCGACCATCGCCAACCTGCGCAAGAGCATAGAGAAGACGCACATCACCTCGCGAGAAGACAACGCCATCCCCGAGCAAAATGAACAAGAAGTGGTCGCACCGAGCTTTAAGATAGGGCCCGCGGGCGGTCTGGTTCGACCCAGGATAGCCAGGAGCATGGACCGAGAGAAAACGTTCCTAGCCCTGAGCTTAGGCGACCCCAGTCAGCTTTGGGACCTCAGCATGGACAAGGATTCTGACATAGACAAAAGTGTGACGGCAGGCACGGAGGAGCATAGCTCTTTTTCGGAGCAGGCTTGGGATTTCTATCAGGTATGTTGGGAGTTATTAAATTACACATATTTTTAAGTAGTAGATATACTCCTTAGCAAATAGTAATAGTATTCGTAGATTCAAATGTTTTTAAATTACCGCATTGTAGGAGTTCCATTTAATTTTGTAGAAAAACTTTCTTCATTATAATTATTAGGTTCATACCATAGAAATGTTGAATTTCCCTTCGCTAATGTCAACTCAGGGGAATGTGAGTTGTGGTATGTTGACATAATTAATAGGAATCTCGCATGTTATTGAACATAGTTTGCCTGTAGTAGTTATTTCCAACTATTATTCTCCAGGAAAAATACAATTCGGAGACGTATTCCGAGGCCCCGGACTCTGACGCCGCGCGGCGCCTGCTCGAGTTCGGCGACGACTACCGCGCCTTCCTCGACTCGCAGTCCGACTGCTGCTCCAGCCTGTCGGCGCAGCCCGAGCGCGACAGCCCGGGCCGCCGCCGCGACCCGCGCCACAAGCGCCCCGTAGACACGCCCCCCAGGAAACCCAAAAAATCCATGTCCAGCGCCGAACGCAAGAAATCTCTCCTCGACAGCCTCGAGCGATCCCGTAACAATACCAGCATCGAGAGCAACGAGGGCGTTCGCCGTCGCAAACCGTCCGAAAGTGACCGTAAAAGTAACAAACGGTCGCCCGAGTTTGACCTGCTCAACGTGCAGGCTCTGAGCCGCCGCCGGCACAGCTCGAACATGACCAGTGACGAAGTCAACAGCTCTTTAGAGTACACTGAAGTCAACAATAGGCCGGACATACTCGATTCCTTGGGCAGAAGGCGAAGGAACCTCGATAAGCACGTAGAATCGGAGCTCCAGAAAGTTGCCTTATCGGAGTTGCGCCGCCGCTCGACCGAGAACGTGGATTCCGAGGATGACACGTCGAGCCCCAAAAAGCACAGCAGGAGGAATTGGAGCGGTGATTCCGATTCGGAGTCGGAGGAAGTCCGCTCGCTGGTGCGTCGTTCGAGCGCGCAGCTCGACGCGGCGGAGGCCATGATGGCCCGGCACGAGGCGTCCCCCGACCTGCTGCGTGCCTTCGACTACGTAAGGACCCAATTCGATACCGATCTAGATAGTAGCTACACGGAGGCCGAGGACGAGCTGGCCCCGGGCCTCGCCACGCGCCGTCCCGCGTTACTGCGCGCGAGGCTCTGCCTCGCCGTCGCCGCTTTCTCCGTCCTAGTAATAGTTTACATACATCTTCAATGACATTTGGCTTGGGCATGTGTGATATTTATCCTTATTTATGTAAGTATGCGTATTAAATACGCGGCGATTGTCAGGTGTAGGCAGTTCTATGTCTCGAATAATGTTGTGCTAGTGTTTGAATAGTTATCGTATTCTAATAAGGAAAGGTAATATACAGACAATAAATAAGACATAACTTTTGAAATTTTGACAAAATTTGTACAAATAACAGGCATTTATGAAAGTTTTCTAACATAACAAAACTGACAATCGTTGCTTATATTTAATAATACCGTAATATATTAATAATTCATTTATATCATTTCACAATGGCAGTATCATTTTGAATGAATACTAACTTTTTTGTTAAGTACAAAATCAGGTACTTGTAATGGTCTGTCAATCGCTATACAAGGTGACACTGCCACACTATGAGTTTTGTTTGAGTTTTCAACCCTTTATTTGTTTATTCAACTCCTACTAACAATTTGTTTGCAATGTGAAGTGTGTTGTGCATTTTTTTACTAACTGCCTTTTATTTTTCCTTTAAACCATCCTCATCTTCTTGGTGGTGATAACTCGGTGCTAGGTATCTATCATAACTTAGGTATATTTTTCTTATAAAATACATATAATCAAATAATCTCTTAGGTACTTATTGTGCAATGGTACAGAAAGCTTCGATAAGAATCATTCGGGGATACCAGTGGCAATAAAACGATTGAATATATTGAAACGTCAAAGTAACGACAGTTACATTTGACGTTTTCGAATCAGTTCTGAAATGAGAAAGAAATTGCGCTTGAATATCGTCGTGTATAGTGGCGATGAGCAGTTAATTTATTTTAATTTATGGTTTACCTCATTTAGAAAGCGTATTCTTGTCATTGAGTGATATACTTGTACGCTTAGTTAGTAAAACTAACGCCCTCGTTTGGTTGTTATCAGTTGTATAATGTTGTAGATGTTAATTTTGTGAATATCATATTATTGACTGAACTCCGCAATATTTCTCAGTTTAATTTAAGTAAAGAAAAAATAACCAGTTGTTGAATAGGGTTAGGCTGTTAATTGATCATTATTGTTTAATTTTACAAAGTGTTAAAACATAAAGTGATTGTTTTTGTGTAAAAGTTTAAGAGGAATAAACGTGTCAGTTCGAAAATTAAATGGAGTTTCAGTCAATTAACACCCTTCTCTATCAACAGTCAGAGTACATATCTCTTTGCAATTCTCGCACGATCTCGAATTCTAAATTGTTTTGGATTGTTTGGGCTTTTCCTATATGCTTTCCTTATGTTTGGCATTTCCTTTCTTTGACTAGATTAGACATGCATTTTTGTTTGATGTAACTTTTGGTTTAATTAGTTTATATGTCGTAAATACCACATGATTTTAATTGGCATGACCAAAGGATTGTGAATAATAATCGCATGTGACTTGAATTTTAAAACTGGTTTGAGAAAAATGTGAATGGTGCTTTTGCTAAAGAAGATAAGGATTTTTGGAAAAGTGAGTTAGTTGGAATGTACTTATTTGATTACCTATACCTACTTGGCTATTTTATATCTTTCGTTAAGAGTTATATTACACATGCACAGCTACTAGGCCTACACAATGTGAATTTGAATTCTGCTTTGTACATCCATTAAAATCCATACGATATGTATGTACCTAATTTTTAATAATAGTATTTTTAATAAATGAGCATTACCTTTGGATTTACAGGGCAGCTTAAAGTCGCATCGAAAGATTTTCACTAGATATAACTATTAGATTTTAAAATCTTGAAGCAAAATAAACGGAACGCAAAAACTTTACTGGTTATAAAAAAAAGTTTCGAAATTGTTTTTTTTTATGTGTCTGGCCCAGACAGTTGGTTTTTAGGCCAAAGCGCTGTCTTCCGATGCGACGTTGTTGACGGACTTTAGCGAATGAAGTTTTTCGTGCACAGACGGAGCTCGAGACGCGCTGCCGGGACAACATCAACCTCCTGGACGCCGCGCTCGCCGGCGGCTCGCTGTCCCCCGTGCTGCAGAGGGACATCAGAGGTCAGTACCTACACTGATTAAGGCGATATATTGATTGAAAGAGACGCGCGTATGTTTTCCGTTCACGACAAAACGGGATGCAACACTCTCCGGGAATGGCTTTTTTAGACAAATCTGACAAATCTCGATAAATATCAGACTGTGTGCAACTGTGCAGATTTATTAAATTTCCTCTTGTCAGTACCTAGATGAGGTAAAATACCATCATATTAACTTAATCGTGTCTTTTAATAATGCGTTGTTTTAGTTTTAGTAGGCTGAGTAAAAAAAGGAAAATATAGACTCAACTTTGGATTTCTTTTCTATAGAGCAATTATGTTTCGGCTATTGTGAGTACCACAATCATATAGTCAAGAATTATATATGTGAAAATCAGTCCCTATTGTTTCCTCGTCTGGGCAGAACAGCGTTTCAAAGTTTCTAAATTTCTAAGTGTAGCGCCTTTGGAGGCCTTCTGTCGGTCAGACGCGTGTTACACACACGGCTAACTCTTTTTTGCGGAGGAGCGAAGATAAATCTTATTTGATAGGCATGTAGGTTGCTTTGATATTTTCCCAGGTTAATTTATGGCTACAAGTCTATCCAATCACTGTTTTATAATAGGATGTCGTAAAGGGCAAGTTGAAGAACATAAACTAGGAAAGGAACATAAGGAAATATAGGCTATTATAAAGCTTGATTATGTAATTAGGTAGTTAACAGCGGTATATACGCTAAGGTTTCGTTCGGCTACGTTGTCTGCTTACCGCCAGGCAGGCCTTAGGCTTGTTTTTCACCTTTTCAGTATTAAAAGACTCACGCACTAACTCACTCAAACCCACAAACGGTTTTATGTAAGACAAAGGGGGTTCATTTTAAAAGCATTCTTAACTTTACCTTGGTAATAATAATTTTTTTGTACTCGCTGGTTGTATTATGCACGAGGTACAAGGCAGAACACATTTCGAAATGCCAATGCCGTCGTGTAACCGTGTAAGTGCATCGGAGTTGTTCGATTAAAAAATACTGACCGCACTGTGTCGCTCCAATTCGAGACGAAACAATGAACCGTGCATAAAATCGTATCTTATTTCTCGCAAAAATGCGATCGGTTGGTGGCCGGTTGCGGTTTCTTTACTCGAGTTGCGACCGGTTTTTGAAGCATCATGCTATGTTTGCGCGGCATGAAGCCAGCATTTAACATTCGAAGTCTCCACAGAATAATCAAGGCGACGAATTTTTGAAAAATATATGGAAAACATCAATGATAAAGTTCATATCATATCATCAAGATGTAATTGAATTAGGTGCATTATGATGTAACATTAGGTAATTAAATCGCCACTTGGCCCTCTGTGCAGTCCTTTAACACCCTCGGGAAGTAATCTTCCTATAAGGTCAGTTTTGATAGGAGGAGAGGAATAAATTCAACCTATTGGTTGGACTTTTGTCCACTAATAGTTGAATTTTCTGAGATGCAAATGTTCTCCATTTACATCTGTATTTGGGGCATTGGTTCTCTGCATTTAAATGAAGAGCATATTTCTCTCAACATAGACGAATATTAATATCACCAGGGCAAACTCAATTAGTGTCGTGGTCATATTATTTATGAGCACACAATCTCGGCAACGATCAAGGATTTCCCATGTTTGGGAACCCGCTTGCCTCGCCGCCCCGTCGCGTTTATTCTCCGAGGTCCGAGTATATTTTTTATCGGTAGGATTACTTATGGCTTCATTGCAGATGCAGGTATGATGCAAGAGATGTAACGACGAAACAATTACTAAAATATGATTCTGGACGATTATGCCTAATGAGTAATGGTTTGCTTTCTTTTGAACTAAGGCAGTTCAAGCGAGTAATCCCAATTTCGTAGGTATACAGACCAATAAAGTGAATTATGCTACTTGGTAATAGCAAAATTAGAAATAATGCGGAGGGCCTCGGCGGCTAGCAATAAATACACTAATTTATCTTTTCCTTAATCAGGGTTGTCTCGATTCCAGTGTAATTTGACGTATTAGGTATACAGCATCGTTATGTAGGTATTAAATGATATATTTTATCAGGTAAATTCTGTAAATAGCCACTCTTCCCAACATGCTTTGTATTTGTAATAACGCTATAAAAGTGCGAATCCAAAAGAAATGAGATATCTTCTTGACACGACTTCAGAGAGAGCACTTTATCACTGTCGGCGATTAAAATCTTATGCAACTGTGGCTATACTATCGGTTTGATGTATGAGCACCGTATTTACAACCACACCTAAGCCCTTTTAGCACGGCGCGACACATGAACCGTTATCGCCTGTCAACCCTATCGTCTCCCGGAAACGGCGACACGCGGGCGACCATACGGCCGGCCCGTCTATTTCTGCCAACGAAAGCGGAACGGTCCCGCTACGCCCGAAAGCGAGGACACTCTCGCATTTTGCTTCTTTTTACATGGCAAATGGGCAGGACTTTCTTCGTTCGTTTTTGGTTTTTAACTTATTATTAACCTAAATTTTCGAAACATGTGGTGTTCCTTTTGCGGATTGAAGGGCTACATTCATTAATTTGACTGCGGCTAACTATATTTAAAAGGTATCCTCCAAAAAAATTAAAAATAATAATAATAGGAACATTAAAGATATCAGCGAGGGTAAATTAAACTCATGATCGCTTACTCATTAATTCTAAATCTACAATCTCAATCTCAATTTGGTAGGTATTAATTTATTGTTATTTAAAACTTTATTGCACATTAAAAAAAAGTTACAAATGACGGACCTAATGCCTTAAAGCATTCTCTACCAGTCAACCACTGGGCTAAAAAGAAACATTAGGTATCTTACTTCACAGAAACGGAACAGTTAAAGTTCCATAAATAGTTGGTGTAAAAATGCACTATCGGTATAGCTTGTTAACCACCTATTGTCTTCCTGGCTTGCTTAAAATAACTTGGAAATTAAAATGCCACTATGTGTGAGATTTATTGTTCTGGAAACTACGATCATTAAAGCCAACGCATGTTACACCAGAAAATGTATACTAGTTATCGCGATAGTATAGTTAGGTAGGTAACAATTAGTAGTAGATACGTAACCCACATGACTACCGTATATGTTGATGAATGACGAGACGAGCTGGAAGTTGAGAATAATTTCGCGTCCATGAAACCACCTTTAGGCACCTTTAGGTACGTGTAAGCTCAACCCAAGCTGAAGTAGTCGTAATTGCCTCGGTATTACTTTATTGGAAAAGTAAGATACTGATGCAATGTCTTAAATATCTGGTTTGTCGTTAACAATCGCCAAAAATACCTCTATAAGTAAATATAAAACTGAATAGGTAGATACTTATTTATTACTTACCTAATGAGTACGTCGTTTTTATGAAAATGGCCATGAAAATTAAAATTGCAACCGCCGTTTGAAGTTAGGCAACTTGTTTGACGTCATAGGCTATACCTACCCATAACATAACCGCCTCGCTAAAACACCCACACAATACAGTGAAATCTTAATTTGTATGTGCTTAAGTACTTAACATTAGTAGCTGCACAATGCTCTTTCTGCATTCACAAGTGTAACCTCAATTTGCCTCCTAAACCAACAGATATGCAGACAAAACAAACTTTGCGCACATAAAGTGCATTTCTAGAACAAGTACACGGAAATTTACTATGGCGTTCTTCGTTCTTTTGTTATGCATTAAAATGAACCATACACTAATCTCTACCTATTTAATTTGAATCTAGGTTTTGCTATGACTTATGACTGTAACTTTCCGTGTTGCAGCTGCGCAGGTATTTTATGATAGTAACTAGGTAGTGTCGTTACATAAATCTAGTCACTAAGTGTCAAATCTAATATAAACAATCCTCACTGTCAATATGGTTTATTATTCACTTAAACCTAAATCACGTTTACTTATGACATCATCTAGACACGTTAAACGGTAATACAAATACTTCAGTGCACAAGATGGCACTGTGCAGAGTTATTTTTGATCTCAGTATTGATTTGATCTCGACACTAGGTACTAACTTCAGTTGTTATATTAATTTACTATGTCGTGTAAGGTTTTCATTCAAGTTATTAAAGGATCCCGACACCGGAAATGTAAGTATAAATTACTCAATCGTAATGTTTTCTTCATTCTAATTTCTCAACCAGAGTCTTTATAATGGACTGCGTTTTCTAATAAAATCAAGAATTTCCGGATTTCTTATGGTGTTAGGTAATAAATAAGTTTGTTGATGATCGTTGTTCAAAGCATAGACAAAGTTTGCTCAATAACATATATGTAAATACTTGCGCAACATGAACGCGTGTCTAGTGGTGCATTCTTTGGCATTGCTGCCAAAACAATCGCTTTAGCAAATAGATCTGATATTTGCAGTTGGCGAAGACACAAGGCCATATAGCAATATCTAAATGGGCCTGTTGCTGCCAAGCGATACATGTGTTATCGTTATCGCGAAATTATTCGAGACTAACGACTTTTCTTTATCGCAACAGGACCTTGTTCGTTACGTATAAACGCGTGTCAATAGACTACAGTTTTATTTTTATTGAAGCATCGATCAGTTGTCCTACCGTCAACGTCATTAAAATATGAAGGCGTCTTCAAAGTGGTTGTCCATCGATAAGTATTCTAAACTCAGGATAATTGTATGGAATGCAGGCCATGCACGCATCCTTAAGACGTTTCAATAGGCAACGTAATTGCTATGGCAGACACGTCTTAAACACCGCTAAGCGGTCTATATTAAGCGCTATGTACCTAATTGTACCTATAGCATCTATGTTTTGTGAATCGACTGCATTTGTTTTGATTTGAATACATTGTTGTGTAACATCCAGGGGCTACGTTTTCTATCCGAGTTTCCCTTATTAAAATGTATTTCGTCTGCTTATAAATTATCTAGTAGTCTTTGTCGTTTGCTGAATAAATATGCACGTGGCCTTGTTTCAGTAAGCTAAAAAATGATTAATTTATAACTAAAGACTACCTAACTACTTACTATTTATTTCGAACAAAGAGGAGTCCTGACCTCTCACCTCCATTGTATTTGCTCAATGAGGTACCTAGCGAATCCGATTATGCTCAAACGCTGCTGAATAATAGACTTCTGCGAAGGTGTCGGCTGCGCATCAAAAGGTGATTTCATACTTGCTCACATTTGATCCAATGTTGTTGGTATCATGACTTGTAGGCGCTTTCATGGCTTTACCGTGAGCTGCTTTATGGAAATCACTACTTCGAAACAAGTCGCTTGAAGCGCTGAATTTCCAAGTCGAGGAACAGTACAACAGTAGATCAACTTCATGCTTCGCGAGCGGTCGCGTTCATCGTTTGGCCGAGCCAACGCCGCGAGTGCTCATTCGTGTTTGTAATTCGAAAGGTTTTTTTTACCGAGTGTTCATTACAAAAGGTTTTTTTTGATATCGCACTTTCGATTATAGCCAAGACCTCTGCGACAGTTAATCAATATACTTGAATGAAATGAAAACGTGTAAATTTTTCCCGACAATATAAGAGAAACTAGATGCGCACGAGTGGTTTACACTTTCGCTTGTCAGTGTGTTGCGTTTTTTGATGAAAGATTAAATTGTCCAAATTTGTCGAACTATATCGGACCAATGGGCAATTAAGTACTTTAGACTTGTTATGTTAAACATTGTCTTTGGTATTTAAAACAGGCGCCAGTCACGGTTCACCAACACGATGAGTCTGTTGAAGATTTTCAGGGTTAATTAACAAAAAGAGCCTTGAAAATTCAGCTAAATTTCCCAATTGTGCACATAATCCTCGGGCAACGCCATTCCTCTTGTTCCCCTATCAAACTGGCGTCAGTTCAAACAAACTGCAGTGCAGTATTTAAATGCGGTATTTACCTACCTATATGCCGGACATGATAACATCTTAGAGGAATGTTTATGCTGATTGTGATATGTACCGCCGTGTACACAATTTTTGCATAAATATTCGGTGCATTAGGTACCTACTATAAGACCTGCCGATACATGGGTTCCTGAACCGTGTAACGAAATAACTACTTTGTAAACTATAGTAATTCTAACTATTTAAAACAAAAAACTAAATACAATTTAGGAAGTCCTGTTACATAATTACCAGTTAAGCCTTTCAACGTTTCAAATGATTAGCAAAAATCTCATGAAACGGTATCTTTAACAGCGTTTAAGTACATAGATATACACATTAAATGATATACAAAACCATTTCATTGATCGGAAACTCCATTCATGGAATAAACAAAATCCCAAATGACTAATACAAACATTGTAGATAACTTGATTAATGATTGTATTATCGAATAGTTTACGTAATTATTGATCAACTCCTAATATCATAGTAATTGCGTCATCCATATCTATTAAATAACTAGACATTCCTAATTTTAGTATCGTACTGAACCACTCGTAATTTTTGCACTATTGAGGTGTGTCTAAATTATGTAAGTCTTTGCTGGCAATTGATGTTCCGTCTATGTTATGATTTCGAGTAGGCGCCACCACCACCGACGTCGCATAGTAGGCTGCTATAGATTCGGCGTGAGTGTATCTAATTTGAACTTAATATATTCATAATGCTTGTAACATATTCTTGTTATGTAACTTGCTATGTAATATACTGACTGGAATTGATAGAAGGCAGTCACCATAAAATGACTCATATGAAAAGTACATTAGCGCTTTAAAGGAATCATCTGCGTAGGTACTATGACTTGCAGTAACGCATATTATAATATACCGTCGCTAATGGTAATACTTATAGTTCTGTGAAAGTTGCGGTTGCATCATTAAGTTTATTTTAATGGCCACTAACCGGTAAAGTGTCGCTTTTATCTATGCAAAATATATACATTTCACATTGAGACCGTTTTCACGACGTTCGTTTAAGGTAAAAATAAATAATATGTATTCCGTAATCGCTCTCTTCAGTCAATTATAAAAATTTCATGGAATGCAATGAACATTTTGTATTAGGAATTACTTACTAATATAGGTAACTAAATAGTATAATGTTAGGGCACGCCTAAATTGATGTACCTACTTACAAACTTTTTTTAGAAATGGTTGTACCCTGACACCACCATTATCATGATGACAATCGACTTGTAAGATTTGCTTATTGTATTCTATTGTTACTTAATATCTGGGCGACGAGCTTTGCTCGGCGTTTTCCAGAGCATGAGACCATAGCTAGATCAATTGCTCGTCCCCGAAAACCCCCACATACCAAATTTCATCAAAATCGTTAGAGCCGTTTCCGAGATTCCCGAAAAAATATATATCACAAGAATTGCTCGTTTAAAGATATAAGGTAATATATTATGCAATGCACACTAGTTTTAGATACGTTACCTCTCGATGCGCCTCCGTTGTGCGTTAAAACATAATAAGTACAGCATTATACAGGATCTTTAGTCGGGTTAGCAGAGTTCATTGTAACCTAAGCATGAATCAGAGGCGCTCCTTAAAAGATCGCACAAATCGGCGGCATAGTTATTCTTATTCTGATTGAACAATACATCGAAACTTTCGAATTTTATAACATTAATGGGATGTAGTTAATTGCTACGCGCTATAAAGATATTCAAATGAAACTGACTTATAATTTGCCATACGATAAATAAATAACTAAAAAGTCTGCTGATAACATTCGTTTTGCAATACGTTTATACGTTATAGCATAGCACAGTTTAGGTACTTGTAAATATGTAAGTTACATTATTGTGCTCTTGGTATCCTGTAGGTAAGCGCAAGAGGCCATTATTGCCAATAATCGTCAATGTCTGATATTTAGATGTAAATGGACCTATTGACTGTTATGAATTCGCCCGTCTGTAGGCATTGACCACTAGTAAGAACGTCTCAATAAGTTGTTTTCTTACGGTTATATGTCTAGTACCTAGTACGGTCACGTGCATTAATTTAGGACCCATTTCGCAAACTTTTTCTTTGAATTTCTATACTGTTTGACAGTGCTGTCAACCTTAAGGGAGTCCCAAATTAAAACTCGTGACTGTACTGAACATGACAATACTAATATACTAGTAGTTTTATGGTTTTTTTCAACATTGCTTAACGGCGTTATATTCCGCAGTAATCGATCAGAAGATAAAATCATTGTAACATGTGGGTTCCATACGAGTCAAACAGGAATCATTTCTAATGCTTATCGAAAGTAGATAGGGCAGGCTTGCCCTGTGAGTTTCACTACAAGTACATATGCCACCTATGAGTAATTACTTGTTACGGGTAAGGACGGCTATCGGCTGTCAATCTTGGAAAGAGGAAAGGAAAGACATGGTGTAATCGTTACGGAAAAGTTTAGATTGGATCGGAGAATCTAGACCAATGATTACCAACTGAAATATATATCAACCAGTATTACATACCTTATATACAGGGTGGAAAAAAATTATGGGCCCAGGAGGGAAACTACCTTAAATCCTTGAGATAGCTGATTTTACTTAAAGGAAACATTCTTTTATTTAAAAAAAGAAACAAAACTGCATTCAAAGATTTTCTTCAAACTTCAAAGATTTTCTAAGAAATTTAACTCAATATTCGATTTTATGGATATTTTGTACGACAGACGAGTGTAAGACCTAATCTCTGTGTTCTTTGAGAAATATTATCTTTAACTTTTGCTGTATCGACTAGTGAAATAAAAAAAAACTATAATGTTTATTTTTGGAAATTTTAAGTTGGTTCGATTCCCGGGTGAGGCAGGCGAATTTAAGGAAAACCTTGAATGCAGTTTTGTTTCTTTATAAAAATAAAAGAATGTTTTCTTTAATTAAAACGAGCTGACTTAACGATTTAAGGCAGTTTCCCTCCAGGGCCCATAATTTTTTTCCACCCTGTATATTTAGTTACGTAACTCTCTTATAACTACAGCAATTTGTATCTAAATCTGAAAATTTTTAATCGGTTACCATTAGACAACGTTGTCATTATTATGTTCTAATTGAACATTTTGTTGGATGAGCAAATTCATTGT
Source organism: Cenopis cana (assembly GCA_951800055.1). NCBI lineage: Eukaryota > Metazoa > Arthropoda > Insecta > Lepidoptera > Tortricidae > Cenopis > Cenopis cana. The sequence goes on from OX637472.1 coordinate 10,152,614, forward strand.
TGTGCTCACGATCACTTTGTCGTCACGAGGTGAAAGACCGACTGACTAAGCTAAGTGCTACGTGGTGCTACCCGTACCCATGCAAGTTTTGAGTCGAACTGGGCATTTATTTGACATGTTTCTATCATTTAAGAGACGATTATCAATTACCTTTATTCTTCGAATGAATGAGTTATATATATACTTATCGATTTCTTTATTGCGTGACTGACATTTGAAACGTCGCTGTACGCATTTTTCTTCTCATTAGGGTTACATTAACTAGTTCTCTTAAATACTCGTAATAACTCATGGCTTCATTAATTCTATTGTCTACTTTGTCAGCAATAGTATGCCCTATTGTGAAGTATTTACAGGCTATAATTAATTTGGCTTGTGAGTAGCTAACGGTGTATCAGACCGGCTAATCTAGTTCATCTGTACCGCTATATCTAGACATTCCGGATTCCCTTTTTTGTGTCGTATTCTTTTAATTTTCTATAATAATATTGCTGTTTAGGGATTACTCTGGTGCATTATGAGTACATACGTTGATTTAGATTTAAGTTAGGTGCCTTGTGTACAAAGCATTAAGGTACTCGTCACTGTGCTCAAAAATAACCCAATACCTCACCTTGACAATTTATGTCATAATATGTCGACGTACTTATACTTATATATATGTGTCTGCTATTGGATTTAAGGTGTCACACATTTGGACGTTTACCTTATATATTGTTTTACCAAATATACTGGTAAATTTATAAAAAATTACAACAAATATCGAGTGTTTATTCGCTTACAGGCATATACGGTAGGTAAAGGTATGTTCCATGCTCTAAAACGTCATTTATAAAATAAACTAAGTACCTATTTCTTTCATAATGACTCGAAAAGAACTATATTAAAAACGTTATTTAAACCAGGGGAAGGTTAATAAGATTTCGCTTTCTAAAAAACATTAGAATGCAAAAAGATAATTGATAGTGTTTTGAATAGCCCTTATTCAAAATGTAATGGACGACGCAAAAGAAATACAAAAGGAACTTAACTCAGCGTATGGTGAATACCATACACGCCATACAGCTATAGAAATTGTATATTGAATAGATACAAATACATATATAATGACTTGTGCTTCCTCTCGTAGTTTAATTAAACTTTGGACAATTCTATTAAAACAATACATACCTAAAGCGAAAGGCCGAAAGGGGCATCTTCATGACGCAACAGTTCGAAATATCTCACTCGAGTAGTCTTAGATAACGATCATTAATTCAATTACGGAGAGATCTTAGCCACAATTGTGGGCAAAACTACTTTTTTTTTAAATTGCATCATCCGCTAATGATGGCATTGATACGATTGGTATGATAGGCGGGCGTGGAACAAACTTGGTACCTACCTAAGTATATCATTAAATTCAGCATGGCACTCGAAAGGAATTCAATAAGGAGTAAGGACTTAATGTAGTTGATAATAGCAAACATCCTTGCATTGTGTAAAATGTACTTGTACAATGTATCACACTTATTCAGAAAAGAAGTGAAAGATCAATCAATTTAGTTATGGCATACTTGGGTGGCTGAATTTGATTATTGCTTTGCTTGCTATGACCCTCCCCCAAGCGTGTAAAAACTAGATTTCTAGCTACCTACTTGACATCTAGAATTAATGAATTTATCATATTAGAGCGAGCAACGTCCAGATTCCAGAGTCAGTATACTTCCAGGCGAATGTATAAGTTTAATGTGTACGTAGGCGCTAGAAAAACAAAAGAAGGATGCATCTTTCTTGTACTGCAGTAATTATAAATCGCGCGAGTTGCTATATGTTGGATAGATAGTTACTTAGTACCCATAGTACCTACAAGCTTTGCTTAGTTTGGGACTAGGTTGATTTGTGTAAGATTGTCCACAAATATTTATTTATTTTATTTAGTTGAGCTAGCCCGCGCCGGCGTCGTTCTGCGATTTGTGGCAGTCGCAGTCGGGCTCGGGCGTGAGAATGAACGAGGCTATTGTCGATTTGGGTCGAGCGATTCTATTCAGAAAGTTTATGTCGATCTCTTGTCAAAAATTGTAACGGTTGAGTGAGAGACCACTGATGATATTACAATAGTGCTGATATCGCTAAAACCTTAATTCTGATAAGCAGTGAAAAATCTCCTTTTTTTTATTGGGATGGCTTTTGGCCAACTTCTAGCCAGAGAGCAAAGATGAGGCCGACGATGAAGCGAGCTCACCCTGAAGATGCCTATTCACTCGTGCTTTAAAAAGACTTCGTAGTCCGAAAACAGAGTTGACAAAGCCTACCAACCTACCTCTATCTTTCCTACCTATTTCTATGTACCTCCTATGTTATTTTGCTCCGATACTTAGCTAAAGCAAACAAATTGAACCCTATTCATAACAATGTTTTAACCTCCATAGTTGAGTTAGGAAGTGTGTCACAGTATAAAGTTCTGCAATAAACTGTACTGAAAGTGAAGTGATGTAGTAACATTTTGTGAAAATATAGTGTTGTGATATCAATATGAGTCTATCTGTGGCCACGACGGCTAGCAACACTGACGAAATCGGTAAGTTACATAGGTATAGTTTAGTTTATTTTACCTGTAACATGCGAAGATGTGCATGTTTTTATTTAGCCCTGATGTTTTTATACCTACGTTCTTATGTAAGTACCTACATGTATTACGGAATTGCGCATACTGACTGAATTAAAGTTGCTATTATTTACATTCTGACGGTTACGGTATAGAAGCGTCACATAAAACATGAACGGTTACCGTATTACGTATGTCGGATTAAATCATGTTTGAACCTTTTCGTTCCACTCCCACGTAGCTAGCATGATGTCATGCTTGGAATCAAGTTATGCGAAATAGTTACTTCTATGTATTAACCATAATGTATTAAGCACTCAAATTGTTACTGAAACATGACATTTTGTATTTCTGAGCGTATGGTTCTGTATATGTCAAATAATAAATAGTATAGAACTTGCTCTGTTTAATACATACCTATAATATTTACTAGATACGCACTTATGTTAGGTTAACCGTACCCTGTATCGCGTTAAGTGTCCCATAATCTTGGCAGTAGGTAACTGACGTTCTATCACAAAGATTATTATCTTTCTAAATTGCTTCCACCCAGTAGCACCTAGCAGCGGCTACCAAGCAAAAACATGTTGTGTTAGCAATTTTCTTATAGGCCAGCGGCGGTCTTGACCTAGGCAAGTCCGCCTACGGGGTGCTGCGGCCTACGCTGCAGCCTGCGCCTGACACTGTTTTCTCTAGGTCTAATTATACCTTTCGCATCGCCAATGCGTTTATTGGCTCTTGGGCGCTAATTACATACATTCCAACTATTATGATTATTAAAAGAATTCTAGGGTTTAAAAACAAAACATTATAGGTTTAGCAACATAAAAACCAGACTATATAGTATTTAATATTTAAGAATAAATTTGAACTTTTAACACCTTAATTATAATGTATGTACATGACTTTACAATGAAATAAATGAAATGAAATTTAAAGTCCTATTAAAATAACTTAAGCTTAAGCCACACAGAGAGCGGGGGTAGCGGCGCGTGAGCGGGCGGCAGCGGGACGTGAGCGGGACGGGAGCGGGCGGTAGCGGCGCGGGAGCGGGCGATAGCTCCCGCGCGGCTCCCGCCTGCTCCCGCGCCGCTACCGCCCACTCCCGTCCCGCTCACGTCCCGCTACCGCCCGCTTACGCGCCGCTACCGCCCTCCCGCTCTCTGTATGGCTTAAGCTTTAGGGTAAGCGCAAACAGAGAGCGTTCTGCGTGCAGAGCTGTATGAATTCAAGGAGCGTTCTGACTTCTGACTGCCTGCTGTGTGACTCGTAAGAGACTCGGTACAATACAGAGAACGCAAAACGCAGAACGCTCTCTGTTTGCGATTACTCTAGAGTCACTTAATTTAGATTTGCCTAATGTATTCAAAGGAAGTTGCTTGCATCCAGCTTATAAGTATATCAGTCCTTATAAAAACATTTCCACATACTCATATCGAGCAAAGCAGCGGAAATCATGGTTCCATATATAAAATAATTGCCAACTCTGGCGCAACAGGAAGCAGAAAATTTATCGTAATTGAGATCCTTCAAATGGCAGCCGTCTTTCCTTATAAGCAGAAACTAATTATCTTCTACCCACGCATGATAAATTGATAATTTTACTAACAGCAACAAATATCAGGACGCAATATATAATTTATTAGTCAAAAGAGTTGTGCTCTTGGTCGACTCGACGAGAGCCCAACTAATCGTATAAATGCAGTGAACACGTGTTTATGATTACAAGATAATGGATCAACTCGGCAGATCTCATTCCGTATCATGAAATCAACATTAGTTCCAAAATTAGCGTTGCAGTAAGGCAGTAGGTCGCGACGCAGTTTTAACACTGGCAGCACAACGTTGATCATTATCTCGCGCAGACGTTGTTGCAACATAGAAGCTTGCGCAACAACTCGCAAAAAAAGTCGTTACAGACAGAATCGATATTTACCGGAAATTTAGAATGTTTGTTTGTCTAATGTCAGTAAAGATGTAATCTACTGTATAGTTTACGTACCAGATGTTTAGTAATGTTGATGGAGTTAACAGTATTTCGGATGATAATATGTACCTAAATCCAAAATAACTTAATTTAGGATATTTATATTATAGGTACTCGAGTTATTATGTAATTTATGTAACTATGTGTTTTCGCTGGTATGTATACCCCGCCTCTTGTTCAACAAAGGCCTGTATCTATAATGATATGTTCATTGCTTTTTGCTACCTTAGACATTGTTTGTCATGCAACTTGTCATCAATCATCGGATGATGTAATTAAAACAATCGTCGTCAAATGATTCTGTGTCGATACTTATAATGGGAACGCTTTCTTTTCCTACTGTTTCTTGTATCGCGTTACATTGTTCAATTAAACTTTCTTGTAATGAAGAAACAATGTGTTGGAGAAAAGTAATAAGTATTATTTATACTGTAAGGCACAAGGGACGACTGAACCCGGCTATAAAACTACTGATGTAGGTAATAGCATTTATTCGGGATTTAGATTTCACATAGCAATGGGTACTTTGTTTTCGTCACCAAGGCTGATATCTCATGACCGAAGCCAAATACTCGCCTTTAATCAACTTATTCCACATACTAGGTCAATATCTTGACCTGTATTAGATAACTTTAATAGGTTACAATACCAAAAGAACTAAGTAGAATGTCGAAAATCAATCTTTAAGTATACGAGGATTGTTCGTCTACTTACTTCAAGATTGATTTTCGACATTCTACTTAGTTCTAAAATAAAAGGTATTTCTTGTATAATTTTATTTAATTTTGCTACTGAAATTCAGGTAGGTATTAAGTACCTCCTTAAACCGTAAAGCGATTAAACCCAAAGTTATAAAGTAACCAAAGACTTAAAAGAAAATTAAATCATGAACCAAAGAGATATATGAGGACACTTTGTACTGGAGGCTGATTTTTGAGTGTCGAACGCTCGACTTTTCACTCGAGATCTGTCAAAAAACTATGATGATTTGACAGATGTCGAGTGAAAAGTCGAGCGTTCGACACTCAAAAATCGGCCCCCTGTTGATAAATAAGATGAATAGGAAAGCTAGACGACCTTTGACAATGGCAGCCCACATCTTGGATGTGGGGAGGTGGAAATTGCATGGAACACGTGACGTGAGGTACGACCCCTACTTTTAAAGGACTTGTTTGGGCATTTATGACATAGATTAGATTAGATTCATTTATTTCACGATAAGAATTACATTATAAATTTAATACATAGATTTCTAAATCTCGCCATGTACTCATTTGCAACTGTGCGGCTACTTTATTTGACTGATACAATTTCAATTCTATGGACTATCTTCCTCTATAGGTACAATTTTCAAAATTGCCAAAGAAAGAATACTCACAATGTCTCTACGAATATCATAAATAAATTTAATCTTAACCACATCACAAGGTAGATGTCCTTATGTTTTGTTCTCGAATGTCTGCATACGTATTCGTCATATCGGGGTCACCTTGAATCAGTCGCGCTGCAGTACTGTACTGCATTGCTCACTTTAACGGCCATCAATTGTAGCATATTTTGCTTTGACCCATTTAGAATTACATTTAAAACGATTTCTATTAACATTGAAATCGTAATCACCTTCAGAACGCGTTTAATGTCAAATTTAAATTCATGTATATACAGTACCTACACCTTAGAGCATGTTCAATAAGCGTTAAACATGTGATTTGCAATAGTAGTTGCTACAAAGTTGTATTATCTGTTAGTTAGTAATATAATAATGTAGTCATCTATATGAAACCTTCAGTCTTCGTATTAAAGTCTTGCTATATTGTAATTTAAATCGTTGAAAGGTTAACCAGTGGTTAGTGGTGCAAATAGTGCAGTTTCGACCTTGCCGCCTCGCCGACTCCCGCGCCGTCAGTTCCGTAATGGATTGCAACAACTAGTATCCTGTCAGGTGTCGTGACAAATTGACAAGAAGATAAATTTCCGGCCTAAACAGTGACGTTACAGTTATGTTATACGTTGGTGAGTCTTTCGTTTAGTTAACGATAATGCACTTTAGGTAATACGATAAACAAGTAAACATAAAAATTGCTTCTAGTCGATGGCATCAGGTATATACAAGTAAATTACCTAGGTTGACGTTGTACCATGTCGAAAACAATATTTTTCCGTGTGAAGCACCTCTAACCAAATTACTTATTAGTAGCGTCCGTCAGTCAATAAAAATCTATAATAACGCACTCAAACATGTTAATAGGTGTATTTTACAATTTGTTTACTTTCACTCCCACGCCGAGGATGTGAAGTTGTCGCGTGGCGTAACGACCAGTTTCTCCATATATGAACATGGAATATTTTATTTTCGAAAGCCATGCCAAGGATTCAATTTTATACCCGGCCATTTATACTTTCCTGCAAGATTTGTGATATTACAATAACGGTACCTACCTGACAACAGTTATTAATTTAAAGCTTTAACTGTTTATGAGAATTGTAAATTTTAAATGAGCTACTTTGCGGAAGTTATAAGTAGTTCTGCGTTAATATCATCATGTTCTGTTTCGTTTTGAATTTCGCGTGCATGGTCGCGTTCCAATTCGCAAATGGGACTCAAGGGGGAAGCAGTAATTGAACTCTGAATTTGACGGACGGCTGATGCCGTGCTACGCGAATTGGTTGTGTTTCCGGATCGCGGAACGGTTCAGAGTATGAAAATCATAAACATGTCCGCACATTACGACCGTCATATTTCCTTTGCTAGTTATTAAATGATGTTTGCCATGTTCGGACGTCTAGACGTTTGGAAACCATTAGGCCTAGCTTTAACCGCGCCGACACGAGCAGTAAATTAAGACTATTACGTACAGCGAACGGCAGACAAGTTCATGGACCCAATGACATTTAGGGCGCTATTTCGGACCGTGCACACTTCGCTGGATGCAGCGTTATGCCCTATCTATATCCGACTGATTTACGACCATACATGTCCTGCGTTTGTGCAGAAATAAAGCAACCAAAAATGGCTAATGTGGCTTTTGGCTATCCATTATAGGAGGACTAAAGTGAAGTTTAGTGGTAAATATCTGATGTTCTGAAAGATATATTCTCATTTTACGTTTTATTGTAGGTATCATTCGTAAATAATTCACTTAGCTTCTGTCATGTAACTTGCTTGGAATTGAAAGCTTTACCTTAAGTAGCTGCTTCAGTAGTCGGCAGCCACCCAATGTGCATGTGATTAACTAAAAGTCGAGCATTTCTAAACAGATGCTATCGTCTCGTGCTCGTGAGGCAGCCAGTACACCATCAACGACTCTAAATCGGAAATTATTGCCATCCGATTTAGACATAACGGACACCAGGCACGTTTTGAAACCACTTTAGCTCTTAATGAAATTGTTATCGGAGTATCCGTTGGAAAACAACTTGAAAGTGCTGCCCGAACACTACCGATGTTAATAGTTTTTCTGATAACATTTATTGAGATAGGTACTCATGACTCTCTTCTTACGCTTGGGTAACTAAGTAATGAGATTTCTAGACGCGTCGTAAGAGGAATTCTTTCATTATAAAAGCAATGAAAATAATCTCCTGCATCTTGGAGAATTTCTTCTATAATTCTGTAAATGATCACAAGCGTGTCTTCGCAGCTTATCTAAGAAGGTAAAAACTACTCAAACTATTTCAATGGACTTTCACAAGTCCATAACTTGGAAAAGTGGTAGCGTTTTGACATCACATCAAGGGAAAGCGAATGATGCCGTGTGGCAGGTGTCTAAGAAATATGAAATGTTACACAAAAAATAAACAATCATTTTGTATGACATCATCGGTGACTTCCGTGTGCCTTTTTATTTTAAGCTTTAATTTTACTACGGCGAGGCGAGAATAGATCGAAGCGGCTCGTGTTTGTTTTGTTTTCCGAATAAGTAGGCGATTAGCGTCTTATTATGGGTTGTTTATTCTAGCATTAACCCTTATTAAAAGTGCAGCATTCATTAACGAAGCTTTTATAAACTAATTTTGTTTATGGAAAACATTACCAAGCACAAAACAGAATCTCTTCACCGGGGCTAAGAATAACCTGGACTGAGTATATGAAACGGCACCTCTTCTCTTTTTATAATTTATTATATTGTTACAATGTAACTGTTACTGCGTAAGGCTGATGTCATGAAGAACCGGAGTACCGTTAGGACCAGGGGGCCGATTTTTGAGCGTCGAACGCTCGAGTTTTCACTCGAGATCTGTCAAAAATCTATGATGTTTTGACAGATGTCGAGTGAAAAGTCGAGCGGTCGACACTCAAAAATCGGCCCTCAGTACTCATTATCATCGGATTTATCGGTGTAGGACAAAACGCATGGAAAAAAATGATTGATACAAATGTATGTAAAACCGCTCAGCAGTGCTCACATTATCCGATCGGATATCGGTGCAGAAAGCTTAATTAACGGCAAAGTATACGACTTTAACTCATACTGTTTAATCTGTACAAATTGCGATTTCAATTGACCCAAACTAACGGTTTTCTTCAATTATCCCAATAATAACCGTTTTGTACCTACATCTTCATTATATCTGATCATTTTGTACTTAATATAGCTATTCCTTAAACACATTTACTCCTTCTGAAACAGGATAAAGAACAAGTCTTCATAATATGATTTGATGTTTACAACGTAATGAAATTAACATTAAGCTTTGTCCCCAGCTGTATCGGCGCGATGGTCGGCGCTCCGCGCGGCGGCGAGTCGTCGCGGCGGCACCCGCCGCTTGCGCCGCGAGGTGGCGGCACTGCGCGAGAACTTGCTCGACATCTGCGAGCCGGAGGACTGCGCCCCGCAGCCGCACACTAGGGTGCAGTTGAACAGGAGGATTGAGGAGTTGAAGGTATAGCATGCCCTTCATTATCTAAAACTAGGTATACATAAGGTGGACTGATGACCTGGTAAAGGTCGCGGGAGTCCGCTGGATGCGGGTGGCGCAAGACCGGTCATTGTGGCACTCTTTGGGGGAGGCCTATGTCCAGCAGTGGACGTCTTTCGGCTGATATGATGATGATGATGATGAGGTATACATGTATCAATCATAGGTCAAGATGCTGTAATGCAATGTCGGCCGTGATCAGGTTTAGGATGGGTGACCGCTTTGAGTGGTTACTAACTGAGCGCTCCCGTGCTTTGGAAGACACGTTAAGCCGTTGATCCCGGCTGACGTCTATGGCAGCAGTCGTGAAGCCAAGTTGGAGGCCTTCGAGCGGCTTGAGATCTTCTAACAGCCAAGTTGCCCACTCCTTTGACAAAGGGGGTCGAAGTTGCACCACCGCTACCTTACACCGTGACCCCTGGGTGGTGCTAAAAGTGCAACAAAAACACGACTGCATTAAAAAGATAAAAACAAGTTTCCTAATAAAGAAATCAAGGAAATATATTTTGTTAGCAGTCGGGGGACCTAATATTTTGGTTTTACTTGTATGTAGTAGGTCCCCCGACTGCAAACAAAATATATTTCCTTGAGTTCTTTATTAGGAAACTTGTTTTTATCTTTTTAATGCAGTCGTGTTTTTAATTCTTATAATTATTATTTCGAACTTTTTTTGCTTGAAACACATACATTATATATATTTTTGGAATCGTCTCTTCAAATGCTTCATTTTGATACCTCGCTTGCTAGGATAGAAAAAAAAATCTTACGGAACACATAAAATGGAGTCTTTAGTCCGCCATGTTGTTTTTATTGCAACGTCACATCTATGTCACCCGGGATGACGTAAGGATTCCAACGATACCTCACACATCTAAATCGGTTAAGGGGTTGAGAAGTTCTGGGGGAACAAAAATACATGAAACCTGAACACATTACACTCCTTTTTTGGGCAGTCGTGTAAAAACTAGCAACCGCACTGTCTTCTTGAAGATCTGACGTTTCGAAATAATTGCCATGCGATAAATAAATACTCATAGGTTGTTAAACCGCTCTCTTCGCCGCAATGTGTCTAACTTTTCGAGAGCTCATCTAAGATCTGCGGGGTTTCCCTTAAAAATTACGCGAGTTAAAAACTTTATGCAATTTTACACGCGTCCGTATATTATAAAAAAAAACCCCTGGTTTTTTCTAGGACCGCCTGGCGCGGCTGCTGGACTGCAAAGTGTCCATGCTGAAGATAAAGGTGTCCGTGAAGCGCGCACTGGGCGAAAACGAGCCGGACGACAGCGGGCTGGCTGCTGACCTCGCGGCGCTGCTGGCGCTGTGGGAAGACGCGCACCAACGGTCAGTACAATCATAGTTATTATAAAATCACATTTTCACACACCTGTTGTTCAGAAAAGAGTCCTTGCGTGAGGGATCAAAGTCATACTTTTCTTCCCTCATTTGAGGTCAACAATGACTTTTTCTCATAGAAGGTGTGCCAAAATAATATGTAAGACATTTCATGTTTTTGGCAGTGGGTCTCATAGGCGATGTTAAATAAAAGCAGTAACTATGTGTCACACTGTAGCAAAATTATTTCCGTCTTAGATAAGATAAGATAATAACTTTATTTCTATGTTGGTTAAAAATATTTTTGATCAGCATATTCTGCCGAAAATCGGCGTAGAAATGTTTTTTTTTAACTATTACATTTAACTGAATACAAACACTTGGGCGTAATATAACTTGAATCCCTCGCTGCGCTCAAAATTCTATTGTAGAATCTTTCGCTTCAGTCAGGATTCAATATACCACAAACAATTCCCACAAAGTATTCCCGCTTTCATCTATAAAACTACAATAATAGGTACCTCCATTCTCCTTCCAGCACATCGCACGAGCTCCTCTCGCTGGAGAAGGCGGTGTGCGCGTGGGCCGAGTGGGAGAGCGCGCTGCGCGAGCTGCAGGGCGCGCTGCGCGGCGACCTCGCCACGCTCGAGGCTCTCAGGGACCGCCCCGACCAGGCGCACGTCACCGCGCAGATCCGACAGCTGGCCGCCTCGCTTGTTGACAAAAAGAAGGTATTGTTATAATTTAAGCCCGTGTCAGACGGTCGAAAACAGGCCCCAAAACCGGGTGATCTTGGTCCACCCGGACCGTGTATACAGTTGTTTCCAGCAGGATTTCCTTTGGCAACCGGACTTTGCGGACCATCAAGGTCGCTCCGTCCTAGGGATTTGTCGGCGGCCGTCTGGATCGCACTATTTGTATAGACATCTCTATGGTCCTCTGATTGGGGTATGTGGTGTGGGCCAAGTGGAAGAGCTTGTGTCGTGGCGACCTCGCCACGCTGAAGGCTCTCAGGGACCGCCCCGACCAGGCGCAGGTCACCGCGCAGATCCGACACCTGGCCGCCTCGCTTGTTGACAAAAAGAAGGTATGTTTACGTATCCCCCCGGACCGGGGAGACCCATGGTGGGGGGGTATGTGGGACTCACCCTTCCACAAGTGAAAAGAATACCCACTAAAAACTCTATCACAATGCCATAAAAGGTTGAGCAGTCTACACCCGACCTTCGGTTACCCTTCAGCCTCTACGGTATCAATGCGCATGCACTCGCTCCATATTACGAGTATAATGTAAACTATAGTCTACAGCTACTTATGTTTGTTCCCAGGGTGGCTCGACCTGCGATTCCCTATCGGACTCGGGCATCTCCGACGGCGACAGCGAGGGCGCGGGCGGGCGCGCGCGTCGTCTGAACACGCTGCGCGAACTCGCGCGGCGCCTTCAGGCCGCTTTGGCGCCCAACTCGCCCGCTCACAGGGCTATCACTAAGGTTAGTAGACAATAATTTATAGCAAAAATAAACCGAATTCACGGCCTAGGCGAGCAATGATGTATTGAAAACTCGAAAAAAATAAGGGTTATGTTTCTAAAAGTTGACGTGATTTATTTACTTTTCAGCGCATGGAGCAGACTGAAAATGAGGTGCGAACATTGCAAGAGTCTTGCCGTGCTTTAGTGGAACAGAGCATTCCCGACCTTAATATCCATGAGGAAACGTAAGAATAATTAAATATTAATGAAAAACCAGTTGGATAACAATCTTCGAGAATATTCTTCAATATGTCTGTTTCCATTTGCAGAGAACGCAGCGTAAGTACCGTACTCGGTAAGAAAACTGGTTCGGGCGATCCTGATTATACGCCACGCAGCGGGTGGGTGTGGCGCGTGCTGCGCTCATCGCTGCCCATCCAGCTGTGTCTTGTGGCGCTGCTGCTGGCCGCCTGGCTGGTGGAGCGCCCTCGCTGCTGCGACGCGCTCAACTCGCTCGCTCAAACTCTAACCCCGCAGTTGCGCTACGTGCGCGGCCCGCCGCCCGTGTGAACGCACCTTTACAACTGTAACTGTGCAAAATTAGAACAACGGCTATGTAACGTAAAATTAGCGTGACGCTATACATTTTTTTATCGGCAGTGCCAAGTGCCAACCTCTGAAAGAACGATATAGTGCCGTTATCGGCGTAGTTCCCGGAAAGACATAAAATTACGAAAGTGAAACTGATAGTCTGGAAGTACTCGATCTTTGACGTCAAATTGCATAAGCAATGCGTCAATTTTAGTTAACTAACTTTGGAATGACTTTGACTTTGGATGATTTGAAGAAATGACTATGAATGAGAAACGAATGTTTTACTAACAATACACTACGAAAAGGAATAATGAGTAAAGTAGGTGTTATTGATTGTATGTAGGTAGTTGAATGATGGTTTAATTAAGAAATCTTAACTATAACACAATTAGTGAACAGAGACCCACTATAAAATTAACTAGAAAACAATTGAGACCAGTATCATAATTAGAATTCCTACTTATTTGCTCACAGCTAGAAAAAGTTCAAATTAATGAAAGGTGTTCCAAAAAAAGTATCATCTGTATCAGATGAAGTTCAAAGTAGTAATACGGTTACTGTAGTATTAAGTTTACTAACAAAATGACAAACATTACAAGTTTGTGTTAGTTTAGTCGCATGCCTATTTTAGTACAAGTTTATTTGTTAGGTTACTTAAAATAGGTGAGAGTGCGCTAAGTGTGACCAGTGTATTTCTGAAAATAAAAGAAATATACCGCGACAATAATAATCTTCAGGTCTGTATGTTGTCTGTTTGTTATTTTTTTTAATTGCAAAAACTATAATTATCACGGAGATGTTGATGCTCATATCAACTATTTTTAGCATTTTTGACGCAGTTGTGGCCTTATTAAATTATAGTAAAGACTGACATTCTGACATGAAAGATTTTTCCTATAGCCTTTAGATATAAATAAACTGACTTAATAATGGAACTATGAACTATTTTAAGTATCTTTAATGCAATCATATCTTTTGATATCTAGAAACGTGTTGAACGTAGGACTGATTAATTTTTTAATCAGTCGTGATGTAAATCTCGCTGTAGGTGGGCGTGACTATCCTTTCAAAGTATTCCGGGTAAAGTAGTGTACTTAAGGATATCCCGTTGTTCATTATAGATGTTCCAAACTATTTTAATCTCTTTGACAGTATTTAAAAACTGTATTAATATTTACTATCCCTTATTATAAAAAAAGATATCCTTGAATACAAATTTCAGTCTAATGCTACACACACTCCACTAGATGTGCGTTGCGGTTGAATAAAGAACTCACTGGTTTCTTTCTCTTTTGTTACGTATAATTATGTAATACATATATACCTAAAGCTGTAGGTATCTATTGTGCCTGACATTATGATGAGGTGATTGTTACTTATTATAGTATAATATATATTATTTGTTGTTACAGTGTAGGGTGTAATTTGTGAAAAATTCACCCCTATTCCTTTACCAATATCATTTCGAATGAATAATGAAAAATCAATTATTATTTTATATTTTATTCCACATGGAATATGAATTATTTTAATCAGATCCTTATATACAATTATACATAAATGTATTTTATGCAAAAAACTTGTCACTATTTTCAATTTTAATAATGAATATATATGCAACAAAATATGCGACCATATACTCGTAAACTGTCTTGAGAATGCATCCAGTTATTGTTGATGAAGTAGAAAGTAGAAGGCTTAAGTCCACTCTTCTTATTTCTAAAAAGTAATGGCAATTTTTAATGTATAAATTAATTTTTTCCACGAATTAAGAGTAGTATTTACTTACGATCATGAAATTTTGGTATCAATATATTTTTTGGCATAAGCTCGAGTAGGTAATAAGTCTTGCTACATTAGTTGTAGTGTAATTATACAAACATTAACAAAATTTACTTTGTTAAAGTTTTAATACATTAGTGTAAACGCTAAGGTACAATGCCGCCTCGAGTAAATTAAAATGTTTGATACCACTTAAACTGCCTTATTGTAATATTGTAGTGTACGTGGCGATGTCGGCTAGATGATTTGTGATTTTAGCGAACTGTTTCCGTCATTTTCATCAGTATATTTGTGGCAGCGCGTATTCGAGAGAAAAAATACGCGTTTCGACAATCGATTCTCTAGATACTGAGCTAGTTTAACTACATGCGGAAAAACGATTAAAGGATTCTCCATTTCTCCCTGTGGTTTATTCTTTTTTATTACTACGGCTCAATGAGTTATGTTCTTACTCGAAGTAATAAGTTTGTTGTGTTGGCATAAACTTACATTTTTCCCCCTTTAGTATAAAGGTATCAGTCCGCAGCCGACAGCATACGACAACTGCACGTACCGCTGCACTCCAAATTGAACCGTAAATGTATGCGTAAAAAGCTCGCCACGTCGCAACGACACATGCCGCTCACTCTAAATTGGGACTTTTAGTCTTATGATTACGGTTCAATTTGGAGTGCGGCGATACGTGAAGTTGTCGTATGCTGTCGGCTGCGGACTGATACCTTAATGCTGTAAATTCTCTAAATCGAAATCAAGAATACTACAATTTTTAATGTTTTCGTAAATGTTATGAATGAAAAAAACAATGTTATCATTGTGAATAGAACCACAGGGAAGAATTAAAAATAAATTAGCATACTATGATTTACACGAAGGCAGTATGATCAATAGTGTGTCATATTTCTTTTAATTCTTTATTTTATCACTTAATCTAAAATTATTGAAAGAAAATAGACATACTATGAAAGTGCATTTAAGATTTTTCTCTTCAGTAAGAAAGTAAATATGTTTGATACATAATAATAGGTTGCATAATGTGTGGCATGTTGGCTTTTTTTGGAATGAAAATAAAATAAATTGATTTTTATAGATTTTTTATTTCCCACAATTCTGGTTATGCGCCCAATCTGCATGGCTTATGATCGGGTTTACCGAAAGACCTGCACTTTTTGATGAAAGCAAAGTCGCTTTTCACAGTGATAGTAGGAACCGAAATAAGTGTTTTGAAGTGGATACTTCTTTGTTGGCAACTTTAAGTTATATTAGCCCTGCAAGCAAAAACTCATCCGATGCGTGGGCGCTGGTGAGACGCTGACGCTCTATAATAGGCGCTGGCGTCGCGCAGACGAAAAAGACTTGTAGAGGCAAGCGCTCTCCATACAAACTGTGTGCAAGTTTTTCTTTGCTTGTGTTTGCATTACACTTATGATTTTTGGTCAGTATGCTTATTTTTCTGTTAGCCAGAACATCAAGAAAAACTTTTTGTTTTTTTTTTGTATACAATACAATACAAATACTTTATTGCACACCTCAAAAAGAACACAGTACAGGACATTAGACTTAAATTAGAGGTAAACAACAGGCGGTCTTATCGCTAAAGAGCTTGTATATTTTCATTTTTTTAAATTTTTGAGTTTTTTTTTCTTGACATTCTTCGTATATACAATATTAACAAGCAAAAAAAATTATATGCGGCAGTGCCAAAACCGACTTATAAAACTTGCACTGTATGGAGAAGGTCCTGCCTCTACAGGCGCCTTAAGCATGATGAACATAGTTATCGCGTTTAGTCTGTAGTCAAAGATGGCGCTCCTTAAGTCCTTACCTTAGTAAAGCGGGTATTACACTGTCCTGAATCAGGCGTCCTAACTAGTGGAGGGGAGTTGAAGCATCTCGCTCTAACGTATAGGTCGGAACCCTTCTAAGTTAGGGTGGGCCGATTTTTAAAATTTTGGAATTTCGTAATGTAATAGTATAATTACGCTGTATGATTTTTTGTAGATTAGGGGAAAAATAATGAAAAAAAAATTGGCATATACTTTTAGCCCTCTACCGACGATTAACTGTCAGAAAATTCAAAAATTCAAAAAGTATACATTTTATATTTTAAGTTTATTTTAACTTTATTATTAATTAAATAACATCTTTTGGTATCAATTATATTTGTTTTTGGTTATTATTTATTATCAGAAGATTTTTTTTGTGACCCACTTAGACGACGTAAATTGGGTTTTTCAAAAAAATGCTTTTTGATCTATTTAATATATCTAAATTGCTGCTTAAAGCATTTGTCAGAGCTGTCGTGGATTAAACACATTACATAAAGCATAAAAATGATAATGATTACAGCAAAAATATCGCCAAAATTACATGGCAACATACCCGGAAAAGTGCGAAATAGGACCTTTGACCGTCTATTTAAACCATTAAAAAGTTATATATTTTCAATCAAACCCTGCTTTATTTTAATACTAACATTCGTACTTTTGTATAAGATTATATTTGAAAAATATGTAGTACCAGAGACTAGGAATTATATAGACTGCCAATGCCTATACATTGTGGCGTAATTTTAAAATAATGGGCCTGCTGTAGCTAGTTTCACTATGGAGAGATCAATTTACCATTTAATTCGTATACCACTAAGACCTCTGCTTAAAACATAGCGCCATCTGTTGGGAGCTTCTTCGTTGTGTTCATAGATGGCGCTATGTTTTAAGCAGAGGTCTTAGTGGTATACGAATTAAATGGTAAAGTGATCTCTCCATAGTGAAACTAGCTACAGCAGGCCCATTATTTTAAAATTACGCCACAATGTATAGGCATTGGCAGTCTATATAATTCCTAGTCTCTGGTAGTACGATTTTTTTATAATACAGTACATCGGTCGTTTAATGGTATTTTTTTATTTATTACAAATTTTGGGATATTTTTAATATTGATTATATTAAAACAGAAATGAATACTAGTGATGATTTCTATTACATTAACATTCGTCTTTATTTTACAAAAATAAACGGGCTAAATACTAGTAATATTATATATTTAAATAATTATCAAATATTTCCCTAACTTCAAATTTTTGGCACCTGGTAGAGGGCTAAAAGTAGTACATATTTTTAAATTTGATATAATCACCATAATCTACATATTAAACTGCAACTTTTTATTCCTATTACACTTCGAACTTGGAACTTTTATTTTTTTCCATACAACAACGGCCCACCCTATTCTAAGTGTCCTGAATCCAGGACAGTGTAATACCCGCTTAATGCAGAACGCCAGCAAGAGTTTTACGCAAAGAGTATAGTAAGTATTAATAGGTAGTTTTACGAGACCCACGTCTGTTTGCGGCCACCAGATGATAGACGAGCCATTATCGCTTATATGTCGGACATATAGCATTCGTCCCTTACTGTCAAATGTATAACTTGTATAACTGCGAGAGGGAGGAATCCTATATGTCCGACATATACGCGATCATCTTAGCCCCTCTAAGGAACTTTTTTCAATTAAATATATGTATTTTTTGTATTTTTACAGACCCCGAAAATACAGTAAGTTGTATGCATTTTATTTGAGAGTTATTGTATTGGATGTCAATTCATAGAAAATATTTTTTAAGAAAAAAAAAACCGAATTCGATTGGGGAGGCCGGTGATATAAACTTAAATGGTGCACTCGTAGAGTCCATACAATGAAATAAAAATGGCTATAAGTATGTTTATAATGGTAGAAGAGTAAGAAACCTCAATTTCTCATGGAATCCACCATCAGAAATCAAGCTTGACAAAAATGTGTCTTGAAAACCTAGCTTGCTTGACAAACATAACGAAGAGAACAAATCGCCAAACGTGACCTATGCGTCATTGAAGAGTTCCATTTTGATCATCATCAGCAGTTCCACTTTATTAAATGTCACTTATTTAAATGTAAATGCTTGATTTGTTTATGAAAATACTAAAATCACTATATGCATCCCTTTAACATTTGAGGAGTTCCCTCGGTTTCTCATGGATCCCATCATCAGAACTCGAGCTTGACAAATGATTGTCTTGAAAATCTAACTTGCTTAGCAAACACAGCAAAGAGGACAATTCGCCAAACGTGACCTATGCGACGCATACTATGCGTCGTTGCAGAGTTCCGTTCTGATAATCATCAGCAGTTCCACTTCATCAAATGTCACTTTTTTGAATGAAAGTGCTTGATTAGTTGATGAAATAACTAAAATCACTATATGTGTGCCTTTCACATTTGAGGAGTTCCCTCGACCCCATCATCAGAACTCGAGCATGACAAAAATTTGTCGTGAAAATAGAACTTGCTTAACAAACACAGCTAGGAGGACAAATCCAATTAAATTTTCGTCTCCTAAAGGGTTGAAAATGGGGGTAAAATATTGAATGGGGAGCAAATTTTTTTAAAAGTGAGAGTCTACAAACTTTGTATGAAAGTTCCATATAATAATAGAAAAAAAGTAATTTCAGCGTTTTTCGAAATTCATCCCCTAAAGGGGTTAAAAAGGGGTTCAAAGTTTGTATGGGGAGCAAATTTTTTTTAAGTGAGGGACTTCAAATTTCTTACAGAGACTGTTTAAATAAAACAAAACTAATTACGGCGTTTTTTGAAATTCGTCCCCTAAAGGGGTTAAAAAGGGATTCAAATTTTGTATTGGAAGCAATTTTTTTTGAGTGAAAGACTTAAAATTTCTTACAGAAACTCTGTTTAAATTAAATACAACAAAACTAATTTCAGCGTTTTTTAAAGCCGGCACGTGGGAAAAGTAATTGCAATTTTTTGAAAATGTATCCCTTAAGTTGTAGGGTTTAATGTTAATAGTATGGAAAAAGAGTAAGTAATAAATTCGAAAAGCCACTAGAAATTTCGGTTTTAGTAATATAATACAGATAAATATATTAACTGACCTACCCGTACTAAGTCGTGGCGGGTTAGAAATGCTAAAGTATGTCTGTCTGTCTGTCTGTGTGTAACCCCTTCACGCTTAAACTGCTGAACCGATTTAGATGAAATTTGGTGTGAATATAGTTCGAGTCCGAGGAAAGGACATAGAATAGTTTTCATCCCTCCCTCCCATCCCTTGAGGAAGTGGAAGTTTGTATGGAACAGAAATAACTAGGTAACCGCCTGAAATAAGAGAATAGCAATAAAATTCTAACGCGATGACCGAGCTCTATGCAGACGAAGTTGCGGGCAACAGCTAGTATACATATATATATATACTTACAATCAATAATCGGTTCAGACATGACATGACGGAGTTTAGGAGTTATGGAGTAACAAACATTAAAAAAAAACATTTACCGAATTGAGAACCTCCTCATATCCTTTCAGTTTCAGAAAACAAACAAAAAAAAATAAAAAAATGCATATTGAAAACTAATAAACGGGTTACTCACGTCTGTAAAATATTGCATGTTGCCTATTCAGGACAGTGGTGGGACAGGACAGTGTAATACCCGCTTAAACACCATTAACACACATGCTGCGATTGCTGCGCTACGCTGTGTTGCCAATGCTGCCACCTGTCAGGACCGCCGCCAATGCCGCCATTTTATTTTCATATCCATCAGTGTTGCCAACTTAGCATATTTTCTGCTAAATTTAGCATATTTTCGACTTATTTAGCAGTTAAATTTTACGTTTAGCATTTAGCATATTTTTTAGCACATTTTTCTCAGGCCATGAATCTGTGAAAACATATAGCCAAAATTGAAAATCCAATCAAAATTCGATTTTTAGTGTGCATTAAAAAATGCAAATTGAACAACAGATTGTTGAGAAATCGGATGAAGAGCCCAATCCCAATTTATTTGATCAGCTTCCTCTTAATATTTTGCTTACACTGACGAAGAACATTTATATTTATACAAATAACCATATTTTTTATAACCAGAGTCACCACTATCAGAGTAGATAGCTATTTTTTATTTAATTTAGCTAATTTGATATGATATTTTAAGACGCAATATTGATGAGTACCTAGTGTGATTTTTATTTAGCATATATTTTTAGCACATTTTCAGAAATTTTAGCATATTTTAGCAGAATTTCGTACATAGTTTTAGCACTAAACGAAATTTCGAGTTGGCAACACTGATATCCATTCCGGCATTTTCATTCATTCATTTCCGGTTGGTTACGCGAAGCTACACGTGCCCGCGGAGAGAACGATTTTATCAAATATAATAGTGGTTTATTGTCTTTAGTACATAAACACATATAATTTTGAAGTGTAGAAAGTGGTTATAATTCTCGCACAGGGGATATAGTAATTTCTTACGTAAGTACATTATTTTGGCCATGTAATATTTGCCAGGGCACGCGCGCCGCCATATTGTATGATGGTGGTTTTGTATCATGAGGTCGCAATATTGATCGTTTCGTTTGCAAGAAATGAGTTCATCATAAACTATTCCGCGACATTGTAATAGCTATTTCTGATCTGCGAGTTCTTTAAATTGACCAGCTATAAACAAATGGTGACAACGGCGGAATAGGTATGCATTTAGCAGGTAACCACTGCGTTTTCAGGAACAAACGGCGTGGCTAGGGCAGATGAGCCGGATCCCGGATCGACAGCCAGTTCTGCCTAAAACGCTCAAAATATACTTAACCTAAATATCGGCTACTTTTATCGCGTACGTGAAATGGGTATAATTTGTAAAATCTGTCTTTTTCAGAAATGGTGGGCTCTAGAGTGTATGTCGGCGGTTTGCCGTTCGGTGTCAGGGACAGGGATTTGGAGAAGTTCTTCAAAGGGTTCGGAAGAATCAGGGATATTCTTATCAAGAATGGATATGGATTCGTTGTAAGTTTCAACATGTTGATAAACTACGAGGTTATTGTTGATTACGTGAGATAACACTGGCATACCATATAATATGTATTTCTATATTTATCGCTGGCATATATACCTAGTTAAGATAGCATATTGTTGAAAGTTTCTAGATGTTTACAAGCTTTTATTTAGTTTTAGGTTTAATTATTTACATATATATTATATTTGGTTGATTACAATGTCATATTATGTGAGCAGAAATGTACAGCAATAGAATTAGTCCTCAACTGATCAAGTATTCTAAATTGTGATCAACTATGAATATATGTATTGCCGTATAAACAGATGCAAAGCCCCTCTAATGCATAAAAGGCCTCATAGATATTTAATAGAAGTTGATTGTTTGTATATGCATTTTTGTTTAACAGGAATTTGAAGACTACAGAGATGCAGATGATGCTGTCTATGAGCTAAATGGAAAAGATTTACTAGGAGAAAGGTAATACTTTATTGACAGTATGTAATTAAGAGAAAACATTAAAATTTATTATTCACAGTATATCTATTTTATGTAATATAGTTAAGAATTTGGAAATAATGTAACTATAACATTCTAGTATTGGAATTATGAAAAAAATAGGTATATCTGCTAGAAGTTATTGGCTGTAGAATTTGCCTGAGTCTGTACGAAGTATTATGAAATTAATTCCTAATTTTTATCAAGTGAATGAATATCGGGATAAAAACCAGCTTATTCACATTTGTGTCAAATTTCATCCAAATCAGTTCAAATTTATTTTTTTGATTGAGTAACAAACATTCACTTTGTCATTTACTAATTATAAACATAGGATATTGTTTTTCCCTGGTTACCAATGTTAGGTAACAATCAACATTTTTTTTGACACTAAATGGTATTAACCTAATTTTTTATTTAATTATTTTATACTTAATTAATTTTCTTTATCAGCCGGCTCCACACTATTGCAAGATTTGTATGGAGATCTCATATATTTGACGATAAAGTACTTGTATGCAAGACTTGAAGACCCTGCCTGCTATGAATGATGTTCAATATGGTCATTTTTGTTCTTTCTTGATTTGTTTCATCTTTCCTATTTCACTGCGGAAGAATAAATGTTGTAAAGAGGACAAATGTTTGGATGTGATAGTAATGGCACTCCATTTTAACATTAACCAGACCTTGTATGAAGAATAAATGGGCAATACTCTGAAAAAGATGGTCTTATCTATTTTCAAACTGGTTTATCTAGAAGTTGCTCATATAACATGAGCCGGGGAGTAATAAAGCATGAGAGAATCTTGTACCCGCGCCGGTGAGTCTGATGTCTGCCGTGTTGGACGCATGAGGAGTGACGGTGAGAGTGGCTGGCGACGCGGGGCAGTGCTAACATGACGGATGCCCCCAGGGTGGTGGTGGAGCCGGCGCGAGGCATCGACCGCAGCGCTGATCGGTACCGGCGGGACCGCCACTACGAGCGCGACCGCGGGCGCGGCTCGCGGTACGAGTGAGTGTCCGCGCTATGTTGTAGGGTGACGGTGGAGCGCGCGCGGGGCATGCCGCGCGGGTCGGACCGCTGGCGCAGCCGCGACCAGCCGCCGCCGCGCCGCCCGCCGCCGCGCCGGGACCGGGACGCGTCTGTATTACACGCACGAAAAAACCAAGAGTAGATACATTTATTTGTTTTTGCACGTGAGCGTATGCCTTGTATATATTAGCTCCGAATGTTGCAAGTCACCCTGTAGATTTTTTGGTTTTACGAATACCGCGTATGCAGTATGCCTAGCCTCATGTAGACGAAACTTGTATTTATATACACCTTATGGATGTACTACTCTTCCGTCTTCACTGCCTACACGGCTGTAGCAGTAACACGAATTCATATGTCCAGACTGATTGCCATGTTTTTTTTATCCAACGGCGGCAAACAAGCGTACCGTCCACCTGATGGTAAGCGAACACCACAGAAGCCACGTTCGCCAACCCTTTATAGGTTTGAGTATTCGCTAACATTTTTATATTGAGAAAGATGCACATGAATATGGGTGCTTGCTTAAATGCTAGACTAGATGTAGATAACACAAGCTTCAAAGTGTACAAGACATCTCACTAATATGCAATTATAAATAAATTTATCTCGCTTCATGCAGACCTTGACGAGACACAATTTTCTAACATCATGTTTAAAATTAGATGTTAGTTACCTTTTTATGACAACATAATTCACATTCATATACAATTTTTTTTGTTAGAAACTGGTGTCTCTTCATTTAACTTTGTTATTTAATTGTACCTATAATTTATAATTATAGTTTTTAATTTACAATCCTCAGAATTGTTAATGGTACATTTAAATGCATTGTTATTTACACATTTGGATATGATATGCAGATTCAAATAATTTGCATTCCATATTCAAAAGCTTGTTGGTTGTTCCCATTTAACCTGTGTATGTTTAATCTCTCTAATATAACGTAGATGATCACTCATGTTTCTCTTCAGACTAGATATTGTCTTTCCAATCTAATGAGAATACAGTGTATTCGGGTATTGGTAAACACTTTGTCTATAGACCAGTGGCGGAGCGTCCATACAACTCGATTCCCAACGGCTTGCCTAATTTTCAGCCAGTCCACTTCTTTTACTACGGATCATGATGATTATTTCGGGCTTCCCTAAGAATATTATTGACGCGTCGCCACTGCTATAGACAATATTTTGACTGAATCTCATGCTATCAGCTATCACTTAGTAAAACTTATCCTATTTTGCAGCTGCATATTTGCAACATATCAGTGAGTAAAAAGAAAAATTTCATGATACAATCACTACATACAATTTAAAATCCTTAACATAAAATTGAATGAATGGGACTCTGAATATGAAACAAGCTTGAATGAATGTAGAATCTAATGTTAAATGATGACGCAAACCAGCGTTAGTCCCAAAATAACATTATACGACAGTTATAGTTTTGGGAAGGAGATAGCCGTCAATTCATATACACTGATGATTGGCAAAACTCAGTTCCATATCCAATCCAACCATGCTTGTGCCCAAGCACGTAGCTATAGAAATCGTAAGGGGGGGGACGGGTCATAAATTCACAACATATTTAGATGGAAACGCGAGCGTAGCGAGCGCGAAAATTTTCGAACATTATGGTGCAAATGCGGAAATTACTTCATACGCATCAAGTAATGAGACATGTAGGTAGATGAAAACGCGAGCGTAGCGAGCGCGAAATTTTTCGACCATTATGATGCAGGCGGGTGAAATACCTCATACGCATCAAGTCATGTACTTGTAAACGCGAGCGCAGCGAGCGCGAAATTTTTCGAGCATTATGATGCAGTTACGGAAAATACTTCATACGCAGCAAGTCGTCTAGATGGAAACGCGAGCGCAAAATCTTACGAACAGAACATGAATTTTTTTTTTTTTTTTTATATATTTGGGGTATCGTTGTTATGTATCGTTTAGAACTGCTTAAAAAATAAACCCCATAAAAAATAAAACCATGTTCTGATTATATTTTTGCATCCCATCGGCCTATGAATTTATGAACTTCGAATTTGTTCGTCATCATCAAAAATCATAAATTTAAGAGCTGGGCTCTTTTCGGTGGAGTAATCGCCATTCCATTCTTTTCTCTGCCACTGTCTTGAGCTCCTGATACGTCGTTACATTAACTTTTTCCTTGGCTTGGTCCATAAACGTCCGTCTCGGTCTTCCCCTTCCTCTCTTTCCTTCTGTTTTCCCCTCAACTATTTAATTTGTTCGTACTTAATGTTAATTACTACCCACGTATTTTTTTACTTTTTACTTTTTTTAACGTATGGCATTTATTTCGAACCGTGAGATCTTCGAGATGACAGTACGGTTGCCAGTTTTTGTTGCACTTTTAGAACCACCCAGGGGTCACGTGTAGGATAGCGGTGGGTACTTTCCCTACGGACGTGGTGCAACTTCGACCTCCCTTTGTCAAGTGAGTGGGCAACTTGACTGAATTAGAAGTTTTCAAGCCGCCCGAAGGCCTCCAACTTGGCTTAACGACTGCTGCCATAGACATCAGCTGGGATCAACGGCTTAACGTGCCTTCCAAAGCACGGGAGCGCTCAGTTAGTAACCACTCAAAGCGGTCACCCATCCATGTAATGACCGCGGCCCACGTTGCTTAACTTTGCATAACGCTTGCGGCACGCAGGCGCCGCTGGGCCACGAGCGCTCCATTCCCATTTATTCCATCCCTCATTTTTTTACTATCATATACCAATATACCTACCCTAAATGTGCGAAGCCCGACACGCACTTGGCCGGTTTTTCGGTGTGTTGTATGGATCAGTTAGGGTAGTGTTTGTCCAGCAACTTCGAAAAACTTGATTTCGGTAGGTATGTATGTACGAACGACGAGAACATAAATTAGACAATTTTTGAAGCGTCATAGCTAGGCTTTAGAGCTGCGGTTATGCTTAAATTATATCAAATTAATTACATTAAATAAATAAATATTTGTCGACAATCTTACACAAATCGACCTCGTCCCAAACTAAGCAAAGCTTGTACTATGGGTAGTAGGCGACGATATACATATTTATATAGATAAATAGACACTTAAATACATAGAAAACATCCAAGACTCAGAAACAAATATTCGTGCTCATTACACAAATAAATGCCCTGAGCGGAATTCGAGCACGGGACCCCCAGCTTCGCAGGCAGCGTTACTAACTACTAGGCTAAAGTGGTCGGCAAAAAAAACAGTGCAAAATGTATAGAAAGAAAAGTAGCCAACATACACATATGTAGTTACTTTCTTGTTAGAGGAAAAAATCGGGATTACACTGATTTTTTTTCTGGCTCTAGGAATTATCAGTGGACCATCGAGCCCTAAGGGGGGGGTTTGAACCCCCTAAACCCCCCCCTTATATACGTCCCTGCTTGTGCCAACTTGGCAAATGTACAATAAAGTATTTAATCACTCGCTAGTCTGAAGGATCATCTGATAAACTACCTGTTCAAATGGAATTATGAATTATCAGAAACGTCATAAAAATATGTATGTATGTAAATATTCTTCAGTTTCTCCAAACAACCACTTCTTTGTTTCGCTAAGAAACCATACGATTATTATGTTGTTCACCTCATATTTGTTATACAGTTATTGAATAGGCATGTTATTTTAAGAACTCTGTTTATTTCTCCCCTGATAGACTATATTCCAATACCGACATAGATTTTGGATTGCTGTTTCTGTAACAGTGGGCGAACTGAACAGGAAAAACTGACATGTGAGACCGACCTTACTCAGGCTCTAGTTGGATATTTCGCCATAGCACCCGACAAAATGCAGATGTGACATACCCCATAATGATTTCTTAAATGGCTAAATAAAATTTCAAATGTGATAATAATAATAAAATTCACCCTACTCCATCTGCTTCGTAGGCGATCAATTGTGTAAACAAAATTTAAAAATCTTTACTGATTTTTTCATTTTTGTTTACAGCAGTGACAATTACAGATATGGGCCGCCAACGAGGACGGAGTACCGGCTAGTCGTCGAAAATCTGTCTAGCCGCATTAGCTGGCAGGTAAGCAACCTCCGCGAGGACAAGATTGGGCCATCATCATCCCATCACCTCTCACCCAGGGTCTGGACTCATGCCGCTTGAGGGTCACCGACACGAGGGCAGGGCGTCTTATCAACACGATCACCAACACGCTTATACTGTAACCAAGTACACTCGGGACTATCTGAGGACGGCAACGGAAATGCGGTGCACTCTAAAGGGTCGTGGCCAGAGAACAAGGCAATCTGGAAGCGCAGGACCACTGACTGATGATCGTCGATGGACTGTGAACTACATTAAAAATGCTAAGAAAGCATGACTGCAAGCTGATGGAGATATATGTGTTCTGATGGACCAAGAAAATCAACCATGCATGGAGAGGCCAATTCCAAATAAATAAGGTGCGAGAAGACAAATGAAGTGAAAGAAGATGACGAGATCGGGATTTTGATCTCTCAATGGACCACGATTTTCATTCAAAAACTCACTTGTATTTTAAAAGACAGCATTGCAATAACTTATGATGAAGTCAATTTTAAAGTAGTAATTGTTGATGTTTCTTTGTAATTCATATACTTTTTTTTAAAATACTCAAATGAGAATTAGCATTTTCCATTTTAACTAGAATATCTGTCTTTTCTGTAACTTTAACTTTACACTTACTCACAAACTTACTTACGAGCTTATAGATAATTTTTAAAAACAACAGAAGGTGGCGATTCGTGCCCTGAGCCCTCGATGTAGTGCTGTGTGAGATGTGGTCTGAGCTGATGTTAGAGGGTATGGTCCGGCCCTCCCGCCGGACTCGATGACGCGACTCCGCCGCCGCCCCGCCCCGGACCTGGACCGCGCGTGCCCCGCCCAGGTAAAGTCGACCACGGGGGGCACACACAAAGGAGCCGCTCTCGTTATGTGCATACTCCCATTTAAAATCATTTTATACCTTCATCATTATTATGATTTAAGTTTAATTTCGACAGTTCACGCTAGGGCCGCATCGACTCTGATACTAAATTATTTCGATAGATATGGATTCATTTGAACAATCATGTTGATTTCCAAAAATATTTTTTCCTGCTTCGACAAGTTTTCGTATTTGTGTTTTCCTTTGAGGTGTAATTGTTTATGTAATTGGACCAGAACCAGAGAACCCATGATGAGAACCAGTTGACGGGGACGCAACCTGGACTCCTGACACAATCTTATCACGGTACACAGGCGGAGACGAAATATAGCAAAGCTGGTGGATGGAGCAACGCAATGGAATGCCTATTTGATCACGGAAATATCTCGGAGAGACGGACAGAGATGCTACTAGCCTTACTGACTGAAGAATTGGAGAAAGATTACCTACCAAGTATAACATCTGGCCAACCCTGTAGTTTGAAGGATGGAAGAGGAGCCCCTGAAAACAATCCTAACAATAAACAATTTACCAATAGGTAGCCAAATACGAAAACATTGTTGCAAACGTAAATTTATCTTCATTTTTTTGTTCATATTTATTTGTAACACATTCAAGAGAAAATAGGGAACTAGGTTTCATCTGTGCTTTTGGACGTTTCCTAAAGTCAGCTTCCACCACCATCAAATGTTATAATTTTACAGTTGAAACTTTTAAAATTCTCATTGTGTTTAATGATGATATCGTTTTTTATACCATCTTTCGGGGCTGAAAACCTTGATGCCAATTTTAATCTGAGGCTGACTTTTGGAAAAGTTGTATTGAACTCGTCTGAATTCCTCATTAACATGTTATATTGGTTGGCAGGACTTGAAGGATTATATGCGTCAGGCTGGGGAAGTCACCTACGCTGACGCCCACAAGCAACACAGAAATGAGGGGTAAAATTTAATGATTTAATGTCCAATAATGTATAAATTAGCTACATAGAATCCTTTATAAATAATCCTTTGCGATTTAGATATTTTAAAGTCTGCAGTAACCACCCCTAAACGTTCACTTTATAATGGTTTAATTAAAGTAATAACAGCTTTACTACTACAAAATTTTGTTATTTAATGATGAAACTATACAATTTACCATCTTTCGGGGCTGAAAACCTTGATGATACATATTTTTACTGATGCCTGTCGCCATCCAGAAATCTGCATATTGAATGACCATAGACCATTTTAACAAGATTAATTGATTAGTGTGGTGGAGTTCGCGACCCACTCGGACATGCGCGCCGCCATCGAGAAGCTGGACGGCACGGAGCTGAACGGGCGCCGCATCCGCCTGGTGGAGGACCGGCGCTCGTCGCGGCGCCGCACGCGCTCGTCCTCGAGCCGCTCCCGCAGCCGCTCGCGCCCGCGCCGCAGCCGCAGCCGCTCTAGGTAACACATCGCCCTCGGACATGCGCGCCGCCCTCTAGAAGCTGGACGGCACGGAGCTGAACGGGCGCCGCATTAACAAATAAGTCATGGCATTATACATACAATCAAACCATTGTATTAAATACTTTTTGAAAAGAACGTGGGTTCGATTCCCGCCTTGGGCTACACGCGGCTTTGGTTGATTTTTTATTTGTATTTGTTCTCTATCATCTTTGAGAAGGACGTTGACAGATGTACTAGTAGCAACACAACGATAGTTTTTCCGATAATGAATGATGATACTATACATTTTACCATCTTTCGGGGCAGAAGAGCCTTGTTGATAATATTATCCCTGACGGAGCACGGTAGCCGACCTGACCGGTGACGTTCGCCTTGGTATTCGTATTCTGAATACTGTACTTTGCAGGGCCGGCCGCAGCCGATCGCGTTCCAAGTCCAAGGGCAAGAGCAAGAGCCCTGCGGCGAAGTCCCGTTCTCGATCAAGATCCAAGTGAGTCACACATTTTCTTGAAAACTAAATGTCAGGCAACATAAAATTAATATCTCCTCTGGGTTGTACACAGTTGACTCTGTGTCTAACCACTCTAAGGCACGGAAAACTATGCTTATAAAGTGTCATTGACTGTTGTGTAGACATAAAATTTATGAGGCTTCGTAGGTTCGGCTTTTCGATAGACAATTATATTTTATTGAATGTGAAATTGTTCACTTCCTATTATTGATTTGCAAACTTGCAAAGGCGCTTGCATGGAAGTTAAAATCCCTTAAACATATCAAATACTGCATGGTCCTTCTTCAATTAACCTAGTATTCATTTGGCTAGGTGTGTTATAACTTGCGCTGAGCAAAATTTAAAAACGTAAGTACCTCGCGTACTTTAATTTTTAGTTTTACATGGGTTTAGAATCCCGTAGCTGTAGTTTGTGAGTTTAATACAATTCATATAATATATTTTATGCCACACCTGGCCATAAAGCGGCAATTACCGCACGCTCCGCGCGCGGGAAATCCCACTTCCTGGCCAGGGGGTGACATAAAATTTTGTACTTAACACGGGCGGTAATAAAGAAAGCCTCAGTTCGCATATTTATCGCCCTTGCCTTCGGCTCGGGCGTCAAATACCTGCGATTTGAGACATTCTTTGTTTTACCGCCCTTGTTAAGTAATGTACTATTATGTCACACCTGGCCATAAAGTGGCAATTACCGCACGCTCCGCGCGCGAAAAATCCCACTTCCTGGCCAGGGGGTGACATAAAATTTTGTACTTACCACGGGCGGTAATAAAGAGAGCCTCAAATCGCATGTTTATCGCCCTTGCCTTCGGCTCGGGGGTCAAATACCTGCGATCTGAGACATTCTTTGTTTTACCGCCCTTGGTAAGTAATGTACTATAATTAAGTAGTATCTAATACTCAGGGCTTCTTTAAAATGTTGTAATACATTACCTGGGATATTTGTGTGCCAACATTTTAAATAACACTATGTGCCGATACGCCGAGCGTAATAAAATTGTCGTACGTACTTATAAAATGTTGGCACATTGTTGAGTGTAGCAGTAGACGTGAAGTAAGCCCCAATGACTAGTATTGTGCGCGATGGCATCGCTTAGGGACCGCAGCCGCTCCAAGTCGCGGTCGGGGTCTGCGCGGCGCAGCGCCCGGCGCTCGGGCTCGCGCGCCGACAGGAAGTCCGAGGACCGCAATGGCCACCGCTCCAAGTCCAGGTCGCCCGATAAGTCCAGGTGAGTCAGTGTGTGCTTTCAATCCCGCTGACGGCTGTGTTTATTGCTCGAATTACTATTCTAAAGGACCCATTAATTTTAATTATATCAAAACTGTTGAATTTGGCTTGCCTTAAGAATATAAATTTCGGTAATATGTTTCAACATTGTCGTCGGCTTGTAATTAAGTAAATTCTATCAATTGGCTTTCATTTAACAAAATTGAAACTTGAGAAACCAGTTTATTGATAGCACAATTTGACAATTCATTTAACTCGTTCCGTGTTTTCCTGCATCCCGAAGAAAACCGGAGCTGAAACCGGCAAGGTGAGCCGCGTTGCATTGGTGGATAACCGCTTGGTTTTGTTTATACTCGTAAACCTAGATGTGTATACTGCTTGTCTTAGGCTGGAAACAGTGGTTGACCAACGGTCAGCGCGTATGGTCGGTCGAGCGTGTTTTGTATGGCCGCATACGCGCTGACGGTGAGCATGAGTATCGGTCTGAACGCACGTATGCTTTCCATACAGCGATAGCTACGTCCGACCGCGACCATACGCGCTGACTGTCGGTCGAGCTCTGTTTCCAGCCTTATAAACTGTATGCTTTGTATTTTTTTTGTAGAGGTAGGTACTCATGTTTTAGTGTAATTAGATGATTTCCACTTATATTCAAGTATTTTAAATGCAAGATATACCCCAGAATATTGTTTCGTGTTAATTTTGCCTGTTGAATTTCTAATTTTTACGTCGTCCTAATCCTCATATTATTGTCTCAATAGGCATGATGACTGTGAATATAAAACAGTAAAACTATATAACCATATAATGAAACGCAAATAAAAGATTACAAAACAAGTATTTTTTTTATTATATTAAGCGGGATTAATTAATATTTTTATAAAATAAAACTACCAAATACGACAATCCGCCATGATGTTCTGAACGCCAATCAGAGCGAATGACGTCACGTTAGAGTAAACAAATGATCATAACCTATGTATTGTTCTCGTACTTTTCTTAATACATATTATAATATCTTTATGGAAAGATAATATTTATCCTAAAATATATCCAAATGTGTTGTAGTTGGTGGGTACAAAAATAAAAACTCATATTTACTATGAATTAATTTTATTTAATTAACGAATCTTGTAGATTAATTAATCCGCAGGCAATAGTAATGACATCATCAAGTACTTTGACTAGATTAAAATTGATACATGCATGTGGCTTCAACATATTAAATTCACGTAAACGTCTAATCACCCTCTCAACGTGAATTCTTAAGCTGGCAATCTGTTTTGTTTCCCTCGCCTCACTTTTAGATAACTTAGTTCCAGTTGTAACACTTGGAGGCCGTACTAAGTGTACCCCCTGTGTTCTTAAATATTGTTCTACATGTTTGAATCCCCTGTCCGCCATGACATACATACCTGGCTGCAAACTTTTTAAGAAATCACATGTTTCAACTGAACATGTATCGGTAATACGCCCTCCATAACCTGGTGAAATATAGTTTACCAAACCATTTGGTGTACATGACACCAGATATTTGATAGTGTTACCTTTTTTGTATTCTGACCATGAGTGAGCTTGATTGAATGCCTTCGAAGGCTTTTGCACCTCAATTTCCAAGCAGTCTATAATGCAACTAACTTTATAATATTTATGACGAAAAGCCATAGGCAAAGTTTTTTTAATAGAATCTTTATCTAATTTTACGATAAAAGGTCGCATATAACTAGCTATTATTGGTGTCGTTTTTTGAAATATTTTGCTGGCGTATGTTGGAGCAATGGCAAAATCATCTGCAAGCTCTCTAAATGGGTTATTTAGTCTAATTTTTTTTAAACACATTAATATGTGGTTTGCAGGTATTCTGGCTTGTTCTTCAATTAATTTTATTAGGTAGTAACAGCTTTTAGGAACTCCAATATATGAACGTGGATTTCTTGTTATCTTCAGCAGTGTATATTCCAAAAATATTGATGCCTCCTGTTTTTTATCTTCTTCAATTAACTCGCTGCAATCTGAAGTTGATTTGATCTGGAGAGATGCTGTTGAGGGTGATGATTCTCTAAGTGTCATAGAATTTGTATAAGAAACATCACTGTCAGATTCTTCTTGAATGTTAAATAATTTCTTAGAAGGATTTTGTAAGTTAGACGTTAACGGTTTGGCAAGAGTAGTTACACTTTTAATTTTGAAAGGTGATGTCGAAACGGATTGATGAAATGGTTTCAATGGAGATGTCATCTGGTTCACTAAATTAATTCCTGTTTGAATGGCTTTACTCCTGAACTTATTTTTTATAAGTACTTGAATGCATTTATTTTCCATCTTCTGTGCATCTTGTGAAATATTTTCTTGCAAAACTAAAAAAAAAGAAAATAAACATTACTCACAACAAAAAGACTACTAAGTACTCAATAGGAACAATATATTAAGAGGAGCGGTAGGGCAAACTCTCCATACAAACTTTGTGCAGGATTTTCTTCATTTGTGTTTGCATTAAAGCTATGATTTTTGGTCAGTATGCTTATTTTTCTGTTAGCTATTTCGTGATGTATTTTTTTTCATTGATATTACTTTTAATTTTTTTCATTTTTCATTTTTTTGAAATATTTAAAAATTTCCACATCACTTTCTTCGCATATCTAATATTTACATCCAAAAAAATATTACATTCATT
Organism: Cenopis cana; assembly: GCA_951800055.1. Taxonomy (NCBI): domain Eukaryota; kingdom Metazoa; phylum Arthropoda; class Insecta; order Lepidoptera; family Tortricidae; genus Cenopis; species Cenopis cana. The sequence continues at coordinate 10,186,443 of OX637472.1, forward strand.
AGTGCCAAAACCTATGAATAAAACGTGCACTGAGTTTGTATGGAGAATTCCTTGCCCACCCCTGCGCCTTAAGACCTTTTATATAAAATATTAATAAATAATTTAAACAAATAAATTCTTCAGACTGCCAGCTCCAAACTAAGCATATTGATTTGCTTGTACTATGAATATTGGATAACGGACACAAATTACAGCTGTACAGTCAGCCCATGAAAATGTTGAGCATACTTAGAACCTTGTCACATCGAAATCTAAGAAATATTTAGACTGAAACGTCATAACATTTGAAACCTCTTTAATTTGACAAAGTACTAAAGTGCTCAACATTTTCGTTGACCCACTGTACAACTATTTGTCTTCATCACACAAACATTTTGCCCCTAGCGGGATTCGAACTCACAACCATAGGTTTAGTGGCTACGGTCACTAACCACTAGACCAATCAGCCTGTCAAATAAAATATAACGAAAGGTCACTTATCAAACACAAACAGGTTCGGCAAGGTAAAAATAAACTGAATCAATTTGTGTAAATACCTGAACTTCCACATGAAGGTTCTCCAATTTCCAAGTATTTTGAATCAACATTTTTTTTCTCTTCAATATCCTTCTCACATTCTTCAATTAACATCTGTCTCTGTCTTTTGACAGCAAATTGTCGTTCTGTTGTTGTATCAAATGTTCGCTTTCGTCTATCGGGTTGACATGTAAATTTTGAAGGAATGCATCCTGGTTTCATGCGAATTTGTGACACTGACCCCATTAAATGATACTTCATATAATTTTCCATATCATTTGGCAACTGCAATTGAAATAAAATACCTGTTATTATAATACAATGGTGGTGACCGATCATTTAAAATTGTTTCTATCCTGAGTTCAACCACTCTAAAAGTGGCTTTATTATGACATGGAAATGTAACACAGGATTCTACTTTCATTATAAATTAAGGCTAAACCTTGACTGTATCTTTATAATAATATAAATAAAAGGCAAAGGTGACTGACTGACAGATCAACCCATAGCCGAAACTACTGGTCGGATCGAGCTGAAATTTGGAATAGTAATAGTTTGTGTGACGTAGACATCCACTAAGAAAGAATTTTTCAGGATTCAGTTCGGTTGGGGTGCACTTATGGGGGCAAAAATCGGGGCGGGACTCAGAAATTCCACGAGATGCTTTAGTGTGTATTTATGGCGCGTATCGGGATAAATAAAATGAACTTCACGCGGACGAAGTCGCGGGCAAAAGCTAGTGTATCTATATGTATAAAAGGTGGCAAATTGATAAGATAGATTTGATAAACAAAACCTAACCTCAAAACATTTGTACATTTGTTTATTCATTTAAATCTTCGAACAAGGACTATAAGTTTACAAAATTAAGTAAATACTTACGTCAAAGTGATCTTCACAAAAGTAAAGCTGAGTTGTGGGCAAAATTCCTGTTAAATCACGCCTTGCAAGCCTAAGCCACTTAACTCGTATTGTTTTTTCGTATGGCACGAATACAAATAACTTGTTAGGAGTTTTTATTGACGTATTAGTACACAGAGGAACCGAACACCACCTATACGATTTCGAATTCATGTTTTAAACACATAAAATAACTTGTAATTTGGAAGAGCGTTTGTGTTTGCACTTTGTTTACCTCTAACGTGACGTCACAATCGACGCCATGACACTTTGGAGCGTTTTGGTGAGATTTTTAAACTTAAAATTTAAAATGCAATTTTTCAATATAAATCTTGTTTTTTTTTCCGAAATATGATATTCGTTACAATTAGTATATATTTCCGAATATGATACAACAGTTTTTCAAAATCTGTCATCATGCCTATTGGGTATGTCGGCATCGTTTTCCCAAAGTGTATTTGCCCTAGAATAATTTAAATATAATGTTATTCTCTCACCTGCAGGGAAAGATCCCGATCCCGCAGCAAGGAAGCGGGTTCTCCCAAGCGCGAGGAGCGCGAGGAACGTCGCGTGAGCAAGTCTCGCTCACGTTCCCGTTCGCGATCTCGTTCTGCGTCCCGCGGCCGCTCCCGCTCACGCGACCGCTCCGTCTCCCGCTCCCGCTCCCGCTCACCCTCGCCGCGGCAAAACGGCGACGCCCCCGACGACCGCTCGCCACGCTCCGGCGATTAATTAGGCTTATACAAATTACTTTTAAGATCGTCTTTACTACTATACTGGCAAGATTACGCAGGTAAACAGACATGATTAGCACAACGTAATTGTCATATTTTCTGAAATCATGATAGTGCTTATGACCGGTTATTGGACCCATCTGGTTTACGGTCTTTATTAGTTAAAAAACGCTCATCTATTTAGGCCATTTTCTGTTTAATTGAGACATTTTATCAATGTTACTATCTAGAACAGGACTATTGCGAGTTAATGGCATCAAGTATTTTTATGGATATATAACAATCTCATCGTACCCTTTAATCATTTTATTGGTATCATCAATACTTTTGTCAAAATTGTAAATCAAATTATTTTAAAACTTGTAAGGCCTCTTAACCCTCAGGTGGGTAAATGCTATCGAGTTCGCTCTAAATAGGACAAAAATTTGCTAATTTCGATCAGTATAGTATTTTTGATATTAGCTTTAAGTCATTTTTATGGGTGTATTTTCATTCACCAATTCTAGATCTCTATTCGGCGGCGCCAAAGTAATGTCACATATGGCGATGTAACTTCGGTTTCATAGATTTGTAAGATGGGGAGGTTAGCAACTGTCGTCATGTGGAATCCATTTTACAGCACTGTTGGATAGACTTCTTAGTTGTTCACAGTAGTATTTTAATGTAATGTATAGCTTCAAGAAACAGAATAATTTAGTTACAACAGTCCCCTCCCCAGCAATAATAATAATTATTACGGGCGACCAAACTGGTTTTGTATTTGGTTGGTACTCTTAAGCCGGGGATTCACTAGGGGCCAAATGTCCTGCGACACGTGTCGCCAGCGACGTCGGGTGAAGTAGCGCGACGTTGCTGGACTTCACTCGACACGTCAGGCAACATCGCGCGACATGACTTCGTTACGGAAATAAGTCGCGCGATGTCGCCAGATATGTCAGGCGCGACGAAGTTTCGCGAAGTCGCACGACTTCGCCTGACGTCGCTACGGACATAAGTCGCCAGACATGTCCGGCGAAATCGGCCGGCTTCGCTTGACTTGTCGCAGAGTCGCAGACACATGTCGTGGGACATTGGTTACCCTAGTGAATCACCGGCTTAAGGTTCTTTTTTGACTTTCCGGGCTAGTGAACAATTGAATTCAGGCGTAGGTACTTTGGCGTTACTTGACAAGACAAGAAAGTAACTCGACAAGGAAGTAACTTATGAATTGACTTGTGTAATTTCATGTTAACTTTCTTGCATTTAAAACTTACCATGAATTTTTAGAGTATAAAAGCGTATTATGTCCATTTTTATTTTATTTTGTAACAGGTTTTGACACGGTTTCAAAGTACATTGTTACCTGACTGACAGGCAGGCAATTGGAGGCAATCCTATTTGATAGGCTCACATAGTATTTTGTAAATACTGAATTTTATTATTAGTTCCAAATAATTACGAATAAATAAAAGTTACTAGTATTTTTGGTTTTATTTAAGTACCAAAGAGTAGGGCGACTATTGTGCCCGCACTGATAGAAGATCCCTATGACACTGACATTTCTGATAGCGTTGTACAAGTTTCGATGCTTCTACATTTTTATGCAGTAATGTGGGTCGACATGATTATTAATTTTATTATACGCACTTTTGAAAATGAAATAATTTATTCGTGACAACATAATAATATATACAAAATACAAACAGACGCTCCAAGCACTTTTTTTGTATAATGTCTAAACCAATAAAAACAAATGAAAACAGTTCATAAATGTTTTTTTTCATGTTCAAAGTACACCTTCACTCCGACCTTTTAAATGGTTAGCGTGGTGGGCACGACGAAACAACCACTTTATAGGTTCTTGGCGGTCAAAGGGTTACTTCTTTCAGAATGCCCTATAAACACAGCTCAGTAAAATTTTTGGCAGCCTATTGTGCCCGCGCGGATAGATGATCCCTATGACACTGGCAGTGACAGTTCATTTCTATAACCTTGGAATAGCGTTGCTGTCACATCGAAATGTTAACCCTTTGACCGCCAAAGCGATAGTGTGTCGTCGTGCCCAGTACACCAAGCACTGTTTTTTGGTGTAATGTCTAAACCAATAAAAACAAATTAAAGCAGTTCATAAGTGATGTTTTTTCGTGATCAAAGTACACCTTCACTCGTGGGCACGACGACACACAACCACTTTATAGCTTCTTGGCGGTCAAATGGTTAGTAAGCATCTTTGGAATTTGTTAGGGTTCCGTAGTAACGCTTATAGTTTCGCCATGTCCGTCCGTCCGTCTGTCCCCCGTTTTTCTCAGTAACCGTTGGTACTAGAAAGCTGTAATTTGGCATGAGTATACATATCAATGACGCCGACAAAACGGTAGAATAAAAACTTTGAAAAAAAATTTTTTTAGGGTGTACATGTAAAGTTGTGGTGCAATTTTTTTTTTCTTCCAAATCCCATCGTGTGGGGTATCGTTGGATAGCTCTTTCAAAAATATTATAAGGTTTTTAAAAGCATTTTTTGATTAAAGAATTGGTTGGCGTGATATTAAGCTTTGAAGTGATAATTTTTGTTATGGTCAAGGGTCCCCCCCCCCCCCCCCCCCTGCCAGCTAAACGGTGGCTACTAGGCATGTGAAAAAGATCATGGTAGTAGTGAGTATATACGATGAATTTAAAAGAAAAACTCACAGCTATAGAGCGGACGTTATTTGAAGATCCCTATGACACTAACAGTGACATACCATATAGTGATGTGCATGTGTCGATACTTCAATTGTTTTATTATCTGTGGCGGTTCTTATCAGCGTCCTCTCACGTACATTAATTTAAACCTCAAATGCGGTTATCGTGTAAAAGACGTTTCTGGCTACTAAACCACCATTTTTAGGGTTCCGTTTCCGAATGGTCCAAACGGAACCTTATTGTTGTCACTCATGCGTGCTTCCGTCGGTCGTCTGTCACAAAAATATTTTTCGAAGATGTTTTCAACTTCCCTTTGACCTATTGACATAAAATTTGGACATAACGTATTCTTACGCCGCACCAGAAGAAAGACCAGTACCTACAGGTCAAAAATGACCTGTGCCGCAGTGAACGTGTTAAATAATAAATAAATATGTGATTTAACGTTGTTTTATTTTTACACAGTCACGTAACAATTTAAATGAAATATAAGACACGTTTTATTATTATCACTTCAATTATCGACATGTGTTATCGACAGCACCGCTTCCTTAGTCGACACAGACCAACGATATAACATTTGCAGTACGTCACCGTGTATATTCCGTTAAGCATATTTCTGGGAAATAAGGGACAATTCAAGTTTCTTTCATATTGTTATTATGTAAATGTTACAATCCTAAATAAATTAATTAGCTACATTCCCAAAAGATGCTTATTAACATTTCGATGTGACATCGACGCTCTTCCAAGGTTATATAAATGAACTGTCACTGCAAGAGTCATAGGGATCTTCAAATAACGTCCTACGTATAAGTAGACAATACTAGTTAACGAGTAATAGTCGAACTGCAGAAATGTACTTTGCAAAAGCAAACTTTCGTACAATTTCCATTGATACCTTAGATAATGTTGTTAATTCTGTCAAAAACATAGTAAATATAAATTTGCGAACTTTTTAGTCCACATATGTAACGGGTAGACGACTACGGAACCCTACCTTGCGCGTGGCCCGACACGCACTTGGCCGGTTTTTTATTGGTTTAGACATTACAACCAAAAATACAGTGATTAGCGTACTGGGCACGACGACACACTATCGCTTTGGCGGTCAAAGGGTTAACAGCGTTGGTTGAGATTCAGATATCCTTCCAGCATTATGATATGCATGCTGCTTGTTTTTCCAACTTACTGCTGTAAACGAAATAAAATACTGTTTTAATCTTTTGTAAACAATTGTTTATTAACATTTTATTTCTCATTGTATCACTGCACATATACACATTCATCGCAAACACTCGCTGGCAAATTTATCACCGTAGTAGCAATATAATGACTTTTATTCTGATAGAATCTATCTATGGAATTAATTCATGCCCCTTAGCAGGGAGCGCTTTCATTTTTCTTTCAGAATTGCGCAATGTGAATATACTCAAAGGTAAGATAGGAAAGAAGGCAATTGTACGTTGTCCGCCCGGGACGAAACATTAAGGTGGTATCTCCAGGTTCACATGCAAAATAACAGCCTAAGAAAATAGCAGATTCAAAAAGATAAGCTACTTAAATAAGAAATGGAATGATTAAATGTTTTTATCTTTCAGTATACTCACAAATAGTTTTATAAATACCTTCCCGATTCTGATAAAAAAACTGGGTCCAAAATAGAAATCAAGAAGCAAATTTATCTTCAGTCAATTGTAAATGTGTTCAAAAATAATAATTATACAAAAAGTTCAATAAAATTTAAGCAAATCCACTATAATCATAAATTGTAATAAATAAAATTAAAAATATTGTAATTTTATTGGTGTGAAATATTATTCTTAAAATATCATCAAAAAGAAAAATGAAAGTGACGTGTTACCGTGATCAATTTTAAGTACAAAATTATGATAGGTACTATTTTAGTACGATTGTCCGGGTAATATGTTCTATTTTCACATAATTTAACTTACATTTTGTCATCTTACAAAATTAAATACAAGAACATTATTATTGATCATCAGTCTATTCATAGTTTGATATAAATTTTACAATTTTGTCGATCTAACCTTTTAAATCTACATTCGAGTCGAAAAGGCAACATAAGAGGTACTTACACCCTCCTTACCAAATAATATCTACATCTGCTCGAGAAATGGTAGGTACTTAATTAAATATGATAAGATTTCATATAAAATGTGATTGATCGAGTGCGGTCGGCGCGCAACCGCTCGCGCCGCGGAGCGCGCGGCGGCGCGCCGAGCGCAATAAATAGCCGGACCACGTCCTATGTTGCCTGATCGCCGCCATATTGTCACAGTACTCTTACAAAAGTAATGGAGAATATTCTTAAATAACTAAAACTTAATAGTTTTTATACACAATGACTTAGGTTTCGACATTTTGTTTCTTATAAGTACTCGAGTTATTTAAACCTATGGACTAATTACGTGCGTGATGTTAGTTTGTTGGCATTGTCTGTGGTCGGGGGCGGCCCGCGCGGCCTCCGCGAGGCGGCGGGGACGGTCCCCGCGCACGGACGCGTGCTTACAGTACTTCAGCTAGGAAGCAAAACAACGGAAAAAATCTATGTCGATTTTAAAGAAAACCTGAACAAGATTTTTTAAATCAGAAATAACTATCAATCATCATAATTATAGGAACATATGACAATAATTAGTCAATCACAAAATAATATATGTATAAAACTGATTAACGCGTGATTCGCGTCCTTTTTCATAAATTAGTCTAAAATCTTATTTTACGCACGTTTTGGCTTCTATACTGGTGCGAGTCTAGAGAGGGACAGTTTAGAAATGGTGAGAAGCTCGGAGAAGCGATACGGAGACCATTATATACTTGGCAGTAAAACACTTCACAGCCGTCTTTAGCGGTGTTCAATGGTATTCACGTCAAGAACGTGTTTGCAAGCTGACATCGTCGCGGGAGGGACGTGATAGGGTTTAATTGAAGGGATCAGTATCGTTTCTGGAGCGGCGTGGTCGCGCAGCGGACCGAGACTGCGCGAGCGCGCTTCGCACCGGTTAACTACAGAGATCGCAGACGTGGACCCGGTCCACCCGGCCTCTCGCCGCGCGCGGTCCTCGCCTCGCCTCCGGCCACCACCGGAGTCTGCACCTTCCTTACTCATCTCGGGTCAACATCAGGAAGCGCGTTTCAGGCGACGCGCGTCGATATGAGGCGAAAAAGCGATCCGCTCCGCCGTTACTATTTACAGAGGCTCACGGATCGCGCAAATAAATACATCGGAACTTAAACTAGCCGTTTATACAGATGTCACTTTACACTTTACGCTATATATACACGCGGCGCACAGCCAGAATCGCGTTAGCGTCCAATAAATAAGTTAATGTCTGCACTACACTTGTGTCGCGAACGTCGGCGGTAGGCAGTGGTCGTCCAAGACATATACCCCTCCACCTTCTAGCGCCCGCTTAACTAGCGACGTATCACTGCAACAAGAAGAAAACACATGTTAGACCTCCCTCTTCACTAAAAACTATAGGTAACTACATATTTTAGTTTTTTAGTGTGGTAATTAAATAAGTCAATGTTTTTTTCATTAGAATGATGTTTAAATTGGATAAGAGGGAACTAAATATTTCTTATTTACTAATAAGAAATATTTAGTTGTTTAGTTGAAATGTTTAGTTGTGTTGTGTTGTTGTTGTTGTTGTTGTTGTATCAAATCAAGAAGCTCAAAGTGCTCAAATTAAGAAGGTACAATTCAAGAGTAGTTAATAAAAAAGAGAGGGGAGGAGGAGAGCAGCTACAGAGTAGTCAATAAAATATGACATTAATACTGACCTATTGGCGCAATACGCGGAGTCCTGCGACAACCGCGATAGGCGCGGGTCGAGCGCAGCCAGTAGCCGCGCTGCGCTCTCCGTGTTGAGCGTCTTGCGCTTGCACTCCTCCGCCGCCGCGTTGTGTGCGTTCTGGCACTCGGGCGCCGGCGCGTCGCACTTGCCCCACGTGTTGCGGATCACGCGCCCGCCGCCGCCCGCGTTCGCGGCGTTCTGTGCGCGCGCTTCCGCGTCTGCCGCGTGCTGCGCGCGCTTGCGTCTCCGCCGTATGCACGCCACCGCCACCGCCGCTGCTAGCGCTGCCGCCGGCACCGCCGCTGACAGCGCCGCGATCAGAGCCACGTGCCGCCCCGATAGTGTATCCTGCTCCGGCGTTTCTCCGCCGACTCGCGGCATGTTGACGCCGGGCGGCCGCGCCACTATGTCCGCAAGCGAGACGGTGCAGGCGCGGCCGCTCCAACCGGGCGCGCACGAGCAGAGGAAGCCGTCGACGCGGTCGCGGCAGGTGCCTCCGTTTCGGCACGGCGACGACGCGCACTCATCTACGTCCACGCTGCAGTCCTTTCCGGCGAAGCCAGGCCGGCACCGACATTCGTAATCGTTGTCTAAAACGAGGCATTCCCCGCCGTTTGCGCAAGGTTTAGCTAAGCAGAGGTCGACTCTGGTTTCACAGCGAGGGCCTACAAATCCAGGCGCGCATTGGCAGCGTTGTCCGTCTATTAAGTCCACACAGGTGCCGCCGTGTTCGCAAGTGACCCCTGCGCAGTCGTCGATGTCGATCTCGCATCGGTTGCCGCGGAAGCCGGCGCGACAGGAGCAGCGGAAACCGTCGCCGGCGCGTGTGCAGGTGGCTCCGTTGCGGCAGGGCGCCGCGGCGCACGGGTCGGCCTCGAGATCGCAGTCGGCGCCGGCGTAGCCGGGCGGGCACAAGCACACGTAGCCGGTGGCGCGAGGCTCGCACGTGCCGCCGTGTCGGCAGGGTCGGTCGGCACAAGTCAGGCGGCGCGTCTCGCAGCGCGCGCCCTCGTAGCCTGCCGGGCAAGCGCAGGCCAGCTCGCCGCCTTCATCAGGCACGCAGGCGCCGCCGTTGAGGCACGGCCGCACAGCGCACGAGTGCAGGGACTTCTCGCAATCGGGGCCGGTATATTCGGGCGGGCAGACGCAGGTGTAGCTGCCCTGGCCGGTGTTGTGGCACGTGCCCCCGTTGCGGCACGGTCGATGGTTTGTGCAGTAGTTGAGGTCTTGGTTGCAGAACAGGCCGCCCCAGCCCTCCTCGCAGTCGCAGTTCCAGGGCTTCGAGCAGGTGCCGTGCACGCAGCCCGGGTGCCGCTCGCATTGGTCGCACAGCTCGCCCACCCAGCCCGAGTGGCAACTGGAAACGAACAAAAACGTTCATTAGCTCGAATGGGACGTGATAACAAGCGACTAAAAAGTTTGTCTTTCGGAACAATGAGGAGGATGAATGATTTAAACGCGGAGGGAGGTTGTAGCGCTTAGCACAAAGGTGTGAAGTGGATACTCACATGCACTCGTCGGGCTTGAGGCAGTGGCCGTGGTCCGTGTCGCAGCCGGGCAGGCAGCGCGCTGCAACAAAAGAACGAGTTCGTTAGCGCCTCACAAAGACAAAACGCGTACAAAGGGATGCTGCTTAATGGATTTCTTTAAAGACATCCGTGTAACAACGGATGCAATACATCGAAGGGAAGCGAGTGATTATTCGAATATCAGTTTGATTGCAGCATCTCGCGAGCCGCGGGAATTCGTAAGGACACGCCGCGCAACAAAGAGAGAGGTTCATTATTAGCGTCCCGGCCGGGGGCGAGGTCGCTCCTCCAACCATTTATCTTCGAAGCACTATCACACTACGTACAACCTTTCAAAATGACAGTTACATTACAACTAAAAAAACAGTATAAAATAAATTTTGTATCATATAAACATGCCTCCTTCCTAGTTATAAATTGGAACTATCGGGATCCATCAGATTCAGCAATGGAGAGATATTTTATAAAGACGAATATTTAACTCCGACGTGATGTATTACAGGCGTATATGTGCGCATCGTTAACTGTGTGATTTACGCTTCATGCAGCGAACGAACCTTACCCTGTTCTAGCGTTACCAAAAGAGAAAACGAAGAGATGTACGCGAGTCGGTCGAGGTGCATTACTGTGCAAAAACGCGTGCCTACAGCGACTACAAAAGGCAAGCCGGCAGTGTATGTGGCCGGTGGAAAAAAATGTGTTTTGAAATAAGAAGTGCGGCGCGGAGTCGTACCGGTCGGGTGCGCATGGGCAAGTTATCGGAGCGAATACAAAGGGGGCAGATAGCGCGGGGAGACTTACTAACCGTCGCTCGACCGTTACTGTTCCCCTCACTAGAAAAATACTAGACGCCATTTTGCTCATAACCACCATTCCAAATGCAAATGCGAGGCTTATTCACTTTCTAAATTAAATAAGGAAGCTCTCTGTGGATCCGTCGAGTAAACCTCGAGAGGATTTGAGGCTCAGACGAGCCGGAGCTAAATAAAAGAGATTAGCCTCGGCACTCGGCGCTTCCCTAGACCGTAAATAGGTTCGCTAAGCCCGCCCCGCTCGCAACGCAATCCGCTTACGAATCACTCCGCGAAATTGGGGACTATAGTCGCAGAAATTCCGTTTCCATTGTTATTATCCGCCGTAAAGGAAATTAAAAACAATTCGCTTTCAGACCGTTACACACTTTCGCGAGTGAATCAAAGTACCCGTTACAAATTCATTCATTTTATATTTATTTACCTCGTGACCTTTCGTTTAAATTGAATTTCATAATAAATGTTTACGACTCGCATGCATAGGTGGCGGCCGGCGCAACAAAGGGAGATCAAAGCGAGTCAAGTGCGAGCTCGTTGCTCGGCGCCACTCCAGAGCACTCCCACTCTTATCTTGACCCCTTGAGGTAAAACGGGAGTCGTAAAAATTACACTCCTAAAACTAATAGTAGGGCACGAGTGGGCGTAAGACGCCGCGGGGTGTTTTTACCGTCCTGCAGGGCTATTAATTATTATCAATGGCATGAGCAGTATCGATTCGTAATGAAAGGCTTTCGTGCACCGCAGTGCGACCGGCCAAGGTCCCTAGTTCCCGGCCTTCAGTGAGGCCAGGTAGGAGGCGACAAAAAGCGACCTTCCCGCGGCCCCACGTGGCTACAAATATTTAACTATTCCACATCTGCCTATCGAACGGATATTAGGAGCGCATGGGATTCGCTAGGTACTCCACACGGCGTGGACCAGAAGGTTATATTCGTGAGAATCGTGAGAACCTTACTCTCGTTTACAATTAGGTGAAATTAAGCGGCCGTAAAGGGTCCTGGCGGCTGGCCTATCATTAGCGGGAGAACGGAGATAATGCGCTCGGGACATGCAAATAAGTTTTCGGGATTGTAAAGCTTTCCCAGTAGGCAGATCCGTACTTACCGTTCGGCAGGCAGATGTGAGCACCTCGCAAATTTCGTGACACGGTCAAGAACAGGGCTTATTTCGTTCGGTGTTCAGTTCTCGTTTTAAAAGTGTTTTTGACCCGGTTCATCGCTGCTGTGTGTGTGCGCGCATACAGCGTTGTTTTCATTTCATTATGGCCGCTTCTCTCGCTTTTACATTTTCGTAATCGCCGATACAAACCGAACTGATAGGGTTGGCGAGACTTTTATTGGTGTATATATTTGAACGTACGATCGTTTAATGTTCGCGAATGGCTGTCGCTTTCACACGTTGAACATCAAAAAAGAGTACATTCAATAAAAATTCTGCGATTACATTTAATATTGAACGGAATTGGTAATAGGTGGTTGCAAGGCACCAGGGTCGCATGAGTACGGAGTGGAGGCTGCGCGCAGCCCTGGTGTGCAAGCGAGAGGGCGGTGTGGCGCGCGGGCGTCTCGCTCTCATTTTTTGCGGCGCCGGAGTGTGGGAACGCGGCGGCAGGTGGGGCTGCTGAGATTGCGACGCGACATCCGCTCCCCACAATGCATCTCAGCACCGCTTTGTTTTACCGAGACGCGATGTTTAACATACGCCAGGACCTTACATTTGAAACGTTTAGATTCGCGAATTATTTCAGCTTATTATTGATAGTCTGACATTGATGGATGGCTTGTTTTGCTTTGTTTGGGAATGCGTGGCGATGATTGACAAACAGACCACACTAGAGGACGCCGGTCGCACGCCTCGTGTTTCAACTTGTGTGAATGACGATGCAAGTGATGACTGATGAGTCGTTTTTGTCGCTTCGAATGTTCCCAACTAATAAAATAACCAACTTTATCTTGACATCGACACTAAACCGCGATGCCTACTTCGTACTTTTCGTAGCGGAACTATTTCAATTTAAAAATTCCATACTAGATTCTAAATATTTTAATTGCTCTAAACAATTACTAATAAAAATTTATGAACCGAATACTTGTACGAAAACATTATAATCTGGCAACTATAATACGAAAAAGTTGTTAATTTATTACGAGTCATTTACTTGGAGGTCGAGCATTGGCCACAGGAAGTGGATGTAACCTTATAAATTATATTCATAGGCTAATATTATTAGCTCGTGTATAATTAAAGAACACGATTTACGGTGGGGATGCCACTACATAATTGAAGCTATTTACATTTTATGCATGGCATATGCAAAAACAAGAAAATGCTTCATACCGCTTTGAGAAAATATTCAGTTTCATATCTATCCCCAAACGAATTGAAGTCATATATTGTGACTACGTTCAAGTTGCCAATAATCGAGCAATTCGGTTGGAGCAATTAATGCATTATCTGTATTGCCATAAAGGCTATCAACTCCAATTAGGCAGAGGATGTTCGACTAAACTGTCGCGTAACCACTAATGAGGAAGAGCGAATTGCCCGTTCCATATTTAAATTTGAAACAAATTTGGGACATTGCGTAACTAGAATTTAAATTTCGAACTTGTAGTAACATTTCATTTCGGTGTTTAGGTAAATAATACACTATTCAAATTGACAGCTTCGTAACCCTAAGACTTTAGTTACGTTTATTCAAATTGACAGCTTCGTAACCCTAAGACTTTAGTTACGTTTCGTTAAATACTGGTTACATAATCCGAAGTATGGTAACTGTGCTCTGCACTGAGACCGAATGGATAGACCAATGTCGAGAGCAAGTCTTTAAGCAAGTAAAAGTTAGTTAAGACACTTACGTTTCTGGCAATATTCCCCCTGCCACCCTGGAAGGCAGACGATGGCGCCGCTGGGTGAGCAGCTGTAGTGGCCGAAGCTGTCGTCTCGCGGCCGGCACAGCACCTCGCAGCCCGAGCCGTAGTAGTGCTCCGCGCAGGTCACGCGGTACGACAGACGCAGGTGCGGGCCCGATGTCCAGCGCTGCTCTTCTTCCACCCAGGGCCCTCCCACGTCGGCGATGCTCTGCTTCGTCATTCGGCCGATCAGTGTGTCTGGAATAAAATACCATGGTTGTACAATCTGCCCGGACGTCACCATTTTCCGAACTGTCTATGAAATTTCATGTCATTTCGAGTTATTTACAGCACTTTGTAGTAAACTGCTCATAAGCAAGTAGGCTCATATGAGTAATCGCGGAAACCAGTAAAATATTGATACTACGTCGTAACTCGTAAAGCAAGTAACTTTGACAGCAATACATAAACATGGTAATGGAATCTGGAATGAAAGTCTGCGTATATAAAATCTAAAGCATTTTATCTCCAACTAACTTATTGCACACGATGCACGATAAGAGTAAATTTAAAAAGGATAATGGACATTAATTAATTTAAGATCGTCTGCTTATCGTCGTGGGAAAGGGTGGCAAGTAGATTGACCTGTTAGCTGCCCGCATTCTACCGTGAGACCATTGTCCGTGATTCTGTTCCATTTGAGCGTGATTGATTCAAACTTGACTGCAGTACAACGTCATTTATTTTTTATTGCTGCCTAAATATTTACTGACTGAATGAGCTAATAGACGCATGAGAACTGTAGGGAGTACAACAGTTTATACTTCGTATGATTTCTTTACTGACAAATCACTGCTGTATAAACCTGTTACTGTAATGTGGTCATGCAATGTAATAGCTCATGTAACGCAAAAACTGGTAAGGATAGGTCCGCATTACTCGCCACAAAACCTCAGTGAAAACTACCCGCACAGATTTAAAAAAAAAACTGCCAGTCCATTCATCACGGCCGAGCCTCGACCTGTTCCTACCTTTATATTTATTTCTCTGTATGCCCACTTTTTAGTCTTGTTGCCTCGCCGGAACATTCCTAAGCCAGTAATCCCTACAGCAGATAAAATTAAACCAGACGCGAAACAAAATTAAAAGGTATATAAAAACGATCGATCCGACTAATTTCGTGGCGTATGGTATTCGTGTCGATTGTTTTTTATTTAGTTTGAAAGCGGTAAAAGATTTCGAGTAATGAGATGGCGTGTATTGGCTATCTCCGGCCGACTCTTTTGTTTACAAATAATGTAATGATGATCAGAAACATGGACGTTTCGATAATCGCGAGTCGATGCCGGAATAGCGCATAGTGCACACGATTTACAGGGTCCGGTATGGGCTTACACCGATCGTATCTGTCCAATAAATCTAAAAGATAAAACGCATACGCGCTGCAGCGCCTACCAAACGAAAATACAATCAGTCGACAATAAATATCAATTTATTCCGATCGGAGGCCGTTGAAAAATGTCAGTTATTTATCGGTTATAAAACAAGGGACGTATTAGTCGCTCGAATTGTGACTAGTTCTTACAACATGAAATGTAGCAAACAACCGAATGAAATATGATATACGTTCTTAGAATCGTTATTAACGCGAAGTGCAGTGCAGAGTTCGGAGGGAATTAGAAAAATGATGTGTGGGAACTGAGCTCGCTTGCAATTTAGCTCCATGTAGCGGAGAATTATGGCAACCGTGCGCCGAGCAGGCCGCTAGGGCTGCCAGGTCTTAATTCGTCCGCCGGAATTAAATACTTTAGTATCTGAGCATTCGAGCTATATTCTTTAAGCAATCATGTCATATTTATGGAGTGCTAAATTAATAGAAGATTGTTATTATTAGTTAATCAAAGTTTGGTACCGAACGAGCATGTGTTGTGAAGTTGTGATAGCCCTCGACATCCGAATGAATAAGCAATTTGTAGGAAAATTGCGAATGCGTTAAGACATTTCTATTCTGCATAGAGGCATTACTCGCCGTCAAAACGTTACCAACGGTCCAGTACGAAACCGCACAAATTACACCCATTATCCCAATTCGAAGCCGTAACTATATTAAATGAAGGTGTGCGCTATCATCTATTAATGTAATTCCGATTCACAAATAAATAACGCTTTTAGAGGCAGTACGTGGCTCGCCGGCCGTTGCCGTAATTACGAGGTCAATACAAACAAAACGAGAGTAGAGAACGGCCGATAAACAAAAACAAAAGGCGAAATAACCGATAATTCGGGCTATCGGTGGATGCTGCGCGATTTGGGAAGCTCACGCGACGCTTCCGTTGCGGGATCCATCGATCAATAGCCCACCGGATGCGGAGCTCGCATTCATTATGTAGCCCGTAGATTGACAATGTCTATCGATCGCCTAAACTGGATCGTGACGATGGTCTAATTAGTGAGCGCTGGCGATGGAATGAAATCGAAACTGTGAGCTTGGTCCGCCATCATTACCTTGCTCACCGTCGTCTCCGGCGCACCTGCCGGCACCTGCCGCCCCACTCTAGCCGCTTGGTGTGGGAAAAGGTATCTCATGAATGGATTGTGTACACACGACGCACTCCTTTTGTTTATAAAACTGTCCACTACAAGCACGACGAGTATTCGGTACTGCCACACCGCGCGCTAGTTAAATAAAAATCTTCAAAACTATTAACCAGTAAAAGAGAAGATAAACAAGTGATGATTTTCATTGTTTTAAGATTTCGCGACGCGAGACGTCTCGTATTTTAAATTTCCTATTGTTTAGTGAGAAAATACGCATTTTCGTTCCGCGCGAGGAATCTGATGAATGCCGGATTGCACAATGTAGACGTCAGAGCTTAACCTTTGAGAAAGGCAATTAATTAAAAACCAGAGAGAGAGAGCTGGGGACGTGTACTAGGGAGTAATGAATTGACTAATAATGCACGCCGGATAACGAGATAGCAAGCCCGTCACAACATAACTGTATCAATAATCGCATCTCGGTCGTGTAATGCCAGCGCCGCGCGGTAGCGAGTAGCGACCGCCCCGGGCTGAACGCACTGGCCCAGACAAGTAATTGCTACGAATCTCTTATCGATACTTTTCACACGCTTTTTCTCCGGTTCCACCTAATGTGGAGGTGTAAACTAAAGTAGTGCAATATAATCGTAAATGTATACTAAACAAACGCGAGAGACAGTGGAGTGTGCCCTCTATTATCCCAGCGCATGTGCTCAACATCTGTCGTCGGCGCTTCCTGAGCCTGTTGAATCATAAATTGAACCTTCCGGAGCATCTTCCTTGGTTTTTTACCCGCTCAAGCCCTACGACGAAAGATGAAGTGTAAACTAAAAAATGATTTCCCTCCGAGGTGTATCCTCGCAGTAAACAATGCCGGCCCGTTACTGGCCAGGTGCCCGCCTCGGGCGCACAAAAGATTTCGGTGAAGGAACGAGCGACAACATCAGATTCGCCAGAGAAACGAGGAGCCATTTTAGTTGTTTGTTTAGCGCAAGAATCCCTTTATGCGTCCGTAAGCCAGCGCTATGCTACACAATCGAGCGTTTATCTATGATATATTGAATTCTTAATTCATCGGTGCTATTCTTTGGCATGGCACGCCTGCACAAAAATTAAAAGAAGCATGGGCGATGAGCAATAGGTTTACGTAACGTAACGGCCTAATGCAACTGCAGCTGTTTTGTTAGACAAAAACCGAATGTGATTTAATTAAGTATTAGCCGGTGAGTCGATAGTAAGTGAGCACAAACGGCGTGCGTGTAACCTGTTATTACGGTTGATTAGATTTCTGTTGGTAACATTTCTCGGTAGTGGTGAGCGCCGCCCATCGCTCCCGAGCGGTATTAAAATATGCCCGACCTCAGCTATCCACTCGGAGGCTAATGATTGCCGGCAAACCGGCTCGTAGAGCCTCCCCGTATCTCCAAATCTCTTCTAAGTAAATCACCAGGGTTTTTTGTTGGTCAGGATAGTAATTATGTCGGTCAGAGTGCAGCGGGATGAAAATCTAATTAAGAAGTGGGCGGAGTGGCAGTTTTCGCGTCTACCATTACGATAGTTTTGAAAATCGAAACCGGGTTTCTAAAAAAGATTTAAAAGACACGAGATTCGTTCGATCGTCTAAATCTCTGGCCTTAATTTGGGACGCGACCCGTTTCCAACATTATGATGTCAATTGTCATATTCTGGAGTGTTTGTGTGCGTGGTAGTGTGGAAGCTAAACGAATTACCCCGATGATGTATTTACGGCGGTACAATTCATTCGGAACCGTTTTTTCGGTCACGCTATGTCGCATGATTGTAAACCGCTGTCGAATCTTTATTAGGCATTTAGACGAGTAATATCCGTGCCGAACTTATTGATCCGATCGTACTGGGAATGTAAATCAAATGATAATAATCGAAAATATTTATTTGTGCACATGGCATCTGTAATTTGTGGCGTGTAGAGGCATGCTCATAAAATAGTCACGAAAGCCTCGATAGCAGCGGACGCGGGTATCGGATCGGCGATTCGATTTGTTTTCCTGTGCTAAGTAGCGAGGTGTACAGACAACGGCCAGTGGAATATATTAGAACATTTCTACTAAATTTTCGTCCTACAGAAGGCTGAGTTTATTAGAATAGTGCGCATTGCGAGGCGACTCACGCGCCTCCGCGTGCCCCGCACGCCAATCGCCTTCGCCATGGGAACATTTTTGTCTTCCACGATATGATAATATGAGCATTCAAATATACATGCTGTCCGTTAAATGCACGATAAACACCCAGAATTACAGTGAAACCTGAATGTGAGCGACTCGTGACAGACGTGATTCGAATTTTACAAACGGCTTCGGCGATTTCATGATCATGACCCTTCTTATCATAAACTCATTTACTCACCGTCAGATCTCGACGTCTCGTTGGTGTCGTGCCATGCTTCGACTATGAGCGAGAAAGTGCCCTGAAAAACAGAAAATAAACGATTAAACAGAGTTACACACATTAAAGAAACGCGATTTTTATGTCAACGCAATTAATCAAGATAATGCATCTTTAAAAACGAGACTTAAATATGGGTGCGGCGCAGCAGAATATATATTTCCTATAGTTTACTGGGAACTCGGCTACGGCTAGTGCGGAGCCGAGGCGAGCTGGGCTCGCGAACGAGTGTAAATTACCAACATGATAGACAGGTGAACACGGGAGCAGATGGCAGCGAAATGGTTTTAAATAAACGCTAAAAATACTACAAACGGAATGAGCTCGTGTCGACTCGGTTACAATTTAATGTGCCCAATATGGGACGCTGTAATGGTGTCGTGCCTTAAAAAATAGCTCCACGTATCTGATAGGGAGCTATTGACATTTTGTCGATGTTTACACAAGGAGGCGAAACGGCAGTCGAAATCGATTATAAACGATAACGCAACGAGTCAACACCTTCGGGGCGCCTGCGACGACACTTATCGATGGGTTTTATGGGTGACGGCGCTCCAGTTCCGCTCTTGCAAAAATTGAGGCATCCCAATCGCAATATATTGTATAATAGGTAGATCATCAAAGACTTTGGCCACAAAGTCTTAAATGGCCGTGTAGAGCGCTTTCAGTATTTCGGAATGCTAGCCTCTCGGGTTATGAAAATTTCTCCCACCCGAGGAACCGGTTGTTTGAAGCATAAACTCGGATCGAGGTTGCATCTCGACCCGCGCGCACGATCAGCGCTCCGATGTTCCCCGACCTTTAACAGTTCACTAATCGAGCTTTAATTACGCGACCAATCGAATCCGTACTCGATAACAAACAATTTACAAGATCGGAAATTAGGTCTTGTTGATTTTGGTTTGATTGAAGTCGTTAAAGGATTATTAGGCTTGCTCAATTAAGTTTGGCGAAGACGTTTGTATAAGAATGAATGGTGTATGAAATCTTGAAGGGGAGCCGGGCTCAATAATTACACGGAGCTCATCACGGCAGCTGCCTGGCCGGATGGTAGGGTCACCGTTTAACTCACTTGATAACTGCTCTTAAGGAGTGATTCAGTTTCTCTGACAGATGTCGCTGTCAATTAGCTTGATGAATGAAAACATTATTTGCATGGGCACCACACTCTCAACAATGACATATTTGCATAGGAAACGCGCCTCTTATAGACAATGATTATTGTCAATACGAGAAATCATCGTTTCTCGAACCGTCACACGCGCGCTAAAAACGAGCTCTTTACTTGTTGAAACGCGTTTACTTTACTTATTCACAAGTCTTTTTAATTGCTTATCGACCGGCTCTCAATTAAGGAATGGTGTCGGTGTTGGATTTTGACGAAATTATAACGAGCGTTTCGTTTAATACATGGACAATACGAGCGGACGTCTTATCGCCGCCTCCGCATACTAAGCAGGCTGCTGCGGGTGTACAAATGTAAGCCTTAAACTCTACACTCTTCCTTTATCGCATAATACGTCAATTTATCGCCCGTAATTCTGTATGAATAAGGAGCGAAACACGATTCGTTGTCAAAATACATTATGATTGGTACTCAGCGTAACCGATCAAATATGGTAAGCCGTAGTGGAGTCGTATTGATTTGTTAATCGAGTATGGAGAGCGCATTTCGGTCAGCTGTGGCGGCGTAAGTATATGCCGGTTCCCACGACAGTGACTCTCGACGCGGCCATAAAAAGCGGCCGACGTAAGCGTACGTGTGCAGGTAGCCTTTATAAACGCGTCGAGCTGGCAATACCGTACAAAGAGTTGCATAGACTTGTTACCTACTCGTACCGCAATTAAGGAAACATGTCGTGTGCACCACACACTTTATTTACGATATTATCGATCGATCCTCCAGTTTGCGTTCCAATTTTGAATGGGAACAAATAAAATGATCACCTAAATAACTTTTGATATCATCAAATTTTCGAACCCTAAAATAAGGTTGAACACTCAAAAAATTTTATCGATCAGCAATTCCGAGTCACCAAAAAAATCCTACCTATTTTTGCAGCACTTGCACCTATTTTACTTATTGCGTTCCTATAAATTTATAATCGCATCAAAAAAATTGTCAAGTACCACCAAAAACACTAAACTACCACCTAATCTCATGCACCTTTTTTCATTAGAATTACATCCAAATATTATACACATCGCATGCTACATTTTAGTAAACAGTTACAAATTAATTGTTTTTAGCACTATAAATATTTTAGTCATTTCCAAAATGTTATAAATTAGAAAGTGAAATTCTAAATTAATTTAAAAAGCAACGCGCAATGTGGCTGTGTGAAATAATAACACGTATACTGCTATCTCACTCAATCAAGTACAAAGAATTGTCTGGAGCATAAAACCTATTGATATGTCGTTAGAGTGAAAGGTACATATTGCTGTTTCATTCTAACTACCTATTGCTGATGGTTTACAAACCTGCAAGAAGTTTTATTATTAATTTTTTAATGGGTTGACGTGAGCGCGTTTGATTGAAATCTTTTATTTGAATATGAGTTATGATGATTTATTAAATTGTTAGTTTGTTATGAAAATGGATAAAGGTCCTCAAATGAGTTTACTTTATTAATTTAGATAGACTTTCATGGAAAAATTAAAGAAAGTTAATAGGTAGAAATAGGTATAGGTAGGTTTAGGTTATGTTAGTTTTGCATCGGCCCGAAGGGCCAAAAGAACTCAAAATAGGAGCTCCGCGCCAGCGGAGATCCGTCAATACTGTTCCAATGTCAACTAGTTTGAAATAAAAATACATGTCATAGAAAAATACTACTACCTAGGCAAATTGACGATTATCAGCGAATAGAAATAGAGTAGAGGCAAAAACATCTGAGAACAAATAGCTGTATGCGACCAGTAAGGAAAGCACTGTTGAAAATATATTAAATTAAATTATGTTATGTACGTGTCTCATTAAAGTTACAGAAATTTGAAGCTTCTATAAAATAAAATCATTTAGCGCTGTCTTGCTCGCACGCGGTGCGACGTGCGAGCGAGACGGACCGTATGGAAAACCGCATCAGTGTACTAGCAATGAGGTTAGACTAGATTGGAACTGCTTTGCGCGACGGGCGTTAAAAACAATTGCCGCGTGAAATTTGGTGATCATGTAGTATTTCTGGGTATCGAAAGAATTATTTGGGTGTAAATAATTTTAATAAGATTACGAGCCCTGTAATATTTGGATGTAAATTATATGAAATTTGGTGTTTGAAATTAGGTGATCATTAAGTATTTTTGGGTAGTGACTAATTTATTTGGTAACAATTTAATTTAATAGGTTATCGACATGTTACTTCTTTGAGTTGCACTTTATATTTAAAAGGAGTTGAAAATTTGGTGCGAATCTAGTATTATTGGTAATCAATGTAATTTTTTAGAGCATCATTCGGCAACTTATTTGGTGGTTCGTTAAATGCTACCCATTTTGAATTAAAGCGAGAGCTGTCAATTACCGTGCTAAATTAGAATCGTTAATATTCAAATTATAAAAGGTTAACGTTATTTTTACGAGTTGAACAATAAATATGGCCGCCGTATGCACGATGCATTAATCCTACGTCTGAATGAGATGCGTTAAATTGTATAACCGACTTAAAACGAAGCAATAGACTGATATGATACGGACTGAATGCTGGGGAATTATTTGATAATCGTTTTATGAGGGTGCCCAAAGAGGCTACTTCCATATCGGAGCCCGTTCCGAGGTTATTTTGTTATTAATTAAAATGCCCAATGTAAGGATACGTGGGAACGGCCGAGCCTCGTTTGTACGGGACGTCATGTGTTTGGGATCTTTATGAGTTTTACGACTTCGGACAAAGAGAATAATCAGGTGTCGGCTGTTTTGGCGCTTACCACGTGTCCGACCGCCATTGTTTTGTTTGTTAAAGTAAATGAATGCGGGTAAACTGCAACAGATGTTTAGGTCGTCCTTTTAGTCGGTGGTGTGGCACTGGCAACTATAGCGAGGCCTAATAGTACTATTACTAGACGCGTAAAACTCGACACTGAAATGAAAGTTTGTGTTCAGGTGAGATTAAAATGGAACAAGGTCGGAGCCCAATTATTCGTTCCACTCTTTACAGTATCGAAAGTATTCATAAAATATCAGGAAAAACATATTAGGCCTCGCTTTCGAGTTTCGACACGAGAAAATATTTGGAACGCAAACACCGGCAAGTGGAGTCGTGATTTCATATTTCACACTTTGTTACACCGCGGCGAGGACAGGTTTCGATGCACCCAGCCGGTACCGACAGCTAACGATTGTTACGATACATATTATACTTATAATCCTCCGCATAAGGTCTGTAATTCCAATCATAATAAACAAAAACACTCGCAAATTAGATTCGACCTTTTTTTGATACGATGCCGCACCATACGTCAAATTAAAAGATATGCAAATTTCAACGTCTGGCTGATACAGGACGCGTAACATGTTTCATTATTTAAGCGTTTCGAGAGCGTTTAATTCGGATTATTAATGCTTTTAATTAAATTTATCTTCCTTCTATTTCGGCATGGCCGATCGCACGGTGCGTTGACCTGCGCTCGCCGCCAGAATAGGTCCTTTTCAATGCAATAAAATAGCATGAGGTATTACAGCGTCATTGCGATAAATGTTGTCTGAATGGGAGATTTCCTGTTGAAATATTATCCCACAAAAAATATCCAGGTCGACGGTTTATTGGCGACAGTACACGTGCATTCGGCTAGAATGCTAAGCAGTTTCGTGTTAAACGCGAGTGCGCCGAGCGGTACCGAAGCCTCTCTACTACACGGAAAAAAAGGAATACTTCAGCCAAGAATATGAATAGTCTTAGGAATATTGTGTAGATCTAAGTAAATATTTTCTTAAGAGAAGAAAATATTCTTAATCCAAGTAATCTTGCTTTCTTTAATGAAGAATAATATGTTCTTCGATTTTTTTCTTGCTCTAAGCAAATATTCTTAATTCAAGAATATTGCGTTCTTAACTGCAGACAACTACCTATTTTAAATTAAGACTAGAAAATTTTTTGATTTAAAACAATGTAGTCTTCTTGCAAAATAATATTTGTATTGGTTCAAAATATGAAGATTCTTCTTGGGTCAAGAAGTATATATTTTTGAACTAAGATAATATTCTAAACTGAAGAATATAGCATTCTTAACTGAAGATAACATTCGGTTTTAAATAGAGACTATGAAAAGTTTTGGTTTCAAACAATGTAGTCTTCTTTCAAAATAATAGTTTACTTGGTTTAAAATAAAAAGTTTATTCTTGACTCTAGAAACATGTATTCTTTTTTGAAGAATCGATTTATCAATAGAAGAACATGGTGGTCTTGTTTCGAGAAGAAGCATTATTCTTCAGCTAAGAATATGTACCAAGACTTGGTGTCTTACTCCAAAAAAACACTTTTCTTAGTTTGAATAATTTCATTCTATTTTGACTCAAGAATGCCCATATCTTGTTCTGATACTGTATTAGTTTTAAGCCAAGTACTCTAATTTTCTCAATTCAAAACAATTTCCTTTTGCCTACCAAGAAATGTATATTCTTTATTGAAGAATCGGTTTATCAATAGAAGAACATGGTAGTCTTATTTCGAGAAGAAGCATCATTCTTCACCTAAGAATATGTACCAAGACTTGGTGTCTTACTCCAAAAAAAACACTTTTCTTAGTTTGAATAATTTGGTTCTATTTTGACTCAAGAATGCCCATATCTTGTTCTGATACTGTATTAGTTTTAAACCAAGTACTCTAATTTTCTCAATTCAAAACAATTTCCTTTTGCCTACCAAGAAATGTATATTCTTTATTGAAGAATCGATTTATCAATAGAAGAACATGGTAGTCTTATTTCGAGAAGAAGCATCATTCTTCACCTAAGAATATGTACCAAGACTTGGTGTCTTACTCCAAAAAAAACACTTTTCTTAGTTTGAATAATTTGGTTCTATTTTGACTCAAGAATGCCCATATCTTGTTCTGATACTGTATTCGTTTTAAGCCAAGTACTCTAATTTTCTCAATTCAAAACAATTTCCTTTTGCCTACCAAGAAATGGATATTTCTTATTGAAGAATCGATTTATCGATAGAAGAATATGCTAGTCTTGTTTCGAGAAGAACTTATAATTCTTCATTTAAGAATATGTACGAAGACTGTCTTATTCCAAAAAAAAAACACTTTTCTTAGTTTGAATAATAAGATTCAATTTTGACTCAAGAGTTGACTTTGACTTTGAGTTCTGATTTTGTTTTAATTTTAAGCCAAGAACTATCGTTTACTAAATTTAAGACAATTAAGAATATTAACCAACACTTTGTGGCTTAATTTAAAAAAACAATTACTTGGTTCAAAACATTTGGTTTGATTTTAACTAAGCTGTCAGTTCAGA
Organism: Cenopis cana; assembly: GCA_951800055.1. Lineage (NCBI taxonomy): Eukaryota > Metazoa > Arthropoda > Insecta > Lepidoptera > Tortricidae > Cenopis > Cenopis cana. Next base: position 10,211,690 of record OX637472.1, read on the forward strand.
AATGACAACCGAATGACAGTGGTACGAGAACGAGTACGTATTAAAAAAAAAAAGTTTGAATGTCCCACTATCGGTGGGAAATACGTCCCCCTTGGCCTGGTTAAGCGTTAACCTTTACTATTAAAAGTAATTCGCTACACCGTGGCATTTATTAGTCTCTTTATATTTTTGCCTATGATAGGTTTAACTAGGTATCTAACAGACAACAGACAAGACATCGGGTAGTTTCCCATAGTGACAAAGCTCATGAATACTATGCATTGATTCAGGATCTAGACACGCGGCAGCGTGTCAAGCCAAAGTTCAAAAAAAAAAGAACTGGCGTCGCAGCGGCCGTGTGTTATATTACACTAACCATTTGGTGGCACTTTTGACCCCTACGTTACTCAAAATGTATTGAACGTAGACATATGAAATTTGGTACGTTTATTAAGATCCTTAAGGCTAACCAGATCCCCAAATTTCATGAATATAGCTCAATCGGTTATTAAGATACAAACATCTAAAAATAGGATTTTTTCTACATACTTAGGTTAGTTATTGGGGAAAATATAATCAAAAACCTAACCCACTTCCAGGTGACCTAGCAAGTTGAAATTTGGCATCGAGCTGGGTAAATGTATGATTACGAACCTGAGAACCATAAACAGTGTTTTTTTTTAGGTTTTAAGAACAATTTTTATTTAGGTACACACTAAGCGCCTATTGATTTTGTACGGGCAAAAATGTACATATGTAATTTTGAAACAGAAGCACTCATAAGGAGTTTGTAATGGAACGAAATGGATTTCGAAACAATTAGAGATAGACCTAGCATACGGTTTCCATACGTCCCGGTACGCCGCCACATGTCCCGGTTTGAAGCGTGGTGTCCCAGTGTCCCGGCCATTAATCAAGGATAGTTTTAAATTAGTAGGGATCCACTAGGTAAATAAGTATACATGTACGTACAATAGGCTCTGTTCACATGCAACAATAATCAAACAAAAAGGCATAAATGACATCCAATTTAGTTGATTTAAGTATACGTACGTATACGTACGGTCCATGAGATCTTAGCCTAACATGGAAAGAAAGGTCATAAATGGGTAAGGCCGTAGATTTTGCCACTTAGTAACGTTGATACTTCAACGTTATGGTAACGTTGAAGTAACACGAAAATAACGAGTTTAAAGCAGTAACTTATTGTTTCTGGCGTGTACGAGTTGGTACAGTTTCGTAACTACAGTTTTATTTACACAACATAAAACCATCGAAATTATAATACGCTAACTTGCACGATATTGTAGAAATCCTTACAATACCTTACAATACAGTCAACGTTACCGGTAACGTTGAAGTAACGTGGAAGTAACGTTGAAGCAAGGTTTTTCAAGTTATAATTGACAAGTTAAAATAAGTATAATAGGTATATTATACTTACAAGTCCCGCTTATTTCTAGATTGTATACCTATATTAGTATTGTTTAACGTTTTTGAAACAATTAAAAATAACAATAATAATGAATAAGTACCTATTTACTTTATAGCCCGTGCCAGATGGACGAACACAAGCCCAGAGACCAAGTAGCACGGACCGTCTAGATAGCTGTTTCCAGCAAGACCTCCTTTGATTAGCGGTTTTTGCAGACCAAGGTCGCTCGGTCCCTGGGCTTGTCTTCGACCGTCTGGCACGGGCTTATATCTTTCTACCCAAGACAATGATTCTTAATCGAAGGTTGACAGTCTTGAATGACGAGCGAGTCATCTACCTATAATACCTAACTACTAAAATACTACCTTATCCAAACTTATATTATTATACCTATTGTAAATGCAAAAGTGAGTTTGTTACGTTTTCATGCACTAGCCAACCAATCATCGTAAAAGTTTGCATGTAAGTACACGTTGTCCTCCCAAGATAATGATGCTTCATTGAAGATTGTTGTGAATTCGTGCTTTTTAAGAGTCCGACATTTTTCGCTATTTTGTTAAACTTAGTAAGTAACGTTGTTTCTCATAGCGAAATTGCATTCATACCAATTTTAATGCATTGTAATGATAGATTATTTCAAGTTTTAGAGAATAATTATTAGTGTGAAAATTTTTGGAAATTTTAATTTGATTTTGAATTATTTAGTACCTCAATTTAAAAAACCAGCCAAGTGCGAGTCGGACTCGCGCACGAAGCGTTCCGTGCCATTATCTATAAAAACGGCAAAAAATCATGTCTGTTGTATGGGAGCCCCCCGAAATATTTATTTTATTCTGGTTTTTAGTATTTGTTGTTATAGCGGCAACAGAAATACATCATCTGTGATAATTTCAACTAACCTTTCAACAACTTTTTCTTTTTTCACTTTTTAGGGTTCCGTACCCAAAGGGTAAACCGGGACCCTATTACTAAGACTACGCTGTCCGTCTGTCACCAGGCTGTATCTCAAAAACTCATCACCAGATGTCGCTGAATCATTTTTGAAAGCAAATGTAATGGAATGTACAGAAATCTTTACCTTCACTTATGTATCTCCCATAACTTTAATAAAAACTTTCAAGTCATTAAATTTAAAGAAGACGGAAGATCTCTGGGGCCTTTCAGTGAAAGTATTACATTCCATCGTAGAATCCATCGCACCTTTCCTAGCTGATATTTTCAATAAATGTATTGACTGCGGTGTTTTTCCTGACCTAATGAAGCACAGTAAAATTATCCCACTGTTTAAGTCGGGATCAAAAACTGACCCTACCAACTTCAGGCCAATTTCAATACTACCGGCACTAAGCAAAGTTTTTGAGAAACTTATTCTTAATCAGCTTTTGTCCCATTTTAATCGCAATGAACTGCTCAATAATAATCAGTTCGGATTCACTAGAGGTCGTTCTACCACCGATGCCGGGGTGGTACTAATCAAACATATTTTTGATGCCTGGGAAGAGGCTCAAGATGCTATTGGAGTGTTCTGTGATCTATCAAAAGCATTTGATTGCGTTGATCACGAGAACTTATTGAGAAAATTAAGACATTATGGGATAAAAAATGGTGCCCTTGACCTTGTATCATCGTATCTGTCGGAGAGAACTCAACGGGTAGTCATTAATGGAACTCAATCTGCGGGGACGACCGTTGCGCTTGGAGTTCCCCAAGGCTCGATTCTGGGTCCATTTCTATTCCTAGTTTACATCAATGACTTACCAAACCTGGTGCAACATAAACATGATATAGTGCTATTTGCAGATGATACGTCACTTATCTTCAAAGTAGGACGGAAAGAGAAAAACTATGGTGTTATTAATGAGGCACTAATTACTGTTGTGAACTGGTTTACAGCAAATAATTTACTACTTAATTCTAAGAAAACTAAGTGTATCAAATTCACTTTACCTAATGTCAAGCAAATAAGCAATTCGAAGATCAAACTAAAGGATGATGAATTGGAATTTGAAGACAATACTGTGTTCTTGGGCATGACCTTAGATTCAAAACTGCAATGGCATGCGCATATTGCCACTCTGGCTGGGAAACTTAGTTCTGCCGCCTATGCAGTTAGACGTATTAGACAGCTAACTAACGTTGAAACGGCCAGGCTGGTGTACTATTGTTACTTCCATAGTGTTATGTCTTACGGAATCCTGTTGTGGGGAAAAGCGGCCGACATCCAGACCATCTTCGTGCTACAGAAACGAGCTGTACGCTCCATCTACGGACTAAAAACCAGAGAATCGCTAAGAGATAAATTTAAAGAGGCAAACATTCTTACTGTAGCATGCCAATACATTTTTGAAAATATTATGTATGTACGAAAAAATTTACATGAATTCAAGCTTAACAGTGATATCCACGACTACAACACTAGAAGTAAACACAAGATTGTAGTGAAGGCCAGTCGTCTCCGAAAGGTTAGCACGTCGTTTGTGGGGAACTGTATACGATTTTATAACAAAATACCTATCGAAACAGTTAACTTGCCAAACACTAAATTTAAGTCTTATGTTAAACGTTATTTGCTAAACCAAGCGTATTATACTGTCAACGATTTCTTAAATGACAAAAATGCTTTTAAGCCAGTTGTAGTTTAATATTGTTAGATTTAATACACCTATGTTTATCTTAGCGTAAATCCTTGTACTCGTATACTAGTTGCGTTACGTTCTATTTAACATGATGCTGTCTCTCGCCGAAAAGTCGCTTTAATCTTTGCTATCATCAATGTCCGCCAGCTTGAATGTCATGCTCGCTTAAAGGACTTTGCTTACGGTGGCGTCGTTGATCGGGTCGCCACCTTCCCTAACAGATGGTCGAGGGAGACGATGGCTGAGATACGCGTCATACTCGTGATCGGGTGCTGTTTGTGGAGTCCGGTCGTTCATGCTTGCAAGGACATAGTAACTACTTTAATACTAGTGTCTTCTCTTGGAGATTGACGAGAGACATCACCCTGTTATGGATTAGTTTTTGTTGACATTGACTCTGAGAGAGACCTCTATATTAAATTGTTTTTTTTTCCTTTTATATTTAAAACTTATTATTTTTATTTTGACGCTTTGAGACCATGTACATCCCAAAGCACGTTAGAATAGTCATTATTAAGAATATTTTGACGCTCAGAGACCATTTACATCTTTGAGATATTATATTAAATTTTGTTATTCAGACTGAGACCTTATACATCTCTCAATTTTACTATTATTGTAATGTTTGTAATAGATAATTAATATTTTGACATGAAAAATGTATTAAATTCTTATTGATATATTTCTTAAATTGTAAATTAATATTTTCTCATGAAAAATCTATCATATGCTTATATTGTAAGACTTTTTTAAAATTGTACATTAACATTATGACATATGAAAGTGCCCTTGTGGCCTGTTTGCAGAATAAGTGTTTGAATTCTGAATTTTGAATTCTATGTGTCTTAGATTTCTTGATCTTAAGTAGGTTAAGTATTATCATTGTAATAAGCATATTTTTGTGAGAAAATGGCTGACTGTCGAGTTTCTTTCGGCGTTTCTTCTCGGCAGTGGCCTCTGTGAAACGCTAGTAGGGTTTGACTTGTAAAAGTGCCATTGCGGCCTACTTACAGAATAAAGTTCATTTATTTATTTCATTTAAACCGTGACAGGTAGACAGTTTCACAGATGATGTATTTCTGTGGGCCCTATAACAAAAAATACTAAAAAACAGAATAAAATAAATATTTAAGGGGGCTCTCAAACAAAAAAAAAAAGGATTACGTAAAGATACCAAAAACGAAAAAATTCAAATTATGCACAAATAATTGATATTTAATTCAAATCAAAAACTGACATTTCAAATTTCGCTCGTAAACGCTCACTGGCTTGACGTGACGTCACTGCATAAAACGTCAAACATTTCATGGCGCATGATTTTTGTTTGTACATCACAGTAATTATATATTTTCAGTTTAATTTACACCACGTCGGTGGCAAACAAGCGACAAGATCATTACAGACAAGATAATTAAATGTGACCGTCCATCACACAGAGGCCCTTATGGTCGGTATTGAGTTACGCACGGATCTATAATCTACAATACATAAGCTACCAAAAACAATAAAAACCATGACCCTAGGTGCCATACTTTTTTTTAAAAAAATCATCAAAGTTACGCAACCCAAAAAAAAAATGCACTTTAGAGAAATAACTAAGAGAAGTTTAAAACTCATTTAAAGTATATTCCCGTGGGAAGTTACATAGATGATGGTAGATCCTGAATCCTGAGGTTCTCTTCTATAGGAAACAATCAAAGATTTTTCAATTCCACTACCCCGTTGAGAAAAAATGGCCTTTGATCAGTGCAAGGCGCCGACCGTAAAAAAATAAGGAAGTTTGTAATATGTGAATTATTATTTCGTATTTTGTGATCTTTGTCATAGTGTATGCTAGAAAATAGTTTTCTTTACACCTCGAATGGAAAATAAAAACGAAAAACTAACGTGATATATTTTTTTTAATAAATATAGAAAATTATATTTTTTCTATCTCGTCACAAATAAATTTAACAAGTTCCGTGTAGTACATCATACTTACCTGTAGGGTTTGCTCCCGGGAAATACCGGTACCGAAAATACCGGGATTTCCCGGTTTTTTGAACCAAGGTAGGAACCGGTACTACGAAATCGAATTCCCGGTATTTTCGGGATTTTCGGGAAATTTAATTTGCAGCTTAAATTTAATACGCTAATCTATAAATGATAAGAGATATATCGATAAAATAATGCAAGCGATGTTTATAAACGGAAACATCGCTCTAAGCAGCCAATTCACGACCACGGCTGGCCATTACTCCGTCCCGCTTATACAAATTCATCAGCGCCGTCACCTAACCAGTCCTCCACCCGCATACTTACCCCAACGTGCGTGTTCATTGTTCTACAGCTACATAGTAGGTAGTCGCCCAACTAGCACCCAATCAGCACGCTAGCGTTAAGAATACCTGTATATCATTCTTATATCGGTTCCATATGATTATTAAAGTGTTAACACATGCCTGTATAAAGATGTTAGAGCATGCTATAACATCGTTATAACCCCGACACAGGCCCACGCGATACAACAGGTAAAGATTACAGAAGGCCTGTAGAACAGTGATCTTTATACCCGTAGTGTTAACCAACCCTCGACAACAGCAATAATACCGATGAAGTGTTAGCTGAGAGTGAATTAACACTCTTGTGCAGGTACTATTACAGGTACAGCAAGAGTGTTAATTCACCCTCAGCTAACACTTCCACCGGTATCACTGTGGTTGTAGAGGGTTGGTTTTGGTTACCGCTATGGGTTATAGAAGCGGTTCGGTTGAGAACGATTTACCACTTTAGACTTTATTACACCTATTAAAATATTTCAAGTGAGAATCTTACTTATTCTTATCTTCTTTCTTATTAATATTATCCTACACGGTTACAATAAAATTATGTGACAAACAGCTTACCAAATGACAAAGGAATATTTGACAGAAGGAGATAAGCAATAACTAATTATTGAAATGATTTTTGTTTGTGAAGTGTAAACAATCTGCCTGCCCTCGTAATTTTACGGTTATTTTATACGCTTTTTGAGATGCAAATACCTCTAGTCAAGAATATTGTACAGGATTTGTCTTCATAACAATGTAACATAACGGTGTAATAATTACACTTACTATATTCTGGACAAACTCTGTACTACAACCTTAAGTTGTACAAGACACTCCACGGCAGCAATGATTATGACAGACTCTTGATTCAATTAAAGTTAAAAGAATAATGAACAAATTGTATGCATTTAGTAACTCTTTGATATAATTTTGAGTCCTTTTTATAAAACGCTAAGATAAAATAAGCAAATTCTTTGTGATTTATACAATTAATGTGTATTTTGATAATAAAACACGTGTATTTTCTTTTTGCATCCCTGATATTATTATCATATTGTCCAAAAAAGGTATTAGGCTAAAACTACTCACGTCTCAAAACCACCACAAGTAATTTCCCGAAAGTACCGAAAATACCGGGAAATCCCGGTTCCTCGACCGGCCAGTACCGAAAATCCCGGGACTGATAAATGGTACCGGTTCTGCATTCCCTACTTACCTGTAATAAGTCTAGACAAGCATTACACAGGTTTTAATTTTTTTTTATGTCAATTAGTTTCAGTTTTATGACCGATTAAAGTTACATGAAAATCAAGGTTTACTTCCATACATTTGAGAAAAGGGCCGAATGTAACCAAAAATGTAAGTAAATAATAATATTTACATTATCTAAGTAGCAATCTTGTATTAGAACGTAATTCCGAATAAATCTTTTCATTACAAGTTTTTTGAATTTTGCGTAATTTTTAAATTATACGAAAAAGCAATTTCGCATAGTAATAATTATTTTTTAACTCTATTAATAAAAAAAACCGACCAAGTACGTGTCGGACCACGCACAATAAAAAGTTCCGTACCGACACCTACTAGTCCATATTTAAACCCACTATATGATACGTCGAATCGAAAAAGGTCGTATCTTCATAGTAAACTTACTGCACTTACGCCCTTTTGTTTGGGCAAAACAGTTTTTCAGCAATTACTCAAAAACCAGTAGCCGTATTTTTATCAAACCAAAAATCGTCGTAAGTATTTATTAATGTACAGTCACCAGCATCAATATCTGCTATAACAAAGGCGGCATAAATATCTGACCCGTCCTTACGGCCCTACAAATGGAGCTGTGTCGGATATTTAAATGCCACCATTGTTTTGGCAGATATTAATGCTGGTGACTGTACACCACCTCATTTATTTTTCAGTATTTTCATACATATGGAAATTAGAGGGTGGGGGGGGGGACTACCTATTTTTTTTTTAAGTTTACGTTACTATTATATTGTTTGCTACACAATATAATAGTAACGTAAACTTAAAAAAAAAATAGGTAGAATAATACTTTCCTACCATTATGTTTTCATAATTGGACAGCTTATAGTCGGCTATGACATACGGACGGACGGAAGCACGGATGGACGGACGGACGGACGGACGGACGGACGCACGGACGGACGGACGCACGGACGGACGGACGCACGGACGGACGGACGGGCAGACATGATGAAACTATAAGGGTTCCGTTTTCACCATTTTGGCTACTGAACTCTAAAAATACAATTCAATAGGAAATGTAATAAGAAACAAAAAATTTTGCAACAGTCATGCACGACTAGAACTTCCTTGACTTGAGACTAGAAATAGGTATTTGTAACGTGTACCACCTAATCCAGTAAACAGAAAAGGAAAATAAATAATACAGAAAATGTTTAGAACTAATTAGAATAAGTTATTAACCTATTTTATATCATTATTATCTGCGCTCTGCCATAAGGGCCCTTTTTTACTAAACTTTACAACTAATTTTAAGGTAGAAATACTTAACTTATACGTGTGAAACCAAGCTAGAAATACACATCTAGTCTTATACTTTATCAATATGCAAAATATATTTAGATATAGATATTTAATTTTAATTTAGTTTTATTTCTAGGTCTAGTTTTAGTTGTTTATACTGTTTTTAATATTATGTTAATTGGTAATACAATATAAAGGTTTTTAAAAACAAAAAATATGTGATTTTACCGTATTTTACTAAAACGCTGATATCTACGAAACTAGAAAGTGCCATAAGGGCCCTTTTGTTATGGACGGTCTCAAATATTGGTTATTCTCCATATTAGTTGAAGCATTTCTCAATATTTTGGTGTATAATTTGATATTCCAGCTATTACAGTTTTCTTTTACTTTAGATACATTCTCGCCAGTAATCATATCATTTTCGGGCTCGTGCCGACACCCCTCAGATGCCAACATATATATAACTGTAATGAAAAACACAGAAGGATATTTGAAATAAACACAATTTATTTCCATTAATTATAGTGTAGTTGTTAAATAAAAATATTAATGGAATCGATTAACATTTAAGTAATCGAACTATTTGAGATAACATTTGTCTCAAAACTTATGAACAGACGAGGTACGTAATATAAGTAAATTTTACCTAAATCATCAATTAAAATTACTCGTAATCAAGTTTTCGACGCAAATTAAATCGCGCGTAAATACCAAAATAAATAAATTGTTCATTTACATTAAAACACAAATTAGAATACAATTATAAACATAACTAAAACTAACTACTAGTGAGTCTGTGAGCTACAGAGTACCAACCGTAGAAAGAGGATCTATAGAAGGAGGGTTAGCGAATCACACACAAGGACGGAGATATTGTGACAGTTTTTTCTGGGGTTACCACAAAAAGAATAATCTCCCCATTTTTACTGACAAGTAGGGTTTTAATTATTGAGAATCTTCAAAATAAACTCTTAGTAAATATTAGCGGGCAAACACAAAACATCCGATGTCCTCCCAATTACGATATAAATGTGTACTAATTGAATACCTGCATTAAAGTTAACAAAATCACGATTAGATTAAAACGACTTAGTTATTCAGCCATTATAATAATGAAATTCCCAATAGTAGTCTAATCAAGCCACAATTAAATTTTTAATCAGTTATTTTTAACGTTCGAGCCGGTCTGGTTTACCCAATATTATGGGTAACATATTTTCTTACACGCTGGCCACTGGTTTATCGATGACACTTTGGTGGCATAGGCCGGTGGCAGACAATCGCTGCCTTATACGCGATGAGGGACAGGAGATATGTCATTGTTTCTCGCTCCCACGTGTGTTATTGTCTATGCTTACATCTCCTTCACACAGCTTTGTATGTGTGTATCACCAGCTCCATCTATACTTACTTCATGGTACCAACAGACCTCGCTTTTTTTTGGAATTAAAAAAAAACTTGTTTTTGTCAATTTCCAAAAACCTACTCGACAAAAAATATCTGTATAATTACTGAACCCACTCACAAAATTTCACGAGAATCGGTTGAGAAATGCGACCTCGACCGCCTCCCGCGGAATCACACAATCATTAAAATAAAATTGTTGATTAAAAATGAAAATTTCCGGAAACTGACTCGAAAAAATAAATAGATATATTTACCGTACCTGCGCAAGTGCGCACAAAATTTCACGGGAATCGGTTGATAAATGCGAACTGTAGAGGAGGGCAAACCATTAAAAAAAAAAACAAAATTTCCAAAGCTAGCTCGACAAAAAAATCTATATAATTATCGAACCTGGTTACAAAATTTCACGATAATCGGTTGAGAAATGCGTCAATAACTAAACATTAAAAATTAGGTACTATCAAAATTAGGTGCCCATATTACGCAGGCATTATCCCCGTGTTGGATTGCGATGGTAATTTAATTTGATCCAAAATCTTATACGGACTCTTAAATATCAGTTCGTGCATGTTATGTACATTTATATTTACGGGGCATGTTATACGGTTATTATTATCACACACTCATATCACAATACATATCACTTGGATATTGACGCAGAATCCAAACAATTTCCACGATAATATTGACATCTTAGTATTGTCAAATAATAATCACCGTGTATAAAGCTCCATGCTCTGGTAACAGTGGCAACACTGTCTATACGAATACTCTCCCCTCCACCCCGTGCAATCTTGTGTTCTTTTCTTCCGTCCGCCATTCAGTTGCATTGCATCACGCATTGTTTTCCGTCGTGTTTGTTTGTATTTGTGCCTTTTATATTCAATTAAAAACATGTCGACAGACTTCACCCGTGAACTCTTAGAAAAATGGGAGGTTGATATTGAAATAATCGAAAAGTTTATAGGTAAGTTTTACAAAACGTGATTTGGCCGCTGACTCGCCATTTTGTTTTACAACAAAATAGAGTGTAGTTTTAGTGGATTTGCTTCGTGAGTTCGTGCGAAGGTTTCCACGCAGTGTGGACGGCTGAGTGTTTTGCGTGGTATTCTTAAGATTTTCGGATTTCAGATAATGGGATAATAATCCAACACTTCAAACAGTTGACAGACGACCTTTTGAGAGAGTTATGTCCAAAAATCAGCCAGCGCTTGGATTTAAAAGAAAAAATCAAGGAATACTTGACAGCAGAGGTTTGTATGCTTTCTTTATTATCATTATACTAGCGACCCGCCCCGGCTTCGCACGGGTAGGTACATACAAGTTGTTCGGCTGTTCATACAAGACGATGGTTCTTCAAACAAAACGATAGAATTATTAATTCAAAACTAATTGTCTTAAATGAAGACAATATAACTTGAGACAATATTTTACTTCATTCAATTTGAAGAGATTGTTTAATACATATATCTACTGAGTGGCACATACCTACTGCTTTTTATACCTTCTATCAGGAAAATTTAAATCAAACACTATTCAGATGATTTAAGCTGATTTATTAATTCAATTACTTAAAAAAAAATGACTTCCATCAAATTTATGATGATTTCGCCAATGTCACGTGTTCAATGACGTTGTTCGGTAATGACGCCATGACAGTAGTTACGGTTTTGTACGGTAAATGGATTCTGCTCGTCGTCGCCCCGGGCACGTGTGCTCACTCACCAACGCGGCGACGGTCAAAATCCAGCTGATTTATTCATTTTAAGCCAATTTGGGATGTGCAAACCTGTTTTTTTATGCAAGTGTTACCTAGCTGTCAATCTTTCATTCAGTTGTTTTGCTTTCTGTTTTGAATTATATTAAAAAATAAGTGACACCTATTATAGTGCCAGTATACAATTTATCAAATTTAATACACATTTTATAGTGCCATAATACAATATAATTTTTATACATTTCAAACTTATCCCGACAACTTGTTTAGTTCATTTGCCATTCCGGTATTGAACAAAAACCGGACCACCATTTTCTTGTGTTCTTCATGCATTATGAATTATCTTTTCTGCTTGGTTTTTGTATCCAGCAATAACTTTTCAGTATCTTTGAACATTGCCCGATGTTAATGTTAACAGTTCATTAGGTACATATCCAAGCTTCGTTAAGACCAAAGACCGAAGTCCCACTTGAAACAAAAAATAAATGGTTTTTAACAGTTACCTATTTACCATTAAAAACAATTTTAGGTTAATCATGTATGTTTAAGTATATTTACTTACTTTTATGAGAATGAGGTATCAAAATCATATTTATCCTTCCAGACAAATACATCAACAATCAGTACCTTGCCCAGTGTTGCTGATCTGGACTCGGATATAGATGAAAACTCCGTGCTGGAAATTTTATCAGTTCGACCACCATTTCCAGAATTCGACTTAAAAACACTGCTATCAACTTCACCGACCGGAAATAGCATTCTCACCTACTATGAGAAGCATAAACAGCTGACCAATAAACATCGCAACAACTTGACGGATATCATAGCAAGGCGTCTTTTCACACGTATTGTAAACCAGTAAGTATTCATTGATCTCTTGTTTTATCACTTATCAGTATTACGTATATTCAGTAGGTATGCTCACTATAAATATCCCACTGCTGGGCACAGGCCTCCTCTCATAGATGAGGGAGATCGGGCAGTAGTCCCCAAGCTGGACCAGAGCGGATTGGGGACTTCACATACAAATTTGAATTTCTTCGTGGATGTATGCAGGTTTCCTCACGATGTTTTTCTTCACCGAAAAGCTAACTAAGATTTGGACACTGACATACCTACACTATTTTCAAATTCAAATAATTTATTTGCATATCGCTTAAATGCATGACGATGTACTTATCGTACATAACAAAGAATTCAAGATTTATTTAATTGTAGGTATATTTATAATAATATTGAGACTTATTTCACAAAGAAATTTAATATATATTCATATTTATTCTTAAAATGTTAACGGTTCTATATATGAAATAAGCCTTACATTGGTTTATAGACGAAAAATGGTAATTTCAAAAAACGGCCGCCATATTTTTTGTGGTACCTACAAAAATTTAGATGTTTTGATCGGTGTTTTTGGCGTTCTTATAATTTAGTAAGTAGTTATTTTCTGCCTAGAATGTATTTCTACACATCATAAATATCGTCCGAGTGCTAAGTTTAGTAAGTATTTTACATATAAATAAGCAATATTTGTACTTTTTCATAAGGTATGAAAAAAAAACTATTTTTTTTATTTACAATTATTGTATGAAGAACACAAGATAATTTTTGTATTATTTTTCCCGTTATCAGTACACCTTAAATCACCAAATATTGCGTTTTTATTGAAAAAGTAAAAATCATGCATTTAAGGGATATACAAGTAAACAAGGTGTTAACTTAGGTATGGGTATTGGGTACATAGTCGGTATGTAACTTACCAATTAGGCATGCAAATTTATTTTCTAAAACATGTTAATTCCTGTTACTTTAACACTAATGTCATAGAGTTTCTACTACAAAACATACAATGTTTAGACAGTATGTATTAATTAGTGTTCAAGTAGAATATCCCATTGAATAAGAGCATATGTCAGAGTCGTACTTAATGTCATTTACCTGTACCTTCTATATTAAGTGTTTTTCTGTCGTTTTTAGGGTTCCGTAGTAAACAAGGAACCCTTATAATTTCGCCATGTTCGTCCATACGTCCGTTTGTCTTAGCTTAGTGACCGTTAGTACTAGAAAGCTGAAATTTGGCATAAAGGTATGATTCCGCTGCCGACTGCATATAGCAGCAGCAGACAGCAACTGCATACGACACTACTGGTTGGTATGTATTTCTATGAAATACATTCCGTAGCGTGCGACACGTCACATACGACGTGCAGTCGAGCAGCAGACGCAAGTGTCGGCCGACTGCAGATTAGTCCACTGCTGGTGGAAGTCGGTCGACACTTGCGACGATACGTTGTTTTTTTCTCAAAAAAATTAGTTTATAGTACATATATATATGTATATATATATATATAGGGTGGATTTTCTTTTTGGGTACGTGAGGGCAGCTACCAGATCCCGTGTAGCTACGCGAAAATGGTCTTAGAAGGCAGGGTTCAAAAGGATAATTATCAATGATAGTTATCTTGATAATTATCGTGCTTTTTATGGTCTGATAATTATCGATTTGATAATAACCAAAAATTTGAACGCGCTCGCTAAACGTACACATCAATTTCTGGTCAATGTCAACTGTCAACTATCGATACCAGGGATAATTAATTATCAGATATTTATCCGATGATTATCGCGATAATTATCAAAGACCATAATTATCTTGATAATTTTGAACCCTGTTAGAAGAACTTCCCTCGATTTCCAATTAATGAAAATTGGCGTTATCAGATTTTGGAAAAAACATACAGGCTGCTAGAAAAAGGTCATTTTTGATAAACTTTTTTTTTATGCCAATCGATTCCATTTCCATGCAGGATCATAAGCTTGTATGGGACAAAAAAAAAATCCGGCTAGAAAAGACACAAATCGAGGAAAATTTTTCCCATACAATTTGTATGAAAATTAAAACTTTCATTTTTCGCATGCTATTTTTTTATGCTAATCGATTCCATTTCTATCCAATATCAATAGTTTCTTAGGGGTCCACCTTCGGTAATGTACTTAAAAGCCACAAATTAAATAAAACTTTTTTCATACATTTACTATGGAGAAAAAGTGAAATTTTATTTACATTTTTCTATCTCGCCAATCAGTTCACTTACGTTTAAGGACCATAATACTGTATGAAAACATTACATTAACTGCATTCAGAATGTCAAAAAACGGGGATTTTAATGTGAATTGAATTTCACTTATTCTCCATAGTAAATGTATGGGAAAAGTTTTCCTCGATTTGTGGCTTTTCTAGCCGGAATTTTTTTGTGAGTCAAGCTGTCAGTTGGTTGTGCTAGAGGTGTAATTATTGTAATTACTGTAACTAGGGGTATATTAATGTCCTTCGAATTTCTTAGTCTGAATATTAGCTTTTTTCCAGCCATATTAATCATGAAGAATACAATATAATTACCTCAAAAATAATTGCACTATTTCCGACTGAAAATTCTGGAACATATTATGTTCCTCCAGTTAAAAAGAGAGATTCTATTAGTGGTAAAGCAGGTTTTGCTAGAGGCAAACTTTTTGACAAGATTCGCAATACCCTATACAAATCGGGTGAACGAAAAAGAAAATTAACGGACAAAGAACATCACGATCAACCTAAACCTAAGATTAGCAAGAATTTAGAAGAACTGCAAGGTTTTTTTTATGTCATTTTATTAGTTATCTGTAGTTGGTCGTAGATAGTGTAGTGCAAGTTATTAGCGGTAGTATCTTAGTCCAGAGTCCTTATTCATAAACGTCCATTAACCTATTTTAACTAAAATGCCGTTAAAATTCGTATGTCTTTGTCTTTCACTTTGAAATTTGTATTTGTGAGAAAGAGACAAAGCACATTTGAAGGCTTGGTTACACAGCGTGCGCGACTGCTGCGCGCCGGAAAGTACGGTAACAAATCCGCTTGCGTCGCGCACGCGCCGTGACCAACTCTTTGGTCGGCAAAGGTCAATTCAGTTTTATGAATAAGGGGATAAAAATGTTAACTGGGTTCAGCTGTAAATGTAAACGTCTGATACAGTAACTATTCTGTGTACATGGTTCGCAGCGAGCTGATGGATAGCAATGTTATGTGTTCGTACGCACTAGAACCTGTTACTGTATCTGATCGATTACAATCAAAGTATATAGAGTCTGCTTCCAATAATAATAGTTCGTAGTTTTTGTGTTCCCATATTTGTGTGGTCTCACCAGAAGATCAGCGTTGGCAACAAATTCATATTGAATCCCCCTCCACCTCCATCTCTGGCTTTCTGTCATAAAGAGGCCACATAAACTTGATTCCATGTTCGGCAGATATCCATAAAAAGCGGTGTGCTCATTAGCAATTTTTTTTCCACTACATTCTATTGTACAAATAGCGGTATCTCTTTGTTTCCACTGTAGCACAATATGGTACATATAAAGTATACTTATACTGCTGGTAATGTGTTGAAAGCAAGGCAGTACATAAAGATTCTACTTTCAGAAACGCACAAAGAGGATGTTATATGGTTGAAAAACCATTCCGAACCTTGGGAGGATGTCATCAAGAAATGGAAATCTACGTACGAACTCCGTCGACAAGAAGAGTTTGAAACCGTCGCAGCGTTAATAAAAAAGTGGCCTATTTTAAATGACACAAGGAGCACAGTCTTGGTTAGTATTAGAGAGACACTATTAGGGTCTTTTGAGCGTCGGCGTCCTGCCAGCGCCCGCGCAGCATCTTCCTAGTTTCTTGAAATTAAACTTTTTTTTCTTTTAGATCCACTTGGACTTCGACGTCAGACATCCCGACAGAACATTTTTTTTTTTCCTTAAATGGAATAATTTTATAGAGAAGGTAAAAGAGATGAAACCTAACTCGAAGGAAGAGACTGCGACTTTGGTGGAATATATCGACGGATTAGCTGATGACGGTAGGTACTAGTAAGCTTACAAAAAATTTAAAAAATGCCGATTAAAATGATTGACTAACATCTTGGGCCCTGTGTGCCCTTATGGCAAGGACGGCGTTGCCTGTCTGGAATAAATCATTCTGTAAACATAACGTTTCAAAATTACATAGATAAACGCCGAACTTCCTGGGGGCTCTTAAAACTCACTGCGTTTTTACTTTAGTAATAAAATGTATTTGTCTTCATTTAGATCACAAACTGCCATCCCAGATAAAGCTGCTCTGCTATTTGGTGCCTCCAAGGGGACGCTTGAACAAACGACAAAAAATTTCTACCAACGAATGTATGGAGAGCATCATAGTCGAAGTGAAAAAACCTGGTGATATTCAAACGACAATTGATAAAATATCAACTGACGCATCAGGAACAGTAAAAACTATTCAACCGTATATTATACATTGCCCAGCTGATGAAGTTAGCGGAGGACCATTTTATCTGGTTATAGACAAAGTAAGGTATGCTTTTCAAACAGCTTATAAGGCCTTTGATACACTATTCAAGTGTTATCACGCACTCCATGTGGCTTATCCAAAATCAGGCTACCACTTATATTTACTGATTCAGATATGTGTTTATAATATAAACACTAAATATGATGTGATCCCACCCTATATTCTAGATTTAATTTCTAATGCTAGATGTTAAATGATATATATCCATCATTTCTTGTAATTGCATTGTATCAAAATGCAATGTTCGATATGTGCTACTGAATACCATGATTTTAAAACTTATTTTGTTCATTTAAATTACTATCACAGCATAACAGATTATTTTAGATGTCCAACAGTGTTTCGTACATGTTGTAAATGCACCCAATTTGTACTGAATTTATATAATAAGTTAAAAATGTACCTCAATGGTTTTAGAGTAGTTAGTATATTTGTCAAATGTACTGTTTAATATCAATGGACACCGCACGCTAAATGTGAAAAAAAAAAGTTCGTTAACCCTTTGAACGCCAAGGTGACTATACTAATGTCGGTAAGTTATGTCAAAAATGTACCGAGTTACCGAAATTTGATCTGACATTTCGTCTGACGGATCGTTATAAAACCCGGCCAAAGTATGTCGTATGTAATGTGGCAGCAGAATTTTGATAAAAAAATGTTACGTATTTTGATGAATATTATGTATAAATATTCATCAAAACACGTGGCATATAGGTATATTTTTTATCAAGATTCACCTTTTTTTCATATTTTGTGTGCGGTTGTGCTCGGTAGTACCTGAGGAATTAAGTGATGATTTTACTAATGAGACGAATTTTTGTTTTGTTTTAGGCCAAAGGGCCTTAGGATAGATTTACACTTGAAAGTTGCTTATACTTGAAATCATTTCAGGTGAACGAATTTCACCAAAGCGGTTCTTTCAAATAGCTACTTTACCGTTCACAGGTTCAAAATTCAATAACATTGTAATAGAAATACGTTCAACAAAAAGAATTTCAACCATACCTAAGTTCTATACAAATATATATTAGTACTAAACTTAACGTAAGCAACTTACAAGTGTAAATCTGGCCAAAGGTAAAATAATGGTTTAATTTTATATCTAGTTAATTAATAGTAGGTAACATTATGTCAAAAACTCGGCGCATATTCGGTTTTGCGCATAGCACTTGAGCAGTTACGCTATGATGTTATTAAGCGAGTTTTTTTCTTTTTCAATATAAGGTAAAAAAAAAAATTGTTTCATTTTGTATCTAAGTAGTCCTACTCCCTTTTTATCCGTAATAGCCTGTTGAGTGTTGCCTATTTTTTATGAGGAGTTGTTTGTTTTTATGTAACTGTTTACTTAAAGTACATGTTTATGTGAAGACTATTTCTATTAGACATTCTAAGTAGAAGATATGATTGTTTTGGTAAGATTCGTTTAATTTTATATCTAAGTTTTTATCCATAATAGCATATTGAGTGTTGCCTAATATTTTTATGAGGTGTTTGTTTTTATGTAACTATTTACTTGAGTATATGTTTGTTTCTATTCTTAGTAGAAGATATGGTTGTTTTGGTAAGATGCGTGTGTTTCATATTGACGCAAGATATTATTAGGTGAAGCCTTTTACTTGTTCGCAGAGGTCATACACATACCTAATGTCATTTGAAGATTATGTGTGATGTTGTACAGTTTATGTACACCAACTGGTCTAGGATTGTGTTAATATTCTTAGCAGAAGAGATGCTTGTTTAGGCAAGGCTTATGTTGCATACTGAAAATTCTTATTGAGTGAAGCATACTGTTATTTGCTAAAAATGGTACTGGCTTCAAACAATAATTTTAGAAGTACAAAACACGAGCCTTGCCTCAAAGCAAGCATCTTTTCTGCTAAGAATAGAAAAGCCTTCACTGAATAATGTTGTCTCTGTACGACACACACAGATCTTGCCTCAAAACAAACATTTCTTCTGCTAAAAACAGAAGAGTGTTCACTCAACAATATGTTATCTCAATATGAAACATCATATTGTTGAGTGAACACTCTTCTGTTCTTAGCAGAAGAAATGTTTGTTTTGAGGTAAGAGTTGTGAGACACATGAGTCTTACCTCGAAACAAACATCTCTTCTGCTAAGAATAGAAGAGTCTTCACTTAATAATATGTTGTCTCAGCACGACACACGCAACTCTTACCTTAAAACAAACTTCTCTTCTGTTAAGAACATAAGAGTCTTCACTCAACAATACGATATCTCAGTATGAAACTATGAGTCTTACCTTAAAACAAACTTCTCTTCTGCTAAGAACATAAGAGTCTTCACTCAACAATACGATATCTCAGTATGAAACTATGAGTCTTACCTTAAAACCAACTTCTCTTCTGTTAAGAAGAGAAGAGTCTTCACTCAACAATACGATGTCTCAGTATGAAACTATGATTCTTGCCTCGACACTCTTCTGTTCTTAGCAGAAGAAATGTTTGTTTTGAGGTAAGAGTTGTGAGACACATGAGTCTTACCTCGAAACAAACATCTCTTCTGCTAAGAATAGAAGAGTCTTCACTCAATAATATGTTGTCTCAGCACGACACACGCAACTCTTACCTTAAAACAAACTTCTCTTCTGCTAAGAACATAAGAGTCTTCACTCAACAATACGATGTCTCAGTATGAAACTATGAGTCTTACCTTAAAACAAACTTCTCTTCTGTTAAGAAGAGAAGAGTTTTCACTCAACAATACGATGTCTCAGTATGAAACTATGAGTCTTATCTAAAAACAAACTTCTCTTCTGCTAAGAACATAAGAGTCTTCACTCAACAATACGATGTCTCAGTATGAAACTATGAGTCTTACCTTAAAACAAACTTCTCTTCTGCTAAGAACACAAGAGTCTTCATTCAACAATAAGATGTCTCAGTATAAAACTATGATCCTTACCTCGAAACAATGATCTCTTCTGTTAAGAACATAAGAGTCTTCACTCAATAATACGATGTCTCAATATGAAACTGTGATTCTTGCCTCGAAACAATTATCTCTTCTGTTAAGAACAGAAGAGTCTTCACTCAACAATACGATGTCTCAATATGAAACTATGATTCTTGCCTCGAAACAATCATCTCTTCTGTTAAGAACAGAAGAGTCTTCACTCAACAATACGATGTCTCAATATGAAACTATGAGTCTTACCTTAAAACCAACTTATCTTCTGTTAAGAAGAGAAGAGTCTTCACTCAACAATACGATGTCTCAGTATGAAACTATGAGTCTTATCTTAAAACAAACTTCTCTTCTGCTAAGAACATAAGAGTCTTCACTCAACAATACGATGTCTCAGTATGAAACTATGAGTCTCACCTTAAAACAAACTTCTCTTCTGCTAAGAACACAAGAGTCTTCAGTCAACAATATGATGTCTCAGTATGAAACTATGAGTCTCGCCGCGAAACAATCATCTCTTCTGTTAAGAACAGAAGAGTTTTCACTCAACAATACGATGTCTCAGTATGAAACTATTAGTCTTGCCTCGAAACAAACATCTCTTCTGCTAAGAAGAGTCGAGTCTTCACTCAATATTATGTAGTCTTAGTATTAAATTCACGAGTCTCGTCTGAAAAATATATTTCTCCAGCTAAGAATATTAAAGGCTTCGTCCAATACTAGGCAGTCTTGAATCAATAATATGTTGTCTCAGGATGAAACACACGTGTCTTTCTTCAAAACAATTATATTTGAAACTAAGACAACGCATAGTTTTGAAACAAAACAACGACATACTTGAATGCCCAAGACACAATTTATTCTTCATACAACACAAAGGTAGATTCTTGAAACAAAACTACATAATTCTTGATTCAAAACTAATGTCTTACGCGAAGACAATAAAACCAAGACAATTTTTTACTCAAGTCAACGCAATAAAGTGTTCCCCATATATAAAACAATATTTGTCTTGACCAATAGAATTAGTCTTCATCTAACACAACTTTTTTTTCCGTGTATAGTCGCCTAACCGCTGGTTTACGTATTCGCCTAAACACTACCACTGTGTTTGAATTCGGATGCATTGTGGTTCGGTCGGGTTATCCTTGTCGCTATAAGCACGTCTCGGACGCACATATAGACAAAAGTGAGACGTTCTCAAACCGCCGACCTCGCGGGCTATGTCATGTGAACCTACGGTGTTCCAAATACAAATTCTAAAACGAGAGAAATCCATTGTTAGTATTTGTTAATTGAATGCTTAATGTAAATTTATGTCACACCTAGCCATAAAGTGGCCATTATCGCACGCTCCGCGCGCGAAAAAACCCACTTCCTGGCCAGGGGGTGACATAAAATTTTGTACTTACCACGGGCGATAATAAAGAAAGCCTCAGATCGCATATTTATCGCCCTTGCCTTCGGCTCGGGCGTAAAATACCTGCGATCTAAGACATTCTTTGTTTTATCGCCCTTGGTAAGTAATGTACTATAAACGGAATAAAAGCACTTAAAATTTGAAAAAGGAACGTCAGAGTAAATCACTTGGATATATGGAGCGTTGGAAGTGGTCCAATTAGGTATAAAGATTTAATACGTTTATTAGATTTCAATTTAGTAATAAAAGTTATTACATTGAGTGCGCAATAAATTAAAAAGCTTTCAAACAGCAGTTTATTCGCTATAGCACTACTCAAAGACATACTCTAACAATATGTAGGTACTGCTGTTTTGAGAGGTTTCCGTAAAGGACTGTTTTGAAATTGAGAAGACAAGTGATAAATTTAACCATTTAAGTTGTTCACACGCCAATCATAAAAATTACCCATTAAAGCGAGGCAATAATAAAACCCGGTATTGCCGCAATCAGTTAGCAAGAAAACAAACATCAAGAGGTAAATTAACAGTGTTTAGACCGGCATTAAGAGATAAACTCACACACCATACACTCGCAATATTAGAATCTACTCGTGGTTGTGTTAACTGTGAGACATATAAACATTTAACCATGCCGCTAACGACCGCGGTCGGAGACACGAAATAAGTCAGACATTAACAATTTATTGCCCTCAATTACAATCATCGCGAAAAAAGCGACTTCACGGTAGGAATTCGGGGCTGAATACTGGCTAAAGTGAAAAACGAACCGGCTACCTTTAGCTCAAGAAAGAGGCATCCGCCGCCGGACTGCCGTTGGCATCCCAAACATGAAAATGTCCGCAATAAACTACGGAATGATTTGAATGGAGCGTACAGGGTGAAGCGTTACTCATGTCCGTTTTAAAATAACTTCTAATATAGATGAGATATCTAATCCGATATGTAGGTTTTTGTAAACAAATGGTTCCTAGAAAAAAAAATTAACAAAACATTGGGCATTAGATATGTAATAGTAGATTGTATGACAAACTAAGGGGTGTATAATAAGCCATATTAACACGAGATGGTTATAATAGTTCGAGTGGTAATATGGCTTTTAGACCAGTACAGCTTATTCACTCTACTTTTCACTTCGATTGCGAGAAAATAAATATATTAAGATTATCCCAACCCACACTCAATAATAGATTTCACTAACCAAAGCACTTACCAAAAAGGAAACCAACGTTCTGATTGGCCGTCGATGTGTTTCGCGATTAGTGAATTATTAAATCAACCAATACTACTATATAACCTAGAAACCTAGGTATTATACAAGTATAGAAAATTTGCTTTAAATAATGATTTCTCAAACCCTCCAACGTGGACCCTCAAAAACACACATTTTGGAATCGCCGGATAGCTTAGATGGGGCGATAAGAGAAGGATAAGAAACCGAAACCGCGTTACAAATAAACAGCTCATTATCAGTTTACCCGGATCCGATCTGAGGATGATGCGCGGACAGCCTCCGAGCAGGTCTCGACACGATCCCAAACGATATTTATAATTAGGGGCCCGTTCCAAATTAAACGTGTGTAACGCAACCCGTCATTAACGATTAAGATGAAACATTGTTCGAGATCGAGCTCCCAAATTGACCTTATAAAAGTTAACCTCGAGTGTTTATTTTAGTTTGAGAGTTAATTTAATTAAAATCAATTGTACTAGAGCGAGAACATGCGGAACTCTCACTACGACAGGCCAATCCAACTGGTTTCCTAATCTACTTTGCATACCATGAGAACAGGCAGACCTACCCGATGAGTAATACATAGAAAAGTGACGAGTTTGTTACTCTGGTCACGGTCGTAGCGAATGGAAATAAACTAAGAGTGTTTTACAATCATATGAAGAGCGATAACCGGCTAGGCTAATCTAGCGGATCAACAATGGAGACGTGCGTTCCGAGAAAGATCCCGGAGTGGAATCATCAATAGGACATCGAGATGTAATCGCACCCATCCAATATTACCAGACGTATGTAAAACGACCGTTCCAATCTACAGTTTAGTAGTTCCCAGGGTACGATCGGCCTTTGACATATGTACGATGTACTCGCATGATGCCAGTGTTTAATGCGCCTCGGTATGTAATGAGCGGGATTTATTCGCGCGGCCGCGGATACCGGCCGCCATGTGAGCTTACTGCGCTGCGCTCAGAATTCCTAGAAGCTGAGCGCGTGTGGTGAATAAAGCCAGGAATGCGAGGAATTTCATCATTGCAGATTTGAGGGCTCGACGCGCCCTCGCGACGTGAGAACGCACCCGAACAACCGCCGCCGTAAACTAATAAAAAAGGAACGCAGCCTAAAATGGAGACTGTGGGACTCGACGTCTCCAATTTTAATATTGATTGGTATTGCAGATTTCGCATCTATAGGCGTTTAGTGTCAACAAAAAACCCTGCAAACTGGTCGACGCCTATTATAGTTATAAATCGGGCTCTTTGAACAATTTTACTAGCGGTTGTAAATGTTTGGAGAGACGCAATTAAAACGTCAGAATCTGACCGTAAACGAGCGTCCATTGGAAAAAGGAGTGTTTTCTTAGCGTTCGGCTCCAGGCGGCCGTAATAACAAGACCGGTAAACTTTATTGTCTATTCACTCTGTTGATGAGCTTAATTTTTTTATCCTCTTCTCTATGACTAATCATAATCTTGCCATAGATTTTATTTGAAGTGTAGACGTGGGATTGTTGTTTTAGCACGCGGAAGGCTCGACGTAATTGAGGCATCGCCGCTATTGTGAGGTGGTTTATTTATTTATTTATTTATTTATTTAGGCGGCTTCAGTAGAAAATCCGTCGTTAATTGATAAGGTTGCTGAATACCTGTGCACTGACTCGAACAATGCAAGCGCGCCAATTATACACGCTCCGATTGTTTAAATTTGAAACTTATGAATTCGTGATTAAGTTGATTTATTTGCAAAGACCGTCGTAAATCCACTTTTACGAGGAATTTAATTTAATTTTTTGTTCTGGATTAATTGTCGGGAGATAAAGACGGTGTCGACGAGAGCAAGACCGAGAGGCATTCCGCGCCTTGGTAGACTTTATTAAAAGAAGCGGATGTAGGGGTAAGTATTTTAAGAGGTTCCCGGCGGGCGGATTGAGATAAAGGAAATTATTAAGAGCGTTCCCTACGTGAAAAAACTCGGCAGACGGAAGTTGTGTTCGGCGAGCTATGGTTTAATATAAAGCGTCCGACGCACTATCGCGTTACAAGCATGAAGTAACGAGTCGATGATCCGTGCGAAGGCAACGTTTTCCGTTTTTCGTGTATGTCAGGCTTATGTAACGGATCGCCCGCGGAATAACAATGCGGGCATAACCGATTACAATTCGATCGTAATTATTGACGACTGAGCTCAGTTTCATGTTACAATTCGTGGTGTGAAGTTTTTATGCGACGTGAAATGTATTGTTAATTACTTTCTAATGGAGAGGCCGCTAGCGGCGCAAGAAGTGGCAGCGTTCACACGGTGACAATGTCGCGGCTTCTGTCGCAGCGTGCGTTACCGTACTATTGTTTTGAAATTGGAATTCACTGACGTCATTGCAGCGTTAGCTTCTTCGAAAATCGAACGCCGAGGATGTCGTCTTTTTATTTCCGAAGACTTACTCACTGCGTTTCATTGAAATGCTAAATTACGTACGCACATATGTAGAGCGTGAAACTATTGACGAAACATGCAAAGTGTGTAACAATCTCTTGTGGGTTTTCTTGTTTCCTTGCGGACGGCTCACATTAATAATACAATTGTCTTCAGGTTTTGTGAAATATTTTTACAACCACCATTTATCACAATTTGTAATTAGCATACTGCTTGTGTCAAATCTATCACCTGTTTTCACTTAGAGAAGCCGCGATATAGGTAACTATTTATTTTTAACAGAGGGAATTAACGGCGTAGATTAGTTATAAAGGATCACAATTGACCAATTGTAGCGTGCCCCCCGCGTCGTCGCTGGGAACGCCACGCTCGGCCGAACCGAATAGACATTTAGACACATAAAAAATGTAGGTACAAAGTATAAAAACTCAAATATGGCTATAACTAGATCTGATTTTAATTATCCTTAATTGAGTAAAACTACTTTAATTTACGTTTCCAGACGTGATTATTAAGTGCGAGAGTTGAAATATTTTTAGACAAACATTACAATCCTTAATAATAATAACGAATATTTTCAATTTACTGGTATCAATTATTATTATTGCATAATATAGCTATTTATGTATCCATTCAGTTAGTTAAAAGTGTTTACCGAATTGAGATATGCGAAACATCTGTTACAAATAGTCGAAGCGAATTGCATACAATTAGTTGCCATAGTAAAATAACAATACAAATTAACTTTTTACCAGCTTTATCGATGAGACTTAACAACAATGTGAGTCGATTTATCAAGATAAACCCAGATGAGTAATGTCTAAAGCAATACGGATCTATAGTGAATCTATAAAAAGTATAGTTCACGGTCAGCAGGCGGCATGCGCGAGGTATGCGCGGAAGTACACTCTGACATTTTACCTCGCAGGTACGTACACCTTGCGTTACCCCGTTTCCCTCATCTTTAAAAGTAATTGAGGATTAAAATGCCGCCGAGTAACGGTCCTGAGTGAATGAATGAACAGTTTCATTCTAGCAAGAGTTGCCCCATGAAGGGCACAATTAGCCCTGGGCACTATAACCTTTCCTGGAGACCCTTAACAATTAAACCCGCTTACAAGGGACGTGCGACGAGTCGCTCATGCCGCGACATCCGGACGGCTAACGGGCCCCACAAAGCCGCATTACAATATAAAACTTGTGATTTACAAACACAAAATTGTTTAAGAGTAAAATAAATGAAACCCCGCCGTCGGCCGGGCGGCTGAATACAAATGAGATTTCTTTTTGGAGTGAGCCATCTCTTTCTTTAAACGGATGATGAATCGTTTCTATGCGTCGTTAACGCGCACGCCGTGCTTGTAATTTCACTGTTCGATGTTGTCAGTAATATTAATATGCTCATGACCTATTATCGGGAGGTCGCATCTGCTTAAGGCTTGGTTTATTTCACTATGGATCAGATAAAAAGTTCGGATGCATTTGTGACGAAATCGACTCTCCCGGTTCCAGGGCTGTAATACAACCTCGACCGTTAGCCGCGGCCGAGCGCGCGGATCACGTTTCAAAATATTGTGATGCTGGCCATCGACACGGCTTGTCGATGACTAAATTAAATGTCAATTTCGAAAATCGAACGCTGCCGATCCTTTTTAAAGCGAGCGCCGTTCACCTGCCCGGCCAGTCACGAAGGCGCGCAGAACGTGTAGCCGGCATATACCAACATTACGCGTACATATTTATTCGTGCGGGCGATATGCCTCGTGAAACAGGCTCTTCTCGGCTCGCTGATGACCTCATTGTGAGAAAAAACGCAGCTAATAATGCTCCTTAGGGTGGATTGTATGTATAATTGTAATACGATGTACCCATCTACAGCACGATCGGTATAGGTCGTGAGGTCGTGACGTATTGAGTGTTTCCTCGGCGAGTATAAAGAATCTGCCCGAGCGGAACATATGGGGTGTTACGGCAAATGGGAGCTGTTTTCCTGCCGGGCTAAGATAAAGGGCATATGGCGTAAAATCGACAGTGGCGAGAGTCGGGTGCTTTGGCCGTCACTGTCACTTCCAAAATTCGATTGATGGGATTATTTCGCGAGACTCTCACTCAATTGGATCGTTTGCTACACCATATGTTTGACAATAGACTGCTATGGGAATTTAAGCAGGAAGTTTCAATTTAGCACCAATTCATTCGGAACTACGCTGTCAGTGGAGATACCGGATCCATTTAAAGTCTTGAATTTCGGCTGCGGTGTGTGTTTCACGGCTGTCTACCTGCAGTTTCTTTAGTTACCAAATGCCACGTTTTTCTCCAGATGGTCCGAGCTTATGCAAGCGGTCGAGCTTAGAGGCGTTTGTTTGTTCAAACATTACGAGACGGTACGACATTTGAAGCGGGCCGCTAAATAAAACACAAACAGCACTCGAAACTCAGTGTCCACAGCGCGGCTAGAGACAATTCTCGCCAGCGGAATAACCGTAACTAAGTCCCAATTAAGATGTCCGTTATCCTTGGACGCGAGATAGATCTAAGCAAGTAAATAAATAACAGGTAATTACAATATCGAATCACGATCCCGACCGGCATTAAGTAGGTAATCGTCTGGAGATGAGAACGCGGCACGGCGAAGGTTAACCAAGAACTACCTCTAATAACACACGTACGACTCGATAATTAATTAAAAATGAACCATTGAACGCTCTTACCGTCCCACGCGCTCGTTAAACCATCAAGTATTCTTATCGTCATCGCTTCTGTCAAATTTGAATACAGAATCCCGTAATTTCTTTTTTACTATTATTTATGGCAGCAGGGACGCGGCCTTCGTGGATTATTGGAATTTGAATGTTGGTATCATCGGCGGCATTGATTTATTGATGTAGGGTTGCTACTTAATGCTTCTTTTACGATGTATTGATTTTACTATTGCTTACAAAATTAATGAAGTGTTGCTTGTTTATGAAGCAGGTTCGTAGGTTAAATAAAAGTGATTGAACACTTACCGGCCACGTGAAGTCAAACGGGAAGACGATGGGGTTACTGAATCCTTTCACATTCAGGTTGGGCACATCCAATGAGTTTCCTCCTAGCACTGGGGTCGTGATATCACCGAAGGTACAGGGTGATGTCGTATCGATATTCGCTTGGTAAATCTTGAGGCACACGCGGAATTTAGTCCTGCACGGCGCCAGGCACGGCGCATCACTACTACTTGAGGAACCATCACAGCACTGCCCACTACTTAACCTACCCAATGTGTTCGTAAAACTTTTTATCCTAAGTTCGAAGAAACCGGACGTCAGCACCTGAAACAAAACACTCTAAGTGAGTAATTTAAAAAGTAAGGCTGTAAATCTGAAGTTTTGGTCTAATAATAAGCGTATACGGAGATCACATAATAAAGGCAACGACATAAATGTGTCTCCATTTTATATTTCATCATTTGTCAATATCACAGCGACAAGACAAACATCGCCTGTAGTAAGTGATACAACTTTCGACACCTCCAAGATGTAATCCTCAAACAGTTGGAGTATTTGCACAACTGGCCGTGCTGTATCGACCCGGACAAATTAACGGTTTTACTGGACAGTATGTGGGTCGTTCAAAAATGGGGTTGCGAGCTTGCGAGCATGTGGGGTGACGACTACATGCGACACCCTTAACCCGATTCATATTTCAAACGTACGGCTGAGCTTTTGGGGGGCTATAGAGACCTCGTATTAAGCTTCTGAATTTGGACCAAAATGAAAATTTTGCTGCACAGGACAAGGTCGTAATTGTAACTATATAGACTGCAGAGTCGCGAGTTTGAGATAGTTATTCGTTGAAATGGAAAAATCGTATTTAGATTAGTCAAATATTCGAAGCGCCCCACGCATAGTTTAGAACGTTTTTTTCTGCGCTGCTAGGATCAAAATTTGATGAAAAATATGTGGCTACTGATGTTGATAGATAAGCAGTCATCAGCTAAACGACTTCAATTCCCCGGCTTTTTTGTTGACTATGAATAATAATAGCGAGTTTTTGTTCCCTCCAGGGTAGTTTAACCCTTGTATATTAATACACGCAGTTGTTCCCTGCACAAGGGGTCTACTTTAAGACTAATGCGCCAGGGAACGCGGTTAATAATGCTCTGAACAGGCGCCAAATAATTTCATTAAAACAGTACTTAAGCTTACTTGTATGTAATTTTAATAGAGACGGTTCTTGAATGGGAAGGAGCGATATTTATATGGCATCGGAAGGAAGTGGTAGATATTAAGTATGGCGGCGTGTCTCAGCGAATCACTACCGGCTTGGTATGGATAGTGTTGCCAGTGTATAAAAACTAAATATCATTTCCTTTCGATCTAATTGTTTATTTGATGGGTTACTATAAATTAGATTCATAAAAGTCTACTGTAGCACCCGCTATTAAAATCGGCCGTGATTCGAATCTTAACTAAGCAAGATGATAATAAAGCTTAAGTAGTCAGTCCTTAAGTTGCTTGTCTCTTAAAATATATTAAGCAAATTAATGATCATAAAAACGCAATAATTTTATAACTTGAGTGATAAACTGCGATTCCCACGCATATCAAGCATAATCGTGAATAATTAAGAATACGAATCACTAACAATGGGGCATTCTGCGTTATCTCATCAGTAGAACTGTCTGTGTCAAAACTTACCCCCGTTTAAACAAATGCGATAAAAAAGACACCAGATTTCACCAGACTTCCTGCCATGTTGCGGCTAGGGTTGGACTCAATAAAGTGTAAAACGAGCCATCTTACATCTCCCTCTAACTGTACTAAACAACTAAGGACGACTAACTCTTCACACATCCACGTGGATCTACAGGTAGGAGCGTAACGAAAAAAATGCACCGAAAAAAGTTACGGGCACTCTAAACATCCCCTTTTTTGTTATCGACTTGATGTATTGTTTATAAAACGAGTTATAGTAGCACGGATTATGATAAATTGTGGCATACTTTGTTTATCCTTCTAGTAGCGGAGTAATAGGCGATGCAGATCTATGTAGGTATAGTATGTCTCCAATTCAATAACTCTCGACCTAATAGTGAGTAATTGTAGTTATGACCTTTGGAGTATGAGTTACAGTTTATGGTTTAGGTTAAACGGTAAATTAAACAATTAGGCTGGTAAAAAAGGCAACGGGACGGGCGAGCGCAGGCGTAGCCGCGGGCAGACCACAAACTAACAATTAAATAATGCTTACTGCTCGACTACCGAATAACGTAATATCTTAGAATGTCTTCGGGCGATTTGACACGATGACTGTCTGATTGATGTCTAAAAGAATGTCTTTTAAAAGTGCTAAGCTTTATGATTGTTGGCCACAATTGCCGCCCTCTACATAAATAAAACATTAGGTCTAAACGAGATTCGAATTTCGAATCTGTTTATGTTTCTTTAGTAGGTAACTTCGGTTATGTGAAGAGATTGTGTGCCAGTAATCAATTAAGTGAGTTCGAGATGAGTCTCATTTATTTAACATACGACTTTACATTTAATGCTTTCGACGTCAGACTCGTGAACATTAATATTTAATGTTTTTTTTTTAGAAGAAAGCAATGGCTGTAGCATTAATTGCGACGGCGTAAGAGAGTAATATACGATCGGGCAATACCTACCAGTAACATATCGTGATACATTAATTTTTCCCTTTCAATTACACTGCGTTTCAAACACCGGCTAATGCAGAGATATGTCAAGATGATTTAATAATACAAAATGAGTACAGTACGAGAGAGAGTACATGTACTTCTTTCTACTACATCTGTCCGGTGCAAACGCGTTAGACAAACAGTTCGCTAATAGGGTTTCAGTACGAGGGAGACCTAATAAGGAGTAATAATGTGAACACCATTGTATGTAAGTAAGCCAGCAGTAAACACTTTGCTCCAGACGGCAGGTTGAGCGAAGTCTAAAAATAACTCAAATAATGAAACGCAGGGGAATGTTTTTCATCTCGGCCGTTACACACGAGCGAAATGTGTTAAAATAAACACCCAAACAGAGTCTTTTAATATCACGACGATGTGGCCTCGGGTGCATCCGAATTCGCAACTAATTTAAATTAAGAACGGCAGCATGATTTATTTTTTTATCAGTTATTTTTCCAGTTACGCGCCACGTGTCATAAAGATGTTCAGATTAAAAATAGCTACGGACTCGGGGTATATTAATATTAATTGCTTAATGAAAAAACATTCGACGATGAATGGGTGTTGTTGCTAGCGACTGACCTAAGTTTCGAGAAAACTTTTCGAAGTAACAATCGCACAAAGAGCGGCTTTCAAACGTCTTGCACACAAAATGTCATCTCAAATGGAACAAAACGTTAAAATCGGCGCGACAAAAGTCGCTCTTTGTTAATTTCGCAGCTGCTCGCATAAAGAAACAGTATAGAAGGTCGGAATTGTGAATTAGTCGGGAATCACGGAGCGTAATAGGCCCGTAGATTGCCTGGATCGTATATGGAAAGCGCATAATAAGGTATTTTGCGGTTGTTTAAGCGTGTTGTGCAAGGGAATTGAGATTTCGTGCGTCGGTGTTCGCTCGCGCTGATCGCGCTCTATCGCGGGCCCGATCTTCATACTCAAATTGTTATTGGGATTATACGTGTGAACCGAGATTCAATACGGAACTGACATTACTTTCGATTATTGTCCACCTTTATTATTAAAACGCTCTAGACATTCTCACGCGGAAAAATGACACGCTATTAAGTCATGTCTATACTAGGAATTCCTTAGAACTTAATACATACCTACATGACAAACATTGAGAACTTAATACCTACCTACCTAACCTAATATCTGACTGACCCAGATCATACAGTCTCTGCACAGACGGCAGTGGCTGAAATCGGCCATGAGGACATTATCATCATAATTATATACCTGAAGTAAACAACAACACAATGTACATGAATCATTGGTAGGTAGGTAGGTAGGTAGCATTAGTGAACAAAAATTAGTATCTACTAGATGATTGCGGGCTTAGTAAATCCAAGCAATCCAAGTTTTCTAATCGATAGGTTTAAGATGCCCTGCCATTACTCCATCGAAATTTGCATATGAATTGGATACTAACAGATTAAGTAAATTAGTTCGGCTCCATCATAGTAATGCGCTAGTTATGAAACGCTATGCACCGGTACCTGCGCGCGAGTTGCTATCTCGACGTATCTCGTATGGAGAAATTTAATCATGCCCGTTCGACTGTGACAGACGTGTACGGGGACACTAGGCAAATTTACTCTTATAATTGCTTCTTTAGTTTAGAAACTTTACCCACATAAAGAACAATAAAATTTCTAAGTGTGGGACACTCGAAACGACGCAATTAATTTAAACGCCTTCGTAGTTGAGTAATTATTTCGCAGTGTGAATTTGAGCATTCATAACTGTCGTTTAACAACCTTAACTTTCAACCCACAGCCACAGAAGCTCGATAGACTCATCTCTTCGCTATGGAGCTCGGAGGTTGTGCAACCCACTGCATCGCTGACACGTTTACCCGTTTCGGAATAATTTGCTATTGCTATCTGTGGTACGCTCTAAACTAAACAATACCACAGATTAAATAATAGTTACAACGGGCAATGACAACAAAGTTCTAAATTAGAAGTCGAGTTCCAAGTTTAAAATTAAAACAATTGCAAAACGCGCCGCTTAAGGATCGATGTCAATTAGCTTTCAATTTACGAATACCATTGAGCCTTTCCAGCAATCCCTGCTAAGTAAGTTTACGGACGTCAAGTTATGCGTGTGTTTATAAATAATGCATAATATTGACTTCCCCGCGCATCCAGTTTGGCGACATTGCGTAATCTGATCAATGATCCAGGCGGCCATGCTGCCTTTTTGCCGGGAGATCGGGAATCAATTAAGCGTCCGGTCGGCGCAACAAAAACTGTAAAGAGCTCGTAATGAAAGAAATTCTGCACTCGAGCGTATTGGTTGGGTGTTCGATATGTATCGTCCGACACATCGGACCGACTGCTTCTGAGAGAGATGGTGATCAGTAGCCGTGAACAATGGCGCCGTCAGCCCCATAATGAATTCTTCATTTGTCAGAGATGTCGCTTGATGCAGATAGTCGCGTCTATTCGGCATGCGTGGGTCCACAATTACATACCCAGCACAATGAAACCAAAACCACAGTTTCTCATAGTTAAGCTGTTAAAAACCGACGATTATACGGATTTCGTACAAGGAGGTCTCTTATAATTGAGCAGGTTCTCATAGAACAAAAACCGTTTTGGACAATGGACGAAATTATAACAGGGTTGGTCCGTTAAAGTTTCACATACTTAAATGCTTATTGCGCCTAACATGACATACGGCGATTAATTGTTGTTGTGAAAACGTGTGCGACTGGCCGAAATCGCGGCAGCTGGCGACTTGGACTCTGGGAAAATTCAGAGAAACTGTACATTGTTACTAAACTACCGCCACCCACCAGGCGCTAACCACCATGTTTACGTCGACCATTTGTCCATGATCCTGCAAATTTGACAGTAATAACTCGAAATAAACTGTGAGAACTTTTTTGTATATGTACTACCATGGACGCGAAACTACGTGGATAATTTAGTCACAAAGCATCAGCCCTCAATAACTTATGTATCTCAACCATTAACGCAGCGTAGCGAGCAATAAAGAGGTCGTTAAATACAAGCTGTGATAAGGGACCTCGCGGTGAACTCTTGAGTCACTCGAGGCAGTTACAATTCGTTGTAAATTAAGAAAAAAGCAGATGTCGAGTCCTTAGGCCAGCACAGTACACCTGCTTGCCAGCTATGCTGTCGTATTAGTTCGAAAGGGCCTAAGCGTCTTCCAGATACTAATTTACTAAGGACTTTTTAGCTTAAGTTCAGTTGTATGTGTGTGCACCGTGCATATTGCATAAATGTTGCGACTTACCGGCCAGTACGAAATAGGCTTCGCGAATTCAATTTATATTAGTTATATCACAAATCATAACGCAATAACACGCACTGCGTTCCATGTGAGCTATGACCAGCTATGTCCTAGATTTGCTTCAGGCGCCGAGCAATCACGTATAGATATACGACCAACACCGACTATTATATAGAGAAATACTCATAAAATGCAGTCCATAATCTCAGCATAAAACGCAATGTCGCACAATCATAGAAAAAAGACGTTTACGACCATATATAGCACAATTGACATATCTGTTTTAAAACTAGTTTAGATCGATTTAACTGACTAGACTGACGTTTTAATTTTTTTCTAAGTACTTATGTTATTTATATTGTAAATGTTTAAATAACATAAATGTGATTGTAAGGTTAAAAACCCGATTAAAACTGAATTTTGTGTAATGTAAACGGCGTTATCCTTCTATCGGCGGATGATTATTTACTTATAACAATTTGACGAAATTGAAATTGCGGTTTGGGCAGACGTGTTTCCGCTGCTTCCGAGGCTGCCGGCGCGGCTCACGCGATGCCCGCGGCCCGGCAGCTTGCACTTAATGAGCCACAAAACAAAAACGCTCTTCAATCGCTTCCACTGCGGATGCTCGATACATCATAAAGAATCGACTCACCGATCGGGGGACAATTACATCAATGCCCGCCGTCGTCACGTAGCCGGGAGCAAACCAGTCCCCGCTGGACGCAAAATACCGTTTTTTTATGAAACAACGCGACTTCATTCATAATGTATAATGCCTTGAAAACTCACTCGCACGCATACACACGCACGGCTATAAATAGACACCTAAATCTATAGGAGACGCGAGTGTGCGGCCGGACACCATACCTAGTTATTAATTTAACCTGCCTGTCTGGTTATAAAACGATTAAAAACTTAACCAAATTCACTGTCTTCGGAATCGACACCTATTACACACATACGTTCTTAATCCGCGTACATGTGTGTTGTGTTAGTGAAATAACGGTGTATTCGCGTACATTAATAAATAAGTAGTCGATTTGCGCGCACGCACGTTGTTGGGGATAGTTCCCTCGCGAAAAGTTAGCTAGTGCGATGTGGGAGAACAAAAACCGACCCGACTAGTAGTTAGTTATCCATTTTTTATCGACTTCTAGCTGACATTTCGGTAGGGCTAAAATAAGCATCAAAAGTTCATAACTACCAAGGGGCACTTATTTACACTTACTTACCTAAATATTAACGAAACAGTATCTAATAAAATAACTAATCAATTGGGATTTGGGATGTATCGAGTTATTTGGTGAATCATGTTTTCTCGGATGTCTCGAGATGTAGATGTTACTTGTTATAATATAAATAAACACATTTGTTGGTGGGCTATCTAGAAGAGTAGGTAAGGATTGTCAAGCGGCTATTACACTGTCCTGAATTCAGGACACTTAGAAGGGTTCCGACCTATACGTTAGAGCGAGATGCTTCAACTCCCCTCCACTAGTTAGGACGCCTGATTCAGGACAGTGTAATACCCGCTTTAGCTATTTAAATCACAAGATTGACTTTTGTTTTCAGAGAGCGTCCTCTTTAAGTTGTTTGACTACGAGTCGATATCTACTTTCAGACACTATACATAAGTATACACTGATTGATAATGATAAGTGAACTACCGGGAGTACCGGGCTCTGTTTATTAGGTTAACGTAAACTGTTTGCTATAGCGGCTACATTTGTAGCTAGTTTAATTGCTATGAAACGTTTTTACTGCAATGGAATTTTATGACTTAGAAGAGAACGAATTAGTATGTAGACCAGGTGTTTATGAATTATGGTAATGTTAGATAACTTTAGCAAGTCCGAGCAGCTGAATATGTTGAACTTTACACGTGAACGACCCGGCGTCAGGAGGGAATTAATGGTCACGGCCGGCTGGCGATGGCGGCGAAGGTTTATAGGAAATCTAGAAAAGTTCGCTCAGGACTTCAGCCCTTAGCGTAACCTTGACCGCCCTGGGGCGATGACCTCGCGCTCAGTAGGTAAGGCAACGCCGAGCCATCTCGCTAGCGTGCAGATCCATGTTTTGAGGTTATGAACACTTGAACTTCAAAAGTTGGCAGACTAAGCCAGAACGGGCATGATTAGCCATGGATAATAAACAAGCTTAGGCATTGTTAACTGGAGCGAACTACTAACCCTGCCTGAAATAACGCACCGTCTGGAAGTTATTCCTGGCAGGGCCAGCGCTAGGTACCTATACGGATCTTCACTCGAAGCCTCGGAATGCATCTAATTTTAAAACGAAGAGGCTCGCGTCGCGACCTAGCTGACCCCGCGCGCCGGCCGTATTAAAACCTGAACTTTCTTTATAACTAGGTATGCAACTAACTATGTTTGCTCGGTAAACGTATCGGACACACACAAGCGTCCTGGGCCGCGCGCCCGGTCACGACCGACTCCCTACGATCCAGGACGATCTCCAACGTGGGAAAGTGTCGTGGCCGTGGCCGACGGCGTCTCATTCACTCCGCCCAGAACTCACGTAAACAAACTGCGCATTGTTTCCCCGAGTTCGCACAGCCAGTATCCATGTCAGTACCTGGGGTAGAAACCCTAGCAGGGCGAGGAGCACCGCAGGGGCGCGCATACTGGCGCGACCGGGCCAGCGGCGCCGGAGCATGTATCGCAGGCCGGCCTAGGCCGTCGGTCAGCAAGCACGGGATCCGCAATCCATCACAGCACTGTGCACTGAGTTTCACTGGGAGTCACTCACAAAGTGGTCACTTGCGAACCGGTATTCGAAATGCGCGCGTGTAGTTGCGGCGCGGAGCCGTACAGACGTATGTTCCCGGCAGCGCGTGGTGGCGGACTGAGGAGCGGCGCGGGCCCGAACACCTGGCGCGGCGCGCCGGCCCCGCCGAGAGATGGCGCTGTGTGGCGCATCTGCCGGCTCCTGCGCCCCGCGCCCCGCACCCCCATCACACGTGTCATAATATGTAAAAAAAGTTTTTATTTTAGCACATATGTTAAACGAACGCCACTAACAAGTAGCTACTAGCTACAAAGTTTTCGGATAGGTACTTAAGATGCCCTTGGATTTGGCGTATATTTTTTAATTTTTGAATGATATTTTTTGGACCTATCGGTACTTAAGTAATAATATTATTCATAGCATAGTAGGTGAGAGCGGGATGTCCATCTAGGACTAGGTCGACTAAAAATCCCTTGTGCAAAAGCTCAAAATGTCATTAGTATATTTGGTATGCCGAGCATCAAATTAGAAATACCTAATAAATACTTAAAGTACCTAAGTATGAATATAATACCTACGTAGTCTGTATTTACCTACAACAAATGTGTACAAATTACTTAGTAGTTTAAGTTAAGTTAATATGTAAAATTAAGTTTCATGAATGAATTATTTAATACCTGTACATGTACCTGTTAACTGGCAACCGTACTGTCTTCTCGAAGATCTCACGGTTCGAAATAAATGCCATACGATAAATAATAATTATTATTTAATTGAATTACTTACCTAATAAGAAAAAACTGATCCTGCAATCTGCAGATCTGCCATGAAAAATCTAGTTATCAACACTATACACGCAAATCTCTGCCAAATGTCTACGCAAGTATTTTCCCGCGCCATAAAGCATGCCTACGAGTTACGTCAGTCGTGTAGACTTGCCAAAAGTTTCAAGTACGAGTAGCTTAGCGTACGGTGTCAGTCGGTGCACAATGACGTAAGCGCCGTGACGACACTAATATGGCTAGGCTATTTCGAATTAGCACGGCTGAATGGCCGAAGCACGGCCGAACACAATGCAGTTGACAATAATGACAAGTGCTACGCCCGCTACGGCGTAGCAAACAATACCCGAATTCGTAGCTAATATTAATATGCAAAGTACTGCAAAGTGAAATATAGTTTGTTGCCAACATAGTTTTAAGTTATAAGTTTTTTTTTATATTATTAATTTAAAACGCATCATCTTTCAGACCAATAATTAAAATAAAAGTACAGTTTCACCATACTTTAGGGAGAAAAGAAACATGGTACTTAATATTATTTTTAGTTGTCCGAAAGTCTATTTTCATAATTAGTCAACATGCATCGCAAATTCAAATTAAACTGCACAGTAGCACGCAGCGTCAAAATGATCCAAATCACATCCAAATAGCCGGAAATCCGTATGGCTACCTAATCGAATTATCCATGTGCAATATGTTAATATAATATAATTTAAATAGGGTTTCGAAATCTCGCAAATGATTATAATAAGATTAAACAGAGGTCTGTACGGTTGTGTTGTATATTTCGATGGTCGCATATCTTTTCATTTTTACAAAAATTTGAATAGGTTTATAGGAATTAGGTATTTCGAATGTATCTACATGTTCCGGAATACGTCATTCGTAAATGTATAGAATTCAAAAACCGTATCACAGTACAATTTGGTATTAACGGAGTACAATTTTTAATTTTTTTGACATAATATATGTATTACCGACGCAATGTCGAACAGATATTTATAAAACAGTATTAAACAGAGCCTTAATATTCAGAACTAATTCATTGGGAGCCCTAAGATTTATTTTTTCACCCCAAAAACACGTGCATCCCCATGATAAAGTTAGTAAGCCCTATAAAAGGTTTATACCTAAAGATGGTTATAACGACTTCCCTTAACTGAAGGCTCATGAATATGTTTATCAAAGCAGCTGCCGATAGCAATTGTGCAGATTTGCAATTTGCATAAGTAAACGAGATCACGCGATGGGATGTTATCCTTTAATTTCGAGTATAAAGGTGTTATTCCAGTCGGGCTGGAGGTATACGGCGGAGATATGATTTCGAAAGAAAATGAAAATTTAATATATTAGAAATATCTTTGACCGTACTTAATCCTTCCGCTTAAGGCGCAGGGGTGGGCAAGGCATTCTCCATACAAACTCTGTGCACGTTTTATTCGTAGGTTTGGGCACTAACGAATGTAATTTTATTTTTTGGATGTTAATATTAGATATGCGCAGAAAGTGATATGAAAATTTTCAAATATTTCAAAAAAATGAAAAATGAATAAATTTAAAAAAATATCAATGAAAAAAAAATTACATCACGAAATAGCTTACAGAAAAATAGGCATACTGACCGAAAATCGTACCTTTAATGCGAACACAAACGAAGAAAATCCTGCACAAAGTTTGTATGGAGAGAGCTTGCCCTACCCCTCCTCTTAACGCAGACGGTTCCAGCGCGTGGAGTGGTGTAAGTGATTGTTCAGATTATCCGAGCCGATATCGGTGTCGTGTTGGCTCCGACACCGATAATAATGTATGAACAATTTCTCACTGTTCACATTGCACGACACGATATCGGTCACATTCCCATTTTTTTTTATCAGGGAGTAAAAAAAACTTAGGTACTATTTAAACGTCCCAGTGCTCAACACTGACGTCACTGACCCAATAATTGACACTTTCACCTTTAATTAGGGTGAACAATAATAGGCGTCAATTAAGCTGTTGCTGCTGTTTAAGGGTCCTTATAAGGTAAAAAATGCTCATATATTTAGCCCATTTTCTGTTTAACTGACAAGTTTATTGACATTTTATCAATGTTACTATCTAGAACAGGACTATTGCGACCTGATGACATACATTTTGAATGTATTTCTTGCATTTTTCATTCAGATATTTTGTTTCAAACATCACTCCAAATCGACCATTTTCGAGCAAAAAACTTCTTTTTTCCCACTTAAATCCTACTACACACAATAAAATCAAAAAAGGGCAATGTTACTATCTAAAACTTTAATAAAATCATCGTATCCTATACTCACT
This sequence comes from Cenopis cana, assembly GCA_951800055.1. NCBI lineage: Eukaryota > Metazoa > Arthropoda > Insecta > Lepidoptera > Tortricidae > Cenopis > Cenopis cana. Next base: position 10,251,859 of record OX637472.1, read on the forward strand.
TTATTGGTATTATCAATACTTTTGTCAAAACTTGAAATCAAAAAATTTTTACACTTGTAAGGCCTCTTAGCTGTTTATTTCAGTAAAAATTTAACATAGTTAATTTAAACAATAATACTAATAGGATTTTTTTTAATAATTATTATTATAATAGGATATTAAGGCCAGGCCAGTTCACGAATAGTCGAAAATATTAAAGTTTGAGGTTAGAATGTGAAGAAATAACATAGAATTACACTATACAAAAATTACTGTAGATTGAGAAAGAAAGAAAGTAACACAATAACCGAACAAAAAATTTTAAAATGCCTTGGTAACTCTGTAAAAAGATTATAAATATCATCGTAAAAATAAACATACATGCTGATTATTTCGTAATTTTCATCGGCAGTGATACGTTTTTCTTTACAAAAAAGGTAGCTTTTTTATTGTTCTAACAAAATAACCGGACAGATTTTTGATAAATGATCCAGTATTTCAAAAATCAATCAAAATGTACTAAATATTCTCGAAAATTGCGCGCAGATTTCCGTAGAGAGTGGGATGGTTAATTGTAAACTCATTCGTGTTAGAGCAGGACGTCTGCAGTGGGACTGCCTTGCCTTAAGGTTTTAAACATTGAGACGTTTGTATATAGGTAGCCGTTTACTGTTTGTTAGGTAATTCAACGACACACCTTTCAAGCAGAAAAAAAGACTATTTCAACTAAAGCTACGAATCGATAATTGATTAATATATAAATCAACTAGTTCATCGAACATTGCCGCTGTTTGCAATTACTGGAAAATTTGTATTCGTTAGTAACTAGACTAACGTTCAGGGCGCACGCGAAGTCCCTAAAAACCTAATTAGGAACGTTAGCTAGACAAGCCGCACCCATACTATAAATATATAATTACTACCACTTCGCAGCTCGCCGACTCTGACGTCCTTCTGTATCGACAAATATACGTGTGACGTCTATACACTGTGTAGCACAAGAATGGGTATTGGGATCCGAGAACACGAATATAGTTTCGCATTTTCAATTATACAGGGCAGGACATCTAAGATAGATCACACTGTTTTTAGAACTGGCACTTAGAAACCATACAAAAAAAAACAAAAATGTAGTTTCTAAATGGAGCTCATACGCAACATTAAAAAATACGAAACGACGATACGACTACGGCGGCGGCGGCGACGGTACGACGGTACGATTTCATACGAATTTCATATTCATTAAAATTTATGAAATTAGGTCGCAATAGTCCTGGGGGCCGATTTTTGAGTGTCGAACGCTCGACTTTTCACTCGAGATCTGTCAAAAAACTATGATGATTTGACAGATGTCGAGTTTTAGTCGAGCGTTCGACACACAAAAATCGGCCTCCTGTTCTAGATAGTACTATTGAGAAAATGTCAAGAAACGTGTCTATTCAAACAGAAAATGGCCTAAATAGATCAAACATCTTCGCACCAAATGACACTGATGATCTTCGCAAGGGACCTCCTTTTTAAAAATACATCAGTGATATACGGCTCATGATAGAGACTGACAAGAGAGTGACATACCAGGAGCATCAGTATGTGTCAAGTGTAGAAAATCCTTCATGAGTATTTAGCGGTTAGGAAGCTTTGAACTCGGTGGATACCTCATAATTTGACCGAAGCTCAAAAACGCCGCCATGTTAATTGGTGCTGAAAAATAATGTTGCCGCCGCAGTGGTGTCCAACCAAAACAAGCGTCATCATCATCATCATCATCTGTTGTCTGGAAGAGATTGCTTTTTAGCGATAAGATCGGCTGTTGTCTACCATTGACATATTTAATTTTAATCTAGTTATGAATGTATTTTTTGGTGAACAATAAAGAAAATTTGTATTGTATTGTATTGTATCATCCTCCTAGCGTTATCCCAGTACAGTTGCATCCTGAAGGGTCCGCTACCTAATCCGAGCACACGCGAAAACAAGCGTCATATTAAGATTAGGCAAATACATACTTAGATAACATCCAAAACTCAGAAACAAAATTAATATTCATGCTCATCACACAAATATTTGCAATAATTACAGAAAAAAAAATGTCAGATCTTTGGTCACTCAGTATTTTTTTTGACGTAACTTACTTAATAAATGATTCTTCGATTGAAGATTCGAGACTGTGTACTTAAGTAAAATTCTACGTACGAGGATTCATGCGATCCGCACATTAGGTAGGTACTTACTTAATTTCTCTCGGCCTCCAAGTATTCAGGTTAAGTATACATATAGATGAATCATTTCCTTGAAGTTTAACTGAAAGAAAATGAATTGTTTTTCGTTAAAAATAACTGAATACGTTTTGAAAACCTATCCGCCTGTCTTTAGCCTCACAGTTTGTATAGTTTTTGTCAATACGCCAATATTGACAAAATTAATGCTTAATGCAATAATGTATCATTTGGAAACAATTAGGCCTCTGATGTTTAATTTTTTGAGTACCAGGCGGGCAGAATGAGACCTTTCTTTTTCTTGCCAAGTTGCCAGTTTCTCATTTCGCAAACGATTTTTTTCATAAATCAAGGAAGAATGAACACTGCGCCGACCTCCGAGCAGCGGCTGTGCGATCATGCACATCCTGCAATTATGTTAAATACATTGTTATCAGTGATATAGCATTATCAGCATTGCGTGGAGGCTGGGCCTTCGGGTTATCAGGCGGAAACGGGAGAACTATGCGCAGAAACTTCGGGGGTTCCGTACAGGCATTATAAATCTCTCATTCACATGTGATATTTATTGCGTGTTAGGTGAAAATAATTACGACAACGACGGAGAACAAATGATCTAGCAGGACATAATCGAGATTGAAACATTAAAACATTCATTTGTTTACACTTTTTCTGAGGAAAGTATTACTTTTATTACAGTAAGTACTGGCTGCGCTACCAACCAGGCGATTATGTTATGACCGGCAGCCGGCGGAGGAGGAAACGTTATGGTAGCGCATTATGTGGCCTTAGTAAGTTGGTATAGTGCGCGCCATCCACGACGACGCGCCCCTCCACAGCGAATCTCATACTAATCTGTGCGCAGTTGTACGGCTTGGGCTGTGGAGGGGCGCGCCTTCGTGGATGGCGCGCACTATATACTCGTATATTTATTCTTCCTCATACTGGGCACGATGCAAGTATTCGGTCTGGTTGTATCTATCCCTTCAATCCACTTCCTGACTGCAAAGCTCTACACTCCCCCCTGTCGTACTTATTGGTTCTCCGATGTCTCGGACAGGAGGGTCAGTTGGAGACACCAGGGCGGCAGAAGACGTAGAGGACCTAGCGAAAGGGCCCGAACACCCGCCCTGCACTTGCAGCTATGGATAGAGGCTGCTAAAGTTTCTATGCACCTCGACCGACTGCCTGTGCGGTCTCTACCCGTGCGACCCTCTCCAGGGCTCGGGTGTGCCTCCGCGTCCTTGCAGCAGAACTGCTGGCTAGATGAGTCACCAGATCGGATCGGATCGGATTCTTGCTCCAAATTTTTTGCTCCTCCGTAGCTATGACAAAATGACATAAATTGTGCATGCTCTCACTGTCAACCAGGCGATCAGAAGAGGATAGTATATACCTACGTAAAGTAAAAAAATAGCGGTTTTCTAGTTTTCCTTGTTTTGCCGAACGCTGAAGATTCTATGTCAGGGGTAACGCACGCTAGGCGTGGCCAGTTCACAATGGGTGTGCGCGGCCTTTGTTCCACTAACCGCTACATTGTTGCACTGAATCACACCTAAATATTGGAATAAATATATATCATGGAACTTTTTGCCAAATAAAGATACTTGTACCAAATGTGTAAGAGGGTTGAAAAACTGTTATACCGATCGGCCGACTAAGACTTTACATATTTTCACACACAAGACATCTAAATTTGGCATCTTCTATCCGATTTAAAGATAATTTAATAAAGATTAAGATTTTCGATTTAATTTAAAGATTCCGAATAACGATTCAATTAGGCCTCCCATTTTAGAAGCCTAAAAAAAACGCTTAACGTAAAACGTTTTCACTGTTTTCAGAGACTAACGAGTTCACGAGACATTCTTTGCGCTTATTCTTTTGCACCACACGCCGTCCATCAGGATTTTCCCTACAACACAGCTTTATTTATCTGTTAAGTCTTCACGGTAACAGTTCCTATAGTCTTCCTAGGATGTAGGCGACTATGTTGAGTATTAATAGTATTACATATAATGATTGATTTCTACGACTGCAAAACGAGTCATGATTACTGTTAAATCGCGCGATTAATGCACAGATTAAGTATGGCTAAGCATAACGATCTATATGTAAAAATTGTAAAGGCAAATACCTCACGCTGTCCAGATTCAAGCTTCACCGATGTCAATTAGCAAAAGGACGCGACGCGACTGAGTCTTCTGTTCTGACGTAGCTTTGGTATTCGTACAAACTAAACGATGTAATCTTGACTGTTGAATTTTGTACTTTATGATAATTATTGTTGCGTCTGATATTGCAACAGAATACCTACATATGCAACGCTCATTACAAACAAATAGGTAGCTGTGCTCTAAATATATAGTAAGTAAATATATCTGATTTAATTACCTAGTTAAGGTCTTTTTTAACAATCAACACAGTTAAATTCTTAAATTGTTAAACACTAACACTGTCTATACATATAAATCATTTGTGATTTTTAATCTTATCTATTGCTAAAATGTAAATGATATATTCATTCGTAATTTAAATAGGTTATTGGTACGAAATATTTTGGTATTGTTCTCAAACTCTTAAATCTAAATATCTCATTCGTATAATCACATAAGCAACCATATCTAGTGAGACATAAGGTTGCAATTCAAAAACACCAGAGCAAAAATACGAGCTTCAAAAAGAAAGGAGTATTAAATGCCAGTTGGGATTTCTCAGATCCGGCTGATAAGTTGGTCCCACGGCTGTTCGCGTATTGAAAAATGTCATTCGTCAACAGTCTAAATCCGCAGAGACGACGTCGGCATGCCTGTCTATTCGCTCATCAAATTGTTTGGAAGATTTACATATTTAGCGGGCCACCGATATTTGTTTACTTAATCTTTGTCGAAAAAAAGAAAAACTTATCGTACAAGGAGATGCTGAAGATGACTTAAAGCTATGATTATGAAGCAAACTATCATCAACCGTAATTAGGACTGTTAGGAGTAAATAAGTAAAGATAAACATTAAAGAGAGAGTACCAAAAATATGTCAAACTGGCCCCTGAATCGCAAATAACTGTTCAATCGTTGACGCCTTGACGGACAAAAATAATATATTGGTTATCTATTTTTGATGATGATGATGATGATGATTATTATAGTACAATTATATACAATGACAGAATCAATATTTGTATACAAGAAAAATAAACAAAATAAATGAAAACTTAAAATATACCTTATATATTAAGAAACCGGAAAATTATTATAGTTGTATTTGACAGGTAGGTAAAGGTAACATGTAAGCATTTATTTCATAGGTGATCGACATATCAATGAGGCTCACCATTATAAGTAATATCCAAGTAAACTTTACGCATAGGTAGCGAGTTGGTGTTAGGTGTCTGGCCAAGAGCGCTCCCATTATTAATTTTTTTAAAGGTACGTAATCGGCTAAGGATGATTTGATACTTAGTTTTATTTCGACGAGTAAAGTAGTTTTGTAAATATATATTTATAACTGCGCGAGAAAGAATGTCAGACAGTATAGTCAGAACCGTAATCTAATGGCCTAATTCAATTAACTTGTAGTTTAGCTTAAGTAAGGACCACAGAGTTCGCGTTATGCAAATTGTCTCAATAGACGCACAATTACGCTATATTGCTTTCGAGTTAGAGGATTATCGTAACTGCCGTGAAACAGCCGTCTGGCCCGAAATCGCAATAAAAAAATATTATGACACGCAGTGGCTTGTGTACGGGTTCCGTGTGCATGACAAAGTGATATTAGAAAGGGTTTACAAGCACTATGCACTACAGTACCATAGATTCGAACGTATTCCACTTTTGACTGATAGTACCTATCGGTGACTTGACTCAAAAGATGTATATTATATGTTAGTAATTCTCAAATTAGTACTGATTTGAGTGATTAGCTTTTGTACTCTTTAATAGTTCAGAACGTCGGATCATCAGGCATCTCTAATTTTGCAAAAACTACGTTATCAAGAGGCTGTCAAAACCTAATTTTGTTGAAATTGATGTTATTTAAGGAGTCTTTTAAGAAAACCTATTTGTTCTCGCACATCAAAAAAAAAATGTTTTCTATATTCATCATATTTCAAAGACCGTGTACGCACTCGATACATAATTGGACGAAATCGGCTCGGTAGAAAATAATTGCAAAGATTGGTCTTAAATTCATCATTAAACGGTTCTACCTCTTTATTTTTATTACGTATGGGTCTGCAATTAAAAACATAAAGTCAACATATTCATACCTAAACCGCCAACGAGCCATATTTCACAAATAATCCACTCATTTTTTTTATTTCAATATTATTGTAGTGTTTATTTACTATTCTACGCGCAGAGCTTCCGTAAAGAGCGGGATGGTTAATTGGAAACTCACGCGTGTTAGAGCGGGACTTTTTCTAGGTGTTGTCAGCTTACGAATGCTACTACTTATTACATACTACTACAAGTTGCGTGGGTAGTCGCCACTCCTCTACGATTTTAAAAGACCCGGCAAACGGGCCGCGTTAGCGCGCGTTTCTGAGCGCGCGCTAACGCGGCCGAGTGCGCTTCATAATATGAGCTATGAATTTGGCGGGGTCCGCGCTGAAACTGCGCGGTCGACGCGCGGCTACAGCGGCGCAGAAGCGGCGCGTGCGCGGGTTGTCACGGTTGTAGTATGGGTGATGGCGCACACAACTTTGTACAACAACGGGGAGTATTAAAAATTCTGACCGCGCACAATCTGACGCCTCCGCGCGGCTATCGCTCCTCACTGCTTCTGCCCTGCGCCACTACCGCGTAAGTCTGACGGTGCCCTTAGAATCCTTAGATTATTCAATCTTGTTGAATGACGCTCGAGAGTACGCGATACGCGAACACCCACGTAAGTGCATTCAACGTAGTAGCTATAGCTATTAAATTTATATTGGTTGTGTGGGATTTTTGTTCATCTGCCTAATGTGTTATAAACCGTTCGTTTAATGACAGTCTTTAAATGAATCAACGTAAGACCTGAAATATTCAATGTTAATTAAATAATACATTTCATAATTTCTAATAAAATTTCAACAATTGTTTGTTATTTATTTATTTACCATTTTACCGCAATATAATAATTTAGCAAATAAGTAGATTAAGGCGACTTCCTGATTTGTCGGCGCGGAGGCGGTGCGATATGAGAAAACTGTCAAATGTCAGTGTCTACTGTCAGTACCGCTTTTTACTGCGCCCCTACATTTAAATGACTGCTTCCTGACTGGCGCGGGATGCGCGGAAGCGGGACGATGCAAAGGCAGTACTGGTCCGCTTCTGCGCATAATATTACTACTGCGCAAATGTAATACTGACAGTATTCTGTCAAATGGTAATCTTTGTGACGTCAGTAAGTTTACGTCAAAGAAGAAAATGACACATCGATCCCGCCCCGCCAAGTCAGTAAGTCACCTTAGTAGGTAAAGTACGTAGTATGGTTTGCTTTGTATTCTAAAATATTAAACGAAACGACTGTCATATTTAAGATTCTGTGTACAGACAGATATATTAATTTAACACGTGTTAGTACGAGTAAGCTCATTTCTAAATACCTACGCAATATAGTTTTTAGCATCAAAAAATAAAGGATGGCGAAGAAATGATAATATATAAGTATGCAAAGATCAGAAGTCTATCTTCGGTGGCTTATTGTGGTCATGTACATAATAATAAAACATGGTCAGTTGCTCTCTGTACTCACTATAGAACCCAAAAAACCGGATATGTGACGTCACACAATAACTCAATTGTAGCGCACGCCTAGACGGCCAACAAGTTTCTGGTTAGGTATGTTTCACTTAAATATAAAATTATTTAATTACAAAATTTGCTGCATATCTCGTGCCAGATGTGTGAAAATGGAACGGGGCTTAACGAATTCAATTCGTTCAAAAATAATTCCGACGGCCTTTTTGAAATACTTGGGTACATTATTCATGTCAAGATTCTGACTTTGTTATCGGGTAAAGAATTTTAACATTTCACTCGAAGTAAAAATATACCTAACTCCATGAGATGACTAACTCGGTTTTCAGTTAAAAAAATGCAGGTTTCATATTATAATTTTGTATTGAAAGTTTTATTATAAAACAGAAGAGAATCCTCTTAAATCTTACCTATTTATACTATCATATAAATACACCAAGATCTTACTGATGCTATCAATCAAATGATCGACAGATTTCCATTTCATTAGCAAATAGCTACAAACAATTGAACATCACTGCAGACAGGCAAGTGCCGCAGATCAGATAAGACCACGCAACTGACACGAACAATTTCATTGACAATTCATTACCAACATCGGTTGAAGGGAAGGTAAATGTTTTATAAACTTATAATGTTAATTGTTTCATCAGAGAATGGTGTATAGTAGAATAATATAAGGTCTAATTTGAAGTACAACGTTACCCAGAATAAGATATACTGAAAGTAATATTATGCTGAATATACATACCTATATGCAAACAATTGAACATTACTCTTTATATGAGTGGAGCTAAAGTTCAAAATGGTCTGTATTAGCCAACTGATTTACGCATCAATTATTTTGAGGAATGTCTGAGGATTTAGGTGCGCAAAACGATTTCGAAATGTAGCTGAGTGAATACATTACGCTGAATTTTGCGATGCTTTAAATGATAATCTATATACGGTTTCTGTTATTATATATTTACATAACGATATGATTATTGTGAAGAGTTTATTCTCTTTTTTTAGTTCGGTAAGTGTGTGGAACTGCAGCATAGTCAGTACCTGTGTTATAAAAGATCAAAAAGCTTGTTTTTAGGGTTCCGTACCCAAAGGGTAAAACGGGACCCTATTACTAAGACTCCGCTGTCCGTCTGTCCGTCTGTCACCAGGCTGTATCTCATGATCCGTGATAGTTAGACAGTTGAAATTTTCACAGATGATGTATTTCTGTTGCTGCTATAACAACAAATACTAAAAAACAGAATAAAATAAATATTTAAGGGGGCTCCCATACAATAGACATGATTATTTTGCAGTTTTTATAAATAATGGTACGGAACCCTTCGTGCGCGAGTCCGACTCGCACTTGGCCGGTTTTATACTCACCTACCAAGCAGAAAATTTAAAAGTGAATAGTTGTATCTAGTGGAATTGTCTAGACATCGTCCTAAAACTCTAGTTTTATACATATAAAAAAAGCTGTTCACATACAGGAGGCATTCAGAAGTAATGGAACGCTAGTTTTCAATTAGGATATAACTATAGACAACAGGAGTGAGGTGAATTTGTGAGCGTCAAATATGGGGCATTATACATATAATAATTGACATCTTTTATTTACGAATTTTCATAATTACCAAAAACGGTTTGCGAATAACGGCTGACAATAATCATCAGCAGACATCGGGTTTATAGCATTTTCGTACTGGTTCATTCTGTACCGTGTCAAACTTACGCTAGTTAAGACTAACATTTTAGGAATGAATTGTTTACATTTACGTTGCGCACGTACGTACTTACATAATCAACCATCTGGTCCAGCATATAGTCGCGGCGTTACGAGTATTTAATTGCCGAGTAGATAAAGGTTTTCATAAGTAAAAAGATGAACATTTATTAATTAAAGTTAATATTACCGTTATTAAATATAATCAAGCTACTGTTAACATCAATATATCTTTTGAGAGTAGAGCCGCCTTCTAATATTAAATTACATAATAATATATAGACTATTGCATACAATTTTTTCTTATCATCCGCATGTCGATGTTTTCATATAGGTAATAGTAATTACACTAGCGTTTGTGCACTACGATAATAATGTACTTGACACCAATTATTTCCATTAGTTCAGGAAATAAAATAAATGTTTATGTATGGTTAACATACCGTCGGTCTAATTGGGGTAACTACTTTAAAACTCAATGAAAACATGCTATGATATGTCCACACTCCACATAAAATAAATACATATTTATAAAATTTAGGTATATTGTGGGCCCCAGGCTCTAAAGTAAATAGCTGAACATGCAACCGGAACTAAAGCTATGATGAGAAAGAAATGTATACAATGGACATACTTGTAAACGAAGGACGTATTGAATACTGAATACGGAATGTAATAAACCTACGCTAACAATTTATTCATATCCACTCCGCTTCGACTTTGTCTCCGTATATGTTCATATCATGCTAATCTCTCAAAACTCTGGTACATTACCTATCGATCCATCATCATCTAACCTAACAATCGTTATTAAATAGTTAATTAAGTCCAAATAGAGCGATATGACTAATTACTGGCAGACGACCAACCTTGCGTTGCAATATTAATCGTTCCGCATCGGCAGGTTTACATATCATTTTAAACGAACTAAGTTCAACCTTATCACAAAGGGATAAGGGTTGTATAGACGACAGGTTGTAACCAGAGCAATCCTCATTACATTACCAAGCGAATTTCAACTTTATTGCACGTAAATAAAGATTCTACAAACAAGTATGTGGTCAGAGTAAGTGAACGGCTTGTGTAATCGCATTCTTGAGCCGAGCCAATACGCGTAAGCGATACTGAAACGCTTCGAAATCTCCAGGTTTCAACAGAGTTAGGTTTTATGTAGCCCCAGCAATGTTACTTACACACTTATATTAAACATATATGCAAATAAAAGAAGTAAAGATAATAAGAATAAGCATATAGTAGGTAGTTTACATTTAACGCGATAAATATTTATGTATAAGCTCGTAAATAATATTAACTAAAACATTATAAGTCGTGTGATTTTACAGATGTATTAGAATTAGCACCTAGTATGATGGGTCAATATGTGTTCTAAAAGCAGTAATCAATCAACATTTGATTTGAAATGATTGCCAGTATCTGATGTCGTTCTTGATTCTGTAAATCATAATCATTCAATACTAAATCTACGAAAAAAACATGAAGTATGATCTAGTTTTTTTCTAAAACGGAAAGTGTGTTTATTGTTATACATTACTTAAGTAATATTTCCACACAGTTAAAGCACAATTTATTACGAAAGATAAAAAATTCTATTGATAACATGTTGCCATAATGCTCTGTTAAACTGATTATTAAAATGAAAATTAAGCATCTAAGCAACTCCTACCTAGTTACAAACATGCGCTATAAATTACTATTTGGAGTCGCAGCCCTATTTTAATATGGTAATAGGTATTACTTAATAACCTCAAAGCTTGATCACGGACTAGTATTATGAACCTGTTGTATTGAATGACCTCTGGTTTGGTTTCGATGGGATGCATTAGAATGTATTTTCTATTTGGTCGGATTGCGTTGTTAATTTACTTTATGGGTGAGCAAATCTTGAAGGAAGAACTCTGACTCATAGTTAAAATGTATTAAGTAAGAATTTGTTTCGAAGATATTTGTACACGCATTCAGGACTTAAAAAGGCGATTAGTGCTTTTCTGGTTGCGGTTTTCATACATTTCAGTTCATCGTAGATACAGACATCTACACCAGGTTGGTCGCGTACCTAGGTATTTACCATGTCATTTTTCGCTAAGGCGCTAAGGATAAAAAACATCGTCTTGTTCTGAAATCGAGACGCACCAAATTTAAAGATGTCAGAAAATTGGCCTTACTTAATTTCTGGGCGTTCTTGACAATGACAATTTGACGCATTTATCATTGTCAGGTAACAATTGCCAAAACGGCGTATTTTGTAACATTTGCGACGTGAAAACTGGTCGTGATGTCACCAGCTAGATTAGAATAGAATAATTAGGTTAAGTAGTATATATTTATTTTTTGGTTGTCCTGAAAATCAGCGTCATGACGTCAGTCGTGGCATATGCTGAGTGGCAACCTTTTTGGTGTATACTTTGTGCAGTACCTGCGTGTGTATTTTGTTATTGTTTTTCTTTATTTACACCAAATAAATGTATTTCTTCTTCTTCTTCTTCTTCTTAAAATTATTAAAGAATAATTAAACACACACACACACACACTACACACACACTTAAATGGTCATCTGCAATGATCGAAGTTCAGGTTCCTTAGCTTTACAGACGTTAATTAGGGGTCCGCTGACGGGTCCTAGAAAGCTTGACCCCAGGCCGAGCTTATGCAGATAAGTGTCAGCGATAAAATTTACTACTAGTACTTTATTTCCCGTAAAATATTTATTTATGTGTGTGCTTACGAGCCTAAACCTGTAATACTAGTGCGCACCTAGTAACAATTTTGTTTTTCCATAAGCTTACATATGTATATCATTATGATTTCCAGGCCGATTTCTGAAGTCAAAGAAATACTTCCAATTCAGTAACGCTATATCGACTGTGTGAAAGAGAGAGATTTATTTAATGTACTTTATAAAAATGTACCTAAAGATTAAAATGTTAAATTCCTATCCTGTCTGTATGGATGTCTTTCCAAAAGCAACGTTAGGTACCTGATATTTAAAATGATATTTTGTAGTGGTTATGAACTTATAATATTTTTGATTATTTAAATAACATTATATAAATATGTTTTTAAATGAGAGAGCATCCCTAATTAGCGTAAACTTCGACGATTTGAGATCTAAATGTTCCTAATCCTACCTCGAACTCGTATCATTATCGATTGAAGCGCCGATGTGTTTAGTAACATCACTAACAACTTGCATCAATGCAGGGAACGAATGCAAATGGAAATGAACTTTAAGAGTGAACACGATAGGGTCAAAATTATTTTTGTCGTATATAATGTTGGGCTTATTATATAAACAGTGATTTGTTAATTTATTATTTAGACGTTGCTATTACAGATTTTTCATCGATAAACGCTTCGGAATCCAATTTGTTGTGATGTCAGATTTTTCAGATAATTTAAAAACGTAACGTGACCCCGTCGGCATACGCAGTTTAGTATCTTTTTAATTAATGGTAATAATATATTTTTAACATTGCTCCGGTGTTGTAATATTGGGGATTGTGGCGTGAACATTTATGAGGTATTTAGTTTACATCATGCTATACCTACTCACTCACCTAACTGGCAACACAGTCTTGGTTAACTTAGTGATATGTTTATTGTATTTAATTTGTACCCTTGATCTTTGGTTTGGGTTCTTTATAAAGAAACAATTTATTGTGAATAGTAAACTCATCAGTTATTACTTATTACCTACAGTGAAATGTAGAAATTTTAACGAATTGCTCAATAGGGCTTTAAGAGTTTTCAAGAAATATGTACAAATGGCGGACATTAAGCTACAAGACACAGTTGGTGAGGCATTTAACTTTAATACTTTACTAGAAAGCTCTGATTATATTTGTTTGCTTTATTTATCAGGATAATAAGTAACGAACGGGTATAATTTTTAGTATTTTTATAACATTTTATTGTTTAGTAAGAGCCCATCATGCGCTCCATAAAGACTTAGATTTCTACTATAGTTCCCACTAGAAATTGTTTTATACAAATTTGAATAGAAATCAGTTCGTATTTCATGTAGGTAAACCGTAACTAACCGAATTAAAATATTATCGTCCGTCATTGGCAGTCGTGCGGGATTTAATAATTACGTACAAATAAATTGAATATTCTTATCTTATACCGAATTGTTGCTGGATACTATTAAAACAGTTGGTTATGATCACTGCAGAGCAAATAAATATTCAAGAAACTAAGCTAAGTTTCTATAGGACATTGGACCTGGGGGCCGATTTTTCAGTGTCGAATGCTCGACTTTTCACTCGAGATCTGTCAAAAAACTATGATGTTTTGACGGATGTCGAATGAAAAGTCGAGCGTTCGACACTCAAAAATCGGCCCCCTGTTCGAAGCGCGTTGGTTATTGTTTCTTAGTATACTTCGAAATGGTCTAGGAATTTCAAGGGTGTTTTAATTTTGTCGGCAATAACTCAATAAAAATGGTATTAATAAATACATTCCTCGACAAATGAAGTGTGAAAAGAACAGTGTTGAATTGAAACACAGCGCGGAGAGGCCGGTATGTTCTAATGGCAGGATTACGGGACGGAGTGGAATAGTTTTTACAGTTCGTGGCGAATCGCGATGTTAGCGATCAACACGGTTCAATGCAGCGGTTAGATCTGGATTGAACACATTAGGGAGTTTTTCAATATTCAAGGAATGAGGAAAAGATTTTAAATTTGTTTTCTCGCAATCGAAGTGAAAAGTAGAGTGTATAACTCGGGCCATATTACCACTCGAACAATTTTCCCTCACTACGTTCGGGAAAATAACCATGTCGTGGTAATATGGCTTACTTTAGACCCTTGTCAAACAATATACTATTTAAATGTTTTTGAGGGGTGCTCCCATTCCCATACAGCTAAAGGGGGGCGCGAAAAAAATGTTTTATCCTACCCTATCGAGTGGGGTATCGTTGTTTAGAGCTCATTGAGTAGATACTTTCTATATTTTTAATTTAAAATAATATTGGAAAACAAAGGAAGGAAAAGCCAGCAAAGTCAGCTTTTTTACGAAATTTTGTTCCGAAGAATTTTTTAACTTCCCAAATACCTATAAACTTAAAATTTGGTAATAATATTTGTTATTATGTATATTTTACCAACAAATACTAATATATTGATAAATTAGGTTTTTTCTTTGAAATTTCCTTATTTTTCCTATAAAAACCAACTTAACTTTGCGGTCGGTTCGGAACCCTAAATGTGCGAAGTCCGACTCGCACTTGGCCGGTTTTTTTATGGAATGACAAGTACCTGCACTATATTTAAGTTGGTCAGTTTGTAACAATCGTAATAAGTTGCTGCAACCCGCCGATGTGCCCTTACGAGTATTTATAACAATAGGGAAATATCGTAAAACACCTAATGTGACCCCTGACCCTTCACGCGTGTTTGCTCGCGTGCCAGGCAGACAGACGAGACGTAAGCACATCACGCACGCCTATTAATATAAACGATAATTGGGCCGATCGGTGTGACTGACCACTTTATTGGGCAATACAGACGACCGATTTTGGATTAATTTGTAGCTGCACTGTTAATGATGTCAAAAAACGCCACACTTCTCCGTATTTGTGCAAATATTCGGGTTGCAGCTCTTTCTTTAATATCGCAAAAGAAAGGGCATATGCAACACCAACACGCATAGCGAAGTGTGGTGCCGTGCTGACAATGTTATTCGTAATATCTTCAAACTAAGTTACATGAAACAGAAAACCAAAATAAATGACAATTGTTTACAATGCAATGGATAAGATGCAAGGCAAAGGTGTGAATGAAAGAATCGGTCTTTTACTTCAATCATGGTAATTTTTTTCGTAAAGCAAAATACTTAATACTGAATATTGATTTTAAAGCTAAGTTTTAAAACTGTGATTGTTATTAAGTTTGGATTCTAAATGTCTTCTAAGGATACTTTTGGACCCGACGCGTTGAAGTCTTATATCGAGATTCTCGACCGCAAAGTTGAGTAGTAAAATTATACTAGAACTGGCTTCTGCTCGCAACTTCGTTCGCGTATAATTGTAGTTTAAACATGTTTGACAAACCTCACACCTTAATATTTTTAGGAAATTCGAGTTTTTTTCGTTAACTAAAGGGGTTAAAAAAAAACAAAAATAATGCATGTATTTCGGACAACATCAGGTAAATGATCCATATAATTGTTAAATAGAGGTGCAACTGCAAAGTATGGGGAGCAATATTTTTTAAAGTGATATACAGGTATGCCAAAACCTTACCACACAGCGGAAAATACCTAACTTAACTACCTTAATTATTGACGATAAAAAACTTTTCTGAAAGAAGACTTCAAACATGTTGGAATGAAGTTCCAATTATTTTTAAAATCTAAATGAAGTCTTCTTTTAGTAAAGTTTCCTATCTTCAATATTCAAGGTACTTTTCCTCTGTGTGGCAAACTTTTGGGACAACCTGTATATAGACTAAATTGTCTGACATGAAATGTAGGTGATAAAATAATAACTGCTAAGGTATTATGAAGTGAATCTGTTCATACCACTCATACATACTCGTATACTTATATTTTAATGTCGGCAATCAACATAAATGTAAGGCCATATTTCCCGCTGTATGACATAAGTTAATAAATGGCTTTATAGTTATCATTTTAAATCCATATGAATCTACCAATTTGCGAAAGACTTTGTATGCAATGATTGCGTAACTAGATCTTCCTCAAACACTTACAAATTATTTCACATTTTCGTCGGCTTAGTGAAGTTAACATAAATCAACACACTTGATTCCTATAATAAGCAAAAAGTAGATACTACAATACAATACAAATACTCTTTATTGCACACCTCACAAAGCAGCACATACAAAAAAAACAAAGAAACAGGGAGACAGAGGTAGAACAAAAGGCGGTCTTATCGCTAAAGAGCGATCGCTCCAGACAACCTTTGGGTAGTGGAGAAAAGAAGTATAAAACTGAGTAGTAGGTGGTGCATAAATTATTAAAATGAGAAAATAAGATTATGAAAAACGTGTTGTTGTTGTTTCAAAATAAATACACATAGTTACTTAAACCGTATATAAACCTAGTTTCGTGGTTTTCATACATATTGCGAGTATAATTAAATCGAAGTTATAATGCATCAAATATAAGATTAAGTAGATCACCACCAGCGCTGTGCTCACACCGATTTTTCCATGTCAATTAGATATGTCAGATTGTAAGACCTTACTAACTAATTTAAAGTGAAAAATAAACGCATTTGTATTTGTAAGTAGATACTAATTAATAGAGTAGGCCCATTTTTGAAGAAGTAGCATACAAGAAGCAAGTCATGTAACAGTTGGGGTGACAACGTTATCAGAGGGTTTAGACCCTGCAGAATACGGTTCTGCCTGTCTCCATCCCCAAATTTGAGCCGGTAGTATGTTATACCGGATAATGTGCAACCCATACAAAATTTTTCGTTGTACATTTGGTAAATCGTGGTTCCGGTACCCTAACTATTGTCCGATTGTTATAGGTTTTTGATATGCCGTAAATGACAATATTTGTCATTGTATCCCGATATTTACGACCCTCCAGCTCCATATCTTTCTCCGCCATCTTGGAAAATCTGTCACTTTTTCAGTTTTTTCATTGTACTGTCGCTAAAGTTCATTTTAGTGCTAAACATGGTTCGGAAATATTGTAGAAGGCAGAATTTGCTAAAACTTTTGGCTACAAAGATTTTTTGTATGACCCCTAAGGACGAAGGTATGACAGGAGATATCTTTAAAACTGCAATTTTTTTTAGTATTCCTCTCATTTTTGCGTTTTAAGTGCATCTTAGCGCTTAGTATAGTTCTGCAATATTGTAGATCACAAAATGTGCTACAACTCTTCTATTGAAATATTTTTTCCACGATCATCAGGAAAGAAGATACGAAGTCATCTATGGAGTACTACCATCGATATTTGCTTCTTTTTCCAGTTTTCTTCCCATATTTGCGTTTTAGTGTATTTTAGCTCAAGTTCTAGGTCTGTAATATTACAGAAGACAAAATTATATGCAAATTCAAAGTACCTACGATCTTACTAGGTATCGTGGAAACAGACGATTTTGTCTTTTGAGGGATTGAAGTGGTATAGATCGGAAAGTGACAGATGCTTTATCTTGTCGTCTATCCCGCTATCACTCGACCATCATAGATCCCCTACAGATTGCGATTAATTGCACTCAAACCTAAATATGAGCAGGAAACTGCAAAAGTAGCAAATTTCGACGGTGCTACTCCATAGATGACTTCATATCTTCTTTCCTAATGGTCGTGGAAAAAATATTTCAATACAAAAGTTGTAGCAAATTTCGTGATCTACAATATTGCCGAACTATAGTTAGCGCTAAAATGCACTTAAAATGTAAACATGAACGGAAAACTAGAAAAAAGTGGCAATTTTTAATGATATATCCTGTCATATCTTCGTCCCTAGGGGTCATGGAAAAAATCTTTGTACCCAAAAGTTTTAGCAAATTTTGTATTCTACAATATTGCAGAACTATGTTTACCACTGGAATGAACTTTGACGACAGTATAAGCAAAGAACTGAAAAAGTGACACTATTTCCAAGTTGGCGGCCAAAGTTATGAAGCTGGAGGGCCGAAATTTTTAGGTTACCATGGATAATATTGTCTTTTACAACATACCAAAAAACCATATCAATCAGACCTCTTTTAGAGTACCAGAGCAACAATTTACTAAATGTACTACGAAATTTTTTGTATGGGTTACACCTTTTCCGGTATACCGTACTTCCGGCTCAAATTTCGAGATGGCGACAGGCTGATCCGTATTCTGCAGGGTCCAAACCCTCTGATAACGTTGTCACCCCAACTGTTACATGATTTGCCGCTTGCATTGTTTAGAGACGCCTTTTCCAATTCTGTTCCTGCTCTACAATACATGTATGGAACTTTTTAGATGTAACGATCAACTGCAATTAGCAAAACTTTAATTTATACTTTACGGTTTAGAAAAAATACGTCATGTTCAATGCAGTTTCTCTTTTCCGTGGTAAATTCAGCGAACTATCGGCTCGGTTTATGCGTGTCCGTGTCCGCGGTCCGTCCGTCCGCCCTGAGTGATTAACGTCCGCGCTGCTAATTAGCGCTTTGTTCGAGCCGACGGATGCTGGTACAGTCGGACTAGACACCGCCTCGCTCCCGGCAGCCATGTTATAAAACCAATGTCTTTGGCGTCATTTGAACTCGTATAGGTATGTCATATTATCATTATAAAGAAAAAGCTATGTATTGTTCTCGCATATTTTGGGATACTTCCGAAATTTCCTGATTTGGAGAAAGATAATATTGGGCTGGGGAATTCCTGAGCTGGGGAGGGGATACATTTCATCGAATTCGGAACGGGTACGGCATAAAGATCACCACCACCAGGCATGGCATGCCCAATACCTGGCAAGTTTCCCTTATAATTTAAGGCTGGGTATTACCACTTTCGAGTTTTTTAAACCATCTGAATATAGCGTCTTAAATTCTAAAAAAATATGTGTTACATAAGGATCTTGTCTAGTCAAAATCGCAGTCAGTTATATGACCTGATGAATTTCGATCGATAGAAAAAAATCGCTAAGTTACCCCTTTTTGGAATGTTTTTTCAATATTAAGGCTATATTACTGATATTTTACATTAAATTTTTATACTTAATTAAATATCCTAAATATTTATATAGACAAATTTGCAGGGTTTGCTTTGATAAAATGATTGGCTTAATGACTATAGGAAGCTAAATATTTACGAAAACTACGCGCAGAGCTTCCGGCGTAGAGAGCGAAATGGTTAATTGCAAACTCACGCGTGTTAAAGCGGGACATTTGCATTGGGGATACCTCCCCTTAACATTTTTAACTGGTTGTGAACTTGTGATGTTGTGATACTTGTGATATATAATATTATAGTACTGTTTAGGCAATCTTTCCAGAAGACCAGCGCCAATTAAATCAAATATGTTAGTCGACTACTTACACAAGAATCCATACGTAAGCATATATTCCTTAAAAAATTGAAACTAAGAAAAAAAATCAAGTAAGTATGTTTTAGTGACGCGACTGTACTTTCCTGCACTACCTAAGATAATATTTTTTTATATTGTGACATATCGGGCTGGTGCAGCGAAATCGTGGTTGAATGTGGGTGTCATAGAAACCCGAGAAATTAATGATGATTACTTCTTAATGCCGTAGAAATTAATTGCTTTACCAACTTTGTTTTGCTGCAGAGCAAGACGAAGGCATTTGCTTCTTTTTAAATATATATATACAAAATCACGTGCCATAAATTTGGCTGACGGAATTTATAACTTTGTTCGCAGTATATGTGAAATTTGAGATAACTTTAGAGATATATTAACTATGTAAGTTACTTGGTTAGAAACACGACTGTAAGAAACATTAAAATAAGGCTTCATTTTGTGGACACACAAAACAGCGATACGACCTGTTTTATGATCGAATGAGACGGTATCATAGCTCACTCTTATGCAATACAATGAACCATTTTTAATATTATCTCTTCCGATGAGGCAATATTGTCTACGAGAATTTTAAAGCTCATTTACTATCTAAGTGATTTATTTGGTGAAGATGTTTATGATTTTTTTGTCTATTTCGCAAGTTGCGTAGCTTAATCAGTTGATACGTTTTGACAGTTTGCTAATGGATGAAACGTTATGAAACAAGCTTTTAAACTTTTACTAGGTTACTTAACTTAATTAGGTAATGATTGACATGAAATATAGACCGCAGGTGTAAAAGGGAGCGCTTCTTAAATTGAACTTAAATACAAATATTACTAAATACAATATACTACTAATTGAAGAAGGTATAGATCTAAGTGGTTAAATTTAATGACATATTCGACCAAAATAGTTAAGTCGATGTTATTTTGTTTACGTTTATTTCTACTGATTATTTTATTCATAATCAGGGAATAGCCGTGCCCGTTGCAGGCATCAATGCCGTTACCAAAAATTAAGCGTAGTAACATCTTAACAAGAATTTATTTGAAAGTTTAATATTTAAATATGATGAAGGTAACTGTTACGGTTGAATATGACAAAACCCCAAGAATTCAGTACTTAATTATATTAGACATGTTTTCAGATTCATAGATCCCTATAGTGTATCGGAATAGTGGTCAGTCTTGTTTAATGAAACGTGATAAATACACTTACAATGATGATACCTACACTTCTTTTGTGTAATACTGCAATTGTTATTGAGTAAATAGTTTGCTTTCTCTATGTGGAATGTAGAGTAAAATCTTCAATCTTAAAAAGAAGCGGCACCGATGCACGTGTGCTGTAAACCTTCCTATCTAATAATGATGTTTTACTAGGATAGGTGCATCGATTAACAAAACTAATCGTGTTAGTATCATTTCGTCTAAAACGCAGACCTACTTATTTTAGACCTACATATATTTTAGACCATTTGCTTTTCTGGCGACTTGCATTTAGCTGCGTTTTGATGCAGTGACCAGTTGCGTTTTAAACGAGTTGCTATTTCTACCAGTCGCGTTTTAGACGAAATGATACTAACCCAATTAATCAAACAGCTTTCGTCATGACAACCAATCATTCTGATAAAGGTCACCTCTTTAGTCCTATTTTTGCACTAAATGTGGAAAATAATAGGCATAGACCGACTAGTATTAGCAAAGTAAGGTAAGTAAGTAAGTATGAAATAAATTTAATACAAGGAAAAGAAAAAGAAAACTAATTCTCTCCACAAAGTAATGATTTCAATCGTACACATTAGAGATGTGAGTGAAAGCGGTTAAAGTTAAGGATGCGCAACCGGCCGCGGCCCGAGGAAAGCGGCTCCCTTATAAGGTCGAGGGCTAGGGTTTTGTCATAACGTGTACACAGCTAACTCCTTCGGTCAATAGAACTTGTCTAAGTAATTATAAATCTACATCAATATAACTGTGACAATGGTATTATTCTAAACGGCACGGAGCCCTTATTCGCCTTTGGTAAGAAAAAAATCGTCAGATTCTTGACATGTCTAAGAAATATAGCAGGTAGTAATTTTATTTGTTATGCAAGGCTGCAAAGTTGATGTTTGGCGCGAGTTTTTTATTGAAAGCCGAGCTAGCGAAGGATTATAGGACTCGCTTCGCTCGTGCTTCAAGTTGCCGAGTATACTCCTCGGGTATAAAGTCCCTTAAGTCACTCACTACACTCAGGACTCAGCAGTCTTAATTCCACACCGTCGCTGCGCTCGGGAGTAAAATCTGGAGTCCTTCGTTGAGTTCAAGATTCAATATCGCGCCCGTGACATAAAACAGTGCTTTATCTCCTTTTTAATTAAAACTAGGTAATAACAACCTACAACACATAGCGTCACAAAAATGGTGATTGTCAGTTAAAAACATATTTGTATGCTGATAACTCGTTCAAGTCCAACGTAATATTTATTATTATTATCAGAGTCAGAGTAAATTCTAAATCCAAAATCCATGAATAACCTCTCGAATACCTACTTTCATATGAAGAGTCCAGGTTACCTTACGGCATATTTAGAAAAAAATCATATAAGAAGGTTAGTTGAATTATTTATTCTATTCTGTACGTTTTTAGGTCTATTTTCCACTACCCGAGGCGGTCAGATGTGATTGTAGCGAACAGGTGGCGATACTGACAACAGGTGATTTTGGGGGAATAACTTTAGCAAGCTCTCAAAATGTGCCTGCTTACACTTCGAATGTGAACTTTGATTAGTTATCCTTAAAGGCTGATTTTGAAATTATTTCTTTATTAGGATACCAGTCACGGGTAGCTAGTGGTAGCTTTGTGTTCAGTAACATATTTGCGTGTCCGAATCAGGTGAACACCGTCAATAATATATGTACAGTCGCCTACTTTCAAGGTGTTCCAGTTTAGGACCTTATTTCTTAGATATAGAGTCCAACATGGAACACCATGAACGCAGGCCACTGTACGTAATCTGTATTATATGTTCAATGCAATACTGCGATTAATTCGGCTCGGAACGGATTTTCGATTGCCTCGCATTAGTAAATATACTGTCGGGAAAGCGCGAAATGTTTGCTTTTGATGTAATTACATACCATTTGATAATAATTCCTAACATAGTACAGGAAATCATGAAATATTGCATACTGTGCCATCCATACCATACCTAAATCATTCTACGACATAGGTAAGATTTCAGAATAGGCAGCAGGGTCGTTCGCGACTGGCTAATTTAGTGTGCCGATTTGCGACCATTAGGTTGAAATGATGGACTTAAAGGATACAACATTTTTATAATGGCTTCTAATTAAATAATACCAAACAAAATGCAAACGACTCACTGTTCCTTTAGAGCCTGTAGATAAAAATGTGAAAAGGTATCTTTAAGGCGATATATCGATTGAAAGAGACACCCTTTGATTTCGCTCACGACAAAACGGGATGCAACCCTCTCCGAAAATGGCTTTTTAGACAAATCTCGTTAAATATCTGACTGTGTGCAGGTTTATTAAATTTCCTCTTGTCAGTACCTAGATGAGGTAAAATACCATCATATTAACTTAATCGTGTCTTTTAATAATGCGTTGTTTTAGTAGGCTGAGGAAAAAAAGGAAAATATAGACTCGACATGGATTTATTTTCTATTCAGAAAATTTTAAGCAATCATGTTTCGCTATTGTCAGTACCACAATCATATAGTTAAGAATCATATATCTGAAAATCAGCCCCTACTGTTTGCTAGTCTGGGCAGGACAGCGTTTCAAAGTCTCTAAATTTCTCAGTATAGCGCCTTAATTGAAAATACTTCGTTCTTTAGGTGGTTGCAAACTGACGCTGGTCGCGTCACCGGATTAGCAGCCCTAGTTTCTGTATTCTATTCAAGGTACTGAATATATTTACTTTATAGTGTTACTATTTATACATTACATGCAAACTCATTTAAGAAAAAAAGGTCTTGTTTAAAAACTTGCATGTTACAAACGTATGTGTCTGTATTCTACCCCATCTGCGCATTAACATAGTCCAACTCCAAACACTCGTTAATAACATTTAATTGAAAATTGCCTTTTTAGCCATAGATTTGTAATGTAACGGTTGACATTTAGTCTGCTAAACGCAAAGCAAACAACTCGCGCTCATAGTGTTAATTGCTCAGCTCGTGTGTGGCCAGCCATGCATATTTATCTGTACTTCGATATATTCTTGTAGTAAAAATAAAACACTGTGCATACTAGCAGATACTAGAGACTAGAGTCAACTTAGAAGTAAGCGTGCATCTGCATGACGATTCTATTTCAAATTAATGCCGAAGCATTTTTCACCTTATCATGCATCAGATATAGAACCTAGGAATAATCACATAGTCACTTTTAATTAACAGATAATTATGGAAGTCGTAGCAATTTCGTATTACTTACCTTTACAGGATGTACCTATCTATACAGCTTGCTCATTTATGGATGGTACAAATAGTGCTAGCGGTGCGCCAAAAGATGCTGCAAATGATGTTAAAAAAACGTAAATCGGTAAGATTGATCTTTAGGACATATGAATCAATTTGAAAAACGAAAAGGAGAGGAGTTATGACGACATCTTTTACTAAATGTAAATATTTTCAAAATTGCTTTCTTAAGGTTAGATATGAGGATATTAGGTATATACGAAAACATGAAGCAAATTTTGGAGCCTAAAAGAAGTACTAAAAAGCCACATAGGTACCAATATCTCTGAAAAAACGAGTTCTTGACACATGCCTACCTACTACCTTGTTTGAGCTACGGCTGCCAGACCTGGACCTACACTAATGAGATTAAACAAAAAAATAAAACTTGCCAAAGAGCGCAAGAAAGCAGCATATTGAACATAAAAAGACTAAACAAAGTAAGAAACACAAAAATATGAGAAAAAACAAAAGTCATAGATGCACTAGAACATTGTCTGAAAATGAAGTGGTAATGGGCAGGACATGTTGCAAGGATGAATGATGCAAAATGGACAAAACGTGTTACATTTTGAAAAGGCCCACAGGGCAAAAGAAAACGCGGTCGTCCACACACGAGGTTGGGTTACAGTGTTTTATTTTTAATATACTTGGAATTATAGCCATGGCACAGCAAAATAGCTCGTTTGAAAATGGACCCAAAAATATGTCATGGAGGCTTTTCATGAACATGAAACGTACAATACAATACAATAAAATATTTTTGTAAGTAATTAATTGACCCTACAGGTACCTTTTAGGTACCTTTTTAAGTGATAGTTAATACTAAACCATGATGAATGGTGCTCGTAAGGTGAACGCCTTGTGAATTAAATTTTTTTTATGAAAAAAAATGAGTTTTATCTCTGTGTGGTCAAATTTCTCCACGATTTGTCCCTATCGAATCGGCCGTACGTAAAGTCCAATTAGTAGCATTATTCGCGCATGCGTGCCAGCGATGGCTCGTGCGCCACATGTTTACCGTACCCGTCTAAAATGGTGTATGTCTGTTAGAATTCAAGCATGTTTTGTATCGGCATGGCGTCCATCACAATGAAAATGCTTCATAGCCGTAAATGTTAAAATTTTAAATCGGAATCAATAAAAAATCAAAGACGGGTTACAGCAATACTTTGGTGAGGTAAAACAGTTTATGCCGTTGGCTCGTTCGCGTTGGAAAGTTCAAGCCTGATTGTCTTCTGTTATGGGAGTAATGAGTCATACACATGTATATTCCGGTTCCAAGTATAATTAGTCTATCTTCGTAGTATAGTTAAGTATTTGTTTCTGAAGCTGCTTAGAGAATATAGAGATTTAGGTAATTCATCTCTATATTGAGATCATCTCTTATGTAATAAATTTAGGGAGTTAATTTTATCTCTATATTATTCTTTAATAACCGAGGCTTTCCCTCTATTTGAGTCTGATTTCTGAGCCGGATATATCAATTGTTTTTTTTTAGCGTACTAAACGGTCTAGGCATTTACCTACATCCTGAACAGCATGCATTCACATTACAGTAATGTATTGGGGTCATCCTTTGCCATTTGCCGGGCCGTTGGCGCTCCAGTTAGATCCTACTCCAAACAAGGCATTAAATTTGCATGCAATCACTTCATTATTTATACAACTGGATTCTAAAATTAATTCTTAGGGTCAACATTTACATATAATTACGAGTGAAGTGTTTATTTGATAAATATATTACGTCTAAGTGAGGCTAGGTTCTACTCTGGAATACATCTTTAATAACTGATGCTCCTAAGGAATTTAAAAGGACGAATGTTATGAGATTGGTCTAGTTAGTATTTTAGATGCAGTAGGTAACAATAAAAATAGACATATGGAGGGATTGTAATATATTTTATATTCTATTGTTGTTTGTGTAGTAATAAAATAACAATTATATGTACAGTCAGGGAATTCGATTGTTTGTCACTTTTGGACTCTATTTCTATGTTTATAGAGTCCAAACATGCCATACATTCAAATTTGTCGACTATACCTATGTGCAATAAAGCCTATACACGTATTTATATTATTGCCAATAGTACTTAAAACTAGTTAATAAAACGGATGTACCTATTTAAAACTTTTCCTTTGAAACGGATCTATGACTCGAACCAAGCCCAAGTTATTAAACACTTCGATACCAATACATGCAACGTAAACACAGCACATCCTGCCTCAATGTTAAGATCATCAGCCGTGTGTGCTGTGTGAGGTTCTGTGTGTGTGCGACCTCTGAGGCTTGCGCTTGCGACCCAGTGCTCGCGGGTGGGACGAATCATTATAGCTATTCACTTACCTACGTGAAGTTACAATTTATGGAGGAGACATTCTTACTGTCTGGATGGGAACAGGAGAAACGTTCCACGTTTGTTTTTATAATGATTAAGTCGAATTCCAAACAGAATAATACCGTAGTCCAATGTTCTCAAAGGCTTTTGTTTTCATTCATCATTCTCAAATTCAACAAAGCTTATTATTGATTAGTTTGCCCAGGTCGATTTACATATCACCAATAAAAGTTTAAATGCAGCAATTAAAGAACATACTTAAACTAATTACACCGCTGGCCAGTCAGAACATCGAATTAAATAAATAAATAAATTAAGCGTTTCATCAAGTCTTCTGCAGATCGATCAAATAATCTAGTAAAGACGCTGTTACTGGTTATTCCTTTATGGGACCAGGGTTGTCCAAGTATTACTAGCTCTTGGTTTAGTCCGTGCCGAATGGAACCGCGTTGGAATGCCACACTAACTAGTGAGCCTGAGTAGCCATCTTCTTTGGAAAGCGGCCGCGAACGGGTCGGGGGTCGCAGAGGCTCTTAGCGACAAGTGACATGCGCTCAATTTCTCTATTAACTGCTAATTTAACTTATTACTACTGACCAATTATGGTGATAATTGAAATATTTATTTAACAGCATGCACTTACTTGCTTTTTACTTGATTATCAGCAAATGAGCAAATTTAATTATGTAATAAATTTAACCAACTGTCCAGTGATTACTAGTGAAAGAGTTTTAAGACCATATAGGTATTAATAATAATTTTTAGTTACGTTTCCTTGGCGCCACTTCTGCATTTGGCGATGTGGAATCGTTGCGGTATAAACTGTCAGTACCCTAATTGGCAGGGGATTTGCTAAAGCGGGGGCGGGCGGTACGGTATGATACTCTTTTCTCTGGTATGACGCTGTACCCTCCGCGCATACCTTGTAAATATAATCTGACCCCGACCAGTAGAGGGCGACATCAGTGGGCTCTCGATAAAGTATAAAATACCGCGTACAGATTCTGCCTCCTGAAATGCAGAACCCTAACATTATATAAGTAGTATATACCAATAAGTTGCCAACGTATCGCGAAGATATGTTTGCTGTTAAGCTTCCTAACCTTTATCCGGTAAACTATTGGTTCAACTGATGACGAAATGAAGTTATTTGTGTCATCGTTCAAGTAGAAACATGTTCCGGGATGATTCACAGCTTCCCAGGCCCCGTGAGAGACGGGTGACTCAGCAGATCGCGGTCGTGCCTCCATGTGTTCCGTTCGATCTCTGGTTAAAACGTTTCTTAGTCAAAATATTATTTGTGTTCCATTTTCCGATTCATTCGATTTTCGCACCCCTTTCTGTGAGTCATACTTTAAGGTCCATATAACGCCTTTTAGCCGGAGGTACCTATTTTATAAAGTAAGCGGTAGTATTGCAAATGAGCTCTGTCGAGCAGTTGATACCTACCTGGAAGCAGGCCAGTGGACAACGCAAACTCAAAACGACGAAAGCTTTAATTTGCAATTGCATTAAATGTGAGGATTAAGATGGAATTCTTTTCATAACTGGCGAGCACTTTGACTTCTTCCTAGCGACCGGTATGCATAAACGCAAGTTCATTCTATACTAAATCTATATTTCGCAAAATAACACTATACTGCATATTTCTGCTATATTCCGCTTCTCTTAGGTTAATTAGCTATATATTATTTTGTAAATGGATCCACTGAAAATCAGCGTCGTGGCACTTCATGCTCCGACACAATGCTGAGTGGACTCCTTTATGAGACCATCTTCAAATCTGTATTTCCTAGATTTAAGCTAACTTTATGTTGTGGTTTCAAATAAATAAGTCATTCATTCATTCATCGGGATTAACAAATTTACTTTGGTAACATTCTCGATGAACCAACCCCGTACAGATCCCCGTTATCGAGCCACCTTCAAACTTTTCGCAGTAACTTTATATTTTAATTATCAATACTGCCGCACAGGCATCAGGCACTAACAAACTTAAGAAACCTTTCAAACAAAGCTCATTGTAAAACACAGATGGGTGATTAAATAAGATTAAAACGAAGGACTATTTGACTTGTTGAAGCTTGTTTCTCAATTACAGATGTACCAGATGGTTCAAACTTACTTATCAGTGCCCAGATGTGCAAAATACTGCCGATTGTTTTCTTTCTATGGATTCAAAAAGGTGAAATGTTTCAAAAGGAAGTAATTTTAATGAGATCATGAGTTTTTAAAAACAAAGGTTTTTTTTACCGGATACCGTAACGTAAGTACCTGACTGTGTTGGTTGTTTTTTGCATACCGAAACATTAATTTAATCAATAGAGGATGATTTAAGTATGACTTATCAAAGGTTTGACTGAAGTTATAAGTTACACCACTGTTTTAAGAGTTCTCTATCATATCTCAATTCCAAAAAAGACAGTAAGCTTGTGAGCTGCGCAGAAATGAAATGCACGATTTTTCAGAGTTATGTATACTACTCTCTAATCTCATTAAAAGTCACACCTAACGCCCTGTTACCGTCGTCTCGAAGTCTAGCCCTCGTGCTTGCCAGAGCGCATGCAGGAAAGCCCTGGCAGCGTTACGAAAAGTAAAGGCATTCCGTTGGCGACCTTTAAGGCCGATCGAGCAATCACGGCACTCCTGCGCCCGACTCCCGACCCGCGCCGCTATTCTGAACATACATACTTGAATCAATATAAAACTATTATACGGTGTCAAGTTAGTAGAATAACCTATGGTTAAAGCTATCGGGCAAGACGCGATTGTTAATTATGTCGTCGCAGAAATACTCCACGCAAGTTGACGCGGGGCGATTATATCACGAATCACGATGCGTGCAACCCACAGAAATATATCAAGATAGAAGGAAAGAGTTCAGCAATTTGTAGGGAGACCGAGCGTGTAACATTTTGCGTAGGTACTTTGACGTCACGAGCGTAATTTAGTGATGAGAAACATAAGCCGCGCGAAAACGATTCAAAAGGATCGATTAGAAGTATTAGAACTCGGCACCGATTCTATGCATCGATTTAAAATATCGATAAGAACCGACAGAGGAAATGATTATTATTTTCGACAGAAGAAATGTTTTGACAGAGGAAATGAGTAAGCTCAGAATTTAATAGGTACCTACCTAATAACCAATAAATTGCGTTACATTTTAGTAATTTGTACATATTAGCCGCTCCAGTTATTAACTAAGTACCTATAAACGTGTACCATTTTCAGGGTTCCGTACCCTAAGGGTAAAACGGGACCATATTACTAAGACTCCGCTGTCCGTCCGTTTGTCACCAGACTGTATCTCATGAAAAGTGATAGACAGTTGAAATTTTCACACATGATGTTTTTCTGATGCCGCTATAACAACAAATGCATATTAATATAATATGCATAAGAATAAAATAAATATTTAAGGGGGCTCCCATACAAAAGATATATTTTTTATTGCCGTTTTTATAGATAATGGTACGGAACCCTTCGTGCGCGAGTCTGACCCGCACTTGGCCGGTTATATATTCTTTGTTACAGACCATGGAAAAATCAAAGAAGTCCCGCGAAGAAATATTAGAAGCTAAGAGGAAAGCGATTAATAATATTTGTTTTGCACTACGTACATTATATAGCTGCATAATAATATAAGAACGTAATTATTATTTCGTCTATTTTCAAATTCGATTTTAATAATCGAGTAAGAAAATCGCAGTGCACAGCACTATTCTTTAGTTTTGACAGAAAAAATGACTATCGACCTTGAACGTGACTCGAAAGTTTGAATAGCTTATTTTTACATTGCTGGTTTTGAACGCACGCCAAGTCTGGCTCGTCAAATTAAAGCCGCAATGGAAAGCTAGCGTTGACACACAATCGCCCGCTACCGTTATGATGAAAATAATAAAATATTTCGTTTTTTAATTATTAACAGATATTTAAGGACAAATTGTACTTACCAATGAAAGGAAATACCTCGATTAACAGCTCCAACTTTCTTGGAAGTGTTTGAACAATTAATTATTGCGCAACGAACCATTTTGTTTTTAAAACCTGGCGTCGCACGCATAACGCGATCGGGAGCACACTGAAGTTTGCGGCGAGCAGTTGTGTCTCCGGGACGTAATTTCGCCACGCGAGGTACATACACTCGTTCCTTCTATCTTGATATATTTCTGTGGTGCAACCTATTGATGAATATTGAAACAAAATGAATTCTACCTTGGTTTATGTTAATTATGTGATCACGTAAAATAAAATAAAAATGTTTCCAAAGGACTAGCTAAGGTACAGGAACACCAAAGATCTATTTCGTGGCTGCTCGATACTTTAAACAAAACACGATTAACAATAAGTAAATGAGCTCGGACACTTTTTATTCACAATATATTTTGCAATTCCGTTTAAGTTTTTCTGCAGCTTCACATATGTATAATTTAATAGACTAGAATAGGCCGGGGCCGCGTGCGCTTGCGCCGATGTCACTACCGGTTAAATAAGCACGCCAATATTTAACAACATTGTCCCTGCTTACAACGGTATTTACTCTCTCGACTGCACAATTTATGGTGATGGTATTTGGATGCATCTTGTAATGTATGTAATTATAATATATCATTATTTACATCTAACATGAAGCGTAGTGCGAGTATCTAGTCGTAGTCTATTAGAATTGTTTTATTGGAAAAATATATACATATTTTAAAAACGGATAAAAATTATCACGAACGCGACTATGATCTTGTTTCGTTTACTTTACCTACATTTCTTTTTCGCATTGATCATGATCGTTTTGATACTATTGTTTTAATTTAAACCATAATTATCTACTTGAATTTAAACTTTCGCGAGACATGACGCACTCATCCTGATGAAGAACTCCCGAAGAGTTCGAAACATGTCGCCCGAAGTGACAATTAATACGTGAGTTTTAACCGTTTAGTGAAATAAAGTCATAATTATCTAATCAGCTACAGGACTTTTATCGCACGAGTGCGGGTAAGCCATAGTTATAGTTGTGACACATACGAACGCATATAGACAAATGTGAACTCGTAGCTCCTACGCTGACGCACACATAGACAATGTGCATGTATAGCTCAATGCACAACCATTGCTCTCCCGCGCTCGTGACATAAAAATACTATAGTCAAAATAGTTTTACAAAGGAACGTTAAAAGTAATATATAAACGGTTTATTTTCAGTGATTTTTCAGGAATGTATAGCGAATACTAAGCCAAAGCTGCGGGGACACGCTCCTAGATGCCAGTTCAGATGTAATAAATTGTAAGTATGTAACTATCAGATGATGACGCAAAGGTCAGGCTCAGGAGCCCGTTGCTATCGGCGTCGGCGCATAACTAACGACTCACTGCGTCACGATGGTGTCAACGCGGAAGTGGGTTCTGGGGAAAATAGGGACGCATTTCCATACACCTGTGGGAATCCTAGATAAACTGCTGTTTACTGCTCTAGCTTTTGTGAACGGCTTATCTATCATGTGCTAAACGCTATCATACCTAGGAGTGCTAGGACCAGTAGATACTCGAAATGCATGATGTGATGGTATCATCGCGTTTAAAGTATCAACTAGGCCAATGTAACATCAAGATATTATCTACTGCTGTTCACTATAAATACTTAAGTACTTATGTATATTATTTATGATTGAGTAAAACTGCACTGTACTGTTTTTTTCTGGATACCGGCAGAAAAAGTTTTTAGCACATACAAGTCGCCAGTTTAATAAAGTAAAATTATTTTTAAAGTTTATTAAATAAAGTTCAAATTAATTAAGTAAACAGAAGCAAAATAAACACACTATAAAACGTACATTAAATTGGGTTGTTCCACGTGATGTCCTAGTTGTTGTTATATTGTAAACGATAGGTGCAGCCGGTCCATTAACCAACTGCGCACGTTAAAAATGCGCATAGTATTGTACGCAACTACGCACAGATCTTATCGAGGCGCGCAGGGGAAGGGACAGAATTCCGCAAGGACTACCTTCACATGACCTAGCCGGTGGTATTCTTTAGGACAAAATGGACCGAGGAACGATATCGCCTGAATAAATGAGTTAATGGTTGTAATATTACTTCAATATTTGATAGTAATGTCAGTAGACATATCTATTCGTTGCTTCCAGTCGTCTTTCGTCTAGTCGTTTTTGATGATGGAATATAATAAACATCCTTGTGGAAGCCGTCGTATACCTACCGAAAAAAAACAATACGAGTACATAACAATAGCATGTGGACGGTAATTTCCGGGCTCGGTAGATGACGGGTTTTGATTAATCCATGGCTCTAAAATAGAATACGTATTGGTTTTTCATTTATTATGCAAGTATCCGGTTTACTGTGCATCGAATAGAACTGAGTTGTTTTACTTGATTCGATTAATGCAGTGATTTAATTCGTTAGAAGTTGTCACAAAAACCGCAAGCTTACGCTACTGGCCTTCGTAAGTAGCAGAAAACTTAATATGTTCTCTTTGGGAAGGCATGTTAACTTCTTGTCGAAGTGAAACAACACTTTAACGTCTTCAATAAACAAACGATAACACATTTAAGTCAATGTTCGTTTTAGTAAATTTTTATAAACGAATATTGGCGGGCCATAATAATTAGTGGTAATGATCATATTAAAATATTTAGGCGGAGCGTGCAAATGTTGCGAAATACTTGAAAGCTGAGTCAACCATTGAGAGGAGTCAACAAACGTATGATCACCGGTTGCACGGTAAAATTAATGCCACCGAGAATTATCCTCGAGGCCTTAGTTGCCGAAACGTTATTACCTACTTATAGGTACTAAAATGTTAAGTATTCGCACGGTTAAATTTACAATAGTTAGATAAATACTTGTAATGGTTTAGTTTCGAGCTGATTGCTATACACTATCAAATAGATACCTACATCTAATTTACGAATAAATAAGTAAACAATTGCAAAAAATGTTACAATACAATGATGTTTATTGTATTCTATCCTTAGCTATCTACTACTTAAACCATCAATCAATACATTACCATGCTCAAACTTATGATAGTGATGATATTAGGAATAGACTTTATTCGCTGCAGTACTCCTATGATCCAATTACCTACTGTGCCTGTGCAAGATTGCACAACTTTTTATAGCCTTTTACTTTTTATGTATACTCTTTTCTTGTCCTTGATTATACCTTCTTATGCCATGTTTTTTGATAGATTCATTATAAAGCTTTTATCTGAACTCGAACTAGTGCATTTTACTTTATAGATCACAGTGCCCTTGGAAATGCATAGGAAAATAAATACCTGTTTGTT
This sequence comes from Cenopis cana, assembly GCA_951800055.1. NCBI lineage: Eukaryota > Metazoa > Arthropoda > Insecta > Lepidoptera > Tortricidae > Cenopis > Cenopis cana. The sequence goes on from OX637472.1 coordinate 10,285,633, forward strand.
GCATCCGCAACCGCAATGATTTTTATAAAGAAAACTTAGAAGAATTGTATCATTGTTGAGTTGCGTGCCGGGTGGAATTCGTCCAAGACATGCAAGTATTTACCTCTAGTATGGGTGGCCCCCATGCAGCTAAGGGAGAGCATGTATGAAAACAAAAGAACTACCCCATAGAGCCCCCATCAAAGAGCAACATTTAGAGCAATAGTCTTCAAATTCTCACCATTTAAGCATCTTGTTGAGCCAAGGCTATACAATTTTTTCAAAAATATTTTTGCCTGTTTTTAAGGGGGGCTCCCATACAGCTAAAGGGGGTCGCGGAAAAAAAAATTTGACCCACCCCATCGAGTGGGGTATCAATGAATAGAGCTCGTTAAGTGCATAATTATAGTATTTTTTATTTTTAAATATATTGAAAAACAAAGGAATAAATAGCCACTTAAATTTTCTTATAATTTTACATTCCTCCTTTAAAGTCTCATTAAATATTAATCCTAGCGACAAATAGACATGGGGAAAAGCGTTACTTTTCGATCACCGTTATTGTTATTCCCGTTCCAAAAAAATCACATTGAAAAATCACCGTGACTTTGTCACTTCGGTTATTTCGTGTCACGACATTTGCGTGTCGATCGTTCCCGGAAGTTACTGATATTTTTGTAACAACTGATGTTACTCTGTGACGGCGCACCGCAGTCACAGTCACAGTTAGTAACAGCGGTCACGAGGCACGACGCGACGCGTCGCTTACACACTGTTCCACTGATATCGTCGCTAAGTAACAACGTTATTTTGTAACGTTGTTACTTCGTGACAAGTCACACTGTTACTTTTTAACGGCGGATCACTGTGATTTTTTCACCGTGAAGTTATTTATCACCCACCTCTAGCGACAAAGTGAATAGAACCTTTTATGTAGATAATTTTATTTAGATTACTTATGCCTAAGAACGTTTTTCGCTATGGGTCACCGTTTATGAGTTTTTCATGAAAAACCGAAAAATGGGACTTTCAACGACCCCCCCTTCCTACCCTCCAGGGGGTGGCGGATGGCTACCGGGCTAAATTAACTTAGATTTACCTATATTACATCTGTGCCAAGTGAATTCATCCGATACAAAATGTGGACCTCATGACACTACTTCCCCCACTACTCTATGCAGTATAAAGTGAAATATCGTAAAGCAGTTATTACAGGGGGTTTTTAGATACCTGAATTTAGCCTCGTTAGAGAGGGAGGCAGCAATACGAGGGGTTCGATGCTTCCACTTCCTCCCTATTTGCACAACAGGTATGCGTAACATTAGGTCAGATTTAAACTGTTTAGCTTAGCGTCTCAGAATTCAATCCTGTTCTTTTAATATCACTGTAAATAATGTAACCAACACCATGTTACATTCATAACCGACTGTATATTACACTTAATCATCGGAACATTTACGAGCTAGTCAAGATAGAGTAAATCTAAGATACGTGATGCGTTCCCACTGATTATCTAAAGCATTTATTTTTTTAAATGACCTAGCGATGGAATGTGGGCGGAAGATACTGTTAATTAGATTTTATTTTTAAGATGTATTGTGAGTATCTACTGTTTTCAAATGTTTTGTATTCTAAATCTTCCTATCTAATTTATACAGGTCGGTGTATATTTGTGGTATTTGCACCATAGAGCCGAAAATATCGAACAACTAATCTAAGTATTATGCAATAAAGTTTTATAGTCACGAGTGTTCAGTATGTTTCGTAATTTTATATGTAGTTGTGTACCTACTATGTATTTTTCGCTTAAATCTTGCAGGACTTTGATCAACTTTCGACAGTCTAAGTTAGGTAATAAAATATTACGGTACTAAACCATCGGATAGACAAGAAACTATCTAATAGTTCACCTAAATAAAATCGGACAAGTGCGAGTTGGACTCGCCCACCGAAGGTTCCGTAAAAAATCGTAGGCGCATAACAAAACCATTTTTTTAATGATTTAATTATACAAATGATTTCAGATTTTCACCTGCACTTCTAGTATAAGACGATATTTCTTGCCAAATTACTAAGAAACTCCGTGCCTAAATAATTACCTATCTACTAAGTGTTTACTAGACTTTCAACGGGTTTCAAGAGGCGCATATGCAACCTTTAAAATTTCAAGAAATGACTTTCATTATTAAACGTTTTTGCCGCCATATTTCATCACCATCTGTCCGAAACCCTTGCCGCCATGTGTCCAGTGATTGTTAAAAAAGATGCCCATAGACAAAAGAGAGATTTATAACTTTTTAAACATCTGGCCCGTACCTGGACCCGGCCCGAGACAACGATGGCAGGCAGCATACGAGAAGTATAATTACTGGCGTAATTCAATTTTGTTAGCAATTTATCTACCCGTATCTGACGTTTGAATGTAGATTTTATGAACATTAGCTTATGAGGGGCCGGATCTATCCTGCAGTTCATAACGGCAAGAATGAAACGATATCTCTTGCTTAAAGGAAGGTCTTACATCTGCAAAGTACTTATGTATGAATTCCTGGTTGGATAACTTTTATGTCCACGAGAAATACTTGAGATAACTTGAATTAATCTTCGCATTGTCACATTTTATCTCAATTAAAAAACTCCTTAACCACATCCCCAGGAGTTCGACCATTACTCGCACACGCAGATTTATCGGCGAGGTAAGCCTCTGATAAAGAATTCATTACGTTCTCCGCACTGAGCTTTCATCTAATTTTGCGACGAAGAAACAGGCAAAAAACCAATGCGTGTTATTTTTGATAAGATCTAAAATCAAATGACAAAAAGTTGCGAGAAGGGGTGAAGCTGACCGAAGCGGGTATACTTTTAAATCAGCGAATACCTAAAATAACTTTAAAACGTCGGGACGCCTCGAAATTCTCTTAAGTAATTAACTTGATTAATTTCCAGATACGTAAAAATGTTTTAACGCATGACACGTGCCATTTGCATATGACGTCCACGCGACAATTGAGCTTATAAGCATGTGCTTACGGGCTATGATTGCTTGTAAGTGTCGGCACTTTTATGTCATCGAACAGCGGTGATCATGCTGCGTACGATTTCAATAATTCACGTATACGTGGTAACAGTGTACGGTTTTATTAAAATTTGACTGTTATTAATTGAACGCTTGTAAGGTTTTAAACATAATCAATATTATTGGAATACATTTATTTATTTATCGTATGGCAACTACATACATATTTCTAAGATTCTTAATATTTTAGCAATTATCAAAAAGTGTATTTTTAAATTTCATAACATAAGGCCTAATATTTAATTACCAAGGCTATAAAAAGAATTCAGCAAATAAATAAAATTATGATACCATTATATATATAATGTTGTGGAAAAGCTTAGTTGTAAGATTATTTAAACATTTTGTTAAACATTTTAATTCAAATTATAAACTAACCGATGTCGCACTCGTATTTGTCGCGCGAGCGACTCTGTCAGCCGATTGCATCGCGACACATGACGCCTTGATGTTTTTACTCTTTTAATTAAAAAAAGAAAAAAGATAAACGCCCAGATATCACCTGCCGATGCCAAGGTGTAGATTTACCAACCCTAAATACTGGACCTTTCTTTAATTACCGCATTACTTAGGATCTGTCGTCGGATTTCCATAGGCAATTTAGATATGAGGGTTTGTAATGTTTTTAATGAGAAATGTTACCTAGTAATGTTAATCACGCATATAGCTAATTTGGATTGGCAATAATGTTTGCCTGTAGGATACCTAGATGTACCTATATGTTATACAATGGTAGCTGGTAAGTTTTATTTGGTATTAATATGATGTAAGAAACGCCTATAATGCGATGTTGATGAAGTTGTGCTACGAGTATGTCGTCAAAAAACGTTTGCGTTCTATCTATAGAAACTTCGCGAACGAAGAGCTTCAGCGTAAGAGATAGCAATCCTAAAATACTGAAAAAGTCAAAAAATTCATTATGATGATTTTGATAATAGATACTTTCAATTGCCGTCATCTACCAAGCCCGGTAATTAAATTACCGTCCACATGTTATTGTTATGTATTGTTCGTTTTTGTTGATCATCTCACATCGATTATATTCCTTATTATATACAAATAGCACCCAAATAGTCAGAACTTACCATTGTTTTATGAGATAATGAGATGTGGCAAAGTAAGTCCGCCTAGGGACGCCTGTTGGACCCGCCTTTTGTTGGTCCACTGCTTCACCTGGTATTAGAGACGACCTATGTTTGGCGTATTGACCTTTTTTAATCAAAGAAATATTGAAAAAAAGGTTTAATTTCCAATATAGATATATAGGATAAGTTTAAGGTTGGGTAACATCGTCTTCGTCCTGATTAAAATTAAAGTACCTATATCCCTATGCTGCTAATAATAGTAGTATGGGTACTTAAAAGTAGATAACCTGACTAAAATTAAAATTAGGTACAATTACGTGCCTATACCCTATTATTTTATCTTCAATACCTATATATCTAAATATGCTTTATGAATTTCAATGTTTTTCCTTTGAGTCCCTTTTGTCGGATTGTGTATTCTTAGCAATGTATGACAAGTGCTGTTATGTCAAGCAGCGACTATCTGGCTGGGTGGGGCTTTCTTGATGTCGCCCTGATCACGGTCTGCAGATATTAGGGTCAAGGGCATACCCGTTTATAAGTAGGTATTGCTAGTCGTCGTGTACAATGGAAGAAATCTTTCGGACAATGCGCCCGCGCAGACAGCTGCTCTGAATCGATTCTTAAAGAAGATAAAACTTTGTATCCAAACACATGGCGTTCGTACGCGTGTACTCTTTCAATGAAAATTATGTGAATACCCTTTTTATTATTGTTTTTTAAAGATCAAATATTTCACGTATCCAGCCTAACCTCTGTAGTTAGATATAATATGCCACATGCTTAGCTAGAAGATACTTGTCTCACTTTAACCAGAGACTAATAAATAATAACAGACTGCCAATGTTTTAATAGCGCCCTTGACACAAAAAAGAGTTTTGTTTTGTTATTGGCCACTTTAAGTACCTCGACAGTATTTAAATATCTTATATTTAGGTATCTGTCTACTTCTTGCCACAACATTTAAACCTACATTTTATTTTTATTTTTTAGCACTTTAAGTACACTATACCATTAAGTTATATTGTAATAGACTCAAGGATCCCACAGTTAAACTGTGCAAACAGTTTTGCGGGACGATGTATTTAGACATAAGTTTTTGTCAATTGTTTTTAAATAATAATAAAATAAAAGTATGAGAAACGCTTGACATACAGCAATGTTATGAGAACAAGTCTAATGGTTTAATTCAGCATCAGACAAGTCGTTTATTATTACATCTTGAATTTTTTTCATAATTATATACTACAACAAGTATATGAAATGGAAGATTATTTGTCGCACATAGGAACAGTCACTTGATGAAGTAACGCCATAGGATATTGATTTAAAGTTACATGATCTTCACACATTCAGCCAGGCTAGGTTGATTAGTAAACAACGAACAGCTCACGACCCAGGATTTTGTAACACATCCAAAATGTCGGTTGGCCTCAAACAGGAAAATAAAATTAATTGATCGCGATTAAGTATCGTTTACTAATAATAATAACATCATTAGAAGTCAACGAGTGTTATTTATGGACAACAAGCAGCACTTCGGCTTTGTTGTGTCAGACAATTTTTAATCACAACATTCACAACATAGTAAAGCAAGGCGTTTCAGCACGCGCTTAATTAGCTCGTCTAAGCTTATTTTACTGCAGTGGTTTGCAATACAATGTAAAGGACGGCTGAGTTTTATTTTAATTTTATGTTTTTATGGCATCGTTTGGTACTTATAATCAAACTTGTAAAAGGAAACACATCATACATAACTTATTCAATATTTATAAATAAAATCATAAAATAATTACGTAGTTTTTTCGACCCCTGTATGTTATGTCTTTGAAAACTATTAGTTAAATTCTGTTACCTAATGTCGGATGTTCGTGAGACAGAAAACGTATTAAATCTGTAATTTTAACTCGATACAAAGCGGCTTTAACTCCCGAGGTTAACCTCCAGTAAATATATCACTGCATTGTAAACCAACAAGACGTGAGGCTAATCTAAAAAGGTGGAAGATATGTAAATGGTCCAAGATGGAAGCAAAAATGAATCGCTTCTATTATAGTCCAAATGATATAACTGCTGCGTTTGGCTACCATACCTGTCCAACCTGGTTTAAGGTCGTAAATACACGATGGATAAACAATCTGTAGACAACAGATGCGTGCGCATACGGTATCTGTGCGGAGAGGATCTTTATCACAAAGCACCTAACGGGGAGACATCTGCCGGCAGGCTCCCACACGCCATCAAGTTGTGAGCTTAAGCGGGCTTATACGTTGGGCGTCCTTAAACGCTAGTATTTATAGGCACATAAAAAAAACTAACAACCTAATAACTGCATAATGCAAAGCCAAAATACTAATTGCACATCAAAGTGCGAAATTTAATGTGAAATTATTTTAGCTGAACGGATCCCTATTTTTTAATGCACATAGAGTCAGTATTTTTAGATATGTAAAGTATTTACTGTTTAGATTACTTTAACGCTACTATAAAATAGGTAATCAGTTACTAGTAGTCCCGCTAAAACTCATCTCTTGATACTACAAAACCGTACTCTTTCAAAGGGTTGGTACAAGGTGCATATGGACTGCGGTTTTTTGGCGACAAGTTGAAGAAAGACGCATATTGTGTGAGAACACTACTTATAAATGTCACCTGTACTATTTGTACCGTAATTATACTCAGACATTTTTCTGTTCACTTCCGGGTGTGTGGTGTGTGAATAAATTGCTACAATAGCATTGGGGATGGTTAAAAAAACACAACTGAACGTTTTATTGTGCTTTCCATGACTATGGTATATTTTAGTATTTTTCCTATGGTATATTTTAGTATTTTTCCTATGATATATTTTAGTATTTTTCCTATGGTATATTTTAGTATTTTTCCTATGGTATATTTTAGTTTTCTTCCTATGGTATATATGTATTAGTATTTTTCACATGTCCATGAATACATTTATTTGAGCCAATTAGTCTCCTCCCAGTACGACACGTTTGCCCAGCAGTGGGACAATACAGGCTCACAATAATAATAAGATTGCAATTTTAGGCATAATTATACATTCTACTAAAAAAGGCCGTTACAAATTGGAACAGATTACAATCTGCAAAGAATATTCGGCATATTGTTTTAATACCAGCTGCTTGTCAAGTATTGATAAATAGTTCACTAAAATAGTCAAAAATGCGAAGAAACTATAAACAGGCGACACTAATCACTCGCTGCCGATTTTTAAACGGATGCAAGATCCGAACGGAAATTGGCACCTTTTTGTGACTACCAACGTATGAGAGGTATTACTTTACTAACCTGATGTGCTTTAAAACCATGGAATTGGGATTACTATCGAATATTTCTAAGTTTTAAAGAAACTTATTAGCTTTGCCGCATCATAGTAATTTTTTAGGCACAAAAAGTAAGGTGATTTCCTAAGTTTTGTAGGTCACTTTTTTGTTATCAGTATATGCAGATGTGTTGTTAAAAATATGCCTCGGCAGATGCACGGAGAAGGACCTTGAAGATGTTTGGCGAAAAAAAACCGTACCACCTTTGGTTTTTTACTTAAAAAGATATGGTGATAAAAATGTGCGTAGTAGCTGTTTTTTTTAGAGCAGATGTGATTTCTGTTTAATTAAATATTTTTAATGATGCCGCTGTCATCTTCCAGTCAAAAACTCCTTAAATTTTCTGTATGTACTTCTTTACTTTGTTTTATTTATTGTTCGTTTATTCGGATGCAAGAACCTATTAACTTATGATGGAGATGATTTTAGAACTTAAAAGGCATTTCGGGATTACCTGAATTCTATATTTTTATTGTATTCATTACTTCTTTGGGTTCCATGATCATTTTTTTTCCCTTTGTGCCAAGAGTCTCTATAAGACCCTGAGTACAACGTGTCTGTGTCGCATCGTAACACCTATTATATTATATATTAAAAAGTAAAAACGGCTAAGATATGATGAGGAATTGTAGGTAATAAAGTGGAATTGCTGTCTCCATATTTAGAACTTAATTCATTACATCTCCAACATTTTCTTATGTACACTATATAACAGTCGTAAAATAACGCACTAATTTGTTAAGTTTACGCTTGCATCGTTTTATGACATTAATTATTTTATAAATTACTTAATGTTGTCTATTTCGCTACCTGTATAAGTCATAAAAATTATTAAACGTACAAAACACCTTGACAGTGTTAAAACAAATAAGTACATCAACTCAAGTGCCCGCCAAATGACAGTTATAATGAAACTAACCACATTTTTAAACACAAATAAGGGTCCAAATCGAATTAAATGACAGAGCAGAGGACATTTTTACCCCGGAGCCAAATTACGCGATGGACACGCGTCCGAAGATTCACGAACTCGTCCGAAAATTTCCGAAGATAACCGCCAAAAGAGCAGATGCACCCAAACAAGGGAATACAGGCTTACGTGTCACGGAGTTGGGTTGAGTTTTCGGTGTTGGAGTGGTTTTGTTAAGCAGATGTGCTTCACACAGTTTTTCGAGAAACTTGTAACATTATTAAGATTTTTTTCTCAAGAAAGGCATATGCAGCCGCGAGACGTCTGCCAGGTAAGGCAGATGCTTTCTAGACTCGGTCACTTTGTGTCTTCCGGTTGGGAATTAGATGGACTCAAGTGGCCGTGTTTAAATTTGGACTGCGACTTCCGCAGTAAAGAGTTTGTATCGAGTACAAGAAGCAAGAAGTAATAAAATCAACTATGTACTTAGGTAATACATTATACAAAATCAAAAGGTTTGTTGGAAGAATGATTTTTAAGAACCATGATTGTTTTTTTGATTTTATACATCCTAATTTTAAATTCAAATTGTAGAAAAAGGTTGCGAATGATATAAAATTTGATCTGAGAACTACCAACATGCATTATAAACATTATAATTTTATTGAAAATAAAATGGTTTTAGTACCACTAAAATGTATGTTTTACCTATGTGTTCTTTCTACCGGGAATTGCATGTAGGTATTGGTATAGGTTGGTCAGGGTTCCATTCAAGCTACGGCTTCCCCTACGACGTTAGATACAATACATCTCAATTGTTTGTATTGCAACGTCAATCCAAAGACTGCCGCTATCTTATTGCCGAACCCATAGACAACGTGTCAAGATTTTTTCCTCCGGCACGTACCAAATGTTGCACCGGCAGCTGCGCCCGCGCTTGCGAATTTTCGCCTCACTTCGCACATATGCCACTGCGCACTCCATTGCGACAAGGTCGCAACTTCATGCATTTACTTTTAAAACGTACAACCTTGTCGTATTAAGGTATATTTAAAAATATACAGTTTGAGTAAATTGTAAGGAATGTCTTCTCTTAATTAAACTCAAGTGCGCATGCGATTATTTGTTACCGTTACTTTGTGGGTAAATGAACAGTAAGATAATGAGATGTTATTGTTGTAACATATGTCACGTTGTAAAATTTACTTAAGGCGCGTGTAAAGGCAAGGCCTTCTCCATACAAACTCTGTGCAAGTTTTATTCGTCGGTTTTGGCACTTTCGCAAATATATTTTTTTAGCTTTTTAATATTGGATATACGAAATTACGAAGAATGTCAAGAAAGAAAATCAAAAATTTCAAAAAAAAATCTTGAGGCTACAGACTAACAGAAAAATAAGCATAACTGACCAAAAATCATAAGTGTAATGCAAACACAAGCAAAGAAAAACTTGCACAAGGTTTGTATGGAGAGTGCTTGGCCCTACAGGCGCCTTAAACGGGGCAGTGTAAGTAGTGTACTCTGTCAGTCAAGTTTTTACAAAGGGAGATACATCGGTCTTGTATTGAGTTAAACATGTTCACAAAACGTTGAATTAAATTCTGTGGTTATATATTTTACACGCACGTTGTAGAGATGACCATTTGATCTGATACTCATTTCTGTGATCAGTTACCCTTACCACCCCTTATCTAGAATGGCGATTCTTAGTTCTATTGCGTAACCGCCAGAGGCGCTGTACTTTTGTCCACACTAAGTCGTTTACGCAGTCGCTAGCGAGTACGGTAATGCAAACATTGCAAACTCATGGTAAGGGTACAGCAACGTATCGTCAGTAGTATACAAAATAGTATATATGTATGTATTTGTATGTAAGCACTTTATTGTACACAAAAACAGGTTAAAACAATATACATGTCACATAAGATTAAAGTACAAAGGCGAACTTATCCCTATAAGGGATCTCTTCCAGCTAACCTTTGAGCTAATAATAGTAATCCGCAAAGCGCATATAATATTAGGGAAATTCTTTCGTTACCTGTAACGAAACACACATTGGGAACACTTTGAATATCAAATAATTATGCTGTAAAATTGTGTTACTGTAACCTGTATACTCAGTATAATTTAACTTACTCACCTCCTCAGAGTCAGTCGTGAGGATGCGTACATCATTGATAATGTGCAATCCTGACGTTTCCCACCGAGCTTTCCTGAACAGAATACTAAATGCTAGGACATCAAGGCATTACCAATGGCATTGGTGGCTAATTTAAACCTTATATGTATGCAATAAGGTCGTTTTTAACAATATTATAAAACGACATCATATTGTGCGAAAGTTATTTTTCGATATGTAACGGTTGAAACGTAAGATTTCAACGTCGTATGTCGCATTGTTTTTTGTTGGAAATGAAATCTTAAGAGAAGGGATTTAGGTATGTTTTGAAGAACGTTTAGGAGCGACATAGTAGAGTGTTGCAGTTATCCTAAGATGTGTAACGGTGGGTGAGAATGTCCATAGTGATCGACACGAACGCTGAGTGGCAGTGATGAAGCCTGCAGCAAATAGTGAGTAGAAGTGGATAGATTTTGGTTTTTCTTATAGTGTTTCCATTTTAGGCAACTTCCTGACTTGGCGGGGTGGGATCGATATGTGACATTTTCTTCTTTGACGTAAATTTACTGACGGCGCAATGATTCTCACTTGACGGAACACTGTCAGTATTACTTTTGCGCAGTAGTAGTATCATGCGCAGAAGCGGAGCAGTACCGCCTTCGTATCGTCCCGCTACCACGCATCCCGCGCCAGTCAGGAAGCACTCATTTAAATGTAGGGGCGCAGTAAAAAATGGTACCGAGTCGACTGACAGCTGACACTGACATTTGACACTTTCACATATCGTACTGCCTCCGCACCGACAAATCAGGAAGTCGCCTTAACAGTAGCTTTTCGACCGAGGGACACATCGTGAGAGAAAACCGGTCTAAACTCGACAAAGTCTAGTTTCTTCTGGTAGGTCAGATGGTAACCGCTTTCGTAAAGTAAAACTAGTGCCTACGTCAAAGCGAATCCCGAGCTCCTTAGGGCACAACTGAGAACACCCTAGGAGGATAATAGGATGATATTTATTTTATTAATTTTAAATTTCAACGTGTGGAAATATTATAAAGGGAGCAAAATGCCAAATTTCCTCATGCGCTACACGAGCGCACGGCATTGAAACCCATCAAATGACGAGAATAATTTTGAAAATAAAAATACCCAGCGTAGTAAGGGACTCTAACTCTAAGGGGATAAAAAGCATGGTCATCAGCGTCCAATTTTGCAACCACGTAATGCTTTTCACTCCTAAAAAATATAGGATGTACGTACGAGTATGTACTATTTTCTACAATACCATCCCGATTGGGTACTTGAATTGTAGTTCACAAACAAATAACTAATTAAAAACTTTAGTCAAGTGATACCCATCACATGAACGGCTAATTGACCCGCTCCAGCCAAACAAGACGCGTTGTGTACTCATATTGAGTGCCAATATTAATATTTGCCGAGTGCGAGGCAAAGTTTGACTAACAGACGACCGAGCCGACACGGATGAACTGAATTCACAGTTGAGACACTCAACTAAGTAATAATTACATCAAACTATACCTATACGTACCTATTTTTAAAATACCTATATGTCATTTGTGACCTGTACCCGGGCCGGTGCAGGTACGACGACGAGCGAAGCGAGTAGTTAGGTAGAACTACAACCCTTCAGCGCGCGAACCGAGCGAGCGAAGGGAGCGTGCCGCGGCAGCGGCCGGCGAATCGCAAGATCCGAACATTTTCCCGTAAAATTATTATTCAACTCAAGAATGTTTCTTGATTTTCAATGTTTCTTGTGTAGATTTTGTAAAACCTGTCGTGATAGTGTACTGTAGGTATTTTGAGTGTAGGTATTTTGGCCGTAAGTAGGTATATCATCTATGAGAGGAGGCCTGTGCCCAGCAGTGGGACGTATATAGGCTGATGATGATGATGATGAGGTATATCAAGCGTAGGCGAATCATCCATTAGGTATTTCATCCGTTAGGCGTTTTTCACATTAGGTATTTCGTTCATTAGGTTTTTTGAACGTAGGTATTTCAAACTTCGGTCAGTCAAACTGTAGGTTAAATAAGTGTTAAGTATTTTTAAAATAGGTATTTCGTACAATAGGTATTTTGACAATAGGTATATCAATTTTAGTTTAGGTATTTTAATATGTTACCACTGAACCCCGGGCATCCTTCCGGATGTAACTGTACTGGGGTAACGCTGGGATGATGATTATATTTAATTTTAAGTTACTTGTCCTCTATAGCTTAACCAAACACAAGCGAACCAGTAATTTAATTATTTTGTTTTTCTCCGCGTACTAGAAAGATCAGTTAAACGGTCTAATGACAGTGAAACGGTGAATAATTTTGCCTATCAACACAATAACCCATAGAATCCCGTTCTATCGGATCAACCAATATTGGTTCAAGCTTCTGGTGCATATTACAAGACGTGATTATTTGCCGATCATCTCATATCAAGTGTAAAACAATACCTTAGTTTGTCAGTAATTCTATATTTGTACCTACTCAACAAGATGATTGATTCACATCACGATCCAAGCAGAATGATAATTTGTAATGAGCTTGACAAATTATAGATTGTTGCGTCACCATACTTCGAGCTTTGTTTGACGTTAACTTTTTTCCCACAGTTGAATGAAAATTGGGTAATTTATCAAAATCGAGGTATCCTTGGAGATTGCACAATTTATAGTAAGTAGCTGTGTGCTGTCGTCGATCGAACCATTGCAGCCAAGGTAACAAATTATTATTTTCTGTATTCTCTTATTTATGGTAGCTTCTCTTAAAGCGCTACACTGAGAAATTTGGAGACTTTGAAACGCTGTCCTGCCCAGACTAGCAAACAGTAGGGGCTCATTTTCAGATATATGATTCTTGACTATATGATTGTGGTACTGACAATAGCGAAACATGATTGCTTAAAATTTTCTCGATAGAAAATAAATCCAAAGTCGAGTCTATATTTTCCTTTTTTTCCTCAGCCTACTAAAACAACGCATTATTAAAAGACACGATTAGGTTAATATGATGGTATTTTACCTCATCTAGGTACTGACAAGAGGAAATTTAATAAACCTGCACACAGTCAGATATTTAACGAAATTTGTCTAAAAAGCCATTCTCGGAGAGGGTTGCATCCCGTTTTGTCGTGAGCGAAAAACAAAGGGTGTCTCTTTCAATCGATATATCGCCTTAAGGTTACACTTATATAATTATGTAATACTAGTAATACAATGTATTAGTATACATTGTATTGTTCTAAAATTAAATACATAAATAACAACTGATCCCTGATCAATGTCCTCTTTATTATGTCTTGGGAAATTGAACGTACAGGTATTTTAAATTAATAAACATGTTATTTCCGATTTTAAAACAAATATTTATTTCTTCAGGACCTATCTATGTACGACTTGTTTATTCCACTTTGGTTTCGTAGTTAATAAGCTTTACATAGTTAATATTGACCATTTTTCGTCAGTCATCCATGATATAAGAAATAAACACATTTTTTATTCATAACATTTTTTCACAAATGGGTAGGTATCATGTGCTTGTATAAAGAGCTACCTTTATTCAAATGGACAAAGGCTCTAAAAGTAATTTAATTTGTGGCAGAACTGGTTGTATGCAAAAAAATGCCTAAAGTTCAAAGAGCTATGTGTTTGTTTTTTGTTTAGTTCTCGAGGTCGGCTCAGGGTTTTGCGTCTAAGCTTGACACTGCTTGAATAAGGTTGAGGATATAGTCAGCTGGCAGGCTGGTATAGGTTGCTGAAAGATGAGGCCATTGTCAAATATTCTTCGAATTGGTTATTGCTATCTATTATAATTTACCTTCAGCGCAAAAGTCTATGGATAGGTAGTACGTTTTAGAAGTTATAGAACCCTGGTTTCATCTGACAGTAAGTTATGAACTTCAGATTGTGATTAAATTTCGTCTTTGATAGGGTACAATAAAAGAGTGGTAAGAAATGGGCAACATCCTTTATGAATGGACTATATGTGCGAGGGTGCGAGTCGTCAGCAGGTGGAACGGAGGAGTGGAGGAAGAAAATGCAGGAGAGGGCAGGAGGTATTTATTATATATAAATTAAGGCACCTGGAACAACCAGATACTGCGTTTAGCCTATTATTCTAATTGGTAACTGAAGAATATACAATTAGATTTAAAAATATAGGAACTTACAATAATGTGCCTTGGAAAACTGTATGATTAAACTGCACTGAAGAACACAATTTACTGGTAAACTACAACGTGCACTGCTAAGAATTCACACACAGTTATGAATAAAATAAAAATATTTAAATTTGATTTGGTATTGATCAGCAGATCTGTTTATCGATCACCCAGTAAGATCGAACTGAACTGAACTGAACTGCCAGAAAATGGCTGCGCAGTGTCACGTGGAATTGGAAATCGAAGTTCAAATTCAAAATTTAAAATTTAGAATACTTAAAGTAGCCAGAAAGTTTATGTGTAACGTTCCGTTTCACGCACCGTTACACTACCGGGGCTGCCCTGGCAGGGGAAATCCTGGGGCTTAAGGCCACATGGATTTCTCCGTATTATTAAAAAAAATAATTAAAGTGGGGTATGGGTTGTGATGAAAAGGAATTTAGAAGGTGAGGATGTTATTTACAATGTTTATATTACAAGAGGCGCGATTTAGACACACTAACCATCCACTAATTCCATTCATCCATCATTCTTGCAGTATTTTGGTTAATCTATATTCAACCAAAATGCCTTTTAATAGAGTATTCCTGTGTATGAGGACATACTCGTTAAATCGCCCTCCAATGGTATAAGGCTTTTGAGTCAGTTACCATCCGCTGAATAAGTATGAAATATGAATAAATATTTACAAGTATATATACAAGTAATGAATATATAAGTTGAATAATATTCATCACTATTTGTAGGAAATACTACAAAATATAAGGTATAATCCATTTTAGGATAAACATACTTTAGCAGTATGTATGTAAGTATTGTAAGTGCATAACTACACTTACATGTAGTATTGAAAAGAAAATACATAGGTATGTATCTAGTTTCATTGTCGAAACTCGTTAGGTAATTAATAATTATAAATATTATAATATTCACTTCAGCATCTTACGCTGAAGAAGCGTTCGAAAATGTGAATGTTATAAAAATAAACAATTGCAATTGATTTAATGGATCCGAATAGATGATGAGGTGATATAATATTATTAAATTAATTAAGTGTACATAATATATACAATAACATTAATTAACGAATTCGGAGAAAAGTAACTCGTAAGTAGTAAGTAGATTTGTGAATAAAAATATGTGTCTAATAAATTGCTAAATAAATAAAAGACGAGAGTTTATTATTGAATTTTGGGGAGGGGTTTAAGGTCTCTAATATGCCATCGACCCAATATCTTGCCGTTCATGTCTTGTAGGACATAAACGAGTGGTGATATCTTTTTGGTAATTAGGCATTTAACAAACTTGGGTGCAAGTTTCACTGAATAATGCTTAGGGGCATTACTAATGGTGTAGTTACGTTTCCAGACAATGTCACCTTCATTAAATTCATAATGTTGGTGGTGTTTATTATATGAAGACGAATTTACTTGGTGTGCTCTCCAAAGACGGGCTTGAACTTCAGAGAAAACAGGCTGAAGAAGACCAATATTATCAGCGTATTCGTCTCTGGGCGCGAATATAATGTCATCTGTGAGGTCAGAATTATTGTATACCGATCCACATGTGACCAATTCGTGTCCAAATACAAGGAATGCTGGAGTGTATTTGGTAGTTTCATTTACTGATGTATTAATAGCGAATTGTATTTTATGTAAATTGACGTCCCAATTCCTGTGGTCATCTTCTACGAATGATGATATAGCTACAGTAATTAATTTGTTGTATCTTTCCACAGGATTTGGCTGAGCGCATTTAATTGGGCAATAATGTATTTTGGGTATTTGGTATGAATGGAAGAGATCACTTATTTCTTGGCTAATAAATTGAGGTCCGTTGTCAAGAATGATTGTTTGTGGGATACCGTACACTAAAAAGACAAGATTTTCAAGAATGTGAACAATAACAGATGACGTGGCGCGTTTTATTGCAAAGAGTAGGCAATATTTTGTAAAACAACATGTTACAACGAAAATGAATTTATTATGTTTAAGTGTTGTTGGTAATGCTCCGATTAGGTCGATTGAAATGCATTGAAATGGTTGGGAGCATTGCTTAGGCTTACCCATAAGACCAAGTTCAAGTTGAGTTTGGTGCTTGTAAGCTAAGCAAGTCTCACATTTAGCAATGAAATTTGAAATATCTTTGTACATACCTGGCCAAAAATATTTCAATTTTATTCTATGGTATGTTTTATATGTTCCAAAATGAGCGCAAGTAGGGGTGGAATGGTTTTCAGTGATGATGGGAATCCGGTATTCTAAAGGTATAACTTCTTTCCAATTGTATTCTGATTGAAGTAATGAGGTTGTTTTAGAGTATCTATATAATTTATTATTATGTATAATATAATCGGGAGTTGTATTTGGGTTTAAGCTACATTTTGAATAAATGTTATTATACCAATCGTCGTTTGTTTGAGAACTATTATAATTAATGACATTTATTGGTAGGGATCGTGATAATGCGTCAGGAATTATGTTTTCTTTACCGCGTTTGTGTTTTATTTCAAAATTAAATGTTGAAAGACGTATACTCCAGCGGGCTAGACGTCCACTAGGGTTGTCAAGATGGAGAAACCATTGTAAAGCAGAGTGGTCGGTATAAATGGTGAACTTTAAACCATTGTCTAAATAACAACGCCAATGTTCTAAGGCAAGAATGACACTTAAAAGTTCTCTTTCAGTAATAGAATAATTCTTTTGAGGACCGGTAAGTGACTTGCTCATATAAGCTATGGGTTTCTCAATTCCATCGAACTCTTGGGTGAGCATAGCTCCAATCCCAAAGCTTGAAGCATCGCAATGTACAGCAAATGGTTTAGAAAAGTCTGGACAAGCAAGGATTGGGGTGGAAACCAGTGCTTCCTTTATAGTTTTGAAGGCTTGGTCTGCTGATGTAGACCATTTGAATGGTGGTGCTTTTTTGGAAGTAGAAGTAAGTTTTGTGAGAGGTGCAACCTTGGTGCTGAAATCAGGAATGAAACGTCTATACCAACTAGCCGTTCCTAAAAACTTTTTAACTTCTCTTGGGGTCGTAGGGATGGGAATATCTAGAATAGCTTTGACTTTGTCAGGGTCAGTTTGTAAACCATGTTCATTTACTATGTAGCCAAGATATTTAAGTTCTTTTTTGAAAAATGAGCATTTGGGGAAGTTAATTGTAATGTTGGCTTGGGATAATCTCTGGTAAACTTTATTTAGTAACTCTATATGTTCGTCAAAAGTGTTACTAATGATAATAATGTCGTCTAAGTAAGTAAATACAGAATTGTCTAGGTTTTCTGATGGGAATAGGGTATCCATAAAGCGCTGTTGAGTAGCAGGGGCGTTGGTCAAGCCAAACGGCATAACACGGAACATATAGGTCCCTTTTGAAGGTACGTGGAAGCTAGTCTTAGGTCTGTCAGAGGGGTGTAAGGGTATTTCCCAAAAAGCCTTGGCTATGTCGATAGAAGAAAGGTATTTAGCATTTTTTAGTTTGTCAAGAATGTCAGAGATAAATGGGAGCTTGTAGGCATCTTTTTTAGTGATTGAATTCAATTTACGACTATCAATGCAAAAACGCCATGTTCCATCCTTTTTGGGTGTAATTATGACAGGATTAAGCCATGGACTTTCGCTGGGTTCTATAACGTTAAGTTTAAGCATTTCATCAACTTCTTTGCATAAGGCTTTCTGTTTCTCAGGTGAAAGTCGGTAACAGCGTTGTCTAATTGGTGGGTGATCACCAGTATCGATATGGTGTTCAACGAGATGAGTTTTGCCCAAAGGTCTGGATTCAGTTGAAATATTTTTAAACTTTTCTATTATAGTATCAGAAATGAGACGTTGAGTGTCTGAAAGGTTATCGTAGTGAGTGACGTGATTGGAAGGAGTATCAATAACTAATGTATCGATATTTTTATCTGTAAATGACGTTAAAGTTTGGAGGATGTCTGGGGCTAACTTGAATAACTTCCAGAAGTCAATTCCTAAGATCAAGGGTTGCTTGACAGAGGGTATAACATGAGCTGTTATTATGGCCACTTTTCCTTTAAATAAAATAGGGATTTGTATTGTACCTACGGAATGAATAGATTGGCCATTGGCTACGGTACCGGTAATTGTATGTTTGGGGTTTAATTTGTAACCGTGGGATAAAAGTATTGTATGGGAATTATTGCCAAGGATGCTAATAGCACTACCACTATCCAGGAGACCGCATAAAGTTAAGTTGTTTGATTGTACCTGGACATAGGGACGTTCGTCATTAGGGTTTCTATTAAAAAGTGCAGAAGTAGTTTTATAAGATGACATGAATAAACGTAAAGTGTCTAACCAAAGGTTCCATTCTGTAGCAGTAGTTTTGTTTAAGTTACTTTTCTCCTTTACGCGTTTTTTGAAAAATTATGACAATTAGTGCATTTCGGATATGTGACATTTTGTTTACCACAGCGGAAACATACTATGTTTTTACTAGTGCAGGTTTCTAATGTATGTTCATTAGTTCTGCAACGAGGACAGGAGAATCGTAACGACGTTGATGGTTTAGCTGTTACAGTATGGATCGATGATTTATATGGAAATGGTGGTATATGGGGTTGTATGGGTTGATCATGTTTGTAATTTGGTTGATCAATGGTGTTTGGGTTATAATAAGAATCAGTATTACAACTTTCGTACCATTTGCACGTTTTGAATAACTGATCTATTGTTGTGACATCTGTGGGACGTAGTTTAGAACTGTAATACGGACTCATATTTCTTCGTAAAATGTTGATTTTAGTATTGTCCGAAAGGGGTTCATGTAGTTTTGAAAAGAGTGCCTCCATAGCTGAGAAAAATATAACTACACGTTCATTAGGCTTCTGTTTACGTGACTGAATGTTTTGCATTAAATTAAAATCATGGTTGTGAAGTTCAAAGTCTTCAAAGAAATGTTCCTTGAATGTTTTCCAATCAGTCAAGATAGATTTCTTTGACCTATACCAATCTAGAGCTGTTCCTGATAAGAAATCGTATATGTAGTTGTATAAACGTTTATCGTCAATGTTACGTGCTATTGCGAACTCTTCTAAGTTTCGTATGAAATCGCGCGGACAACTATCGCCTTTATAGTTATATTTCTTTAAATCAACCGGTTTTGTTTCACAGAGGTTGGTTAACTTCTGAGTAAGTAAGTGAAAATTAGTACTTGGCTCTACCAAAGAGGTCGCAGATGCATAATGACTTGACGTTGGTGTAAATGATGACGTTTGTGGAAAATTGAATTTTCTTTGACATTCTGTCAATTGTTCACAAATGTCTTTGTAAGTTTGTACGATTTCGGAAGATAATTCTGTCGAAACCTCTAGACGAGTAATTCTGCCTGATAAATGATTTAAATTAGTGCTTATTTTATCGTGATTCGCAGAAGTGGTGGTTGTTAAAAGAATTTGTGAAGAAACTAGTGCTAAACACTTTTTGATCTCTTTGAGGTCAATTTCAATTGAGTAAGGACTGGAATGAGAGGCACAAGGATCGGCTAACAAGTCAGGAGTCAACAATTGTCGTAGTTCGTCAGCCTGTGTAGAGCTTGGGAATGGGATGTTTCTGAGCTTGAGTTCGTAGATCAGCTCAGGTTTATTCAAGAGTGTTGGATTCATTGTTACCTGTCTGGAGTATAGAGACTATAAGTGAAGTGCAATTGGTTTTATGAAAAGAAGTGCTTGTTGAGATTATAATTAAAAGTTTATGAATATGTAAGTGTTGATTTATTTTATTAAAGTCAAGGGTTAATATTGGTTTTAAAAGAATAATTTAAATAAGGCTTAAGTGTTGTTACTATCGGTGTAGGATACACTGGAGGATATGCTCCAACAGCACTGCCGTATAGTGAGTATTGATTTACGGTTCGGTGACTCGAGTTGAGTTTTAAAAACACCAAAGGCAAATCAATATTGTGTTGATTTCAGTGGAAATCTTGGATGGTGTTATTGTATGTAGGTGGGTATGTATTATTAGTTGTACTGTGTTTTGTTTAGTATCGCGGCAATCTACTAGGCAAGATGGCAAATTAAAGATCTTAGCGAGAGAGATAAGTGATACCTAATTAATTATAATAAATATGGTATGAGGCGAGAGTAGGGTTAGATTTTAGTTGGGATGGTTAAAGTCACGTTGACATTTGTATTATGGTTTAACGGAAGCAATTTGACTAGGAGCGGTGTCGAATTATTATAGTGCAGTTAAATCGATGTTATATAGTTCGAGGGACTAATAAGAAAATTATTTTAGGCCGAGAGAGGGATGTCAAATTTGGGTTCGGTAGACTACGTACCTTTTGGAATTTTGAAAATGTAATCGTAATATAATTAACTATTACAAGGATGTATAAAAAGAGATATAGAAAACTATTGTGGTCTTGCTGTGGTTCTTGTTGTAGTTTCCAGGTAAGGGTAGGGTAGACTGGTAGGCTTGTCGGCTGCTGTTGTGGAGTAGGTAGCTCAGCGGTGTAGATCCGGAATGGGGTGGGTTTGACACGTTGAGGGCGCCAGTGCGAGGGTGCGAGTCGTCAGCAGGTGGAACGGAGGAGTGGAGGAAGAAAATGCAGGAGAGGGCAGGAGGTATTTATTATATATAAATTAAGGCACCTGGAACAACCAGATACTGCGTTTAGCCTATTATTCTAATTGGTAACTGAAGAATATACAATTAGATTTAAAAATATAGGAACTTACAATAATGTGCCTTGGAAAACTGTATGATTAAACTGCACTGAAGAACACAATTTACTGGTAAACTACAACGTGCACTGCTAAGAATTCACACACAGTTATGAATAAAATAAAAATATTTAAATTTGATTTGGTATTGATCAGCAGATCTGTTTATCGATCACCCAGTAAGATCGAACTGAACTGAACTGAACTGCCAGAAAATGGCTGCGCAGTGTCACGTGGAATTGGAAATCGAAGTTCAAATTCAAAATTTAAAATTTAGAATACTTAAAGTAGCCAGAAAGTTTATGTGTAACGTTCCGTTTCACGCACCGTTACAATATGAATGAGCAAATTATAGCTACTATGAGTGCGTATCCAAAGCAACCTTGAACCTAGTATCCCTCAGGGCTTAGAGGCTTCGGTGACTCAGCCTGTCTCGTCCGTGCGCTTGCGCAACACGCACACCAGGGAACATCGAGTCTATTTACACACACACCTATATAACGCGATTAATTCTTCTTGGACATTTTACAGCGGTGCTTTTGTTTTATACACAGATTTGTTTACCGGCTTGGAGCGGACATGTACGTGTTATAGTACCTTAGTACTGTGGATGTGTTTAATATTTTTGAATGTCAGTAAACTCAGTTAAACACCTGTTTACATACGAGCTCAGCTTGTGTTTGTACGTAGATTTGATTGAGCCGTCTCGATGTATTTTTTCACTGCAACGACTCACACATCCAGTGTCGTAAGTGTTTATTTTTTGAAGTTTGTTTTATTTTATTCGAGTGCATCAAGTAGGCACTTATTATGAGTTTCGTGCTTATAAACTTTTTCTTATAAACATTGCGATCACTTTTAAGTCATTAGTTTATATATTTGTTTTTCTAACACTTCATAGATCATTTATATTGAAGCAAAGAATACCATTTGTTTTAAATTATCTACCGCTGGTGTTTAAATAAAACCATTGATTTGCAATTTAACGTCCCCAAACAGCGGTAGTGTAGAGTTTATGGAAAATGGGTATTTTTTTAGATGGTAGCGCGATTTATGCCACTTTATGAAGAAAAGCGACTCATCCTCCAAAACTCTAAAGTTAGCTGTCCGAAAAGTAGTGAGGTCTGAACGAAACAACAAGTTTAGTAAAAATAACTGGCGATACCCGTAGGCTGTTGGCCCAATGATCCTTAAACTCTGGCCTTCTTCAAGGCCTCAAATAACTTCCGTCTTTGTACTGTATCTTGTCTTGTATAATCGATCGTCTATTGTTCAATTTGCCATAAAAAGCATCGTATCTACATACAGACTAATTGAAATTTATTCCTTGTTTATCTAAAGAATCATTAATCATGTGGGCTTCTTCTTGATTTAAAACTACGAGTGAATTAAAAGGGTCTTAAACAAACTCATTAAGGTGTTAAAAGATTTGATTCAGTTTGTTATTTCTAACAAGTATTACCGCACCATATCGAAACTTCTATATACTAATATTTACACGGATAACTTTATGTTGCTAATTAAACAACTACATCTGAGATTAAGGACAAGAATATCCAGTTTCACCGACACTGGAAATTGATGAGGTTAAAAACATTGCGAAAATAAAGCTTATTTGAAGATTGCCAGTTAGTATTAAGCGATGCGCCGAAAACAGAACGAGTTTCGTTTCTCAAACACAATCTAAGTAAAAGGCTGCAAAATTGGACTATTGCAGTCTGGGTTCCGACAGGCGATTATACTCGCGTATCAGACTTGGTTCCCACGACGCCGGCAAACGGGTTATTATTAAAACTTACTGCACTATTCAGACAAATGTATACTCTATTAAACCTTGGAAGCGTTGAGTTTTCAATAACAGATGCATTTGCTACATCCTGTCAGGTTTGAGTCAAAAGGAACTTAACGAGACTAGATTTACGGTAGCATTTAGCTTGGGTATATAAAAGAAGAAGTTGACCAGAGAGTACAATTTGAAATTCGTATTCGGATTCGTCGGTGAAGGATTTTAAGTCCTCTCTCCGTTGTTTAAGAGCGGTTTAAGTAAAGTAGCGGTAAATTTTTGTTTTATAGACTCGATATAAGTAACATATTAATTGCACCAGTAACTGTGCAAGCGTGTATCGTGAACTTACCTGACTATTGCTGTTTAACGACTGCTTATAAAACGTCTAAAAGTTTAGTTTTAGTGATAAAGTATGACTTTAGGTGACTCGATTTCCTGTTGGCATTTAGTGATTTCTAAATTGCAGGCAGGCCAGAAGGCAATTGTAGCCTATCAAAAATATAATTTTAGCTTAACTTTTGACTTTAGGTATTACATAGTAAAAAGCCGCACTTTGAAATTACAACACTATACTCCAACGGGGTTAACTTTATGACGACCGCCATTTTATTTCTGCAACCAAAATCCTTAGTAACAAAGTTCTAAAATGGTAGATTGACATCGTTTTAGAGCAGTGGTTCTTAACCTTTTAGTGATACGGGACCATTTGACGTTTTCTTGTCTTGCTATGGACCACCTCCTATTTTTATAAATACGGTAAATGATTCGTTATCACTTATTCAATATTTTTCTGATGGCTTTGCGGACCACTTCGGGTGCTTCCTGGGACCACCAGTGGTCCGTGGACCTCCGGTTATGAATGAACCACTATTTTAGAGAGTGCAAGGATCTAACGCTACTTATCATATAATCTAGGTACCTAATAATTAATGCATACAGTATTTTTTTGGTTTGCTGGTTGACAGACAGGGAAGTCTGTATTTTTAGTATATGGGTACGTAAAGTGTCCAGTGACGTTTCATTGTAAAAAATACATTCTATAGCTAGTAAAATATTGTTCTGTTAAAGTGTGTTGTTTTATAACGCAATTTCTATGCACGTCACAAAGTATAAACCATAAATTACCATTTAATTTAATTGATACCTTTCTTATGACACAATTTCAATGTTCATATGATGTCAATTTCGAAGAAAAATAACCCTTTCAAGGTTTATGTAGAAAATAGATAATATAATCTTAAACACATTTATAAAAAGTAAAATGGAGGCATTTTGCTCTTGGCCTTTAAATGAGTATTTTATGGTACCTATTTCGTTGACAATAAGGACTGTGTATAAATGGGTCCCAAGGTATGTCCTATATTTAAATATACAATTACTCGTTTCATAGTGTCCCAGAAATTGTCACTGGGGTTATAATTACATTATTTTATAGCATTTGTACAAATCAAGTGCTCGCTCAATGTCTACAAAACACGGCATTTATATTTTTACTGTCGGTCTGTTGTTTTTAATTTGTGACGTTATTTCGTTTCCCACAGGGTGAAATTACACGTTGTTTGATTGAGCATTGTAACGGTTATAGGTATGTATTGGTACCTATGTTTATATTTCAATAATTTAACTAATAATTACAAATTAGCAACAATAAAAAAAACTTAAACTAAATATAGAAGGCTGGCCAATATTTCGCTCAGCGAATAAGCATTGCCATCCAACGTGGCAATGCAGCCAGCCTTCTGGGCACACTGCCCATTGACGGCGATCTCAGCCAAATTTATTATTTGTAGTTTTAATTTTATACTTTGTAAATATTTAGTTTAAGTTTTTTTATTGGTACCTATGTTATATAAATAAATAAATAAATATTTTTGGTCATTTTTACACAAATCAACCTAGTCCCAAACTAAGCAAAGCTTGTACTATGGGAACTAAGCGACGATATACATACTTATATAGATAAATAGATACTTAAATACATAGAAAACATCCAAGACCCAAGAACAAATATTCGTGCTCATCACACAAATAAATGCCCCGGCCGGGATTCGAACCCGGGACCTCCAGCTTCGTAGGCAGGGTCACTACCAACTAAGCTAAAGCGGTCGTCAACTATGGATCCGATTATATGCCGCGGAGTGTGATAAAAATTTAAAGTGCAGCTCTGAACATTCCTCTTTCAGAATTCAACCTATAGTTGTTTGATCGAAGGTTAACTGAGAGAGATCCCATACAGGGATATATAAGTTCGCCTATGTGCCTGAGCGACCTGTTCTGTCTGTATTTCTAATTTTGTCTTGTGTAGAATAAAGATTTACATACGAGTGCATACTACATACAATGCATTAAACCCATGAAAAGTTTGTATGTGGCAGTGGCGGCGCGTCAAAAATATTCTTAGGGAAGCCGGAAATACTTGGCTTTTACTATTCTTCATGAGCCGTAGTAAAAGAACTGGACTGGCTGGAAATTAGGCAAGCCGGTGGGAATCGAGTTGTATGGACGCTCCGCCACTGGTATGTGGCACTATAAGGAACTACATAATTGGCTTGATTCTAAATTGCAGTAAATGCATGCGGCCCAAGACATTGATTAGGGTGAATATCTAAAATTTGATCTTTCTCGTGATTTTTTTCTCATTTTGATTTCTCATGCTTATGGAATGATTTAAGGTGCGCCGAGTAGCGTCAGTAACTACTTACGAAGGTAGACTAAGGTTATTTATTTATTCATCGTATGGCATTTAATTCGAACCGTGAGATCTTTGAGAAGACAGTACGGTTGCCAGTTTTTGTTGCACTTTTAGAACCACCCAGGGGTCACGTGTAGGGTAGCGGTGGGTACTTTCCCTACGGACGTGGTGCAACTTCGACCCCCCTTTGTCAAGTGAGTGGGCAACTTGACTATTAAAAGTTTTTCAAGCCGCCCGAAGGCCTCCAACTTGGCTTAACGACTGCTGTCATAGACAGCAGCCGGGATCAACGGCTTAACGTGCCTTCCAAAACACGTGAGCGCTCAGTTAGTAACCACTCAAAGCGGTCACCCATCCATGTACTGACCGCGGCCCACGTTGCTTAACTTTGAATAACGCTTGCGGCACGCAGGCGCCGCTGGGCCACGAGACTAAGGTAGTATATGAGATCTGAAATCCTAAGTGCAATTAGTAAGTAATTGACATCTTGTTGCTAGCAACTTGTTATCCTTACACGACATTATCCATTATAAAATAACTCACAATAAATTGTGATTTCGAATAGTTAGTTTTTTTCCAGAGATCTAAATTATTCCGTTCTTAGAACATACCACGCAATTCCGCGTTCCTCGACCTAAGTCAGTACGTGACTGGGGAGGACAAAAGCGATGTTTAGCCTAAAAACACTTCTGTGGAATCGGTTAAATATGGTAATTGCTGTGAGACATGCACGCTGAGATAATGTTGTGTGAGTTAATCACTCTGAATTAAACTTAGTCTAGTTTAGTCGGCAGCCCTGTAGTCTATATAGGTAACCAAACTATAGGAAAATACTTCTCATCCAAGTGAAGTGTTTTGTTTCTGGAGGTTGTCAGAGCTCCCGAGGATGCACTGTGTTGAGAGCGAAGGTTCCTAAATATGTATCTTCTGCTGTCAACACAGTGAATTATAAAAGGTCACAATGCGCACATGACTGCTTTGGAGTTATTGCGGGCACCTCTATAGCCCGGTGTTCACTTACCATCAGGTGGACCGATGCCACCGTCGTTGTATTAAAAAAAACATAAAATGGTTCATATTTCATTCATACAACCCGTAAATTACAAATGATTTAAGAAAATGCGACCTTTGCTAATTCACATAGCAATTCGTATCCTTAAAGTATTTATTACATTTAAGTAAGCTAGTAAAGTTCATATTATTTCCTCCATACGTCTGGAAGCGGCCAGTGCGCACCGTGCGACAGTCTCAGCCCGAGCGCTGTCCTTTAATTGCAGGAAGCGTATTTTTATAATTACCGCCTGTCTCGCCGCTTATCTGCGAGAGAACGGGAACTCTTCGTTTGCATAAATACTAGTTTTTCGGGCGTCAGGAACCGTGACGCGCTTTAGCAACAGTTGACTAACTTGTTAGTACCTTCTTATCGCATTCTCGTGCCTTTATAGGTAAATAAGTTAGGTTAAGACAATCATAATTTATTAAACAAATAGTCTGTATACGAAGTTTCAACAATCCCGCTTTAAAAAATATCTGCTCCCCGAACGTTAGTAACGTAACGTTTTAACCCCTTTATAGGAGGAATTTCAAAAAACGCTGATTTATTTTTTGTTTTATATTTAAATAGAGAATCTATAAACAAAATTTCAAATTTTATAATGAAAAAATATTTTCTCCCCGAAAAAATTTTGAACCCCCTTTTCACCCTATTAAGGGAGGAATTTCGAAAATCGCTGAAATATTTTTTGCTGTATATAAACAGAGATTCATATACGAAGTTTCAAATCCCTCACTTCAAAAAAGATTTACTCCCCGTACAAAACTTGAACCCCTTTTTCACCCCTTTAGGGAAGTATTTGTGAAAAACGCTGAAATATGAAATAGGTAGGTACACGAAATTTTAAGTCTCTAAGTCCAAAAGTTGTACGTTTCCCATACAAACTTTCATCCCTTATTTTACTCCCTTAGGGGACGAATTTCGAAAAATCCTTCCTTATCCCTAGCCTACGTTATACACGTGACTGTGTAAAAATCAATTCTCTAGCTTTAGTAGTTCCGGCTGTGCTTTGATTAGTCAGTCAGGACTTCTTCTTTTATATATTATATAGAAGATCTACCTAGATAATAGAAGATTTTCGTCTAGACATTAATTTCAATTGACATGTGCTTACTCTGGGAAAAACCTGTACTTAGCAAACTGATATGGCTATTGGAGTAGGTAGGGATTTTATCAGGCCAGCATTTTCTCGTTAAATTATTTGGTAATTGTATGCAGAATTTTACTCCTACATATAAAAACTGAATACAAAGAAATAATAAATATGACAAACCAGATAAAAAAGGATATAAGTTTTTAGGAACTTGTTTTTAGTGCTAAGACTTCCAACTATTTTTTGCTTTAGCTAATGGTAGCGGATGCAATAATTTACAACATGCGGTCTGGTTTTAACCTTGCATTAGGATAATTGATCTAATTAATTATTAGATTAATCCGTTTTTTGGGGTCATTAACCTCAAAATATCCCCGTAAAACAACTGTATCATTACGTACGAGTATGTGATACTAGTAGTTTATGCAACTGGTACATAATGAGGGGCATTAAAACACGAGTGTGTTTTATTATAATAAGGTCACACGAGTGTTTTAATGCCTAATTATGTACAGTTGCATACATTACTTTATCTACACACATATTATAACTACTCTAACATGGGTTCAGAAACTGTAGTAAATAAATACAATAATTGTGTTAATACAACCTTTTTTGCACGGTTGCGGAAATATCGAAATCAGAACTGGCAACTGATACCTGAATGTTATTTTAAAAAGTAAAGAGTCCCTATTCTGATGTGATCATGTCGTTCTAGCTCAAATTTCGTGCGATATATACAAAAAAACATCGAGCTGACATTTCGCGTCGACTGAATTTGAATTTTCAGTGATACTAGAATAGGGACATGTCAACTTTGACAGATTTGTTTGACGTTTAATATTTTAACATCATATATGAGATTAAAATGAAAATTATATTACTGCTGTAGCCTTAGCCACAGATAAGAAAATTGCCATAAATTCATTGAATATTGAAATGAGAGTCATTTTCTACGGTTTCCGAACGCATATTAGAGGATTTATTATATGTGTGTAGATAAATGAGTAGTATTCCCAAGGTAAACGGATTAATGCTATTTTTTCTTCTTTTAAATGCATTTTACCTTATTAAAAAAATGATATAGATATAGGGCGACGACAATGTCTCTGTCATTTGATTTCAGAAATCGAATGAAACAAAACGAGTAACTAGTAGAGTAAAAACAACTTTAATCTGAACGCCACTTCAGTGTGTTTCCGCTGACATCTGCCGTAAATATATATATTAAATAGGCGGAATGCATAGAAACTCACACGTTTAAAAAAAATCCTACTAAGAGATCCGGGATCGTAGAGCGGGCAGCTTCCTCGTTTAACGCATCAGCGAGGAAATGCTGCCAGCATCTTAGAGACTAGTTATGCCCAGGGGACCCAATTTTTTAACGTATTTTAGTTTAGCGTAATTTTAATTTATAGTCATACCTACATATTGATTTCACTTACATGTTAGTTTTGTTTTGGTGCAATAAATTAACATCTCATTTTTCAAATTTATTTTACCCTGCAAACTCTACATGTCTTCATGTGTCGATATCGATATTTCGTCCCAAAAAAATTCCTTATTCCTGAGAAAATTCATATAATGGTGCGAACCCTGCACTTATCACGATCGTGATTGTTTAACCTTGTCATTGGCTATTTACGAGTACCTACAAAGCGACAAACGTTAAAAATAGTCGACATTGCAGATTTCATCTGAACTTGCACACTGCGTAATAGGCCGGCCGCCATTGTTCTACAAATCGTTGTTTGCATTAATGATGTAATACAATTTAGATATACAGTCATATTTTCTTTTAAGTACTACGAGAAACATTAGGTAGTAAATCCAACATCCAACAGGAGTAGCAAATTAATTATTCGCAAACAGATATTTAAGACAAACTAGTTCGAACGCACAGGTTCAAAGTCAAGGGAAGAAACTGTAAGTAAACTAAGTAAAGGCATTCCCGAAGGTGGCAATGAACTGAAATTAACTGTTCCATTATCTCAGTGCAAATCATGTGCAATAATGTCTCAGATTTAACGTAGATTAGGAATAAAATCCCACATAATGGTCAATTAAAGAAATCTACAGTGTAATTGTTATCCTTCTGTTTATGTAAAACATGTCGCGGCGCCAATGCCACGATAATGGACCGTTCACACCTCCATGACTGTTTAAACCCTTGGGAATGAACTCACTGAAGTGGTGTTAATAGTCTTATACAGAGTTTATTAGAGGCTCTTCATGATGATCGATGGTTGGATCCGTAAATGTGGAGGCTCTTCGAGATATGGTCTGGTCTGTTAGTGTACAGGGTCCTTAAGCCGGTACGACGACGAACGTCTTCATTGTGCACAGCAGCATTTGCATAGCTAATCTACCGTGAGACAGTGGACTTTTGTTCCCATATCTTGATGTGACATCACAGTGGAATGAACGCGAGCAGTATACAAAGCGAGATAATAATGAGGTAGAGTTTTTTTTTAATTCTTGTAATGTGGTGCCTATGAAATTTAGATTCTAAGTACCTAACTACTTTTTTTAACTTCATCATTTGGTTAGGCAACATCAACCACAAATCTTATATCTTTAAACGAGCAATTCTTGTATATATATTTATTTCGGGGATCTCGGAAACGGCTCTAACGATTTTGATGAAATTTGCTATGTGGGGGTTTCCGGGGAAGAGCGATCGATCTAGATCTATCAATAGGTCACGTGCCCGGGAAAATGCCGCCGAGCAAAGCTCGTTCACCCAGATATTTGTTATAAGTATAGGTATCTGTAGAGAACTTTTAATTGATTTGTTATTAAGGTACAATACGTGTGCTGCGTTGTAGCTCATAACAATCGTTTCCGCTTTGTAACAAAAGTCGTTTCCACTCACATACAATTTAGGCATATTACATGCACCTATGAATGGTTCGTAAAATAAACCTCGAGCCTCGAAAAGAACCGGCGTAGGAGATGGACATTAATCTCCTGCATATTTCATTTAGGTACTTATAAGTTATAAGTTTTCCTGAAGTTTTTCTAAGGTGTTTCGTACCGTAACGTACCGTACCTAAGGTATATACTGCGACATATCCGTAAAGAACTCATGCATGCTGCGCCGCGTCCACCTCGACGGTTTTCTGCCATTAATAACGATGACCCCCTTTTTGATCCTTGCCCACTTAGATATTGGATTTCAAGTCAACCAAACCTACCTATGTTTACGATTAGATGGTAGTAACAGTAGGCATTGATATGTAAGTATTAAGTAAAAAATAAAATGGATTGGACCCCAGTAATGGAATGTCCAATTATGGGTGCAATCTCTTAATAGGCTAAATAAACCTTTGCTGACGTTAATCCGACAAAATGATCCTTTATACCCGTATTTCTATCAAGTGATCCTTCTCTGAACACAAATAGTGATACAATTGAATCTAAATTTCTTGAATACAAACTAATTTTACTGAAGGCTTGGTGAATGCAAAAACCCAATGTTTCACTAATGAAGTTTTTCTACGATGCCGAGCAAATAACGCAGTCAAGTTTCCTAATAGGTTCTGTTCCAAATAGTCATCGTAATTAAATTGGTGGTAATTATTATTAATGAAGTAACAGGCTTAATTATTTTATGTAACTGATGGTTGAATAAACGAATGGAGACATTTTGATGTTACTGGCCACGTAACTTATGTGGCAATACCGTACTCTAGTACGACTGAAGTAAACTTTAATTAAATAACAAACTTCGTAAGTAAATATATAGCATTTATACAATAACAAATTCACTTACTTAGGTACTAAATAGGTATATGAGTCGGATCAACGTTATATAGTCATCTGTCAAATCTTATGAGTAGGTATAGGTAGGTACGTATAGTTTTAATGAGTTGTTGAGCTTATAACAATTAACTCAACATTTTACAGGTAGAGAGGCGCACATACTGCCTGTCAAACATGCACTTTATTATCTTAATTTAAATTAAGCCTGACTAATATCGATATCTAAATTATACGATAACTTCGGGAATCTGTTCCTACGGGCGCTGTCGTCTTATTTCAAGCAAATTATTTAAGGTAATTGAAATAATTATTGTAATTTAATATTCTATGTCTAGGATGTGTAGCGGCAGCGGCGCCGGAGCGCGCGGTATGGGCGGATCGGCGTTTCGCAGTCATCTGCGTTCGCGCCGCTCCCACGATACATTCAATTTACGCGCTTCTACAAATAAGTATGATTAGATATTACGTGTGGCGGAGACACGATTTTAACGCCTTATACAATATGCCACTATAAAACAGTATCATATTTTAATCAATAACAAAGCGATATTCTAATATAGTGGTAGCCGTACGATTAAAAAAACCGCAAACCGATGTACAGTTTAGCCGTTTGGCACACGCATACTAGAGGTCAAAACAAAATTTTTGACCCGCAGTTCCTAAAAAAAATTCCCTTAGGGGGGGAGTGCTGAGACATTCTTTTTTTTGTATGGAAAAAAAATATATTTTTTTTAGAAACCTATCGTGTGTGGTATCATATGAAAGGGCTTTTTGAGACGATTCTAAAAATATACCACATCATTACATTTCAGCCATTTTTTTTTAATTAAATCAAAAATAATTTTCGAAACATACCAAGTTTGAAGTCCTCCAGACACGATATGGCTGATTTTTATTTTGTTCAATATACCAAAAATGATACGTTATATCCTCATATCTAACCTCAAAAAAGCAATTTTGAAATGATTTTCATTAAGTATTTTTTTTTAATTTTTCAATATTACTAAGTGACACGGTTCTACTGCAATACCTATTTTACGTGATTTATGGAACTTTAGTGCAGATACGGTACATATTTATCATAAAATGTCAAGGGTAGCATTTAACGAACCACCAAATTAGTTGCCGAATGATGCTCTAAAAAATTACATTGATTACCAAAAATACTAGATTCGCACCAAATTTTCAACTCCTTTTAAATATAAAGTGCAACTCAAAAAAGTAACATGTCGATAACCTATAAAATTAAATTGTTACCAAATAAATTAGTCGCTACCCAAAAATACTTAATGATCACCTAATTTCAAACATCAAATTTCATATAATTTACATCCAAATATTACAGGGCTCGTAATCCTATTAAAATTAATTACACCCAAATAATTCTTTCGATACCCAGAAATACTACATGATCACCTAATTTCAAGCGTCATTTGTTTAATCAATTTAATATCTAGTCTGATGCCGAATCTACGCAATGGACATTATGGCGCAATGTAAGGAACGCAAGCGACATGTTTCGGATTGATCGAGCGACATATTGTGTCGGACCCACACGCGACATGTTCGGGCTAATCGAGCGACATGTTTCGGACTCACACGCGACATGTTGGGGTCATCGAGCGACATGTTTTGGACTCACACGCGACATATTCGGGCTCATCGAGCGACATGTTTCGGACTCACACGCGACATGTTAGGGTTACCGAGCGACATGTTTCGGACTAACACGCGACATTCATAATAGGGTCACACGAGTGTTTTTTAGGGTTATGCTACAATGTTTCGGACTAACACGCGACATGTTCGGGCTCATCAAGCGACATGTTTCGGACGCATCCAGGGACATGTTTCGGACTCACCCAGCGACATGTTTCGGACTCAACATGTGTTGGTTCTGGCGCTTCGCCGGCCGCTGCCGCGGCACGCTCGCTTCGCTCGCTCGGCTCGCGCGTTGTTATATATATATATATATATATATGTATATTATATACACACGCTAACGTTTGAGTCTTGGGTATCAACAATATCAACATAAGGTGTCAAACATTGCGACGTTTATCTTAATTGGAAGTTTAACTTATAATTCAATGCTAATAGTAGTTTATGCAACCGGTACATAATGAGGGGCATTAAAACACGAGTGTGAGTTTTATAAAACGAGCCGAAGGCGAGTTTCATAATAGGGTCACACGAGTGTTTTTTTAGGGTTATGCGACATGTTTCGGACTAACACGCGACATGTTCGGGCATTAAAACACGAGTGTTTTGATACACATTTTTTTTTAAAGTTACAATTCAAAGTTATCGTTGAATTGTGTAATTAATTATTAAAACCTTTGTCTGTTGAAATAATTGTAAAATTTGAAATCCTTTTCCCCGAATTAGTCAAAATCGAGTATAATGACGATTATACGTAAAGAATTATTTTTTTACCTAAAATTCGAAATAAATGTAAAATTTGAAATCCTTATCCCCAAATTAGTCGAAATCGAGTATAATGACGATTTTACGTAAAACAAAAATTTTTTTTTACTTGAAATTCAAAATAAATGTAAAATTTGAAATCCTTATCCCCGAATTAGTCGAAATCGAGTATAATGACGATTTTACGTAAAAAAATTTTTTTTTTACTTAAAATTCAAAATAAATGTAAAATTTGAAATCCTTACACCTGAATTAGTCGAAATCGAGTATAATGACGATTTTACGGAAAAAAAAAATTTTTTTACTTAAAATTAGAAATAAATGTAAAATTTGAAATCCTTATCCCCAAATTAGTCGAAATCGAGTATAATGACGATTTTACGTAAAAAAAATATTTTTTACTTGAAATTCAAAATAAATGTAAAATTTGAAATCCTTATCCCCGAATTAGTCGAAATCGAGTATAATGACGATTTTACGTAAAAAAATTTTTTTTTTTCCTAAAAATTCAAAATAAATGTAAAATTTGAAATCCTTACCCCTGAATTAGTCGAAATCGAGTATAATGACGATTTTACGTAAAAAAAATATTTTTTTACTTAAAATTTCAAAATAAATGTAAAATTTGAAATCCTTATCCCCGAATTAGTCGAAATCGAGTATAATGACGATTTTACGTAAAAAAATTTCTTTTTTATTTAAAATTTCAAAATAAATGTAAAATTTGAAATCCTTATCCCCGAATTAGTCGAAATCGAGTATAATGACGATTTTACGTAAAAAAAATTTTTTTTAGTCAAAATTCAAAATAAATGTAAAATATGAAATTTTTAACCCCGAATTAGTCGAAATCGAGTATAATGACGATTTTACGTAAAAAAAATTTTTTTTAGTCAAAATTCAAAATAAATGTAAAATTTGAAATTTTTAACCCCGAATTAGTCGAAATCGAGTATAATGACGATTTTTCGTAAAAAATTAAAAAAAAAATTGTTATTATATTTAATAACATAATGAACAATTTTAATTCATAATAATCATTATGTTACTGCTGTAACCTTCTCCACACGTAAGAACATTGAATTTTATTATGCGAGTTTCTACGGTTTCTGAACACATTTTTTAATTTGTATGTATTAACTACAATATAGCTCGTAATGTGTATAATATTTGGATGTAATTCTAATAACAAATGATGCACGAGATTAGGTGGTAGTTTAGTATTTTTGGTGGTACTTGACAATTTTTTGATGCGATTATAAAATTTCAGGGAACGCAATAAGTAAAATAGCTGCTACTGCTGGAATAATAGGTATGAGTGTTTAGGTGACCTGAAATTGATGGTCGATACATTTTTTTGAGTGTTCAGCCTTATTTTAGGGTTCGAAAATTTGGTGATATCAAAAGTTATTTAGGTGATCATTTTATTTGTTCCCAAATGTCAAAACATAAATTTTGAACCGCAGTTCCTAAAAAAATTTCCCTTGGGGGGGAAGTGCCGAGACATTCTTTATATTTTTGTATGGATTTTTTTTTTCCGGAAACCTATCGTGTGTAGTATCATATGAAAGGGCTCTTTGAGGCGATTCTAAAAATATACCACATCTGTATCGAAAAGCCCTTTCATATGATACCACACACGATAGGTTTCTAAAAAAAATATATTTTTTTTCCATACAAAAAAAAGAATGTCTCAGCACTCCCCCCCTAAGGGAATTTTTTTTAGGAACTGCGGGTCAAAAATTTTGTTTTGACCTCTAGTATGCGTGTGCCAAACGGCTAAACTGTACATCGATTTGCGGTTTTTCATTGAAATTGGGCCTGTACCGCTACCACTAATATATTTACTGAGTCTGAATTTAGACGTCATAACTATTAGTAGGTTTCTTGTAATAAGCTTCATATAAGTTTGGTAGATCTGTAATTTTTACCTAGTATTGATAATTACATCTAGATCCAAATACCTCGAAAACATTACGTAGGTAATAATCCTCCCGAGTCTCGATCGGTCAAACATCAGTGTAATACGCACAGGGAAAGCTAGCTATCCGCGTCAACTCATCTTTTTAACCCAATTGATTATGATTTAGCAAAGTCGTATTCGGGTGAGTCAGTCCTTACCTTACGCTCATGCGCTGCCTAGATATGTAAATGACGTCTATCTATTACAATCATAGACAGTGTAGCAGTCAGAGCTAGACTAATTTCATCTGACTGGCATAATTCACAGCTACATAATCTAAGGAAAACTAGGCGACGTCAGTATGCTGTCGGGAATGTAGAAAATACCGCATCCATTGCGCCGCGCCAACTCAGGACTTACTTATAACCTTACTTAAAAGCAAGTACCTAAATTAATCGGCTGTCTACAAAGAAAATATTATAAACAAAAATATATCTTATTTCATAATGTATGGCTTGCAATGTCGCAGAGGGGAACATACGTGTACATTTTTATTTATCATAATCAAAATAGACTGTTGAGACAGTACAAAAAATACATCCTATTGTAATAGTAGGTTACTACTTTGTAACATGACAATCAAAAGGGGAATAACTTAGTCATAATCACTTTAATTAAAATGACTATCTAGATAGGACGCAGGGCCTTCAGTTGTGACCCCAGACGCCTTAAACATGTAGCCGTCGTGTAGACGGTCGGCATGCGGAAACACAAACGGACACTATAATTATAATTTGTCAGCTACATTGGCGTTTAACAAGACGGATAGATATTGATTATTATAAACTATGCTGTGATCATCGAATCTCTGTCAAGTGGGATGCCAAAAAGGTGTTTCTTTTTTGTTATAGCACCATATTGGGGTGCTGAACACCGCTTTACCCGGTACCAGGTAAGTAAGTCTAGGATGAATTATGGGATTTGTGATTTGATTTTCTATGTCTATCTTAGCTAACTATAATGGCTTAAAGATTTATTTCTGCTAGTTAAAGCTTCGATGTAGCAAAACTACAACGGAACTGAAGATATACAATTAGTACATTACAATTCAATATTATGATACTTTTGTATAGAGATGAACCTATGACATCAATCTTGTGAGTATCCACTCGGCTCCTCTCACTATTGAATAACGTCCAGACGCGCGCCTACGCACAACAAACAGTCAACAATGCGCAAACAGACGAGTGTTATTGTTCCACCACAATGATGTTTGTTTATATTGATGCACTCACGTCATTAAATTTGAATGTCTTCATTACTTAAGTAGGTAGCAGACAGATATTTATTGGTTTTAAGTTTGGTTAGTTTGGTACAGTTATTAAAATATTGGTAACTAAATTTAGTGTAAGGTATTGTTTCGACTCTAATTAAAACCGGCCGAGTGCGAGTCGGACTCGCGCACGAAGGGTTCCATACCATTATCTATAAAAATGGCAAAAAGTCATGTTTGTTGTATGGGAGCCCCCTTACATATTTATTTTATTCTGTTTTTATTATCTGTTGTTGTAGCGGCAACAAAAATACATCATCTGTGAAAATTTCAACTGTTTAACTATCATGGTTTTTGAGATACAGCCTGGTGACAGACGGACAGAGGGAAGGACAGACGGACAGCGGAGCCTTAGTAATAGAGTCCCGTTTTACTCTGTGAGTACGGAATCCTAAAAATTAACAACTATTCGGAGGATTTTACTTATTTCTAAACTACTTAGGTACTGAACAAGTACGTAAAGTCTTGTTACCAATAATAAATTGATTACGTTTTAAGGAACATTAAGTTAGGGTTTATTTTACATTAATGGTTATATAATTTACTTAGATTTTTACAGCGTATTTATAAAGTTTTGTGAGTTAGGTAAGAAAACAGAATAATAGCAGTATATACGCGAAGTACCTTTCTAAAACCCGAATGTCATTCTAAGAGGGACTGTATGTTGATTTGTTGGGTACCTAAATAAGTTAAAGCAAGCAGATCCCGTTGTGTTGGATAGCGTGTGGCTCCCGTGTTGAGCCGCACCGTGTTATTAAGGAACGGGTTATGTTCTGTTTGGAGGACTGCAATAATCAGGCGCACTTGGCCGCACTAATAGAAGACGAGCGATTAAGTACAATCGTTTTATTTATAGCACTAAATGTTCCCACAGTCTATAAACAACAGTCTATTAATAGTTTCCATAGATTCATGTTGATCTATGTAGTTTACAAACAAACCGGGCTCAAAAATAAGTTTGAATGTATAATTAGAATACTCAAGTTTTAATTTTAATTGTTATATAAATGAATATATTCATGAATTTCATAATAGTACATGTAATTATTATCTTATCAATTTAAACTTGTTTTTTTTTCATAACCCGCTTGGACAATTTATTTGCAGGTTAAATTAGGATTGTTTTAGGTGACAGCTTCTTTGTTTCGTGTTTTCGCTTTGTTTGATGTTCGATTTTAGTTTTTATTTCTATATATTTTTACTTATATTTAGGAGTTTCTTAAATACTTCAGATTGTTTTGTTCAATAGAAAAATAATTTAAGTGCCAATTACGTAATATTATTAAATGAATCCACACATATAGTGCACTATTCATTCTTGGCTAGAGTTGTAGCTTGATCATGCATTATTAAAATATGAGGTAATAATGGACAAGTCCGCGTACCGATGCACACCAAGGTTGAGTGCGAGTATTAACTTATTATTATGGCATCATGAGGAAAATCGTGTGTGATTTTAATGTTAATTAATTACGTATAAACTGTGTTCGTTCATTGAAATACTCGTATTGTATTGTTTACTGCTCAATTTAATTTTAAGATAATGTCAAAACACAAATATTTTAACAGTAGGTAATTTATCTATGTATATAAATAATGTACCTACTTAATTTTTATGCGTATATAGCTTGCTGCTGTACTTCCTAAGTATACTTACCTACTTGTAGCACGAGCGAGCGTGCCATTTTTCGCAGCTTGCCACAAAATGGGCATTTATGCGAAATTTGGAGTGAATGCTTCTTGCTCTCAAAACAGGCCTTTT
The DNA here is from genome assembly GCA_951800055.1 of Cenopis cana. Taxonomy (NCBI): domain Eukaryota; kingdom Metazoa; phylum Arthropoda; class Insecta; order Lepidoptera; family Tortricidae; genus Cenopis; species Cenopis cana. The sequence goes on from OX637472.1 coordinate 10,324,819, forward strand.
ACAAGTGCTAATTTTGCAAGGGTGCATATAGCAGCAACAATAGATCGCACATGCCACAGAGTTCCATCGAATTAAAAGGTTAGTTCCGTTGTTATATGTTGAGTGCTAAACGACCTCTCAAGCACTGGCTTATCAGCTCTCCATCACGTTTGTGCGAGGGCGGAGAAGTCAGAGGTAGGCTCGGTGGCTTTGGGGTCTATTTGAGTCTAGTTTTACTTGTGAAGGGTTTCTTTGCTTGTAATTGTAATCAGCGGCGTGTAACTTTTATTAAAACGACAGATTTTTACTATAGAAATATGTAGTGTTGTGTTTCTGGAGGTGAGCAAGGTTGCCAGAGTTCCCGAGGATGCGCTGTGTTGAGAGCGAGGAACATTTTGTCCCTTCTGCTGTCAACACAGTGAATACTCAAATTTTATAATTTATAAAGGGTTGGCAACGCGCACTTTTGGAGTTGCGAGCGTCTATAGGCTGCGGTGTCCGCTTACCATCAGGTGGACCGTACGCTTGTTTGCTACCGTCGTAGTATTAAAAAAACGAACGTCAGGATTATCAATTGTCATTGAACTTTCAGTAACTTTCTTAACACTAGTTACGCGATTACCCTGCAGGAATAATACACATTGTTGTAAAATGAGTAACTAACAATGTAACTAAGTACTTTCCTATTTTACTACAATACAATACATAGTAGGTATGTAGTATATTTTATATACTGAATTTGCATGCATTTATATCTATGTATAATGTATACCTAGTGAGCATATGATATTATATTATACATAAACATCATAATAGGTATGTACCTACATGTCATCGCTACAGAGCAAATAAAAAGCACTACTTACAACAACACTGAGCCTATCAGCTCTTCATCGCGTTTGAACGAGGGTGCTAAAGCCAAAAGCTCTTAAAGCGTGAACTCGGTCCTTACCGCAAGAGCTTTTTAAAGTCTAGACTATTAAGCTCAGGTGGAGAGAACTTTATATGGCTTTATTGTGGTTATTAACATTTAATTTTAATTAAATTAGTTTCAATGTATCTGCATATTATATTACGTATCTATGCAGGATATAACTATAGTAATGGGCTAGAAAACGTATGTTTAATTTGTATGTAATTAGCGAGAACATCTTTTTCTCGCTATTAAATATAAAAAGATCTTGTAAACGTTAACCAACGGAATTCAATGTTGCACTTAGTGATCAAAGTATAGGCGTAACTTTTAATGCTTCATTAAATACCGCTAAAACCAAAAACAATGTAGACCACTTAAAGATAGCAATCTTCATAAACAACCGTTCCATCTACCAACAATAAAACTTAAGTCAGTCTCACTCTTTCCTAAGTTCCTTAGCTTAAGTGAGAAAAGGACGGCGCGTTGGCGTTGGATCAAATGTTGGTGGATTGGTGCATTGTTCTACAATTGGCGATTTCCTCAGTTTACGAAGTGCGATGGCTGATAAGTTGGTAAGTACAAAACATTTTGACGGTTCGCGATGATATCGTGGTCGAGTGGGAAGTGTTTTATTATTATAATGAGGTTATTATGGTTTTTATGATATTTTCATAATTATTGGCGTTTCACAGATATTAAACTGAATTATATGAATGACTATAGCTTTTTCGTGGGTCAGCAAGAGTAGCAAGGACATTTTGCGTCAGAATCGTGCGTTTTATTACGTATGGGTACTAAATTGCATATTATGTTACTCATAGAGAAACTAAGCCCCTGCTCTGTAAAACGTAATCCGTTTATTCTTGGTGCATATGCAATAACTAATACACTGGACTTTACGCACCTACAACCTTGTATGTGCTAGTAACTTTAGAAATTTTATTCTGTATAAGTACACATCTCCCACATTGTCTGTCACTATACATTAGAGCCTCAGCGAGAGTAACAATAATGGCTGAATGGAAGATAAACTCAAAACAAACAAAATGTCGCAAAAATAGTGCAAAAAGTCAGCCGACTCTGCTAAAATAAAAAAAATGGCAATAAAAAAACTAATATCGATATATATATCTCTAAATTAAAGTTTTTTGTGTAAATAGTCAACCACAACCCGCAGGTCACATAGCCATGGGACACCTTGTATATGCTAAGCTCTCTCTCTATTTGTAACTGTATGTTATTTTATAACTTGATATTGTTTCCTGGTTGCCCTGAAAATCAGCGTCATGATTCCTATGACTCAATGCTGAGTGGCACGCATTTTGGTGTAACATTCAAATTCTTTTATTATGTATGTTACCAATTTATACCAAATAAAATTTTCATTCATTCATTCATACAAATACTTTTTATTGCACTCTTTATTGCACACCGCATGTTATCGCTAAAGAGCGAGCTACCTATTCAATAATTTATAAAAAAAAGTTATTATTATATTATCTAGTACATTTAAAAACCTTTAACACAAGCAGTTTATAATTTTTTTTACATATGTAGAGTAACATACTATTTAGAAACTCTCCAGCGTCGAAGTTTAATCACTATTAATATAATCAAAACATATTGTAACAGAATAAAAAATAAAACTCCACGTCCGCAGGTCCCATTGACATGTGTTTCCACCCTCAGCACGCGCTTTGTAGCGGATTCGTATGAAAGGGTGAGTGCGGGCAGAAAGGGTAAGTGCGCACGTGTCCGTCCCCACTCTCCCCTTCCGACTGCACTTCCTATCCGGTGCTGGGGTTTTTTTTTTATTATATTTTTTAAATAATTATTAGGTGTGCCAGCATATAAAATTGACGTGCTATGGCTACGATGTAAAATCACAATTTATTAGTGTAGTGTAATGTAATGTATGAGAAAAAAAAATTTAGCGTACCGTCAACCAATTTGATTTCTAGGGCCATCGGCCACTACATTCCTTGTCACAGTGAAAATCTATATGAAAGCCGCTAGAGATTTCATAATAATGTCACTGTACGAAGTGGCCCAGAAATCAAATTCGTTGACTATACTTATGCCGGCATTATAAAGATCCGTTAGGTCAAATGTCAGTTCAAAATTTGGTAACTCGGTAGACTTTTTGTCATAAATAACCGGCATTAATAAAATTTATGTCGAACGGATATTTATTAATAGTAGTTTATGCAACTGGTACATAATGAGGGGCATTAAAACACGAGTGTGTTTTATGAAACGAGCCGAAGGCGAGTTTCATAATAAGGTCACACGAGTGTTTTAATGCCTAATTATGTACAGTTGCATACATTACTTTATCTACACACATATTATAATTACTCTAAGATGGGTTCAGAAACCGTAGTAAATAAATACAATAATTGTGTTAATACAACCTTTTTTGCACGGTTGCGGAAATATCGAAATCAGAACTGGCAACAGATACCTGAATGTTATTTTAAAAAGTAAAGAGTCCTTATTCTGATGTGATCATGTCGTTCTAGCTCAAATTTCGTGCGATATATACTAAAAAAACATCGAGCTGACATTTCGCATCGACTGAATTTGAATTTTCAGTGATACTAGAATAGGGACATGTCAACTTTGACATTTAAATTTTGACAGTTTTGTTTGACGTAATATTTTAACATCATATATGAGATTAAAATGAAATATTTTATTACTGCTGTAGCCTTAGCCACAGATAAGAAAATTGCCATAAATTCATTGAATGTTGAAATGAGAGTCATTTTCTACGGTTTCCGAACGCATATTAGAGGATTTATGATATGTGTGTAGATAAAAGCTTTTGTTACATCAGCTATTATTTAGTTAGCTGTTTATTTTTTAAACGAGATACTGGCAAGTATCGTCAGTATTTAAGTATGTATCAACCTACATTTATATTAATTATAATTGTCTTTTTTTAAATTTTATGTTGGCTGATTATCCTTGGATTTAATCCAACCTGCCAGCTATATGAATACTTTCTCCCGAGTCTCGAATGGTTTCTATATACGTATGTCATACTTTAGTTTATTCATCAGTATTACGTAAAAAGCGGCTTATTTTTGCATGGTAGAAGATCCAAAAAACAATAACAGTTGTATCAACAGCGGGCAGCACAAAAAATCTCAACTATGTATATACGTATAAGTGCATATGTACGTATACATATATCCATCGTCTGACATTTGAAGGTGGCACACCCTTCTAGAGTTTAATTTGGGGCTGAATCATATTTATATGATAAGATATTTATTACTACAAATGATATTGTTGCTTTCACGATAGTGGGCCAGAATATTGTGTCGGAAGTCCCGAGCGGCAGGACCCTCCCTTTATTAATCCGTCACAAGCGCACGCGCAGCTTTAATTGGAACATAATTAATCCTCTGTTTTGGAACTATCCTTTTTAACCCTTTTTAGGGTTCTTTAGAGAAAAATACTAAACAAATCGGGTAAGTAAGCAAGTAGCAATGTATGGAACACTTGTAGATCAAATTCGATTTTATTTGAAGAAGTATACGTAACTTATTTTGAAGTTAGGTAGTTCATTTTGGTGCCTTATACGAAACGATAAAATATGTTCCCGGTAAGTTTTCTAATTGGAAAACAGCCTCTATGCAGTATTCTTCATATGAAATTAAGCAGTCAGATGTCAATGCATCTTTAATTCCTGCTTAGTTAATATGTTGATTTAAAATAATACACACATCTAATCTCGTCTATGTCCCATTAGGAATTAATACCTCTTTCGCTTCGATCTCAACATGACAGTATAAAAATATAATGTATGTAGTGTAGTGTAGTGCTGTATTTTCTTCAAGGTTAGCTCGAAGGGATCCCTTGGAGGGATAAGTTCGCCTTTGTACCTTTTATTTTATAATTTTGTTTTTTGTAAGTGTTTTTCTTATGTGCAATAAAGTGTCATACATACATACATACAGTATAATTAATTTCTGTACCTATCACAGATCGAATTTTAATTCGGAGATATTATGTTCGCAGTATCACGATTAACACGGAACCCTGACTCGCATTCCAGTTTCCAACTTAACAAAGGCATTTTTTGAAATGGTTAAAAGAACCAGATGCATGATTTTCGTCGATCTTTCCGTAATGTATTAGGTAGGTATGCACTTTTGTGTTATAATTACCTTTTTCCCTCCAAGCAGCTGTTGAGATATATCTAGTTGAATAAAATTTTGGCATCGAGTTAATTAACTTGAAGTTACATAATAATGTGTTTAGATAACTTATATGCAAACCTAGTTAAACGGCCAGCAAACGGATTTCTCGCCTTTACAGACGTTACATTGTATGTAATCGCTCATTCCAATGATGAAGTTGGTTCTATGATCGTAAAAACTTAATGTTTCATGTTTTTATAGCATTTTACGTAGCACATTGAGGCGAATACGACATTATAATCCGTATTATTGGTATAGCTTGGACAGCCACGTAAGGCCAATCAGTCATAAAACTTGAAGCCATAAACGAATTGTGCTGTTGCAAAAATTGTACTGCGACAATAAATATTTGACGGTAGTTGTTGAGATAATCTCTGTTTACGGAACATACCAGGTATTTTAAGCTTTAAAGAAAATAAGCGTAGGTCCCAATTCAAAAGTTCGTTTTACGACTTGTGACTATTCAAAATAAGAAGTGCTATTGTTATAGCTTAAAATACCTGGTATGTTCCGTAAATAGAGATTATCTCAACAACTACCGTCAAATATTTTTTGTCGCAGTACAATTTTTATTGGTATCATTTCACATTGAACTTTAGTGCGAACTATTAAGTTAGCTTACGCTGTGTGTAAGAAATCACCTATGCTCTTTTGTAATAGTAAGCTCCTTTGTAATACTAATTAGCTTATCTTTATGACTGTTTGGCCATAGACCAACGCACAGACTATATGCACCCACCACTAAACCACCATCCAGTAAAGTTGGACAAACAGGGTAGTTACAATATTTTTAAAATTACATTTATTGTACTTAATGTCAAACTGACCGACTGTCTCTATCAGTTTTACAATAATTTTCTCGCAAGAAGGAAGTATTAACATTTTTATTGTTTCGCTCACTTAAAAATATGGCTCTTGTAATAGAAAGTAGGTGATATTTATAGCACTTAATTATTATAATACTTTTCATGCAGTGAACTAATTTATGGTATTATTTATTTTAACGGTGTCTGCTGGTATTTTTAATTATGTAAAGTTGGCATTTATTATGACTTCATCAACTTCTTTTTTCATTGTCCATATTCCGATATCAGAAATACTTTAGAGTATTTACTTTAATGATGTCTGTTGTTATCCTTAATTAGCTTTAATGGAAAGAATTTTGTGATTATTCAAATATTTTTGCAACTAAAATAATGTAAATAAAACAGTTATTAAATTATTTGACCAGCATCAAAAAATTTGATTTGAAATAAATAAAATCAAACCACACTCTTGATATGCAAAATATGCTACAAATGATTAACAGTTTAAACGACTATCATGCAGTCCGTCTAACGGACCAAATGATAATACTTGGAAAAGCGTTTAAATCAAACCCTTTAATGTAATTAGATTCGTCATTTCCTGTTGCTCATGCATATTCCGACATCATTTAGGCATAGGTAGTCGGCTATCGGCATACTCGTGGTAAATTGTAATAGTACATTACTAACCAAGGGCGGTAAAACAAAGAATGTCTCCTATCGCAGGTATTTCACGCCCGAGCCGAAGGCAAGGGCGATAAATGTGCGATCTGAGGATTTCTTTATTACCGCCCGTGGTAAGTCCAAAATTGTATGTCACCGCCTGGCCAGGAAGTGGGATTTCCCTCGCGCGGAGCGGAGCTTTATGGCCAGGTGTGTGACATAAAGTTTGTTAAATCAGTCTGTCCTTACTAACACCAACGAGCAACAAATTGTCGGATTTGGTTAGACAGGTAATGGGGCTGCTAATTAAAAAGATGGTGATACAATTAATCACATAGCGGCTAAGAATCTAAGCTAAGTATAAGAACAGAAAGCATACATAAGCCAAATTATATCATTACAAACAACACTTCCACTGTTCCACAATATCGTCCTATGATGTTATAAAACGTTAGCACTACGTCACTTAAACCAAAAGGTCTTAAATGACGGCAACAATGCGCATGCGTTACATCGTTGTTGGGCACGCGGGCGATGCGCGGCCGCTATCTGCAGGATCGGCTTACGAAAGCGCGCAAGCAGACCGAGACACCCGTTACCCCCACGACCGTTTGGGGTACGGTGAAAGTGTAAAATTCAGATTTTAGACTAGCACCATTATACAATAATGGGTCACAAGCAGATTTAGGTTCGCGTATTTCCTGTGGACATACCAAAAGTTAAGAGCCACAAAGCTTAATTTTGGATTGGACTAGTGACCACCTTGTTTTCTTAGAACAAGTACTAGCACGATCTGGTATATTATACGGTACAGTGGCGGCGCGTCAAAAATATTCTTAGGAAAGCCGGAAATAATTTGCCTTTCTTATACTTCATGAGCCGTAGTAAAAGAACTGCACTGGCTGAAAATTAGGTAAGCCGGTGGGAATCGAGTTGTATGGACGCTCCGCCACTGATACGGTACCTATAAATTTGTGTACCGCTTCTGCCTTACCTTCAGCCGGGAAAAATCTAAAAAAGAAATATCAGGCTGGAAGCCCATAGAGCAACATTTAAAAGAAAACTGTTTAATTATTACACGGATAACGTAGTAGACAATAGCAAATGATATGAGTAATGAATGTACCTGCAAAGATAAGTATACTTACTTCCAGTGGCGCTACAACCCTTTGTGGGTCCTGTCTATAGCGGGAATTGAAGGAATATATCCTATATGTGCAAAATAAATCTCGTGTCTTAAGGAATAAAACTCTGAATACATTAACAATTTCATTTTTGTCCTGGTGGCCTGTTATGCAATCCAAGTTCGCCTTGTCTCGCAAAGGTCTTTAACATTCCCTAAGGATTTACACCACGCGACCACTGTAATAGTAAGGCGACTTCCTGACTTGGCGGGGCGGGATCGATATGTGACATTTTCTTCTTTGACGTAAACTTACCGACTTCGCAAAGATTCTCACTTGACATAATACTGTCAGTATTACGTTTGCGCAGTAGTAATATCATGCGCAGAAGCGGAGCAGTACCGCCTTCGCATCGTCCCGCTACCGCGCATCCCGCGCCAGTCAGGAAGCACTCATTTAAATGTAGGGGCGTAGTAAAAAATGGTATCGCGTCGACTGACAGCTGACACTGACATTTGACACTTTTCTCATATCGTACTGCCTCCGCCCCGCCAAGTCAGGAAGTCGCCTAACGTACAGCGAGCGGTACAGTTACAAAGGCAAGTACCAATCGTAGACACGTGAGTCGGAAAGCGGCTCAAATTGACTAGAAAATTGTAACGCTTGTGCATCAATCTAGTAGAAGTATGGAGTTTTTATGTACAGGCAGTCCCACAAGCTACATTACCATAAGTAGGTATTCAATACGGTATATTCTTATGTCTGTCCCGAGATTCAAGTTTAGTTAAATAATAGGTACTTACTCTACTACATGTCTATTTTGGTCGTCTACATGTCTATATTGCGTTTAGGTACACAGTTGTTATACAATTTATTTCTAATATTTTGAAAATATAATGTAATTTACGTCAACTGTAATTTGATCGTCTATGACCTAATACCTATTTTTAGTTTCACTTATAATAATGTAACACGTATACCTTACTCCTTTTATAGGACAAATGTACATACGTACATTTAGGGCTAGGAGAGTTAGGGCACAGCAAAATGTCATCTTGCTCGAATTTGGAGCAGCCCAACTGGGGAAGTACCTCCGCCTTGCAGAAGACTCCAGCCATAATAACATTATCTACTATACAAGTATGTAGTCTTGTATTCTCGAAGGTCAGCAAGGTTGCCAGAGCTCCCGAGGATGCACTGTGTTGAGACTTGAGAGCGAGGGACCTACTTTTGTCCTTTCTACTATCAACACAAGCGAAACATCAAATTTCATAAAGGGTCGGCAACGCGCACGTGAATCCGTTGGTGTTGAGAGCGTCTATAGGCTGCGGTATCTTCTTACCATCAGGCGGGCTGTACGCCTGTTTTCCACCGTCGTTGTATAAAAAAGGGCTATGTGTAACTGTTTTGTACTCGTCTATACCCTCTTGCTCGGACGGGTGAAACAGTGTTCGCGGCATTAGTGTTCGCTGAACTATGCCGGTATCGGAGCCTGACACTGTAACAAGTGCTCTACTGATTTCTCATTCTACATTCAAATACGCTCTACCTCCATGAAATATACAGTTTTCTTAATGCTAAATAAAAAACTTTTGATTCGGCACTATGTATTTATTATATGTTATATATTACCACTTTTCATATACTTACGAATGTTTATTGTCAGTCAATTGCATCGCAAGCAAATTAAGACCAAACTAAGGAACAATACGCTATTTGACTAAATTTTTTTTATAATGCCAATCGAACCAGTTTTTAGAGACCATCAAATGTCTATATGGGACCAACAACATTTAGAGCACAATAAAGGGCTAAAATTAGGGACAAACCTAGCTCGACGCTAGTGGGTCTCAAAAAGGCTCCTACAAATTGGCCCTGGCAAATGACGTCACTTGCACTGCATTCGACCAACCGTTGTATGGGAAAATTAGTATTTTGCTGTTTTAGTCGTAAAATAATGCGTTTAGGTACATAGTTGCTGTACAATTTATTTTTTATTTTTACATAAGCATTCTATTGATACCTTTTATTTGAATTTTGGACGGTAAAAAAAATTACATAATTTTCTGAGTTTTTGATGATTCATATCTTTTTATGATTTTGTTAAAATTTTATAATTTACGATTTATTGTGATATTTTGATGGCTAACTATCCAAAAAGTGACACTGTGTTATACATTTTAATATGTGTCAAATACCGTATTCGGTTTATTTCTGTTCTGAATAGTTTATTTTCGGTCCTAAGTTGACTTAGCAAGTATTGTATATGTACACATTAAAACAGTCGGGTAAGAAACCAGCCGGTATAAGATAAGTACACACTCCTCGGATTGTCAAATATCTTTATAATTACCTTAGACTATCAATGGCACATTCGCGGAACTGTCGAGCAAATATAAGTTCACGACTTGCACAACCCATGAATCATGGCGGATGTTAGGTAATGCCAATAAATATTAAGGATCGACTTGATCTTAACACTGCGGGGATCGATAGGAAACCGGTTCAAAAATCAATCAATAATTTATATGAACCTACGAATACAGAATCGTAATACAGAATTATTGAAATAAATTAGTGCCTGAATGTGGTTGCGTTAACCCACAGCGTGAGTAGAAAAAAATGCGTTTCATTTAAAAAATAATTAATAATATTAAACTATTTGAGGTTCAATGTCATAAGTACCTATGCTGAAATGCTCTTCGTAAATGATCGTTGGAGTTGATTCAGAAAAAAAACATGTTAGTTACATAAAGATGATGGTGCACTATCACATTAAATACCTATTCATGTATCTGCCCTTATCTAAAAAAATCTACAAGTTAAGAAATGACTAACATTGACCTGAAAACGTGTACGGGTCATGTAAATGACTCAACAATGACTTGAAGGTGAAGATGTATGGGAATGGCATGAATCATTAAAGCGTTTACTTGTAGGTATTCTAGCCACGTCCCACATTACCTACCGATTCAGTTATCTCGATACCGCCCTCACCAGATGTGCTGAAGATAAATTTAATAGGTCTCCAATGCACTTTTGGATCGGATAAAATCTGTATTTACTCAATGATGTTAGCTTGCACACGTATAATCAGCGGGACATATCTTAAAAGTAGTGTCTTTTCTAAACATAAATTGCGTGTTCGCATTATGATTTATATTATTTCAAAATATAATGCGATGTTTTTGCATTCATATATATTTGTATTAAATTAAACAAAATATAACATTAAAACTAAACTACACTTAACTAAATTTAATTTAATATAAAACCCTTTCTCCTGTGGAAGGCTTCGCTGGATGGCTATGCCAAATTGAGTCCGAGTTGGCTACACAATCTGATATAAGCACATATAGCACCAAACGCTCGTAACATGCTGACCATATTGTGGTCACTTTTGTTCAAAGAGGCGGTTGTGACGAGAGGTGAAAAGACTAATCTATAACGCACCGGTTTTACTTACTTTGTATCGGTCTCAGTTCACCGGCAAATGTTTGTGTGTCAGTTCACCGGCAACAGTGTTTAATTACAAAAAAGTTTTCATATTGACAACCAACCATAACTTCCTTTACTATTCCTTACGCATGTCCAATATATGATGAGCTCCGTACAATCATGCAACTCTACAACTCTGTATTGTGAATATTTTTACTTAGGTACTGTAGAACGTAAGTAAATATTATAAATATAAGATATAACTAGAGCCTACGCCAACTCTTGGGATTAGGTAGCGGACCCCAGGCATCCTTCAGGATGCACCTGTACTGGGATAACGCTAGAAGGATGTTGAGTTTTTAATATAAGAACAAACATACATTTTCTTCTGGCAAGTGTCCCATCAGCCTTTATAAGCACGAGCTTTAGAATCCATCAATGAGTGTACACCACGAGGTGGTCCAAGCAGCGCTGGTCAGCCGGGTAACGTTAGACCGGCGCGGTCGGTCAGCCCGTTCCGGTAGGCCACCGACACCCGACCCGCTTTGTGGCCCTAGACTCCACCGTACGGGACGCCATTGTTTTTCCACCAGGTGTTTTCGACTATTTATGTTACACGGTGTTATTTGATTCCATCTGTTGGTTACGCAACTTAAGATTATTTTACCTAGATCCTATACACCCTTGATGTCTAACATAATATCAAGGTCCATGACACTAGAATCTAACAAGCTTCTGCTAATTAAATGTGTATTGTCCCTTTCCAACAAAAGAGAGAAATGTCAGATAAAAAAACAAACGAAGTTTAACGGCATTTTAACTCAAATGCGTTTGATGAGCGTTTATTAATAAGAACGTAATTACGTAAATACTGACACGTTGATGTCGGCTTTGGCTGTAATCCCCTCATTTTTAATGTCCGAACAACTGACGAATACCTTATTATTTACTACAAATGTAAGTATTATTTATCGTAAACTAGTTTTTGCCCGCGACTTCGTCCGTGTGGAATTCGTTCATCGCGATAGAATTGAATTGCATTTTTATATCAGGCGCTTACCTAGTTATCTTTCTACCATACAAAATACCACTCCCTTAAGGGATGATTTCTGGGATAAAAATTATCATATGTACTTCCTTTGGACTCTATTTTCATGTCAAATTTCATCTAAATCGGTTCAGCGGTTTAAGCGTAAAAGGGTGACAGACAGACACACTCTCGCATGTATAATATTAGTATGGATGAACAGAGATGAACGAATAGTTTTTGAAATTATGCTTCATGAATGTCATTGATTAGGTACTACAAATCAAATCAAATAATCAAATTATTTATTTCACATAATGTACATGGGTAATGGGTATAAATAAACGAAGTGATTATCCTCAAAGACTGAAGTGTAGCAGTTATTTAAATCCTAATCATAATAAAACTTGAAATTTGCATTGCTAATTAATGACGATAAAGTTTGCTTTTCAAAAGTTTTAAGTACAATTAATTCAACGACTGCAATCATTTGACTAGCTGTGTAAGTAACGTGGAGTTTTACTGGACCATCACTTTTATTCCAGTTAAATTACGTGTCAACTTTAATCGATATTAGTTTGATGCATTTGATTGCCAGAACTTCAACTGCCATTTTGATTAACCATTATTATTTAAGCGCGGCCGAGCGAATGATGCTTTATCTTTGCGATCTTGCAATAATTTAAGGGTCATCATGACCACCCAAGTTTGTCAATCAAGATTTAAAGGGATAGTTTTTATGATTAATACCTAATTACGGAATATCCGCAAACAGCTGCACGGTTTTAAGTTTTAACCCTCATGTTATGATCCGCAATATATAAGTTGTTGTTAGTAACTTAATTGAAATAAACGGACGTGTGAAGTATAATTTCTGCAAGGTGATGCGACTGGATTGTCGACTTTTATTGTTAGTTGTCTTATTTAAAATACCAGCACTTGCCTGAATATTATGTCTTATTGTCATTATAATCATTATTTTACAGGTGCGAATGTAAAATTTATACTGTTTACTTATTACATTTAAACCAAATGAAATCGCCTATTAAGACATTAATTGGTTAAGACAATAAATTAGCCTGTACGGCCTAAAATAGTTAAGGCCGGAATACGGAATCGAGGCAGCCGTAGGTTGGTATAACGCAACGCAGGTTGCGTAGAAAACAACCAATGAATCCATGTGTTCAAAGACGTGTGTTACCACAGTTTGCTTCCCGCAGAGAAATGACGTAAGTACAATAAAATCCAATGGGTATACTGCGCTTTGGCATGGCAGACTATATCACCCCCCATAATGACACAGGCCGGCGGTCGCGCACGCGCGCGGTCGCGGCGTGTGCGCCGTTCCGGAGCCACGCATGCGTGGTTCAGCGCACGTTCGTCGGGGATAAGAGTATATTATGGAAGACGCGCTGTTACACCATCAAACGCTATAGTGTGTATGTAAACCACATAACGAATAATTCAACTTTGAGAATGTGAAACGTGAAGTCCGGGTGCATTGCAACGAAACTATCGGTGCATTTTCAACTCTAAGGAATGCAAACAATGGAAAATTATGTAATTATAGAAAATCAGATCATCAACTCTATTAGATGATTTTACTCTATCAGCTATTTTGTATAGACTTTTGGTACTCAGCAGGCTCCTAACCAAATAACCAATTCTTATACCAACAAAATCATAGCCATAAGGAAGAAATAACTAGATCAAATAGGTACCCACAACATACCTAGTCGTATATTAATTTATAGCCTATGTGTATTTTGATGAGCATTCGTTGCTACGTTAACGAAATGTCATCGGAATCTGTAAAATACAGTATATAATTATTGATCAACTCCATCGATCGACTGTGATCATCATCATCAGTTCCAAAAAAATACCCAAATCGAAGCGTGCCTGTGACATTTAATTTAAGGAGTTTCCTCAATTCCTAATAGTGGATCCCATCAACCAACAGATCTTCACCAAACTTATATGGTTTCGAACGAAAAAGAAAAATGAAAATCCGTCAACATGGCAAATAATTATCGGTGAACATTCATGTGATATACATAAAAAAAAAACATGAAGACAAACTGAGAACTTACTCTTTGTGTCGAAGTAAGTCAAAAATATTTTACATATATAGTTATTTGAATTATTACACTTATTGCTAGTTGCCCCAACAAAATAATTATGATAAAATAAGAAACGGTCGCAACAGAAACGTTACTAAGTTATATATCTGATGGATATAACAACGGTAATAAGTTTTATGAAATAATGAGGCGGAATCCAAGGGACTGAGAAAATGAGTGAATGAGTATGAATATTCATGTGGCCATTAATTTCAGTTCGCTGGGCCGACTCGATGGCTCGGAATAAACAGACTGATGGGAATGATTAGTTTGCTATGGGATGACGTATTGCAATTATGATATCTTCGTTCCAGCCGAGTGCCTCACGACACTACTCGTTTAAGTGATTGATTAGAATTTATATAACTGAAGTATGTAACACCTATTTACTGACATAATACCCGCCGCACTGACCCCCCCTGACTGACCGCACGGTGAGAGTTTGGGCGATAATGCACTATCCTATTTCCTTACATCATTGGCAAGGCTTGTCGCGTTATCAATGGCTGCGGATTCGCGAATGGCTGCTGAACCGGTTGATTCGGAAGTAGGCAGTAACATGTCAAGATAATGGATGGATAAGAGTCTGATAAATAAACAAAGATCATGTAACAGATTATATTAAAATAAATACACTTCCCGTTTTCCAAACATTTTTTATCTCAACCACAAAATAACGCCGAGTCTGCGGGAAAAAATCTTGTAGGTTCTAGGTACTTACTTATCAATAAACCTTTAGTCATCCAGCCCTTACTTGTGATCTGCGAAGCATAACCTGGATAAGAGCTTACGATGTATAGTGCTAATCGAATACCAACCTTATTTTCACCTTAGCAAAAAACAAAATTACGTATATCTTAATTAAGTAGCAACAGACTCAGAGACAGTACCTGCAGAAACGAAATGGTATAAGTATAATTATTTAACAAACAAGTTTGAATCATAGGTGGCTGAAAATAAAGTTCAATATTTTGACTTGTTGTAAGATCAGTAGAGATGTACTAAAGACAGGGGATCGCAACCCTTCGGTCACGCTGCTCGCGCACTGGTAATGGGCAGGCAAACAGTGAGTTTTTACCTCGCTTTAGCTTCGAGGCAAATTGTTAGGTAATTCAATTTGTTAGGTGAGAATGAGATGAAAAACAAGATTTGGGACATCTGGTTTGTGGAATGTCAGTAATGTCGAAGTGAGGAACCTACAGTTGGACTGGATGAAAAAATAAATCTTTTCGTTCATATTTAGGATGCAATAAAATACAAATATTGTAATCTATGATAGGTAAAATGGACGCACTAATATAAGAATGTCTTCCATTGTGATCAAAAGAAAACTCAGTGCTACTACAATAGTTACAGTGATAAAATAGACTACACAAAAATAAAGTAGTTTCGTTTCTCATTACAACTGTATATTATTCCAACTGTATATTTCGTGGATCATTTATCATCCAATTTACATACTTTATCGTATTGTTGTACTGCCCGCTTATAAAGAAGAATACAAAAATAATAAAATAGAGCAATCAACATGCTTTTGTGTTTTAATTTTTATTATTATCGTTGTCCAATTAAAGTCAAAATCATGCGCGTGACCGCCAGACGTCGATCAACCCCTCTCAACCCCTCCGACACTTCAACCCTCTACTCCGACCGTAAACTATCTAATGGACATATAAATTTCAACCAACACCTGCTACCGAAACAGTAATTAGAAATAACTGTATCATTCCAATATTTCCTGCACTGTGACTCATAAATTCTGTTTTTTATAGTAATTTTCGTTATACGAAGCGTGCCTTTTGCCGTGTTGTTTCCTGCTGGTTATCGGTTTTTTCGTTTGTCATTAAACCTACTGTTTAGATAACTAGTTAATACAGCCGACTGTTCGATTGCTTAACTATTTGTTTTTTTGCTCCCGTCAATAAAATAACCAACGAACGTACGTATATTCAATTAAGGGTCATTTGGTTGGTTCAATTGTACATATTAAAACCTAAAGCTACAGACCTTGACCCATATGTTCCTCGCCTTACTAAAACAATTTACATGTATTAGAATAAAGGATTGTCCGCCCTTGCCACGCGCCAGCAACTAGTCGAATCAAATATTTAAAGTAATTCTTACCCCCTTTGTTTCTTCGGCGTGGGTTAAGGCTGGAGATCTTAGCGCACTGTAGGTAGACAGTATTCCCTTCATAAGGATTTCTTAGGTTGTATTATATATATATATATGCACACTAACAATATTAAGGGTTAATTATTTGAGACACATCACTATCAAACGAAACCTTATATCAGTACAATTCGTGTAAACATAAAAAATAACTCGAACATAACTCGAAAACACCTTAATTGATTTAAGGATGATTCACGCTAGACCGTTCCGTGTCCGGGCTGGCCCGTTGTCAAGTGCAAGAAGTCGACGGCCGTTGCTTGTCCGACTCCTGTATTAGAAAACGGGCCGGCCCGGACACGGAACGGTCTACTGTGAATCATCTTTTAGACGCGGTTTTTCACCGATGTAGCTTGATTCTTCGGGATCGTTTTAGTGTATAATTTATATTTATCATATGCATTATATTGTAATCTGAGCGAAGTGTGGGCGGGATAAACAATAATGACATGAAAATAACTCAAACTAATATCCCGATACGTTCAAAACATTAGGGTAAATGTATTTTTTTCTTTTATTAACTTGAAATTGCCCCGTTAAAGCACTCAAATGTAATTTGTTTACATGAATTGTACTGGTAAACCAACCGTAACCGGATTAGTTTGCTGTTTACATGTTTCCGCCGTATCTCATGCCTTCCACCACAAAGCTCACGGCCCATTAGCTGCACTCCAGGACTAGCCAATGCCCCGTAAATAATGCGATCATTCTCAACACAATATATTATATCAAGACTTTCTATTATAAATGTACAAACGCCACAAGGTGCTTCGGCTCTTCTGGGCTTATACTCCACAATTCTTCCAAGCAAAATCTCTAATTAGAATAAAAAACATCATTTCCGATAAAAACCGTTACTTTATTAACCTCTTATTAATAAAATGGGCATTGATGGCTTTGTACAAGTATAAAATAGTAGACTGAACAAATTAATTTTATTTATAACATTACTTGAGGCTACAGGTTTTGTTTGGGCTGATAAGCGATCTCGATTGCAAATATCCTGTAGCTCTAGTATAAGTTTTTTCGAAACATTAACTAATTCGAACGCGTTTGCGTTTTGTCTCAAAATGTATGAAAGTGGTATGAAAACGTGAACAGCGCCTCTGGTGGTCACTAGTGGAAACTAAAACAGCGAGTATAACATAACATTTGTTGCTAACCGATGAACGCGCGTATTTGAAACTCGGTGAGAGCGTTTTCATACATTTTGAGACAAAACGCAAACGCGTTCGAATTAGGTAGTTAAAAAACTTATACTAGAGCTACTGTAAGAAATAGATTCACTCGAAATTTCGATTATGTTTAGTATTATTTTAGATAAATCTTGAAACCCGGCAAGCATAGAATACAATAAGTTTTATTTAGTTTTTTTATATATTTGTAGATATACAGGTAACTAATAAGGTAAATATAAAATGGTGATTAATATGTAACGTATATAATAACTAAAATCCAGTAGGTATCATAATAACTTTCAACGTTAACTTATAATGCCATCTCGTTAGTGATTAGGTACAAACTTTTAGTAGCATCGACATCGGTTCTAGGTACTAAAAGTTTTATAAAGGTAGTGAAAATGCGTGGATGTTTTTCATTCATTGAACATTAAATTAACTTTGAATAAAAACTTTCCAGTTTAATACGTCAGAATAACAAGTAGTCAATAATATATACACATTAGAAGTAGACAGTTAGTGTTGGAATTGTTAGGAGTGATGCAAATCGGCACAGTTTGTATGCAATTTCTTTCGCTGACAGATAAACTAGTTTTTACTTCGCTACTTCATATAGCAAAGAGTTTCTTTATTTCTGTTTTCTGAATATATTGCATTATTATACATTATACATGGCATAACATTACGAAAACTAAATATACTTACACCACGCTAGAAACCACCTGAAAAGGGGTATATTAAAGATGTCTCCGAGCAGTGTGTAGCGAGCATGTTAGTACTGGCTATGTAGCTGTTATTGTTATTACTGATAAGGAATGAGGAGACTTATGCCTTTTTCTAGTGGGTTAGCATAGTTGCATAAAAGCCTCGAGCCGTGGAATAGTAAAAATAGATGATTGATAACGCGGTAAAGCGGCGCGGAGGACGAGCGGTGGAGATGAGCGTGGATGCGCAGACTCACCTTTTCAAACTTTTAATTAAAATAAATAAATATTTGTGGACAATCTTACACAAATCAACCTAGTCGCAAACTAAGCAAAGCTTGTACTATGGGTACTAAGCGACGATATACATACTTATATAAATAAATAGATACTTAAATACATAGAAAACATCCAAAACCCAGGAACAAATATTCGTGGTCATCACACAAATAAATTAATCGAATACTTAATTTATTATATAATTATATAGGTGACAAATGATAGAAGTAAGGGCAAACGCATGCTAGAGAGCATCTTACCGAAACTCTACTCCACGTTTATCATCGATGAGTTTGGATTTGGATTTGATGATCGATGTTGGAAACCAAAGATATTTACTTATTAAAGTTGTGTTGTGTATAAGCTGGTAGCAAGACGTCTAGGTGGAACATTAGCCAGCAAGGGATTAATTTTTCAGCACCGTAAGGAAATATTACAAAATAAATAGTTTGAGCTCAGTGTGTCATTAGGTGAATCATCGAATCCCACTACCTATAGGCGATTGTTACTTTATTTATTTAAATAGCCATCCCTATTAAGTAACACGGCCCTAACAAAGCGTAACTATGTTTGAGCACATCGCTTAGAGAGTCTCATGCATAATATCTTCAAAATAAACGTCCTGAACTACGTGACAACACATTACATCAGTATGTTTATAAGCTATTCCTCTTCACTGTATTCCTGCAGAAAGTTATACATTGAATTTATAAAAGCAGTAACCATATCCATATTAGTGACATTACCGAGCGCCGGTCGCGCATCGGCGGGGCCAATTATCATATCTACTTTCTCCGTTATGCAGGCGGAGACACCTAACTCGATAGACAATATGTCTACTGTAGTAAGGACCAATGAGATACTATAAATATATAATTTCGTAGTATTTTTACTTGACTAAGCTTTTTCATCTGGAAAATTGGCTTCGATTTGTTTTCGATCGTGTTTGATATTCTAGCCCAGTTTGTCTCTTGTACCAACCCTTGCTATTTTCTGTTTGGCCCGATGCATGACTAGTACATTATACCTTGAGACATTAAGTGGGCCATTTGTACTTACTTGGTTTGTGCAATAAAGTATAAATATATTAATATGTAAGTAGGTTCCTGAACAAAACCAATAACATGATTATAGGTTTTTACGCATGAGATTTTTTATTAGGTAGTAATTAGGGATAGGCTTATCGCATAAATTATAATATGTGAAGTGGCATGCATAACTGAGAAAACTATTTATGAACCGCTTGTGAAGTCGCTATGTATTAGCGACAAGCTGTAAAATTGTCGAAGTGGTGGCAAGCCCGTGCTAACAGTTGTGTGCAAAATTGTACCGTATTTTTTTAAGTTATAAGATCGAATTTGAAACAAGACATTTCTCATTAATACAGCTTTTTAGGTCGATTGCTTTTCACGCTAAAATTTCACGTCATATGCAACACTTTACTAAGTAAGTTGCATAAGGATGTCATCTTGGCAGGTTCACAACCTATTTTATGATAGTTACAAATTAACTTACTCGCATCGACACAAAGTATGTTCTTGCTTAATTCGAATAACTTGATGCACAGGAAAACTTTAAGTTATATAGGTACTTTCATTTACCATTCAGCGTGGTAATGCGGCCAGCCTTCTGGGCACGAGTCAATTTTTTTATCTTTAATTTTGTAGGTATACGCTTAGTTTAAGTTTTTATTTGATTGTTTTTGTTTATTTATAAGAAGTTGTACATAATAAAATAAACAACTTTAATTTACTGAAGACATTACAGTTTATTTACTACAAGCTGGATGGTACTGACTGTTTATCTTCTTAATTTCTCAAGTAACAGTGAACAGTTATTACTCGTATTTATGAGTAAATAATTAAGTGCTAACTACTTCTCGCATGCGGACTGATCTCGGAAACTATTGTTAAACTAAGCCGTAAGCCACTAAAACTTTCATTGTGAACTATTAAGTATTGTATATCAATAAATTACCTACTAAATCTAACAAAAATAAAAGGATCGTTAAGTTGTACCTATTGCATTACATACGTTTTCTTGGTAACCTCAATAATGCAGGCTCATCAATCTACTTTACACCTTACACATCTTCCCAAAATGAAAAAGGTCTCTCTCTCTGGCCCGCAACCGTCACTCGACAAATGAAGAGATCTCAAGCTGGTTTCCACCAAAAAGCCATGTTATTGATAGCTTGTGCCCGCATTATTAATGGCATTTATTGCGGTTGTACCAATAAACGACTTTTTACTAGCCACATTTCACAATTAATTTTAATAGGTGCTTGCCACTGAATGACGACCTCGTCAAAAGCATGTAAAAGTAAGTTATTTATAATTTTCCAATTAAAATAGTAATTAAGGTTGGTGTTACAGTTTTGAGGACGATTCTAAATCATTCAAAGTAAAACACGTTTGTATGCGTGGACATGAGGATAAGCAGATTCAATTTCACATTTTAATCTTATGAATGAATGAATGAATGAATGAATAACGTTTATTTGCTTAACATTATGTACATATGAAGATGGTCAGGTAAATGGTAAATAATGTCCATATAATGTCAGTACCTTATAAAGTAGGCATGTAAATATTTTTTTTATATAAAATAATTTGATTTGATTACAAGGTCTTATGCACTACAACAAGGCAGTGAGTCTTAATACTAACACTATAACACTACAAGAACAAAATTGAATTAGAATTTAGTTATTAATATTAACATTATTTAAATATTCATTTACACTATAATAATTATGTTCACCCAAAAAATTTACAATTGCACGTCGGAACTTAGTGAGAGGCATGTCTATTCAATTTTGCGGAAGTTTATTATAAATTTTGGTCATCATGCCCCCAACATTTTTGCGGTATAGGGCTAAATTTCGTCTAGTAACCTTTAATTTATTCAACCGGTTGCTCCGCGCATAGGGGTTTATTTAAGACAGGACAAAAAGAAACTGCCTTATGAGGTCGGCCGCTTTGTTTTTCCAAATCATAGAAATACGTAGGTATACCATACGTAGGCATACCTCATTCATTTAGTTTGATTAATTTTATGAATAGAAGAGAGTTATTATAGTTTTCCTGGAACGGAAGTCCTAATGACTGACCACCGTACTAAATTACAAAGCCAAGGAAATTCTTAATACAATTATCGAGGAAACTTCCGTTTAATTCAGGAATGTGGCCCCACGTCAATAAGCCATCTCTTAGCGCTGGGTTGTAAGTGTCATAGACTAACAATTTTTCCAAATCTAGTTAAGTAACTGTACAGCATTACCAGTGATAAACTTGCTTAAGTAACTTTAAAATGTAGAAGGATGATATGTACGCAAGATAAACCCGTTTTAATAATAGTATTGATTATAAGCAAATTCGGGCAACATCCTTAATTGGCCAATAAAATTAGATCCGTTCACTTTGTCCACTACCTAATTAGTTACCGCGTAGCTACACAATATATAATTTAGATATGCTTGTGGAAATCCAATTTAATGTTTTGCCCTATTAAGTCGGTAATAAAAAGCTAAATATTTGTTTATGATATATACTTTATCGTAATTGATGATTACTATTAATCCCTGTAGCTGTTAGCAAAATATTCATGTTCAAGGAATTTTGATCGATGATATTTATTTATGATCATTGATCATTGTTATTAAAAATGATGACTGTATTGTAAAAAAATCTAGACTGCTCAATGCTCATTAATACGTTACAAATACGTATACATAATAATCTACCTACCCATTGATTTCTCCGTAAATGGTGTCTTTGTTGAATTATATATATTTAATAAAGGTACGGGCAGTTTTAATAAGGCTGGCAAAAAATATTATTATAATTGCCAAGCAATGGAACGTCTACTAAGCTCGAACTAAATACGTTTCTAATGACTATTGTTTGACTCCAGTTTTATTCCAGTTCCATCAAGTAGATTATCCCACGCCTTCGTGCATTCTTTCTAGTGCCTTGTCTGCGCGGTAGGCTGCTAGTCTTTGCCTATTGCACCTAATAATGAATGCGAACGAAAGACTGTTTGCTTTGGTGATTGTAGCGGCCCGTTACGGTTTCGACATGTGATCTAATTACAATTACGTGAGCATTGACCTTAGCACAGGAAGCTAATAATAATGAAGCAGTACAACGTACGAATATATTTTTTCATAATATCCAGGTTACTAGCTGAGAGCCTTCAACCTTTTCGACGCCAACAGCGTATACGGTCTACCATCGGTTCGATGTCAATGTCCATGGCGTCCAATGCGATATTTTATTTATTTATTTTATTTTATTTTATTTATTTAAGGAACAGTTACAACTTACAAACTAAAACAATGTTTAGATTCACACTTAATTACAGAACTTCCATATTTGTAAGTAACAACAACTGTCCACATCATTTACATGTTATATTTTTAAAGAAGGTAGATACTCGAATGAACACTATGATCGAAATGTATATAATGTGTGTTATATCAACCTACATGCATTTCTACAGTGTTCAACTAAGCGTTTCACATTCTGATGGAATAGCATGTGAGTGACAGCGTTTGTACATTTGGCAGAGCGTTGAAAACGCTAAAAGCGTTGTGCATTATGATTGTGACGATAATTATGTTGTTTCAAAAAAAACTAACCACTCGTCAACGTTTCTGTGCAACGTCTTATTTATGACATGAAAAAAATCTCATTACCTTAAATATTATTAACTCATGTTATTAATTCTCGCATCGGATAAGCTGTAGATGTACTGTTATTATAAATAAATATAGTAATGAATATTTACTGGTTATCTTCGTGGTCATATTAGCTAACTACAATAAAATCTAGCTATAGTAGTAACTAGGTATAGGGACCAACTTTTTGCAGAACATGTGCATGTTATCTACATACGGGTAACAAACCCTTTACGAGATAAGTTAAACGGATACAAAGGCGAACTTAATCTCTTAAAAGGATCTCGTCTAGTTGACCTTTATTAATGAAACCGTTATTAAAGAAAGTAAGTATAGTTATGTCTTAATAGGTTTATGAGATATTCATACTCGTGACTGGTTAAGAACTTAAGACACTTTTCTCTTTATTTACTGGGGTTCCTGGTATTTTTATTACACGAGTGCTCAAAAAATAGAATGTAATATTTTCAGGTATTGTAATTTGTCTGTATGTATATGAGATTGTTTGTTTCCCCAGAACATCTCCAACGTCTTAACCGATATAGATGTGTGAGGTATCGTTAGAATCCTTACGTCATCCCGAGTAGGATATTTGAGACGTTGCAATAAAAACAGTCTGGCGGACTATGTAGGTACTCCATTTAGTGTGTGATCTGAAGTAAAAAATATTTTCAATCTTATATTATATCAAGTGGGTGGGACATCAAAAGGCGATTGCAAATATATATATATGTATATATATATATATATATATATATATATATATATATATATATATACGGATGTATTTAAAACATGATTTAAGGGCATATAATTGATACTTTAAAATGTTATTGTGCGCACGTTGCGCGCTATGCAAACCTTCAAGCTTCGGCACGAATTTCCAAAGTTACGTAAACAACCCGCCTACGTCAAAAACGTCAGCCTCAAATATAACAATGTTGGACGTAAACAAAGGCAGTGCAATGGACAGGTCGACATTAATGATACTGCGCTTTATTTGCATGTTTACGTCATGTTCATATACGTAGATGTGCATAGGAATCATCTCTACATAGGTAGATGATTAGTCTGGTAACCTAACCACTAAGAAACCTACGAACCAAGATATTGTATGTTAGAGAATAACTGCATTAGTCTTTAGAGGGGTGAGAACGATCGTACCGTTTTCGAATGTAATTTTCGACTCTAAAAATGACAGGTCTGTCTATAAATTCGTGACCTCACGTAATTTTGACACATCACATATTGAACTAACTTTCGAATAAACTGATAGAATGACTTCGGTAAATACTCACGTGAGTCGATCACCAAACATAAGTAACATTCTGACAAATCCACTGCATAGTACATAACCTGCGCTCACACACCATATGATCGTCAGTTGTTAACAGACTTTTTTCTCAAGCAGGTGGCCGACGGCGCAATCTGTGCACGAAAAACCTGCGAATATAATTCTGTGTTAAACAGGGACGGACTGACAAAACAAAGAAGGCTAGAGTGAGACAAAAGTTGTCTTTCCGTTTCCGTTTAGTAAAAAAACTCGAACATCTGGATAGATTTGGCCTGAGAAATTTTGTTAGAAATAAATCTAGATGGTCGCGTTTTTTGCGAATTTAATTTTAATGGCTTATTCGTTATTGGTTTGATGAGTTCGTTGCATATATGTACGTAGTTAATAACAATGTAAATTTCGTTGATACCTATACGAAATGTTGGACAATGACATACGTACAGGATCATAAAGATGTTATAAATGAATGTTGCTGAGACTTTCTATGAGTAATTTTACAATTTGACAATCTGTAATGTAATAAAGTAAAGACAGCGTTTTTAATTTATTAAATTACAGGTGAACACTACCGGAAACCATTGATATATTTTATTAAGCATTTTTTGATGACGTAATTTATTATTAATAGGTAATTGTTTACAGTTTAATTTATTATCCATAACGACATACTTTGAAAGTGTAATTACACTTCGGTATTGAATATCTCAGTCTAAAATAGAAGCGGACACGTTGAATCTATAAATCATCTCTACATACCACGGCACAACTTAAGATGCACTAAAAAGCCGGGCGCTTATTCTGTGCAATGAATCGTGACAGACTAACAGACTTTCTATTTACATATTAAATGAACATCAATCGAGTCATTTAGTATTTCTATGATATCTATCTAACCCTCTTCTTTATGTTACTACCTACTCCTCTTAGCAAGCATTACAAGTTTCTAAATGTTTTGATTTCAAATTATGACAAAAATATTGATAACACCAATAAAGCGATTAAAGGATGTACGATTATGTTGTTAAAATTTTATATAGATTTGATTTTATTGCGTTTAGTAGAATTTAAAGCGGTAAAAGATCAGTTTTTAGCTTGAACATAGTCGATTTAGAGTGATGTTTGAAACGATGAACATACGCGCCGTGCGTATCATCTCGTTTGTCCCAGCATATACTCCCGCTCAAAATCTCTTTAGAGACAATAAAATCCTAACCCTGCCCTCGCAGTACATTGATGACGTCGCAAAATTTGTCATTGAGAACATCGACACCTTCCCTCAGAAGAAAATAACTCACATAAGGAAAGGATCCACAAACCAGCTCCTCACACACACCTGTCGACTGACCAAGTCAACCAAAATCATGCACCACGTAGGACCTAAAGTGTTCAACAAGCTTCCCGTAGAAATAAAATATGCGGGTAGTACCTCTTAATGTCTGAAAAAATTAAAATCGTTGCTCGTTACCCACTCATTTTATGACAGATTTATAACAGATAAGGACCCTTAACTTTATTACAATAACAACAGCACATTCACAATATATAATATTATACATACATATTATATATTAACAGTACCATGTACATTCCCTGTCCTCCCTGTCCTACACGATACTCCTCCCTGTCATAGGTACACGGTTGCAGAAAAATAATCAGATTAAGCAAACCAAGCGGCGCAACACTAAAGAATTTAATCGCAGTCTACCATAAATAAGCTGCGCCGGGGCGACGTCGCTCTTCAGAATAAGGCTGCTATTTATTTTTAAGCAACCCTTTTATACGGGAATTACGTTCATTAAGGGTTTTTATACTTTTCTATTTCGATAGTCCGCGGCAGATGGCGCTACCCTCATTGTTCAGATTAACCCTTCAAGGAGACAAAAAACTAAGCTCCTTAAGTAACGACGAAATAAAATTAGAAAACAATTAAAATAAGCTGTAAGAAGCTTTCTTTGATCTTTTGTATATTGCAATAGTTGTACACCTATGTGCCATGTGAAATGTCATGACTTTCAGTAACGGGTGCCATTTTGAGGGCCTTAACAGTTCTGTTTTCTTCCAGTAATTGATGTTCATCACTACATAGTATAAAACAAAGTCGCTTCCTGCTGTCTGTTTTTTGTTTTAGAGGAAGGTTTATGTATATGTATGTATGTATAAGGCGACTTCCTGATTTGTCGATGCGGAGGCAGTACGATATGAGAAAAGTGTCAAATGTCAGCGTCAGCTGACAGTCGACGCGATACCATTTTTACTACGCCCCTACATCAAGGCTGGAAACAGTGCTCGACCGACGGTCAGTGGGTACCGTCGGTCGGGCGTAGCTATCGCTGTACGAAAGCATACGTGCGTTCAGAGCGATCCTCACCGTCAGCTACCGACCATACGCGCCGACCGTCGGTCGCGCTCTGTTTCCAGCCATAGACTTGCATAGATATAGCTACGCCGACCGACGGTACACACTGACCGTCGGTGGAGCACTGTTTCCAGCCTTAAATGAGTGCTTCCTGACTGGCGCGGGATGCGCGGTAGCGGGACGATGCGAAGGCGGTACTGCTTCGCTTCCGCGCATGATATTACTACTGCGCAAACGTAATACTGACAGTATTATATCAAGTGGGAATCTTTGCGACGTCAGTAAGTTTACGTCAAAGAAGAAAATGTCACATATCGATCCCGCCCCGCTAAGTCAGGAAGTCGCCTAATTTACACCCGTGCGAACGCGTCGCTAGTATTTCAATATATTCGGGTACATTGTAGGGTCAGTGAGACACGATACTTTTCGGTTATAAAGAACGCACTTTTGAGCTCCTCCCATTTTAAAGTCGGTAACCTAATTCCAGGACGCGTCAAAAGTAAACGAACCTTTCTACCGGCGCATCCGTCTGCAGGTATTCGCTGCAATTGTACAAATATTCGCCGGATATCCTCCTGGGCTCAAGTTACATCGGATGTCATCCTGCCGGTTCGTATCCAAAGATTCGTCCTATAAAAAATAAGTAGATTTGTTACTACTGTAACGTGATGATCAGTTTTGTCAACTTGAGTTAGAATCTAGAAGAGAGAATCAAGTTTCTATTTCTAATACCAACTTAGTTACAGTCAGCAGCAGAAATAACTACGCGGGCGAAAATCCCAAAATCGTCGAAACAAGCTCTTTATGTCCATCAAGACGTGTGTAGATAATTTTGACCTCTTCGTACACGTAACTACTTATGCTGCTAAAAAACCGCACTATCCATTCCGTTTGTCTTCCATTAACTTATACTTTTTACCACGTTCTTTTGTTCTAGGGTCCCATCATTTTTCGCAGTATTTTTATACGACTTAAAACGTACCATAAATCTTACTTATAACTCTGATGTTTCCGGCTTTTATCGTAAGTCCGAATAACCGCCACTATTAGGCATGAGAGAGGTAAAAGTGTTTATTGTGAGAATAAGAAACGTTTACTCATGGATTTAGTCTCATATGGGAGATATTGCTCTGTAGCGGGTGTCGGTACGGGTCGGATATTGGATTTCCGCAAGGAAGTATCCTTTTCGGGCCAACTTTCTTCACGTGGGAATGTGAATGAAACAGTTTTTGTGCAAGTTTACTTCACGAGTCGAAAATTGCTGATTTGAGAGATGAAATACAATAGTACATTACTTAACAAGGGCGGTAAAACAAAGAATGTCTCAGATCGCAGGTATTTGACGCCCGAGCCGAAGGCAAGGGCGATAAATATGCGATCTGAGGCTTTCTTTATTACCGCCCGTGTTAAGTACAAAATTTTATGTCACCCCTTGGCCAGGAAGAGGGATTTCCCGCGCGCGGAGCGTGCGGTAATTGCCGCTTTATGGTCAGGTGTGACATAAAGCTTTTTTTTGCGAAGTAGGTGTGTCTAATGGAAGCCTCATTTACATGCAGACGCGAAAAAATCGCATACAAAATAAAATAAAATGAATAAAATGAACTTTATTCTGTAAGTAGGCCGCAATGGCACTTTTACAAGTCAAACCCTACTAGCGTTTCACGGAGGCCACTGCCGAGAAGAAACGCCGAAAGAAACTCGACAGTCAGCCATTTTCTCACAAAAATATGCTTATTACAATGATGATAATACTTAACCTACTTAAGATCAAGAAATCTAACACAAAAACAAAGAATAAAATGAGGAAAAAAACAGTTATGTACAATTCTGCAAGAAAACATTTCGAAACTGTATACCTAAGCATTATCAAATTCTATTTAGGTAAAAAAAAAAAAAAAAAATGGAATCCTTTAGACTATAAATTTAGTTATAAATCTTTTGATTTGTTTTCTTGCAAGAACTGTGTCAACTAGATAAGATTAAAAAAATACACATATATGAATCTTTACTCTATTTAAGTATCTGGTTTGGGCCATGCTTTTCTGTCTGTTAGATAGTCCTCAACCCTGTAATAAGCCTTCGACATCAATGATTTTTTCAAGTACTTTTTAAGAGCTGGAAAAGGTAAATTCAAAACTTCATCAGGTAACTTATTATAACAACGGACACATTGACCTACAAAAGATTTGTATACTTTACAAGTCTTAGTGGTGTGATAGATCTATTGAATTCATTTTGTCTCGTTGCATGCGATATTTGCACGTGTGTAACTGTAAACGGGATTTTAAGTAAGTACTTACCGTGTCCTGTCTAGATCAAAAACAACCTTTCAAAATCATATGTTCCAATAAACAACGTACCTATTTACGTATGCACGTTCAGTGTAAAAAATTCAGTGTCGGTTTTAAAGCCATGCACAAATGGAGGTATTCGACAATATAATAAAATACATGCATAATCAGTTCAACATTATGCTTTACGAAAATATTGAGGACTAATAAAATACAGTTAGTATCTGACCCCCTTATTCATAAACGTTCATCGAACCTATTTTAGCTAATATGCCGTTCATATTCGTTTGTTTTTATCTGTCACTTTGAAATTTGTGTTTAGGAGTGGGAAAGAAACAAAACAAATTTTAGTTAGCAGAGGTTTTATTTTTTACAAATAAGGGGGTTAGTATGTAAACTTAAAGTTCCAATCTCAAAATAACATGGTTCAAAAATGGATGCTCCGCATCATGTGCCGAAACGTTAAATGATGTAATCACTGTGCAATATTCATATTAAACCATGATTTTTATCGATTTGTGATGACTAATCCTAGCAGCTGCTTACTTCTATTTATAGGCGATGGGCACCTTCATCCGATTAGTTAATGCGCGTAAATCATTTCTGGTTAGCTCTGCTCACCCCTTTTCATTACCCGCCGTGATTTACATCTCTAAGGGTAGCTTGTTACGTTATTTAGAAGCTTTTTAACGCTCTCGTTTGCTTTGATGTTGATAAAATCATACGTGTAGTTTTAAGTTTAATACGAATTCATTTAATGCTGTTGATAGAAATCATGACGATATAGTTAATGTTTACGGATACGATTTTTTTTAAGTTTTCGAGAAAAAATACCTAAACATGTTGATATTTATTCATAAGAAGGTGAGTAGTTAGTCTAAATTTTGGTTTTTCAAGTACCGAAGGTAGGTGTTTTTCTCAAATTAAATTAAAATCTAAAAGGGTCATTATTAATTAAATGTAGCCATATCGCTGGATTTTTTCTAACATAACTCCTTCCTATTACTTTCTCTACTCTCCCAAATTTCTCAATGGAGCCGTCCCGTGGGAGAGTAAAGAGCAAACAAACGGTGTTGTCGCAGCATATCTCCGAGATGGATCACCACGGGGTCAACACCCTTTTGACAGATTGATCGCTCAGCTGACATTCGTGAATCTCCGGTCATAGCTTGATTGATTGATGAGCCGATGTAAATGATATAGTAATGATATTGTAGTCTAGTCTGTGCATATAACCTAACTTGGATTGAGCCCGCCTGTCATTTATTTGGAATGGAACTCACACGTCTAATGGTGCATGCCACAAGTCACACAGTTTATTAAATACATTACCTCTGCAAAATATACACGGAAAACACTCGAAATACAATGACATGCATATTAAGAGCCAAAATATTGTACGCCAAATTATGGCAGATTGTGATGTAACTAAATACTAACCCAACCACCATTTATAACCACTCACACTCAAACAATAAATTATTTTTATTTGTATTTGTAATAAAGAAAATACATTTTATCGTTGAATCCGCATTTATTAAACCACAAACTGAAGATAAAGTTCCATAAACACCACCCCGTACCTGTATCAAGGCATATAGGTATGGGTACATGTATCCTGGGTATTGAATCTGCACCCTCGCAGTGCAGACCACCTGTTGTCGATCTGATTTGAAGGGCTTGTGTATAAGGACTATAGAAATGCTTGGAGATGGTCCAGTATTTCAAGTTTTGGCTTGTTTTAATTATAAATTGTAAAATGGAACTACATTTAGAAAATCGCCATAAAACCGCCACGCACGATGCGCGAACGAACCAACGTCAGCCTAGCTAATGTGTACCTATGTAGCATTCGTCCTTTAGTAGCAATGTGAGTGCAAGTGGGACGAATGCTGTATGTCCGACATAAACGTGATTAGGTATGCTATTAGCTAGGCATGTTTCACTAAACGCTGACAGAATTCGCAATTGCTAAACAAACATATAAATTTTACTATAACTTTAAAAAATGAGGCAAGTCCTTAATTCATCGTATGTATGTATGTTATTTATGCCTTTTAAACATCATATGAGTATCAATCCTATTCTTGTGAGGGTATAGTTAATATTTGATAATAGAACCCTCGAGGAAACGAAAAATCTCATCAACTTTTACCTTTAGGTATAGATAGAGATTTACCCCCTTATTCATAAAACTTAACAAACCTCTGCTAACTAAAAGGTTGTTTGTCCCTTTCTCACAAACGTAAATGGCAAAGTGACAGATAAGGACAAACGAACTTTAGCGGCTTGTTAACTAATATAGGTTTATTGGACGTTTATGAATAAGGGGGTTAGTTTTTTTTTATTTGTTCTTGGAAATTATGATAGGATGTTTATTTAAATGGTTCTTCTACGAATCTACATGTAACAAAATATTATAACTGGGATACAAATGTTCATTGAAGTTAGTCCTAAATAGTTATTCATAAATATTTTTTATTGCACCATAAGAGAGTGATTAACACAAATAATCTTTAAAAACTAGTAGGTAACAACAGGCGGTCTTATCGCTATAGAGCGTTCTCTTCCAGACAACCTTTTGGGTAGCTTTGGGGGCTTGGGTTGGTGGGCTTTTGTTATTAATACCTATATAATTTCAAACCTTTTGACTTGTCGGCCTTGTGTGGCATTGATATAGAATAGGCTCATATGTATATAATTATAATTATGCATGTCAGATTTAAAAGTGTAAGTGTATTCAGAGAATAATGGTAATTAAGGAAACGTGACAGCGACGTGCGACTTACCAAAACCGAGTATTCATCAAGTCCAAATGGAAATAAAACGATGCCTTCTCAGGGGATGTTCTTTAATAAGAACGGGGGGGAAGGTGAGGGATGCACTGTTTCCGCCGAACGGGTTGCCAGACACATGCGCCACAGATTTCCGGTAAGACGTTCCAAATCCGAAAACACCTGGCCGAAAACAATCAAAAAGACTCCACTTTTTACAACAACCCTTCCGAATTCGAATTTCAGTTCCCCCTTCATTTTTTTTAACTCTTTAATTTCTTGTCTATGCTTCAGTGCGTTCCATTTCTCGCAGAAGGTTTTAATAACTTCTGACCCCATTTCTTCTCTATAGTTGAAGGCCTTCGATGTTTTTTACGGGTAAGATGGTTATCGGGTTAGTGTTTCGCAGTTGCATGTTTTTTGGTGTGCATATGGCAGATTATTTTAGTTATTTTCGGTTTAGCATGTGCGGACGCCATTCGCGACAGACGGTGATGTCACTCCTTTATTTTTGATTATTAGTCGGAAAGGGGTAATGTTCTTGTCTAACGGTTCAGAAATTTACGTTTCGTTCCAATTATAGACAGTGACTCCCTGTTTTTTCTAGAAAAAAGTGTCTGCTGTTATAAAAATAACCCATAGACAACTACAATATCTTGTAAAATTAGAATAGGATGGCCGCTATAAGTGGCTTAGTTACTCGTATCACGATCAACATAAACAAACAAAAAAATGGGTAAGTAGGTAACTTTTCCTAAATTATAAACATTCATCAAACCTGTTTTAGCCAAAATGCCGTTAATATTCGTTTGTCTTTATCTGTCACATTGACATTTGTGTTTGTGAGAAAAAGACAATATACATTTTAGTTAGCACAGGTTTGTTGTTTCTTATGATAATACCTATATGAGTACATACGGTCTACACCTTAAAACCTACAAAATAATCATGTATCTATAATGAAAGGATACCAAGAAAAAAATACGGAACCCTAATGAACAGGAAATCGACACAAAAGGTACCCATTTTATTGATTTTAAAATCATAAAATCAAAGAGCTATTTTTAGGGTTCCGTACCGAAACGGTAAAATGGGACCCTATTACTAAGACTCCGCTGTCCGTCCGTCTGTATGTCCGTCGGTCACCAGGCTGTATCTCATGCACCGTGATAGATAGACAGTTGAAATTTTCACAGATGATGTATTTCTGTTGCCGCTATAACAACAAACTATACTAAAAAAAACTATAAAATAAATATTTGAGGGGGCTCCCATACAACAGACATGATTTTTTGCCGTTTTTATAGATAATGGTACGGAACCTTTCGTGCGCGAGTCCGATTCGCACTTGGCCGGTTTTTATTTCACATAGTTTTGACCTTAATTTCAATATTTAGAGTTTAGACTAACAGAATATCCAACGCAAATACGGCCAACAAATCTAAAACGTATGTATGCATAGAAATTGAAGTAAGAATAGCATTTATAGTTAATCTGACTTAGACAGATGGCTAATGGAGAGGTGAAAGTGTTCGGGCACTTTGACCCGATCTTCTGCAAACAGGTATACCGACCAATACCTACCTACTCGACACTTCCTGACGCATCTTCGAGCTATGAGGAAGTTGTACAGTTAATTAGATGGTATCTTAGGTAACGTGTGCTTGAATAATAAGTATGCGCTGTAAATATCATGCCGTTGCTTTAATATGTGCACGCTTAGTGTTTATCGTGAATACTACGAGTTAAAATATTAAACTACCCCTTTTCTGTGTGATATGATTTTTACAGAACACAGGTCCCATAAAGTAGAGCTAGCTGCATCAATTGTCCTTTATGAGATCTATTATGTAACTCATCACAATAGTCACATGAATTTATTACATTAAATATTATTCTTATACCGAGCAAACAAATTCTGACCGGAGAGATACTCAGACATTTTCACCGTGATAAAAGAAAACCCTGTCACAAATCGACTTTTTGCATATTTTCGTAGAAAAAAATACTAGCGAGGGTTGTTAAGCCCTAACTAAATCCCATAAAAGTTTAACAGTGCACTTTGTGGTTGTTGGCAACATTAAAATCCGAGACAAACAGTAACAAGACAGAAAAGCTGAAGGTTCATTATCATACGCGCCGTTCTGAAGATGTTCGAATTTAGGTAGTCTAACCACCAAGTTGTTTTTATTTACAACATTAACATTCCATATTTTTGCATCGATTATTTATTTAGTGTGCATATCAATCACGATCACGATACACATACCATCACTCACGGGTAATTTTCAAATGATTTCGAAAACGGCGTATACGCCTTGACTTTCTGCCCAACATGGGTTCTTGTTTGTCAAAATGTACTAAACAGTTACGCGGCCTGCGACCGGCGCGCGCGTTGCCATGGCCAGTGCTGCGCTTTGATCCCACCGATGGTAATTGATCAGTTCCATTTTGATGAAACTATCTGTACCTATAAAACTGCGCCATGACTAACTGCTGAATAACTGATAGCAAAGTTCCGTTTGGACCCTTCGGTACGGAACCCTATTGTAACTATTATTTTATTTATATTCATAAATACTTAAGTGGTAGGTATATAGCAAATTTCGCCAAACTGAGGACTTAAAAGGCACGACCAATTCTTAATACTTAGGCGACTTCCTGATTTGTCGGTGCGGAGGCAGTACGATATGAGAAAAGTGTCAAATGTCAGTATCAGCTGTCAGTCGACTCGGTATCATTTTTTACTACGCCCCTACATTTAAATGAGTGCTTCCTGACAATCCTGACTGGCGCGGGATGCGTGGTAGCGGGACGATGCGAAGGCGGTACTGCTCCGCTTCTGCGCATGATATTACTTCTGCGCAAACGTAATACTGACAGTATTATGTCAAGTAAGAATCTTTGCGACGTCAGTAAGTTTACGTCAAAGAAGAAAATGTCACATATCGATCCCGCCCCGCCAAGTCAGGAAGTCGCCTTACATGTTGATAATAAATTCTCACCACAGTATTTACAATAAACTTTATCATCAATATTATCAAAAAACACACAAACTATTTGTGTGGTCCCGTATAGCACGTGGTAAGAGCAGCTGTATTAAAAGGAAGTGCAGCCATTGCCGGTATTTTTTTTTCTCTAAACCAAGTGCACAGTCACAAGTATTCAGCCGGTGATTAGAACAAGTTGGATTCGAATTACGTAATGTAATGTGGATTTGCAGCTGGCTGGATTGTCTATGGATTTTGGTATTTAAATTAAATTTGTGACAGGTAAGTATGTTTCTTTTAAGGGCAGGTGTACACATTATTTTATTATAGGTACTTAATAAAATATTTATTAGAAATAATTATTTATTGCGGGTAAGGTAAAATGTATAAAATTACAATGATAGCATGCAAATGATAATGATAACTACTTACATGTTTGATAGGAGTTGTATCGTATTTATTCAACGTTTAATTTGGAAGAGATGACTTTTAGCGAAAAGAGACGCCCGTTGTCTGCTATATTTGTTTAAGTTTTATTTGATTTTGTTTTCTTTTTTGTATTCTTGAAGAAATCGTACAGTAAACAATCATAATTAAACCTCTACATGCAGCTGTGTTGTGTATCATAAAAAAAAATTAATGTGAAAAGGCCTTTAACTCTAGCTCTTTAAAATAACGTGGTAATAAACCCTCACACTACACCTCCTACATTGATATTAACCTACATAAAAGACGGAATTAGAAAAAAAAATCATTGAGCCAACCAGCACGTGTACCGGCACATGTGCATTAAAAAGAACTCCGATTGTAAAGGAAGAATCGGAAGTACCATATCTGAATGAGTTCCATACGTATTCGCTGTTTCGTTACTAAAGCAGCAGTAATCTCAAAAAAATCTCACTTGAGTTTCAACCCTGATATAACCCTGATAAGTTGAAAATTGTAGGTACGGTTTTATGTGACTTGAATCATTGGATAAGTATTTGAATTTCGAAAAACTGCCCCACCCCCGCACAAATTCATATCCGATCATTTTAATATGGACTATTCTCCTGTGAGCTTTATTTCAGTTTGGAATTAATAAGTATATCTTGCTAAGCATTCATAGGGGTCAAGAATAGTTGGTAGTAGGTACAGTTCATAAAGTTTATGAATGAAATTGCCAGTTCATAAAAAAAGTTATTCGAAAAAGATACGTGGTTAAATTTTATTACTATTACATTACGTATGTTTATTTATTTATTTATTTATTTAATTAAATATATTACACAGCATTACAGATTTAGGTACTTAATCTAATACACTGTGAAACGAAATATTACAGAAACAAAACAATACTAATGACAATAATCAACTACATAGGTACACTGGAAGGCCTATCATCCTTCATCTCATGTTTACGTAATTCTTAATTTGAGAACATTAAAATTTTTTTTTTTTCAGTTAAGCGAAGCGCGCCATGCGGGCCGGCTCGGATTCGCGTGCTCGAATGCCGCGCCCGGAGCACTGAAACCTATCAGAACCGCTAAAAAACGGAGCATATGCCCGGACAAGATACCGTAGCGCGCCCGAGCTGCCTTGATACTTGATGAATTTGCTAAGGTGTACACGCGGTATACACGACAGTCCAAGATGCGTGATGCGTGCTAGTTCTAGTTTTGGTCATAGTGTAAGTAGAAGTGACCAAAGGAAGACCCGTCGTCTTTTAGATGGAGCGAGATTTGTGAAAGTTTTAACTTACAAATACAAATGCGTTTATTTTTCTCTTTAACTGAGTTTCTTTTTGTTTTAACTTTTTTGAACAATCTCTGGAGTCTCACATAAGGTTGACAATTAAGGTCGACATTTAATCGGTTGTGACTGCCTAATATTGTGTAAAATAATTTTATATCGAGTATGTAAGGGATTATTAGCGAGTAGGTAACTTATTAGACATAGACATAGAAAATATTTATTAAACTTAGGTTATTAACTACTTAGGTTAAACTAATAATACGTTACTTTGCTAAATGCCATGCCTGATGCCACTAATCACAGATATTTAATTCATTATGTAGTATTTTTTTCGCAATACCGTCTTTGTACATTCCACACGATTAATTCATGTATCAAGACTATTGCAAACCAGATTGACAAACGACAGTCCCACATGTTTAGTTTTTACTAAAAAAATTGGGAAATATTTCGGAAATCCATTAAAAAGTTGACAATAAATCATAGCGCATCTGCCAGTAAAAGGCACTTTTGTGCTAGAAAACCGATTTCAAAACAATACCGGTTTTTACGGTTCGTTCGATGTGATTGATTCGCCGCTCGCGTGCAGTTTGGGAATGCATTGACATTGTTTTGCAATTGGAACATGTAAGATTTTAATTGGTGTTCCGTTTTTAAAACCGTTTATGTCTTAGTTAACGCGCTGTGTTGTAGTAAACGTTTTATAGTTAAAGAGTAACGGTTCATGTCAGAACCGTAACGCTTAATTCTTTATGGCATCGATAATCAAAGGCTTATTTATCATATAAGAATATTTGTTAGTATTTTCTTCTTGCTAGATCGAAAACTATGCAGCAAAAACAACGTAACTAATTAATTTTTCTACTCTCGCAATTGAATTTTGGATAAAATAAATTTTATCAGGACAACACCATAACATAATTAGTACCTATGGTACGTGCAAGGCATTTTTACTAGCGAGTTAAAAAAATCGCCAAAGTATCTTGACTATCGATGAGAATAAAGTCTGCAATCTACCTTTCTGGTTCAGTTAGAACCGTGTAATAGTACATTACTTAACAAGGGCGGTAAAACAAAGAATGTCTCAGATCGCAGGTATTTGACGCCCGAGCCGAAGGCAAGGGCGATAAATATGCGATCTGAGGCTTGCTTTATTACCGCCCGTGTTAAGTACAAAATTGTATGTCACCCCCTGGCCAGGAAGTGGGATTTCCCGCGCGCGGAGCGTGCGGTAATTGCCACTTTATGGCCAGGTGTGGCATAAAACCTATTAACAACACAATTACCAAAACACAAATAGGGTGAGTTTTTTTTAAGTTCTAAGACAACCAACAACGCCTGCGAAAAACGCCGTGCTGAAGTCGCCTTAACTATTTAAAATTACACGGTTGGCTTGTTCAGAGTACAACGAAATTGGGCAATTTACGCAATAAATTGATCAATTAGTGTAGAGGACAAATTATGCAATAAATCAAGAGATTATTATGGGTAAGGGACGGAGAACGGGAAGTCAATATCGGCCGATAGGTAATAGATGCGTATTGGGCAATTTTGGAAATTGGATTATATTCGAGTTTTGATGATTGTAGTGCGGCGTTGACTGTTTCGCGATTGTTTAATGTACCTAATCCTAGGTGCCAGCCAGGAGCCAATGCAGCCGAACGGTAACGCATGCGGCTTTCTATAGGTCCTAAGTTGGAATCCCGGCTCGTCCATACTACTGAGCTTTGGTAAAACTTTTGTGTTTCATTAAAAATACAATTTTATGTAAGCTACCTTGAGCTACCTATAAGGAGTTTTTAAAAAAGATTCCTATTTTCTTACCTAAACACGCTACCTTGCTCCCAAATAGCAATTTACTTATTTAACCGTGCAACGGTTAGTAGGTTCAACGTTTGAGACTCCACAATTACCTGTCAATTAGTAACGACAGTTTTCAGCGTTGTCAGCAGTGACTGGTTCGAATGACATCGTGGAAAAAACGAATCCCCTCTAACTGTTGTTTCAAGAGTTACCCGCAATGGTCATTATATCCTAGTTATACCGACTTACCTCAGCCTTCCCTGGCCTGTAAATTAAGATAACAAACTAAACGAGATGTACGGAATGTATGGACAAGGTCAACGAAAACTGTAATTGTGCTGGTTTATGTTTATTTTTAAGGTTCCCGGGCTTAAAATAAAAATAGCTATTTAATTTTAATGTATAAATAAGTACATAATATAGAAAAAATAAAATAACGTTCTTTTTTCCACGAGCAAGGTTATTGATGGTAGCAAAAACTGTCCAAACATCGTCCTTTTTTCTCATTATAAGTGAATCATTCCTTATTTTGCACAAATTTTTCACAGTAGGTAGGTGTTCTAAGGAATGCGTTGTCAGGCAAATTAGTGCGTGTCTCATCTGTAATGACGGCGCGCATTAAACCCCAGGCCGCGAACTGTTCCCGGTGCTGCACTTTTCCCCCGGTCCAGGTTTGGTTAGGTAATTTCTATACATATTCTTCATGGTCATTTAAGGCGCTGTAGATAGTGAAACTACAATTTTAGAAAATATTAATAAAATACTTTCATTCGCAGAACTTACAACTGCAATTTTTTTATGTTTATTTTCAGTCCATTACCTAGTTTTTGACTTCATCAGAAACACGATTGCTGAAAAAACCTCGATAGCTTTTTATTTTGAAAATTACCATTTTTACACATTAAACCAAATATTTCGATAACTATCATGAATATCAACACAAAATTTGCTTTATTTGATAGTTTTTTAGTAGATTTCAATTTGTGCTTCATAGATTTTTAATAAGTGATCCAGTATTCAAAAAAACAATCAAAATGTACTAAAAATACGCGCAGAGTTCCGTAGAGAGCGAGACGGTTAATTGCAAACTCACGCGTGTTAGAGCGGGTCATTTGCAATCGAATAACGGGGCCTTAAGAATAATCAATCGACAATTTATTTCACTTATTATAATTACTATTAATTATTTAATTAAAGCTTTTAAGCAGTTTATCCATAACATGTTTTAATTTGTACTGTGGTGGAAATAGGCACGGACGGAGTGACAAACATGTCTATAATTTTTGATTTACTTTTCACTGTCACATAATATTTGTTTATCGTATGGCAATTCTTTTCGAACCGTGAGATCTTTGAGAACACAGTACGGTTGCCAGTTTTTAACAGAATTATATATGTTATGTTTATTAATTTAAAGGGGGAGGACGTCCGCTCCGACGTATTTCTGGTGCAGAGGTTGTCCAAAGCTATCCATCGTGGTAATTTCGCTAGCGTTATGGACACTTTAGCACCGGGAACAGCAAGGGGCGGATTATATGAGTAATTCGTGTTCGAGTGTAAAATGTGTTTTGTGCAATAAAGATTTTACACCGAGAAAAAAATTATAGGAGACCTGCAATTAGTTTTTGATTTCCCCTCACTATAAGGTCTCCTAATAGTACGTTAATTCTGGTAGGTATCTCGTAAACTGCCTGGGAATAATTAAATTTCATAAAATATGTTTGTATGTAGCTGTTACCGCTTTTTATCTTTAAACGAGCACAAAGCACAATAACTTATAATTTGTACACGTCGTATCATCTCATACCACGTTTACAGCGAGGAAGGTAAGATCTAATACTTATATGAAAATTTAAAATTGTTTTATTATTATAAACCATACAAAATAGGTCGTCATCGTGAATCGCACAAATCACGTAGCGAGAGTATATTTCATCTTTCTACCAGACGCCTGTCAAACAAAAATGACTCTTAACTTCTTACATTTAAAGTCTTCGCACTGTTCTAGTAAACGAAATGGCACGTTCTTCAAACGCTTAACGGATTGCTGTGACATTTTTATTACGAAGAATTGTTTCTCACGTTAGTTCTGACGTCGGCATGCGTTTTTCTAAAAATTCTTCTTACAAGTATCACCACTCTTAATTCGTATGCACTTGAACAGTCTAATATCAATCTTAGCGCGTCTTGTTAGAGTTTGAAATCGCTATCAGGTGCGAGACTGCTTCTATTTTATTGCACTAC
Organism: Cenopis cana; assembly: GCA_951800055.1. NCBI lineage: Eukaryota > Metazoa > Arthropoda > Insecta > Lepidoptera > Tortricidae > Cenopis > Cenopis cana. Next base: position 10,365,606 of record OX637472.1, read on the forward strand.
ATACTTATTATAGGACTTATTACTGCAGCAGGAAAGTTTATAATGTTAATTTAAGATTGCTCCCATTGGATCGGTCGTTAGTGTAAATACGGCGAAGTTATGATATAAAAGCTATGGGAGATCGTTGATATTAATTAGTTGCACATATAATTAGACGACCTGGATTAGCGGGAACACGGGTTAACTGTTCGATGGTTTATACAATACATCGTTATAAACGAGTTATTTTGTGCATTTACTGCAACTACAACTTAATTTGTATTTTATTTTATACGTATATAAATAGGTACATCTAATGTAACGGCAACATAACAAGCTGAGAGAAGGAATCGATCTCCTCTTTTATATACAATTAACTAATCGAGGATGGTGTTTTAAGTATTTCTTTGTTAATGAATTTAAAACAAAAGGCTGCAACGATATAATTTATTCACATACATACATGTAACTTATAATTTTATTGTACAGTCGAAGAGTTTGAATGTTTGGCACGTTTGGACTCTATTACAATAGAAATAGAATTCAAAAGTGAAAAACATTCAAATCCCATGATTGTACCTAACTACCTATGTAGTTTGAAACGGGAATATCATTGTACAGTGTCCGTTACTCGGCTAAAAAGCTTTATGTGAAACTGTCAGTTACTTTTAAATATACTCGTATAATATCCAAATTGTATATTCCTTATTCAGTCATCACTCGCAATAAGCAAATAAAATAACAGAGTCATTATTTAAATCAATAATTAGTTGCCTCTTTTCTTTCAAACATACAATAGAGACTCAACACAGCATTTAAAGACATAATTTTGACGCAACATTAGATTCGTTACAATACCAATAAATTCCTTTCCAATAAAGCTCTGAGCCTCCCCGGTAACCTGATGACCTCTTAATATTGACATTCGGATGTTTATTCACAGACGAATTTTAGAACTCGTTGTATAAATTATTTGAAACACCAATGTACTTCAAAGTTCAGGCTTGAATACTTTGAATTGCCAATTCATAATTTCGAGCAAGCTCTCAGCAGTCTGATCGCACTTAACCAACTGAATTATTGAAGCCATTTCACGACTCAATTGAAGGAATGTTTCATACAGTTCCTTCTTATTTCGCCTTGCCGTTTAGCATGTTATTTTTATACTGGAAGACATTGAAACAACAAATTATTTACGTCCCATGCAAATCATTTTCAGGACAATCAATTATGGCAAAGGTGGCTTATTAGAAAGAAAGAAAATAGTATATTATAGCAAACACGTAAGTACCTACTTAGAAACGAGACTGAGTAAATTTAGCAGGTTACAAAATAACTTGGTTCCTTTTTTTCTTCCTGGCCATTAATATCCCCATCTTTATTTGGGGTCGGTCCTCCTGTTTAATACCAATGCGCCACTTAATGCGGTTAAAATAACTCGGTTCCAAACATCTGAATATCCAATTCAAAATATTAGTAGGATTTGCAGAAAGTAGGTTACCATATAAGTTATAACATATGATACTAAAGGAAGTGATTGCATTTTTTTTTCTTAAATATAATTTGATAATGCGTAGGTATACAGTTTCGACATGTTTTCTGGCAGAACTACGAGTACACATTGTACATACTTAACTACTTTTTTTCCCTCGTTTTATTCTTTGTTTTGTGTTGTTTTATATAGATACTCACTACTCAGATTTTTTATCTTAAGTAGGTTAAGTGTTATGTAATAAGCATATTTTTGGGAGAAAATTGCTGACTGTCGAGTTTCTTTCGTCGTTTCTTGTCGGCAGTGGCCTCTGAGAAACGCTAAGTAGTAGGGTTTGACTTGTAAAAGTGCTATTGCGGCCTACTTAATATAATAAAGTTCATTTTATACATTTTGATTAATTTTATAGCGAATAAAAAAGTATTATCTTATATCTTAGCAGCTTTTAACACGTTCCAACTATCTTACCAGAATAAGGCCTCCTTATATTGGACAGGCATCGGTTTGAAATTAGCTACGGATTAGCTTTACAATTAAACATTCGAGCTTCGCGCTTTCACCGTCGGTAAGATTACTCTATCACTGGATGTAACCTTCGTTTAGTTAAACCGTTGTTCTCGTCTCGTTGAGACTCTATAATTAATGGTTGTGAATGTGACTGCTTGTTTGACATATTGGCTGATTCAAGGGCAACTGGATTACACTTCAAATCTAAAATCGATTTGACCAACCAAAATAAATAAAATCGACTTGACTAACCAAAAATAAAGGATCTTCCAATATTACTCTAGATTTGGATATTTCAACATTTTAAATAGGTGTACGTGCTTAAATAGGGGTTTGGTAGAATAAATACTTATAAAAAATACTACTAAATACTTATAACTTTCTTTTTCATGTAGTTACGATTTCTGTACCCTTACCATGAGTTTGCAATGTTTGCATTACCGTACTCGCTAGCGACTGCGTAAACGATTTAGTATGACGATTCTTAGTTCTAATACGTCACCGCCAGAGGCGCTGTACTTTTGTCTATACTAAATCGTTTACGCAGTCGCTAGCGAGTACGGTAATGCAAACATTACAAACTCATGGTAAGGGTTCTCCTTTTGCTTAGGTATAACAGCTATTTATTTTAGGTTTATAATTATTCTTGTACCTTTTTGTACATGTTGCTGCATTTATCTAACATTACTCGCTTTTCCTCTCATCTACTCAACGGTTAACTGGAAGAGATCCCTTTAAAGCATAATTTTGCCTTTGTAGTTAACTTCTTTTTTTGTAAAATGTCTGTAAATTTCCTTTTTGTACAATAAAGAATTTTACTATTAAGTTACTACTAAAATCGGCGAATTATTCATAGTAACATATGAATACTTAAGGCGATATATCGATTGAAAGAGACACCCTTTGCTTTTCGCTCACGACAAAACGGGATGCAAATAATAGCTTTTTAGACAAATCTCGTTAAATATCTGACTGTGTGCAGGTTTATTAAATTTCCTCTTGTCAGTACCTAGATGAGGTAAAATACCACCATATTAACTTAATCGTGTCTTTTAATAATGCGTTGTTTTAGTAGGATGAGGAAAAAAAGGAAAATATAGACTCGACTTTGGATTTATTTTCTATCGAGAAAATTTTAAGCAATCATGTTTCGCTATTGTCACTACCACAATCATATAGTCAAGAATCATATATCTGCAAATCAGCCCCTACTGTTTGCTAGTCTGGGCAGGACAGCGTTTCAAAGTCTCCAAATTTCTCAGTGTAGCGCCTTAAGTGACAGAAAAAATAGTAACTAAAAATGTTGATTGGAATTCAGTGCATATGGATATTATTACCAAATTAAAAGGCCGTAAAATCAGCATAGTCTTACTGATTACAATCTGAGCCATTTAAATGGCATGGCAGATGCTACTGAAATGAAACATAAAACCTTGCGCATTCGAGATTTACTACTATAATAGTGGATACTATAAAATACGCTAAGTAAACAATCCAATAAAAAACGTAAATTCATCGGCAATATGTCTTCTTGTATTATTAAAAGTCACTCCACGTAAGATATTTCACCAACAAAGGAAATTTATACATCGAGCATAACGGAATCAAATCCGTAAAAATATGGTATTAGGCATTCATCGGATTAACGACTTGTACAGTATAGGCTGCGAAGTCATCGGTCGTGAATCGTGACTAAACGTTAGTTATTATATGCATTATGTCTTTGAGAACAAGGTTGATAATGTATTTCGACTTATTCGCTCGCATAATACTCCTGCAATTGTATCGTAGGGGGACTTGTAAGACCAACTTTTCAGTTATCAATCAAGCTTTTGAACTCATTGTGTAACGAGAACCAAAAGTTAAATGTGTTATTTATGGTCATTTCAAATATTACAATGCTTGCAGGACGCAGGACCCCTCCTGTTGATTGACAGCGATTTCTCTCTTTATGGGATATAATTTTTATTTAGCTATCACATAAAAATCCTGACAACCTAAAACCGCTTAGGTACCTATTTGCAAGCTGAAATACTAATTTCACATCAAAGCGCGCACTGTATTGTTTTGATGCGCATGCGCAGTGCGCACTCAGTATTTTTTGATTAGGTTTCGATTTAGTTTTAATATGAATGAACCGAGTAAAAAATGTAAAGACACATTGGAAAGGGAAAAGCGCATTTAATGTAGGTAAGTATAGGCGGTAAAAATAAATTATTTTAAATTGTCAAATCGCATTATGGGTTTACAATTACAACTACGCTGACAAAGTGTACCTTTGCTTGAAAAGTGTAAGTACCTGGTATGAAATCAGAAGGCAACAGGTGACTTTGTAGTTTGTAGCAGATGCGTAAGGAGCGTGATACCGGCGCAGGTTCTCGTGCTGCTTACATATATGCCTTGTTAATATAATGATCTTTGCTGCCATCTCAAGAAAACGAAAACTCCTTTGTTTTTTGTTTAATTCGGTAAACTGAACAAACGTCGCCATTTTGGGGACATCAGACAGTTTAACTATACCTATTGTTGTATCAGAGAGATTATACCGAAACAGATTTTTTATTTTGGAACAATACTACTTTTCTCAGGTCAGTTACCTCCATTAGAGGTAATGTTATGCCCACGAATAGGCAATGTTACCTACGCCTATCATAAAATTGTGGTTAATCCACCTGATAGTTGCATTGAGACATGCTTCTATCATATCTCTCCACAACAACATCGTATTTACAATAACAGATACTTTAGGCGACCTACATGTGCCTTTGTCTGCCATGCGGTCTATCTATACCGGGTTGATCGTAACATGATTGATTGACCATTACAAAATAGTCTTTAGTGTACAGACATAAGCACTAAAATGTTAATCCTGAGTTTTACGTAGCTTAGTCTAGACACACAACGTATAATTAGAGTCTGCAGTGACAGATGGCAAAAACTAAGAATTAAATGTTTTGATCTAATCGCTGGATCATGCGCACGACTTTATTAGACTGTTTTAAGTGCCAAGTAATATTTGAGAACTTTTCGCGAAAAAATCTTACGACAAGACAATAATAGAAATACAATCATAAATAATATTAGGTTTCAGTACATTATAAATGATTGTGTAATAAGCATTGTTAATCATTGAAAGCTTTTGTTTCGCTCAAAAATGCTTTAATTTCGCAATAGCCGCCATTACAGTCTTAATCTTCCTCTACTCTAGAAGGTATCTTGTGCTTTTGATTCCATGTAGGTAATAGATTGGTAAAGTTGTAATGAGTCTTTTATGAGTAAACATCTGGAGAGTGGTCTATAGGAGATCTGGAACGGCGTTTCAACGACAACGCCAAGTAGCGGCACCCGTACCTCTCGTTGCCATTCATGTCCTGTACCAATGATAAATAAACATATAAGATATTCAAAATTGAAGAACTCAGTGACATGATCTGTCTTAAGAGCGGCGTCGCTCGTCATTATGAATGCACGGCTATGATTATTGTCAGTATCGTCATTTGACAACATCCAGCCGGCTGGACGTTATCTATTGACCGTCTTTTTGTATTTTGTTTATGAGAAATGTTTGGACTATTCAGTTCAGCGCCACCGAGGTATCTCCTTAGTAGTTTGTGCCACCGAGGCGTGAAGGGTTAAGTTGTGTACTAGAAATAAAATATGTAGTATTATTATTGTGGTTCATTCAAGTCAAATGAATTATTTATTTATTTTATTTGGGGCGTCATCAGCATTACAAAATAAAGATACCATACTTTTCTAAAACAATAGCCAATGACAGATGTTCACAAAAAAACTATTAACAAAGCTAACTTAGTAACAAAAAAAAATAAACGATAAACGTGTGATCTATGTTGATCGGTTTTTGGTTCCTGTTAGTTAATAAAAGTGACTTATGATGAGAAAATGTAGCTCTAGGTATTCCCGAGTGGTAAAAATAAAACCCGGAATAAACACGTGGTACAGTACACTGCAACGTCAAAACACTAAACAAATCAGGATAATGCACATTTAACAAAAATCAATCCCATTATTTCAACAATATTTTAATTTAGCATTCCAAAAGTAGGTAACCAATTCGCCGTATTATTCAACCGTGCACACAAATTGAGAGAAGAATTAAATCATTTTCATTATTTCGAGATGTAACGCCCCTCTATCAATGTTATGACAATTTATACTTAATTACATGTTTGACTTTAACATGTGATTCTGGGGAATTTTAAAAATATCTTGACGTTTATCCAATACTAGCACAAAAATAATTGACCTATCCCTTGACGCCCGATTACGAGTAAATAGTGACCGTTAAATTATGTTGTCCTTTCAGAAGGTACTTAATGACTCTTAAGCTTAAGCCACACAGAGAGCGGGCGGGCGGTGGCGGCGCGGGCGCGGGCGGCAGCGGCGCGGGAGCCGCCTTTGGCGGCAGCCGCCACCGCCAAAAGCAGCTCCCGCGCCGCCGCCGCCCGCGCCCGCGCCGCCACCGCCCGCCCGCTCTCTGTGTGGCTTAAGCTTTAAGGTCAGTTAATTCCTTTTATTATTAGCAGGAAACACATGAGTCTAGCTTAAATATGAATGCATTTGATCCCCAAAAGACTGACAGTACTTATATTATATATATATATATTGTGGACAATCTTACACAAATCAACCTAGTCCAAAACTAAGCAAAACTTGTACTAGGGGTACTAAGCGACGATATATATATGTACTTATATAGATAAATAGCTACTTTAAGTAACTAGGTTGTACCGTAATTCCAGAAACATCTTTTGTCCTGATCAATAACATCAAATATTACTTTACATACTAAATGAAGACTTTATTCAAGTCATCGCCTTGCCAAATCAGTAACAAGCTGAACACACATGAGCACGTCGTAAACGTAAATCCTTCAGCGGCGCACGCGCCGTCCTTTTGTCCGAAGCGGTGACGTCACGGGCGACGTCAGCGCCCTCGTGTTGGTAAACAACGCAGCTGAAACAATCGACGAACAAACGGCGGGAGAATGTGGTGACGTACGTTTTATTGCCCTATGATCAACGGAATTTCTTCATACACCGGTTCAAAATAAACGGTCTACTGTAAATAACATAAATATTAAATGGAAATAGAATAAACAGTATACCGTAGGTCAGGAGTCTCCTGCCACCTTTCACAAAACAGTATTGTAGCTGCACACATGTTGGTCGGCCAATCTTATCTTTATCAGTTTAATATAAACATAGACATCAATACACGAACATCTGCCTGTCAAAACAGCTTTGTTCCCAATAAAGGTGTTTACACACAAAAGTGCATCCACAATACTAGACTGACACTATCTAATTGTTCCATCTTTTTATCCGTTTTGTGCACGATGCTGATTCAGACGTGACTGTCGTGAAGAGAAGTGTTAAATTACAAAATGCAAAAAAATTATCGTTTAAAAGTTTGCTAGAAAAACTGCAAGTTAAACTATTACTGAACATAATTATTATACCTAATCTTTGTTGCTCACCTCAATACCTGAAACAAATACAAAATATTACACTTAATCAACGATATAGGTATGCATATAAATTTATATAGTTATTAATAATAGGGGAGAGGGGGGCAGCTATCACTGGAGGCAGCTTAGAACAAATGCGTTCAAAGACGTATTTTTACTGCGATTATGGTCCAAATCCATTTTTTGGGCTCGCAACACTGACCCCCACAACTGTCATTTGACAGATTTGACGTTTGACAGAACATGAACGAACCAGTAACATATTTTGATTTCGATGTCATCCGTTAGCGGTTTTGCTCCCCGTGTCTAAGGATTTTCAAGCCGTATTTGAAGGAAGCGGTAATTGAAACTTAATTTATTCGATAGTATAATCTATTAGCTTTAGTGACGAAGAATAAACAATAAGAATTTGCAATTGTTTTGGAAGATATCGATGTTTATTTTTTTAAATAGGTGTTGGGGTAGTTTTGATAAAAAATTAGGAGGCAGTTTTGATTAGCAGTCTGTTCTAAACTACCCCGGCCATAAGGAATGTTCATATCTGCCCCGATATAAACTGACATGTAGGTAGGTACGTAAACTAAAATAATATCTTAGTTATTTTAGTAAACGCTCATAATGCATTTACCTGAATTAATTAGTTTTGTACTGATTATGTTTAGTCTTGTTTGGTATAATATTTATTAGAATTCTTTATATACAATATTACTATCTATAAAGGGGTTGGCAGGGTAAGGAAGGACGTTTGGCCCCTGTGAGGAATAGTGGAATTGGTAAATGTGAATTGTTTGTCGCCTCATAACTAGTAAGTAAGTTTTTTAATAGGGTAGTTTTGAACAATAGTGTGTGCAAAACTGCCTCAAGGGGGCAGCTTTAGTAGGATTTCAATACTTTTCAAAGGTACCCCTCCTGAGGCACCTTTGAACACTACAAAAAACATTTCTGTACAAAACTACCCCCTCTTAGTTAGAACTGCAAATTATACGTGTAAAATGTTAATACAACCATTTCTAGTGACTAACTGTACAAGTACAGGTAAAAAAAACACGTATATCTCAACATTGTTGCCTTATAACTCAATATTTCAAATCTGCCCCAAGTAAATTCAAAGCTACCACCGCTAGGGGCAGTATTGAACATTATTCCTTGAGTTGCATAATTCTGAATTGTACCTTTGTCTTTAGCTTTAGACATGTGCAAATGCATTAATTACATAGGTTAATAACATACGTTGTTGTGTAGAGGCTTAAAACTGGTTTTTATGGTTAATATTTTGAAATACGTCAATCAGTGTAAAAAATGTACCAGGCTGCCCCCCTCTCCCCTAATGACAATGTTCTCAATAGTAATAATGACGTAATTTTTTTTATTTTATGAATAAATGAGTATGAGTATGAGTAATATAAGATGAGCAAAAAATATTTGCATTTAAATAAGTAAAAGATAGAGAGATACAAACCAAAGTCCACAGCCATGTAAGTATTAGGTAAGTCACACAAAGCCCAAGACAAAAAGTAGATATATATTGTCTATTGTCTTACAGCAATACTTAAACAGAATAAACTGTAGTGTAGAAATAGATACTTAAATCCCTTACTGAAGTCAACACAATACGATTATTGTCAGTATGTTGTACCGACGCATTTCAACTATAGTTACCTACCGACGACAGACAATTTTTATTAAAATCTGATGATATAATGAATGACTTATGTTCTCGCCATTACGCCCTGATATTACAATTTGGTTCACACTGGGTGCTGATTTGGACATCAATGGTTGCCAATCACTCCATTTGTAATCGCTTGCATTTTATAATTATTAGGTTAACCGAAGCCCCTTTTTATAATAGCACTGTTCGATCAGACGTGATCTCACCTCACACTGGTGGACGTTACGCCTAACGCACAAAACATTTTTTAATTAATTCAATATAAACGCTGCACAATCGGAGTATGGAAATTATGGGTAGAGCCTCCTATTAGACGTTGTATTGATGTGTAAGGATAAGGATCTGTGTATTGCACCTATATGCTCGCTTACGTCAGATGAGAGCCGAAACACACTTGAGGGGCGTTCAGTTTCAAAGTATTTTAATCTGAGTTGTATATCTATGATTTTTAGGATTAAAAGAGAAGTTTGCGTCGGCAGATTTAGGTACTAGCGCTATGAGTATTGAATACCTAACCTACACGGCTTTGCGATTTTCGTTTTTGTTTTTTTTTCTAATTTTCCGATCTAATCTTAGCTTACAAAATGCTGTAGTCGTCCACTGCTGGACATAGGCCTTCCCCAATTTTCCGATCTAATCTTAGCTTACAAAATGATGCGTTAGGTAAGTAGGGTCGATAGGTCAATTTGCGATCAGCTAATTTAATGCGTCGGTTAACGACCACTTGGATAAGTTGATGAACTGAAAGTATATCTTGCTCTTTATCAAGTAATGGATTTCCATTCAATAGCTCCCAAATAAAATGCACACAACTTAATGTTTTTTTGGGGTCTATAAAAATACAAAACCGACGAGGTTCTGTGGGTCGCAAACTAACGATGACGCTGGTTGCGTAACCGGCCTTACAACCCTATTTACGTATGAAATAGATGGTAGTTTACCATGGCTAAAAATGTGCAATTATTCCCCGAAGAAATACCTGATGCAAATGCAGGAATTCATATTCAAAAACAAAACAAACTGACGCGTCAAAGAGACAATTCTCGTATCCGCTTGTCACTGAACTAAGAACTATACAGGTATGCGAAATATTCTACTGATTATCCATTGTTCAACGCACCACCATACTGAGAGGTATATAACGGTGGACATCATTTTCATAGCTAACTTTAATGAATTACTTGTTTCACAACTACTTATGGTTTTCTGAGGCGATTTGCTGTTTACGTTGATATTCAACAGAATAATAAAGCAGCACAAAATGATGAATATGTTTTCCCACAGACAGAAGTAAAAATAACGTGAGGACCACAAATAAGGGATAATATATATACTTGTCCATTTACGATAGCCCTAAAGACGACCATAAGAAAGACTAATAATTTCGAAATTCTTTGACTTATGTCGCCGTGTTATTAACCTTAATCTGATAAATTAAAATATAAACGTTGTTTTAGACATCGGTCATGCGCTGGTCGAACTTACAGACAAAGGGTTCCGGACGGTACCACGAAGCATAAATATCCAAAAACACATATCTTGTACTGTACAGACAGCATCAAAAGTAGCGCCACATATGAAGAGGTCAAAAGTTCTTATTCCTTTGTAATAAAGACTTTTGACGTCGTCATATTATGTGGCGCTACTTTTAATGCTGCCTGTACCTACAGTCTCCATAGAAAAACATGTTTAATTTTAAATTACCTGGTAAATCTAGGTGTATTTTATTTCATCATCATCATCATCATTATCATCCTCAGCCTGTATTCGTCCACTGCTGGACATAGGCCTTCCCCAATTCGCGCCACCACACCCGGTCCTCAGCTCTCCGCATCCAACCGCTTCCCGCCACTCTCTTCAGGTCGTCGGTCCACCTGGCATTTTATTTATTGTTTGTTAAATGTGTTCCTTCTTTCCAAATGGGTTCCAAAAACAGATTGTGAAACTTTATAATACTTATCGAAATATAGTAGTAGTAGGTACGAAACAATTAAAATGCTTTGTGCACAGCATTTAGGTAGTTAATTCTACTAATTAACACTCATTATAGAACTAAATCCGATGCAGTGAGCTCACGTACGATTAGGGGTTGGTGGAGGGGGATGAGCTAAAAATCACGACATCCTTCTAGTGTATAACGCCTCACGTAATTAATGGACGTCCTCCAATATGAATGTTTATTCAAATTTCGCATGAAGATCCGGCGAAGAGCACGACTAGCAATCGAGCAAGATATAATATTCATGTTAGTTATTCTTTATTTATTTATTTATATTCTTTTTCCGGTGTTTCGTGTTACACACCGTGAACTCACTCGACGGTTCTATCGGAAGACCAGCGCTGGCGATTGCCCGTATTATGCTGAGACGGAACCGCTTCGTGACAACACAACTTTCCAGTTCCTGTTTATTTTTATTTTTGCTGTGTTATTTGTTAGTTGTTTTTGTCCCGAATAAATATTTCTTATTCTTATAAAAAATTGGGTGCTATAGGTAAGCGCCTTAACGCTTATTCGAATAATTACGCAGGTACAGATATTTAGTCCGTACCTACTGAAGACGAATTAACATCTCTTTGCACACTGTGGGACTCTCATTATTGTTTCTACACATCGTGGACATGTTAGCGCGCCACGTAACATAATTAAATTTAACGCCTTCGCACATGTATTGAGTCCTTTATAGTGTGTCGTACATCGGCTCATTAACAATGTTAGGTAACAAGCGAGGTAATAGGTTGTGCTCAAGTAGTGATCATTGAAAGCTCTCACAATCGTATTTATTACTCGTAAGCTTTCAAGAAAGTTTTACGTTTGCGGTCATAAAATATACGCATGGCGTAGTGACATACGCCATGTTTATTTTATAACAAGCTTATTACCTTGACTTCTCCCGTAAAAAGAACATTGACCCTTCGGTTACGGAACCCTAAAAACGGTTGATAGATTTAATCGTTATTTGTTATACAAGGGTGCAAAGTTGTATTTTAACCGCGAGTGTGGAATTGAAACACGAGCAGCTAGAAGTAGACAAAGTGTTTGGCGAATGTGTAGGTATTATAAAAAAATACTGAAGTATTATATGGTTATATATTGGTTGTTACATTAGGGGCAGAGTTAATGTCCGTTTCCTCGTGGCGGGTGGGGGGTGGGGGACATTCCCATAAGGCACGTCGTTAGCCGGGGCAGCCGCCAGAACGACTTGTAGGAAGTCGGCGCTTATAGCTGCGGCCGCTCACACGAGAGCAGAGCGGACATTTCCATGTTGGGTTTTGTAAGTTATATTATACCTTTTACCACTGATGCCAGCAGGGACCACCACTAATTGTAGTTAGGTACTGATGGTTACCCTTACCCAGATACCAGATACCAGAAGTTTCTTCGCTCGATAAAAAATGGAACCAAACGTTCCACAAACCGATAGGTCCAGATCCTATCTACTTGCAGTAAATGTTTAAATTATTTTCATAGAAAAACTGATAGATGTAAGTAACTGCTTAATCTCATACCGCTAGAGTGACGACGTCCTAAAATATTTATTCACGCCCCATAAGGTATTAAATATTAACCTAGTCAAGTAGTCACTACCATCAAGATGCGAAGATAAGGGGGAAATTTATCTTCTTATTTCATTCATATTAATGGCCAACATCTTTCATTTATGACTCATTAAAAATCCTCACCTATTAAAGCTTTTACAGATAGCAGGACATTTCCGTAACTTTAACTTTTCGAGCGGCAAACTCGGCGGTAACTTTCCGTTTGAAATGATGACAGTTACTATGTTCTAAAGCGCGTTCCAAAAGTTACGTTCGTTGTAATTATGTTATGATGAGTAGTTGGTTGATATCAGCTGGGGACTATAATGGTCGCACATTAGCGTGATAAACAACCAGATAAAACATCTGTCACTTTCTGATGCTTTATCTTGTCGTTTATTTCGCTATCGCGTGACCATAAGGGATCGTCCTAATACAAACGTGACTACGCGATGATCGCGCGATCGCGCGACTTTTACTTAGAATATTTACTAGTAAAAATCGCTAGTTCGATACTCGCGTAGTCGCGTTTTTTTTAGGACGATCCCTTTAGGACACCTATTCGAGTTCAATATATTCGCGAATTTCACTCGCGCGATCGCGCGATCATCGCGTAGTCGCGTTGTATTAGGACGATCCCTAATACGAGGCCTGGTCGATACGTCCGCTGTGCTCGCAAGTCAGCGCGGTCACGCGGCGCGCGCTTCATGCCGCATGGAAACCCCAAGACGTACTGCACCATGACTCGGCTCTCGCCTCTCGTCCTCGGCCTCCGATCTGTTTGTAGTGTCTGGACAGAAGGACCTAACTGCCAGGCAATTTATACGGAAACGCAACCCTTTCCGAATAAAAAGATGTGATGTATGACTAAAATCTACCATGATTTTTTTTACTTAGTAGGTTTGCTTGTAGCTCCGAGAGCTGTAGAGGCTTGAGTCATATTTTTTACTTTTCCAACCCCCAAGACCGCCATTTTGTGAAAAATCGATTAAAATATTTCATACATATATGGAACTTGGGGGCTGATTTTTGAGTGTTGAACGCTCGACTTTTCTTTTCACTCGAGATCTGTAAAAAAACTATGATGTTTTGACAGATGTCGAGTGAAAAGTCGAGCGTGCGACACTCAAAAATCGGCCCCCTGCTCACAAAATTTCACGAGAATCGGTTGAGAAAAGCGATCCGTAGAGGAAAACGGCCGGACATCCGGACAGCCATACGAAAGCATTTTTGCCCATGCTGAATGAAACGGAGACGCTTCGCTCGCGCTGCACGCTCGCTCGCTCGTGCGCTCGTGAGTTTCCTACACTACATACATAAATAACAAAATAAAAGCTATTTTTGGTTTTGTATCCACTGCGAGACGCAAAGGAGGGTAATGTGTTTATTTTAGATTACAAAAATCGTGCATTATCTTATCTGTCATGCGATCTCCTCAAGGAAACCATTCTTCATACGGGAAAATATGCGGCATGCTCTCTTTGGAACGTAATAAGTTAGGGACTGAAATAAGATAAACTAGTATAATATTCTCCTTAGATATCCTTTGGAAAGGTGGGCAAAATGACCTTAAGAATTCTATTACATTACCAGGCAGTAAACGACCCTACGAGTGCGAGCAATTAATTTGGGATCCTTTAAGGTGGACCGTCCTGTCAAACTGTATAAAAATCCGAAAAACGAAATGGGGCACAAATTAAAGAGGGTCTACAAAAACATAAAAAAACTGAGGCAATTGGATTAATCTCAGAATATTTAACTCCGTAAATGTTTAATTTCCCTAAACACTCCCTTTTCATATGCATTTGACATTAAAGTACTCATAGTAGGTACCTAATGTACAGTTAGCATCTTAAACATACACCTTTCGACCTTGAAGACCACTTAAGCCCAGTGGGTAGTGACCCTGCCTACATAACTGGAGATGACCTGGAGGTCCCGGGTTCGAATCCCAGTCAGGGCATTTATATGGGTGATGAACATAAACATTTGTTCCTGAGTGTGGGTTATTATATCTCTATGTATTTATATAGGTACATAAAATAAATGTATATATATGATACAAATGTCTATATAAGTTCTAGAATGTATATATGTTTACAGCTGTGTAAGTGAGTTCTCAAGAACGGGCGTGAATTAATCGAATGACTGACATAAAGTACATCTATGTTATGTACAGTCAACCAATTTGATTTCTGGGCCACTTCGTACCTTGTCACAGTGAAAATCTATCTGAAAGCCGCTAGAGATCTCATATAAATGTCACTGTGACAAGGTACGAAGTGGTCCAGAAATCAAATTAGTTGCCTGTATGTTGTATGGGTATTATGTAACTAATACATGTGACACTTGACACAAGTTATTATTGGGACACTCCTTAAATTGATATATGTGACACTTAAACTGAATGTTATAGGTATAAAGAAAATGATACTAACTTAATTTAGTAACGGTTCCATTACCTAAATTTAAATTTTCGTGAGTCATGTTAAAACTATATTACACTAAACGGCCCGGAGTGACAATTAATACGTGAGTTTAACCGTTTAGTGTAATATGGTTCCATTACCGCCCAGTTGTAGTCCAAGATGTTTTCCATGCGGTGGGAGACCTCACCTTTACCTTGTGCGACCTCGGTGGGTGCTCGTTATCAGCAGCGGCGCGCGCGCCGACCACGTGCTGTAAGGGTGCCTTTCCATTAGACCTATGCTATGCTACGTTGCTATGGATGCGTTTGAAATCCACCAATCACATTCGTCGGTTCACATAGCATAGCACTGGTGGAAACGGGTTCAGCTAAGCCATTTTTTTTTTTATATGGAAAGATGCGTGCTGTGGATGCGTGCTGTAGATGGGTGCTATGGATGCGTGCTATGGATTCGTGCGCCGACGTAAGCGCCTCTACCCTCACCGCGCCTCCACTCCCCGCGCCATCTGTTAATTAATACATCTTATACATGGCATAGCTTGAGCTGCGCATCTTCCTCGCACAGCTACCTAGCGGCTGCCCAACTTCATTGCGCACAGCTACGTAGCTTAGTATTAGTGGAAACGGTAATATAGTTTCTTAGCGTAGCTTTCGCATCCTCGCAGCATAGCTACATAGCATAGCTACAATGGAAAGGCAGCCTAAAGCGTAAGGTGTACACGGTGCAAGAACTTGAACTTGCCTTCAATTTTCATTAGGTATATTGCGGGACAGCGGGCTACTGATGTAATACAAGAACGATCAAACGCTGCAATGTAATGAAAACCGGTTGCAATTTATTGGACCATTTAAATGGGGCTGTAGACGCGGGTGATGCGACGAAAAACCAAGCCTGCTCTCTTAGGGCTGAATTTGGAAACCACTGTATTACAGACCTACATAAATTTTCTCATTGGAGTTGTTTGAAAAATAACGAATACGAATAACGAACGTATATATTATTCAACATTTATTTTAGGAAGGAACTGTAATGCTACTGACTTTTTAATAGAGAATGATGGCTATGATTGATAGTTAAACTGAGGGAGAAATTAGTATTTAAAACACAGTATCAGGAACATAAAAATCTAAATTATCACCTTCATTAACGCTCGCCAGTTCTTTTAAAAAAACCCCATAGGTAAGTAACATCACTAACACTTATCAAGGGGGTAAGTAAACACGCGGGGTGGCGGGCGGGGCGGCGGGGCAACCTTGAGCGCGTGCGCAGCTGCCCGCTGGTCACCTGCTCGCGGCCATATTGCAACGCGAACTATTCTTATTAACGATTTCGGCGTCAAAAATGTTGTTGGCATTTACTCTGTCAATATCTTGTAATGTAAATTATGTTCTCTACTTTCATCCGGTGTAATTTTGAGCATGTGCGCGTCTACACAAGGCATTTAATGTTGAATCGGTGAAAATGCGCACCGTATGCAGGTAATATATGTCGTACCTAATGTCGGTGGCGTCGTACATATATTAGGTACTTAAAGATGGGAATTCTGATAAAATTATGTATGCTACTATATCCTGCCGCATTTTTTAGACAGACCACTAACCTTTCATTAATATCTTCATACAGCTTCATGTTTTATTAAAATTTAGCCCTTGAATTGTAATCATCATGGATTTGCACGTAAAAATTACTCGTAGGTACACAAACGCCAGAAGCAAAGGATGCTGTGTCACCTGCCATGATTAATTTGATTGTGCACAACAAAACGTTGGATGTCTGCTTATTGGCTTAAAAATTGATGATTCTCCATGTTTTAATTTACATAGTAGTAAGGTTGTTTATAAAATAACTTATTGCACACCTCAATAAAGAACAACAAACTTAACAGCAGGTATGAACAGCAGGATAAGCCTAGATAAGTTAAAAGTGCCATAATTCTGTTAAAATGCAAGTGTATATAAACTTTTAAATTCATGAAATCATAAACAAAAATATGAAAGAAACCACGCCACGTGGCGACAACAGCGTGGCACGAAAACGATCTCAATCAATAACCATCCATAGACAAAACATCTTCTCGGATGCATTAATAAACTTATTACTGGCCATTAACAAATCAATGGAAGTTCACTGCACTCACAAAAGGCGGGAAAGTTTTTAAATTGATCGTTCCATTTAAATCTAGACAGCATTCGTATTTTGAAATTCAATCGGGCAATTACACTTTCGATTTTGGCGGAGAATAAAGCGGATGTTTATTTTCTTTTTAAATTATAAACCTAAAGGTCAGGCCGAATAAACTTTAAAACACGGTGTGACACTTACATGTGAACTAAAGTATAAACTTTAATTCGGAAGGAGTAATGTCGATAGTACTGTACGATAACATAACTTGCCTCAGTGATACATTGGAGTGTTTTTTAAAGGCTTAGGCGTATTTAGCAGTCAATAGACATTTGCACCACATTAATATGGACGCATACATGCTGTAAATTTTTGCGCATTTGCAACTATGTCGTATAAATGTACCTATTTACTATCTGTTACTGATGATAATGCACTATTGCAAAAGTTATAGGTGGTAGTAAAAAGTGAGCTAACTACTTATTATGATCTATATTTAGAATATACTGTATGAGGTATGTTGAAGGGTCTGCAAAACAACCGGGAGTATTTTCTTTAAAGAAATTATTATTAGGAATACAGTTATCTAAATATGTACGTCGCTATGTTTCGATTTTAAAATATCCTTTCCTTCCAGTACACCATTTAATCCAATTAAATAATCGCGTACTATCTATACTACATTAGCTGGTTGCTAACCGATATTATGGTTTATATTACTTATAATACTCAAAATTTGGGCATGCTCAAATAGTGAGTATATTAAACCATATCAGGGAAAAAACAATATCAGGACAAAAAATATAGCTACGACTTCTAGATAAAGGTTGTATCAGATATTTTTGCACAACTTGTCCTGACAGATATTCATGCAGGTGACTGAAGAACCTGCTACGCAATCTCTTTTTAATTGTAAGCAAAAGTCCCGTCAAAAACAAAGTATGAAGGTGTTTCGATTTAATACCAGGAGCAAGCCAAAATCCAAACGCACAGAAAACACCTTGCCAGCAAAAAAGCGGCTAATGCAGGAGGCAGGTGGAGCGCCACGTTAAAAGGATCTGTGGACTTCCTTATCTTAAAGTGAACGAAATTACTTTCTACAAAAACAATTTTAATTTGTAGTTTTGGCATTAGCTTAAGCATTTCAGATATTTTTAGCGGCTTTATATTAGGGTAAAAATCTTTCTTTTTTACATAGTTAAGGACTTAATTATGACTACATTTTAATTTTCTCAGTTTCGTTACGACAGTTACCTATACAATTTATATGGGTAACTGAGAAAATTAAAATGTAGTCATAATTAAGTCCTTAACTATGTACAAAAAATTTGATTTTTACCCATTAACGCATCTTAAATGTATGATCACGCTTTACGCAGTAGATAGTACGAGTACGGTAATAAATAGGTTTCTTTCTTGCACCATAAGTACCATAACGGGCGTAGCAAAAAATAATGTGTTCCGAATATTAACTATCACCTGTAAAAATGTATTCGTCCGATATGACGAGTAGGTAATCCATGACTGTTAGCCAAAGTAGGTATTAAATATTTGAGAATCTTGCGTAACTTTTAATATGAACGTCTATTTCAGTCCGGCATTTCCGTTATATCCGGCCAATTCTAAAATTACAAACAGGAAAATGTATTAATAGCTGAGTCACGAGGAATTAGACCACTACGAGTACTATTAATTTAGTCCGGTAACCTTCCCAAATATGTGTCACAATTCACACCGAATCTAGGTGCTCTCCTAGAATTTAGGCCAATACACGTCAACTTTTTATACTTGATTTGACTAAGTATTTATAACAAACACTTACCTACCGTTTATCGTTTACAAATGAATTACAGACCTAAACTAGTTGTACAATTAAGATTAAACAGTAATTTCTTATTTGTTGCGTGTACACATATATTTTTAGCAATAATGAATGGATAAGATGCTTAATTGATGTTGTATTTACGAGTATGTACCAGATATCATGACTATTGGGTTTCAACCCGAACCATTTCTCAACTCATTTTACCTCATGAGAAAACTACCCTTACAGTATTTTTGCCTTTGAAGGGTTGGTTAAAAAGGCAGATGTCAAGACGTTGCAGATGGCTGGATTAATGATCAGATTTACCCTTTTCTTGCTTTGCTGGGTAGGTATAATATCTTTGTAGTTTTTAATACGGCAGTCCAATATACAAAGCACGTATCGACTGTCTGGTGTTTGTTGTTACAATTACTTCGTTACAGCGGTTGCATTTTATAAAAATACAATACATTTTTCCGTATAAGTTTGGTACAAAGGATTAAAACTACATGTATGATGCGTAGTCAAAAAACAATTCCTCACTGAGTTGCTTAATAATTATAACTCTTAATGTACTCTTATTAGATAGATACAAGATTATTTATGTTAATAATTCATGGAAAATAAAAAGTACAACTAGTATTACTCAATACTATATTAAACTAATTTTGTTGAATTTTTACTAACTTTCAACCCCCAACCCTTCAAATCGCAACGGCTCTCAGTAGCCAGACTGGCATATTTATAGTCCAGAAACAAGCCTTAACACAACTATACCAATTCTAAATGTTATAAAATCACTTATTGTTTTTGCTGTCAGCTCTTGATCTAATAGTACTCTATCTGCTGCTTTAGGTGACTTCCTGATTTGTCGGTGCGGAGGCAGTACGATATGAGAAAAGTGTCAAATGTCAGTGTCAGCTGTCAGTCGACTCTGTACCATTTTTTACTGCGCCCCTACATTTAAATGAGTGCTTCCTGACTGGCTGGATGCGCGGTAGCGGGAAGATGCGAAGGCGGTACTGCTCCGCTTCTGCGCATGATATTACTACTGCGCAAAAGTAATACTGACAGTATTCCGTCAAGTGAGAATCTTTGCGACGACAGTAAATTTACGTCAAAGAAGAAAATGTCACATATCGATCCCGCCCCGCCAAGTCAGGAAATCGCCTTACTCTACTGCTTTTATGCTTTCAGTAACAGAAGGATTTATGCATTACTCCTCCAACTCGATAAAAAACTGCAAAATTACTTGAGGGACGTAATTTTTCAGCTTAGGTAACTAAGTAGATTTGTCATAATAATAATTGTATTATAATAAGTAATTATACTTATTAAATTATAATACAATTATTAAACAATAACAACACAATTACAATTTACAATTAGTAAATTGTAATTTGCAAGAGTACAAAACGTGGACAATACTTACGATTTCAAAAGCACGCATCCCAAACAACGCACGCCTTAAAAGTAGGTAAGAAATTACTTTATGTCACACCTGGCCATAAAGTGGCCATTATCGCACGCTCCGCGCGCGAAAAAACCCACTTCCTGGCCAGGGGGTGACATAAAATTTTGTACTTACCACGGGCGATAATAAAGAAAGCCTCAGATCGCATATTTATCGCCCTTGCCTTCGGCTCGGGCGTAAAATACCTGCGATCTGAGACATTCTTTGTTTTATCGCCCTTGGTAAGTTAATGTACTATTATTGTACAAAAAATACAACAAAAGTCAATTAGTGGTTGCGGAGAAGACTCCGCAGGCCAATAAACAAAAGTGCAATACGCATTACCGAATATCAATTAATGGTACCAAGTTACAGCGTGGCAACACTGCGGCGCGCGACGCGGCGCGTGCGCGGCACCTGTCTGGGTAACGGGACCCGAGCCGTAATTAACCAACTTTATTGTATGTGGTGGAAATGTTGGGTTTTGGCGTAAATAATTTGGGCTTCTAGCAGTCCCTTTAATGAAGATGAATTTTTATCGCAATCTAGTTGATTATTACATAGGTGTACCTATTAGAAGTGTACCTAATCTTCCCAAATAGTTGAAGAACAGTAATTATAAAATAAATTGGAGAGTTAGTTTTTGTGGCGGAAAAAAAAACAAAATTATAAATCTTTAATGTCTTAACACGAATTAACACGAATCAAAAACAATTTAATTAAATAATTTGATTCGTAACGATAGTATTAAGTATTCAATATCTTTATATTTTGCACAAGAAGTGTTCTATAGTCTAGAAAGTGCTATTTTTAATCCGTTTATTAAAAACGTGACAGATTAATTAGGTACTTTACGATGCGCTCGAAACTACCTCGATTTAGGAAAAATGCAACAAACTTTGTTTATTCGTTTGGAACCGCCGCTTGACATAAAACTTTATTAATAACTCTAAAAGTGCTGTATTTGCCGGAAGCGTAGACACGAGCCAAGGCTGTTTATCAATAAATTGACTGTATACTTAATGTAGCCGAGACGGGACAGCCTCTCGCCGCACCTTGTCACCGCGGGACTTTCAGATGATGCCAAATTACGGATCAGGTGCCCGCTAAATTGCACTTGTACTAAAATATATACCGCAAGTTGCACTTAAGGAGATACACTGCCTGACTATTATCAGACACATCTTTTTTATATTTTTATTTTTACGAATTTTATTAGGTATCAGTGGCGGCGCGTCAAAAATATTCTTAGGGAAGCCGAAAATAATTTGGCTTTCTTATTCTTCATGAGCCGTAGTAATAGAAATGGACTGGCTAAAAATTAGGTAAGCCGGTGGGAATCGAGTTGTATGGACGCTCCACCACTGTTAGGTATGATAACTTCCTTCTCCCATAATTCGTATTTCGTGTACCTACCGGAATTGTGACACATAAAATTATGTGACATAATATTGGTAATATTTAAGGCAGCAAATAACTAATTTAATATCCGTGTCGATTAATACAGAGTTTTTACTAAATTCTAAGGAATGTATGATAGATATCTTCTGGAACACCTTATAATACAAACCATTGCAAAACATACCAATGGAACTTGCCTCTAGTGTATGTACGTATACTAGGCAGGTTCGCAACATAAAGGCATGGTTAATTGGTTATATGTTTGGTTGTTTTATATGTATTGGTATGGTTTATTTCATATAATTTATATCTATGCCACTGTGTTTAATAATATTTTATTTAATTATAGTCATTTTGAACCTTTTTTTGTTGCACTTTGTGGGTCTTTATTACTCTTTATGATGATTGTCAGTATTGTCACCAATTTATTTTTGCTTATTGATTGACATGCCTAAAAAGTAAAGGTTACTGTTATATTTATAACATAATCATTCCACATATTTTAACTCTATGTTTCCATACACATATTTTAATTTACATTTTTATGTGACTCTGAACTTCACCTGCTAATACTACAGTGGCTTATGCATTTCGGTGGGCTTATGACATACTTTAGATCTCATAAATCAATAATCGTTAACGTCTAGTCGCGACAAGACAATAATAAATAATAATTATAACATTCGCTATTACAATTATTCTCATTAGAGCCTTGTTTGTTGTTTTGTTGTTGCTACTCTTAATCGTGGCGCACTAAGAGCTTTTTATTGGCAACATAAGTTTATTATACAATATCTATATCTTTAAACGAGCAATTCTTGTATATTTATTTATTTATTTCGGGGATCACGGAAACGGCTGTAACGATTTTGATGAAAATTGGTATTTGGGGGTTTTCGGGGATGAGCAATCGATCTAGCTAGGTCTAGGGCGGAAAAATGCCGAGCAAAGTTCGGCCGCCCAGATATTATTATTTATTTTCAATAGCCAATTAGGACTGATTTTAAACTCCAGATAAAAGTATCTGTCAGATAAATGTTAGCTCTGTCTTTATCTTTCATTTGACTTCAAAAAAAGACAGTTAATAATAATATTAATGTGGGATTGAGAAATCAGCCCTTATAAAACTTGATAGGAGAGAGTGATCACTGATAGGCATATCAGCAACTTTTCATAAAAAGTCAAAAATCCTCTGCTAGTATGGAAAGCCTGTAGGAAAATACAAAAAAGTGACGTCACTATTTCTACAGTGACGGTCAAGCAGCGTTATTTATTAAGGCATGCTATTAATTATATTTACTTAATTTGTTACCTTCTTGAAATGACTAATACACTTAATGAAATGAAACTATTTAGAATCAAAAGCTATATTTATATTTTTGTGTTATACATCGGAATGTCGCGATTCTGTAAACATTTTCTTCTTTGACGTAAACTTACTGACGTCGCAAAGATTCCCACTTGAGATAATACTGTAAGTATTACATTTGTGCAGTAGTAATATTATGCGCAGAAGCGGACCAGTACTACTGCCTTCGCATCGTCCCGCCCCGCTTCCGCGCATCCCGCGCCAGTCAGAAAGCACTCATTTAAATGTAGGGGCGCAGTAAAAAATAGTACTGAGTTGACTGACAGTTGACACTGACGTTTGACAGTTTTCCCATATCGTACCGCCTTCCCACCGACAAGTCAGGAAGTCGCCTTATACTTATACCTTCCGCGCACGAAAAACGACATGCAACACATTGCAGGAATGGACAAATTTCTATAAATAGGTATCTGATTTTGTCATTGACATCATTTTAACGTGGTTGTAACGTTTTGTAATGTATACCTAGTTTGAGTAGGCTCAAACGGCAGCTGAAGCGCAACCATTCTGAAGGTCACCACTAACAGAAATGTACTTATTATAACTGATAGAATGTGTCATATAGCGCCCGTATGACATGTCTACAACGTATGTGATCGTCGGGGGTGGTCCCCACGCGCGCTCGCGCATGGATAGAGGCTCCTTGTTACTCTTCCGGGACAATATTTGTGATCGCTCACGTTGATCGAAGGGTAGATATTGCCAAGTACCTACTGCAAGTGTATAAACTGTGACATAAGAGGACTTCATGCGTCTACTGTACCGGTATTGGCTATTGGTAGAGGGTACCTAGTCATAATTGGTTTTTAGGGTTCCGTACCCAAAGGGTAAAACAGGCCCGGCCCCTATTACTAAGACTCCGCTTTTCGTCCTTCTGTCACCAGGCTGTAAATCATGAACCGTGATAGTTAAACAGTTAAAATTTTCACATATGATGTATTTCTGGTGCCGCTATAACAAAAATTACTAAAAAACAAAATGAAATAAATATTTAAGGGGGCTCCCCATCAGAGATGATTTCATATATTGATTTAAACTTACACGATTTTCACACATTATTATTGGGGAACGGGACTTAATCTTTAAGAGATGATTTCTTTTCCGTTTTTATAGATAATGGTACGGAACCCTTCGTGCGCGAGTCCCACTCGCACTTGGCCGGTTTTTCTATCTCACGAAGGGTACCTAGATTGTATTACCAACTAATACAAGTGTAAAATGTGACATGAGTAAACCGCATGCTCCCACTGTACCTACTGTATATTTGTCGACAATCTTACAGAAATCGACGTAGTCCCAAACTAAACTAAGCAAAGCTTGTACTATGGGTACAAGAGAGTACACAAGAGAGAGTGGCCGGACACGAAACAAATAATTATCCTTTATCACTAAGTAATACATAGGACTAGGTAATTTATCAATATCAAAAATCGAAATATATATACTCGTATATATTATGTTCTTTCTACCTACTTTACCTACCGTGCAGATTTCTATACATTTTAACGTTTTCGTTTAATGTTGTCGGTAACAATATAAGGATATAGGCTTAATAAAAATAAAGTTATTTGCTTACTAAAGTAACTAAGTAAAGTAATACTGCTGCTAGTGCAGTCCGCATTGTTGTAAGCAAGGTGTATGTCATAACAATAAAATTTTTGAGGGCACGTACTAAAATCACTTTGAACAATGTTAACTTTACAGTGCAACATGTCTAATCATGACAAATCACAAACGTGGAAGGCAAATCTACAGCTGCCGAACGCCAAAAATATCCCGAAAATCACGCGCGACTAATTCTATTTTTTCCTAAAGGTGCAATATGACGGCCAACTTGTGCCCGCATGCGATTTTTTTCAAACCAGCACGTGCTTCTTTTTGTACGGCTTCCTTGTGCCGGTGTAATACATCTGTCGTGGCAAGCTGTGGTTTTCAGTGCACTCCGGCCAACTTACACAGGCCCCTTTCTCTCGGAAAGGAACCTGCCAACTGGTTGCTTTTAAATTCGGTCGAGGTATATAATTTGCAACATGATGCTGGCTGTTTTGGTACCTGCCGCGTGCATCTGGTGCTTTCCTTGTGTTTCGAACATGTAAAAATAGAATGTTAGTGCTCCAAGATGCTTGCAGATGTCTTTGAGGAATTCTTAAAATTCTGGGCACTGTGCTAAACGAAGTTATTATGGTGCATTTAATCTTGGAAGTTTCTTTGTGTTTATGACTATATTCTGACTGGTCGATTGACACTGTAAAGGCAACAGTGGGACCTAGCGCCCAGGCTTCCTTACGCCTGTCGCAAAATAGGAGTGCCTGGAGGAAGGTGGTACAAGACTGCAGTGGTAGTCACGACCCTCAGCAATGAGGATACGACTAAGAAGACACTGAAGACAGAGACTCATATTAGGAGATCGGGCTGCAGACGGAGTCTCACTTCAATTTAAATAAACTATTTATAAAATTGTGGTTTTTATTTATATTTGTATTCCTTCCTATTCTTCATTCACAAAGCCAACTAGACTATTAAATACCACGTAAAATCACCCTTGCGTGTTCCCCTATTATTTTTTAAGACGCATCCTGCAACTCAATAGATCACTAGAAATCGATATGATCTTGGGTCAACAATCGATTGTTGTGGTTTCGGACCCCTGGTTTTGTGTATTGATCGAAAATCGATTCAATAAAGTACATAATGAGATATAATAATGCATTGAATGTCGATAAGATTCACCATTCTACAATATTATCAGTTATCACCAATCAGCCATTCGTTTAGTTAGTACGACCTATCTCAAGCTAGACTCAAGACTAGCAGTGATAATTGACATAAAGAGACATCCCTAGAATATCACCAATCTGATTTTGAAAAACAGAGACATGAAAATGGCGATATCAGGCTACACCATTTGTCACCACGAATTTTGGAGCTCCGTTGCGATGATGCGATACTGAGGATAAAAAGCGGGACTGATGCAAATATAATATGTTGAGAAAGATAAAGCAAACGATTCATGTAGTAGTAGTAGTAACGCTATTTAAATAAATTAAAGTACTCCTCCAATGCCACCGTTATTTTAATGCATTATCATCAATTATAATGCAAATACAGCCGTTACTCATTATACATCCATATCCATTTCAAATCTCCCACAAAACGCAAAATCAACAAATTTTTGCCATTTTAAACATACTACGCGATGCAATACTCATCCTTAAATGTTCATGCATAAGGAAGTCAGTTCACTTGGAATGTACATTTTAAAGGCACGTGTATTTGCAATAGCATTTTAATGGAGTGAACGAAATTCGTCCTTGCATTGTCCCATTGTGTAGTGATCTATTCTCTATGGTTTTGCTAGTCGAAATACCGTTTGAGTCTTATTCTTGGCTGTAAATACGTTTCTTATACATTCGGCGTCACCTGGAGCTATTGTCGAGGATAGTAAAAAATATGAAAATAATTTTGAAACTTGTGAATAACGTACGGGTCAGTAATTTTAGAAATAATCTATGTACATATATATATATATATATAAAATTGATAGGGTGAAGTGAACTGATTCATCACCGCCCAGCCGAAACTGCCGGCCCTAGAAATTTGAAGTTTTACACTGTAACTTGGGTATATAACATAGGCAAGATATAAGATGGGATTTATGGAAATTCCATCCCTAAAGGGGTTAAATAGGGGTTAAGACTCCCTAAAATAATTCAAGGAAAGGGAAGTTATATCCACGTTTTTGAAATTTTCGTCTCCTTAAGAAATTGTAAGCGGAGCATTTTTTTTAAGTGAGAGATATCAATTTTTGTACAAAGGCTCTCTGTCTCACGAATTACAGCGTTTTTCGAAATTCATCCCCTAAATGGGTTAAAATAGGGTTCAAAATTTGTATGGGGAGCAAACTTTTTTAAAGTGAGAGACTTTCATTTCGCATAGAGACTGTCGTTTTAAATACAACAAAACTGATTTCAGCGTTTTTCGAAATGCATCCCCTAAAGGGGATAAAAAGGGGTTCAAAATTTGTATGGGGAGCAAAACTTTTTAAAGTGAGAGACTTCAACTTTCTTGCAGAGACTGTTTAAATACAACAAAACGAATTACAGCGTTTTTCGAAATTCATCCCCTAAATGGGTTAAAATAGGGTTCAAAATTTGTATGGGGAGCAAACTTTTTTAAAGTGAGAGACTTTCATTTCGCATAGAGACTGTCGTTTTAAATACAACAAAACTGAATGTAGCGTCTTTTACGAAATTCATCCCCTAAAGGGGTTAAAAATAAGGTTTAAAATTTTGTATGGGGAGCATATTTTGTAAAATTTCGTGCTGAATTTGGCTGTATAATGCAACAAAACCAATTACTTCGTTTTTTGAAATTCATCCCCTGGAGGGTTTACGTTTCTAAGTTTTGTATGGGGAGTAAATCTTTTCTAAAGTGAGAGTGAGAGTGAGAGACTTAAATTTTCTTATAGGTATAGACTATCTGTTGGAATACATTAAAACTACTCTTAAATGAATTCCCTAACCGTTAGAAGGTTTGTAGGCTTTAGGGGAAAACAAAATTATAATTTAGATATAAACTTTACTATCCTTATCGACTAAGCATAAAAACGGAATAAAACTATTTTCAGCGTTTTTCAAAATTCGCCCTTTGAGGTTGAAAAAGGGGTTGAAAATTTGAATGGAGAGCAAATATATTCAACGAAGGATTGAAACTTTGTTAATAGACCTAGCATTAAATTAAGGAATATCAGAGTTTTTTGAAAAGTTACTCACTGAAGGGATGAAAAGGAGGTTGAATGTTTGTACCGGAAACCAGATTTTTTAAAAGTGAGTGACTAACATACATTGGTAGGCTCTTAGTTTAAATATAAGAAAAGTAATTTCAGCGTTAAATATTGAAATATAATAAACGTGTCACTCAACACGGGTCGGGACGTTAAAAACGTGAGTGACCCGTTTATTATTTCAATGTTCCAGTATACCTAACTAAAAAATATACCACGTAAGCTACAATATTACGCGTACGAAGTCGCGGACAGAAGCTAGTTATTAATAAATGCGTCCAATTAATCAGCGGCTCTGTTGTCGAACTGACAATATTCCCGGGAACAAAACAAAGATTTAATATGCTGAGAATACCGTTGGTCAGTAATAACTTTAATAACTTAATTGAAATGGATATAGCAACTTGGTTTCCCAATAAACGGCGGCATTAATTATTCCGTTCCATTCTGTGATATCAGGCACTTCTGGCACTAGCCGTATTGCAGCGATAAAAATGTATACCTACATGGTTGAGGGAATGATATAAATTATAAGGTAACGTATCAATGTATAACACCTAGTATTCACTTCTATTACCTATTATGAGTTAAACTAGTCAAATTTTGCGCCAGTATCAGCACTTTATTTTCGGGCGTTATTTTCTGAAATGTACTATTCTCAACTTAAACCCAACGATAACTATTCATATGACAAAATCCTTAAAAGGAATCTCCAAAATAATGTGAGTTACGTAAAAAAGCCATATGGCGGCATCTTCTTAAGAATTTTATTACTTATTGAGTGTTTTATGACTAACAGTTCTGCATTTAACACATTTCTGCATTTAAATCTAATGGATCTCAGTGTCAGGTTTTAGGTATGTATATCAATTTTATTTGGATTATAAATTGCATTGGCTGTTGCCGTGGGTACATCCCCATCAATATGGAGGAACTGTATATAAATTGACAACATTTCAAATTTTCAAGCTGGCCTTTTTATGTCCTAGATCGATAGAAAATGAAATTTTAAGGTCCACGTGTTTTTTTATTTCTCCCGAAATCCTAATTTTCATTCTAAAATATCTAATCTAAAAGTAGCGAATCGTAAGTGAATTATGACGTAATTTTTATTAATTACCTATGTTTGACAGCATTTCTCCTTAACATTCGTAGGAATGACGTCACACTTCCGTTTTATACATTTTGGCTATTTTCTCCACATCTAGCGAAGAAAAAAATCTAAAAACTATTTTATTACGTAGCGCATATTTACCGAAATGGTTTTCGATTTAGGCATCATTATAAATTTTGAAATGTTGTCAATTATACACACATCGTCTTTTGTTTCGGGAAAATAAACAGTATCAGCAAAAAATAACGATTATATTTTGGTTTACTAATAAAAGCATATTGTCACGGTAGTAATAAAGAATGCTCACAGCTATCAATCATACTTTTCAGACCCTGTCAATATCCGTAAATTGCGTTATTTCATAAGCACAAACTTTAGTCGTGACATGTGATTGAAACTAGAACTAAGATCGCTTCATAAAATGTTCGCATCTTACGCCAATTCTGTCTGCAATATTATGTTTGTAGAGGCCTTCTATTATTAGATACCATAGACATCGCAAGACATTTTTCGTTTTTATCTACTCAGGTAACACACGTGGGTGGACGAACTCGTTCCCACGACTCTTGCGCAAATAAAAGGAAAAAAGTTTCTTTCAAGTCAAATTTAAGAAAAAACTTGCAAATTTGACCCGAACACGTGCGCTATGCCATGGGAATCAGCTGATCGATGTTATGATTTGGGACAACGAATCTTATCTCGCATAATCAAAGCACTATTTTGAGTGCACGTCTATTTTTTGAAAGTTGAAGATTAAGTAAATGCGGGGATTTGCACGTGCATAGTAAGAAAGGCGAAATCAAGGATATATTACATTTTAAGTATTTCGTAATTCATCTTTTCTGTATGAATAGTTCTGTTTATCAATGGTTTCAACCACCATCAATGTGACACATGAATAATTTAGGTATAAGCGCTGGTAACACCGGAATCCGAAGTCCCTCAGCGAGCCACCCGTAGCTCATCATGCCGGCTTAATTTTCTGCAAACCATCGACATATCTTATCCATGCATACTTTTTTTATATTGCTATTATGCACATACCGCTCAGGACATACAATTGACAAATACCCCAATTTCTTATGTAGCTATCTATATAAGAAATTGTACATTATATATATATAATTTAGAGCAGCGCAACTGAGGCATTACCTCAACCCAACCTTAAAGAAACATAATTATAATACATTAACCGTACCTATGGTACTACTTGCTCTACACGTGTCTACGTGTTGTGGTTCTGCGGGGTAATCACGTTACGAATAAAAAAAGATATGTACTACCGTTGGTACGTATTTAATGTCAGTTTTAGTATGGGATTTGACATTTAAATCTATCGTACTAACGGTCGAAAACGTTACGTGATTACCGCGCTAGTGCCAAAGTCGTAAGAGTGGGAGATCTGCCTTTTACTGTTACTGTTACTGGACTATTTGTCTCACACGGAAACATACAAATGAAGTCACTTATACAAAGACCTCTATCCTTTTATGTGCATGTATGTAAGCATGCATCCTTGTACAAACGTAATTGTATTATTACATAGACGACTACAATATAGAATCAGTACCTACTCCGTATAAAGCTGTATTTAGATAAGTGCGCAAACGCTTCGAACAATCCCAGACAATGCTCCATACAACCTTATCACGAGAGAGACACACGTACAATCATGCTTATATTTGAAAGAGACAAAATACATATCGATTTAAACCAGCTGCCGTTCAGGTAGCGAAGCTGTCTTAAGATTTTGGGATGAACCTATTCTGCGTTTTAATCGTTTTTTTTTTAGTTAAAAAAGATTAATAGTAGTGAAGTATAGAAAAACGGCGGCGGTGTTTAGAAAAAAATTTTTTTGTTTAGCTAGGGCCTACCTACTACTAAAACATGTATCTTAAAAAGTTTGGGTACCAGTTATTAACACATAAAGACGTACAAATACCTGCAAATAAAATTGCAAGTTCGGTCCACTCTATTCGGATCTTACCTTTTGAAAACCCAACATTCATTAATTTTTTTTAGAAATTAACAATTATTAACGACCTCAGTACCTACTATAAGACCAATTAAAGCTTTCTTAGTTTTTACCTACCTCCGGACACCCGGATTAAATTTCAATTGCCTAGTTCCATAAATATGCAAGGGAAACAAATATTATAGTCTTTTAAAACTCTGCGAAACTTTTAATGGACGCATTAAAGTTATCAATTTCGTACACAAGACGATGCATTTTTCTTCGCAACTACGTGTATCAAGCGCATCACAACATATTAACTAGGTACTTTTTAATTGACACGATAAACGCATTAAGCTATGATAATTGATAACGCATACGAAAACAAAACCACAATTCTGATGATTAATATGAGAAAGTAGAAATCATTAAAGATGTTACACCTGGTGCTTTCTAGACGAGGCCGATTTAATGCATTGACGTTTCTCGTGTGAACAAATGGCTACTGAAGTATAAATCATTTTGTGTCGAGTGTCCAGCCAGTAACTCATATTCCTTATAGAATGTACAGACAGTGCCTTAGATAAAAGGTGTAAAAAATGTAGACAACAGTATTGTGTAGATCATAAGGGAGGTTTTAGTCAGAGCGCTTAGCTAACTTATCATTGTGTTAACTGTACGGAAGTCTCAAAGGCAAACTGCAGAACCAATCAAAGATGGTAACATCTGCCGCATCGCGCGTGCTTGACTTGCGCCTGTGTGCGTTCCTTAGACCTTTTTCTATGCGCTGTCAGTGTGTGCGTTAAGATTTGGCAGATGGCACGTGCTATGTTTCTTTTCGTACATCTGTCGCTCCTTGAACCTTTTTGCTCCTGATTTTTTCTAAAATCTCAAGTTTTTGTGATTTCCAAACATATGTCACTTGGATGCAAATATGACGCTCAGAAGGTAGATTTAATTTCTGAATCGCAGTGCATATGGTGTTGGAAAAAATAAATCGTTCGACACAAGTGCTTTGTAGTCATTTACCATCTGCCGGCACCTTATTGTTGACGCGGATAAACATTGCCCTTATGAAGCTAAGGCATTGGCCGATGATCGAGTAAAAATACACGTAAAGTGATCTTTTTGGCAAAGCATTCGAAAGGGTTTTCTTATGAATACTTACATGATTACTATCAGTAAAACTTATCTTTGAACCTAAAAGGCCCGTCTGCACTTCACGCACGTAACTAGTACCCAGGTAATCATAACAAATATCGAATACCGGGCACCTGAAGCTAAGCAACCACCGATCGTATCCTGTGCAGACGCTTGCAATTCTAGATGTTGTTGCATGCGTATTTACTGAACATTTCAAAACCAGTTCATATACATGAAGTACTGCATCCTGTACGTCCTTGAAAATCTAGTCAGGAGATTATTCCACAACCATCATTAGAGAGAGGGGGTCTGACGCCCGCGCGGGTTCGTTCCTGTTGCAAAGGTTGTCGGTCGCCATTCAACGTGGCAACGCGGCCAGTGTGATGGGCACCTTTGCGCCAGGAACAACTCGGGGGGGGCTTTTTGACTAGGCTTAAGCTAGTCTTAAGTCTATTGTTTTATGACGATGTATATTATTATTGAATAAAAGGTTCATTCATTTATTACACAACCATTTATTATTTATTATTGGGGAACGGGACTTAATCGCGTACAATTATAACTAATTTACCTTTTTTAAGGTTTTGCCCGACGTTCGTTCTTATATTGGTGAGACCAAGCGAACCATAGCAGAAAGGGTCAAGGATGTGTTCCTTCACAGCCGTCAAAAATCGTCAGGTGAATAAGTCGGCCATAGCCGAGCATTTACTGGAGTCAGGACCAAACCACTGGATTGAGCTCCATAAACCGAAAGTCCTTTCTACAGTAGAAAAGTACGTGAAGCCGTTGAAATGAAAAAAACATCGAAATTTCAACCGGGACGACGGTTTCAAAATCTCATCTTCGTGGAATCCAGTTATTAGTAAGAGCAAGCGTGGAAATACATCGTCAATTACATCAACGAACATTGTTAGTGTTGTGTGTCGTGCGAGTGACAACCCTAGTGAGAATGTAATTAAAAAATACCAATGCGGGTAGTTCGGAAAACCCGTGCGGCTAGAAGATGTTGATACCCGCTCACGCCAGTCAGCTCGCGACCACGGATGTTGTGATACATTCGAAACGTCGGGCAAAACCTTAAAAAAGGTAAATTAGTTATAACTGTACGCGATTAAGTCCCGTTCCCCAATAATAATGTGTGAAAATCGTGTAAGTTTAAATCAATACATTTATTATTTATATTAATGCTGGGTTTTAGCACTTTTGAGTTTTTTTAAACTATCTGAGACATAGAATATAGTGTCTTAAATTCTTAAAAAAATATGTGTTATGTATACATAAGGATTTTGTCTAGTCAAAATCGTAGTCAGTTACAAGATCTGATAAATTTCACTCGATAGAAAAAAAATCGCAGTTACCCCCTTTTTGGAATGTTTTTTGAATATTAAGGCTATCATCCTCATCATCCTCCTAGCGTTATCTCAATAGAATATGCAACCGCAAATTCCCCAAAGCGGACGTTCAAAATTTCGGCCTGTATGTGACCTCGCTTTAAGCAATAGGATTTGAAAAGTGATTTTCCTTCATTGCATTTCTTAGTTCCGGCAGTTTGAATAAATAATACTACACCATCAGAATGCTCTCAGCTACCCACGGCTCTTTCGTCTCAAGCGGGCAACCTGTGCGTTTTTGCGCTTCCCGTCGCGCAGGCGGTTCCGTATCCGGCGGATCCTGCGCCCGCGCATTGTGCTGCTTCCGGTTCACTCTGACCTTGGGGTTTTGAATTAAAAACATGTTTGTGAGATTTAAAAAAATTGTTGGAAGGGGTGAACACCAAACATGTGGTGAAGCTGGAATAACCTGACTCTCTTACTCGTCAAGCACAAGACAATACGATCTTGTATGCGTTGTTGGTTTGCATAATATAATATGTATATTATGCACTGTGATTATGCATTTGTGTTCCTGCTTGCTAGACTTTATATTCGCATTGATAGAATAAAGTTGTGGTCGAAAATACAACACATTAATTTACGACAATTTTATATATGTGTGAATTGTTAAACGTATTCTATTTATAATACAGTTCTATGTGTACCCTAATTCCTGATAAAGAGACATTATGTACTTTAAATAAGTTTTTATATATAAATAATTTATATTGATGAAATTGACAATTTAACGCTTACGCTCAAGATACCTGCAGCCGGATTCCTCAATATTGTCCTTACCTTTTTTCCGATACCGAGTCACACAATATAATAAGACTTAATATTACTGATTAAGACATTTTAATGAATAAATATTATAGATATAATAATGATAGAAATTACCTACTGAAATATTTTATACAAGATATCTTAAAAACAGTTATTGGAATTTATATCATAAGATTAGTTTAAGATATAATATATAGGATTTGTATACAATACATCATAAAATTAAGCTTCCCATAGAAGGAAAAATACAGCAACGTAGTATACTTAATATTATTTGATGTCCGAGTTGTATCAAATTAGGCCGTTCAAAAAGCGACTTTACTGTCCAAGCGTGAATATTCAAAGTCCAATGACAAGTTTTATAAAATGTCGGACATTTTAAATAATTTCTACTATAATTAGGTACGTATGTATGTATGTAATAACTTTATGAACAGTACAACCGACCAAGATAATAAGCGCAAAATAACTCTTAAAAAACAGATGACGCATTGATAAAGAATATGACGGCGTAGACGCAGGGAGTCGTTTACATTAAATTCCAATTTTAAAAATGGAATGTTATCGTCTCCATAATGGCGGCCGGTGCGCACGAGCCTCCTCCGTATATGGAGATACGAACTGTCGTAAATATTCGACACCTAATTTGTATTGGCAACCAACCAGGTACTTCATTCGATACTCATAAAATACCTATTAATATTTTGCCATAAAATTAATTGTTAATAATATACTTTGGTATTTTTATAAATAGTTATGCTCGTAAGTAACAATACGTTTTGGGTAGAAAAGGACGTTATTTGTTATTTTCGCAATTCATTTGCTCTGAAGTCACAATACCTATTTTTTCAGTAGCCAATGAGTTGCCACTCAGTCAAAATAAGTTTTTCAACTTACCCTGAACGTGGAGTGGGTACAGTAGCAGGTTCTGTTTATATCGGCTGGCTAAAAGGGTCTCAGCGCATCTGCGACGTGACACCGCCACGGCTCATTTCACTGAATTACCTACGTGCTGTGTGATTCTTGCTTCAGCCTTGGAGGTTCACGTTTTTGCTCTTTAATACGAATAATCTAATCATTTATGCTTGCGGTAGATCGTTACACCACTTTTAACATGTTAATCTATTTTTTACATCCTCATGCAGCTTCATTAGACATCATTTTACCAAATTAAAGCACCAATTTTATTCAAAAGTAATTGTGCCATGGTCATTCGTAAAAAACGGACCTGTGTTATGATTTGTATAATGATCAATAACCCTTTGCTCGTGATACCGAAAAAATAATGCTTCCTCGTGATTCTACCACTTAATGATCGTAGTGAACCTACTCGGTATCTCACGACTACTTTAAAATAAAATGGGTAGCATTTAACGAACCACCAAATTAGTTGCCGAATGATGCTCTAAAAAATTACATTGATTACCAAAAATACTAGATTCGCACCAAATTTTCAACTCCTTTTAAATATAAAGTGCAACTCAACGAAGTGACATGTCGATAACCTATTAAATTAAATTGTTACCAAATAAATTAGTCACTACCCAAAAATACTTAATGATCACCTAATTTCAAACACCAAATTTCATATAATTTACATCCAAATATTACAGGGCTCGTAATCCTATTAAAATTATTTACACCCAAATAATTCTTTCGATACCCAGAAATACTACATGATCACCAAATTTCACGCGGCAATTGTTTTTTTTAACGCCCGACGCGAAAAGCAGTTCCAATCTAGTCTAACCTCATTGCTAGCACACTGATGCGGTTTTCCATACGGTCCGTCTCGCTCGCACGTCGCACCGCGTGCGAGCAAGACAGCGCTAAATGATTTTATTTTATAGAAGCTTCAAAATTTCTGTAACTTTAATGAGACACGTACATAACATAATTTAATTTAATATATTTTCAACAGTGCTTTCCTTTCTGGTCGCATACAGCTATTTGTTCTCAGATGTTTTTGCCTCTACTCTATTCGCTGATAATCGTCAATTTGCCTAGGTAGGTAGGTAGTAGTATTTTTCTATGACATCTATTTTTATTTCAAACTAGTTGACATTGGAACAGTATTGACGGATCTCCGCTGGCGCGGAGCTCCTATTTTGAGTTGTTTTGGCCCTTCGGGCCGATGCAAAACTAACATAACCTAAACCTACCTATACCTATTTCTACCTATTAACTTCCTTTAATTTTTCCATGAAAGTCTATCTAAATTAATAAAGTAAACTCATTTGAGGACCTTTATCCATTTTCATAACAAACTAACAATTTCTCTCTTCTTCAACTAACAAATCAACAAAACTCATTTTCAAATAAAAGTTTTCAATCAAACGCGCTCACGTCAACGCATTAAAAAAAAAAAAAAAAAACTTCTTGCAGTTTGTAAACCATCAGCAATAGGTAGTTAGAATGAAACAGCAATAGGTACCTTTCACTCCAACGACATATCAATAGGTTTTATGCTTCAGACAATTCTTTGTATTTGATTGAGTGAGATAGCAGTATACGTGTT
Source organism: Cenopis cana (assembly GCA_951800055.1). Classification (NCBI taxonomy): domain Eukaryota; kingdom Metazoa; phylum Arthropoda; class Insecta; order Lepidoptera; family Tortricidae; genus Cenopis; species Cenopis cana. The sequence goes on from OX637472.1 coordinate 10,402,532, forward strand.
ATTATTTCACACAGCCACATTGCGCGTTGCTTTTTAAATTAATTTAGAATTTTACTTTCTAATTTATAACATTTTGGAAATGACTAAAATATTTATAGTGCTAAAAACAATTAATTTGTAACTGTTTACTAAAACGTAGCATGCGATGTGTATAATATTTGGATGTAATTGTAATGAAAAAAGGTGCTTGAGATTAGGTGGTAGTTTAGTGTTTTTGGTGGTACTTGACAATTTTATTGATGCGATTATAAGTTTATAGGAACGCAATAAGTAAAATAGGTGCAAGTGCTGCAAAGATAGGTAGAAGTTTTTTGGTGACTCGGAATTGCTGATCGATAATTTTTTTTGAATGTTCAACCTTATTTTAGGGTTCGAAAAGTTGATGATATCAAAAGTTATTTAGGTGATCATTTTATTTGTTCCCAAATAAAATGCCCACGTCGAGTCGAAACGATAGGCTCATTCAAAAAGGAACGCACTGATTTTTTATCGAAAGCTGCGAACGGCCAGCAGGTGTAATCTACAATGAAGATTTGAAAAAAGAAGTCGAACAGGAGGCCTTTTTCCCACGCCCCTGTCGATAGTTTTTGAGTTTCGAATACGATATTCGAATTTCACATGGTTAACATGTTTTCGTGATCCTTATTATCAATTGTATTAATCTAAGCGACGTAAAATTATAACTATCCTATCATCATCCGCGTAGCGTTATCCCAGTCAGTTGCATCCTGAAGGATGCCTGGGGTCCACTACCTAATCCCAAGATTTAGGCGTAGGCACTAGTTTTTTACGGATCGACTGCCATCTGAGCTTCTAACCCGAGGGGAAACTAGACCTTATTGGGATTAGGCTTTGTCAGGTGAGTGGGCAACTTGTCTGTTAGAAGTTCTCAAGCCGCCCGAAGGCCTCTAACTTGGCTTAAGACTGCTATCATTGACAGCAGCCGGGATCAACGGCTTAACGTGCCTTCCAAAGCACAGGAGCGCTCAGTTAATAACCACTCATAGCGGTCACCCATCCATGAACTGACCTGGGCCATCATTGCTTAACCTCGCATACCGCACGCGGGACGCGGGCGCCACTGGGCCACGAGCGCTCCTCCAAAAGTATCATATATTATTTAATATTTTTTAATTGAAATATCTGGAAAGCAACTCTGTTTTATGCGATGCATAATCACGTCTTCTTTGTATTTTAAGACCTTTTTACATTCGTTTCGTTCTCACATCTCAGCTGGTTAATATTTATCTTTACTTTGTGTTTTATTTCATAATAAAGTTATAAAACTATCACCTGACTCTATTAATGCACATGATGAGATGACGATATAGAAATGTCACATTACAAGTAACAAACTTATACGCTTGTAATATGTGTACGTATATTCCTGAAACTATTCAATGTATTGTATAACATACCAATTTCAATCACAATATCCAGAAAAATATCAGGTGTATATTAAATATTTTAATCACAATATGCCATGGCAAACCTTTTTAGAAAAACTTAATATTTAAATATGTTATGAGACTTTTGTAGCCCCAAGCAAAAATAATACAATGCCATGAGGGAGCCATGATCTGTCTTTGTATCTGGGGTTCTCAGCAAATACATAATTCCGGATATGTAAATGTGAAACGGTCGTAAGGTATAAGGTTTTTGATATTCAGGCCTGGCCTTCACTCGCCTACTTAAACCTATTACCCTCTGGGTGGTTGTAGTGTTGGCAAATGTTGGGATCGAATTGTGAACCAGTGTGACAACACTCCCACAAACAAAACAAAGCTCGATTCCTCAGATGCGGTTGAAGCCTCTCATCTCAACCAATCTTACTAGAACGCAAGCTCTATTCCAGTGTTTAATTTAAACCACCTGCATGGTCGTGTCGAAGGTTTAGCCTGGATTTTCCCTAAGCCACGCTCCAACCGCGCACTCATATCGCTTTATAGGGCCCGGCCTACATCATTATCATCACAGATTTAATTAAAAAAAAGAAAGAAAAAGAATTGTTTATTTCCATTTGTTTATATTTTATGTATATACTTAACTCAAAAAAGATAAACTCAGAGTATGTACATTTATTTCGCCAAACATAATTTGATGCTCTATAATAACTTTTTCTCTCTTACAATGGTATATTTGATGATTGGTTTTTGATGTTCAGGCTAAACTTGCAACGGTGTAACAGGCGGACGTCAAGATATCCCTAAAACCTGTCAAACCGCAGAGAAAGAAGCCTCGACCATGACATTTGACAGGCTGTAAAAAGGCGGGACAACAAGGTGCCCTATTCGCGACGTACATACAGTTATGTTATTGTTTGAGTCAACTAGGTACTTAGTAGTAGAAGGACGACATCAGCTTATAGGCAAAGGGTCGGATGTATTTACTGGATGTATTTGAAACCCAACTAAATGCTTCTGCGGTATAAAAAATAAGAACACTGCAGATGCTGAACGCAAGGTTATAAGATACTTATTAGTTTTTTTTATACTTGTTTTCATAAATAATACACATTTTTATTTATACCATTGTAAGAGAGAATGAGTTATTATAGATCTACAGAATTATAAATTATTTTCCCCATTCCCATTCAAATCTGTGCCCAACATAAAATGTTTACTGTTCGTGATCATGATCTATATTCTGATCGCTGTAGGTATATCACGAGTAAATGGATATTGAAATAGCTTGCCGATAGTTAGCCTGCTAAGGACCAATGCACTGGCATTTGGCAATCAAATACGACAATTTCAACTTCAAAGCTGTATTCAAATCAAAGCTTCAAACTATATTTAAGTATGTGGGAATATTCTGAAACTTTTAATTTTGGCAATTTGAAGATATAATAGGAACCAAAAACTTGTACATATTTTGATGAAGGTCTAATACTCTAATATATTCGTAACTAGTTAGTGAGGACAAAAGTAGCTATAAGTACAGTGTGTCGATAATATAACACATCGATGTGTATTCCAAACTTGGCTTAAATACTGTCGTGTGAGATATATATTTTACATACAAATAAAACTGAAAGTCGTTCAATATGCAGCTATCTTGAAATATATGTACACTTTTTTAACCTTATGACAAAGGAGCAAGGTGCAAAAGTATTCACGTGTCTTTGACATGGACTGTAGCACTAACTGCGCGTACGCCGGTCAATTCGCGACACTGCATCTGCCCCATCCCGTTAACTCAGGGCCGCCCTTTCCGACGCTTTCGCCAACCCTAGCGAGCGTTCAACCCTAGCGTGCGGAAATTCAATTAAGCTACAGAGTATTTTGTCTCGTATTTGTCTTGTTTGCAGCTTCTTTATTTCTACAACGGGACAGGTCAAAAAAATAGTTATAATAAAAGTTCGTGCAAGGCATATTGTGTCGTCCATAGCGAAGCGGAGTTTTTGGGCAAGAGATGGGACAATTGGCAGGGTGCAAAGCGGGTGGAGGGGGTAGCCTAAACGATCACAGCGCTCACTACGGTTAAAATTTACATTTCGTTGTTGTAGACCGCGGGCCAGAAGGTTAAAATCGTCAGTCATTTCCTCTCGCACGAAAACTTGTACAGTGATTAAGAAAGATGAATAAAAAATTGCTGTGGACGTCTGCCACGATTCCGTTGGTGGGTTGAGGAGCAGCAGCCTCCCAAAGACGTAAAAAAAATTAAATTCAGTCATTTCCTCTCGACTGAAACTAGGTTTAAATGATAGTTAAGAAAATACCTTAACGAAAAAAAATCGTCTGCCACTTGTAGGGCGGTGGAATACCCGTCTGCCAAGCACGTGAACATGTAAAAAAAAAATTCAGTCATTTCTTCTCGCATGTCATTTCTTAACCACTCTATGTAGTTTTCATGCGAGAGGAGATTGGTAATCGTGACCTGTCGTTGGCCCGCGGTCTATTGACTTGAGCTGTCAAATCCATATTGCAGTAAAGATAAATTTAATATGGCTCTAGTAAAATGTGTTATTGTGAATTGTAAAAACACCACAGAATAGCGACTGTAAATTTTACCAGTTTTCAAGACCGTGGTGGAAACGAGACCAAAGAAATAAGTGGATAATTGCCGTAAGAAAAAAAAGTAAGTCACCTAACCTGAAAACAACAATTTTAATGTTATTGGCAATAATGTTACAGACTACCATCGTCCAATATTGTCTAATATAGTAAAATAACACAAGATTTCATTAATTTTTTTCACAATATTTACTTATTTCTCGCTTGACAGCTATGACAAAGTGTCCATAATGGCCACCTGTCCGTGGCGCTGTCGTCGCGCACGGTCCCAATACAACGCATAAAATATGACTATGGAGTACGTAGTTGTGTTTTGTTTCACGATGAACAATAAATCACAAGCGCAAAAAATTAAAAGAGTAGAATTTATCCCAGCCTATATCCGGAGACTTGACAACTGCAGTTAAATTGAATTTTCGCCGGAAATTAAATTTCCCGCGTCAAATTTTGATAAAGCGTCAGTAAAAATGAGTGTCCATTCAATAACAGACTATTATTTAGATAGTACCAACTGGATTTTAGATCGTTACTCCAGATAAAATTTTAGCTGCTGGTAAAAAAAAATTGTAATTGAAGATGACATCGTAAAAATAAAAGTTCGGATGTTTCAACAACTAGTACCTACACACACATATTACACGTACTCGTACTTATTTTTATAAACGTCACATAGTTAGTGGTGACAACGCTCTACGTAGCCGAAATTAGCCAAAATATCTTTCCAAAGGAAGATATATGCAATTATTATCCCCAGGGGGGCGATTTTTGAGTGTCGAACGCTCGACTTTTCACTCGACATCTGTCAAAACATCATAGTTTTTTGACAGATCTCGAGTAAAAAGTCGAGCGTTCGACACTCAAAAATCGGCCCCCAGGTACTGTATTTATTCAATTCATAATATATTATCTGTAGGCATATTTATTATTTATTTATCGTATGGCATTTATTTCGAACCGTGAGATCTTCGAGAAGACAGTACGGTTGCCAGTTTTATCTGTAGGCATACAGTAGAGCCCACGTCAAGACAAGCCAAAAGGCACTACTTTCCTTTTCTGGATGCGTTAAAAATAATAATTATAAAACTCACAATATGACAAAAGTACTATATCACGATTCACGAACTACAGAAAATGAGATCCCACTAACCACCCCCACAAACAGTAAACCACCCCAGCCAGGATATAGAATTTGTATTTATATATATAGGTAACTGAAAGTTTCAACGATAGGATGTTTTCGCAATTACTTTACATGCCATATGTTTTTAGTGGCTTACATTTTACAGTCTCAGAAATATTTTTTAGTTTCATATAGGTACGAACTCTTTTTCTGATAAGATTCTCGATGCAGAGATTACAATAAGAATGAATAAGAATTCTAATAAACCTAGGAAGTACTTTGAATTTAAACTTTCGTCAGTCATATTAAAACTATATTTTACTGAATGGTTAATTATATAGTTAAACCTATTTAGTAAAGGTAATCGGTAACCTAAATAAAACTCAAATTAAAACAAAGCAAGCAGGAGATTTACTCAATTGTATGATACTTGTCATAAAAAAAGTTTCTTTATATGATTACCAAATTGTACCTATGATATCTCTTACTACACTGACGAGCAAAAATGAAGGGTCGGTTACAAAAATGACGATAACTAGGTACAAACCCCGCTGTGTTAGTTTTGTTCTTAACAAGAAAAAGTTTAATTGATTGACCTTTTCCAATATTTCTTAACAACACTGAAAACATAAAATATTCGCGCTACTACTTTTACGAATCAAATTATTTTGATAAATTGTTTTTGTATTTGTTCTCTGTATCAAATAATTTAAATATTTGCGGCTTACAAATTTCGTTCACATTTGAATAGGGATGTTGACACCAAATAAGAAAATCAATGAATCCGATTTTTTTCGAAAAAGGATCAAATTCTCAATCAAATAGCGAAAAAAGTAATTCAAAAGAATAAATAATTACATAATTATAAGTCTTCAAACTTTTAGGAGGGGGCATTTTCTGTCCCTGTTCCGCAAAACGCACCTCTGTATTGAACGATCGTCATTTACTATGACTCTCGAGGTCAGTGACGTCACTGATCTGTAGCGCTTTCTCTCTCGAACTAAAGACATTCTAACGGTTGTAGTTTCGTTATTTTTTGATATATTTGAATTGGATTTTCACTATTTGGCAAAGTTTAATGTATTCTTTCGTATGGAGTAATAATAAATTTTGACTCAACATCCCTATTGTTTTGTTTTACGTTTTGTTTTTCATGGTTCATTATAAAGACTGAAGTGTGACCCTTTCCACAGTCCAACGTGTTTTGCGGAGATTTAGGGAAAATGGAAATCACTTAACAAGACCAGGAAACGACCGGCCAAGATGAACAAATGCCCGAGAAGACCGGTATATCGTTTCAGAGACACCAGACGGGAGTTGCGATACAACAGCAAGTTATGCAGACCCGACAAGACCACGTCAGTGAATGGACAGTGATGAGACGCCTTGCTGAAGCTAACTTGAAGCCATACAGACCAGCAACGGGTCCCATACTTGAGAGACATCATCGCGTAGCAAGATTGCGTTACGCACAAGAACACACATGCAATGGGGTGAAGACGAATGGGCACGATAGTATTGTTCACAGACGAGTCCTTCAACCTGTTCACTCATGATGGAAGGCAGCGAGTGGTATATGGGCCTTGTTGCCTGATTCAAATAAATAAATACGGCGGAGGCTCTGTGCACGTATGGGCCGGTACTTTTTCAAAGGGGGGTCGCACAGGACTCGTGGCTATAGAAAATGGCAGTTTAACCACAGAAAGCTATGTAAATGAGATCCTCAACGAATATGCTGAGCCATTTTTAGTGAATATGGGTACTAATTTGAATTTGATGTACGACAATGCCCGGCCGCATACCGCAGGAGTCGTAAACGAACATGTTCAAGAAGTGGGAATCAATCTAATGGACTGGCAAGCAAGAAGCCCGGGCCTTAATCTTAATAATTGCCAATTGAGCATGCGTGGGACGAACTGGGAAGGAAAGTTGGAAGCCGGAATCCACCCCCGCTGACGCTACGTGCCTTAAAACAGGCACTTACTGAGGAATGGGAGAACATTCCCTATCAGCGCCTGACAAACCTGGTTTTTAGTATAAATTTATGCCAAATCGACTGCAAGCTGTACGCAGAGCACGAGTAGGAAATACGAAGTACTAAATGCAAGATCAAGATATTGTCTATTTGTAAATATTCATTTTACTCGGTTTTATTTTTATGCCGAATTGCTCTCTTTTTTTCTTAAATTAAAAATAACCTTAAAATACATTTTTTTTATTTGTATATGCGTAGTTAAATTAGCGTCAATGTACTTTTTAAATCAAGAAATATCTTTAATAGTTTAAGACCTATTGCGTATTTAGTAATCGAGCCTTTATTTTTGCTCGTCAGTGTAGTTCCATTTTCCAATAGGTTTTACAACAGAAATTGTAAAATGCAATCGTCACAAGTGAGTTGCTCAGCGCCATCTATGATCGTTTTGTGTCTCGAATTCTCGATATAATTATTGAGCATATTTATCTTAATGGTATTTACGCCATGATGTCCTACCAAGGTTCTAGTAATAAATAACAAAAACATTATTACGTATGGTACTTGCGTGCAGCCCCCATAAAGCTTCTAAACTCGTTCTTACATCAAAAGGAAGGCACCACCTGGCGATAATAGCCTCTCGAGTCCTGGATGACCTTGTTTAGTGCATTTAGCGTGGCTTAAGCGATTAACACACAGCTTAAAGTGTTTGGAGCAATTAAATTGTTTGTAAAGTTTTGTACTTGAGTGTGCATTCAGTAGCGCGGTTTTCATCAAAGGTAATACTCACAACAGGAAGAAAATATGAAAATTGCTTTGTATTAGTATTCCAATGCTGTGAAATAGTTCAATAAGAACCAGATTTTAAGGTTCGCTAGTAGTATTCGCTAGTATATTCACCAAATTGACATTACGACGGAATACCCGTACCATAGAAATGGAAATTCTTACCTTTGTGGATGTTAATACTATATTTAGTCAAAGTTGTTTCGGTGACAGACTGTAACATGCATACTTTTCGAGTTTATCTTATATCTTTAAACGAGCAATTCTTGTATATTTATTTATTTATTTATATATATATTTATTTCGGGGATCTCGGAAACGGCTCTAACGATTTTGAAGAAATTTGGTATGTGGGGGTTTTCGGGGACGAGCAATCGATCTAGCTAGGTCTCATGCCCGGGAAAACGCCGAGCAAGGCTCGGTCGCCCAGATATTAACTATTGATATACAGGTTTTTTTGGAGAAGCCACCTAATGTTATCTCCCACCAAATTAAGTTGTCATTTATTTGAAACTGAGTAAAAAGTGACATTGTTATCAAAATAATTAATGATGTCGCCTGAATAGATCCCTCAGGATCCTAATGGATGATTTGTTGACACAATAGAAAATTGAAAAGGACAAACCTACAGCTCAGATACTTATTTTTTGTGTAACTTTAAAGTAAAGCCACACAACAATAAGAAATGAAGAATATAGCGCAGTTTTAAAAGTGGCACATCAAATATGCAGTAAATGCATAGTAGATATTTGAATATTTCATAGAGGAGTGAACATCAGATCCCAAAATTAAAATAAATTTTCTAATATAACTAACAATGAAACATGTTTCCATCATACAACAATATAATGAATATGATAAAATGAATTGAATGGTGCAAATATGGCACATTTTAAGAGTTGTAATAAAACACATTTTAATTTTAGAATTTAAAAAAGGCTCTCCAAAAGAATACACATCCTTCAAATCAAACATTTATACATGTTTTGAATGTGCAAGTGCATGTAGGTAGTGAGTAGTTAGTTAAATATTTCTCGTACAATACCGTCTACCAATTCTGGATTTTTTTATTAATATCGGTTTATTTTAAATACTGTCTGTCTTTAATTCCAAATGAGCTTTGGACGATTTTGCAGGAGTAATGCAGAAAAAATGCACGTAATGTATATATGTACTAGATTTCGGCGGCCATCAGGCTGCGCGCGCGCCTAGTATGGCGTTCACATGCGCACGAGGCACCTGCCGCGCATCTGACACAGATGTGGACTAGTGCTGCGACACAAACATTACTATCGATTTTTTTTACTTGTTGACCTTCTCTATCGGCCAGAGTGGGACTGATACAGCACACACCTAAGCTCGATCCGGGTCGAATTGTATGAGTTTTCGCTGAAAAGTATTCCCAAGCGCAAAGGCATGCAATTTACAAGTATGAACTCATAAACAGCTAAGTTATTGTAGTTTACTTATGTCTTGCGGATGCTGTTTCAATTTGCTCTAGACTTCGAGCTCATGTTCGGTTTCATGGTACACAACCGATATGAGAGTTACAGAGTCCCTCCCTCTTCAAAAAGGCGCCTTAAGCCTTTAATTACCACCTTTTACCTATGGTACTTTAGCATAAATTACTTGTACCTAGTGTATTCCTTTAATTTTATCATAAAACCGAATGGAAGATACAGCCCAAGAATATGATTATCGATAATGATAATATCGATACCATCGGTATCGACACCGCCGCACCACTCATAAGGCGTTTCACACATCTCGACGCGAATGATGAATGCGCTTTACGGACCGCAAAGTGCTCTAATTAATTCAACAGTGCACTAAAACCACAACAACAATGCCAGTGTGAAGGACTTAATTCGCTCACAAGAAGGTCGATTATTGCTTGGTATATGGATATCCATTACAGGTATTTTTGTATAATATAAGCGATGGAAGCGCTGACTTGCATAGACACATTACCTGGCATTAACTTTAGCTCCTAGTTTAATGTAGACAATGTGCATAGGCGACCTTAATTAAACTTGAAGATATACCTTAAAATGGGGTAAGTAGGGATTGCGAGGACAGGATGAATGGGGAGAGTAGGAATGACAGAGGGGTGAGCTGGTTTTTAAAGGCTACTGCTACGTAACTTATAAATTCAAATTACAAATCAGATTATTGTAATATTCATAATCCCAAAGTGTCGATCCAACAATTTTCCTAACTCACCTTAGTATGAAATCCCACCTCACCCCAACCTACCTAGACTACGGGGTGAGGTGGGATATCCAACTTTTTGTGTTTATCGTTTATCCTTAAAGTAATGAACACAAAATCAAAAAAAAGGTAAAATACAAACAACCGGAACACTTTTTTTGAAATAAATCAATGTGCCACATACAAAAATAAACTTTTATCCGGGTTCGAAGTTCGGTTTTGTGCCTACTCACCCCATTTTACGGTACATTACGACGCCATTGAAACTCATACACATACATACCACATGTCATGTGACAATCATCGGAAACACTGGCAGAAAATCTAAATCGACACAGGACTACTTATTCGTAATTTGTATCTAATCTAATAAACTGAAAAAAGATTAAGATGATGGCTCCCTGTTTTTGAAGTGAAAACTTCTTTAGCGGCGCTGTGCACTTTTTGTGACGGGGAAAAAATGTTAAACTCGCGACAGGTGACGTGACCGACCGATTCGACAGATTGAAAATTCGTAAGACGGACACGTGACCTGATCGAAAACCTATTACAATGTCATTGAAGCCAGTTTAGCCAGTAGACCGCCGGCGCGGCGTAGGAGATGAAGTATCCCCCTCTCTTTCTACCGCGCGGCGAAAATGTATGCCTGCGCCTGCTGTTTCGTTTAGGCGGCGCAGGGCGCTTGTTTTGCAAGCTTTCGGTCGGCCTGAAGGTAAGCGGTGACCGTAACATATAAACTCTTTGCAACTACATATATATAGGCTCCACACAATTTGTACAATTTTCCTTAGAGAAAGTCGACAACTTGGTCAAATTGTACACCTGTAAAGTTTTGTGGTACATAGACCCCAGGAGTGTCACGCGCGCGATAGGGAGTTAATTCCGCAGCCAAGAATGTAACAAGCGAGTTCAGGAAAACCTCTCCACTCCACTGCAAATTCTTCTGAAACCTTAAAATATCATCCTCGTCCTACAACATTAAAACCCGCGACGAATGCATAATGTTGTTTTCGACTTTTTTTTCTAAAAGGCCACAGTTATTAATATCTATTAATAACCATCGTGTCTGTTTGTCCGTTTTTGCCGCAATAAAGCTAGCCCATTAACAGCCGACACGCATCGCAATGATACATATGCACAAAACGCACATGTATAGGTAACTTACTGTATCATGAGAGTATTTACCTCTTAAGCTTAAGCCACACAGAGAGCGGGCGGGCGGTGGCGGCGCGGGCGCGGGCGGCGGCGGCGCGGGCGCAGGCGGCAGCGGCGCGGGAGCCGCCTTTGGCGGCAGCCGCCACCGTCAAAAGCAGCTCCCGCGCCGCCGCCGCTCGCGCCCGCGCCGCCGCCGCCCGCGCCCGCGCCGCCACCGCCTGCCCGCTCTCTGTGTGGCTTAAGCTTTAAAATTAGCTGGCCATTCATCTGAAGGTACTTGGACGAGCGAGCGTTAATACAGACAGGTAGTTGTGTTGAACAACAGAAAATATGTACGAACAATAGGTACCGTGACACAACGAATTTTACAATTAGATTACAATCCTTGAATTTAAACTTTCGTGAGACATGTTATAACTTTATTTTTACTTTATTAATACGTGAGTTTTAACCGTTTAGTAAAATAAAGTTAGATTACAATCAGCAAAATCAAGCAAGAAATCGCGTCTCAGCTGGTTCTCATGATAAAGGACCACGTATTGGTCCAAAACATGTCGAGCGACATTCGACCTTAAAGATGTAAGAGACCCGTTTATTATATTTCAATAGAATTAGCAAAGTAGTTATTACTTAGTTGTGTAAACTTGCATGCAGGGGTGTACACTGCACGGGAAACTACTTTCATGCCACAGGTTACCTATATTATCTGCCAAAATATCTACAGTAATAATAAACGTCTCTTAAAAATGTTAATTCCTCTTATAACTGCCCATTCATATGCCTACATCTCGGATGTATAAACAACCCCTCACAAATAATTAGCCCCCGGCCTACTCAAATACATCAAAAACCTTACAAAAACTTAATTCGCTACTAAAGAAGTTATTAATCATTGCAAATCGATTGGTTCCAGAGAAAAAAATCGTTCTCCGGGCGAGTTATAATATAAGCCATATTTTTAAAACATATTACTTACTAGCTTATTCTATAAAAGGAACAAAGAAGTTAATTTCCGAATCCATCCATCATGAATAAATGCTGTAACCTTTTCGAGCAAACTGCAGTTAAAGAGTATATAGTCAACTTCATGATTGTGGGAAGACCTGTGATTGAACTTTTTACTGAGAACGATTTAAGAATATTTTAATGTTCAATTAGGTTTAGGTACTTGCTGATTCCAAAAAAATATGTTTCAATGCATAATTTTCTTGAGTGATCTATGAACAATTAACATACTTAATATTATGTAATACAATAACAGATGAATGCCAAATTGGATAAAATACTGCATTCACTTAAATGTTAAAGTAAAAAAATATTGTGGGAGCAAAATGATAAAAATTACTTCCTCAGGCACCTAACAGTCTAACACGACATAAAACAAATCATATCCTAAAATAAAAATAATCATGAAAGTTTAAAAGGCATTCAAATTAATAAATGATTTCAATCTCGCCCCAACAAAATGACAAAGTGAACAGCTTTAAACATGTCTCGCAATTTTCTTTAATAGTCAGCCATTCGCCAGCCCACATTACCCGTATTAACTTAATACAGCCTTAATGGCTTACGACAATGCAAGGAGCAGAAAAAATAAGAAAAATACCCTCGTGATGAATTCGAAATTTAAAGTAATGATAACACGCCTACAGCGACTTGCGTTCGGTGGTCCAGCTGTTTTGGCCAACAGTTTTTTTATTAGATTAAGTATCCATACCTAATGATTAATTTTACCCTAACCTATTCAAATTGCATAGTTAGTGTGTGGCTAGTAGGTATAATTGTTAGAAGCTCGATTCGATCGATTCCGCTTCGATTGTTGTTGCTTGTTGCATCTTGAAGAGATTAATTTAGGTTTATAAGGTAGGTAATTTAAGTATAAAATGGAATCGTTATACGAACCAAGGTTTGTAGGTATTTAATGAAATTATTTGAAACATTTTTACATGAAACACATTATTTGAAATAATGATTATTTGAATCGAATAAAATAACTATAACTTTGTATAATGACAATACTGTAATAGCTTATAATTGAATTAAACTAATGTTTTGATAATGAATGACATTTATGATAAATATTTAATTAGTAATATTTAATACCTAATGTAATTTAATAACTCATAGATTATAAGTAAAAATTTGCATGCTTCTTTAAGTAAAATGTACGTACCTGAAATGACATGATTCCAACTGTAATCATCACTACATTTTTGCAAATAAATAATCTTATCTTATCTTAATCAAATTAAGTGTTATTGTTTTTTTTTTTTTTTTTTTTTTTTTTTTATTATGCAATGACATATTAATTTCCTAGTTTAGTGTTATTGTTAGTTACAGAGTGACTTAAAAACTATGTTAGTACCTAAAGTTACGTTTACCCTAAGAACTTCTTGACATATGCCAGAGTAGTCCTTACCTAGCTTATCCAATGCCACAACATGGGGCAGTCAAATCGCCCAGAAATCACCTTCAGAATGCCGTTAGTGTATGTGTTTGTAACGAAGAAAGATGTTAAGGACTTGTTTCATTGTTTTAATATTATGAAACAAATGATGAATGAAGTGTAAGTAGAGGTAATTGCAATTTCAGATTCCGATATCGCGTAATTACTTTTTTACAAATGTTACGCATTTTTTTATATGCTGAAAACTACATTCATTTCCTTAAATTTTTGATATTTCATTTCCTTAAATTTTTATTATTCAGTATCGTATGCGTGTGCAAACATACGTATTTGCACACGTATACGATTATGATCGTACGGTAATCGCCAGATGATAAGCTCTCAATGAAATTCACAAAAAACTAATACCTATGTGTTCTTCGAATATTTACGGTTAATCTTCAGAAAATAATCGAAACAAATCATGCTTGTGGATAATTTTGGCTCCAAGCCACTGCAACTGCTACCCATCCTGACAGTGAAGAAGAACCTAAGAACATAACATCGTTTTATTTATTTGAAAATAATTAAATTGTAAACTACCTATTATGTCCATTACATCTGATCATGCAGGATTAACCAATGGGCAACATTGTATTTGTAACTGACAACGACGTAAGGCTAAAAGTATCGACCTATTGATGTAAAAACTTTTTTACTGCGTGTACCTATAATTATGATGTGTGTTTATAGAAGTGATGTGTGTGCACATAGTTTAAGTAGCATTTTTCAATTATTCGTGTCAAGCTTCAAATTAAGTATAAATAGATAGGTATTATGCGTTTAAGGACTCTGTAAGAAGAAGTCGCTTAAGCTACTAGGAAGGGCAATTTTGTACCTACGAAAGCTAAAGGTAGTATAATTTTTTTGTATTATAAAAAGTGGTAGGTAAAAGTGGTAGCTAGGTAGGTACGGTAGTAGGTTGGCGTGTTCACGTTCGTAGATTGAAAGATACAACGTCTCAAAAAATACTTCTGATCTTTGTGAATTTACAAGAAAACATTGACTATTGTATTTAGTTTTATATTTAGTATTTAGTCAATGTCATAAACCCGTACAATGCTTTTAAAGACAGAGGACATTGTAAGCATTCGTATCCTAATTCATAAATGTTATACTTATTTCTATAAGAAGTATATGACCTTACCATTTTCATTTTTACTTGAGGTTAGCTGACATGCGAATAATTCGCGTGTCAGCCATCACTTTTCTCCGCTAATTAATACCTCCCTGCGCATTGTTGCGGGAAGTTCCCAAGAGATGACGCGATACCGTCGCATGCGCTTGCGCTGCACAGTGCACACCCTTACACTAGAGAATTAAGATCACCGCTATCAATGTATGTAACCATCACTCGAATACAGTGCTTATGACGTAACCTTTTAGTCATATTTTAGAACTTAAGATACTAATAAAAACAAAAACTTATTCTCTTATTTTAAACACATATGTAATATCAAGATAATTTGTATCTGGGTTATATACTTAAAATTATATGAACTGTCAGAGTTGTATCAAATTAGGCCGTTCAAAAAGCGACTTTACTGACCAAGCGTGAAGATTCAAAGTCCAATGACAAGTTTTATAATATGTCGGACATTTTAAATAATTTCTACTATACCAAACACTGCAAAAAAATGTTTATTCAAGAATCTGCTTACAGTTTACATTAATCTTTTCTTCTGCCAAACCAGAATAATAATAAGCAAAGCAATAAGCTCTACATCTTTCCTTTCGCACAAGCACATTCTTAAATTAATTTGAGAAGTTAACCTAACAAGAAACCGGTGTGCACAATGACTGTTGACACACACTAACACTATTCTACCGTAACTGGCACTGACAAAATAAATATACCTACCAGTCGTTCTTCTAAAAGAGCTTAAATGACGACATACAATAATTTTCAATTGCATCTATCTCTCTTTATTAAATCTAATGTCCCTCGTAGCTTTGTTAATTAAATTTTATCTTTCCGATTCAGATAGGAACTAGAGTTAAAGTTAGGTAGATAGAATTGGATGCGAGTGCACGAAACCAAAGGCAAATACGCAGGACCGTCAGAACGCTTGGCCCCTTGGCCCTTATTATCTTTTGTTTCTTATAAATAATAGAATTCATACAACCAGCTGCCCAAATAAAATGACATCTCTATTCGGCAATTCGGCTTTTAATATCAAAAATAGAACGCTTAATTAAAATGTTTGAGAACGACGGTTATTTGTGTTCCAATTTCGAATATTTCATTTGTTTAGTTGTCGATCTGAAAATTCTATAAGAGTGTCATGAACTTAATATCGATAACAACATATTAAAAAACCGGCCAAGTGCGTGTCGGGCCACGCGCAAGGTAGGGTTCCGTAGTCGTCTACCCGTTACATTATATGGACTAAAAAGTTCGCAAACTTATATTTACTATGTTTTTGACAGAATTAACAACATTATCTAAGGTATCAATGGAAATTGTACGAAAGTTTGCTTTTGCAAAGTACATTTCTGAAGTTCGACTATTACTCGTTAACTAGTAATGTCTACTTAGCTGTGATAGTTTTCCTTTTAAATTCATCGTATTTACTACTACCATGATTTTTTTCACATGACTAGTAGCCACCGTTTAGCTGGCAGGGGGGGGGGACACTTGACCATAGCTAAAATTATCACTTCAAAGCTTAATATCACCCTAACCAATTCTTTAATCAAAAAATGCTTTTAGAGAGCTAGAAGCTAAAAGAGCTATCCAACGATACCCCACACGATGGGGTTTGGCAGAAAAAAAAATTGCACCACCACTTTACATGTAGGGGAGGTACCCTAAAAAAAATTTTTTTTAAAGATTTTATTCTACCGTTTTGTCGGCGTCATTGATATGTATACTCATGCCAAATTACAGCTTTCTAGTACTAACGGTTACTGAGAAAAACGGGGGTCGGACGGACGGACGGACGGACATGGCGAAACTATAAGGGTTCCTTGTTTACTACGGAACCCTAAAAACATACTGACTTACAGCGAACTTGCGCGTGTTCAATTGTTGTTCCTCTCAAATTTTCGGGCAAATTGCTTTCAGTGTAAGTACATAAATACAGATTAGGTGGACACTGATATCAGTCGCGATTCGCGAAACGCTCAGAAACAGGTATGGAACGATAAGCAATGTTTGTTTACAAAGTGATATCGCATAGCATTGCGGATATTTATTTGTTTGCGGCGGAAGCGTTTGAAAATGTGAATAATACCAGACTATTACGATTCGGTTGAATAAATTTGTACACATTGGACATTGTTACATATACTTTCCATACTTACTTCCAGAGAGTCATTTAACAAGAAGGGTATTAGTTATGAATGTGGAGGGATGCAAGAGAAGGGGTAGGCCAAGGAAAAGGTGGATGGACTGCGTGAAAGATGATATGGAGAGGAAGGATGTGAGTGCCGAGATGACGAGCGATAAAGAAGTATGGAAGAAAAAAACATGCTGCGCCGACCTCAACTAAATGGGATAAGGGCAAGCCAATGATGACTTACTTCCAGTGGCGCTACAACCCTTTGTGGGTCCTGTGGCCTCCTCCACAATTTTTCTCCATTTGTCACGATCCTTGGCGACCCTCTTCCAGTTCGTGAATTTGCCCATCGCCCATCGCACATTGGTACGTATATATAGTTTACATTATTTTTCCTCAATTAAAATAAAATCATACAATAATTTATTATCAGAAGCCAGGATTTATTCGATTGAAACTGTCAAATTAACCATGGTAAACGAAGAGCAAAGAAAAGATGAGGGAGCAAAATGGCTAAATTTAATCCGTTGTCTAAACATGCAATCCTATTTACACGCCCAATACAATTCGAAACTCACAAAGGAAAGAGTTATTATCATAACAATAGCCCATTTTTGTACACTTGAAGTGACATGTGTCAGTAGTACGCTTGCCGAGTTAAATGCACCCGAAAAATGCATAGCCTACCGCAGTCAGAATGTCAACCTACGACCTCACCGTTGCTAACCAATTGGGTTAAGAGCTATCCTTCATGCATAACGTACATTCTTGCTCACACGCAGGTTACGCGTGTCTAAACTCTAACCTTATTACTTAAGCGGTATCCATATTTCTGAACGACGATAACTTGGGTAAAATATAGTAGGTAGATTAGACCTCTATTAGCCTCCGAGACTGAGATACCGTTTTAACTTCTTCCTTTTTAGTATAGAATTGATGATAAGGATAAATTAAGATTGCTTATCCTATAGGACTATTTACTATTAAAACTTTCCACTAGGTATTATCATAATATAGTATAAAGTTATAAAATTAATGTAAAAACGCGATAAGTCCCGTCTATTAAAACAAATAAACTTTCTTACCCCACGTATTGTATTGATATTACAATCGAAAAAGGGCAGGTTAGTGTTGTGTTGTGTGATAATTATTTCACACGATAAAATCAAACAAGCATAAAAAGTAATTGCACCGGATGATAACGAAATTTCCGAGAGATTTGCCCACAAGTTCTTAATTAAGTGCCATAAAGACATTTAGTACATCAAATTAAAAGTGAACAGGCACGATTTAATTAAGCCTTTTTAAAAATTCGTACACGTAAGAACACACTCGTACGTCATTTCAGACTAAGGAGGTAAAAATTAAACAAGGTTATTTCCGATTTTCAAAACTTAGCTATAGAATAATTTTAGTGTATATATAAAACCTATACGTTACATTTAACTGCGTAATATTTATATATTACTAATATTTCAGAGAGATATGCAATTATTTTAATAAATTTTATTTTGAAAATCGGTACAATCTGGCAGTACGGCCTGTCAAGTTTGAAAATGAAACGCAATTATCTGTGGAAGACGATTCCAAAAAGTGTAGTAGTAATGTGTAGTAGTAGTAGTAGGTAGTAGTAAAAGTTATCAGTAGTAATGAAGATAACCGTCAAAATCGTGTAGTTTAATATTGGAATAAACTTTATTCTAGGTAGGTATTTGAACTTCTTGGTTGGCCGGATTGATATATCATCTGATTACTTGGACATTACAATAAATTACCTAATAAAAGTTTATTTTATTAAATATAGTCCAATCCACTATATTTGAGACCAGGGGGCCGATTTTTGAGTTTCGAACGCTCGAATTTTCACTCGACATCTGTCAAAACGCCATAATATTTTGACAGATCTCGAGTAAAAAGTCGAGCGTTCGACACTCAAAAATCGGCTCCTAGGTTTGTGATAATGATAAGTCTAGAAGTTTAACCGATAAGTTTAAATTTAAATTGTGGTATCATTAGTTTAAGTTTAAATCATCCTTAGCATAATAAGACTGATGTTAATCTCGGTCATTCTCAAATTAAACACACCCTAAGTTTGATTCGACACGCAAGGGGGCGTGGAGTATATCCGGTGTCTTATCACTTCCGGTTGATATCGCCACTGTTTAATGAACATCTTTACAATGATAACACAGATTTGTATTTGATTAAGAATTTAGATTCTTGAACCAAGTCGTTCCCATGCCAACACTATGTGAAAAAAAAAACATTAGGAATAACAATTTAATTGGTTTTAACAAACACGTTGGTTCTGTTATGGTGGTGCTGGTTGTCTTTTTATCTAAAAATACCTGCTATACAACTAGCATAAATTCGACCAAATAATAATAATAATAATTATACCAATTAGTCGATGCATATTTTAAGTACATATAATCAAAGGGTAGTTTTAATCGATTTTGGACGAATTCCGTCTTATTCGCGAAGATTCTAAGCGCGATCACGTCACACACACACTTCGACTTCTTCGAACCTAACCACAAACGTTCACTTATGCGCATCTAGATTTTCATATTTGCTTGTTAGACACCTATTAGGCACACAATCTTACAGGTTTTATGATAAAGGCCAATTTTAAAATACAGATTAGAGCTGCCCATGGCCACTTACGGCCACCTAAATGTGTTTAGGTTGATTTTCCAATGGTAAGTATCTATAATAATCAAAAAGATAAGCAGAGCCATTAAACAGTGGTCAATTAAGTGACGTTATATATTTCACCTGCCATTTTTTGTTCAAATTGCTTCATTTGCGGAGAGTTCACGCGCTGGTGAATCTCAAAACTGACATTATCTGAGCAAGTATTTACACATCTTTATTAACTGTACAAAATGCATAAATACCATTCGGACTCTATGTATTTTTAACAACCCCGTTTAATTTTACATTATTTGTTTAAACCCGAACAGAAACTTGTAAGTAATTGTTGAAGATATGTTGTATTTTTATTACAATTCGGTATGAGTATGTATTCGCTGCTAAGAGAAATAAAATAGCTTCGTAAATCTCCTACGTAACCATTTAACGGTCAATTTTTTTTACACCTACGGCGGCAAGTATCAGAAGGGTTGATCGGACAACGGTAGCTCAAATTATACCTACCCCTATACTTAAGGGGTTGTAACGGAAGGCTTTACGATCCTCATTGTTATTTGATGACCCCCAAGTCCCGCGTCATGCTTCGTGCGCACGGGTAAGAATGGTAAGATTGAAATTAAGGAAATAAGCACTAAAACTTTGAATTTGTAGGGCACTTATATTTGACTGGCTCATTAATTGTGTAAGAAAGTATTAAAACTTTAAGTAGTTGGTTCTTTAAAATAAACCCCTTTACATTCATGAAACAATGTTGTCAAAATAATCATAATCTTGCAGGTAGAGTACTTAATTAATTAAATCGACTACGGGAAACTAGTTTGTCTGCTTACACGAAAAAAAAGACTTCTTGAAATAAAGCAAAATTCTTCCCATCAAGCAAATAAAAAATTAAATATATTCGATCGAATAATGTTCTTAAACAAAGATTTTTTAGGTTTCTTTTACCTAAGATAATATTTTATTAATCGAAGTGAAATTTACTCTTAAGTTGATTTGTACTATTTCTATTCTGTAAAGGAAATCTATACTTTTAAATGTAAACAGGATAAATGCTTATTAAAAAATCTTAGGTATTTAGTCATACCAAGAAATGTTTCGTTAAATTGAGATTTTAAAATTGTTTGGGTAAATGACTTAGGTATAAACATAACCTACCTTTAGGCATCACATATAAATCACAGCCTAAGCGGCTGATGTTTTTTGTATAATTTTTTTTTAAATCCATAGTTTTCGGTTGTTGTCACGACGATCAGAGCACGCCGCTTCCTCGAGCCGGCAGGTGGCTAGATCAATTTAGCATACGTTCTGAACACAATGCAATCGTGAGCAACCGGCGCGCGCGCGTGTGACGGAGAATCATAATATAATAATGAATGTAACGATGCGCCCGCGCTGCCCAGCGCAGGGACAGACTTGGGAAGGCACCAGCAACGTGCCGGCTGAAATAAATTTAAAATTTATATTAGGGAAAATTTTAAAATTCATGCTACGGGTAGTTTTCGAACCTTCAACTTGGCATACATTCTTTCATTCATTCTTTTTTTCTTCCATTCATTCTCTAGCATTTTTCCTTTAGTTTGAAATTTAAAGGTTGCGTTAGCAGCTTTACTCTGAAATATTAAATAAGATATTTACCACACACTAAGAAATAGGTAAGTGTCAAGTATTGGGTCTGAGTAAAGGACTGGAACGTTCACTTTAGAAATAATTTATGATTCAGCTACTCCTAGGTCTTAACGTCATAAGCACAGTGTAAAATAGTAATAAGACGAATCTATAGCTCTAGTATAAGTTTTTTCGAAACATTAACTAATTCGAACGCGTTTGCGTTTTGTTTCAAAATGTATGAAAACGCTCTCACCGAGTTTGAAATACGCGCGTTCATCGGTTAGCAACAAATGTTATACTCGCTGTTTTAGTTTCCACTAGTGACCACCAGAGGCGCTGTTCACGTTTTCATACCACTTTCATACATTTTGAGACAAAACGCAAACGCGTTCGAATTAGTTAATGTTTCGAAAAAACTTATACTAGAGCTACTAATCCCGTAATTATTCCCGCAACTATATGTGACCAAAAATGTATAACGCGATTCCGGTTCGCATTAACATTTTAACGAACAGTATTTTATTTACAATCTTATTAATGTTATATATTTCTTGTTTTCACATCATTTAAAGGCTTGAATATTTCTATCTAACCCTTCCTGTGATGTTGGGGAAATATAATTATTATTTACACGACGAATATTGAGGTATCATCGAAATAATATAACTTAGGTACTAACATGTGTAATCACACACATTCATAATCTACAGTCAAACGAAACATTATGTGCATATTCCAAGATACTGAAACTTTAAATATACATGTATGTATTAATTGCTTTAAATTCGTATTATTAGATATAACCAAGAAAAAACCTCCCGCCTAGTACCTGCCTGCGCTATTCTAACGCAACACACAACACAGCGGGCGCTAGACCCGCGACAAAAGACGGTGTCAAACTCAACCCTTTACTTGCCGACAACCGACATATGCCGTTCTATTTCCGATTGGGACCAGCCAACGCGAATGTGTTACATTAAGTACCTCAATGTCAAAAGGAACTTATTCTTCGGAGATTTGAACAACTAGTGAGCAATCTACGTGCACTGCAGGTAGGTATTATTCGTCTGCATTGCCTGAAATATTATGTTCGTATAAAAAACCTAGAAGTCGTAACTATGTATGTATAATAATTTATCATAAAAATATAATATAATACAACAAAAGACATATGAGGATGCAGTTCTGATTAGTGGTGGAAAATATTCGAAAGTACACGTTTCTAGATCTTTAGATTATCTCCAAAGACTAAATCCTACTGGTGAATTGAATACCTATAGACAGTGAGTCAGAATTATTTTTCACCGATTTACCAACGGCAACGGGTAAACGGAATTTAGTTCCATAAACAATATAATTACTACCTATAAACTAGCATAATATTTTCTTTATTCCAAAATATTGTTACTTATACTTGCATTATAAAATGTATAAATTACCAGCTTGCCACTTGACACATACGTTATTTTGAGCGCTCAACTCATCAACACAAAGAACTACCAAACTGTCCTTTTGTGCAACGGTGCATGTCATTCACAAAACTAAGCAAAGGTGGCATTTCCGCGCCCAAACATCCATATTGCACTGAATATGCAATCTGCGGTTGCACATTTTCATGACAATTATCCGTATTGTTTGCCTACAAATTTATCTGTGCAGATACCAATATAGCTACGGTTTAAACACACGCATACTTCGATGACATTATTTTCAAGTTCACCGCCGGCTTTTACAAGTTGGTTGTAACACATTTGGACACAGCTTTCGGTCGTCATTGAATGTACTTTAAATGGGGAATTTACGTGATCTTACTTGGAAATGTGTAAGTGATTGATAGTTTTATGAGTTGCATATTGTTTCCGGATATTAAATGTGCTTTAGTAACGCAACACGGATCAGCTTGCCTTTTACCTACACACACGTGTGTCTTTTATTTCTTGAAACGATGAGTTGTTTTTACAACTTACTGATCGAGACACGTTTTTGGTAATAAAGTAAGATAAAATAAAATAAGAATAAATAATTTAATACTTTCATGTGATCGGACACTACCTAACACACTATCACCCTGCACATGCAGTCATTAGTGAGTCCTTGGTCTATAATTTAGTCTAACGACCGACCGTTAACCCGTGTGCGACTGCCCTAATACACAACTGACGCGTAGCGATCAATTATGACGTAGTTTGTGCAACGATATATATCTCTTTTATTTAGTTTAGTGCCATTCAATGAAACAAGAATAGAGTTTATTATAAATCCATACAATTTTGAAGTTTACGTCCGTTTGGTTGAATACGGCTTTACCGTCTTTCTAAAACGCCGAGTCCACCCAGCATTTTATTTTTGTAATATTCTCATGTTAAAAATAAAAGTCTCGTAATTTTTAATGCACCAAAACAGATTTAATATATGACATGAGAATGTGTCCAGGCATAATTTTGATTTGCGTGCGTTGTGATTGTAATTTCAGTAATTTTAATTAACATTTTTCGTCAGGTTTTGTTTACATCGTAGGCAAAACTTGCATCACATCGCAATATTAGATAAATTTCACTTTCGTATGAGCTTCTCACGGCGCCCACGCCTCCGTTTATCATTGGAGACATGGCCGTGTCCCAAGTCTAAACTAAACTAAACGGCGCCTAGGAACGCCTGGCCTTATGACGACGAGCGACGAGAGCGTTTTATTCATTATTCGTTAAACAATTTTATTGAAATTAAGATGAAAGTTATATTTTTATTGACGCCATGTTCGTTGAGTCAAATCTTGGGATTAGTTAGCGGACCCCCGGGCATCCTTCATCAGCATGCAACTGTACTGTGATAACGCTAGGAGGATGACGAGGATAAAGCAACGTTCTTCTTTAACATAATAACCCTAGTATGTATACAGAGGATAAGACTACGGAGTCAATCGAAAAAAGATATCTCCATACTCTTTTTACCATTCGGTCACAAAGCGTCACCTCATCTTGCTTACTAGCCTAATAAAATATCTATTCAAATATGTAGTTCAAATCGCTATCTCTCCGCTTAACACTGCTCTTACATCCCATAAGGAAATTGCGTACAAGAATTTACTGCCCTTTTCGCCACAGAACACTGCATTTAGTGTGAAATACTACTAATGGCCTTATACATCGTAAAGCGACTAATTTGTGGTCAAACCCGCGCTGTAATGCTGTGTGTGGTCAGGTGTGTCGAGATTTATAGGTGCAATGATGGGATTGACTGACTGATTGATTTGGTTAAATTTGACGACAAATCTCAAGAATTCCTATTGTAGGAATATGTTTATTTAGACAACGCGGTGTCGTAATACATTCATTTATGACTATTGTAAATTAACGGTCGCTGTAGGTTCTTCGAGCGAGCACAAAAAGACCGAAACTACATGGTTATCTCAAAACCCAATTTATATTCAAATATACTTCTAGGTCCGTACCTACATAGGGCTCGTCAAAGAAATCGGCTCTTTGATTATATTATTTAATTAATAAGTAGTCCCGAATATCACGACCCTCTGCGCACGCGACACAGGGCGTGCGCACGACACGCGTGCGTCGCCGTCGTGATGCGCTGTTTGTTTATTAATATTCGACTGGTAACGTTAATAGTGTAGTAATAATTATGCGTTGTGATTGTGACATGTCCATGTTCGGTGGTGTTTATTAATCGTTTTATTTGTAAGGATGTGGTATAACATATTCTTGATTGCAATTTTAGTAGCAGCGCGAATTGAGCTTTGCATTACAAAACATTGCGTTTATACGTACGTACCTAAGAAGTTGGGGCAAAATTCTACCAAGACAGTAGTATGATATAACTAAAACATAATTTAATTTTGTACACAAAATATTCTTAAATTTTCACTAACCAGCCTACGTTTCGTATACCTAATTATGTATAAATATAAAACCAACAAATCTATAACCAATCGAATATGACACTAAATTCCTTGCAATACGGACTATAACCATAAGTAGTAAAATTTGAGGGTCTTCCAATTTAAGAGATAATTAAGTTTAGCATTTATCACTGGCCCACGTGTAGACAACCGTTTAGTTATGAGATTATGGGGCGGAATCACTGAAACTCTGCGTTCCGAAGGGTGCACTAATGAAGTGATATTAGCAGATTTGGGAAGCAGTCATCCTCATACATTACATTATTTTAGAATTGAACATCCCTGCATCCGGGTAATTTTTAAGTATTTTACGTGTGTGTGACATCCTTTAAAATTACTATCAGGTACGGAATGATATTGAAACGTCTACTTTAGTGAGTAAGTGTTATTGACCAGTCAATTCGGGTTTGTTTTCTTTTTCAGACCACTTTATGTAGTCGTAGGTACTCAAAAGAACCAAATTTAGCAACAACTCAAGTATTAAAAATACTGGTTCAGCGATACGTAGGTATGTGTTAAGTACGGAATAAACGTAGATGATTCTAAAATTGACAGAGGTACAATCGCGACGTAATTCATGACCAATAAGAAAGACCTAACCTTTCTGTCAACTACGTACACAATAATGATAGGTTTAACTTAAACCTAAATATAGCCACAGTTAAAATAGGTGATATGAACGCATGAGGCGTTTCTCTTCCTAAATATTTAACACTCGTACCAGTTTGGTCTTTAGTAGCCATAAGATATAGCGGAAAATTATGTATTTCGGGTATAAATAACCTAATTACTAACAAGCAAATATTGTGACAGCTTAATACCTCGTAGTTTACCCGATACCGGTTTATGGCCAATAACTGTTCACACCCTGTGTTTATGACGGGCAGGACATGGGCAGGCTGCGCGTTATCACTTTCACGTTTGGCGAGGCGCCCAACATTGGGGCGGGGGTAAGGATGATATGTATCCTAACTACTGAACATATTGATATTTTGTGGAAACTGTATGAATGCATCTTTATTCATCTGCATATTCATATATTCAGGCTCCTACCACGAGAAAAATCAATATCTAAGGCTGGTTTTAGTGTCACGCGGACCGTCCGCAAAGCAAATGTATGGAGCGCAGATGGCCGTCCGCGCGGACGCCTCCGCGTTATGCGATCCGCGCGGACGGTCCGCGTGGCACTAAAACTGCGCACTATCCTTAAAAAACAGACTTTACTGAAATAAGCCGAGCATACTATTTATTATTTTTTATTGCGTTTGTAGATACATACACTTAAATAAATGACAAAAACTCTGCGTTTCACAAATGGGTTCCGGACTTAACTCTGTAATTCGCGTTTACAGCCCTTCCCTTATGTCCCATAACTATTCACATCCGTATTTATTGGTGTCGAGACTGTCGAGCGAGTAACACGCTGTGAGTTATCACTTTCACGTTTGATGCTTCTAGATCTAGAAAATGGCGCCAATATAACTAGGTATCAGGTTTCAGTCATGCGATGCGACACATCAGAATCATCAGTAGGTATTCATCGAGTTGTTACGTATGACTCTAGCCATGTAGGTCTTGAATCATAAGGTATACATACAATATTCTTAGAATGCCTGTCAAAGCGGCATTCCTGTGAAAACAATTGGTTTTCCAGTGACTCTTGATTTGGACTCGCTCTGAGTCACATCTTAATGTTATTTTAATAAGTATTTCATGTGAATGTATTTGGAATTAAGTATAGAGGCTCCTGTAATTTCCTTTCAGCTACCTATAGATCTCCCTCCTCAGATTGCTTAAACCCGTACACAAAATTACAGCAGAAATATGAAATATAATTATTACCCAATCGTATTCGGGATGTTTCGAGAAACTATTCCAGTCACTGTAGTCAGTAAACGAGTAGGTATTTATGTACTCAGACCACTACTGATTTCAACGAGTGATTGAAGTCCACAAAACACTTGCAAATACGTTGACGACCGCTTTAGCTTAGTTGGTAGTGACCCTGCCTACGAAGCTCGAGGTCCCGGGTTCGAATCCCGGCCGGGGCATTTATTTGTGTGATGAGCACTCAATATTTGTTCTCGGGTCTTGGATGTTTTCTATGTATTTAAGTATCTATTTATGTATATAAGTATGTATATCGTCGCTTAGTACCCATAGTACAAGCTTTGCTTAGTTTGGGACTAGGTTGATTTGTGTAAGATTGTCCACAAATATTTATTTATTATTTATTTATTTATATATTTGTGCCTCAAAAGTTGGAAATGTGCTTTGTGAGCGGCTCGTTTCCAACCTATCTGGTTTACGAGCTAGGAGTTTTCACATTATGACACTAGGACGCTGCCAAGGGAAACTTTCGCGTTTGGCTATTGGCCGGGGAAATTTTAGATTTAGGGTACGTGAGATTTTGCGTGAGATTGAGATTTTTCCAACGTATTACAGAAGAAATCAATTTAAAAAAACCTACTACACTATTTTGCTATCAATTGGCGTGTTTGCAATGTGATTAATCGCACGAACATTAAATAGAACAAATTGCTTGCTTCATTTAGGTACTCGCGATAAACTTTTGGGTGACATTGACCATCTGTGTTCACGTACTGTTGTTATTTATACGTATTTATTATTAATAAGTATTTCAACATATTACGATGATTATGAGAGAGATGATTAGATATCATTTAGTATCATACGAATATAAAAAATAAGGTTATTGTACGGCAGCAATTTTGTCTAGTATTTATGTACGGTAAAATATATGGATAAGATCAGGATTGAAATCACCGAATTCAGTATTCCGTTGTTATCTCGTGTCACCAACGAAATCAAATCAAATCGTATTCGAGGCACGCTCAAAAATAATGTCCCCATGTTTTTTCTCACACCACGTAATTTGTCTATAGAACTTTTTTAAACTTGTTCCACGTTACGAAACTAAATAAAATCACGTGTGGCCGCAGCTGTGGCTAAAAAGAATTAGTCAGACTTAATGCCAACATTCGTATTACTTAAACTTACCGCAAACCGTCGAAAAACGCGATTTTTCACACTCCACAAACAAATTTTTGGAGCATAGACAATCTGCCTTTTTCCCCTGATGTTTTTATTTGTAAACTTGGCGTTGCAACTATTAATTCATATTAGTGTTCTATATTTGGATTCGAAAAATGGAATGTTTTTAAAAGGAGCGGTAAAGGTGACAGTATACCCAGAAGTTCTTTGAAATTCGAACGCGTTTCGAAATTGCTAATTGGTGTTGGTTTTCTGTCTAATAAGAAACTTTTTCGTATTTCCCTCAATTTTAATATTATTTCTATAAAAGACTGTTGCCTTACTCCATACAACAACGTAATACCTTCCCATATAATAAAATCTAGCTAAATCTAAAAATCTAGCTAGGTAAGCGCATTCCACCCTAGACCACAAAATATCACTTACCATCAGGTGATTTGTGGTCAAGCGCAAACCTATTTAGCATAAAAAAAATGATTTCTCAAGTTGAACATTGTAGACCACTGCTGAACTTAATGAGAAAACTGCATCTGATGTAATTCTAAAGATGGAATGTTTATCACTTACCAACATCGCTGAACGGTACCATGAGGACGACCTGACAAACAAACCTTGCTATAAACCATAGTGGAAATAAATTAAAACGATCTATTATATGCATCTATCTTCGGTATTATGCTGATTTTCCGCCGGGGAGCCGAAAAGCGTGACTGTTGGCCTGAGAGAGGTTCGACACAGTAAGCAAATACTGAACAGTAAGGGACGCTACTCTACTCATCGCAAGTTACTCGTATAGTAATTAGTTTACGCAATGAGGACCACTAACTGCCAATTGGCGGAAATAATGCGTGTATAAGCGAATTTTGGCATACTTGTAGGTAAAGATGTCCTAAACAATATTCTAAAAGTCCTGGTGGATGGGGGTAGAGCTAAACTAACGGGTGTAAAGGTATTTTTTTTTGATATTCGTAAAGAACTCGTAAACGGTGGTTTATGGCAAAAAAAATCTGAGACATAAAAGGTACTATGCACTTTTTCGCTAGTATGAATATTTAATCTTATATCTTTAAATTAAACGAGCAATTCTTGTATATTCTATATACTAGATATATATTTATGTATTTCGGGGATCTCGGAAACGGCTCTAACGATTTTGATGAAATATGGTATGTGAGGGTTTTCGGGGAGGAGCAATCGATCTAGCTAGGTTGAGACCTAGCTAGATTGATTGCTCGTCCGTCCGTCATATTTATGCACGGGAAAACGCCGAGCAAAGCTCGGTTGACCATATATTGAGATTTTAAAAGGGGAAAGTTAATTATAATTGGCCTTATGGGTCACATTCCTTTGTTTCTCAATTTTCAAAAAAAATTTTTTTTATCATTTTTGTTTTTTGAACTCAACGAGCTAGTATATACGTATGTTGCTTACTTATCGTCCCGTAACTTCAACGTGATGTATAGACAACGCGTAGACTTATTGAGTGAAAGTAAGGGTTGACGTGGTGTCGTAAAGCGAAAACTGTGTGCAGAGTCTATTGTGGCCCTGAATAATGTTAAGTGCCTCGCTATACTGCGCCCGCGCAACTCCCTATAAACAATTTCGCGAAATAAATTCTAGAGCCGTGTGCGATTTGCAGTCGTCTCGTCTTGCATTGGCGTCGTTTACTTTACGTTAAATTGATTGAGCCCACAATTTTAGTACATGTAGAAAGTTGGTTTATTAGTTAATGTTACGCTCGTAAATGTTAGTATAATTATGTTATACTTGCTTCATGTTTTGCAACGTTTTAGTACATTTCGGCAGTACAAAACTAGCTAATTAGGTAGATAATTACTGTACACGTTAGGTGGATATTCATCATCGTTACGAATTTCCATTATATTTTGGTGAACATCTTCGAAATTTGGAACAATACACATTGTAAGTATAGAAATTCAAAGAAAATTTTATTGGGTCAACGCGGCCGTATGTATAATTATTTTTTCGAAATGATATGTCTCACTGCAACTTACTTAAATTCACTAACTAGAAAAAATAACCCCATGGTTTTTCCGTTCGCTACCCAGAGGGGTAATCACGTAACTTTTCGAACGTACGGTAGGCATATTTTAATGTCATTTTAGTAGAGGAAGAAGAAATATTTATTCGGGACAAAAACAACATATAAAACAACACATTAAAATCATTAGTGTGGGATTTGACATTGAGATCGATCGTACCGTACGTTCGAAAAGTTACGTGATTAGATTACCCCGCAGGAATCAATCCCCGACGACCCTACTGCAGTGGAATCCGCCGGTACCGATAGCATCGACGGGACACGAGCCGTTGCCAACCGTACCGCCTAGTAATTGCTATACCTACTTATGCCTTTAAAGGGCTTTGTGGAGCATGTGCATTGTGCATGCTTAGGAAACGTTCCTAATTTTTTTTAGTCGTCACGACATTCGACGACGTTCCTTAGGTAAGTCTGACGAATTTTACACAAGCATTGTCGAAGAAGTTTTCCTTTTTAATTCATCGTAACATATACTACTACCATGATTTTTTTCACATGCCTAGTAGCCACCGTGTAACTGGCAGGGGGGGGGGGGGGGGGGACACTTGACCATAACAAAAATTATCACTTCAAAGCTTAATATCACGCTAACCAATACTTTAATCACAAAATGATTTTAGAAACCTTATAATATTTTTAAAAGAACTATCCAACGATACATGGGGTTTGGCAGAAAAAAAAATTGCACCACCACTTTACATGTAGGGGAGGTACCCTAAAAAAAATTTTTTTAAAGATTTTATCGGCGTTATTGATATGTATACTCATGCCAAATTACAGCTTTCTAGTACTAACGGTTACTGAGAAAAACGGGGGTCAGACGGACGGACGGACGGACGGACATGGCGAAACTATGAGGGTTCCTTGTTTACTACGGAACCCTAAAAAAGAAGAAATTTTTGTAGTTTGCGTGTAGCATTACTGCTTAATACAAAAATTAATTTAGATAATGTTGTTAATTCTGTCAAAAACATAGTAAATATAAGCTCGCAAACTTTTTAGTCCACATAATGTAACGGTTGGTCAACTACGGAACCCTACATTGTATTGTGCGTGGCCCGACACGCACTTGGCCGGTTTTTGTTTGAAAAGAGACGTTTTGTCTGTCTCCTCGGAACAGAGATCACACATTCCTGGCCCTAACAATGTAACACAAACTAAGTGAATAGCCTAACCCTGACTCTAATAGGCCCTATTAAACGGCATCATGACTTACATATTCATAAGCAAGACTAACGACAATGAACACAAATCATGGAAATGGAAATAATCAGTGTATAAAAGCACATTTACATAGTAAGAAACCAATTAATTAAATCATATCGGTAACTAATTAAGTGTAAAACTATTAGCTTAGTATTACGTAGCGTTGCGTGCGTAGTATTGCGTAAGTATACCTTTGGTTACGGCGTAATGCCAACATTACGCGGGCTATCTTATATTTTTACACGAGCAATTCTCGTATATATATTTATTTATTTCGGAGATCTCGGAAACGGCTCTAATGATTTTGCTGAAATTAGTCATTTTGCTCATGTCAAGGAAAACGCCGAGCAAAGCTCGGTCGCCCAGATATTGTATAAATACATATATTATAAGACAACTCTCACGGGATTAGAAATGTTTATTGATTTAAAGTACGTATTATTTTATGTGAAATTTTCGTAACTAGCTGAGGAGTCTCGTTTGGGCCACGGTAGAGAACGGACGCTCCCTGGAGCCATTATCCGACCTCTATTATGGTCTTTAAAACGACACAATAGTTCTGCAAAACAAAAGCCGGCCGACGGTCACCAACACGTGTTGCGCGCCAGCGACCGCGCTTGAGTCCTGCGTAAAGGGGCAAGACAGCCCACGTGCCGATACGCGATTTGTTTATTTGCCTAATCTCTTAAAAAGTGTCGATTCGTGCTAATTTGCAGTGCGTCCAATTAAGTTACGTCTCATAGTGAGTGTAATCAAAGTCCCTGTGTGATACGAGTCGGAGCGAACTCCTTCATCGCAGGCCCGTGCTTACGAGCATCGAGCGTGGCCGCGCAGAGCAAAACTACAGTACAAACCCGGGTGAGAGAATTCCATTACTGCCATTTACTGACATCTGTATTATATACCTCGTAGCTCAGACCGGATCGGGCACCATTTACGCATCTGGGGATCCTCAGATACGGTCCGTACCATATCAAATCTAGGTACCAGCCGCGAACCGACTAACAAGGCAACCCTCCTCCGAAAAATATAGCAGTAAGTCTCATAAACTAATTGGACGCACTACAAACGGCTGCACGTGTTTTGTCATATCAGTATTAAGGCACCCATATCTTCAGATCATAAACTAGAAATAACGACCGTCAACAATCTCAATCTGTTCTGTGCGGCTAGCACATACTCATCCTTAAGAACTATATACGCGTCACCCACTTAAGTAACCTGAGTTATATAAGTAACTACTAGGGTGGCGCGTGTCCCTTTATATTAATCTTGTTCTGATCATCCTAGAACCGAACCAAGTAGGTAGTTAATAAAGCCCGCCCAGTATATAAGAAGGTATCATAGGGACAGACAAACACAAACATAATCTTG
The DNA here is from genome assembly GCA_951800055.1 of Cenopis cana. Taxonomy (NCBI): domain Eukaryota; kingdom Metazoa; phylum Arthropoda; class Insecta; order Lepidoptera; family Tortricidae; genus Cenopis; species Cenopis cana. The sequence continues at coordinate 10,435,349 of OX637472.1, forward strand.
TACCTATAAAGATATATAAATTGGCCAATCTATAGTATTCATAAAACCGAACACAATAAATAGGTCACATTTACATTCGCTAGTGTCTGTTTACTAGCGCTACCCGCTGTAGATATATAAGAATAGGTAGTTCATAAAATACTACGCACTGTATTTCTATCGATATCTAATTACTTAAATAGGTACACTAGGTCTAAGTCTACACAGGTTAAGAACCACCCATCCTCCAGCACGAGGACGGGCCGCCATATATGTAAATAAATACCTAACCGTATAAAAGGTTTATTCAACAATCTCGTTGTTCTCCATCATGTTAACATTTTAGTAAACCCCGCGACGCGATCAAGTAACGCGAAACGTAGTCGAATCAATTGCACCAGCCACCACCTTTCTTAGTCAGGGCAGTTACCTACCTAAATAACACTTATCCTTAGACGTTCCTTAGTTTCTAGTCGATCCCATCGATAGTTATTACAAATTAAGTATATAATAGAATAGAGTAGCTAATTGTATGCACCTTGGTGTTAGCTAAATTAAGTGAATTGAATCGAAAACATAAATAAGACTAGATTTACATTCGCACATACTATAATTTAGGATTCATTAGATTAAAATCTTTCCACCCTAATTCCATTAGTATCTTTTGCATACTGCTTACGGGCCGTGTTTAGTTTACCGTATTTCTATTTCCCCCAGCACCCTCTCAAACTACGCGCAAATAGCTACAGGTCATATAGAAAGTCCCATCGAAGTACTTAGATACATCAATAAGCCCGACAAGGTTTCATATCCGACTACTCCCACATTAGGCTAAACATAAAACATTTAACAAAGCAACAACCCCAAAGCCCAATCTTTATAGCGGCCCAACATCTGGTAGGTATTCAAAAGAACCGCCCGGGTTATTCTCTGTACAAATAACATAAAACGTTGTACTTTCCTTAAAAAAGCAATTACTCGGCATCGCTAGTTCCCACCACAAAAAAAAAAAATATATAAAAAAATTTTTCACCGTCACAATCCTAATCCGTTAGTTAACAAAATAAAAACATTTCTTAACACCCGAAGAGAGTTCTATTGATGCATCCAACATCTGCCACTTAAATAGCGTCATTTACAAATCCCAAGTAATTACCCAATTGCCCAAGTAAGAACAATAATAGCCCCATATCGACAGTTGCCGCAACTAGTTGTATTGTAACCGAACCGACTTTGTCATTATTAGAAGACAAAGCCCAAGGCTATTGTATCGAATATGGCTGCTATGGTAATCTGCCCAATACCTAAAGATGGAAACTGCCTCTTCCGAGCTATTGCGCATCAACTCAAAACTGTACTTGACCTAGAATATGATTATAAAACTGTTAGAGAGCTGCTAGCCAGTCACTTATCATCCGAGAGGAATGACGATAAAATAAAACTAGCCCTTAATGGCAGTGTCTTAGACCATAGAACTACTGACCACTCTAACCTCTCGCTCGCGCAACTCGTAGATGAATATATACGAAACCAATTCAAAGACGGCTTCTGGGGCGGGGAAGAAATCATCCTAGCTGCCACGAACTGTTTTATGGTTAACATATATGTACATATGGACCAACGACAACCGCTCCTTTACAAAGCGCCGATATACGAGTATCATAGGATGGGAAGCTTACACTTATTCTATGGTAACCATCATTATGATTCGATACGTTTCAATAACGAACCGTTGCAACCGCCACCATCGAATGCCATGTGCCAGGCCGGAATTAATACATCAGCTACACAATCTGAGACACAGGAACAACCCTGTCAACATACTGAATACCTTACGCCCAGTAGCCCAGCAACAACTACCCAAAACAACACCCTGTCGCTGAACAGCTCAGTCGATAGTGCCAAAGAAGTCGATGCAACCGGCCTTCGATTAATAAGAACAGTCCCCATTATCAAAACAGTAACGCCCCAGCCGTGTGACTCGATAACGGTAGCAACTTGGAATGTAAGAGGCTGCGCTCCACTACAGGATAAAGTTAATATCGATCACGAACTTTCAACGCGTAACATTACCATAGCGGCCATACAGGAAACGCACCTAACAAGCGGTGAACTAACATCAAACAACTATCGGTGGCTTTTGCACGGAGGACCACACCCACGTGAGAAAAGAGGGGTAGCTATCTTAATAAAAAAAAATATTCAACACGAAATAATAAACACCCACCGTAAATACAATAATATTATAGCAGCGCATTTTAAACTCTCAGTAGCCAACCGAAATACAGCAATAGAGTTAATTATTATCAATACCCATGTGCCGTCCGGTGCGGCCACATGTCTAGCTAAAATCGGAACACTACTGCGGCAAGCGCCAAGAAACGCCGCCGTAATTTTATTAGGCGATTTCAATGCGCACCTTGGAATAAACGATGTAGAGGAGCTAAATGGTCTCATTTCCAAGAAAAACTTGTTTCACAAGGAGTCAAACGCTAATGGAACTCTCCTTATTAGTTTAATAAAAGAACACAGCTTATGCGTAAAAACAACGTGGGGACGTCCTTCGTGCAAAGTAACATGGCAGCAGGGCTCGCGCGCCTCACAGATTGATCACATACTGACCACAATGAAACGACCGGTATTCTTTCACAATATACAAGGAACTTTCCCAAAATTAGTCAACACAGATCACAAACTTATATGGGGTGACATACGAAACTCAAGTTGGAAAAGGGTGAGGACGCAAAAGCAATGCAGCGCCTCACTAAATAGTCACAAGCCAAAAATACCGTTTCATTATAAAAACGTTAACTACGAAGCGCTGGAGAGCACAGCAGTGGTTAAAGACTATCAAAATGAGGTGACGCGCCTTCTTTTCGTGAAAACTACAAAACCAGACCCCAACGACGCCAACGAACCCCCCACCTGGGCGGAACTAAACGACATCCTCAGACAAGCGTCAAAAGTGATTCCCCCTAAACCCGTAGCCCGATCGCGGGAAAGTAGGTTAGCCCTCGCCAAGCTCCAAAAAGCTATGTTTTTGAAAAATAGGAATCCGACTAATCGGGACCATGATATAGAAGTTAAAAACGCACGCAAATCGCTCCGCAAAGCACAGGAAGGGGACTTTAACAGCGAATGCACGCTCTTCTTTCGACACCTTAGTACGGCACATCGGGCCATGAGGATGAAAATCACTTATAAGTTTCTAAAAAGCTACAGAAAAGCCCCGGAAAACAGAACACTTACTAAACACTTCATTCCGATGTCGAACTGGGTATCAGAGTTGAAGAAGAGCGAAGGAAAACCAATTGACACAATTCCATGCGAGAATAACCAACTCGCAAAAGAAAACGGGCCCGATACGGACACAATAGTAAAAATCATTCAAAAAATGAAAAATGGTACCGTCCCTGGTACTGACCATATAGCCCCAGAACTTTACAAAGCCGCGCCAATGGAATTTATTGAACACTTGACAAATATTATGCAGGAGGCTTGGACAGATAACAAAGTGCCGGAAGAATGGCTAAAGTCCAAACAAGTCCCCATCCCAAAGAAAACCTCACCAAAAAATGTGAACGAGTACAGAAGAATATCTATTTGCAACGTGGGTTACCGCATATACGCGAACTTCCTGCTCGAAAAACTTGACAAGGAAATAGGTACTCTAGGAAGTTATCAGGCAGCTTTCCTTAACGATAGATCGACGGACGACCACCTATTCACTCTGCGTCGGGTTCTGGACACCAACTGGAGAGAGGGTAGGAGACTGTATGTGGTAGCTCTGGATCTCGAAAAAGCCTTCGACAACGTAGATCTTAATGCCCTTAGGGATATACTTCTCAGTAGGATAAGCACGCCACTCACAAACAGAATTATTGCCGCCTGTATGAGAGAAGAAACATTCATTTCCTGGTTTGGGCAAAACTCCGATACAATCAACAAGGGTAAGGGAGTCAAACAAGGGTGCCCTCTATCACCCAGGCTCTTTACAATACTCGTGGACGACGTCCTCAAAACTCTAGAAGAAGAAGACGACGCCGTTAACTTAAACCAGGACAAACAACTTACCCTGCCCCTAATACTATCATTCGCGGACGATCTCATTATGGTAGGGGACTGCCTTGCTACACTAGACAGGTTAATAAATAAACTAAAATCACTATTGAACACGGTAGGTCTCATTATCAACGAAACCAAAACTAAACTCATCATTAGAGACCCCTTCGGCCCCCCTGTTTCTGAACAACAGCGCAAAATAATAGGCGGCGTGTTAATACAACCGACAGGAATAATTAGATACCTAGGTACGTACATAACGGCAACTCATGACAGAAGAGCAGCAATAAAAACCAGATGTGACCAGGCAATCCGCAATACGAAAATCATAATCAAATATATACAAAAATATAAAATTGAGTGGAAAATTGCCAGGTTAATGTATAGGATGGTCATCGCTCCCTCAATGACCTACGGCCTAAAGGTCATGTCGCTTACAAAGGGCAACAGGTCCAGACTTAGAAAATATGAAAGGCACATTCTTAAGGAAATGTTAGGTGTCGCTAGAGACTCCCCGAAAAAAAAAAAATACACGAAATCCTAGATGGTAAGACCATCACAAAGTTCATTAAAATATGCAGGCTTAACTACTACGGCCACATACTCAGACGACCAGAACCACACCTCCTCCATGCCGCCATGAGATACAGAGAGAGCAAGCGAAAGGTTGGCCGACCAATTTTCACTTGGAATGATTCCCTTCATCATGACATAACTCACTACACAAACAGAACCAAAGCCTATTGGAAATCCATTGCATCGAACCGGGGCCTCACAAAGAAAGAAGCTAACAAAATATACAAAGCACCTGAAACAGACACTGAATCCGAACCAGACGAGGTCGAACAACAGCAACATGATGAAAGCCACGATGGCCACCCTCCAACCCACGAATCTGAGTAATAGCAGTCATTCTCCCCCCATGCATAGTTATTAACACACGTATATATTTATTCTTCCTCATACTGGGCACGATGCAAGTATTCGGTCTGGTTGTATCTATCCCTTCAATCCACCTCCTGACTGCAAAAGCCCTACACTCCCCTCCTGTACTTATTGGCTCTCCGGTGTCTCGGACAGGAGGGCCAGTTGGAGACACCAGGGCGGCAGAAGACGTAGAGGACCTAGCGAAAGGGCCCGAACGCTCGCCCTGTCACAGCACCTGCAGCCACGGATAGAGGCTGCTAAAGTTCCTATGCACCTCCGGCCGACTGTCTGTGCGGTGCCAGTGCGATCATTTGAGCAAGGTCGTCAAGCCTCTTCGACCCTCCCTCCCGGGTGTGGCCAACGCCTCCGCGTCCTTGCAGCAGAACTGCTGGCTGGATGAGTCACCGGAACGGAACGGAACGGAACGGTGAAATTTTCGTAACTAGCTAATAACAGAGTTTAGCCATTGATATAATACATACAGTCGATAGATATTTTAAATCTTGCAGTGTAATCGCATTGTGATTCTGTAGTGACGATGATTTATAATGTTTTAAGTTCCAAATATTCCAATACATTATGTAATTATGTCATATGGGCTACCTACATTTTACAAGCAGAAGTACCTGAAATATAAATAATGAACTACACTGAATCCTGTAATCAGGTCAAGTTAGCGGCTAGATAAGTAATATAAGTGTCTGAAACATTAAAGGAATAAACTCTGTAATATCTGATATCACTAACACTGTTTAACCGACACAGCTGTAAGTTCGTGGATGTCGAACCAGGCAATTTTGCACAATCGATCGTGTATACTTCATGTTTGCACAGGCGTTGAAATTTATTGAAAATTCTGAGGTTTGCGCGTTTCTACAAAATAAAAGAGTTTATTTAGATACACCTGTTGCTGTAAATTGCTTAAGGAAAACGCTGTTTATTCGTGTTAGGATGGCGAGTAATAATATGTGTATTGAGAACGCCTTAGCAATGATCAATGATTTAAGTAATAAACCTGAGGTTGGGTCGTGCTTTCTTAAGGGCTCTTACGTGATGGTTATTACTTATAATAGTTATTTTGTAATATTTTTACCACTGTTCATTGTCATTACATTATGTCATTACAAATACGAGTAATATCAGAATTGCCTACAATAAAAGTCTCAATGTCTAAAATATAAACCAAATCATTAAGAATTGAACCAATGGGAAATAATATTTTGTACAAGTAGTAGTATATGATGGAACGTTAAGGAAATAAGTCGAGTAATGTACTTGTAATCATTAGGAGCAACAATTATATATTTATACATAAAATAAGTACCTAACTATTGAATGATATAACTAACTTATAGTCGGGTACCTAAAATTAAATAACGTTAAAAAACAACGGCGTGGTTTTAAGGCCGGGTTATAGTAAAAATCTGATTTGGTAAACGGTTTTATTTCGAAATACTACATATTAAAAATGTAAAAAAAATACGATGTTATATTTGAGACCTTTATCTAGTGCCGTCGGATGTCCGTTACACAATTTGCAAAACTTTGTTCGATAGAAAAAAAATCCAAATATACCTCTATTTTCTATCTCAAAACTCATTTTATTTCAATCTTAGGTAACATGATGAGTAGAAAATAATACTAAAATAAACGTATTTGATGGTATGAGGGATGTCGGGATTAATATTGTTAATATAGTAAGCCATGCATTTTTCTCACCCAAAAATGTACTAAAAATTTACGAAAATTACGCGCACAGTTCCGTAGAGAGTGGGATGGTCAATTGCAAACTCACGCGTGTTAGAGCGGGACATTTGCAATGGAAGAACCTCGCCTTAATGGTATGTGTGACCTCATTATTTTCAGGAGTAACGGTTTAGAATAGTCTATTAATATAGGTTTAATTTTTTTTTATTGTTTGAATAGAATTAGGAAGTAAGCCATAAATCATTGGTATTTAAATGCAAACAATGTACGACATAGTTAAGTTTTAATCGAAACAGGGCTGAGTCCGATTCTTATTCAAAGTGTGAACGTACCTTTAACGGACTCGTGTCCACCATTCACCACCAAAAACATATTAAGCGTCTTAATTTGTATTCCATTAACCAAACCGTAAGAACTTCGTAGGAAGCAATTACATTTACGTAACCTACAGCTTTATTTTAATTGTAACTTTAAAAGATTGTTTCCATGTGTGACAGTTATTACTGGTTAATTAAAGATTAATATGTTACGTTGTGCAATATGTTTGATTTTGTGTTCGTAATTATGTTTTTTTATTAGTTTTTGTGATTTCGTGTTGGTATTATGGAAGACTTGTAGGTGTTTAGTAACTACGATCTTTATAAATTAAATACCAACATAGCAGTTACGCTCAGCATAACAGTTAAAAATACACAGCTTTGTATAATTTTAAGTAGTTATACCTATATTTATAACACAATAAAATCACGATCCCGGGTGGAAGTAGAAAACCCGGCAAATACTTTTAATCAAAGTAAGGCTTCAATCAATTATAATGACAAAAATCGATGAACTATTTATTTATTTATCGTATGGCAATTATTTCAATTATTTTCCGTGAGATCTTCGAGAAGACAGTACGACCTTGAACTGGAACCTAGTGTTACCCGGCACGGTTTTTTTTTTAAAAGGTGCCACGACGATGGCAAACATGCGTACGGCTTGCCTGCTGGTATAGTCCGTACAAAACTGTAAGGCCAAGTGCTGTCAAATTAACGCAAGCAAAAATCTACCTTACAGTCAGAGCTCTAAGTCTAGTTTTGCTTGCGTGCGTTTGACAGAATTTTGCCTTAGAGTTGTGTCCGAACTATACGCGGTCACCGTAGGCTATACCTAAGACACATACAACTCCAGGGGTGGCACAAAATTATACACTCCTTTTCTGAAGAACCAATATACTGTAGTCCCTCGAGATTCGAGAAGACCTCGGCATGAGAGCTTACCCTACAGCTGGAGCTTTCGTGGGAGGAAGTAATTCAGGAATCAGCTGAAATGCGTAGACTAAGTGCCAGTTGCACCAACGTACGAACACAGACCGGTCATCGTCAAATATGGCGCCGGCATTTGACGATGACCAGTCTGTGTTCGTATGTTGGTGCAACTGGCACTAAATAAATAACTATCGAAATACGCTTAAAACCCACCTAATTCCACTCAAGCTAAGTGCTCGAAAAAACATTAATGCAATCGTTCATTTGTTTGAGTAGCCATGAATGCAACAAATACAGGACAGGACATGCGACGTGCCGTGCGTCGAGTCGCGCGGATTACAGCGCATGCCCCGCGAACGCACACGCATCCGCTCTCTGGGATGTATTCACAACGCTTACCGACAACATACCTGACCAGAACTATTGCAAGACTGACTTCATCACGTATTGTTGTAGAGAGCCTCGAGCTCAAGATACACTAGGAATCAGTTGTGAGGTGAGTTTTTTAGATTGTGAATCGGATAGCACATCACACGGACCAAATTAATGACAATTACATACTCACATGCGCCCTTCTTGTATTGAAAGCTGCGTGTTGACAGCCGGAATTTAGATGTTAACGATATTCGGGATAGTAAAGCGGTAGAATGACCAAACTATTTTTGAATTTTGTGAGTTGTTATGGGTTGCACGATAGTTTTACGAGGAATGGATTAAGATAGTTATCTATTACCAGCTTTGTAAATCGATACTTTTTTGAATAGATTATTTTGTTAAGTTGACGCGAGTGTTCATCTTAGAACACTAAGGAAAGAGGAAGACTTAAGGGACATTGAACTTAAAGGTTCCTTTTTTCCCCACCTGAAACCCCGTTTCATCTTATGCCACCTCATTTTACAACTGTTCATCTTTACTAACACCTACCAGTTACTTACCTACGTACGCCATACGTTAAACTGTTAATTGATGATTACAACCAATATCAAACAATAAAAAGTAAATTAGGTATCGAAAAAAAGTAATTTGATTTCATACCTACCTATCTAATTGTTGCTAGCTCTACAGCAAACACTTGAAACACAAACATGCCATTTCGTCAAATCGCTAATAGAACTTTCGGCACGTGACAAACAATGGCTAGAGGCGCCTTAACTTGCACAATGCCATATACTGCCCCTACTTTACAGTAAGAGATTTTAATGTGAATAATTTAGATTTCACAGATTAACGACAGATGTGTTTGTTTGTATTTATTACAAATAATATTTTTTATTATGTAGTAGACACAAATCCACAGTTGTAAGCTATTAGTGTGACGCTTTAGGCAGCACGTTAGGCCGTAGTTAGGGCGATTAAAGATGCGACGGCGATCAAACTACAGTCGGGATACGAAAACCTTTGTCAGTTATTAAATTTGAAACCAAAGCACTAATTAGACAAGTGCATATAAAATTATACTTATTTGATATGATAACAAGCGTTAAAATAGTATAATCCTACCTCTGTACAAGTCAACATCAAACTCTACTTAATTGTCAGTGTTTGTCAGTGTCAATATTTTCTCTTATAAATCTTAAGTTGACCTGTCACTATCAGCCTATCAGTTATCATCGCGATATTATTTCTGTTTCGTTTGAAATTAAACGTTGGCAGGACTGATAATTGCCTTGGTGCAAGCAAATGTAGACTTTAAGGTCATGAACCTTTTCTTACCCGACTGTACATCAAATCTCCCAAATTGTTCTGCAATCGCCGTCGCGTTGCAACCAGTGCGGCCAAAGAGAATATAAATCACTACGTTTAAGTGCGGCCACGACCTTACTAACGAAAGGATATTAATAACTTAATTTAATCAAACAACGTAGGTACGTGCTGACATCGCGTGACAAGCCTTGTTTGCAAGCTAAAGCGTCTAAAATAACCCTTTCCACGTCCACCTTATGAAATGTTCAAATACTTACCGACATGTTTTCTACTTGCGATTTTGCTGGGAAATACATGGTAGGTAATAGGAATGAGCTACAAGAAGAAATAGTACCCGGAGATACCGTATGTGTTTTAATTAGTTTCCTACAAGCTTACAGCCTTTGAAAAACCACATAATTTTCCAATTCATGCGCTTAACATACACAATAACAAATTATTGACATCACATTCGCAGGTAGCTATTGCTTTTTATTAGGGTTCCGTACCCAAAAGGTAAAACGGGACCCTATTACTAATACTCCGCTGTCAGTCCGTCTGTCTGTCTGTCACCAGGCTGTATCTCATGAACCGTGATAGTTAGACAGTTAAAATTTTCAGAGATGATGTATTTCTGTTGCCGCTATAACAACAGAATAAAATAAATATTCCGGACCGATATGACCTTCAAACCTTCGTTGATCCGTAGAACAGAACGCTATTATAACAATGAAACCTTAGTATTGCATAAAGCTTCGAGCACTCTCTTTCAAAGAAACAAACGAATGAGCTCTTACCTTATCCTAATGTTGGCCTCCCCAAATAGTGCCACAATGACTGGTCCTGCGCCACCCGCATCCAGCGGACTCCCGCGACCTTTACCAGTCCACTTATAATACCTACCTATAGCTATAGCTACATTATGACACATGTTTCGCTAAAGGAAGTGAGTAGGTATGTATGTTCTAACCTAGTGACAGTATGGAATGCGAGCTTCGCACATTGTACCTATAATTGTAATCAAAACAAGCTTGGTGTGTGCCGTCCCAAACCGCGTCCGCGGAGGTCGCACGTGGGGCGGTTCCCACGCCCCGGGCCGCGGGAGGCACCGCACATGCCATATTATATCTAGTGTTTTAACTTCTACTAAATTTTAATGGACGGGGCACATTGCACGTAGGACCGACGGCCGTTGGGGCCGAAAGGTTCCCGAGTGGCGACCACGTACCGGAAGGCGCAGCGTGGGTAGACGCCCCACAAGGTGAACTGGTGACCTGGTAAAGGTCGCGGGTATCCGCTGGAATCGCTGGATGCGGGTGGCGCAGGACCCAAACTTCCTTAAGGTTAGCTGAGGAAAAAATCTGAGGTAAAATGAAAAACTTAAAACTCACAAATGAATACATTGATGTCTTAACAATAGGATTTTGTTCACATGTATTGTTCACTCAGTTCAACAACTCGACTTGGTCCTGAAGAACAGGCTGAGATCACACCAATTGCTCACACAAAACACCTAACCTAACCTAAAACACCATTTTCACTTCATTCAATTTCATTAGGTACATCCTAAGTTTTTTTGGGAAAAATCAATACCTATTTACTTATTTTATTCTGCAGAACACTTACTGTACATAATAATAACATCAATAAATAAAATAAAATTCCCTATATTTCTTGTAACTAACTAAGTTTACATGTTCACCTTTATCTTTTTCAACCATTAAAATATAAGATTTTAATACTACTCTCGGTCTTAGGCTGGGTTGCACCAAACCGTCTGTGTAATCGTAAGCGGTGTTCGTCAAATCTGATTGTATGGAAAGTTTGTCAAGTTTTTATGGGATGACAGCTGCCGGTGCCATATTTGACGATGATCGGTCTGTGTTCGTACGTTGGTGCAACTGGCACTTAATCTACAAGGACCTCTCCGCGGGTGAAGGCCTCGTCTAAAGATGCCCAGTGAGCCCTCTCTGGAGCTGTTCTGATCCATCCTAGTCCAGCTATTTTAATTATGTAGTCCTCCCATCTTGCGTGCGGTCTACCTATGTGGCGATTTCCATTAGGGCCTTTCCACGACGTCACCCTTAAGGTCCAGCGCTTGTCAGGTAGACGCGCTATGTGTCCCGCCCATTTCCATGTGGGTTTTAGTTTAGGGCAAAGTTTAGAGCACCAGTAGCTTTAGATACGCTTCTTATCTTTGGGTGTCGTATTTTCTGTATTTTTTTTAGTGTACATAAGTACACGCAAACATCTTTAATAATATATTGCGATTTGCCAGAAGAGTCCGGGGTTCTATATTCAACTAGGACTAGGTATGCTTCTGAACGAATAAGAAATAAATAAATGATATCATCACGAAATAAGCATATTTCATCATAATTAATTGACAATATGTACAAGTATAACACTATGAAGGAACATGGGCTGTCAATAATTGACATGGGGAAAAGCGTTACTTTTCGATCACCGTCACTTCGGTTATTTCGTGTCACGACATTTGCGTGTCGATCGTTCCCGGCAGTTACTGATATTTTTGTAACAACTGATGTTACTCTGTGACAGCGCACCGCAGTCACAGTCACAGTTAGTAACAGCGGTCACGAGGCACGACGCGACGCGGCGCTTACACACTATTCCAGTGAATATCGTCGCTAAGTAACAACGTTATTTTGTAACGTTGTTACTTCGTGACAAGTCACACTGTTACTTTTTAACGGCGGATCACCGTGATTTTTTCATCGTGAAGTTATTTATCACCCACCTCTAGTCAATAACACCCGCCATGGTATGAAGTTAAAATACTGTTTATTACTTTACTGTGATCGTCACCACTCTTCTGAACTGCTGGTTGTTGTTGACATAATGCTGAAATTGGAGCACCTCCTCAGTGGTTTCGCCCTTTGCTAATTAACCTATTTGTTTTTAATGAAATGACTGCGTAATGAGTAATGACAGCATATTCTAATTTCGAATATTTTTTTAGTAAAAATAGTGTGTTAGCTAAAACCATAGACAAACGAAGATGGCAAAGTAGCATAATATCCCGTGGTAATTACGACACGGCATCTTACCATAAAACTAGTTCTTACGGCAAGTAATTAGGTGTTAGAGCGGACCCCGTGTTCCTTAGGGTGAAATCAGGAAAAGCTAGGAGGATGATAATCCACCATCTTACCTGTAGTAAAAGTTTTTTCGAAACAAAACACAAACGAACACGTTTGCGTTTAGTCTAAATTAATATGTCAAAAAATAGTTACCACCTAAGTCCACCAGAGGCGCTGCTCGCGTTGCCTTCCAAAATGAGACTAAACCTGGACTAAACGCAAACGCGTTCGTTTGTTTTGAAAAAAACTTAAACTAGAGGTACTGACTATACTATGGCTGAGAATGCAGTTGCAGGTTGTCAAACGTTTGTTAACATACTATCCTTAAAGGATGATTCACAGTAGACCGTTCCGTGTCAGGGCCGGCCCGTTGTCTAATACAGGACGCGCGACGGCCGTTGATTTTTATATAGGTACTATAAAACGGGCCGGCCCGGGCACGGAACGGTCTAGCGTGAATCATCCTTAAAGGATGATATAAATACTTTGATGATATAAACGCAATAGACAGAGTCCAGGCAATTCACAGTTACACATGTGGGTTTTAGATCTGGGATTAATCACTCATCTCAGATTGACCTGAAAATCGGAGTTAGCTCGATTTTAGTGCCGTCTTCAAAGAGCCAATTGCCAGCTTTACGATGTGTACTCATGCCAAATGTTACTGATCCTTCTTAATTGCTGTTTTGAAGCTTTGCTATGCTTCCAACTTCCAATTCAAATTAATACAATATACCTATGCATGTGTTAGGAGATTATGAAACCGTTTTCACAGGCGCACCAACCAACATATCAATACTATCAATAGCATTATTGGCTTACCTAACTAAACTAATCCAGGAACAGAAAGCATTCGATTTAAATCAAAATAGATCAAAATGAATCTCAAGCGGCTCTCCTCATATTGTCTGAACTGTCTGAAGTATCCTCTAATTTAGTGATGTATACTTTGGAGGAAATTTTCTGTATATTATAAAACAGATCTATGCGTAAAATATATCAAGTAAAGTCTCGGACAACTAGGTATCTGAAAACTACGCGCTACTAAGACAAGCAAATATGCATTTTTTTTTCAATAATAGCGCTCCATATATACCGTTTTCGTGATAATGGTACCAATCAGAGCGCTGTACCGGTAACATTACAATGTCCTGATGCTGTCCTGATGAGTGTGCTTAAGTTTAAAAATAGCCCAGGATCGAAATAGCTCTCCAGCGATGTATCTGTACTGCAGGGTAGCTTGCGTTACATCCGATTTTCAATTAAAATCGATATATTTTTGGGCGAGTTGATAGTATGTTCGTGTTTGGGCTCGAAAGTCACGATCTAATGACGTATGTCATTCCCGAGAAATTGTGTATATTGATCAATAAGGCTTTTTCAAAATACTGTTTTAATATTACTGGATTTTGAAAAGTTAGTTGTGTATGTAGTTACTGAAATGTTTTTATTCTTTATGTGTTTGTGTTGCAAAGAAATTATTTCAATGTATATTAATTTCAATAAAATATATTTATTACAAATCTTTATATATATAATTCTTCTGTACGTGTGTTAGGTTCATATCTCCTCCTAAACGGCTGCACCGATTGGGATGAAATTTTGTGTGTATACATTTTGTGTTGGTCCCGGAAAGGTCAGTTGAGACAATTGGACCCGGCAGGTGGCGCCGTTTTCGTGTTTTCGTTAAAAAACGGATAGTGCAATATATAAAAATAAAATATTTCGAATATCTTTTATATGGAGCGGGTAATTTCGAAAATACATGGGGTAATTCCTAAGAACTCTAGAAATGGCAGGTTCGCATCGTGTTCGGTGCCTGAATTTTTAAATTTTTCGTTTATTTCTAAATTTGTAAAAAAATAATTAAATAAATTGTTATTAATTATGGATAAACCGCCTCAAATCCAAATCGACAGTCATCACCTTATAATATATGAGATAGAACTTTATAAAATTTTATAAATTGCATGTTCAGGGACTAAAAGCGGCTGCTGTGTAAGCGCACTGTAATGGGCGTCTCGTCTTATACAAGTTTAAATTCCGCGCCGCCTTTGTTTGGCGCCACACAGATGTGTTCCCGTTTTATTTCATAAAATCAAGTTATTAGCGCTTTTTACACGTTGGCAACCCTGCTGGGCCGATGAAGCTCTAAAGTTACTATCTTACATCCATATAATTACATATAGGTATCAAGCTGACAACGCAACGCCCGCTGCGCACTGCGGGATTAGTGCACATTCTCTGAAGACTTGTATGACATGTTATTTGTAATCCTGTCACGCGATGAAAATGTGTCTGGATAACGGAAAATCGTGTCCTAGCACGCCTAAGGGCTCATTTTCACTGGTCGTCACAATCCGCACAAGGCATGCTCGTATTATTCTCGCTTTTCTCAAACGTGAAAATAAAATAAAGTACAACCTCCAACTCCAACCACATCTTAATTGTAATCCGAAGCATGTTGTCGAAATAAAGTTTTTTTCTATTCTATTCTATTCTACCTGCTAATATTAAAATCATTTTCACAAACTGCTAGTTTAACCAGAAAGATCATGGAGGTGGTCTTATCTGGAGCTTATAGACTATTAGTTTGACTGATTGTCTAATAGAATGCTCATGCATGCTTCACACATTGTAAGGCAATAGTTAGGTACTGATATATTTTCTTATCAACTATTTTCTATGTATTCTAGGTATTTATTTGACTTAGGTACCAAACCGCAACGACATGGTTAATCCGTGTTCCAACAAAATTTTCCCAAACAATAGATCTTGATATTTCCCAACCGACGCAAGGTGAATACAAACAACTCTACCCACTTTCGCATGTCATACAAAATTGCTCCATACATGTATTACAATACAGCGTGATATATATGGCATCCGTTAAAACTATCTAGTCATGCAAAATTATACGAAAAAGTTGAGCTAAGATACATACTTTAATGCAAAAAATGGTTCTGCTTACGGATCCTAAGGAATATGTTTTTGAAAATTATTTGTATTTTATTTTTCATTTTAAATAAACTTAATTCAAATTAATTATTATATACGTACAAGAATACGTAACAAATAAACATTGTTACATATATTTTGTCTGCTAGTAAATATTAGTTACACCGCCTACAATCTTCCTGCTTTGCCTAAATGTTGACTTGGAGTACAAGTTTTCTGCGGTAAGATTTATTATTGTGCAATATTAGTTAAAATAAATAAAGTTTTTAAGTACCATCCCACTATTTATTGTGTTCCTAGACTTCTTAGCTCTCTGAGGTTCACATCCCCGCGGATCTCTAAACATAGCTCATTGTTGACTCACGTAAGAATGCCGCGGCATTTCGCAACGGCATTGTACTCTCATCGTTGCGATAATTTTTATAATATACGTGCATTTGTGACCCAACTGAGGATAGAAGTGGAATGGTTTCCATAGCCAAACCATATCGTAACTAGATGATCCCTTTTACCATGCCGCATCAGTTTGTATTGGGGCCATAAAAAATAATATTTTACTTACACCATTGCTATTGCACACGTTTTATATACTCAATTAGGAATCGAAAAAACTGTGTTAACACTAGAGTAAAACCAATTTTACTCATTTATACGACGTACGATGCTGCAGTGCTTGTGAGTTTCTATTGTACCTATTTGCGCCTATACCTCTACATGTTTTCGTCAGATGTTGGCGGAAACACTGAAGGGCGTTTGTTTTAATATTAGTTTTATTCTACTTAAGTAGGTATGTTTTAATAAGTTTAAGAAGCGCCTCATTATTAAAACGAAACAAGCGTACTTTCGAATTAAGCCCACTCCTGCCTCCTTCGGTCTAAATCGATGATGCTAACCTCATTCCAAATGCAATAAGAACGCTACGTACTAAAAATATTTTACCAACATGTAATGGTCAAAGTAAAAAAATACATTATAAATTGAATCAGCCTTTGCTCTTGCGCTTGGACAGCGATATTACTTGCGAGTTACCAGTCCCAGCCCTCTTTTAAAGAGTCCTTATGAGTAAAAAAAAAGATAATCGATTTATGTAAGCCATTTTCTGTTTAATTGACACGTATCATGACATTTACTCAATGGTTCTATCTAGAACAGGACTATTGCGACCTACTGACATAAATTTGAAAATTTTCGAGCTAAAAATTGATTTTTCACTTCAATTTTACTACATAATATTAAATCAAAAATAGGCTATGCTACTATTTTTTAAAACATTAATAAAATCATCGTATCCTTTAATGACTTTATTGGTTTTATCAATGCTTTTGTCAAGATGTGAATTCAAAATATTTTAAAACTTGTAACTTGTAAGGCCTCGTAAGGCTTAGGTAGAATATAAGCGATCCCCTGACGCCTCCGTCAACGGCAAAGCGGGGAAACGCCGGTGTAGTTTTAGTGGGTATGCTCCTGAGTGAGTCCCACACTAACCCCCCTCAGGTTTCCCAGACCAGGGGGTATGCATAAAGCATTTCCACATCATGAAAAAAAAAGGTTTAGCCAGTTCCTTATCGTGTGTGAGTGGACATGCGCTCTCCGCATTAGTATGCTGCGCTACCAGCGCAGGCGCACGACTCAGATTTACTGTTAGCGCATCTGCCGGGAACAGCCGAGAGACAGGGCTACGACCACACGGTGGTAGCGACGCTCCGAACTGTAACGAGCCAAACCTTGGCCTACCCCATTAAACAAAATAAATTGTGGTTAACGACCACTTCCAAGTGGCATAAAAGTATAACCATATTGTAACATTAAAACTTAAGTGACACAACTCAACCCTGCAAGTCGTCCTGCGCTTTTAAATGATACATTTTGGCTAATTATAAAGTTAAATTATTTCTCGTTCCATATCATGAATACACAATTTTCCCCACGACACAGAACTCGTCCATCACGTTACATTTTCCCTAAATTCGACCTCATCGTCACTTACCAAAAGATACGAGTAGAGGTCAAATGCTTACCTATTCTCTATTTTTTTAAATGCTATTCTTTTATTTCAGACGCTTACCTAGTTATCGCTCTTCAATATAAACTTCCACCCCTTAAGGGCTGATTTCCGAACTAAAAAGTATCCTATAGCCTTCCTCGGGATTCAAACTTATCTCCGTAGGTACCTACCAAATTTCATCTTAATAGGTTTACTAGTTTTAGCGTGAACTTTCGCATTTATAATATTAAGCGACGATATACATACTTATATAGATAAATAGATGCATAAATACATACAAAACATCCAAGAGCCAGGAACAAATATTCGTGCTCATCACACAAATAAATCCCCCGGCCGGGATTCGAACCCGGGACCTCCAGCTTCGTAGGCAGGTTCACTGCCACCTAAGCTATAAAGCGGTCGTCAAATTGACCGATCTTAGCATCCTAACAATATGGTATGTGATATAAAGTATACTTGTACGTACGTACCTAGTGTCGATCTGTCAAATAAAGACACTTGGAGTGCGTGTGTATAAGTAACACGCTGATTGTTACATTTGGTGGGTGCACGGGTCTTGTCAGGCCGGTAATCGACCGTGAAATCACTTTCTCACGAGCCTGATGCCCAGATCCACATATATATAATACCGAATTTTCCAAGCACAAAAACGACAAGTCAGCAACGCGTGGATTTTTCCGAGCAAAGTAAACAAATCGCTTGAATAAGTTTTAGCGAAAATTCGCCATAAATAGATCTAAATTTCACGAAATATTCCACTTTAAACGTGTATAACAAGCCGAATTAGTACTTATGTTTATTATTGTTATTATTGTTTTGTGATATGGTTATGGTGCAGTGCAAGCTATACTTTACTGATAGATATAATATATATATCTGTATCTGATCTCAAACTATGCGTAAGATTACTTTTCAAATATAGTAAGTATGTGTGTTAAGCGTGTTGGAGCGCTCTCTTGAAAGGTATCCACGGAAGACCAGCGTCAAGATACTCACAAGGTGCCTTGACATTAAAGCTGAGTGGAGGCCATTTCAATGACGATTTTATATAGGTGTACTGAGTAATATGACTTGTATATTTCTTATGTAGGTATAGGTATTAGCCTAAGTAAAACGTCATGATTGAACTTTTTTCTATTTCTATCTATTTCTATAAATATTACAAAAAATCAATAAATGACTCGATATGCTTCGTACACGCAACTTCCTTTTCTTGTTCTGTTATTTCATAGCGTCCTAGTCTAAGATATGTATGACCAGTCAAACGATATCGGTATCAATAGATATATCAACTACTTCAATCCCCTTCTTCTCTTCGCTTTAGAAGTCATCCCATACAGCATAATCAGCATGTCAGGTGAATCATCGTGTGAACCGCGCTATTCCCACTGCAACGAATGACTCAATCGGTCACTTGCCACTCATTATCGTGACACGCTCAATTTCACGCACCATTGTAGGGATCACCAAATACCGATCGGATGTTTGGCAATTGTAGTAAGAGAGCTAGCTGACGATCTGCTTTGCATATAAGAAGTTCTAGTTCAGTTCTCCTGACTTTAGATTACTCAAGTCTAAAGGATGATTCATGCTAGACCGTTCCGTGTCCGGGCCGGCCCATTTTCTAGTACAAGAAATCGACGGCCGTCACGCGTCCGTCGATTTCTTGTACTATAAGTCTATAAGACGGGCTGGCCCGGATACGGAACGGTCTAGCATGAATCATCCTTAATCTAAAGCCAAACTACTGAAATCCTTCTAAAACTTCAGACATTATATCGGGCCTCGCGTGCTACTATAAATTAATCGTACTTATTTAGTTCCAATTTTTCCATGTTGCAATGAAGTACACGGATTAACGACGTATAATCGGTCTATTCTATAAAACCACTCAATGTTGGCTTTAGTGAGCGTGTATTATCAATTTCACCCTTAGCACATTCCGGAATGGCCACCATTTCCGACTTGTATTAGTCTATTAACAAAACTCTAGCCTCGTATCTGAAACTCTACTTGAATAAAGCCGTGGCTCTCATACTTCTGTTTTTGTTAGTTAGCATGATTGAAGTTGAAACTATGCAAAATTCAGTGAGCGTATGGATGGTCATAAAAGATGACTCTACATTGCTATAGTAGATTGTTAACCGAGGGCTGAAAGCCACCCATTTCTGCCGAGATATTTTGGCGCTCTAACCAATAGTTCGAGGCTGAAATGGGTGGTTTCACCCGAGTTAAACACTCTGCTTTTCATTTCGAATACGAGGAAAGTAAAATATTTAAAAATAAATAAATATTTGTGGACAAACTTACATTAAAATCGACCTAGTCCCAAACCAAGCAAAGCTTGTACTAACGCGACGATATACATACATGGATAAATGCATACTTGAATACAAACAACACAGCAATTATAGTGTTCATCACACAAATAAATGCCCTGACCGGAAATCGAACCCGGGACCTCCATCTCTCTTATATAAAGTTGTATATGACCATCTCGTTCAGTATGTATTATTATTTGATGTCGAGTCTAATTAATCTGAGCGTAAGCCGATTATTTTTTATTAAAAATAAATGAAATAAAATGGTCCATACACAAACACCATTAACGTCAGTCAACAATTCCAGCCAAAATGTTTTTTTCACTGATTCAGAAAATGTTTGTGCATATTGTTATTGAATTTAACAAGTATTTCGCGTTGCAAATAGGTAACACAGTTTCTAATTTTTTGATCATGTCAATATTGTTTTACATCTTGTCTTTTGTGAAAAATGAAACGAAAATGTGCATATTTGATTTTTTTTTGTCTACGAAGCTGGAGGTCCCGGGTTCGATTCCCGGTCAGGGCATTTATTTGTGTGATGAACACGTATAATAGGGATGTCGACTCAAAAAAAATTATTATTTCAAGAGAAAGAAGACATAAAACTATACTAAAGTGAAAATCCTATTCAAATATCTCAAAAAGTAACGGTTAGAATGTTCGTAGTTAGAGAGAGAAAGTGCTACCTAACCGTGACGTCACTGTTAAGTAGCGCCATAGTAAATGAAGATCGTTCAATACAAAGGTGCGTTTTGCGGAAAAGGGACAGAACATACCCACTCTTAAAACTTTGAAGACTTATAATTACGTAATTATTTATTTTTTTGAATTACTTTTTTCGCCATTTGATTGAGAATTTGAGCCTTTATGTAGAAAATTTGGATTTATTGATTTTCTTTTATAGTGTCGTCATCCCGTGGGTGTTTTCTATGTATTCAAGTATATGCATTTATCCATGTATGTATATCGTTGCGTTAGTACAAGCTTTGCTTGGTTTGGGACTAGGTCGATTTTAGTGTAAGTTTGTCCACAAATATTTATTTATTTTTAAATATTTTACTTTCTTCGTATTCGAAATGAAAAGCAGAGTGTTTAACTCGGGTGAAACCACCCATTTCAGCCTCGAACTATTGGAAAATATCTCGCCAGAAATGGGTGGCTTTCAGCCTTCGGTTAACAATCTACTATTATTGCGCACCTCACACAAATGAATCAGTTACATACATAATCAAAACAACAACATGTAGGTAGAGGTTAGACAATATGCGGTCTTATCGCTAAAGAGATCTCTTCCAGACAACCTTTGAATAGTTTTATTTTATGTACCTATAATGTTTTATTAAATAATTTATTATAAATTATTTTCTTTCTTTCCTTCTTTATCTACTCACTGTATTTATTTTTCCTATTCTACTTAAAGACACTCTTGTACTCGCATGTATATAAAGCTTTCTATGAAACCATTTATCTATGTGTCTTGGGAAATTACCACATTGAACTGTATACGCATTTCAATTGACCGGATCTTCTCACTGACCGTTCTCTAGAAGCATATTATAACTACTGGAATAAATTAATCCACCTACGTAGACTATGCAGCAAAAACTCTCATAGCATCGTACGTTAACTATTTTGCTAGGCGTTGTAAGCAAATGTAGAATACTCACGGTTATAATAGACTATTCATGCCGAATCTTGTTGTGTTCGTGTGAAGAAAATATATATTTTGAGGCAAGTTTGTTGCACAGGTATACCTAATTTAAGTAGTCTCAATCTTTAACTTCTTAATTTTTTGTATTAGGCATAGTAGGTAATTATGACGTAAGGGGCCCTTACTAAGGGCCTAATACTCTATTTGTCACCTATTGATATTGCTTTGAAAGATTGAAGGTAGCTATATTTTATGTGATTCCGAAAGGTCACTTAATGGGTAAGTGTCGCGCACTGGAACTTTAACCTCAATTTCAGTTAAAAATGTATTTATAAAATGTGTTTTGCCCAAAAATATACCTACACATTTTTAGATACAAAGATGCGCTAAACCATGCTGCTTTAAACCATTCAATTTATATTCAACCCGGTAAACGTATCAGTACTGAATCAGGGACTAAAGTTATCGGTCCAATAAAACCAGGCTAACAATGCGAAAAATCGTTTTCGCACGGCGCTCAACGGCGCGAAAACTCTACAATCGCTGCACTTTTGTGTACTGTTGGCGAATTACGGGCCTACAAAGGGATAACAAATTGGTTTTCAGATCCTTTGTGCTTTGTCGGTGCTCGATGATCTGTCAAATAAAATTGTAATTATTATGGCGGTGCTCCCAAGCGCTGAGTTTTCACGAGCCTTTTGCAGTTTAAAGGATGATTCACGCTAGACCGTTCCGTGTCTGGACCGGCCCGTTTTCTAGTACAAGAAATCGACGGCCGGCCGTCGCGCGTCCTGTATTAGAAAACGGGCCGGCCCAGGCGCGGAACGGTTTACTGTTAATGATCCTGTAGTAATGCGAGTCATATTCGTTTCAGGCACAGAACATATAAGGCGTTTGTATCAAGATACGTAAGGTATGTAAACTGTGTTCCTAAAATTTCATTTTTATCGTTACCTATTTCAATTGTTTTTTTAATGCAACCCGCCATTGTTTCTATCTCGTCAGATAAACAATGAAACGTGCAACACACCAAACATCTGGTTTCTCATGAGCAGAGGGCGGAATTTTTCATGCAAAAATCAAACTTCGATAGAGTTGGAACGTTGCATTTTATCGAATTTTCCAGCTATCGATAAATTTAATCTACTTCTACATTACTGACTTTTAACATTAACCTCTTTGATTAGCAAGTTTACCATTTGACCTATTTGATTAGTGAGTTGCATGGCCATTAAAAGTAAATCGCATGGCAGTTAACTGTCGTTTCTGCCACTTTCTGTATTTTTGCAACTAACTAATTCATGTTTGTGAAAAATGGTTAATCCAAAACGAAAAACAATAAACAAATGGATAAAGAAGTATTTTTTTCTTGCTTACAACGAAAATAATTTAACTATACACTGCTCTACAGGTAAAGCAACATAAAAATATTGCGTTGAAATTCAAGTCAAGTAAGGAGTAAAACACATTCACGTGAGTTTAAAGAGTTTACAAATAATAAAAGAGATATATACGCTTGGTAAATATAACCAAAGAATATTCTAATATTCTTTGATATAACTAATCGATAGTTGATAAAATTCAACGTTCCAACTCTATTGAAGTTTGATTTTTGCCATGAAAAATTCCGTTCTCTGTTCATGAGTCATATAGGTAATATTTTCACACGTTTACCCATGGCGATATTTTTAACTCCTCTTTATCCTAACATTATCCCGATTTCATCCGGAGGGAGCCCGGATTCAGCTTAGCTACGTATAGAACTACCTGGTCTATATTTCTATCAAACTACCTGTATAAATTTGTAAGTTTTGAAAAAGACCCTGTGTAGTTGAGATCGTAGGTATTAGGAGAATTGATACTTTTTCACCTATTCTCACTTTTGACTAAGTTGTAATTTTCTTATTGAGTTATATGCTTGTGAAATTACGAATTAAAACAAAATCCCAAACTCACAACCACACTACTGAGAACACACAGAAACCAACTACGTAAAGTAGTAGGCATAATAACAGGACACAACACACTAAACAAACATCTCTACAACTTGGGAATAACCGATAGTCCCTTGTGCAGAGCATGCATGGAGGCAGAAGAGACTGCTAAACACATTCTACTAGACTGTAAGCACAAGCAGGTAGAAGTATACAGGAAGAAACACCTAGGAAATCCGAACACACTGCAGGAAGCAGTAAACAACATAAAGACACTAATAGGTTTCATACAGGAACTAGGATGGTTAGAGTAGTGCTACCCCCCTTTTCACGCAAAATAGGCACGTTGGATGTCGACTTGCGGAAAATGCCCAGTATAACTAACTAACTATATGCTTGTGAAATAACATTCAGCTGAGTGTTAAGCAATCGAGCAAGGACGGTCTCTGGCATACTACTCGTACATGTGGAGGTTTCTAATAAGGGAAAGGATGCAATTAGGGTTCTAATTAACCGATCAGAACTAGGATGCATGACTGGCTGAGGATAAAGTAGGTGTGTGGGCTTGTATGAAGGACGATCAGTATGAATGAAGTAGAAGATTGTACGTATATGAAGGGATTGAGACAGAAAACAGGTCTGAAAATATACAAAAAAAAGTATGCCTTTTACATGATACAAAAATAACAGAAAGTACAGTTGTAAGTTAGGAGTTTAAAATTTGTCTAGTCATAACCGATATATTTCCGAATATAGACGATGGGGGTTGCACCCCGTAGGCACCTCCACAGTCCTCGCTGAAGCCCTGCGTTTCATTCCAACGACAGCATACACTCCCATATCATACTGGAGTAGGCAGAGACCAAATAACGCCTAATATACTATGGTTCTTACAATACTTCTTACGCCTCAATCACATCCATGTATCCTCGTACAGTTTCGTCGGTTGCGGGTACTTATGACCTGGCCTTTTTTCAGTAACAACCAACGATAGGTATAAATAAGTATTGGGTTGGTGCATAAGTAATGCCGGTTATATTACTTTTCACTTCTCATGCTCGAAAAGTGTGTCTTTTTAGACTTGTGAAGCGGGGCTAAAGTAGTACATTTAAGCCCTAGGGAAAATATGTATACATATTTATGATTTACAAAACATTCTAATTTGACCAATCAAAATACTTCACCTATTAAATCCACCAATCACAGAACAGTAATTTGACAGCTAAAAAAATATTTGGTAAAAATATCAACCAACCAGAATACAGCTGTACTAAAATCGACCAATCAGGAAAGACGTTTTTCAGTTCTCTAAAGATTAAGCGGTGTCTATGGTCAAAGCAAATGCGCCTCTTAAAAGAAAAAAAAGCGCATGTTGCATCTCTTTCCTTAATATAGCAAAAGAAAGGGAGGCGAATACGCAAAGCGAACACGCACAGCGAGGCATGGTGCTGGCCTTAGAAAAAAAAACATGCTGTCAAATTAGACATACGCCCGCCAAGAGTTAAATTATTCATTTTAGGTAGATAATTTGTGTTTATGCGTTTTCTCGCAATTGAAGTGAAAAGTAGAGTGTATAACTCGGGCCTAAAAGCCATATTACCACTCGAACAATTTTCCCTCACTGCGTTCGGGAAAATAACTATCTCGTGGTATTATGGCTTACTTTAGACCCTTGTCAAACAATCTACTATTAAATTATTTACTAAATAATTATTATGAATTGCTTATTTGTCAATAATATATGCTCCGCTTGTATTAACAACATCTCGCCAGCGGTTAGGTAAAGACAATGAATAAATTCCATGAGAGTAAAATTCTTTCGACTTCGTTTCAAAAAACTTTAACCTAACCATGCATTACTTATGTGCCCCAATAGTATAAATTCCATCAAGCATTATATGGACTTCCTTCCGTATGGCTGTGCCTACTTGCCCAGCACTAGGTCGTGTCATATAAGCCGATGGTGACGATGACGATGATCAACTTCAGCTGGGTTTTACGTATATTTATAAATAAATAAAAATAGCCTTTAATCTTGACTTAAATTAACATTTGTTTGTGTGTTTACTAATATATTTTATTTGGTCAAGCTGTCTTTGACATAGGACTCCTCCAGGCTGCGCCACTCTTCTCGGTTTTTCGATAGTCTTCTCCAATTTTTTGGGAAGTCATCCTCCCATCTTTTATGTGGTCTACCTCTATTTCTTTTCTCGTTCCGTGGGTACCACTCTAAAGCTTAAGCCACACAGAGAGCGGGCGGGCGGTAGCGGCGCGGGCGCGGGCGGTAGCGGTGCGGGCGCGGGCGGCAGCGGCGCGGGCGCGGGCGGCAGCGGCGCGGGCGCGGGCGGCAGCGGCGCGGGAGCTGCTTTTGGCTGCCGCCACCGCCAAAAGCAGCTCCCGCGCCGCTGCCGCCCGCCCGCTCTCTGTGTGGCTTAAGCTTAAGACTTCCCGGGTCCATTTCTCCTTTTTAGACCGCATTATATGTCCAGACTTTCTTTGTAATATCCACCACCTTGGTTAGTTTTCTGATGTCCGTAAGTTTGCATCTGTCTCTTAGTTTTATATTTAACATACTTAGTTCCGTTTACGTATATTTACTAATGCTTTAATACTTGTCCTTATCACTTTGGCCTTGTGCGTAAACATACTGGTCAAGTTTAGTTTTGAAACCAGAGAGTCGAAGAGTCGAAAGGCCAGATGGCGGTAGCTTTCGTAAAACCAATGCCTAACCAAAATCTTGAGATTAGGTGCCAAAGCGCACCTGGGGCTCTCTTTTTGGGTAGATACAACCGGGAATACTAGAAGGAGGATGATTATTTGTAGATTGTTGTTAATAGTTACGTAAGGTGTTTACCGACTGGAAATCTTTCTTTGCGTGATTACTTATTACCTGTTCTTTGTTATTAGGTACTACTAATAATTAATGCCTAAACAGTATTCTAATAATATCTTATGAGATGGAAATGAGATGGAAAGTGGCGGAGTCTTGTTTGAGACACGATAGGGTACGGACGCGTCCATCCGCAGCCCAAAACATCCATAAAAACTCGGCAATTAACAATAGGCCTTCGCGAAACAATAGAAACACGTGTTCTGCAAGGACCGCCGCGGTACTCTTCGTCCAACCAGTCAACCAAACTTCGCGCGATTCTCTACCTCATACTTAAAATGCCGACCGCCAGTTCAAAATATGCAGTGCAGTGTCTTATATAGTATTTAGATAAATAGTGAGTGTATGTGTATTTAATGTGAGTGACAACCTCGTCCCGTCCGTCCCATGCACGACAGCTGGGATAATACGCAATGCAAACCCTGCGAATTGGTGAGCTCTTTCCAGTTTAAACTCTTCACATTTCTTTTAAAATTAATGATTCGTTTGAAACACATTCGCATAGGGTCCACAATGTAGGTAACAGCCAGGTCTACTCAGGCACCACGGTCGTGTAGTGGTCCCTTAAGCATAATCGTAATATTATATAATCTAGGCGAGTAAGTTGATACTCACAACCCCGGAAATAACATAAAGATAAATATGTAAAAGCATTAACTAAAAGTAAACGCCTGACAACTGAATAACGCGGCGGTACCTTCTTTTGTATGTATGTATGTGAATGCCTTATTGTACACAAGAAAAATGGTTGAAGTGTGCCTACACACAGAACAGATAATAAATACCTGGGTTTCTACTATCGTCATTTCTTTTAATCTGTATTGCTAAAATTTAGTACCTAGGGCTCTCGGCTCTAACAAGAGGTAATCAAAGACCTGTCTCAATTAAACGGCGCTGTTACGTGATGACAAAAACATTAGGTATAACTACACATTCATAGTCGATACCGGTTATAAAATCATTATTTTAAAATTCTACCATAAAACATTGCGTAATAACTGAACATAATGCCGAGCCAAAAAAAAAACGCACCCGGGATATTTTCAAAGAAACTCGGGTCCCTGACATCTGTTACACAACTGCAGCGAAAGAAGTCGCCAACAATGACTTAATGGAGAAAATAAAAACTTTAGAACCAAAAGAATAGTGCGTAGGTAAGGCACAAAAAAAATATTGCCTCGAGTCACAACGATAGGCATGCTACCTGACATGGAATGTCTTACAACCATAAGGTCCGTGAGAGTACCTACATGTAATATCATCCCTTAACATTAAAATCGGGAAAGTTACCTACTACCAACTCAAATCTTTTAGTAAGAAAAACAAAAAGAACACTAGGGCTACCCGAAGGTATATATCATAACATTCAAATCAAAGCTATGAAGACGCAGCTATCAGATTCGAAGTAAGAAATTAACTATGAAAAATAAGAACCTCAACAAGACGAATTCTCCAAGATGGAGCGTAAAGCATTGAAGCACTCACTTTCTCACACGAAGACAACACTTAGTGAGGGCCACGTGAGGGCTCAATCAAGCACTAACCAGAATTGGTTAAAACTCACCCACCCTGCCGAAAACTATTCTGAAGATTCAACATTGAAGTTATGATGCAATTAACACATAAATCATTAATTTTGTGATAAAACTGTGTTACCTACTTATCTAGTGTGATGGTGTTATGTTGAATTGTTGATATTTTGTGTGCATTTCTAAGAGTGGCAAATGTGTATTTAACTTTTTAATTTTTATGTGTAACTAGATAATAAGGTGTACCTAATTATAGTGTAAGTACCAAATATTAATCCGCTTTGTGCTAACCGTAAGAGCAGAGCAGGGCGTCATAAAACCCTCTCACCCAACCTGGAGTACTCAAGTAACTACAAATCTAACAATGCCGCAGTGCCGCTTTAGAAAACAACACCCAAAAGCAACCGAAGATAATAATGTAAATATTAATGTCGTCTTCGGATACCAATCGACAGCAGGTTGCCGTCGCAGCTGCTAGTGACAATAAAGTTTAACTATATCGTAAACAAACAGAGCAAGCGGAAGGTTGGCCGACCAATATTACTTGAAACGGTCACTGAATCTGAACTAGACGAGATCGAACAACAACAGGATGAAAGCCACGATGGCCACCCTCCAACTCACAAATCTGAGTAACAGCAGTCATTCTCCCTTCATACATATTGACACACGTATTTATTTATTCTTCCTTTTACTGGGCACGATGCTAGTATTCGGTCTGGTTGTATCTATCCCTTCAATCCACCTCCCGACTGCAATAGCCCTACACTCCCCTCCTGTACTTATTGGCTCTCCGGTGTCTCGGACAGGAGGGTCAGTTGGAGACACCAGGGCGGCAGAAGACGTAGAGGACCTAGCGAAAGGGTCCGAACGCTCGCTCTGTCACAGCACTTGCAGCTACGGATAGAGGCTGCTAAAGTTCCTATGCACCTCCGGCCGACTGTCTGTGCGGTGCCAGTGCGATCATTTGAGCAAGGTCGTCAAGCCTCTTCGACCCTCCCTCCCGGGTGTGGCCAACGCCTCCGCGTCCTTGCAGCAGAACTGCTGGCTGGATGAGTCACCGGAACGGAACGGAACGGAACGGAGATGGAAATGAGATGGAAAGTGGCAGAGTTCATTGCAATGGTCATCGCACTATTGGCATTTGTACGAGTATATACCAATATAAGGACATAATATACAGTGGCTAGCCTAAGTGGCACCCTGGGTGGACACTATTTATAGTTATTGCCAAAATTATGTTCGAATTAAATTCTCTCATGAATAAGAACGTAGGTATGAACCAAAAATTTAATACGTTTTTGAGTAAGTTGCACTCATATTTTTTCGCTTGACTGCACATGTTTTGCGTTTACATGTCATTCTCGAATGTACCGTACCTTTACAAATTAGGTATAATAGTGAGAAAATAGTCGTCACTTGCAATGTGTTGCAATACGTCAATAACCCGCGTGTCAAGGTTGGTTACAACGGGTCGTAGTCAGTTCACCATTGCCATTTGTGCCTATGGGGCACATAAAAAAACCATATACTTACACCGTGCGCCCGAATAGCCGGACAGGTTTTAGCCATGTATCACGGAGTTTATAATAAGTAATAATTTTACAAAATTATGCAAAATATTTTGGAGCTTATGGTATTGTTGTGTTCAGAACGTAAAGTATTTTTTCACTTTGTAAGAACGCATCACCTAAAATTACCTAGGTATCAAAGTTTTTTTTTCGAATACGATTAGTTTCTGGAGTGAATATCTGCCACTCTGATATTGTCTTTTTTATTAAATTAGACCATAAAATTATATCGGCGCCACGGGGTATAAAATCGGCTCCATATTTGACAGCGAGAAATGAAGCTCTACTTAAAAAAAATGAAAAAAAAAGTCTATGACTATAAAAAGTTGCTCGACAAAAATCTTTATTTTAATTTTCGAACCTGGGGGCCGATTTTTGAGTGTCGAACGCTTGACATTGCACTCGACATCTGTCAAATCATCATGGTTTTTTCACAGATCTCGAGTAAAAAGTCGAGTTTTTGACACTCAAAAATCGGCCCCCAGGGGGCCGATTTTTGAGTGTCGAACGCTCGACTTTTCACTCGACATCTGTCAAAACGTCATAGTTTTTTGACAGATCTCGAGTGAACATTCGAGCGTTCGACACTCAAAAATCGGCCCCCAGGTTCGACAAAAATGCTTTTCTATTGTATACTTCCGTTTGTTCTCCTCTACAGGTAGCATTTCTCAAAGTGAAATTTGGTGTTCAGGGGCCGATTTTTGAGTGTCGAAAACTCGACTTTTTACTCGAGATCTCGCAAAAAAACTATGATATTTTGTTTGAAAAAGTCGAATGAAAAGTCGAGCGTACGACACTAAAAATCGGCCCTCAGGTTCGAAAATTAAAATAAAGTTTTTTGTCGCGTCAAGTTTTGGAAATGTAAATCAACATTTTTTTTATCAATGATTTAGTATATTTCTGCGGCCGAATTTCGGTTTGTTCTCATCTATAGGTCGCATTCCTCAACGGAAACTCGTGACATTTTGTGAGCAGGTTCTATGATTATGACATAGAATTTTACTGTCGAGTAATTTTTTGGAAACTTTTAAATATATATATTTTATCCATAGGTCGTTCTCCTCTACAGGTATCATTTCTCAACCGATTCTCGTGAAATTTTGTGAACAGGGTCCATTTTAATATTAGTTTCAGGAAAAAAAGATACTCGGTATGGAGTTTTTTAACCCTTAGAAAATAGCTCACCCTTATCGTTCAGCGGGCAACTATTTCCAGGTATTATTGTCATTGTGCATGACATCATAATTTACCAAGTTACCGAATATTTGATGTGTTCGATTACTTACGTAAAGCGCTGAACTGATGCTCTATTATGAGATTAAGGGCCAGTTGCACCAACGTACGTACACAGACCGGTCATCGTCAAATATGGCGCCGGCAGCTGTCATCCCATAGAAACTTGTCAAACTTTCCATATAATCAGATTTGACGAACACCGCTTACGATTACAGACGGTTTGGTACAACCCAGCCTAAGTATACGATACTTATTTATCGTACACCTATACCAGATTCACTGCTGTCACTGCTAATGGGGAGAATTATGAATCCATGAGTGAGCCATTTTAAGTACATAGTTTTATGTGGCCAAAGTCGCGGTCACAAACTAGTAAATAAATAGGGAATCATCTTACACACTTATTTTAAGGCCGGTTAGATTTGTAGGCTAATTATGTATCTGTGCAGTAGGTATTCAGATGTTATGTTCCGGGTGACTGTAAGTAATTAAACTAAGCCAAGTGCCTTCGCGTTTCGATTACCAAATGCAGGAAAAATTACGATGAAACCCTTCAAATATAACCAGTCGCGATAATTGCACCTTAGATTATGCCATACACTTACTGCAAACCTCGGGCTGAACACCTAACGAAACGACTCTGATGCCCAATCAATCATCAAACTTTACCTATGTTCATACATTTTTTCCCTAGGTAGGCTGTTGCTTTGAATAAAATATATACAGTTTAATATTCGATCTTTGTATTCATGTCAATAATCATATCATGTAACAGTTCAGAACACCAGTTTGCCGAAGATTTCAGTAAATGTAGTATTCTTAAATTACTTTATAGCATAAATATAGCCTCGACCGGACAGAGACTCGATATTGTCCTGGACAGTTAGCAGCCCTGTAGAAGTAGTTACGCAGGAATAGGTCTGACTGCATGTGTACGAGTAAAACTTAAAATTTTCTCAAAACATCAATGTAATTAGTCGGACATGTTTTCGGTAAGTATATGCAAATACAAACAACCTTTACTAATCCAGATTCCTAGGCTGGGGCGGCTAGGGCTAGGATAAGACTCGTCTCTGACTAGGCTTGCGACACTGCAGTTGCAACACTAGAGCTGCACTCTAAACGCTTTGCACGACTGTTCCCACAGCCTTAGGCTTGGATTTCATTTGCAAGATTTATTAGACGCGTATCCGTACCGTATGAGAGTTGTGAGCTGTTGTGATAACTGATATGTAAGTTATGTGATGATAAAATTGGTGTTTACTTTGCTGGACCGTCCGTTCAAATTGCTTGGCAGCATTTATATCCTACTAACAAAACCCGATGCATTTTTATCACTACATAGTATTTATAAAACAAAGTCGCTTCCTGTCTGTCTGTCCCGTTGTATGCTTAGATCTTTTAAAACTACGCAACGGATTTTAATGCGGTTTTTTTAGTAGATAAAGTTATTCAAGAGGAAGGTGTATATGTATCATACATGCATAATATAGTAGAGGAACTGAGATGAAGCACGTAGTTATAAAAAAAATTGGAGGTACAGTCAAGGGCACCAATATGTATACACTTTTTCACCTTACTCCATTGAAATAAGGTCCAAAAATGTATACATATTTATGGCCTTGACTGTACATATTTTTGGGCAGAGGTATGGTCTACTAAATTAACCTATGTTACTAACTACAATAAAGTACTACTACTACTAGGATCGTCGCCTCAAAGTGGCTAACTAATGATATTCGTAAGTTTACAACATTTTTAACAGTTAAACTCAGTAACTTCAGGTACCTAATCGTGGAGATGAAACCTAGTCTTAAGTCCTTGAGGCATTTAATTACAACTCCAAAGTTTTAAACACCAGTTGCGCGCGGTTTCTCTAAGGAGCCATTCGGCGTCCGCGTCAAACGAGAAAAACACGCATCATTGCTTATTAATTAAAAAAAATACATATCGAATTTCGAACATCAGTTTATATTTTGAAAAAAAATTTTTTTTTCAATTTTGAGGACGTTTTATGATGTTTGCAATGAGGGGGTGGCCGGTGTTGTTGGTGTACTTGTTTGTGTGTCTTCAGTGCAGTTTACAGCTGTTACCGTTGCGTGAGTGCAGTGCATTAGAATTAAGAAGAATTGCGGGGGGGTATTGACTTTATTATTCAACAGATACATTTTCAAATTTAGAAAATTACTTATTTTTTATATATGCTAATACGAGTATGAGGAAGTTCAAACTTTAAATGTAAGGTTGTCAATAAAGGCTATTTGAAATATGAGGAAATTATTTTAAGAAAAATGCAGTAGGGGATGCAGTGAATATATATGCCTGAGCTATAAGAGAGATATAAGCAGGGGCTTATATTTTGTGTAGTATAATAATTTGCGAAAATTACAGCCGTTCATTTAACTTATTAGGAGAATGTACAGTACCGAGTCGAACGCTCGAATTTTCATTCGATATCTGTCAAAACATCATAGTTTTAGGACGGCATTTTATGACGAACAAACATGGCATTTTAGGACAAATTTCGATATGAGATGTTTGTGGAGTAATGTGAAGATTGGTTGATTCCTCTGTTATTTTATTGAATATAGTAAGGTAGGTATAAGATTCCAAGGTGGGCCCTGCTGAGCTTCTATAGTTTACAACTAAGGAATGCAATCTCGATCTCGCGAGAATCGAGTGAATTTTTCGATATTTAATCTCGGGGCCAGTAAATCTCGGTTGAGATCTTGAGTGATTATACGTGTCTGCATAATTTAAACGTTGTTTAGGTACATACTCTTAACCGTAATTACATTTTTTGTTGAATATTCAATACATGTGCAAGCGATAACCTTTGAAGGTAGTATTAATAGAATTCTGGGCATTTCGATCAATATAACGCAATAAAAAACATGTGAAATAAATCTCGATATCGTCAAGATTAATCGAGATTTCGTTGGTTTGTCTGACGAGATCTCAAATTAGAGGTACTAATCTCAGCTCGAGATTACATTCCCTAGTTAGACCGCCTGTACAATACAACCGGAAAACGCTTGATAGAATGAATAAAATTGTAAACGAAATTAGTTCTAGTAAGTACCTAGTAGTAGAACTTTGTATGTACCTATATTCATATTGCTATCGTATTGCGGATGCTGAAATTAAAGTACGCAAAACTAGACAAGTAATTTATTTATGCAATATTTAACAACCCAACTTGGTTTGGCTCCTATAAATTATAAAGGCAGTAAACGAGAGGAAATAAACCTTAGGTCAACGTAAAAACCGGAACAAATTCCGTTACGTTTTTCTGCAATTAATTCAACAACGGACTTCCTTCCACGCCGCGAACCTACGTAAATCAAATGTACGACATTGAAGCTTGGTATGTGTGATTGTAGGTACTAACTTCATCTTATACGATTGTCTACACTTCGTTACTAAAACAACTAGTCTATAACTCTCTCTTGTCGATGTTTGAAAATAAGGAGTATGCCCAATCTACTACGTCTAGATTTCATAGAAGTAGGTCAAATCAAGTCTGGATGACTGGTTAAAACAGAACGACCGTAAGTTTTAGTTATAATTTATAAGCTTCGTATCATAATTACGTTCCCTTTCGCTCTGTACTTAGAACTGTGAATTACGCTGTTGGACCTACCTACTTGTTAGGCATGCCCACCTGACGTTTGCGACAGAACTTAGGGCTCATTTACCTTCTAACGCGGCCGCGGCGCTTGCGTCAAATGTTTATCTTGGCTACAAACATGACCTTTGCGTGGTGTCAATCGGCTTTAGCAAATCTTCACCACTTGCTAATATATTTTTATACATTATAATATTTTAAGCTCACATGGTCATTTACACAAACTACACACACACATATACAACTCACACATACAAACTCACATATACAAATATACATCGTAAATATCCTGGTATTAATGGTACTTTGGCCCCAACGGCCATTGGTTCTTCGGCATATGTTACCTGCCCACTGCCATCTCAGCTTACTAATTACTGTCGGTAACCTTAGTTTTCTGACGAATAACTTCGTTCCGGATACGATCCCCAAGGGCTCGCTGAGCGACTTTAAATTGGTGGACAAAACGCACAGTGAGTGGCCACGTTTCGGCTCCGTATGTCATTGCAGGCAGGACGCACTGATTAAAAACTTTCGTTTGTAGGCTTTGTAGTATCGCCGATGAGAAGACTCGGCGAAGTTTCCCAAACGCTGCCCAGCCCAGCTGTATCCGTCTCCTAACTTCCTTTTCGAAACTGTTCCTACCTAGTTGGAGCAACTGCCCTAGGTATAGGTATGTACTCGGAAAGAACTTCAAGGCAGACTCCGTTTACGGAGATCGGTCCCGAATCGACGTGTTCGTTGATCATGACTTTGGTTTTTTCCAAGTTCATCCGGAGACCGATTCGCCGAGACGAATTAGCCAGGTCGTCCAACATCTGTTGTAGATCCTGCAGCGTTTC
Source organism: Cenopis cana (assembly GCA_951800055.1). Lineage (NCBI taxonomy): Eukaryota > Metazoa > Arthropoda > Insecta > Lepidoptera > Tortricidae > Cenopis > Cenopis cana. The sequence goes on from OX637472.1 coordinate 10,470,629, forward strand.
AGCCATAATCACAATGTCGTCCGCGAATCGTAGGTGAGAGATGTGTGCGCCATTTATATTGATGCCGCGACCTTTCCAGTCCAGCGTCTTAAACATATCCTCCAGCGCGTTGGTGAACAGTTTTGGTGATATAACGTCACCTTGTCGCATCGTACTCCACGGCGTAGGTGGATAATATCCACTGGATATATAATCCACTGGATATGTTCAGTCTACTGGTTCTGTATTTGGACGGTCATCGTCACGGATCAGGCGGGGCACGGGGTGCGAAGAATCCCCGGGCTACGGTAGGCCGCCAACCTCGCAAACATGAACTGACCCTGGCTACGTGTTTAACGTGATCTTGCCAGATTACTAAAATTTTCTGCAGTAGAAAAACTTTGTTTCCAACAAATAACATATAAAAAATAAATTGCATAGGCTTTTAATCCGTGTACTACATACGCTATTGGTTGCTTCCATTTCCATCCATTTGTTTTATGGTTGATATTACAAACCTCTTAATAGTATGTTTCGTAAAATTCGATATGAGTTTAGAACTCTTCTAGAATTAGAGATAAAATAGCGCTTTCTCTTGGTTAGGAGTAATGAGATGAGGGTATAAAAGTATAACTGTATCTTCTGGATTAGCTCATCTCATCATGGTCATTGGCGGTTGTAAACACCCTTACACTCTCAATTTGCCCCCCATACAATTTAGTTTCCACGGCACGTCCAAACTTTGGCCCACAAATCTTGAAATTAGGTAGTGGACTCCGGGCATCATTCAGGATGCAATTGTACTGGGATAACGCTAGGATAATGATGACAAGTTAGTTATCCACATACGGTTCGTTTTCTTATCCTACAACTTCGTAACTGGGCTGTTGTTTTTGCAGCGGACTTCATCCACCCATGCTCGGAGCTGTCGGACGAGTGTTTCACCCAGGCTACGCTGGACGCGATCCCGGGACTGGTGAAGGGGATCCCGGAAGCCAATATCCCTTCGCTGGACCCTCTCTACCTGGACAAGAACATCAGCATGAACCTGCCCGGTAACGTCAAGATGACCTTTCACAATGGGAAGCTCATCGGCTTGAGTACGTGCGTGCCGCTCAAAGTTTCGTAAGTATTTGTTTTAAGTGTACCATCATCAGTATGCACTAGGCAGTAATATTCAAATGCTTATGCGATCGCAGACTAGACCACCCCGTATCATAGTTGTAGGTATTTTAACCGTCACCTTATTTTTTATTTTTGAGATCATCATAGTCCAAGGCCTGAATTAGACGCAATAAAGGGCCGCAAATAGCCCATTTTGAATGAAGAATTATTTTGTCTTTTGCACGCATGCCATCCTATGCTTACCTACTTAACGTGTTTAAGCTGGATTCAACAATACTTTTTTAAACTTTGCAAACATGTGTAGCTCTAACTTTAGTTCTAATATAAACCGGAGAAATCAAGTTCAGTTCAGACCGGATATTTATTTCTCTGCCCAACATGTAGAATGCAAACGCTGTAATCATGTCATTTGTAACAATAGTCATAATAAAATTAAAACTTTATATTGCTTTAAAAATAATTTAAACATTTACAGATCTATGAGGCTGGCTATTATGCTTTTAAAATGATACGCTAAGCGGCTAAATGATTTGTACTTGACAACAATCGCTTAAGCTAATTGACAAGCAGTGACAACAGACATGGCCGGTCAAGAACATCAGCCTAGGTAGCCTAGGTGGTAATTAGTTTTATAGGCAATCTTGTTTATTACGGTAATATAGGTAATTATGGAGTGACAGTTATCTGAGACTAGTAAATTACAAAAACTGCCAATGTCATTTTTCTGCATAACCGAGGTCTCTGCTCATACAAAATACGTACCTACATGAAATTTGGCAAAGCTTACACAACGCCATTATTTAGTGAAACTGTTGATATTGGCGGTCGTCACAATTTAGTAGTCCCTGCCTATAAGTTATCGGTATACCTATTCATTTTATAACAAAGAATAATGTATCAGCAGCTAAGCTGATACCTATGAGTATCTCACCAATAAAAATTTTATAACGTATTTATTTGTTGCAAAATCGTTCTATTGTTTCCATCAACTTCATCTTAGAACATAACTACGTACCGTACAGTTTTAATATTCCCCTTAATCTACAACTGCATATCCACCACTATCTTGATGAACAAATTAATGACTATGGCATAAGCTAGACGACAAGTAATACTTAAGTAATAATAGCTGACATGGCAGGTCAAGAGCATTGGCCTAGTTGCTTATTAGTCTTTATACGCAATCTTGTTCACAATATTGTCATTATTTCCATTTGAGGAGTACCTGGGGGGGGGGGCGATTTTTGAGTGTCGAACGCTCGACTTTTCAATCGACATCTGTCAACATCATAAAACTATTTGACAAATCTCTAGTGAAAAGTCGAGCGTTCGACACTCAAAAATCGGCCCCCAGTTCAAATAAAAACTTCCAAATCAAATGTTGCAAAATATTTTTCCCTTTCTATCCTCTTTTAGACATTTTCTTACAAGCATTGACTTAATAACTTCATTTCAACATTCTCCTTTTGTAATAAGTGCATACTTACCGCTGTAAGATCTTGATGCAGCATAATTACTAGAATAAGCGAACGAATCTAGAGTCGTTACAAAAACTCACAGGTACTTCAAACCCAATATACTTTACTAGTTAAAAAAGCCGCTGACATTGACCATACATTATTTACTTGGACAATATTTGCTGTGGCTGTTATTGCCTCATAAGAAGATCACACATATTTTTATTTTTAGTACATTAACTTACACAGTGTGCGACGCGATGCGAAGGGTAAAGTTTTTGGTTATTTTACGAAGAGGGTCACATATTCAATTAACATTGCCCTCATGAATCACTATCCTCTCTGAAATTACTGTCCATAAAAACGAAAGTAACTAATGAAACAATTTAATGACCCCCAATTAGCACTTGCTTATTTTGTTTTGTACTTATTGTCTATCAAAAGTACGTCATTTATTTTGATATTTTTATAGAAAGGAATTCGTTTAGTGTCACTTACAGTTTACAGTTAATAAACAGTGGATAACACCTTATTAAAGACAAAAACATTTTAAATCTTGCGTACGAGTTCGATTCACAATTAACCGGTTATATAAAATACTTCGGAATATTTGTAGTTAACCTCTAAATAATGAGGCGCTAACGGGTGGGTCTGTATGTGTTACGAGTGTAGGTACCAACATTATACTAATATTTGGTACCTACAACCATAGTCAAATATTTATTTTAATCTAGTCGAATGTTCCTTAACAAAAACTGTATGTCCGACCAATTATTATGACATCATTTCCAGTGGATATTCCACTACATTGTAGTTAATAACGTAACGTGTGTTCACGCATCTCGTAATTAGCCTCGGAAAAACTCTATGCATTATGCATTGTAGTGAAGAGGCTATCGTCGGTATTTCGAAACTTGCATTGCCTTGCTATTCATTAGTATAACTTGGCCTTTTCTTAGATCCGTAGTAGTAGTTGGGCACTTAGTAGAAACGGAAGCTCCACTTATGGAGGAGTTTCCAACCAGTGCGGCGCGTCTTACGGAAAAGAGGGCATGGTATTAATATGCCGACATAAAATATGACTGAGAACTGGATGAATATAGTGTCGATCTATTTTTCAGGCGTAGTATTTTAGTATCGTGACTCATGAAAGTCATGAATAATAGCAAGTCATTTAAAGCTAAATTTTTCTCTCCGTTTGATAAGTGTAAGTCTGGATGCTCGTTCAAAACGGAGCGGCGATGACGTTTGCAACAGTTTGGTATTTTGAATATAATGTTTAAAATTGACGACGCACGCCCCCCCCACGTTTAAACGGAGTGTGCACTCAGGACAATACAACTAAATACAAATGTACTCATAAAATCAAATGTGTTGGCGACAGGTCTCGCCGAGAAACTCGCAAGTTTATCTTCGACATCCGCTGCAACTTCACCATCAAGGGCCACTATAGCCTGCAGGGCCGGATCCTGCTCTTCAACCTTGACACCGATGGGAATGCTAAGATCAAAATATGTAAGTCTATGTATATTACTGCCGACCACATGACTCGAGTCGTGTTTATGTGAGGTCTCGTTGGGAAACCTGCAAGTTTATCTTCGACATCCGCTGCAACTTCACCAACAAGGGCCACTACGGCTTGCAGGGCAGGATCCTGCTCTTCAACCTCGACACCGATGAGAACGCTTAGATCAAAATATGTAAGTCTATGCACTTTACTACCAGCCACATGATTAACGTCGTGTTGGGCTGAGGTATCGCTGGGAAACCCGCAAGTTCTTCTTTGACATTCGTTGCATCTTCACCATCAAGATCAAGGGCCGTTTTCTATTACCCCGACAAGCGTGCACTCTAATTCTGAATGCAAAAAAGTAATACCTCTACAGCTAACATGCCTTCGGTCGGCTTAAAACAAAACCATAACCAGCCAAGAGGAATCCTGGTCTACGTACATTTCAAGATAATGGTCGATGTGTTCTATATATAGATTAAGCACATAATCTCTAATCCGATCTTTTGATTATTTCGTGTCTATGTTCTGTTTACTAACAAATTGTACATGCAGTGAAATTGTCATGAGTTTTATTGATTACAGGGAACCAGCGCATCCGCCTGGAGGTGCTGGAAAAAGTGGTAATGGACGAGAAGGGCGAGGGGCACTACAAGATCAACTCGTACAAGTACAAGGCCGACTACGGGACCGACCTTAAGCTCAACCTCACCAACCTGTTCCGAGGAAGTGCAGAAATCAGTAAGTAATGTTTCATTACTAGATGGTGATAGATTACTAGGCGAGGGGCACTACAAGATTATTACAATCTGACTACGGAATTGACTTCAAGATGTGAACCTCGCTAAACTAGTAGTATTGTGTTCCTGGAGGTGAGTAAAGTTGCCAGAGCTCCCGAGGATGCACTGTGTTGAGAGCGAGGGACCTAAATTTATACCTTCTACTGTCAACACACACACAGTGAATCCTCAAATTAAATAAAGGGTCAGCAACACGCACGTGACTCCTTTGGAGTTGCGAGCGTCTATAGGCTGCGGTGTCTACTTACCTTAAAAAAAAAATATAAAAAACTGCTCCGATAATGTCGCTGTAGCCTAGCGCACTAGAATTCTTCCTCTAGGGCATTTGCTCTCCACGGAAGTGAGAATCATTCGTTTGTCTAAACCATTTCTAGCTGAACGCATGATATGGCCTAAAAAATCAGAGTCCTTGCCCTACGCCGTAAACTATAATTATATTTACGTTGCGATTGACAGACTTGACAAATCTCTTCCTCTCTCTCATCAGGGTTGGTTCTTGGTTTGCCTTTGAGGTGGGACGTGAGGGCGAGTAATAAGAGACATGTATGCTGTCTAGTAAGTTCCGTTTATTACTGAACTAGGATTGTCTTACATCTATATTACATGCTATGCTTGCATCCTATAGTTACCATACCTCACCTTGACAGATGCCCGAGGTCATTGCTACCGAGTTCCTCAAAGTTCAAATTATTTAGAATTGCCTTTTTCGTTTACAGGTGCGAACATCCTGCAAGTGCTGAACCAAAACTCACAGCTAGTTGCGCAGGAGTTTGGCGGGCCGATCCTCGAATACGCGATAGACTACGCCATGAATGTGACTCAGCGTTTCTTCAGCGCATACACATACCAGCAGATCTCCCATGTCCCCATTACGGAAGAATTCTTTGAGAAAGAGTAATATTTGGATGAAGGAATACAAAGGTTTCGGGTGACGTTTTTTGGTTAGTTGGAATTTCAATCTAATGGACAGCGTAATAGATTGATATATTTTATCTACAGCTTCATGGCGCTTGGGATCTTTTTGTACTTAAATCTGGAATTAGTTTGTCTAGAACTAGGGCTTGTTAAATTGTGCGGATGTGTTATGTTATTATTGAATTGTCTAAAAGATAGTTTGCAAGCACAATTCTACCTAAATTTCAAAGAGAAGTTACTTATTTCTTAGATATTTACGCAAATATCTTAGTTTCTAGAATTAATTCTCATGTTTCAAATATCAATGCAAATTGTCAGATGACTGTGATTGTTCGATTGTACAAGTATTATTAAAAGGAAAGCTCAATTGATACGTAAAAATATCTAAAACTTCGAAATTTTGTCGGTTAAAAAAAGTTTGTGTCATATTTATGTCTATTTATACCGACCGCTTTAGCTTAGTTGGTAGTACCTGATATATATTATTATTATTATACTCTTTGGTTGGTAGTGACCCTGCCTACGAAGCTGGAGGTCCCGGGTTTGAATCCCGTCCGGGGCATTTATTTGTGTAATGAGCACGAATATTTGTTCTTGGGTTTTGGATGTTTTCTATGTATTAAAGTATTTATTTATCTATATAAGTATGTATATCGTCGCTTAGTACCCATAGTACAAAATAAGCTTTGCTTAGTTTGGGACTAGGCTGATTTGTGTAAGATTGTCCACAAATATTTATTTTATTTACTTATTTATATACCTAATTTATTTAATTCATATTTTTGATACTTTCCGATTAGCAGTAGATACATGTAGGGATACAATTGCAGCGGTTTGGGTGTAATTAAATGCTTCGCTCGACTGTTTTTCTACTGTTTGCTGTATTGTTCCGACTTACATTTTGAATAAATAATACATAAAATTATAATCTTGTTCATTCATTTTGTTCATAAATCACCCATTTTCCGAAGATATATTCAAAACAATCTTTTTTTAAGATAAGTATAATATAACATTCTGAAGGGTTGAAACCGTGGAAAACTTTTAATACGTTGTCTATACTGCTAAAATCTTGAGTTCAGATATGAAAGTTGTTGGACTACGCATACTACGCATAAAGCCACAATACGTATACGTTGGGCAATGACAAAACTGCAAGTGCAGATGCAACGGTGTGCAGCATAATCGTTCGTAGGAAAAAGATAGTATGTGCGTAAAGTTTCACATAATGTCAGAGCATTTTCCCATCAGTACACGCAAGCAGTAATCATGTTCAAATGCCGTGTCACTAGAGTTATGTAACGACTCGTTTATATAGGTTAAAACACTGGAACACTATGTGCGCCAGGTAATTGCAGATTACGTTCAGAGATTAGAAAATTTAGAACCAACATTATCATTGAACGGAATAGTGCAATAATAAGTTTCCGAAATTTATATAGTTACTTTGAATTAATAATATCGCTTTAATATCGCGTTGTGTAATAGCAGATATTTCACTCTCATACAAAAACGGCATATAGGTACTTAAGAGGAGGGTTAGGGCAAGCTCTCTCCATACAAACATTGTGCAGGATTTACTTCGTTTGTGTTTGCATTAAAGTTATGATTTTTGGTCAGTATGCTTATTTTTCTGATAGCTATTTCGTGGTGTAATTTTTTTTTATTGATTTTTTTATAGATTTTTTTGAAAATTTTTACATCACTATCTTCACATATCCAATATTTACAACCAAAAAAAATTATATTCGTTAGTGCCAAATCCTACGAATAAAACGTGCACAGAGTTTGTATGGAGAATGCCTTTGCCCCACCCCTGTGCCTTAAGTAACTTTTAACTAAGGCCCCTCTTGTAGGTTGTGGCATGTTCGAATAATTTAATACGTATTTTCAATTTGTTACAAATGCCTATTTAAACTCGTCCTCAAATCTACATTGTACATGTACAGTCAACCAATTTGATTTTTGAACAACTTCGTACCTTCTCACAGTGACATTAATATGAAATCTTTAGCGGCTTTTAGATCACTGTGGCAAGGTACGAAGTGGCCCAGAAATCAAATTGGTTGACCGTTAGTGGGACTTTTTAAGTGTTTTACTTGTAGTTACACGTATAAGTTTTTCTATCCAACAAAACCATTGTTAGAAAGCTTGAAAAACTCAAATCGCATAGCACGTGCTCTTTCGTCTAGTTAGGGTGTGCGATAGAAGAGACAAGACTAAACCTGGTAAGAGTGACAGACACTAGGTTTTACTCTCTAACAATATCGCAGCACAATTAGAAGATATCCTCGTTTAAATCGCATCTGCGTACCGGGTATGATCCGTGTCCACCCACGGTCTGCTTTCACTGCACTTCACTACTGTAGCCATCGAGTCGTTGTAAAGAGAGTTTTTCCTTTCCAAGGTACATCTTCAGTAACAATTATTTTATGTCGGTATGGCTGTTTTAGGGCTCGTCTACATCGAATTGGAGTGCCATGTGTTTGTAGGTAATTATGGTGGCGTCGACAGCAGAATTCGCGTAACCTACCAATGTAAACAAGCCATTATTGCCACACCACAAGTAGTTAAATACCGGCAAAAAAGAGAGCTCGATTGTGCTGTGTTCTATATTTACGTGTAACTCCCTCGGAGGGATACAATATCTCTCTCTCTTACACCTCACACAAATGTATCAGATTACATACAGAATCAAGCAACATGTAGAGGGATCACATCTGCATTCTAGTAACTTCGACTATTAAGAAGTTACACGGAGGTATAGTTTGAAATTTAAGTCCCTACCTAAGCTCTATATACTCGTATACTGAAACAATTGAGCAACATTTTCTGCATTCTAGTAACTTCGACTATTAAGAAGTTACACGGAGATATAGTTTGGAATTTAAGTCCCTACCTAAGCTCTATATATACTGAAAACAATTGAGCAACATTTTCTGCATTCTAGTAACTTCGACTATTAAGAAGTTACACGGAGATATAGTTTGAAATTTAAGTCCCTACCTAAGCTATATATACTGAAACAATTGAGCAACATTTTCTGCATTCTAGTAACTTCGACTATTAAGAAGTTACACGGAGATATAGTTAGAAATTTAAGTCCCTACCTAAGCTGTATATACTGAAACCATTGAGCAACATTTTCTGCATTCTAGTGACTTCGACTATTAAGAAGTTACACGGAGATATAGTTAGGAATTTAAGTACCTACCTAAGCTCTATCTATATAGTGAAACAATTGAGCAACATTTTACATATAATTCAATCATCCCGATGCTTGACACTGAACCAATACATGGCATTTTCAATTCAAAATCAACTACAGTAGAATCCGGATACAAACGACAGTCAAGGTACCAGTGATATTATTACGTCGCACTAATAGAACGTCGCACAAAACGGACTGATTTAAGTACTTTGAAAACGTTTGGTATGAAACCTATCGTGAGGTGAATTAAAAGTCGTTAAATGCGGTAAAATGTTATAAGCGGAGTCGTTATAAGCGGATTCTACTGTATTGGGTATTAAGGTGTTTTTCACTGGGACGTTTACTTTATTAGAATACGATCGAATTGCGGCCGGCCTCCCATCCCATCCGTCCACGAGCATGGTGTGCCTAGGATTATGAAAGCCTAATCACGCCTAATCGCCGCCCGCGCAGCGTCGAATTCGGATCGATTCGCTCGTTGTTCCCGTAATTGGCCATTCGCAAGGTGATTGCTTATGAAATGTACTTAACTACATCAAATCCTAGTTGTGTAATATAATTGACATAACCAGTGTGGTACCTTATTGCTGCTCGTATAGTATCACAGAGTTATCTGTGTTTAGTATTTTTATAAGAAGAAAAACTGAACGAAGGAAATCTGATCTTTATAATACCTAATTTAACTTTTGTATAATTATTGTAGGTTCCTTTGATAATGTAGTCAAACAAAAAACGATACAGTTTAAGTAATACAAAATGTAAAATAACTACCACGTCAGTGGCAAAGAAGCGTGCGGCCCGTCTAATGGTTAGCGGATACCATAGCCTATGGATGTGCATAGCATGTATCCAGCTAAAAACAAGCTGATTTTTTTTCGAGTGTAGTATATTCAGTCTTCGCAAGAACAGACAATGTCGAAATATCGTAACAAAAATAATAGTCTGTTGGTACGTAGGCCACACTGAAAGTTTTTAGAAATGGTTACTTAGAAACCATTACCTACATTAAAAAACTAAAAATGCCGTTTTGAAGTGGAACTCTTTGGCAACATTATGGAGTATATTTCATTCGTCTGTCGTTTGTTTTTGTCATTTAGCGTCGAATTGAAAATTGTTTGTTTCACGTTTAAAGTTTATTCTTAAAGTGAGAAATTTTGGTCGATATTTTTTTTATGACTTTCTATTGTATTGAAATCAACAATATAGTTATGAAAGACTTTTCGATTGGCCTTTGATGATGAAGCTACATCCTCCAAGACTATTTACAACTAGTTAAACGGGTTCAAATGTCATCGCATCAATGACACTGATGATCTTCGTGAGGGACGTCATTTTATGGCGATTACTGAAGAAAACATCAGTGCTGGGCGGCTCATCAGAGTCAGCGTGACCTATCAGCAGATGCAGGCAACCTTAACCATCACTATGAGTCAAGTGCAGAAAATCGTTCATGAGTATTTAGCTGTTAGGATACTCTGAACTCGTTGGGCACCTCATAATTTGGCCGAAGCTCAAAAACGCCGTAGAACCGAGCCATAAGAAAGAATGAGCAAAGCATTTTTCTTAGAGGCTCCTTCGAATCCAGCGATATATTGATGTAATCATAAAATAGTCCATGAAACAAAATTACAATAAATAACTTGCTAGTTAGTTTAGTTTCTTTTTCTAAAAACTTTCAGTGTGGCCTACGTATCTGTACTTTAATTTTGCAACTTCTATTCCAGACACAATAAGAAGATACTTTTCTAATTAAGGTTTAAGAATTTTCTCTTACTCGTTTTTATTTTGACAGAAATACTTTTGAAAAGCAATTCGTTTGCCCGTCATCGTAGTCACGCGAAGTCGGCATGCCTACTCCAGTCAACAAAAACTACTTTAGGTAGAAAAAAGCTAAAAGATTTCACGAAAAAAAAAACAATCTTGAGAGATAAGCCTATAAAAATATTGCTAAAGAATAAAAATATAAAAATCTTGGACTAAAAGTATGATTCACAATTTTGCTACCATCGTCATTCCTGTCGCTCATACCACCTCGTCTAAATTCGGCTGTCACACACCACCTGGGTGTTAATCCACCTGAACTGAAACAAAAACAGGCTGAAACAGACTGCCAGTGATGGCATCATTCAACTAGTTAGGTTGTGTAAACAAAAACGTTACGTATATACTATTAGGAGACGGCGTTAACGGGCAAACGAGTCAAGCCTTAACTTGACAACAGAGCACGTGGTATTCGGTGTTATCTTAGGTAGATCGTCTAGCCATAGAGTCTAGACTCTCTAGCTAGTCAAACAATGTTTTTTGTTTATCAGAAAACTTTTTTTTATATAAGAAATTAATTTTATTTTGTACCTTCGAAACGAGCACCGGCGGTAAGAAATTAAGCCACTATTTATAACGTATGAAGCAACGGCAACGGTACCATCAAACATTTAACATAACTAGGTAGGTAATAAAGTTTTGCAAAGTTACACATAATCAGCTATCACTCGTTGGTTGAAGTATTTGTTTTTTTACGGATATTACATTACGAACCAGACTAATAAAGCAAGCATTCGACTCGATTTAAGTAGGAATTAAATAGCGAAAAAAGATCTTAATAAGATTTATTTTACAAAGTTGCGAGGTAGACATTTCTGCCTATAAGTAATATAATAACCAAAAATAACACAGGCAATAATAACACTCTGCTAATGTTGACTAGTAGTTGATTAGTAGGTATATCCTACCCTATACGTGATCCATTTTGTAGATAATATTGCTTTTGCATGTTTTGCTTCACAACTTCAAAAAAAAACGACTCCCTCTAAGTAAATATGAACTGTAAGTGTAAGGAGTCGTATAGCTGGTATGCTTTTGGTTATTCGTCGCGTTTGGTTAAAGTTAAAATAAATTTTACGCGAGAAGTTTGCCATTCGAAATATGAAGCCCTATTAATATTTGTAGTAAATTATACTGTAACCACAGCATACGCATGTCTTCCTACTATTTCTATAGCGGTGTAAATGATGTAGGAACCTCTGTGTACTGTACTGAGGCTTTTTAGAGCAGCGTGGTACACTGATAATGGTACCCGCACAGCGGTTAAATATTAGGCGGGTAATTATCAGACACAGACGCACACAAGTCCTGGAATATGAACGTGTGCTGCAATGATAGTCGGCACCACAAGTGCTACAAATGGATTCGGACCGGAAGAAGTGCATATTCAACAATAAAACAAATTCCGAATGTCTTGGGTGAAAAAGTGGAATGAATTTCGCATTTCAAAAATTAAGATAATCTCATTATTTAATTATTATAATTCAACAGGGGGTAACAAGTCAAATTCTTACTATTTAGGTCTACTGTGGTAGATCATATTATGAATCTCTATCTATTAGATAGAGACATGGACAATTGGACATCTAGGGTTTTTCAATCAATCAATCATCTTTATTGCAGACCAAAACGATCCATAGTTTGTTAGCATGTATTACATAACTACTTATATACAAGGTTAGAGTGACTAAAAGATAAACATGTAAATACAAAACAAGAAAAGAAAAATAATACTTATATACACCATCCCGCGACACTGGGTAGTCCTACGTGCAGTTTGTAGTCCTACGTGTCCTAATAAACAAAAAACATTTTTAAAGTGAGTCGCGCGACTGGGGCTCTTAATTGCCTAGTTTTTTTTTACTTAATTTACCCACACCAAGTATGGCATATCGCAGTCCAAATATCTGAATATGTTCTAGTGCTTCTAGTCCTGACTGTACCACCATTACCACTGCAGACTCTGGTTATTGATCGCGCTATATTTAACGCGGGTAATGGACACGCAGACGGACTGGACGAGCCTTACTCATTGTTGATTATATTAACTATTGATAAGCCAACAATCAGTTTGAACAATAAATTAATTAGCAAGTCACAAAGGCATGTACTTTCCAGCTACAAAACTAGGCTCTAAACCTTCGGGTGTAGGTATCCACAGGAAAGACAGAACACTAAGAAGGAAACAACACAACAACGCTAAAAGTGACCGTTTAGTGTTTGACGGAATATTATAACTGATGTACACATTTTGAGAATTAAGATTTCGAACCAATAAATTTAGAGCACACACGGGGACATTGTAAGCTGCAGTAATTTAGGCGGCCTCCAATCATTGGCCTCTTGAACGCTGTATTTTTTTTAGTGTACTGTCAAGTTTGAAAACCAACCACCAAACAAAGAAAGATATGAAATCTATTTTCTTTCTTATATTGAAGGATTGCGCTTAATACATTGAATTATCATTCAAGAGGCTAATGATTAGGGAGGGGGCAACATGACTACAGCTTACCCTAAGATATGTTTAATGCGACCAACGTTTCTTTTAGGTAGGTAGAGTAGGTACCTATTTAAAGTACACTTCCGACTCACCCCGTGACATCCCTCATCAGCGTTTTTAGCGACCGGTTTTTAACGTTAACGTCAGAACGAGGTGCGAAACTCGGGCGAAGACGAATTAAGGTTACTTTTTACCCAAGTTTTTGTGATTTTCTTAAAATAAATATTCTAAAGATAATATTGTCGGTCCTAATAATACTCCTAACGATATTCCTACGCTCTGGTTTTGATCCTATTCTTAGCAATGCTAGGATTTTTTGGTGTACCTATCACATATCAATTTTTTGGACAACATGGCAAACACTACCTTAGTTTACTGTACGCTAGTCTCCACAGCAAATTATGCAGAAGCCATATTAGAAGCTCTACGCTCAGATGTCTCTGATTGAGAGTAATGTAGGTTAGTAATGCAGACGTTTAATTCATGAGATGATTTGTTGAAGTCGTACAAATCCAGACCTGATCTTAATTGAGCCACAGTATGGCGTGAGTTCTTATTTATAAAATTTAAATTCTGTCAAAGCGTCGTCATTGACAGAACCAATAATTTAACACATCATTTGTTGGCTCTATGGATTTGTTCTAAAAACTAGCAGAAGAACCATAAATGTTGAGAAATTGAAATCCGCAACGCAGGCCTCGTTAGGGGGATACAATTCCGAATCAGCAACAGACGAACATAGTCACAACACACACACAAAAATAAAACAATCCGCAACAGGCTTCGTTTTCATGTTTTGTACTTATATACTTATTAAGACAACGGAAAAGAACCATCTTCAATAGGTGGATAATGTCACGATCAGAAAAAGTGCTACCTACTCAAAAAGTTCATCGGAAATGGCCCATTACACGTCTTACGCCCTCTGTATTAGCTATCCATTTCTAAATGATCCCTACTGTCTGCATCGTTAACTATTTTTTCATCTCACCCGCTCGGAAAGGCTTTCTTTATCCTTTTAAATCTGCGTGCAAAAGTCTACTTTCCACGCTAGCGTGGAAAGTAATTTTGAAATTCGAACGTTACGCAGTTCCATGAGTTCCAACTTTTTTCTATAAAGTGAAACGACAGGTCATCCCTAAGCGTTTAGAAGTATACATATCATGTACCTAATGGTGCAGTTTATTATTGTTTTGTTTTTTATAATGATATTAATAATACCTTTTCCAGCTTAATTTGATGATATTCAATAATAATTTAGTTTTATTTATAAAGAAATGACACGAAGAAACATATTTGAAATGTTTATATGTTTCAACATTTTACGCTCAGTGCAATTTCGGAACGCACCGTTTAAAAAGTTAGTTTTTAAGAAAAAAACTCGATGCGAGAGTTTAAGATATTTGAATATTGTTTTGTTTTGTTGTTGAGTTAGAATAATATCAAAATAATGAATTTAATTAATTGATTTCAGTGCAGAAGATACTTATATTAAAATTTTAACTCCTGATAAGTTTGGAAATGAGTGAAATATATTTGTTTTAGCCGTTAGCCGTGAGTATTTCGTACCACAGTACTCAACAATAATAATTAGGCTCTTTGATGCATTTAAATGTTAATAATCCACGAAATGCTTTGTAATGGGTGAAATTTAAACAACCTTTTATAGAACATGAGTACATCTTGAATTATACATGAAAGTATTTCCTCGCTATGGTGAGATGAAAAGTTGTGTGTTGCGCTCGGCAGCAAAGTTGTTCGGCGTCTCGTGCCTTGAGAGCCTCGCTACGCTCAGGATTGTATTTTTGAACCACTCGCTTCGCTCGTGGTTCAATCTTACAATCCTTCGCTAGCTCGGCTCTCAATACAAACACTCGCGCCAAAAATCAACTTTGCAGCCTTGCATAACAAATAACTATTTCACCTCAACGGCTCGAACACGGCTGTTTTGCTGCTTGAAACCAGTGGCCAAAATGCAATTTTGCTGCGAGCGTGGATCAAAGTAGCTTTTTAATTTTTGGTCCACGAATGCCAAGATCTGCCACTTCGTAGTTCGTACGAATTCGATATATTTGACCTTCAATCGCTCTGTCCCTTTCAATTCGTTATATTAAAAAAGAGAGGGCCCACATAAGTCGATTCTTAATTTGATATGCAAATTCTCTAATCGACTCAAATCGACTCCCAAAAACGCGCTAAATAAGTAACGTAAAAACACGTTCGAAAACTCATAAATTAACCTAAGAGTTGTAATTATCAGGAAAAGTTGTTGGCGACGGTTCTTTTAAATATAATATTATTATGATAATACATATTTATAAATAAAACCTTTATTGCAGAAAAAAACAGAAAGTTTATCACTTTAATTATTAATTTTACTTTTAACAATCTTTATTTTAGTAGAAGAATATAACCGGAGCCATTTCAGAACGCAACCTTTAAAAAATTAGTGCGTTTTTTTTTTCGTTTTTACTTTAAATGTGTCTTGCGCTAACAGACATTCATTAATAATCAGTGTTGAATATTATAAAAATATCTGGAAAACATTAGTGATGAAGGGTGTATTTAGACTTAGAAAACAGTGCGTCTTAGTGAACACGCGAGCTGGCTCGAGTGAGAAGAGTACCTACTTAAAAAGTGTTATTGTCTCATTCTTGCGCTAGAGATATTGTTCAAATAACTAAAATACGTAGGTAAGTGAAATCTGTGACACTGACATAGGCTGTATTTTAAAAACAATACAACTAATTTTTAGTGTGCATGTGAATTAGTTCGCGCGATTATGTACCTAAAGCCTGCCGCGCCTAAACTCGAGTCGCGCGCTTACGTTCGTCTTGTGCTGGCTTAGCTGAGGAGTTCAGACAAGCAGGAGATTCCTAATCAATGCTGAATTAAATCTGCCTGATTTATCACGAGACACGTACGTAAAAGCCTATGATAAGCCGTAAATTATGTTATTAAAGTTTAATATGTTCTCGCCGCTGAGGTGAAAAGTTGTATGTATCACACGAGAGCAAAGATATTTGCATCTCGTGTCTTTGAGTCCCTCGCTACGCTCAAGATTCTAATTTTGAATTACTCGCTACGCTCGTGATTCAATTATAGAATCTTTCGCTTCCTCGGGACTCAACATCAACACTCGCAGCAAAAATCTACTTTGCTCTCTTGTCGAACAAATAACTATTGTCGTATGATTTTGTAGAGCAGATTAAAGAACATAGCTCAAGTTATAGTGGTGGATTTAAGTATAGGATAGGGACTGGAGGGTGGGCAAATCGTCTCAGAGCGTAGAATGACGGATATCTTTACAAGGTAGAGATGTCAGCGGGAGTTATGGTGGTCTGAGATATTCAAACCTTTAATGGAAAAAACGAACTGACGGAGAAGAAATTTATCTACTAAATAGTCTTGACTTGAATTATAAGCGTAAATAAAATATTTACGGCGCTTTAGACTTGAAACGTATTTATTTACTACTTAGGTATAGAAGTAAATAAGTGGTAAGTACATAAAGTAGTATAGTAAAAATGTTTTTGTCAAACATTTAATTTTTGGTACAAACTTTTATTGCCAACTATCTTTTTTGCACAGTCATCATCTTAGACACTCGTTGAAAGTTTCAGAGGGTTCCAATGACCTATCATGTGTATGTTCTGTCTCCATCATCATCATTAGATCAGCTCGGTGATATGTATTCTGTGGTGGTGGTGATATTGCATTGTCACCGAACTTACATAAGCTCAATCGGCTGATAATATTGCTTTAAAATTTAGTTTTGACCCAAACAAACATTTCAAGTTAAATAAAAGATTGTATTAAAAAAATAAAATACTACTAAAAATACAAGACTGTAAATTTACGGCTTATTTTTATCAAAAGCGTAAGCCATTTCATCTCTATCTCTATAAGTAATATAAGTATCTACAAGTACCTATACCAAAGAATATTATACGTATAATATCTGAAAACAATGTTGTTTTAAACTTTGAGAAACACGAGTGCAAGCGATAACATATCGTTCGCTAAAAGATAAGTGTCTGTTTCACCCCTGGTTTTACACCTCGAATTAAAACGTTACTGTCAAAAAAACTATTAACTAAAAAAACGTTCTCAAAAACACATATCCGATACCCCACGTGCGCAAGCTTTGTCGGTAGACTAGAAATAACACGACAACGTGTAACTCATTTACGTGACGATTTTGTTATGACTGAAATTATTTATGAATTCTGTGTTTTTTATATTTTTTTACGGAAATAAAATGAAATTGAGAAGTTTGTTCCCGGTCACGGCGGCGGCATGCTCGGTGAAGCGGTTTGCAGTGAAATTCAACCACTGGAAGAGATTAGTGCAATCTGCAATTAGTTGGTAGGTATGTGCGGGAAGGCACTAGATACTTACGTGGTGAAATATGGTAACGAGAAAATGCTTCGTGATAAGGTATTAATTATAATTTATGGATAAAGAACATGGTTACTAGACGAGTATATATATACACACCCCGGAGGATATTCGAACCCGGGACCACCAGCTTCGTAGGCAATCACTCTGGTCACTACCAACAAGGCTAAAGTGTTCGTCAAACTTACATTTTATTGAGAAAATCTAGAGGTATTCTTCTGGGAAAAGCTATCAATCTCAATCTAGCGAAGCCATATAGAGTTCATTCAGCACTTTTCTATTTTAAACTATTTAATTGAGACGAACGCCACATCCGTTCCTATCCTTAGAAAAACTGAAGATACCATCTTATCCTAATTACCAGTTAGCATGATCCAAGAATGCATTCCTACCTAGTTAGCCGTACCAAGAATGCTGTACCGTTCGCAAAAACATCGGAAGTGCCGACGAGGCGGTTTGTGATGATGTATGGTGAGAAAAAACCTCTCACCACTTTGTATCTGTCTTCGCGTGATGAATGGAAGAAAAGGGAAATCATGGGGGTTGATTTATTGACACGGGGTTGTAAACTTGTTAAATATAGATCGGCGTTCAGCCATATTTACGAGTATGTACATGCTTAGAACTATAAGATCAGACATTTTGATAGTTACTGGCTACTTTTTGGCTTCGATGATCTCCAGTTAAAACTGACGTTTGTATTTTCATATTTTTTATATATAGGTACTAATATAAGTCAACTGGGGACCAGAGGGCTGGCGCCTATCTCGCCCAACGGATTGCAATTGCAATCCAGCGAGGCAATGCCGCCAGCCTTCTGGGCACCTTGCCACACGGCACTGACCTGGGGCCAGTGTTTTATTTGTAAATATTTAGTTTATTTTAGTTTATAGTTAGTTTTAGTCTGTTTTTATAATGTTATTTATATTTTATTTTTCATTTATATAGTTAAGTAAACTAAGTAACTGTTGCCGCCCGTGGATGCTCAATTCCAAAAATTACGTTATACTTTTGCTGACTACCAATGCTGGATCAATTGAGTCGAGCGCCGGTTCCAAGAGAAAAATGCAAGTCTATCCCTATAAAAACCGACATAATAAATAATCTATAAGACTACTTGAGAGACGATCAAAACACCGCCTACTGTAAACGGGGGCATCGAATTAGCCCGCTTAAGTAAGCGAATGTTTCAGCTCACTGAAATATTAGTCTACTGCTGAGATGTCGCTGTGTTCGAGGTCAACGGACTGATCAATCGTTGACCTGACATTAAGGTTAAGTAAGCTTCTATTTTTGTTTGTCTTTGTACCGATGAAACAGTGGTTACATATATAGGTACACCCTGCAATGGTATTTTTATAATTATTGTAAGGGTAATAATATTTTTGAAATATAATTGCCCTTCTTAAAGACATAATTCTTATTGCTATTAAAACATTTCACTTATTAAAAGATTGTCAATTGATCTGTTTGAAAAGTCACGCCGTCAGTGGCGTGACTTGTTTAACGAACCTATTGGAGGGGATGGATTGGAAGGGATAAAAAGGCTGGCCAGACTCACAAGCGGGGACTAGCGCATTCGATTAAGAGCGGTTGAAGTGTCAAGATCTTGTATAAGCCTGAATTTACTGTTAAACTGTGGATTTGTGTAAAACTAATAAGATATATAATTAACATGATTATTCAAATGGATGTGATGTTTCAATCCTGACCTACCAGCGACAATAGGTCAGCAAGTGGGATCGAAAAGGTTTTTACACTAAAAATAACCTTAACCTCGTCCACGGCTCGGAAAAACGTAAGTAAAATACTTAATTTTTGAAATTAACGATGATATGATTATTAGACATTTACTGCTTTTACCCTCATTTACGTGAACCGTAATTGGATAAAACTGCAAACTGTATTTACCGTAACGGAGGCTTTCCGGAGGTTTATATGGTTAAGCATTCATGGTTATCTTGCCAGGGCACTCCCTGGAGATGGACATGTTTGACTTTGTGATATCTAATCGTTAAGGAGCCGAACTGTATTTACCGTAACGGAGACATTCCGGAGGCTTATATGGTTAGTCATGCATGTTAATCTTGCCAGGGTACTCCCTGGAGATGAACATGTTTGATATTTTGGTTCATAATTAGCTAGAAAACACAACTTTTTATGCCGCGGTGCTATGGTGGCGGTTGATCTAAATTAAATCTGATGGAATTTAATTTTATCAAAGGAAATATTGAAAAGGATTTATACAAACACAATCGCTAATAATTACTCTTTGATAATGAGCAACTGTACCTATTTAGCTACTGATTGTTATTAACCGTCCCTATTAAGAAAATGACTATATCAATTCTTTACTTATTTTTATTTTCCCTTCTTCTTGATCACATTTTTGGCTAATGTAAGGTAAATAGTTAACTAAATGTGGCATTTCACCCCATACATACTACTATAAAGTTGAGGCAAATAACGGGTGGGCTATAGTTAGGATGTTTTACGTAACAATTACTTTCATCCTGAAATTTCATTTTGACATGTTCCAATTAAATGAAAATGTATAAATGGCCACGTATGGTACTGAGTGACGCATTGTTTTGGAACCTAAAAACTTGACCCTAATATTCAAACTTATACGTGTTTTAAACCTCTGTTTATAAGTTTTATAAGGGATGACCCCGTTGTTATGAAACGGTCTATGCATGCAATATAAACCTTCCTAGCTTACATGATGATGATGACGGTGATGATGGTGGTGATGGTGATAATTGGTGATGATTGTGATGATGATGATAGTGATGATGTTGATATCCCTCATCAGGGGCATAGGGCTTTTTAGAAGGGAAAAGGGCTCTTAGCACTCTTAGCTTACATATAAAATTAAAATAAACTTGATTGATTTAATGGCCATATGTATGTAATATATATATCATTCTGCTATGGCTTCCCTTTTTATGTTTACTTTGAACATCAACTGGGCTTTTTCATGAATATACAATTACTTAATTGTTTTTCTTCCCTTATCTGTTGAATTTCAAGTACTTAACTTTATGAGGTTCTAAGCTTATGGTGTAAGTTTCAGATAAACACATTGAACATGACCAGCGAGACTGGCCCGAGGAATGGGTGCAGTACTCGTTTGGAGGATGATGGAGGCTATGCAAACAGTTGATGGGGAGGACTGTCACATAGACTTTATCATGGATTGCCCGAGGGTAAGGGCTAAGGAAAGGATGATGGATTGGAGGATGATGGAGGCTATGCAAACAGTTGATGGGGAGGACTGTCACATAGACTTTATCATGGATTGCCCGAGGGTAAGGGCTAAGGAAAGGATGATGGATTGGAGGATGATGGAGGCTATGCAAACAGTTGATGGGGAGGACTGTCACATAGACTTTATCATGGATTGCCCGAGGGTAAGGGCTAAGGAAAGGATGATGGATTGGAGGATGATGGAGGCTATGCAAACAGTTGATGGGGAGGACTGTCACATAGACTTTATCATGGATTGCCCGAGGGTAAGGGCTAAGGAAAGGATGATGGATTGGAGGATGATGGAGGCTATGCAAACAGTTGATGGGGAGGACTGTCACATAGACTTTATCATGGGTAATTCATTTCTTGCACTCACTGTTACCGGTCGTGTAAACTAACTTAATATATTATTCTATGAAACTCTCGAAAATGTATACCCAATGCATGTAGATTTGTACATTGAGAAATATATTAAAAGACATTCTAGCTATGGATATCATACATGTACAAGTTTTGTTACTTACAAAAAAAAATGCATTTACAGAAAATCGATAAAAAAAGACTGTAAGTAACGAAACTTAGATCAGCTAAATTGATTTAATTAAATTGATTAAATAAACCTATCTACATTGTAATAAGTAGTGTGAAATTTAAATTACATTAATTATTTGATTATAGCGAAGGGACTCGCTATGTGTAGGATGGCCGAGCTGTAAGGGTAATAATATTTTTGAAATATAATTGCCCTTCTTAAAGACATAATTCTTATTGCTATTAAAACATTTCACTTATTAAAAGATTGTCAATTGATCTGTTTGAAAAGTCACGCCGTCAGTGGCGTGACTTGTTTAACGAACCTATTGGAGGGGATGGATTGGAAGGGATAAAAAGGCTGGCCAGACTCGCAAGCGGGGACTAGCGCATTCGATTAAGAGCGGTTGAAGTGTCAAGATCTTGTATAAGCCTGAATTTACTGTTAAACTGTGGATTTGTGTAAAACTAATAAGATATATAATTAACATGATTATTCAAATGGATGTGATGTTTCAATCCTGACCTACCAGCGACAATATTATGTATTAGGTAAATGCCTTATTTGTAGCACTAAACTACGCTACTTGTAATTTTGTATGGTGCCAATCGTATCAGCTTTTTAGGGAAACTGTATGTGTGTCTATTTTGAACCAACTACAAGAAGACCACAATAAAGGGGGCAAGGGAGAAAAAAATATGGATAAACCTAACTCGACGCTCGAATCGGCTATTACATAAGTAAGCCTGGTACAAATGGTTTTTTCTTTTTATTTTTTTATTGACTTGTTTTTACTAGGTCTTATTTACACTACAAATGCATTTTCCGCCTTGTTAAAATGGTATATGATGAAAAAGTGTAAATATATGTTTTTGTCGTTGACTGTACTCCACATAGTGATAGAAATTATGTGAGCTGATTTTGAGTGCACATCAACCTACTTTTAACATGTTTCACTATAGGTACCTTAACTACGTGTGCACAGAAAATCTAAAATATTTTCTAGTATCAAAACTATACTTCCTACTACACAAAGTGTGACCATCCCAAGATTTTTTGAATTTCCCGCCAAAATTGTGTGTAATATTTCATTAGCCAGACTCTATCATAATTCATAATTATTCTACAGCCTATGGTCTATATATGAATGAAACCATAGAATTTATCGTGGACGTGCACGTCAACGGTAAAGTATAAAAGCGACCAATCAACAAAGAAGTAGGTAATTGCATGTTTTGTAAATTAACGTAAAATGTTATTCTGTGTCGTGAATGCTAGGCTTAATAATGACGTAAGAATTCGGAAAAACTATGTAGCGCGATTACCCTCTGAAATGAAACGCTATAGTGCAGGAGCTGTTTTCTAAATGAGCATTCATCAGGCAGTCAGGTATTCCATAAATACTGACGTAATGAATACTTAAGACCTCTTCAATGAACTCCAGCCCATTGAGCACAGGTTTAATAGATTAGCGATCGAACTCATGGTTAATGCAGCGGTGTTATGGTGGACAATTAGATGCGGAAGCGTGTGACGGCTGCGCAGGCGCCCCCGCGCATGCGCGTGGCATGCTAAGCGCGTGCGGGAGTGCTGAGAAGTTGCAAGTAATAGGTCGCAAGCGAGTCTACCCGGCCATGACTTTGCGCGAATGGCGGTGCGTGCGGCAAGCGTTTCTTCTGTTCATTGCGCGGTCGAGACGCGCAACGCACTGTGGTTAGATGGGATCGCACGCAATGTAAGTATTGGAAAACCGCTGCCGCTGCCACCGCTGCCGTCGCCGCTCGAAGTCGTGCCTGCGTGGTAAGCTGGTAAGACTGTTAGGTCCAGCTTCTATAGGGAGACTTTGCAGAATCAAGAATTTCTTTACGGGTATGTCCCGTTTACTTAGATTTTAATCTTAGATATAACAGATGTCGATTATATAACAGTACACTGACGCTTAATTCTATATTTTGCACCACTAGCCACAGAGATTTCTCGCAAAAATTGCTCCACGTCCGCCGTTTGAGGTAAGATATGGTTCCCACGTGACTCATGGACGCTCGTCTGACAGGAGAAATGGTAACAGTGGGCTAATGCCGCTAACTACTGCGTTTAGCTGCGTCGCCGTGACTCGTAGATCACGGGAACCCGATGTATAGTTTAACAGTAGGTTGTGGGACATGTTTTTTTTTACAAAACCTTACTTAGGTAATACACCTAGTGTACTGTATGTTCGATTCTTCGAGTACAGCAATTGAACCCTGGCAGAATTTATTACATTAGCAGTTGGGTTAAGTTTGTGCTATAACAATCCTGGAAGATTTAACCAGCATATTTATTATGCTCTTTGGGTTTAACTTTCAAAATGCACATATGGTCAGAAAAAAATGCTATTCTGCAGGCGTCATGCAGTTATTGTTAAAAATGAAAATAGGTTTCTAACCATCTAAATTCTAACGGATCAACGGATGTTTCTACGTACCTAACCTAACGCCGGTACCTACTTACAGGTAGGCACCTACTCGTATCTAGAGTAAGGCAGTTTTACGTGATAATGTGGACGCGCTGGACAAAAGCACCAAATTTTTTCCAGGGTCTAGTTATAGGTCCATAGCTTTATGTTTTTCATAGGAATCAGCTCCTCCGTCGGCCATCTTTTATTTTATAGGGGTGGAAAGTTTGTATGGAAAAAAATATATTTTTAAGATAGAAACTTGGAAATTCGCTAATAGACTAAGCATTTAAATGGAAAAATATTACATACCAACGTGATAGGTACTTATTAACTGACAGCTTATTTGTCCTAATCCTTTTGTGAATTAATATATAAAGGAAATAAATATATATATATCTATCTATGTAGGTATCTGTTAGGTAAAATTGATGCCATTAAAATTTAGAAAAAAATGCTTATGCCACGACTCGGTAGTCACTCTAATCACACTTGAGTTATAGTGCGCGCCATCCACGATTACGCGCCCCTCCACAGCGAATCTCATACTAATCTGTGCGCAATTGTACACGGCTTGGGCTGTGGAGGGGCGCGCCTTCGTGGATGGCGCGCACTATACCAAACATTGGTGGAATGGAATATAAACATGTTTATTCTAGAACAAAGCACATGTCAAACCAAGCCGCAGACGAGAGCCAGTGAGATCAGATTGAAACCTCTAGGTCTCGTCACCGCGTGGAATACTAATTGACATGTTTAGCGACCCGAGACCGCCCGCAAACAGAATGCCAGATATTCGTGCTTGTATCGTTTTACAGTGTCATTCTTTCTATTTACCGTGACGGGGATTCTTTTTACAAATTACATGCTGCATGCTTCGTGTTGCCGGCAAAAAGTAGGTAATAGAAAACAACTGTAATATAAACTGTGCCTAAGTAAACCTATATTTTAGTTACCTACTCTTCCTATATCGTGTTCGGAAACAAAACCAATCAGAAAAACCTCGTATCAAATATCAATAAAACAATTTCAGGAATTACAAGTTAAAGTTAGGAAAATTCCTTTATTCTATTATTTTTTTATAAAATTGTTTTATTTCTCAATCTTCCCTTGACGGTGAGCGTGTCTCTACGGAATTAGTAATATCCATTCCCAATAACTTCAATCCTAAAAGGGTACCTACATCACGCATATTACGCATCGTAGACAACACTAAATCAAATTCATTAATATCTTAGCTAATACATATGAAACTGTACCTAATTATTTTATTTCTCACTGACCTAAAATAGCAGTACTTAGGTAGAGTACCTACTTTTATCTCACGAGCGCGGGTGAGCCATGGTTGTGTGTTGAGCTATACATGCACATTGTCTATGTGTGCGTCAGCGTAGGAGCTATGAGTTCACGTTGACTATGTGTTCGTGTCACAACTACAACAAGGGCCAACCCGCGTACTAATAAAAGTAGGTAAGTACAATAGCAAAACGTCCTACCTGTAAGTACTTACCTATTTTTTTATCGACTTCATTGCAATTCCTAATCTTGTCCACACACAGTGACAACACGAACACACGATATTGAGTATGATCATCGTGCTGTCTTTGTGATGATGACCTCTTCGTCTTTGATTTCAAATCAATACTGAATCACTCACGAGGAAAATCCTCCTCACGTACGGACTAAAGGTTCATTTTGATCATAAATCCGTAAAAAAACATGTTAGGAGTCTTTATTGCGGTCATAATGACTTACAAGTGAATATCGTGGGTTTGCGTGTTGCACAGGAACTCCGACAAAAATAAAATGGAATTTAATATAGTCCCTCTTGCATGTAGTTCTGGAGGACTGTTAGAATAGGAATTTGCTTTGTTTGTGTGTAATGTCTATTCAATTCATACACAACGACATACAAGAGGGGACTTTCTTATTTTTTTTACCTATATACATACTTTTTTTCTTAAGTAGTCTACTTAAATATATGACGATTCCGACACAGACAGGCTGGGTTGCACCAAACAGTCTGTAATCGTAAGCGTTGTTCGTCAAATCTGATTGTATGGAAAGTTTGACAAGTTTGTATGGAATAACAGCTGCCGACGCCATATTTGACGATGACCGGTCTGTGTTCGTACGTTGGTGCAACTGGTACTAAGAAATGAAATTTTATTTTCAAAAGCTGTGAACTCTTAACCTTTCTGCTTTCAGAGTGTACCAATTTTATACTTACCTAATAATTATAATTTTATACTTAATAAATAAATCACTACATTATTCAAGCTTGTTTTTCCCGGTACCTAAAGTTACAAGTGAACAGACAGACGAAATCTGCGATAGCGTTTATCACGTCACAAATGCATGTCACAAGTGCATTCGTATGCGGCGGAGGTGCATTAATTGATGTTGGATCACGTCGCCAGAGGTCGTTAGTGGCGAATTCGCACGACTACATGATTGCGGTTTTATTGGACAATATTTTTCCGTAATGATATAGCCCCATGAATTTTAATTGACGGTTATAAGGCGGAAAATTCTTGATGTGGTGCACAATCATGAAGGCGAAATCGCGATCCCGTTCTAAACAGTTGCAATAGGGCTGCAAAGTGAAACACAACCCCTTCGTCCGCGTACGTAACTAAGTTTTATAACTAGCTACGAACTAGGATTTTTTTATTGGTTTGTAACCAGGTTACGAATGAAGAATCCCCTTCGTCCGCGTAGGTAACTAAGTTTAGAACTATCTACAAACTAGGATATTTTTTTTCTTGGTTTGTAACCAGGTTACGAATGAAGAAATCAATTTTGATGGTTTGTTTGCCTGCGTAACTAGGTTACAAACAAAGAATTTTTATTTCCTTCTACGAATATATACTTTTATATACTTCTAAAAAAAATCCTAGTTCGTAGCTAGTTACAAAACTTAGTTACGTACGCGGACGAAGGGAACACAACATATGTGTACAAAATTAAAGCTAATATAAAAGTTGATGAAAATAACAAAGAGAAAGTCAGAATGGAAGATTTAAGAGTACTTTAAGTTACCCTACACACACACCTACAGTGTTGTCGAGAGTATTTTCGGGTAGCCAAACATATTGCCAAGAGAGTTAGGGCGTTGTACCTATAGGGCCTGCCAATTCAAGAAATTAAATAAAAATAGTTAAGTTAGATTGACATTTATTCATACAACGGCAATCACATTTCTATACTTAATACAACGGCATCACGCCAAACGCGACATCGAAGAGTTTAAATTAAATTTTAAACCATAACAATTTAATACACATAAATAAGAAGGTTATCCATTTCATTAAATAACATTTAAATCAATCATGTTCTCTTTAAATAAAATTGATATCTGTGTAAAATTTGAGTAAAAGATGCCTTGAAACCATTAATAACGATGAACAAATAAAACCGTTTACTGTATGTACATTGCTGATTATTGATTAATGTTACGTGAGTAGTTGACGGTTGTTTAACTTGTTTAGTTCATTAATTTAATTAAATTGCACTAGGTGGGTCTCGGCGACGAACACAATTGGGGGTATATGGCATCTGGAACAATAAAAGTGAAAATTAAACCCGGCATGCTACGTAGTTCGTTATATTACGTAGTTTTTAGGTCAGAGTAAGCAGTGAGCCAATATAGGCTCAGTGAGTTGTTTAATGTTTATACGAGTAAGATGTTTGTATTTGTAAAATAAAGATCAAATATAAGAGGTCTAATAAGTATGAATTATTTATTAATAAGGAAAAACATCTATGTAGTTGAAATATTAATACGTACATTTTCGAACCCTTGTATAGAGCGTATCTACGAAGGCGCGTCTAGACCAATCCGTACAATAGGATTGTTGACTCAAAATTTGAGTACTCCAAAAGAAACAAGGCTAAAAATATGCCTATTCATGAAAATCGTATTCAAATATCTCAAAAAATAACGAAGTTACAATAGTTTTAATGTTGCTGGTTAGACAGAAAGCGCCACAGATCTGTGACGACGTTGACCACGAGCTAGAAGTGATTCCTTTTCTCAAGAATTTACAGAATTGTATGAGATTTGGAGTTATACTGAAACGATTATGTCAAATTTTGTTATCTTAACTGAGAAAGTACAAGAGACGCAGAATCCTTCCTCTTTCTTTCCGGGGGCGTATTTTTTTAAGTCACTGCACCATAACATTTTCTCCATCTCCTACTATCGATAGAAGGATTGAATTGTTTATAGGTATCCACGACGACGCGCCCCTCCACAGCACATATACTAATCTATGCGCAACTGTACGGAACTGGCGGTGGAGGGGCGCGTCGTCGTGGATGGCGCGCACTATACTCTGCCTACCCATTTCGGGAATGCATGAGTTTTTCCGCTCAGTTTTATGCTCCTGTTGCTTCCGCTGCCGGAAGATAATGCCGGAGCATGAGTTACAGCTGGGTGTGTTTACGTACCTGTTCGCTAGGAGTGGTAGGGCGGCGGCGGCGGCGCGAGCGGTACGAGCAGGGGCTCGGGCGCGCGGCGCGGGCGGCGCGGGGGCCCGCGGGGCGCGCTCCCGCGCAGCCGC
Source organism: Cenopis cana (assembly GCA_951800055.1). Classification (NCBI taxonomy): domain Eukaryota; kingdom Metazoa; phylum Arthropoda; class Insecta; order Lepidoptera; family Tortricidae; genus Cenopis; species Cenopis cana. Next base: position 10,499,131 of record OX637472.1, read on the forward strand.
GGCCGCCCCGGCCCGCGCCGCGCCCGCACCGCGCTCGGCGGCGGCTCCAGCGGCGCGGACGACTCCAGCATGAGAGCTCCTGCGAACATTCTTACGGTAAGGCCGGGCCCTGACTAAGTACAAGAGAAGGCGGCGAATCATGCGTCTGTCATAAATTAAAACCCGGTTCAGACTTGCGGGAATCAAGTAGTTCACTCAATGAAGACTAATAACTGCCAATTGGCAGGAAAAAATCGTGTACAAGCGAATTTTGGCATAGCTGTAGATAAAGCTGTTCTTAGCAACATACTAAAAGTACTGGTGGATGGGGGTGGAGCTAAGGAGTGTGGGGGGGAAGGGGTGTATATATCCCTTTATTTGTTTTTTGTAGTAAAAATCTCGTAAACGGTGAGCCGTACAAAAAAATGTTCTGGGACACATGAGTAATCTACATATATATTTTATATTTTAAATGGGGTGGAGCTGCGGGGCCAGCAAGTTATAAATAAAACTATAAGGATTTTTTGTAATTTTTTTAGAAGCCTATTTACCAGCGACGGCGTCCGCCGAAGGGCCGGCGGTGTCCGGCTGCACGGGTCGCTCGCGCCGCGACGCGTGTCGCGCGCCGCGCGGTCTGCCGCGCCGCGCCCCGCGCGTCGACCGCGACGCGGACCACGACGTCGCGCGACCCACTGGCGAGAATGCTGGGGGAAACAATACCTAAGTCAGTAAACAGTAACAACAATTTTGTGTAACCTTCAGTTTTGTAAACCTAATAAAGAAAAAAAAAATGCTCAGACGTAAATTAGGTAAATTATCATAAAACCAGTTACTCACATACGCACGAATATGTCAATATAGCTCTGAATTTCTATAGTTCTCCTATGCACTACGCAACACAGATATTGTAATAAACACGGTAAAGTGATTTACCGGTCTTAGCAAATCACATTAAAATTGGTGGCGCATGTCACGGGATCTAGTTACAGTCGAGTTCATTAATATGTGTACACTTTTACACTCAATTCCTTTCTGATAAGGTTCAAAAATGTGCATATATTAGTAAATGCCACTCTCGTTACATAGACATCTCGAATGAATCAATCGACCCAATCAATAAGGTGTAAAATAAAATGCTAGTGTGTGAGTTACGTGTGTGCGGCGGGGTGAGGTGCGCGTCGCGGGGCTCGCGCGGGTCGTCGTCCACCTGCAGCGGGCTGCCGGGCTCCGAGCACGACGAGCGCCCGCGCTTCGCCTCCACGGGCGCGGGTTGCTGCAACACACACTCTGTTATTGTATCAGTTAACCCCCTTAATCATACTCGTTCATCAAACTTAATTTAATTATGTGGATGGATGTAAAAGAAGGGGTAGACCAAGGAAAAGGTGGATGGTATGCGTGAGAGACGATATGGCGAGGAAGGATGCAGTGGCGGCCTTAGGGGGTGGCGAACAGGGCAATCGCCCGGGGCCCCGCTCTCGCAGGGGCCTCGCGCAACAACCCAAGCCAATTTAAAAAAATATAAATTCAGGAAGGACAAAGCGACTTGCAAAGACCTGCCGCCCGGAGCATCGCAATGGGTAAGGCCGCCGCTGGAAGGATGTGAGCGATGAGATGGCGGGCAATAGAGGGGCATGGAAGAGACATGCTGCGCCGACCCCAAGTACATAGGAAAAGCGAAAGCCAATGATAAAGGCTAAAATTCATTTGTCTTTCTCTGTCTGTATCTGTTACTTTGACTATGACTATGACTTTATGTTTATGAGAAAGGGACAAAACCCTTTTTAGCTTGTAAATTTGTTTGAATAAGGGGTAACCGTAGATCATTGTCATTACCAATACTTTTCCAATACGAGCAGTACACGCAACACACACTTGTAAGTTTATTAAATTCGTCAGGTACTTACGGGAGGTAGCGCAGCTGACTTTCTTTTTCTTTCTCTTTCTTCTTGTTTTTTTTCTTCAGATTTTTGTCGGTCTAAAATAAAAAAGACATTAATTTATTAATTGTGGTCCGCACCCATTAAAATACTGCCCGTAATAATCTACTACAGACATCCAGGACACTTACACTTTAGTTCTATTTCTTCATCGTCCAGCAATAACGAGACGACTTCCTTCGGCTTCAGTGTGTCGGGTTTAAAATTACCGCCGCTTATCACCATCCTTTGAATCTACGAATAAACAATGTTAATGAGGAACAATGATAAATTATACATAAAATCCTAAACGCCCTTGCCCCTCCAGGGGCCGGTTAAACGATTAGAGCGGAACGGCGGGAGACGAGGGTACGTAAACAATTGACAACATTTCGTATGTAGACACAATATCCTTTATGTCACACCTAGCCATAAAGTGGCCATTATCGCACGCTCCGCGCGCGGAAAAACCCACTTCCTGGCCAGGGGGTGACATAAAACTTTGTACTTACCACGGGCGATAATAAAGAAAGCCTCAGATCGCATATTTATCGCACTTGCCTTCGGCTCGGGCGTAAAATACCTGCGATCTGAGACATTCTTTGTTTTATCGCCCTTGGTAAGTAATGTACTATTATGTCACACCTGACCATAAAGCGGCAATTACCGCACGCTCCGCGCGCGGGAAATCCCGCTTCCTGGCCAGGGGCTGACATAAAATTTTGTACTTAACACGGGCGGTAATAAAGAAAGCCTCATATCGCCCTTGCCGGCTCGGGCGTCAAATATCTGCGATTTGAGACATTCTTTGTTTTACCGCCCTTGTTAAGTAATGTACTATTATTTCACACAATTTCATACTATAGCTTGTTTTTTTATCGTACTGCCATGCAAAATGCAAAATGTATGGCGCATTCATTTCTTTCTTGCCAATAAAAAAAAAAATTAAACTGTATATTTCACTGAAGCAAAAACATATTATTATTTTTTACAATTACTACAATTCTTGCATAGAACTTGTATAGGAGAGTACCTATACAAGTTTGTTACCTTGAGTGTGCTAGTAACTGACCTCGCTCTTCTCCCGGGCCCGCTGCATGATCCGCTCCTCGATCGTGCCCTTGCAGATGAGCCGGTACACGGTGACCTGCTTGGTCTGACCGAGTCGGTGAGCGCGGTCCATGGCTTGTTGGTCTACGGTCGGGTTCCAATCCGAATCGTAGAATATCACCTGTCAGGACAAGCACGTACCTTTGTTATGCTACCAAAATCGAGAAATTTGACAGCGCAATCAAGATACCTATTTGACAACCGCGAGCAAAGTACAGTTTAAACAATATGAAGTGAGCTCATGAAATCAATAGATACAAAAGCCATTGTATTATACAAGCCTTTCATCTGTTTTAGTTCAGGTAGCCGCTAATGTTACCTTACAAAAAGAGGTTGGAACTACATTTCATGTATATAGAACTTTCAACCTTATATCTTGTTGAATAGGTTTAAAATGGCCTAAGAGGGTAATAGCGCTTTCAACATATATTTCTGTATTTCTTAAGAAAGAGATACGCTCACGCGCCACGCCAGGTATCTGTAAATGCAAAACGTGCGAAATGATTTTTTTTCTTTGAACGCATTTTTGGTCTTATGTCAAAGCTATAGAGTCGATAATCCGACGAAATCACTTGGTATACCGTAGTCCTTTTTCTAGTGATTACGTTCTTGTTGGGTGGCGGGCGACCGGCGGTTGTAAGATGTAAGTGCCATTATTCTTTTGTTGTGCTGATTTGTGGTCTTAAATAGACAAGCTCAGTTGATATTGTTTCAAGTATATGTCGCGGCGCGAGCTATCTCGATGACGCACTTATGCTAGCCGTGCGGTGCGTATCTCACGCGAATTACATGCATCAGCAACTACTAATGCGTAGTAATTCCTATAGTTTGCCACCAAAAACACGCATAGGCGTTTTAGAAATATTAAGGTCATGGACGTCACTCATTCTATGAAGACGTTTTCATTCATCCTATATAATCTCATAGGCGAAGTAAAATTGCGTTATAAGAATGTAACAGACATAAATTTACACTAACGTGTAGAATGTAGAATGATATCTCTAGACTGTAACAGGTATCGGCCGTACTCACAGTGTCAGCAGCAGTCAGGTTGATCCCCAGACCGCCGGCTCGCGTTGATAGAAGGAACACGAAGATATCGGTTCGCGCCTGTAAAATATACTCAGATTACATTCAGGATCACTTGCTGATACATTACTTGGATTATATAATTTGTCATTAGTCATTACGAATTTCAAACGAACTGCCTGATCCAAACTAGGGAAATATACCGTTGCAGAAATATGTAGAAGTAACGTAACTCACACGTGGGTTGGCTTTTCGGAACAGCAGCTTAAGACAGAATAAATGGAGATAAAATACTCGTATGATTACTTGGAAGCTTCATACCTGGAAGTCTGCCACCATGTCGCGCCGCGCCGATATCTTGCTGGAACCGTCTAACCGCATGTATTTGTGTTTTCTGTGCCACATGTATTCCTGCCAGATAATGTTCCATATTAATTTTGAACCATATTGAAATGTAAGTACTGTACAGTGAAGTATTTGGTCTATACGAATCCATACCACTAACATTAGATAAATAGGAAAGTATGCTTACCTCTAGCAGATCTATCATTTTAGTCATCTGGCTGTAAATGAGCACACGGTGCCCTCTCTCTTTCAGTCGTTTTAGTAGCGAGTCCAGTACTGTGAGCTTGCCAGCGTCGCTCACTAGCTGATTTTTATCTGTTGACAAAGTAAACAAATTCAGCCTTTTTCTTTATGTCGACGGTATTCGTTGATGTCAGTGGGTGCAATTAGGGCGCTTGTCACTGGCTGGTACAGCCCGATTCCTACATGCGAGGAGTTCGTTCATCGTATTTTTTAAAGTACAAAACAAGATGATGAAGAGTGGCCAATACCAACCTGTGAAAATAAGACTTTGGCGACGTATGCGCGACGATACCTGCGACTCACCGGACGTCAGAATAAGATTGAACATGGGGGAAATAATGATGATGAGCTCCTGACCGATTTCGGCCTCAGCGACTGTATATTCTAGGTTTTGGTTAATAGGCGTTACTTAGGTACTGGAGTGCCGTTGTTCCACTCTTTGGTGTGCTCTTAGGTGACTTATGTACCCGGTCTTTTTTGTAAAGGTACGAGCACATTTTGAGCAGGTTAACACCCCGCCGTCGTAATTGTAACCGATGGCTGCTGGTGGACGCGCCTTCATCTCGTCTCTTTTTCTATCTAGCTCGTTACAACGCTCAGTTTCGAAGGATTTAACCTGCCCATGAATGAGTCGTCGCCATTCGGGACGTCGTGCTGCTTTCCTTTCCCACCGAGAAGGCTCCAACTTGCATTTGTTCAATGAAATAATTATGGTCGTAAATCAATAATATGTATAGACACAGTGTAAGGAATATAATATGTTTATATTCTTTACTTTGGCAACTTATGGACTTTAATTAGTAATTAAATTACTGAGCCATTAAAGTGTCAAACTAATTTTGATATTTGAATAGACATACTATGAAGTATCCAGTATAAAGTGAGCTTTAAATACCTCAAATTTATTTATTTGTATAAGTTTCACCAACAGTTCTTACATCATACCATTAAAGATTCAGTACATTCAGGAGTGGTTAGCTTAATGCACAACCAATTATCAACATAATGTTAGGTATATACCCAAGATGTAAAGTGTTCGAACTGTGTAACAGTACCTGGCACTTGTAGCGGCGCCCAGCCGGGCGGCGGTCTGGCGGCGGCCACGAGGCGCGCGAGCGCGGCGCCGCCCGCGCCGCTCTCCGCGTGGCCGTGCCGCGTCAGGTGGTACGCGAACTGCCGCGACGACGCGAACGGCGTCAGCGGGCACGCGCACACCTTCGCAAACGACATCTTTAGTATTGGAATGTAATAAACGGGTCACTCGCGTCTTTAAGTTCGAATATAGCTCGACATAGTTCCGAACCAGACGTAGAGCCTTTGTACTTCATCATTTTGTTGTACTTTTTCCCTTTGTTGTGTTTTATGTACAATAAAGCAATACATACATAGGTACGACCCGTTTATTGTATTCCAATATGTCCGAGAACAATGAGTTTTATATTTAAAAAGTTCTTTAGTAAACCAGCGCTTACATAAGTCCAAGATCATGCAAGTCATTGCATTATTGACATGCTGACCTCGAATATTATTAAGAACTTAGGTTTATTGTTAGATGTGCCGACGAATTCTAATTATCAGATCAACATTACTAGTCCTGCTCCAAGACAAAACTACAACTTAACGACGATAAATTTCTTTCGTCAATAACAAATACAGTATTACAAATTAAGGTTCATTACACCTTTACTTAGAAAGGCACTTTTACTTACCTTAGGTTGAGCAGTACATAAGAAGGCAGGTAGGCCTGTTGGCACATCTTGATACACAATAGGCGCTCTCTCCACGTGCGGAAACTCCGTAACTTCCGCAGTTGGCACTGACATCACTCCACCCTCTTCCGTCTTTATCTCACTCAACATCTCCGACTGAGACAAAACAAACAATACAATTTAAAGAAACCATTTTTTTCAGAAATTTAATCAGTTTATTCTAAGATATCCCTTCCGAGTTACCTGATCATCTCGACTTTTCAAGTTCCTACTTCTCATGTTTCTATGTTCTATCGTCTCAGCCATGTAGTGGATGCTGTGTTCCGTGTGAGTGTAGAATGGACCTCCTAAAAATAAACACGCTACAGGATCACGCAAAAGTGTAATCCTGTTGTGTGAGCAAACACTTGTTTTTTTTTTACCATAAAGCAACAGGTCTACAATGTCACTTAAATGTGTATTCAACTGTACAAAGGCATTCATTATCCGCTGATTTACCTTGAATCCACAATGGGTCAGTAAACAATAGATCTCTCCACGTCAAGCTATCTGTCTTCCTCTGCCTCAACACATCGCCATCGGGGCATACCAGCAGTCTATGTTTACTACTGACATTGTCGTAGTAACACGGTTCTACGTCGGTTTCTTCAACCTCGTCTTTTACTTCCGAACTCGTCTGCTGTTGCCACCAACAGTGTCTATGCCGGACTCTTTCGTATTTTTCTAAGCATTCTTCTATATGTTGCATGCTGAAAGAGAAATGTATTTTAGTTTCTTGAACTAATGATCGTTTTTTTAAAGGACACTGAACAATATTTCAGTAACACTTACGCGTAAAACCATCCACACAGCGTCACTTTGTACAGCTCCATTGGAGACAGGTCAATAAACCTCATAAAGTTGAACATGCCATTTTCCTCCTCGCTCAAACTTCTGTGGGTATACTCAGGCGTCAGTATATTTAGTTTATTGTACAGTAAGTGCCTTTTTGAAGGTATACTCCGCAGTAAGATAGCATCCTCGGCTATGAGCTTTGGTAAGTGGTAGTCGTCGACTTGCATTGCGAAAGGTGATCGAACGTCGCGTCGCTCGAAGAGCTCAGGGTGGTTGCACACCTGGGACATGAGGGTTTTTAAATCCTTTTGTTAATTTTTTTAATCAAATTGCTGCAGGGAGGAGTAAGAATATTCCTTCAAATAAACCTATAGTTCAACACAGTATATTTAACTTATCAAACAGTAATCGACCGGACGAAAAATCTAACCAGCCAGGTCGAAAATATTTTAAAATGTTAAAAAACAAATAGTTACCTTCCTGAATTGCATAACCAAGTTCATCAAGTTGGAGGTGAAGTTTTTGTCGACATTGTGCCCCGACTCAGAGCCGACGGTGAAGTGCAGCAACTCCTCGATTTTGATCTTCTTTTTCAGTGCTGAAAAATAGAATCTTATTACAATAGAGAAGTATTATGTTCTAAAAGAAATGTTGACATGCTCCAATTAGTCAGTATGAACTTGCTAAAAACTTGTAACAACCATCTATTGTAATTAGCATCTTTATCAGCCATGACTTCAAATTATTCCCAGCAGTCCGCCATGCCTGACAGCTAGAGGCGACGCTCCAGTCTCTCATTCCCACGAATTGCGAACCGCTGCCGCTGTCAATGCTGCTCTAAGTTGTGGCCGACCCCTACTAATGCTCAACAAAAGAGTAAAAGACTAACCTATGTACAAGAGTTTCTGCCTGATGGTGAGCGGACAATGCACCATAATCTCAATCTTGTCCGAGAGCTCATTCTCCACGTCCTTTTTGATTCTCCGCAGCATAAATGGCTTCAGGATCATGTGCAGCCGAGATAGGTGCTCTGCAAAAAGCCAATATTGGTGCAAACAGACTTAAGCAACCATGTCCCAATCTTATTAACTGTCTTTAATGAATCCGAGGTCACGCAGCTGAAGCCTGACGCGCTAGTCCCAAAATACGGTGATCGAAATTCATACGCGAGGCAGACAACGAAGGGCCATGGGCTCATGGCTCATACGGCGGCGGGTGTAATACTAAAAGCCGAAGGCGGAGCTTGCGGATTATTCCGAAGGCTCGGATCGTATTTAGCCCCTGGCCGAAGCCCCACTGGGCAAACCCGGCCCTCTTCGGCTTCCCTTTCTCTTGTATAACTCTTATAGTTCACGAAAAATTTGACGAAATTAGACTTTAAAATCATAGTAATAGGAACCACTGCACTTGCCTTCGTGAATTGCAAGACTGCGAGACTTGCCAATAAAACTGGATAGGTAGATGATGTATAAAATAACACATCCTTTACAATTTTCGTTGCAGCATAATTAGTGAAGGTTTAATTAAATAAAAGAAAATGTACATAGGTATGTGCACAAACAAAATATATATTATCAGTCATACAGCTAACTCACTTTCGTCAATAGTGCTCTTATTCTCAGCGTGGCTCTCGATGTCCTTAGAGAACCACTCGTTGAACTCGTCATGAGAGTCGAACAACGTTGGCATGATGAAGTGGAGGAGCGCCCACAGCTCCGCCATGCTGTTCTGGATCGGCGTACCTGTGAGTTACAAATGCACTGGAGTCACGGGGGTGACACGCGAAGGAAACTAAGCGCTGTGGGTAAGTATGTGTGCGTACGCTGTCGCCCTGTCGGTACACGCGTCAATTGTTTGCGCGAGTGCGTAGCGCGTGGCGTGGGCGAATCGCGAGACGCGACGGTAACCCGATCGTAACCAGGCCTGTCAGCCAGGGCCTGTCAGGGACGAGGTATTCTGTATGTAATACTATTATACTATTCTGTGCTGGAGTATTATCTTTAGTAAGTAGTGTACAGAGACTTTTTTGTTTAGTACATTGGTGGTCGGAATAATTATCAGATACTAACCAGACAGTAACAATCTGTTTCTACAGCTGAACCCAAGCAGCAGTTTCCACCTCATACTGGCTGAACTCTTTATCGCCTGAGCCTCGTCCAGTATCATGTACTGCCACGACACTCGATTCAGGTACTTGAGATCGCTGACTACGATCTGGTATGACGTCACAACCACGTGGAACGCGGCCTGTCGCGTGTGGAGGTCCTTGCGCTCCCAGAATTGTCGGAGGATCTTGCGCTCGTTGGGGCTGCCCCAGTATGGTACCTGGAATACACTGTTTAATCAATAAATTTCCTTGAAGCGTCCATTTTTATGTATGTCCTAGACTATGTTGAAGTGTTCATGCATTGATGAGAGATCAAGAAAAGTAAGTTCCGGAAGCTTTACATCAATATGTGCATGACTGTTTTGTCTGTTTATTAGTCCACATTAACTTATTATTAATTCTGGATGACGTCTGGATGATTAGGCGCCCGAATCGTGACCCCCATACATCAAGCGGGTATTACACTGTCCTGAATTCAAAACGTTTAGAGCGGTACGTACCTATATGTTAGAACGAGATGCTTCAACTCCCCTCCCCTAGTCAGGATTCTGAATTCAGGACAGTGTAATACCCGCTTCAAGCCCGAAGCACGAGGCCACCAGTCCCACCACTACTTTTAAAAACCGGCCAAGTGCGTGTCGGGCCACGCGCAAGGTAGGGTTCCGTAGTCGTCTACCCTTTACATTATGTGGACTAAAAAGTTCGAAAACTTATATTTACTATGTTTTTGAAAGAATTAACAACATTATCTAAGGTATCAATGGAAATTGTACGAACGTTTGCTTTTGCAAAGTACATTTCTGAAGTTCGACTATTACTCGTTAACTAGTAATGTCTACTTAGCTGTGATAGTTTTCCTTTTAAATTCATCGTATATACTACTACCATGATTTTTTTCACATGCCTAGTAGCCACCGTTTAGCTGGCAGGGGGGGGGGACACTTGACCATAGCAAAAATTATCACTTCAAAGCTTAATATCATGCTAACCAATTCTTTAATCAAAAAATGCTTCTAGATACCTTATAATATTTTTAAAAGAGCTATCCAACGATACCCCACACGATGGGGTTTGGCAGAAAAAAAAATTGCAGCACCACTTTACATGTAGGGGAGGTACCCTAAAAAAATTTTTTTTTTAAGATTTTATTCTACCGTTTTGTCGGCGTCATTGATATGTATACTCATGCCAAATTACAACTTTCTAGCACTAACGGTTACTGAGAAAAACGGGGGTCGGACGGACGGACGGACGGACGGACGGACGGACGGACGGACGGACGGACGGACATGGCGAAACTATAAGGGTTCCTTGTTTACTACGGAACCCTAAAAACTAGTAAATTTTCCACTTACAACTTTGAAGTCCGGCACAAATCTCTGCAGCTCCTGCTGCCAGTTGTGCAACGTCGACGCGGGGGAGACCACGAGGAACGGACCCCACACGCCGAGACGCTCGGCCACGTGACAGAGGAACGCTATGCATTGCACGGTCTTCCCCAGACCCATCTCGTCAGCCAGGATGCCGCTGATACCCTAATAAATTAGAAACTACTGAGTCTGTCCAAAGATAACTTTTGTGTTGTTGTAACGTAACTGATCTTAAGTTATCCAGACAAAATTGTACTACTAATCATGAGGTCAAACTCGCATATTGTCATTACGGACGACAAGATCCGAACCCTTTGGGAGTTTATGACGAGTGTTCTTTATGTATTAAACATGTTCAATTAAGTTATAGTGCGTGTCATCCACGACGACGGGCCCCTCCACAGCGAATCTCATACTAATCTATATGCAATCGTACGGATTGGGCTGTGGAGGGGCGCGCCTTTGAGGATAACATGCACTATAGCCAGCCAGTTCATCCCTTTCAAGGGGTCGCCCTAGAGGGAGCGGGAACATATTGGTTACGTAGTAACGTCGAACTGGCGATATCAATGGACTAAAACTCTAGGACTGAGAAAATACAAGTATTGGTACCTGATCATACAGGTTAGCCAGCCAGTTCATGCCCTTCAGCTGGTATCCTTTCAGCGTGCCTTGGAATATGTCCGGCTGAGCGTGATCGCCTCGAGCAGCCGTGTCGGGCGCGGGCGCTGGCGCGGCCGAAGCGTCGAACTGCCGCGTTCGCGCTCGCTCGGTGCGAAACGCTTCCCGAGCGTTGCGCGACGCTCGCGCTTTCATCGTTTCGCTGAAAATTAAGGTTTTCATTGAACTTTTCAAGGTATACTTTACAAGAGCAGTTACTGGATTCCTTTACGATAGACGAATATGATCTTAGGGAACAGTTCTTATCTTCTGCCCCTGTCCTTGTCATAATTATCGATAGCAGCATACCTACGCTCCCAGCACTTGTCGAGCTGCCTCAGAATCCTGTCTCCCCATCTTGCGTTTAGTCTACGTTAATGAGGAAGTTCAACTCGAGACCTTGCCGTTTCGCTTTCATCAGGTCCAGGCGGCTTAAAACCCAGTTCACTCCTTATAGAACCTACCTGTCATAATTATCAATAGCAGCCAGCCTGGGGTCCCTGTCCTCATCCAATTGCCTCAGAATCCTGTCTGCCCCGTCGCCATCTTCCCCCGCATTCATCTTCCGCTGCATAAAGTGCGCGTACAGTTCAGTCTGCGTAATGAGGAAGTTCAACTTGCGACGTTGCCGCTTCGCTTCCATCAGTTCCACGTCCATCTGTCACGAGGAACAACATTGGATTATTTTTTCGCTCATAGTATTAACAAAGGCATAATGCCAAATCGCGAGTAAAAGGCTTGGTCACACATCGTTGCGCGACGTCCGCGCGACGCGACCGCTGCGCGCCGGAACGTATGCTAACAGGTTAGCGACACCACACAGGCTGCGGGACGAGAGCGGGACGGTTTCATACATTTTAGCTCGCAGCGCAGCGTCCCGCTTGCGTGTGACCAAGCCTAAATTCGTAAATGTTGATATTAACTATGAATCTTTCCGCCAATAAAAACGTAAACATGTCTCACAAGTTTCTCATTGTCTACTTTACCTTTCTCTGTTCTTCCGCCTCTCTCTCCATGCGGCGTCTCGTTTCTCTCTCAGCGCGATCGTATCTTCTCCAGTAGGCCTGCATCTCTCGACTGAGCCGCTTGCAACGCCACACCGTTTCTTTCATATTCTTCTGGGACTGCGCATGTAAAAACGAAACATGGATCTAGAACTTACTGAAAAAACAAAAGCGAGAATGATCCGCGTTCTAAATGCCTTATACTATGTGCTCTTGGGTACAGACCGATCAACGTTAAATAAGGCGCCAGCAGCTGTCATCTGATTTGTTAAACTTGCATTCAGATCAGCGCGGGCCCGCGCTTCAACTGCGCCCGCCTTGCCACCGCGCTCAATGTGGCGGAGCCTTTAAACTCACTGGCATAGCAACCTACTACTGTGTGTGGCAGTTCTTACATGCTGCACCTTGTCTAGTTCCTTCTTGATGAGCAGTAGTCAGTGTTCGCGCAGTCAAAGCTTCTATCGTTTTGAGGGTAGAATGCGTTTTATAATCCCCAAACTTCTGCTTGTACTCAAACACTGAATCATCATCTGATCAATTGTTCACTATTGTTTAACCCACCTGCATAGCAACATGTCTCCAATGTTTACAGCACAGGGTCGCCAGCCTCTTTCTTTGTAACATAACCTCTCTGTGCGTGGCTGTCCTAGCCCGCTGCACCTTGCCGAGTTCTTTCTTGACTAGCAGCTGCCAGTGCCGTCGGCGACGAGCGGTTAGGGCTTCGGGTGTTTTGAGAGTGGATAGCTTTTTGCGTCCCCTGGAAAATCGGGTTTTTTAAATATAGACGTTATTTCATATATGTCTGTTAAAAAACTAACTATCACCAAGTCTCTCAATACTGATTGGACGATGAGATACGACTTTTGTTTTAAACATTTATTATGGCAGGATGTGTAAAATCAGAAATGAACCGAAAAAATATGTACCTTACTCCCGGTTTCTCTACTACAGTAAATTCATCATCTTTCTCTTCCTTTATATTTCTTAGCTGCTCTTCCCAATCTAAGTCATCAGGCTGAAAAATAAACGGGACAGTCAAAAAATCAAATGTTGGAATAGTTAATATTTTGATTGTTTCAAAATGTTTCATTACAAGTTAATGAGGTTAGGCATTGGTCCCACCACTGAGCACCACTACGAGCAGCAAGTACTTTCATAGTTTTTTTTTTTACTCGCTTTGCTTTAGTACAGGCGGGCCGCATGCTTGTTTGCCACCGACGTGGTAAAAAAAAAAAAAAAGTTCAGTCGAGGGCATAAATATGTATACATTTTTGGACCTTATTTCAATGAAGTAAGGTGAAAAAGTGTATACATATTGGTGCCCTTGGCTGTACTCGCTATTCGCCGGTGGTGGGACCAGTGCCTTTACCATCTCTGTCTACTCCAGGAAATTTACCATATCACTAGTCTCCCCCCGTCCCTCCCTGCCGCGCCCCCGCCTGCCCTTGTGCGCGCCGCGGCCGCGCTCCTGACGGCCGGGCCGGCCGCGGCGCCCGCGCGCCGGCGCCGCGCCGCGACTCACGCGCCGCTCCGGGTACCGGTCCACCGTCGACAGCAGGCCCGCGCCGTAGTACATGTAGCGGGAGTTCTGGACGAGTTCCAATTTTCGTAAGGTGGCAGCAAATTGGGGGCCCCAATACTACTTTTTAGTAGACGACAGAAGTCGCCAGAAAGACTTGTAACCGACTAGCAAGAAATAGACAGGATTGGAAATGGCTAGAGGAGGCCTTTGCCGAAAGGCAATCAGACATATGTACAATGGAAAAGCAAGTTCCATATAATTAGAATATTAACTAACTACTTAGTCTGAATAACCTATCAAAGCAGACAAAAAAAACTACCACAATTTTTGCTGTTTATTCCAAAGACTGAGGGATGTCAATAATTACTCCTCTGCTGACTTGATTGCCTTTGAGAGACTGCTTTCATAGTGAAATTTAACTAACAATATAAATTGATCTAAGAAAATATTATATTTACCCCTGGGTCCTTATAATAATCCTTAGCATATTTGTTATGGTATAGTCTTTCTTTGAGCAATCGTTTGATCCGCTGCTCCTTGCCAATGGGTGTGTCCTCACCACTGCTTGTGTCAGATTCCGAGGACAGCAATACATTCCGGAGCCACTCTCTCTCCTCGCCAACAGACGTGAGGTTGTAAAGCCGCAGGCGGTCACCATGGCGTTCTGTGACAAATTTATATTATTTTAATTAATTGACAATTTTTTTGTTAAGTGGCTAGGGTATATGAACATGACATTTTGTAATATTGTACCAGATTCTCATCAAACATAATTGGTCATATATGTCTGAAAAAATACTCTATAATGGATTCGGTACATAAAGGAAATAACTGCCTGTCTCTAACTATAAATTACATAAAACATTAACTACACTATCGATTACCATCATGTTGAATGTGAGACAGTGATTTTGTACCCAGATGTAGTGGAGGATTGTCACCATTCATATAAGGGGAACTTTCATACTATGGATAGAATTAAAAACAATGCTGGCAAACATTACAATTTGTGTACTCAAACTAGATACTCAAGCAGATAGGATAGGATGTTTTTGCTACCTCATAGTAATTTTTGGAGTTATCTTGGACAGACACAAAATTTCATCCAAATCGGTCCAGGCGTTTAGGAGGAGTTAGGTGACAAACACACACACAGAAGAATTATATACACATATAAAGATATTTGCTCAAATTGAGTGAATTGTGTGAGATAAATTAGCTTTATATATATATCAAAAATAAATAGCAGGTATTGTATCTTGTAAGGACCAACTTTTGTTTCTTTTTTCAGGAAAATCATCATAGCTCACCCATTTTGTTTATTACCATCAAACCACATTATTTTTAAAACCAGATAAATGGAATGTTTAGCAGTGTTCGATCTTCTACCCTAAATAGAGTACAAGTATTTTTTTTTGTTGCATTGAGGCTCTAAGCAAAAAGTGTATGAATTGTCCCCTACCCTGTACCAGTAAACACTGGGTACAAAATCACTGCCTCACATTCAAAATGCTAGTAAACAACAGGTTAAAGATGCTGTAAGGAGCGGTTTAGAGATAACAGGAGCCACTATTGGGTTGCCCTTGAATGAAGACTAAAGTGGCAAACATGAGCAATTATATTGTAATATAATGGATCACTCACATCACTTAACATGTCTCGGACGATTAAAATTCTAGAACTATTAAAAATGAGGAATGTTCATGATGAGATATCAACAAGGAATGGTGTACAGTACAGTACAGTTATATCATTGTTTTAAAGGGACTAGGTTTCTGAACCACAGATTAGATGGGATAGTACCTATTTGGACCACCTTAATTTATTTAAATACTCGCCTTGCTTAGTGGTGACAACACCATGCACAACCCTGTCACCTTTGGACATCTCATTGCCCATTGATTTGCCGTCGGAGTCATCATCACTGTCACTCCCGCCATCCGAATTGAGGATCTGTTCCACCTGGTTCACGAAGGGACGGATTTCCAGGGCCGCTTCCAGTCTCTGAATATGAATAGGCCTCGCGACTTCATGCCGCTTCAGCGACGGCTTACCCACAACGCAATTCTCAGTCATCACAGTCAAACCTGCAAAACGAATTCTATAAAACAACCGTGAGTTAGATAGAATATGAAGGTCACTCGACCGCTTATCCGCTGCGAAACGAAACAATAAAGCAACGAATAAACGATAAACGCAAACACACGACGACTCCCACACATGAATCGCGATTATTTTGAATTTCAATAAGACTCCGGCCACTTTGCGAAAAGTTGAACACACACCTATTTTGGATACCGCCAAGATGACTTCACGTTGATTACTTAACACAAAATTCCATAGCATTCACAAAATGGCGAACGAGAATATTCGACAAATCGCTGTCAATGTCGCCGCCCGAGCGGCGCACATAACTACTCATTTCGTATTTGAGCCTGAAAAAACACAAGCCCGCCATAGTTGACGAGATTGACAACAAAACTTCATGGCATGGTATTATCCAATTGGAGTTTCTCAGGGCTAGTTTCTACCAATAAACAATTTCATTTCATTTTGATTGACATTTTGTAACTGAGAACATACTTGCGACCGGCATAAGGGTATAAATACACGTGCAACTGCGAGTATGAATTGTTTCACAAAATAAAAGTTAAAAAAACGATTCGAGGGACGGTTTTCGGGATAAAAAGTATCCTGTCTTTAATAATGCACAGATTTTGTCATCTTTTTGCAATGTATTAAGAACTTTTTTGAAGTGAAAACTTCTTTAGCGGCGTTGAGCACTTTTTTGTGATGGGGAAAAATTGTCAAACTCGCGACAGGTCACGTGACCGATAGTTCGTCAGATCTAATTCCTAATATCGTAAGACGGACACGTGACCTGTAGAAGAAGGATATTGGTAACAGCGCCACCTATGAACAAACAAGCGAAGTTTCTCACAGTGCAGGTTTACCGTGTTAAGTTACAACCGACAACAGCGTTCCGTATAGTTAGTGCCTTGTATTGTTCGTAGGTGGTGCTGTTATCAAAAATGTATTAAGTGAAAACTTCTTTATCAAGTCATTGAGTTTTCACTTCTGCCGGCACTCCCGGAGTGCAACCCGTTGTTTTTTTTGGTCTATAGAGCTCAACGTGGCTCAACCAAGGCTTGACGTTCGATTAATTTTTAATGTTATCAACTTAATGGCTATATGTACCTAAATCCAAGCTATAAAATGAAATGGTGCAACCGCGGAATAAGAGATAGGTAACCAGCTGGAAACTTGCATACACCATACACCTTCATTTTGGCGTTCTATAAGCTGCTCGTAAAGTTTAATAAAGGCTCTTGCTTGGTAGTATAAAATAAGGTACCTATAAACCCGTCGTTTCATGATTTTGTTGTGCATAGAATCTACTGTTAATTCATTGCATATGGAATATTTCAAGTTTTATTCAATACAATATTATTTTTAAAGAAAAGAAATAATACAGTTATTTAAGCAGATAAGAGGGGTCAACCACAGAATGAGAGATAACCAGCTGGAAACTTGTATATATGTACCTTCATTTTGGCGATTGAACAACTTTACGAGCAAGAGAAATGAAAAAAAATACGGTATTTTACTCATAGTCAAATCAGCAACTTTTTATTAAATGTCAAAAACGCTCTGTTAGTATGAAGTTTGTAATGGCGCTACTACACTTCGCAATGCGCTATGCGTTATGTGACTGCGCCGTATTTGCGTAAATATTTCTTATGTGCGCGAATAACAAACATCCCCATCCACACTTCATGCTGGTTGTCCGAATATGCCAAATATGTGTGTTATTTGTGTAATCACAAGTCATATTATTTATAACATTTTTATTTAAAACAATCTAAATCACATCTAAATGCAACTAACCAATACCGGTTTTATAAGTACAAAGTTACTAAAAGACCGAAAAATAGTTGTTTGTGCAGTTGATGCGCTATTTGACTTATGCGTGGCCTTTGATGTGTACCAAAAAGCCGACACGTCGACGGATACGCGTATTCGCTATTCGCGCTTATGCGTTATGCGTGCGAATAAAGCAAACATAAACGAATAAACCCTCCACACTTCGCCGAATACAGGCGCATAAGCCGCATAACGAATAGCGCATAGCGAAGTGTGGTGGCGGCATAAGGAAATACTGTCTTAGTGACGTCACTAAGACAGTATGAATTGGTATGTTCAAATCAGCGTCCTTTTTAAATCTTTATGCTTATCTTTCAATTAGCTAAAATAAATTAATAATTGACGTTTTCTGAGTATTTTCGTTAGATCTTTTATTAGTCATGTAAAAAATAATTTATTTTTACCCTGTGGCCAGTGTAGCCCAGCTTTATTTTCATGTCAGAGCTATTGCAGTCACTCCTAAAAAAATGAATGCGTTTATATCCATGACTGAAACCGACGTAGGTGTCCGAAGCGTCACTTTCTACCAACCTAACAACAGTAATTTGAGTCTGCATTGATTACTTTTTATTATATTCGGCTCTTTACATGATAATGCTGGAAAATTAAGCTATTTAAAAATATATTATTTATTAATTTATGCTACTTATGTATAATGAGTTGTCTTAAAAATACACTGTGCGAAAATAAATATTAGTTTGTACGCTATACACATCCGCAACAAATCGCATGCAAGTCGATTCCAAAATGGTGTCGTTTGTTGTGCTTTCAAGGAATTTTGTGTGAAATAACAGTACAGGCAAGTTGTTTCACATATTTTTTATAGGTTTATGAAGAAAAGTGTTAAATTTACCACAATAGTCTGATCATTGGCCCTGGCCTTAATGTCGTTGTTAAAATTATTTACCTGTCCTTTCATTTTTTTCGCTTGTTACAAAGAAACCTGCCGCGACGTCCTCGTTGTTATTACAGAAATACTTTAGGATTCATGGTCGGCCGTAGTTTCATTAAGATTGTCATGCATTTTTACGCCTGCAATGCCTATCGGTAACATAAATTGTGAAAAAAAGAATAAGCGCGGGCTATATGGCTTTGGTCAGGATTGGCGTCATTTGACTTGTAATTACCGCTATTGTTGGAATGATTATGTTTAAATATCTTGTTCTATTGCTTTAGTTTGTCAACATACGTGGAACTAACGTGATTGTTGTTGTATTCCTCCGTATTAAAATTATTTACCGCCAGCCCCTTTGCATCCTAACCTCGAAACTGTCCGCCGGGTGCGGCGTCTTGTTAAACAATTTCAAATATTCATATTGTTAATTTTCAGATGTATTCGTTTAATTAATTGACGTAAATCCAGCTGGATTGGTGTTAACATGGAGGAGAAAGAAAGCATTCCTGAAAACTCTTTGGAGGCTGTGAGAGAAGCTTCTGAAGGCAAGATATCTGAAGAAAATGAAACAGTGGACGCCAAATTGTCTGCAATGCCGCAAGAAAGTGACAACAAAGACACTGATACCAATAACAGTGATATTGCAGAAGTTAGTGACATAAGTAAAGCTGCTGATAGTAATGGTGATAGTGGACTCCAGAATCATGTGGAACATAAGAGTGTAAGTGTTAGTGATGTGACCAATGCAGAATGTACTCAAGAACCCGATGTGGAAGAGGCAACGGATGTTGAGCATGCAAAGGATAATGGTATGTACCTTGATTTATGATGGGTAAACAGTTTCAAACACATTTTTCATATTTTTGTTCACTTGGTGCAGAGTAATATTTATTCCAATAAGATTAGTAGTTGCCACAATTCAACTTTATACCTACCAAACATTAACAGACATGGCGAAATAAATGGTGTTGGCAGTAGACCGGTTTCCTTATGATCTTTTCCTTCACCGAAAAACAGTGCTATTTAAAATATCAAATTAGATTTAGTTTATTTCGGAGAATTCTCAAACTCAAACTATCCAGATGATGGTTGAATGAACTGGACTCCTTTCCTTTCCTTTAGGACTGGCCAGAAGAAGCCAAGAACCATGATAATTGGCCCAAGAAGGGGAGGGGCCTTTGCCCAGCCATGGGGCACATTAGGCTCTAAATAATAATTTTGTTTGTAAACCTCTTAATAATTATTATAATGAGGTGTCTTATTATGTCATTATGTGGAATAATTTCTTTTGACACTCAAGAGACCTTGTATTCTCTGATAATTTTGAATTAGTGTTATTTTTTATCCTAATTATGACACTGAGACTAAATAGGCTGGTTATATCTTACATATAAAAATGT
This sequence comes from Cenopis cana, assembly GCA_951800055.1. Taxonomy (NCBI): domain Eukaryota; kingdom Metazoa; phylum Arthropoda; class Insecta; order Lepidoptera; family Tortricidae; genus Cenopis; species Cenopis cana. The sequence goes on from OX637472.1 coordinate 10,519,181, forward strand.
TATGATCTACCCACACATTTCAACCACAACAACCACAATTTTCAACCACTTGCCGGCATCCGATTGAGCTGAAATTTGGCATACTTATGTAAGATTGGTGACAGTGTAATATTATGGTACCATCAAGCTGATCTGATGATGGAGACAGAAGGGGGCCACAGCAACTATTAAACTACACAAGATAAACCCATCGTGTTTAGTCTCATTAGAACCGTTACCACAAGTAGTTGATGACTATTGAAAAGAAGTAGTCGGCAATAAAATTTTGTACCAAAAATGAAATTTTTAAAAGAATATTTTTTTGGTTTATGATCTTGAATGAAGGTAATTAAGTTTGCTAAAACTTTATCTCCCATTAATTTCCGCGTAGATACCTCATTATTGATATTTTGGTCGAAAATTCCCCATGTTTTGGTTTTTCAGGAATAACTTAGCGCGCGTTCAATTTAAACTGCTGCATATCTGGGTAAATACTATCTAGGTGGACCCAAACAACATACCAAAAATGCAAGTTTACCGCAATTATTGCAATTTCGAATGTAACATATGACAGGCCTAAAATTATACATCTGGGTAATAATTTAAATAAATTTCATATTCATCTCTATTTTCCTTTTTAGGGTTCCGTACCTGAGGGTAAAACGGGATCTTATTACTAAAAGTCCGCTGTCCGTCCGTCTGTCACCAGGCTGTAATCTCATGAACCTTGATAGTTGAAATTTTCACAGATGATGATGTATTTCTGTTGCCACTATAACAACTAAAACTAAAAAACAAAACTTGGCCAGTTTTTTTTTTATATTAAGACATGTATAAAGACATTTAGTTTGTTAATCAGTTGTACAAGTCTTGTATATCTTTGTGATTATTGTTAATTAATTACCAACTGACATGTAAAAGTGCCCCTGTGACCTATTTGCAGAATATTATTTGATTATGATTTTATAACTTATTACAGGTATGATTCCGCTGCAGACTGCATACAGCAACTGCATGTGCCTCCGCGCTCCAAATTGAACTGTAATGGAATGCGTAAAAACTCAATTTGAAATGAGCGGAATTTTCTCGAAATAGGATCAAATTCTCCATCAAATTGCGAAAAAAGTAATTCAAAAGAATAAATAATGGGAATTACATAAAATTCATAAGCCTTCAAACTTTTAGGAGGGGGTGTTTTCTGTCCCTTTTCCGCAAAACGCACCTGTGTATTGAACGACGTCATTTACTATGGCGCTCTAGGACAGTGACGTCACTGTTCTGTAGCGCTTTCTCTCTTTAACTAAAAACATTCTAACGGTTTTTGAGATATTTGAATATGATTTTCACTACTTGTCATAGTTGTTCCCTACTTGTATGTATTCTTTCGTATGGAGTAATAATAAATTTTGAGTCAACATCCCTATTACGGTTCAATTTGGAGTGCGGCGGCACGTGCAATTGCTGTATGCAGTCGGCAGCGGAATCATACCTTTACTCTACACAAGTTTACACAAGTTTTTTTTAATACTTATCTTTTCTTTTTCTTTAAAAGATTGTAATTACATCTTTTTATTGTAACAGCTGTGTAATCATTTGTTTATCTATCAGTCATTTATTAATTAAAAGTAATACTGTAGTATTAAAACTAGCTTTGTTTTACTATTACAGAAATTAAATCAGAAGATGCAGAGGAATCCAACAGCCAAGAATCTGTTACAGCCAGTCAGGATGCTGTACAAGAGCAAGAATCTACACATGACTCCATTCAGGAATCTAGTACCTCAGAGCTGCCTGAAGCCAGCCAAGAGTCTGAAAGTCTTGAAACTAGTCAAACTCCTGCATCTGAACGAAAAAGTGGTATAGACGCTGAAGCCGCTGAGAAAAAAGATGATGATGTTGGTAAACCAGAGTTTGAGACAGCACCTAATGTACAGGATGAGCCGCAGGAAGATCACACACAGGTAAAAATCTCTACCATAATACATGATATTCTTCTTCAAGAGGCAATTCCAAATCTGGTCAGTCAGCAATAATATGAGGGACTACTCCTTTAAGAAGTATTGTGATTATTACCTAAGAGAAAAAAAGGTATAAAACTCGCCCCATGCTCCTTCATAGATGTGTGGTATGCTATGGGCAAAATACTAAATGGTATAAATGAAGAGGGCACCCCAAGTTTATTTTCATACTTTTAAAAATTGTATTCAACTTAATTTGCAGGCGCTAGATCCATTTGATGCTCTACTAAAGGACAAGAGTGACAGCACAACTGAGACGTCCACATCTAAACCAAGTCAAGTCAACTTGGATGAGGATGACGACGATCACCATGTGGACAGTGTCACAGCGCATGATGACGATGACCATACAGGTACACAAAACATTGATCTAGCAATATAACAAAAATAGAAGACACATTTGAACACACAATTTTCCACCTCTTCCATTTCAGACAATAAAGAACGTGTTTGAGGTACCATTCCGAGTTGGGCTACAGACCGCAGATTCCGCAGCACTCCAAATTAAACCGTAGCGGTATTTGTAAAACGCTCAATTTAAAGTGAGCGTAGAAGTGTCGCGACTGCACGGCGACACTTACGCCGCTCACTCCAAATTGGGACTTTTATCCTTATGATTATGGTTCAATTTGGAGTGCTGCGGAATCTGCGGTTGCGGTCTGCAGCCCAAATCGGAATGCTACCTTTAGGAGTAGTCGATGGTTTGGCATCAAACTGTAAATTGTTTTACACTTATGAACACTTTACTCACTAGTCCTTCAAGGTGCTCTAAACACTCATAGTAGTCTTCATCACAATTCAAACGTACCTAATTGTACTACCATAAATTCCTTTAAAAATTAAGACATTCTGTTTCCAGAGGAAACTCCCTTAGACGACAGTGGAAGCGTATCAGAGTTAGCTGAAGAGCCAGGAGCTGATGAAGAGGTCATGCTGTTGCCTGATACCGAGCGGGAGATCTCGGAAGCCGACAAAGCCGAAGCGGAAAAGGTGTTGGCGGAGAAGAGGAAGCAAGCTGAAGGTTCTATTTTATTTTGATTATCAATTTGCATGGTTCACATGAAATAATCCAGATTTGGATCGGCGCTTCAGGCAGCGCAGGGGAGCGCGCTAGATCGTTTGGTGGAAATATATAACTAGATCTAGTCAAAAAATAATGGAAGAAATAATCATGGCAGTTAAATAAACCTTGTCAATCAAATTAATCCAGGGTGCTCTCACTGCACTCATAAATCCTCAAAAAACTTATTAGAAATGTGTGATAATCAACTTTAATCACTTTTAGATTACTCTTAAAGCTCCAATTAGTATTTTATGACATTTCAAATAATTTGTTGAAGCGGATGCAGAGACGGTACCCAAGACGGAGCACGACGCGGACCAAGATGCAGAGGACGACGCAGAAGCGCCCGCGGAGTCTGCCGGCGAAGCACCATCCCTCGCAGACACCTCCACCGACCAGGGCGGCGGTATTGCTCGTTTATTTCATTTCACTGTTATGCTCACTAGCTCATGCTGATGCTAAGGTCACCTGTAAGGGTGACTCTTACGAGTTCAAAGAAAGTCCTAATCTGGGTTACTTTATGAAGCAACTACTTGAAGACCCAGCTGATAACTGTGTTTATTTGATATGCATCACTATGTATACTTAACTTACAATGATCAACACCAGAGAGGAGTTTAAGTACCTCACTACGACATGTATTCCGACATGAGTAGATTGTAATATGGGTATTGTATTAGATATGTAAATATTACCTACGGAATTAGAGTCTGACAACGCTAAGTCTGCATTAAATTAATTTGGTAACACTGCCATAACCATCACAAATGTATAGATATGAGTACAATGACAGATGGATAGTTACCAATAGATTTAACCAATAATTCTACGCAGACTTCGCATGGACAGACTCTTTCAATGTTGTTCATTATTTTACAGAAAAAGAAAATGAAAATGACGAGGCGGCCGATATCGATGAGAACTTGGTGCTCAATAACATCCAAGAAATCAGTCACATTGAGGGTACATGCGTGCAATGCGCAGCCGAAAAACCCTGTATATACCGGTACGTGGACAGAGATGGAGAGAACAAGTACATCTGCTCCGAAGCCTGTCTTGCTGTGTTCCAAGAAGAACACCCTAGCCAATATAATGTCTCATCCAAGAAATACACTGTAGAGGAAATAGCTCCCAGAATGCTCACCTGCTCAGAATGCGAAGAAAGTAAACTCTGCTACTTTTACTATAACTATGACGGTGAAGACACGAATTATTGTTCCCTAAATTGTTTACACAGCATGATGGCAGATGAAAAGGATAAATATGTTTTCAAACGACGAAGGATGGCCATTGAAGAAGTAAACCCGAAGGAAGCAGAGTGTCTAGTCTGTAAAGAAACCAAACAATGTTCGTACGCCTTCAAACTCTACGGCGAACCCGTCGCGGTATGCGAACAAACCTGCATCAAGGAATTGAATAGTAGAGAAAATGGCAGGTTCCACATAAAAAAGAAACGAGTCACCCGCAGCAAAACCACTCCAGCAGCAACTGTATCAAATCCTCCACTCCTGAAGTTGAAAGTGATAAGTAATGCAACAGATAAATATTTAGACGAGGCGTACAAACTACAACCCAAGACGCCGGCTATGGTACAGGCGGCCAGAGAGGAAAGGGAAAGGACTTTCATCAGAAAATGTTTTCAGTGCAATCTACATCTCAACTTGGAGTCTGATAAAAATCTAACTTGGGAGACCATGGACTTCTGCAATGAAGTGTGCTTGGGAAGGTATCAAAATAAAATAGGCGCCCGTTGCGCTAACTGCAAAAACACCGTCACACACACTAGTTTAGGAAAATACTGTGTTAGATTCGGCTACGATATCCGTCAGTTCTGCAACTCGGGTTGTTTGGAAGAGTTCAAAAAAGGATTGAAAATATGTTGTTATTGTCAAAGAGATATATCGGTTGGCCACCAAGGATTTCTAGCGCCGGTCGGGGACAAGGGACAGTTCAAAGATTTTTGTACACAGATCTGTATGGAGAAGTTTGACCAGATGAGCAAGAGTCCTTTGCCGCAGCCGGTGTGGGCGAAGTGCGCTGTCTGCTCGCTGGAGAAAGGAACAACGATAGAGGTGGAAGTGAGTGAGAATGTGGTTCAAAGGCTTTGCTCTGATCCTTGTTTTGCGGCGTTCAAATTTGTCAATAACATATTCCCAGGTAATTAATAATCATTTACGATATCATTATATTGATTATGGAAAAACCTAACCCATGTGATTTTACTGATCTCTAACCTTCTTATATCAATCTTAACTGTTTGCCTGTTTTTAGACCAATGCCGATGGTGCAAGAAGTACTTCGAACGCAAGTCCTCAAACTGCTTCACAATCTACGAAACCCAGAGTCCCGATTGCTTCTGCTCCAAGTCCTGTATGAATGTATACATCAGCAACTCGCGACACATAGTGCCATGCAACTGGTGCAAAGTAAAGAAGTACAACTTTGACATGATACGGCGGGTGCAGAACTCGGGGCAGGTGGTTATGATGTGTTCGCTGAATTGCTTGAATCTCTATCAAGTTTCTATAAATGCAGTCTCATCAAGAAGGTAAGATATTAGCAATATAATCTGAAAAGCTGCTTCGTCAAGTTTTTTGCAATATCTTTAAAAATATTTCCTTGATTATGTTTTAGGATAAAGTGCGATATGTGCAAACGAACGTCGCTAGCGCAGTATCACCTGACGATGTCGGATGCGACGGTTCGAAACTTCTGCACGTATCAATGTGTTATGGCATTCCAGGTAAGGCTATTATCATGAATCATGAATTTAATCCTTTTAATTCAGTCATCACATTAGTGTTAATCTATCTAATTTAACACTTTGAGCCTATCCACCAAAGTGATTGACAAAAACTTATCCTATTTAGTATTTATCTATATTTAAAATGAGATTTATTTGTAATATATGTCTTTGATTATAGGGTCAATATTCCAAACATACGCCGCCTCTAATGCCAGGTGAAGCAGTGGACCAACAAAAGGCGGTTCCAACAGGTGTTCCTAGGCGGACTTACTCTGGCACAACTCATAATAAAAACAATGGTAAGTTTTGTTTATTGGGTTGTTGTTTATTATCGATCTGAGACTTTTGCCCATAAAAAACGGAAGGATGTTCTGTTCTGGCACGTCAGGCAAGCGGCTATAATCAAGAGGGCAGAGTTTATACTACTCATATTAATCTCCCGCTCCCTGAGATCTCCGGGCACATAACAATTATAACAAAATAATGTTCTTTTTTTTTACATTCGATATTGTGATGAGTCCTGAGACTCGAATAACATTTTTTTTACTATTTCTTTTTTAGTAGCACCCAAAACGCAGACGCGGTCGTCAGGCCTGCCAGTGATCTCCAACGTACAGTCCCTAGCCGCGCCGCCGCCGCTCATGCCGGCTATGACCTCCATAACCCGTGCCAAGTCTAAGCGGCTTCAAGTCCAAGCTCCTCCCCCTGAACCTGAACCCCCTGCCGCGCCCAAGACTCCCCCGCCCCCACCCAAACCACCTACACCACCTCCTCCGCCACCCCCTAAAATATATAACCATGTCATAGTCAAAACCTTGCCTCCTCGAGAGGTAGCCAATAAGGCGACCATGTCGAAACCGATGATGATATCGAAGGGAGTCTCTTGCCGTCCGCATCCGTGCACCAAGGAGTGCCAGACTGACCCGAGTTTGGAACGGCGCGTTTTGATACCGGTTCCCGTGCCAATATACGTCCCCGTTCCCTGCGCTATGTGGTCGCTGCCGTTCCCCGTTCCCGTGCCGATTCCGATCCCGATCCCGACGCCGGTGTTCATTCCGACGACGCGAAACTCGGCTAAGGGCATAATGAAGGAGATCAATAAGATCCATGACAAGATGCCGACGGATCCGTTTGAAGCGGAGCTGCTCATGATGGCCGAGATGGTGGCTGGAGACAAGAAGAAGGATCAAAGTGATTCTGATACCGATGATGATAATGGTAAGCATAATATGTTCTCGTAAGTTTTTTGAATTCTTAAATGTATTAATTTGTACCAAGTTTGTAACCTCGTTGCACCTCATTAGCTCAAATTTATACTGTCCCCGAACAATTTATTCCAGATAGCAAAGATTATTAAATGTAATAAAATTGAATAGGTACCTTCTATTTACACTCAATTTCATAACTCCTTTCAGACCCTCCAAAACGTAAGTAGCACTTTTATTTAAAACTGAAATCATTTCTCAGCATCCATCCTTAGGATATGTAACTAATGTAATATATGTAAAAGAAAAAACTAAAAACATTTCGATATTTTCGATGTCGTATATCGAATGCTCTGCGACATACATGAGATTTTCAATTCAATCAGTGAATATAGTTGTGTCAAGTCTAGTGTCACAGTAACAGTCATTATTTTATTTATTAGCACAGTCGCTTCAGTCTAGACATGCTGTTTATGGAAGGACTATCATGATTATTCATTTATGTCGCATAATCATAAAAGTCATAAAGTGAAAATCCCACCTCCTGGCCAGAGGGAGATAAATGTTGTACCTACACGGGCGGTAATAAAGATTAAAATCGCATATTTATTGCCCTTGCCTTCGGTTCGGGCGTCACGATCCGATACATTCTTTGTTTTACCGTCCTAGGTATAACTATAATTCTTACGAAACTCTTTCAAACGCAAGCAAAAAATGACTAAAAACTTGACTATTAGGTAGATTCTTGGTTGCGTTCATTTGATAGAATTTGGTCTTGCAGTTTCGAACATACCATAATTAAAGTAATGTACTGTTTCAGCGGAGGAAACCTTCAGCCCGGTGGCCGGCATGGACGGGAACAACGCGTTCGGCGAAGACATGCTGCAGATGGCACTGAAGATGGCCACCGAATATGAAGACCAGCCCGTCGACCTCGAGTCCGCCATGACTGCCAATACCATCACGCCGAGCTCGCACCCTGGGATGCCCGGTAAGATGACGATATTAGAGACTTTTTTAAACCTGTTTTGTTTCCAAGACCTATGTTAAAACGACTTAGTGTCAATACGCCTAAATCCCAGTATAAATAAATTTTCGCGGAAATTGTCGACATATTGTTAAAATGATTCAGTGTTATGAAGTCATGATTACTAAACATAACACTTTTATTTTAAAACAATCCGGCATCTTTAGAGAAAAATCAGGGAGTTAGGCATTTTGAAATTTTTGACTCGAACATTCTTGTTCACAAACGCGGGCCCGCAGTACGACCGGTGTGACATACGTGTCGTGCATTCAGACCAGCGCGGGGCCGCGCTCAAACTGCGCCCGTCTCGCTACCTTTGCCTTCATCATAAACTATAATTTCAAAGTGACATGACTACGAACGAATTTTCATAGCAAATTTAGTTTAGGGTCGATGAACGTGTATAAAAGAATAAGGCCATTGGTCGTTTTGAGATGAAGAAGTATTGGGAGTATCGGCAAAACGAAATAAAGTAGTAATGGTAAATAATGCGTGTCAGGTCTAGAAGGCGAGCCCATGCACCACCACCACATGATGGTGCTGGAGCAGCAGCGGGCGGTGGCGGCGCTGCGCGCGTCGGCGGCGGCGCCCCGCAAGCGCGCGCCGCCGCCCGCCGCCGCGCGCCCGCCCACGCGCTCCAGCAAGCGCCGCCGCGACCCGCCGCCGCCGCAGCCCGAGCCGCCGCGCGAGCCCGTCGAGAAACCCGACGCCAACATGTGCCTGAAGGTACCTGCCGTACAACATCCATGCTACTAGTTGCTAATGATGACGCTGGAGCACCAACAAACTGTGCTCGTTCAATTGAACTGTCGATGTGGCGGGTAGGGCAGCGTAGTCGCCCCCGTGACGCGTGGCTGGAGCAAGCTTTAAGTGCGGTTTAGACTAGCAAGAACTTGCGTGCAGTTTGCAAAGAATTTTCATTACGTCGCAGGGTTTGATCATATTCATGTTACCTCGGTAGCCCGCAGCCGCAGCAGAAACTTGCATGCAAATTCTTGCCACTGTAAATCGACCTTTAGGTTGATTAAGCTGCCTGAATTTCCCGCTGTGCGCTTGCCCTTCAGAAGTAGTCAATACTCGATTGATAAATGGTTATACCTCTGACTCTCTTAAATCTACGTATTAGCTCCCAGGCCGAACATAATCACGGAAATAAAAAAATCACTAACCAATCCACTCATTCCAGTACACGTTTGGCGTGAACGCGTGGAAGCAGTGGGTGATGACCAAGAACGCAGAGATCGAGAAGAGCTCCATACGACGGAAGCCCTTCAAGTCGGAAATCCTCCAGCTAACTGCGGACGAGCTCAACTACTCGCTCTGTCTGTTCGTCAAGGAGGTGCGGAAACCGAATGGCAGCGAGTATGCGCCAGACACTATTTATTATTTGGTTTTAGGTGAGTACAATTCTTCATTGGTAATCAACCCGTTTCCTCGCATATAAATGTATTGTGTATGTATTAATATTTATTAAATCCACCCGATTATATATTTGGCGTTAGTGAAACTGAAAAGGGTGCATAAATTGATTTATGCTCCTAAAATGAAGGATTGATTGATTTTGATTTAGGGATGGCCAAATCACCCCTTGTTGTTTTCGACGATTTGTAAATATGGTGGCATTATGGTCATGGGTCACAGCAATACCTAACCGGTAATACATAGCTATTTCATTAAAAAAGAATGTCTTGTTTTCAGGTATACAGCAATATCTATTTGAAAATGGTAGGATAGACAACATATTTACGGATCCGTATTATGAGAAATTCACGGACTGTTTGGACGAAGTTGCCAAGAAATTCTCAGTCTTATACAATGACTCACGTAAGTTTCATATTATTCATTCAAGTACTTAATTGATGTATTGTTCAAGTATAGTAGTTTTATCTCACGAGCGCAGGTGAGCCATGGGTGTGTGTTAAGCTATACATGCACATTGTCTATATGTGCGTCAGCATAGGAGCTATGAGTTCACATTGTCTATGTCACTATATAACTATGGCTAGCCCGCAATCGTCAGGTATTTTATTTGATTTGCACTGTGAAACAAAAGAGCATCACATACTGTCTCGTATCAATGGTTTGGTTTCCTTTCTTCAACAGAGTACATAGTAACCCGAGTGGAAGAAGAACACCTATGGGAAAGCAAACAGCTGGGAGCTCATTCTCCGCACGTGTTACTATCCACGCTGATGTTTTTCAACACTAAGCATTTCAACCTAGTCGTGAGTACCTTATCCTCAGGCCAAGTTTTAGGGGCTCATTCTTGTATAATTAAAAAAGCTTCATAAAGTAATTTTCCAAACTGTGTGCACATATCTATAAACAGCTCGACTCGTAAGGCATTGCATTTGTAGTACGATATAAACATCTAAATTGGATTTACAAATAAATGAGTATTAATCCTAATCTTTTCAGACGGTTGAAGAGCATATGCAGCTGTCTTTCTCTCATATAATGAAGCATTGGAAACGAAACCCCAACCAGCCGGGCCAGGCCAAAATACCCGGGTCAAGGAATGTTCTGCTGCGGTTTTATCCCCCCCAATCTGCGCTTGGTAAGCTGAATTTTAATAAGTATCCAAGATGTGTGAATTTATTTATTAGTATAGGCAACCTCAATCACAATTGTGACTTAATGAAGCATCTTTCTGGTAAAATATTTTTAATTTAGCATTTAAATCTTTTCTTTATTGCAGAAGCGAATTCCAGAAAGAAGAAAGTGTATGAACAGCAGGAGAATGAAGAAAATCCTCTTCGTTGTCCTGTCAAACTTTATGAATTCTATATTTCAAAATGGTAAGTATGTCTTCCAAGGAGTTACTGCGCACTGAATGTTGTCATGAAGCATGTGTTGCAACTAATGAAAGAGAGAATCCGTGATTCGAATTACTATGAACTTCTTCAGCCGTTTTCATTGCACTGTAAAACTAATTCGAGCATGAGGAGCACAAGATCGGTGCCTACTAAAATTGTATCTTTGACATTCCTTTCGCTGTGCGCGCACCTTGCGGGATTCTCTGTAGCCTTTTCCACCATCTAAACTGGCGGGCGTTCTAGTAGCCCCAATCAGATGAAAAAAAGTATACATTTCCGTAGCGTTCTACTATTATCGATTCTGGGGGGCCTACCGGGAACCGAAAACGAAGTATCTCCCTCTTTATTGCTCCAATATGCAAGTGCGACAGAGAGGCAGATATTTCGTTTTCGGTTCGCGGTAGGCCATCTGATTGTCTACTCCGAAATTCGAACTTCGTATCCCGCCGTCCCTTTCACCCTCGTGTTATACACTATATGAGTGAAAGGGACGGCACGGCACTATACGAAATTCGGAGTACGGGACCAGTATGATCCGTTTGCCCTCAGCCCCGAGTCGGTGCGCACGCGCAACGACGTGTTCTACCTGCAGCCGGAGCGGTCGTGCGTGCCCGACTCGCCCGTGTGGTACTCCACGCAGCCGCTCAGCCGCGCCGCGCTCGCCAAAATGCTGCACCGCGTCAAAATGGTCAAGGAGATCAACATCGCGCTGCTCACTAGCTAAGGTCTGTGTACACGTGTCTGCTATCTAGGACTACCTGCTTGAGACTGAAATGTGACGTCACATTTCAGTGTCGATCAGTATCAGTACCAGTGTATGGAAAAAAATTGTATTACTACTGAAATATTGCGTTTATAGATAGACATAGTTGCCGTACAATATCTTTTTATTGAAACATCACAATTCTATTGGTAACATTATATTTACATTACGAATATAAAAAAAAAAAACAAAAAAAAATTAATAGATAGGATAGTCCTGTCATAACGTTTGATTCAATCAATTATTTTTTGTCCAGTTTGGATAATGAAAGTTAGGTTAGGCCAATATCTCGAAAACTAAAGATTTTTCTACAGTTGTTATAAGTTATTTAAAACTAAAATTCAAATTCAAATTTGTTTTTGTCGTTTCAGATTTCTTATACCAGTGTTCCCGTCGGCTTAGAACTGTTCCAAGACTCGCATATACAGCACTTCTGCGTTCGGTTTCGATTCCTTTTTGTTTACTGTGTACGAAGTCAAACCAACAAAACGTCTCCCAAATGTTGTAAAGATGGTAATGTTAAGCACAATGTATATTTTTTCTACTTTGTATATCAACCCGCGAAAAGGAAGATTAATTTTAAATAAAAAAAAGATTTATTAATAGAAACTTTTTTTTACAATGTTGCAATGTTGTAGCCGTAAGTTTCTGTGCGGTCTGTACAGGTTGTATTGGTACTAGGATAATGGCGCAATAGTATAGTTGGCAGTTATAATTTGAATATCGATACAGACTCTGATGAAATTAATCATAAATTTGTATATAAGTACGCCAAGCGAATCGCATCATGTCCGGACACCAGAGAAATGTAACGCTACGCCGATGTACACATTCGAGCAAGCGAACCATTTCTCCGTGCCAGGAATGGATTTCTTTTTGATTATTGATTACCCTTGTGTAATATGAGATATTTAAAAATAAATTAGACTGTAGATTTAAGATGTAATTCCAACTTTTTGTGGCAGGAAATCTTATTTGAGTAGCATTATTTTTTTAACTATGAATATGTAATATTGTCGCAGATAGAAATTTTTATTAAAGTAATATAGCTTGGGAAAGAGTCAGATTCGTATTAAATATAATAGCGTTGACCGTAAGTTTTAGGTTACAGCTGTGTAAAAAAGAATACAGATTCTCCTAAAAAATCCCTGTCTTTTATTCCTTCTGTTTTGTGTGCTGGTTTCGAAGGAATTCTCATTAAAGAAAGTAGAACTGCTCGATGCGGCGGCGTGTTTAATTTGAAAGGCTTTGTTTTGTCTCGTGACCGTGAAGATTTGTTTCGAGAAATGCATGGTTCATTGTTTATTACACGACTGCCCAAAAAAAGGAGTGTAATGTTTTCAGTTTTTTATACACAGTCTGTCGTGATATTTGACAGAAAGTTTGTCTTTCAACTCGATAGAAACATCTCTATACCGCGTGGTTTATCTTTTCGTCTGAGAGTAGTAAGTAATTGGGAATGGATGAAAATATCAGAAGTGCTTGATTTTTTTTCTGGTGATAGGAATAACCTCCCTTAGCAACAGAAAAAAGTTCCAGAATTTTGGGCTGCGCCAGTGATTTTTGAAAAATAAAAATATTTTCCTGCCGCGCTTTCTGGGCCCTGCACGGCATTATAACACTATCCTTGGTCCATCATATAATTTAAAAAAAATATCTGTGGCAAATTGACATAGACAATGACATTGACAGGTCTCCTCACAAACATAACCTTATTTGTCATTGTCATTGGAGACCTGTCAATGTCATTGTCTATGTCAATTTGCCACAGATATTTTTTTAAAGTTAATGATGGACCAAGGATAGTTTTATAGTGCCGTGCAGGGCCCAGAAAGCGCGGGAGGAAAATATTTTTATTTTTCAAAAATCACTGGCCCTATGAAAAATTCTGGAACTTTTTTCTGGTGCTTAGGGAGGTTATTCCTATCACCAAAAAAAAAATCAAGCACTTCTGATATTTTCATCCATTCCCAATTAGCAGACTGATGAGCAATTTAAAATTTAACACTAGCGTTCGTGGCTCTGCAGCACAGCACCCGCGTACAACGTGTGTGTACTGCGTGTTATATGCAATGTTACGACGTCGGCCGTGATTAACTCTTGGATGGGTGACCACTTTGAGTGGCCTACTTACTCAGGGGCGTATTTACCCTAGGGCCAAGGGGGCCATGGCCCAGGGGGCAGGCATAGAGGGGCGGCCAAGCCGCCATCGTGGGCGGATGGCGCGGCCGCGCCAGGCGCCGGATGTCAACGAGCGCCAAACTGGCAACGTGGAAAAATGTAAATCAAAGGGCGGCCAATGGCCATCTCTCACCACCCGGATGCAAGCGGGTATTACAGTGTCCTGAATCAGGCGTCCTAACTAGGGGAGTTGAAGCATCTCGCTCTAACGTATAGGTCGGAACCCTTCTAAGTGTCCTGAATTCAGGACAGTGTAATACCCGCTTTACGGCTAGGGCCGGCGCTGCCCCTTGCATCCTTCTTTGGGTGCCTTGTCACCTACAATACTAGTAACATATCTAGCTTGTTAGCATCCAAAGGAAAATGTCAAATGCAACATGCATATACGTGCCTTGCGCGGCACATTCGCTACTTCATCGGCAAATCGACAGTAAAATCGTAAAGCATGATGTTTTATAGTATGTTGTATGGATCAGCTAGGGTAAGTAGTATTTTAATCTTTTGCAACATCGAAAAAAGTCATAAACTTTACAATTTACCACGTATTTACCTAGTTACTATGCTTTTAAAGCTAATTTAATTTAAGCCTAACAACAGCTCTATGGGGACGACCCACGGGTTCTAGGGATAGGGACCGAGTTATGATTAAATTAAATTGAAATATGTATGTGTATGAACTGGAAACTACCTAACATTCATTTTTGATGACCACTCGGTTGATGTTCTACAATCTACATGTCGTTTTCTAGTAATTTCACTGTATTAATTTAATTATTTATATGACAAGGGCAACTCTGATGGTCCCGTCCATCTAAATTTAAAGTTAATTTAGTATCTACAGGTATATAGTTTTGGGTAAAATGATGTGACTGATAATGTGCCGCGCGTGTGCGTGTGTAATTGGCAAAACTATAAGGATCAGCGCAGGTTTTTGCCATTTTAAAGAAGAGTACCAGACTTGTAAATCCTAAATATTGTGTACGAATTGTCCGTTACGAAATCATGGAACGCTCCTTTAGGATTCCAGAAAAAAAAGTGACGATATTATGAAGATGGTGTTCGGCACATGGGCCGTCAAAATTTTTCAGGGCGCTGCTATGCAACTGGGCCATGTTACGGAAAGTTGTACACTCGACTTTTTTTTTTAATTTGGATAAAATTGGGTTTTTTCTACTCAGAATCGAAAGCACTTTCGAATGATATAGGGGAAAAAAAGTGTCCCAAATTTTTTTTATTCCATTCCGTTACCGTTTTCATACAAAGTTTGTAATGCTTGTATGGTGGTAACGGAATGGAAAAACTGAAAATTGTATGAAAATTTTGGGACACTTTTTTTCTCCTATTAGGTTCGAAAGTGCTTTCGATTCTGAGTAGAAAAAACCCGATTTTATCCAAATTTAAAAAAAAAGTCGAGTGTACAACTTTCCGTAAAATGGCCCAACTGGTACATAATGAGGGGCAAACGAGTTCTTCGGCTCGTTTCATAAAACACACTCGTGTTTTAATGCCCCTCATTATGTACCAGTTGCATAAACTACTATTACTATATGGGTGTAGATAAACAATTATAATAGTTTAACTTTTCAGCGCTGAATGTCGAAACATAACCTAATATTAGCGCCGTCTAGTGCCCAAGAAAACAATTATATAGTACAGCTTTTCACCGCTAGATGTCAGCACACAACTTAATATTAGCGCCATCTAGTGAACAAGAAACAAACTACATAGTTTGGCTTCTCACCGCTAGAGGTCAGGTCCTATACATTAATTTTAGCGCCATCTAGTGATCAAGTAACACACTAAATAGTTTGGCTTTTCACCGCTAGATGTCAGGTCTTATACATTAATTTTAGCGCCATCTAGTGATTAAGTAACACACTAAATAGTTTGGCCTTTCACCGGTAGATGTCAGGTCTTAAACATTAATTTTAGCGCCATCTAGTGATCAAGTAACACACTAAATAGTTTAGCTTTTCACCGCTAGATGTTAGGTCTTATGCATTAATTTTAGCGCCATCTAGTGATCAAGTAATACACTAAATGTCGCATAATTAGAGTAGCTCGTTCTTTCACCACTAGATGTTTAAATGGGGGACGTCTTTGCATTTTCTTTTGCGAAAAAAAAAAAAAATGACATGCTTAACATGGTACATACAAATTGTTTTGAAATAGTGCCTTAAACATTTAAAAGGGATTGCTTGGTAAATACATTCATATTAAAATTGCCGTTAAACGCTGGCATAATGGTTAGGACGCCTGATTCAGGACAGTGTAATACCCGCTTAAGTTATGCCAAGTTAGAGGCCTTCGCATCCTCCGACATGATGAGTTTTGCAACGTGACTGAAAAAGTAAACTACAGCTACAATCATTAGTCGACAATGGTGAAAGTGGGTATTTGTTTTATTGACCGAGTGAAACGAAGGTCTCTGTTTTAGCTTCGACAAAAATGTTTTCGTATCTCCGGATTTCCGGTTGTCCTCCTCTACAGGTCGCATTTTTAAACCGATTCTCGTGAAATTTGGTGAGGAGGTTCGAAAATAAAAAGATTTTTTTTGTCGAGTCAGATTTTGGAAATTTAAAAAAAAACTTTAACATTGATTTTGTATTTTTCTGCGGCCGTTTTTTCCTCTTCAGGCCACATTTCTCAACCGATTCTCGTGAAATTTTGTGAGCAGGTTTTATGACTACATAAAAAAATTTTGTTGAGTTTTTTGGATATTTTCTAAAAAAAAATTTTTTGTCCATGTATGGGTATGGTATGTAATGGTATGTTCTCCTCTACAGGTCGCATTTCTAAACCGATTCTCGTGAAATTTTGTGAGCAGGTTCGGTAACTCTATATAAATTTTTATCGAGTCACTTTTTGGAAATATAATAAAACTGATTTTTTATCAGTGATTTTGTGTTTCTCCGGCCAAATTTCGATTTGTTCTCCTCTAAGGGTCGCATTTCACAACCGGTTCTCGTGAAGTATTGTGAGCAGGTTGTTTGATTACACAGAATATTTTTGTCGAGTAATTAAAAAAAAAAACAACGGTTTGTCCTTAGGTTCTCTACAATTTTGTAAGTGTAGTTTTTGGAAATAAAAAATCACTCACGAGGTCTACAGCTCACAGCACAGAAATATATCAAGATAGAAGGAAAGAGTGTATGTACCTCGCGTGGCGAAATTACGTCCCGGAGACACAACTGCTCGCCGCAAACATCAGTGTGCTCCCGATCGCGTTATGCGTGCGACGCCAGGTTTTAAAAACAAAATGGCTCTTTGCGCAATAATTAATTGTTCAAACACTTCCAAGAAAGTTGGAGCTGTTAATCGTGGTATTTCCTTTCATTGGTAAGTACAATTTGTCCTTAAATATCTGTTAATAATTAAAAAACGAAATATTTTATTATTTTCATCATAACGGTAGCGGGCGATTGTGTGTCAACGCTAGCTTTCCATTGCGGCTTTAATTTGACGAGCCAGACTTGGCGTGCGTTCAAAACCAGCAATGTAAAAATAAGCTATTCAAACTGTCGAGTCACGTTCAAGGTCGATAGTCATTTTTTCTGTCAAAACTAAAGAATAGTGCTGTACACTGCGATTTTCTTACACGATTATTAAAACCGATTTTGAAAACGACGAAATGATAATTACGTTCTTATATTATTATGCAGCTATGTATATACGTAGTGCAAAACAAATATTATTAATCGCTTTCCTCTTAGCTTCTAATATTTCTTCGCGGGACTTCTTTGATTTTCCATGGTCTGTAACAAAGAATATATAAAAAACCGGCCAAGTGCGGGTCAGACTCGCGCACGAAGGGTTCCGTACCATTATCTATAAAAACGGCAATAAAAATTCTATCTTTTGTATGGGAGCTCCATTATATATTTATTTTATTGTTATGCATATTATATTAATATGCATTTGTTGTTATAGCGGCATCAGAAAAAACATCATCTGTGAAAATTTCAACTGTCTATCACTTTTCATGAGATACAGTCTGGTGACAAACGGACGGACAGCGGAGTCTTAGTAATATGGTCCCGTTTTACCCTTAGGGTACGGAACCCTGAAAATGGTACACGTTTGTAGGGACACAAGTTGCTTACTAGGCATTCGCGGCCGCGTTACTAGTAAGCAACGCGAGCGCCCAGGCAGTCCTTCGCCCGCCACCGTACCGAGCACTCGTTTTGAATAAAGTATTTACATTACGCGCTAACTTTTACTCCACGGTCACCACCACCCCGCCCTTGGGAAGTTACGGCCTTAAGCCGTACATTGGTGAACCCGACTAGAAATGAACACGCAACCATAGAAGTGAGCGCGGTGTAGGGCTCATCGCGCGGAGGGCTCGGCGGCCCCGAGGGACTCGCCCCACGCCACGGCACCATCGAGCCAGCGTCGAGGCAAGCGCGCGACCAGGTATGGACACGGCGCGCCGCGAAGTCGCCCGGGCGGGGCTGAGCATGGGGTATGCTGGGTCGAGCCGGAGGGCACCCAGCCTACGACAGCGCCGCCGCACGCGATCCTCAGGGGGCGCAGCCTAACGCGCCCGCAGCAGCGCGTCATGACGGGCCAACAACGGTGTCCGAGCGTTGCAGGGGCATCAGCGGGCCGGCAGCAGCGCGATCACAGCGCGCAACGCCCGCCGATCAAAGACTGCTACTTCCACCATGTGGACGGGGCCCGTGCTCGGAAGTGCAGGGCTCCCTGCCGCTGGCAGACGCTGGCGGCGTCAAACTCGGCGGAGTAGCAGCGGCGTCAGCGAGCAGCGGCGGAACGCAGTATTGTAGGGTAGTGCTCAGGTGATTTTTCGTTTTTTTTGTGTTTTTGTGCAGTGCAGTGTTAGAATAGTTTTTTTTTTGAGTAAAATATAGTAATTAGGTTACACGCGGCACGATGGTACAGGATGCAAGGCAATTAGGTAAGGTAGCCGTAATGGTAGTCGCAACGCGGCACCCTACAGCTAACCGAAAGCGTAAATACATTGGGGCATCACCGTCGTGCCACGGACATTTAGTTTTTACATTGTGTAGTTAGTTATCTTTTGTGTCATAGCGCATAGTAATAAGTAGAGTGCGATAATGACCCGCATCTATCTACGTCTTAAGGACGAAAATAGATCGTGGTCAAAGCAGTTGTATTATGCGTCAGGTTCGTTTGGTAAGCGTCGGGGTCGGACAAGACGTTTCGGAGTAGTGCAGGTTTGGCTGGTTTCCCTCGTGCTCGCGAACATATTTGTCGAACCGACCGCCTGTACGTTGCATTATTGGCACGTTAGATATCATCTGCTGATGGATTTGCCAGCAATGGTATGCTAACGATTGGAATGCGTGCAACTGCTATAAGTACTTTTAGACTTAGTAGTTTGTTTCTTTGTTTAAATGGTCCCATAAGAGAGACCCATGTTTAGTCTAAGTTCTCACGATAAGGCTTGTATTGTATTAGGTATCGCTTACGGACATTGGATACCGCACAGCTTCGGAGAAGTGAACTACTCGAAGAGTTGCCGAGTCTGCATAAGTGCCCGAGCTGTGTGGGAATAGTCGAGAATGTTATCCGATCCGCGCAGTTGCTGACTCCAATAATAACAATGTCGTAGCGATAACTAATGTTTATGTTGCATTGTACCTAGTTAAGTTTCTTTCATTGCTTAGTCTTAGTTTTCACTGCTTAGTTTTAGTTTTTTTTTATGTTAAAAAAAAAATAAAAAAAAAGGGGAGGACTACTGTAGGGACACAAGTTGCTTACTAGGCATTCGCGGCCGCGTTACTAGTAAGCAACGCGAGCGCCCAGGCAGTCCTTCGCCCGACACAGTACCGAGCACTAGTCCTTTAAATACAAAGTTAATTATTTTCGGAGTTTAATTTCCCGGACACCCGGTAGCCTTCAGACCCGCCTAGCTCACCTCGCCACACGTTTATAGGTACTTAGTTAATAACTGGAGCGGCTAATATGTACAAATTACTAAAATGTAACGCAATTTATTGGTCATTAGGTAGGTACCTACCTACATTTATATTTTTCGATTTAAATTCTGAGCTTACTCATTTCCTCTGTCAAAACATTTCTTCTGTCGAAAATAATTATCATTTCCTCTGTCGGTTCTTATCGATATTTTAAATCGATGCATAGAATCGGTGCCGTGTTCTCATACTTCTAATCGATCCTTTTGAATCGTTTTCGCGCGGCTTATGTTTCTCATCACTAAATTACGCTCGTGACGTCAAAGTACCTACGCAAAATGTTACACGCTCGGTCTCCCTACAAATTGCTGAACTCTTTCCTTCTATCTTGATATATTGGTCAGAAGGTCAAATCGGATGACGTAAAGTATCGTTACTCTCGTGACCTCTTATGAATAAGCCCTCAAAGGCCTCAAACGTCATCCACCCACAGGTTGGCGTACCTTCAGTCAGTAAATAAACTGTCGCCGTGACATGCGCAATGGATATAAATCATTCAATCAAAAATTTCTAGCTTTTTCAGCATACCAGCAATTTCTAAAGCTGTGGTGTAAAGTAAGCAAATGTAATCAGTTATTGTAAAAACGAAACGCAGTTTAGAACCCGTTTTTTTTTAGTTTCCCACCGTTTTGTCAACGATTCGGAGTATGAATATGTTCACCATACAGATTCGACTTTATAATTGATAGCAGAAGGTTGCATTTGTAACACAGTATTTAACCCACCTACCTTGGTAGTGAAACGAGGATTCAAGGCTCGATTTATGATTGGTCGTAGATGTGAAGCAAAGGTGAACATTTAAATGTCAACGTAAAAAAAAGACAATGTAGTCTTATCTCACTTGCGCTCGTATAAACGCCGTCGAACAAAGCAGAATAGCACACGATGTCAAACAACTTTATAAATTGTACGGCTTAACTGGAGATTCAAGAAGTTTGATATACATTTTACTATATTTCTTTAAAATTAGTAAATATAGTTTGAAATGAAGACCCCGATCAATAAATCCTAAGAATATTTACAGTTTATATACAAAATCAATGTTTCCCATCTTGGCCTTGAATAAAATATTAAACGTAATCTAATTTACTAACAAGTGAATAGATAGATTTTAAATGAATGGGTGCTATGTGAATCTCTCAATCGCCATTACTATCGCTCTATAATGTCGTTAGGAAGATGCCATACGTGTTAACAAGTGCGTAATAAGTGAGATAGTTTCTCAAGATAGTGCATATTTATTATTTTGTAAATAGAACCTGACTTTCTTTCAATTTTGGCGGGATAGCTGGCACGTTTCGGTAACGTTGAATGGCGGTCTGTCATCTGTCGTCGGCGGCCTCAGGAAGAGGTCCTCAACGCCGAGACTGCGTTAATGTCTTGCTATCACATATATGTTAAATTAGTAGTGCCTTTGTAAATTCGATCGTGGGTCGTGTTCGATGTGGACATTGGACGATGCGTCAGGAGTAGGCGCGTCGGCTATGGATGGGAGACGCGTGAGTCCGCACTACGAAGCAGGATTCGATTCGTGTGATCCTTTGGGGTCTGTGTTGTGGTCAGGAGGGTCGGGGCGCTCGGCGGCTCGTGTTCTGCGCCGCCGCTGTCGCAGTGAGGGCGTGGATCGTTCGCCGTACGAGGATGCGTCGCGGGAGCCCCTGAGGTCGGCAGACGGGCATCCACGACACCGGGCGCAGCCCAACAAGAGTTTCTTCACGCTGAACAACTCGCCTGATAGGTACAACCACGAGTGCACACTACCGCGGTCTCACAACGGCGATTACCTCATGGCTCACGAACAAAACAGACACCATGGGTGAGTGACGCACAACATAACCTAGCGTGTTTTGATGTAAATACAGTAAGCATGTTTTTTTACATGTTCATTGATAAGTGCTGATTCTTCTTTGTCACTCATTTTGTACCTACACCACATTGGTCAATTCCTGGTTCATGAATTTGTAGCCATCTGGTTTTATTTAATGGATAGTAAGCAAAACTGACTAGCAGAAGCAATATGAATATGATACTTGATAGTATTACAAAGATAATGTGCACTGTTGTATTCACCATAATCTTTTGTGTTTTGTTTCAGTTACCAGCCAGGAACACCAATATTTAATCGAACAAGCCCCATTAGACCTTTACTGGTAACAACAATATCAAATGCTAAAGTAGAACAAGAAACCCGGCTGCCAAAAGTAGAAGAATTAATAGAAAAATTAGACCATGACATGGTAGAATATACCGTGAAACAACCCTTGAAATCAATACTCAATAATCCTTTACCAAAGTCTTCAGTACCAGGTATCTACATTTAGTTGTCTATGAGCTTACTTGTAGAATTAAATATCATAGTTGAGTCTGAGAAAAGCACAAGGCGCTATTTAAAAAAACAATACCCTAATAGCTACAACATAAGCATGCCCAACATTTGTACAAAATTCGATGCTTGTGCAATAAAGTTTAAATACATAATTCAAAATCTAATCTTACACAAACAGTGTGTGTATTTTTACACAAGTGCAATATCAATCTTATCATTTTTGTTATTGTGTAGTGTGCACCATCCACGAAGGCGCGCCCCTCCACAGCCCGCGCCGTACAACTGCGCACAGATTAGTATGAGGTTCGCTGTGGAGGGGCGCGTCGTCGTGGATGGCGCGCACTATATTAGCACCTGAAATCTTTCGACATCTAAGATAAGGAAATAACTATTGACTATTTACTGTGTTTATTCAATGGAATAAAAAATACATGACTATAGTTCCAAGTCAAACATTTAATTTCTTATGCAATGGCTTGCCGTGCAATCCCACAATAAGTTTTGGAGCTACTCATTATAGTGTCCTTTATTATAGATTTCAATTAGTTTTGTTGCTAAAACATTGTGTTTATTTTCAAGTCGGAATACTCAAGAAGCCCAAAGGGCGATCATACCAGGAGCCACGGGCGGCAGTGGAGGGCCGCAGACGACAGAGAGCTTCCAGTGAATCTGATAATGTTTACACCAACTTTAGTAAGCTTGGTGCTCCAATACCAGGCTATGACAAGTGAGTAGTCCAAGTTAATACTTTGTTAGACTTTGTACCTCCCGGTGGTGAAGTACATTTAACCCTTTAACCACCATCATCATATACAGTAGAATCCGGATACAATGACAGTCAAGGGACCAGTGATATTACTTCGCACTAACAGAATGTCGCACAAAATGGACTGATTTACTTTGAAAACGTTTGGTATTAAACCTATTGTGAGGTGATTTCGAAGTCGTTACAAGCGGATTCTACTGTATATTAGACAAAGTGACAATTTAAATGACAGCTTCATGATATATTGACAAAGTTGAAAATTTGTTAATTAAGACATTTGACAGTAAAATGATATGTGATATGTGGTACATATTTCGCCACGTTACAAATTAATGAGTTGGTGTTTACACTATAACATATTTTTAATGTCAACTGTACCTGGCTATAGAATAAGGAGTGGAATCTAGTCAATGGGCTTGGTCAGGTTATTTTAAAACTATTGAACACCTTATATTATTGCCCTTGAAGTAAATGTAAGCCAGATTAGTGCTGGCTTGTCTATATATATGTTGGAAGCCACACTGCTGATAGCCACTTCAAAACGCGGTTTCTTTCTTGTTCTCGGCCTTGGTGGGCTTGTAGATGCAAATTTGCAAATCTATTGCCCTGAATTGTTTCTGTTAATGGTAGATTAGATTATTAAGGCTGGGTTTTACCACTTAGTTTTTTAAAACAATCTGAGACATAGAATACAGTGTCTTAAATTCTAAAAAAATATATGTGTTACAATAAGGATCTTGTCTAGTCAAAATCGTAGTCAGTTACAAGATCTGATGAATTTCACTTTATAGAAAAAAATCGCAAAGTTACCTCTTTTGGACTGTTTTTTCAATATTACGGCTATATTACTGATATTTTACATTTAATTTTTGTACTCAATTAAAGCCCCTAAACAGTTATATAGACAAATTCATAGGGTTTGCTTTGATAAAATGATTGGCTTAATGACTGTTTAAATATTTACGAAAACTACGCGCAGAGCTTCCGTAGAGAGCGGGATGGTAAATTGCAAACTTACGCGTTTTAGAGCGGGACAGGACATTTGCAATGGGGACACCTCCCCTTAATAAAGAGATTAGTGTGGTGATCGTTCTACCAGTGGTGAAATGAAATGCATTAAAGATTGTTGTTTACATTGAGAAATTGTATTAGTAATCCAATAATAATACTCGTAGTCATTACAAGTTTAAGCGGGTATTACACTGTCCTGAATCAGGCGTCCTAACTAGTGGAGGGGAGTTGAAGCATCTCGCTCTAACGTATAGGTCGGAACCCTTCTAAGTGTCCTGAATCCAGCACAGTGTAATACCCGCTTTATTACTGGAAGATTAATTCTGAAGTAATATTTTTTTTGCGTAATATTTTAATTTGAAATTACGTAAATTGATACGTCATTTAAAACGCTAAAGGCTTGGTCACACCGCGTGCGCGACGCAAGCGGGACGCCGCGCTGCGCGCCATAATGTATGAAACCGTCCCGCTCGCGTCGCGCAGCCAGTGTGACGTCGCTAACCTGTTAACATACGTTCCGGCGCGCTGCGGTCGCGTCGCGCGGACGTCGCGCAACGCGGTGTTACCAAGCCTTAAGTGACGTCACTCCATCACTTGTTGAAAACATTGAAAAATATCTAGAATGGAAAAATGAAACTGAAAATACATTATTTCTGTGATGCACAATTAATGAACGACAAAAATATTTGTTTGATGATTTATGCAGTGACGTCACGCTAAGTCATGAAGTCAGTGAGCGTTTACGCGCGAAATTTGAAATTTCGGTTTATGATCGGATACTTATCCTTATGAGGGATCTCTTCCAGTTTACCTTTGAGCAATTGAGTGGAGAACATGAACCACAAATAGTTTATCTTATATATCTTTAAATGAGCAATTCTTGTATATTTATTTATTTATTTACTTATTTTTTTATTTCGGGGATCTCGGAAACGGCTCTAACGATTTTGATGAAATTTGGTATGTGGGGGTTTTCGGGGACGAGCAGTCAATCTAGCTAGGTCTCACGCCCGGGAAAACGCCGAGCAAAGCTCGGTCGCCCAGATATTTTGTGCAAATTTATGAACTCGGAAATACCAACGCCGCCAGAGAATAATTAACTTTATATAAACATTACATACATTACATTTTGTGACATATAATTAACTTTTTGATAAATATATACAGTACCTGGCGATAATTACATATTTTAATCGATCTTTGGAAAAAGACCCGGCTAATTTCGGGTTCATAGAGCGTTGTCTCCTTTTTTTTCCTTTGACAGAAACTAGATATCCAAAGTTTATGTGTCATCGATCTGACGTAAACTAATAAAGTCCATCAAGTAGGTCCCTCACTCCCTCTGCTCCCTCAGTATTTATTTGATATGAAACGTCAATTTATAAAAAAAACGGCCAAGTGCGAGTCGGACTTCTGTTTTTATAGTGGCAACAGAAATAAATAAATACATCACCTGTGAAAATTTCAACTTACTATCACAGTTCATGAGATGCAGCCTGGCAGACGGACGGCGGAGTCTTAGTAATAGGGTCCCGTTTTACCCTTTGGGTATGTAACCCTAAAAAGATGATTGATGGATGTTCGCCAGTGTTCGGAAATCTTCGTAAATAGCCAATTGTCCCTTTCCAAGGACCGACGCGCAGTGTTTATTGCAGGGTGCTGTACTAAAGGTCACCTCAACATCCCTGGAACTTCTATAAATAGCTAAAGTTCATTCTGTATAGGGGATGGCACAAAAGCTACATAGTTTTCTCTATTCCTTGATGTTTAAAAACTTGGAATATTGAAAGTCTCAGTAGTTGAACAGTATATGCTCATATGTTTTTAATGAGTTGTAACGCGCATCTTACAAGGCTGTATTATCACATGTCCATAGGCTAAAGTATTTAGCATAGTGCTGCAAAAAAATAATTAAAATCAATGATAAGTTGGGACTGGTATTGTGCCTATATTTTAAACTTTTAAAGCAAGAATTTATAGGAATGGCGGTAGTAGTACGAACTTGTTTGTAGTTATTGGAGCAATACTTATCATAAGTTAAAGACAGCAAAGAGCTAATTTCAATCTGCTAAAGTTATAGTTGCAACCTATTCATAACCAATGTTACGATTTAAATATTTACCTACTATGCCATAATTGTGTTAATCGAGTTGGTCTCGTTGACATTTTATCTTGGTAACAAAATGACATTACGTATCTAATTATACCAACAATTAGAAGAAAGATGTCGGATTTGCATCTATCTAGTTTCTCGAGATATTAGTATTCGGTAACTAGATTAGGGTATTGTTTCAGCGTTCACCATCGGGTTACGCTGCCCGATTTACGAATAGATTGTATTTGCATTATCAATTTGCCAGCATCTTTTTTTTTTTTAGTTTGCCATAATTTGACGTTCAATATTTTTGGACGTAACTCAGCTTCCCCTACCCTTTTATGTAGGTTTCTGTCTAGTGAAACGTCAAGGTTTTGATGAAGTAATATTTCGTAAAGAAATGTAATTCGTGGTGAGCTATGCCGATGGACTTCAATTCCTAAGGTTTTATGTACACCCAAAATACGTAGGCAGTCTAAATTTCGATGTAAAGTGTACTGATGAGTTATGATAATAGATAAACTCTGATTGTTTAACAACATATTTAAGAATTCATACCTGCTATGATTAAAGTACTGAAGGTCCCAACATGGAATCTTACCTGAAAACCAATGACTTACTGGAAAGGTAAACCATAAACATATAAAGTAATGACTTCTGCGTTCTGCATATCACGATATTATATGTCTCAAACGCGGAATTGGTCCAATTTGGAAGTAATTCAAAGTTGTATGAAACAGTGTAACACAGGATGGGGCTTACATACCATTCACTCATCCATGAGAGGCCCGTTTTTTTACCTAGCAGTGGAGGTGTACGGGATCATGATAAGATACCTAACCTAACGCAGATAATACTAATATACGTTTTGTAACCTCATGAACCGAAAGCATTCGTTATATTACTATTGTATATTGTCCCACTGCTGGGCAAAGGGCTCCCTTCCCCTCCCTCCGTTTCCATTGTTGTAAACGATTATTGTAAAACCCAAAGCAACGTATTGAAAAAAAATAACTACATTTGTGTATGCCATTCTTTTGCCAACTAGCCCTAATTCATCATTATTGTTCCAGCCGCCTATCCTACCTCTCAAACAGCACCAAACGCCTGAAAGACAACTCAGGCAGCGGTTATTCGTATGGGACTGCGCTGGCGTCCCTCGGCTCGACCCCGCGCGCCAAGAGCCCGACGGTCCCCAGGAGATGTGCCTGCAAGGACCTGCCCGCCAATCAGGAGAGCATGCATGTGCTTAGGACTACCGCTATCAATAACGAACATGAAGACGATGTGGTGAGTATACTTCGTAGTCGATAGCTCACGACTGAGGATCGTGACCGCATGTAATTGACATCCATGCAGCTCGGTGCCTCGTCAGATGGAACGCATGGGAAAGGCTGCATTTGGCGGCATTCTTGAGTGCATCAGTCTAACGCACCGGAATCCTTTCTCTTGGGCGTTTGCCTTCCCCTTCCACGGATATGAGAATAATTCGTTTCTTCAGATAATAAATAATAAATACATAAATATTTGTGGACAATCTTACACAAATCAACATAGTCTCAAACTAAGCAAAGCTTGTACTATGGGTACTAAGCGACGATATACATACTTATATAGATAAATAGATACTTAAATACATAGAAAACATTCAAGACCCGAGAACAAATATTCGTGCTCATCACACAAATAAATGCCCCGGCCGGGATTCGAACCCGGGACTTCCAGCTTCGTTGGCAGGGTCACAACCAACTAAGCTAAAGCGGTCGTCATCCATAGGATCATCCATAGGTGAGCACATGATATGTCTGAAGAAAGAATCCTTTCCCGGCAGTTGTCCGAAAGTAGTCTGGTGATGCCGACTTCCTATAAGAGATAGACTTTTTCTCACGACTGGTTAACTGGCGGCTGGTGACTATACGTATACAGGCTGTAACAAAAGTTGTGTATGAACCGCTTATTTAAGTCAATAGGTAACCGGTATCGAATTAAGATTCCTAAAATTACTTCAACTTGTTTTAGACAGCTAAAAAAATACAGTCGTTTTTTTTTTCATTGTATAAAAAATGGCACATGAGATGGTGACAGGTTAGGTACTTCTTATACGCTACAGCCTGCATCTCCTTACAACGGGAAAATGCTTTCTTAAGTGAGTATAACAACCGAAATCGATAGATAATCTATGAATATATACTAAAACCACCAACGAATGGCAGCTTCGTCACGACGAAATGTCGTTTCTTAATGCCTGATTATAATCAAGTGCGTCTAAAACTGTTATTGTGTTTTAAATGACCTGATGCCTACTTGTTTTATTGCGCTCGACTATAAACTTTGTTACCTATATTTAGGTAACTCATTCAACATTTAAATGCGCAACGTCTTCATACTTTGTTCTTCGTACATGTCCGTCGTTGGAGGTACGCGTATATTTGTCACAGTATATTGGCTAAAAGCCTAACCAGATCACGCCATGTCATGGTTAACTCTTGCATAGCATCAACTACTATTAGTAGCAATTATCGAGTTGTTTCAGTGTGCCTTATAAAGATAACAGGCTTATGTACACAAGGTATTACGTGAGACTTGAAAGATTGCTCATGATGGGGGCCCGTGAATATGCTACTTGATACGAAATTGGGGCAAGGGAATTAAAAAAGAATCGTCAGTCCTCAATCTTACATAATAATCACACTTGGGTTCTGTTGTGTTCTTGGTAGCGAGTAGGGTCTCTAGAGAGCGAGGGATTTGCATTTGCCTCTAGCATTCAACACAACGTATACCTACTTGTTGACTACTGTCGTGGTATAAAATATGTTTAACGTGGCGCGATAATCCGTCGCAGAGTCGGTGAAAATAGGGCTTCATTCTGTAATCTGACATGCTTAGCAATTTGCCCTTAAGTGTTCACGATCGTTCGAGCCCGAACCCACTGCGCCGCTGACGTCTATAGTTGTCAATGCAAGCTGCATGCTGTCAGTTACAGTTTATTTTTAATCCCTGTCAATAAAGAGTTTGGCTCACGGTTTATGTAGGGATGGTGGTTTATATGAAGCGGTGTGTAACTCCTATATATTATCAATTTGGTCGTTTTAACTTCCCATTCACCTATGAACATGAAATTTGGTTGAAAATGTTTATTAAGGACTGTATCGTTAATTATAGAAACAACTTTACCTAGCCGTATTTCTATGCTAAAGTCTTTTTTAGATTAAAATTGTACATGCTTCTAATTAGTGCTTTGATAAGGAACACATTTCATCCTGGGAGCTCGATGTGAAGCATCTGGTTTAGTCATAATATACCTAATTCATTTAAGTAACGCTAACGAAAACGGATAAATAATAGGAGAAAATTTACAATTTGCGAACAAGACAACGTTGCACAAAAAAAAATTATATTACGCAAACCGCAATTACACTTGATTCGTAAAGTAAAATATCTGTGCATGATCTAATCATTTCTTTTTGTTTTAAAAACATGCCATTGATCCGTACACGTGGCCATTTTGAGAATATGGCACATACTCATATACAACTCCGACTTTGACATCTATTATAACTATCAAGGAGCGTTTCTATCGACGTGCTCTACCGATAGTTTGACGCCATGAATATCCATTGTGCTTTGGTCTCCGGATGATATCTTGCCTAGTTTCCGTCCTACTGCTTGCACCATCAGATGATGGGAACTCAAAACATTGCGTAAAAAGTCGCTTTTAAGTAAAAGTCTAAATCCACCACATTTATTCTGAGGATGGTCAATTGAGCAATCATGACCAGGACACTTTGATAGCATGTTTTGGTAGCATATTAACCCATTATTTTATTAAACTATACATACATTGGATTCCCTGAAATAGTCTCGAATCAAGCTCAATAGGCTTGTCCAATACATATTTTGAGGACAACTTTGAAAGCATCATAAAGTCTCTCAGATACAAAAGTTAACCACATTATATCAGATGAAATGGTTAACAAACACCTCCAGATCATATTCTCAGAACATTGTAATCAAAATAATACGCATGTCGACAGTCTGACTAGGTTTTGTCTGTTTCTATAATTAACGATACAGTCCTTATTACGTATATTTTACCAACTAATACTAAAATATTTATAACTTAAATTTTTTCTATAAATATTCAAAATGATTCCTATTTAAAACCCACTCAATTTTGATGTGGTTCGGTAAAATGTGCGAAATCCGACATGCACTTAGCCGGTTTTTTTTTCTATGATTACGCATTTACTTTCGGGTAATTTAAACTAAAAATGTGGTGGAAAACATAGCGTTTCCAATTTCTTATATATAGAAAGGAAATCTATATATTTAAGGCGCCTGTCCGTGTATACGCAAGCACTCCCCATACAAACTTTGTGCAAGATTTTCTTCGCTTGTGTTTGCATTACACTTATGATTTTTTGCTTGACATTCTTCGTATATCTAATATTAACAAGCAAAAAAAAAAAATGCGGGATTGCCAAAACTGACTAATAAAACTTGCACAGAATTTGTATGGAGAAGGCCTTGCGTATACAGAGGCACCTTAAGCCAACTTTTTAAATTAATAAATACAGTCACGTTTGTAATCTTCCTTATCATTATTTCTGTTCCCGACAAGATTTGATTGGTTATTCATGGATTGTATGGTGAATCAAGAGAGCTGCTTACGGCGGGTTAAAAATAAACGTAGTTAATTGAGTAATTTTTACTCTTTTTTTTTCAATACAAAATCTAGGCCACTGCCACTTTAGATGTACTTTTTTTTATCTTTTAGTACACAAGTTTGATAAAAACTATAGTATTAAATTATAATGTATTGATATATTACATTAGTAGGATAGAATAAGTCATCGATTGGAATGGTATATCTTATCAACAATGATTCACACGGCATCGGCAGCAACCACGCGAAGCTCGGTAGGTGAGGACCCTGTGCGAATAAATAATAGACCTGACGTATCGTACCCAAAGAATGTGCCAATAAGCTAGAGAGGGACAAAAATAACAGTAGGTAATTAAATTGCAAAATGAGGTGTGTTACTGTAGTGTATATATCAGATTCCCTAATATCCACACCAGGGTGTGATTTGCCCGTGACATTTACCGCGCCCCATGGCATTATTAAAACGGCCTTACGCAAACATGGTATAGTCTAGTTAATTTAACGTTATCAGCTGACTTTGCACGCATTAACATATTATCGTATAAAAACATATCATCGTTCATAATCTAGTCGGCAGTCTTCTATTTTACGTTTATCGGAACAAGTCCCGTACAGGGATTTATTGGTGCTAATTTTCACGCAGAAAATTGTTTACATAATCTCGCGGAAGCTTAGGAATTTTACGTCTATTTTCGGTGACGACGTTCTAATGTTTTTATAGCGCGTGACGTGTCCGATTGACTTGTGCAAGAGGTGACCATGCCCTAACTAAAGCTGGTGTCCATACTTCGCTGGCGTTAAAGTGGATAGTCTCAGTTTACTATTACAATAATAGTTGAGGTGATGACGACAGCCACTTGGTGACTAAACTTTAGCAGCTTAAAGTGCTTTTGGGAGTTGGAAACTTCTTAAAAGATGTGCTCCATCAAAAAAATGTTTAAGAAACTTTCTATCTCAAACTGCCGCAAAGTAAGTATGTTGTTATTTGTTGATAAACAGCGATAAATAAATTACAATTGTTCAAAGTTTCATGCATAAGTCAGGGCAACGGCATTTTCAGTGAATGGAAGATAAGGACCGGAGTATATCGTTGACAAGCGCAGTAGCGCATTGCGTATGTCTTGTAATTAGGTATTTACACTTTGTACAGAACACTACTTCCGCAGTATTTCTTCCACAATACGTACAGTGTTCGATTGTCTATCTTCCAGTCTGAATGTCTTATGTTGGTATCTTGATTACAGGATTACTCTAATCTTCTTTATTAATCGTACTATTGTTACGATACGACGTAATCTATATTAGGATTACAGTAAACGACGCTACTACACGTACATAATCATATAGCACGTCGAATTCTTAAAACTACGGAAATTTCTATATAAAATACTCTTCAAAAGTGAAAAAGGTACACACCAAGCTATTCATAATGACATGACGTAAATAGCTGAAGATAATTTAAGCATTGACGCTTAATTTTCAGTTCAACGCTTAATATCCTACATTAGTAG
Source organism: Cenopis cana (assembly GCA_951800055.1). Classification (NCBI taxonomy): domain Eukaryota; kingdom Metazoa; phylum Arthropoda; class Insecta; order Lepidoptera; family Tortricidae; genus Cenopis; species Cenopis cana. The sequence continues at coordinate 10,551,314 of OX637472.1, forward strand.
CCCACAACCCCGCAAAGCGTGTGACCTGTGGTAAAAATATTCCTTTATAAATACTTAACCCAGGGCAGCTTGGTCGACGTCCTTCTGACCCCATTTCTAGTTACACTTGCCAAGCTAACATTTGTTCGATTCTTTGGAACAAACACCACAGCACCACATTTCTTGCCAGGTTGTTTACGTGATATTCCTAATATAAGTTAAACTCGTGGATCATACCTCGAAATTAGTTGGTGTAGTGCGGCTGAACCCCCTTCAATTGTCTTAGTTAATTCTGTCCCCACTTAGATTATTGTGGCATCAATTCCTGTGGGCGCAATGCCAAATAAACGAAATGTCAATACGATGCATTATCACTGTTACTAGCGCGGTGATAACTGCTCCAATCAGTCAACCTCCCCATAAACCTACCACATTAACGTCCCATTAAATTATAAACAAACTCGCCACAATTCACTCGAATTGATGCTTAATTAAACTATAAATATCAAAGAAATGTGAAATAGTGGGTTTTTCATGTCAATCCCGTTTGGAATGTTGACCCGTTCATCAACCTTGACATGTTTGTGCAGTTATATTTGAAACGGCATCCAGTGTGTGCAAGGTGGAAAACAATAAGTTTTTTTAGAATATTTTCTCGGCAATGCTTGCCAACCGTTAGTGAAATCTTCCAGCGTCGAGCTCTTGAGTCACAACACCTGGTTTATTTCTGAACGCCGATGTTTCCATCCAGGCTTAAGTCCACACACTTACCACAGGTGTCGAGGAGCGGAGTCCTGGACCGGATAAAAAAATCTATTATACGGAATTAGAATAACGAGTCTTGCAACACCGTTAAGATTGCTGAACTGTGCCAGTGATTCGCAATTATAGTCTTAAATAGCTGAGCAACATGGCAGTCATTACGTTGATAGTCGAAAAAGTGAGTTTTTTTTTAAATATGTTGTTGCCAATACCTCGTGGTTCTCAGCTGTTTGTGAGTGTTAACACGTGCCGTGCGTTTATTTCACGCGATTGGTTGATTTTACTATAATAAAATACGAGATAATATCAAGGTCAATCAGTTAAGTGTCGTCTCTGTTTAAGGTGTTGTTGAGGTTAAAACATTTAACTATATTTAATCATTTTTCTTGCGTGAAAATCGGGATAAATATGGTGTTGACGACAGAAACAGTGTATTTTATTGAAGGATCGTCCGATGTTATCTTTTTGTGCATACATGTGTTCCATAATACCTAATACCTAGTCATGTGCTAGCGTGCTGTTTAAGGTTATTGACCGCACAACACGATTTATATTGTTAATTGACCGACATAGTATACCGGCCGCTTTTTTTAGCTGCTTGAACCCCGAAGTGAAGTGATACAACTACGTGTGTAGTCCGAGTATGTACAAGAAGTGCGTAGTTATTACTTGTGTGCGTAGGTAGTGTTTAAACGATGATTTAAAAAGTTGTGGTATAGGACCTGTGATTGTAGTGTGTACGTGGTTAATTTATAGTTTAAACTGATACGGTGTTTGATTTTTATCAGAGACAAATTATTAGTGCAAATGGGCGGACCTCAAAAATGCTCTGACTAGCTACATGCATAACTTGCACTGTTGTATGTAAGTTGTCCTCAAAATTTGCAATCCTTTTTTCAGCTACTTGCGGGTATCCGATTGAGCTGAAATTTGGCATACTTATGTAAGTTCGTTGACATTACAATATTATGGTACCAACGAGCTGATCTGAAGAGAGAAGATGGCCATAGCAACTCCTAACTACACAATATACACTCGTCGTGTTTGGGCTCATTGGAGCCGTCTCAACGAGTACAAGTATTTAAAAAATTAGGCCAAGCGCGAGTCGGACTCGAGCTAGATAGAAAATTAAGCCTGTTGTATGGGAGTCCCCTTAAATATTTATTTTATTCTGTTTTTTAGTATTTGTTGTTATAGTAGCGGCAACAGAAATAGATAATGTATAAAAGGGAAGTGTGACGTCATTCCTATGACTGTTAAGGAGCAGCACTGTCAAACATAGGTAATTCATAAAAATTACGTCATAATTCACTTACGATTCGCTACGTTTAGATTAAATATTTTTGAAACAAAATTAGGATTTCGGGAGAAATCATAAAACACGTGGACTTTAAAATTTCATTTTCTATCGATCTAGGACATAAAAAGGCAACTTGAAAATTTGAAATGTTGTCAATTGTGTTTAATCATAGACCATGTGCTAATCTGCCCTCCATCGCGAGTACTACAGTACGGTATTTTACTCATAGTCAAATCAGCAACTTTTTATTAAATGTCAAAAACGATTTGTTAGTATGAAGTTTGTAGAGAAGTACTGTTTTAGTGACGTCACTAAGACAGTGTGAATTGGTATGTTCAAATCAGCGTCCTTTTTAAATCTTGGTCGTGGTTGCTCCTCTCTAAATGTTTTTTATACAATCTTTTAATTAGCTAAAATAAATTAATAATTGATGTTTTCCGAGTATTTTCGTTAGTCAAGTAAAAACTAATTATTTTTTACCTTAGTTTAATACCCTATTCTATTGAATATTTCAGAACGTCCAACAATCACCAACTCCGACCTGCCCGGCCATCAGTCCCGCGCTGCCGGTGAGCTCGGTCACCTCCATGCCGGTCCCGAAGAAAACCGTCAAAACCGGCAAGAAGAAGGTCAAGTCGAAGAAGGTCAAAGTCCCCAAGGTCCCTGCACATAAGTTGGACTGCAACCATGAACATGCGGAAGACGAGGCGGATGAGTAAGTGTCTTCTTAGCTTAGTACCTAGTAATTATGATGAAGTTTGAGGGCGGTAATAGTACATTATTGCCGTGGCCGGGAAGGGAGCAATTGCAGGCTGAGTATTTGTTTAAACGGACGAGCTTCGAGTCCGTTTAATTATAATACGAAGCCTGCAATTGCTATTCCGGCCGAGGCTAATATAGTGCTTTTCTCAAAAATGGGGGAAATACGACAAAAAATTAATTAAGATTTGAAAAACATAACCTTAAAACGTCAAAAACATCATGCTTTCCCGCCGTTTATTTTTTTTAACAGAATCGCAAGTGTATTTTCCACCGAAAAACGCATATTATTCGAGACACATAAAAAAACGTCGCGTTTCTAACAGAAAAAAACGAGTTGAATTGGCTGAATACGACCTGTGCCTCCTTTTATATGACAGTTTCTACTTTTTAAAAAGTTAATAACTCGACAAATAAAGGAATTTATATGTGGCATTGCAGGCGGCCTGCAACACGCCTGCAATGATTTTTACTTTTTAATTTGGATCTGACCTTAAACTATACACTTTACCTTTCAATGTGTAGCGACTAAAGTCCAGTTTGCGGGCCATTTTTGAGAAAAAGAACTTTAACGAGATAGGGTAAATATTCGAATGACCATAATTTTAAATTTACTCAACTATGCTGCTACAATGGACTATGTACTTAGGTGTTCGCTTACATTGTAAGGTTGTGTGCCATCATTGTGGAATCACCCGTCGGCCAATGGCCATGGCCCGAGGTGTAGCCAATGCTAATAGTAGCTAAACTCTTTTATAGTTGAATTGAGAATTTCCTAATGTATCATGGCTTAACGACGGTGTAACTTCTACTAGTTCTCTTTCGCCCTCTGCTATTGTTATGTATAATTCGCAGTGCTCTCAGCCGGTCGCCCTCCCCCGACGAGATCACGAACAGACCGTTCCAAATGGACACGGACATAGCAGAAGTGCTGAAAGAGAAACCTCCCCCGGCCAAGAGCGAGTCGCTCGAGGAGGCTTCCGTCGCGAAACTGACCCCGAAAACCAACGGGGTCACCGCACCAAAGAAGAGCCTCGAAGCTAAAGGTAAGTTATATGACCGTTATAATTGTTATATGTGTTAATGCATTTGAGAATACTCGAGGACGTGTATTGTGAATGGATGACCGAATGGTTAGACTCACATTAAATAAGAGTGTATACTATTCTATGCATTACTCAGTATACTAACAAATCGACATTATGTATAGGGTTTATATGATATGTTTACCCGCGTTCTCGCGAATCATTTATTTATAATGTTGTTGGTTTGGAACTGACGGTCTACTTTACATTAAGAACCCCTAAAACCCTAAAACTTGCCATGTCTTGATCATGCCCTAAAACTTGTTCTTTCGCATGGACTGAAGCTTGGGATTTAACTATACACTCGTAATTTAGCTAATATCAAGTTCCGATTTATAGATATCATCGTCAAAGTCACAATTTACGTTACACTGCTGGGTATCCGTCCTGAAAGAGATAACGGTCTGTTGTCGCCGCGATGTCTCAGTGCAGGTTGAAACAACATCGCTTACAAGTAAAACAGTCACTGTGCCTCATTTTCAGAGAAGAGACATGCTATTAAAGATGACATGTTCTTCACCGCCTTGCACACCACTAATCCCTTCAAATACACTCCAGTCATGCGCAAAGGTTCGCACTATTTTTTGGTTATCTTTTTTACTTAGTAGTTAGTCCATTGTTCTTATTGTGGTAGCTAGGTGTACTGTTCAATACCTACTTAAGTTATACATAGGGTGATGATAATCAATAACGTAGCGAGGACTTTTTGGTCTTATGTCCCCTTACCTTATCAGTTAAAAATAGTGTAGTTTTAATATGGAATTTATAGTAGTTATGTGTCTAAATATATTATTTTTATCAAATAATTAAAATTACTTTGTAGGTACTAATAAAGATCCCATAAATATGTTACGAGTATATCACGTAAATTCGTTGGCCAATGCCGGAGCCAAGAGGTTGTCAACAAGGTTATAAATTCAATGAGAAATAACAACAACAACAACAACAAATACTCTTTATTGCATAACCTCAACAAAAGTAACACTAACAGTACATAATGACAATGAGTAGAGGCAAACAACAGGCGGTCTTATCGCTAATGAGCGATCTCTTCCAGACAACCTTAGGGTAGCGGAGATCATATCAAAGAATAACAATTCACAGTAGGTGATGCATAGATAATAGCATATATGGAATATACTAAAATTTACAACAGATAAACCACTAGGTTATTTCTCATTTCTCATAACATACCTACAGTCCTACACCTTATGTAATGTTTCAGTATATACGTAGTTTTAGTTTCGTTTTTGAGGTAGAGTAAATAGTGACATGAATATTTTTATATTTATGATTAGCATTTCATTATTCAGTATTACAATAAGTATCTGACAATCTTTGAAAATATTATACGTTCTAGATTGACATCCCCAAGTTCCCCAACCCAACAGAGTACCTAATCCACGTCATCTACCGACATCTTACCTAGTGATTATCATTCAGAATTGATGTATTTATTGATCGATCGAGGTAAATCCTTTATTGACTCAAACAGGATCTTTAATACTTCACAAGTTGCTGCTCCATCTTATTCATATATATATATACAGTACCCGGCGATAATTGCACGTCGGTGTTTGGAAAAATACAATGTGCTCTTTACGACGATTTCCGAACTCTTTCAACAACTATATCACATATTTTTACGATGACTGACAAACGTCACATATGTATTATTATTGGAAAACGGGACTTAATCGCGTACACTTACGACGTCTTATGACGTCGGGCAAAACATTACAAAAGGTAAATAAATCATAAGTGTACGCGATTAAGTCCCGTTTTCCAATAATAATGTGTGAAAATCGTGTAAGTTTAAATCGATATGTCACATATGTAGCGTGGTACAACGCTCCATGAAGCCGAAGTTAGCAGTCTCTTTTCAAAGGTCGTATTTCTGGATTGATCGAACACGATAGTTTTTTGAACCATATGGATAGCGGACACATTGTAATAACGCTTCTAATTTCCAGATTCTCCCCTGTGCATTCCCGACACAATATCGCACTGCCTGCGCCAGTCTCTCTTCCCCCGCGTGCCGCCTTACCTCAAATTCGTGTGCTACGACGAGACCGCATCGCTCCATATCCCCGCGCCCATACAGAAGCACCTCAAGTGGAAGCTCACTAGCATCACGCCTATAGTCGTCAAGAAAACACTCATCAACTCAGGCTTCCGGCTGGTCAAGAGTGAGTGCGATACATCAGAGTGTCCTCAGGAAGGTAAATACCTACTAATTTATATTGTCTTGTGCCTTGCGTAAGCATTTACTGCCAAGGGATATAGAAAAACCACCCGTCAATATTAGATTGTGCAGTTTATGTTTTTGTTAACATGGACAAGGGGGGCCTTTTACGTGAGAATGATCGCCTTCGCTTTTGGCTTTCGCCAAACATTTGTGTAAATTTAAGACAGTATTTATTTGACTTTAATAAATTTGTCTAGGAATTTTACTCTTTCAATGTTTTATTCGTTAACGTAATAGCGTGTATACATATTATTTAAATATATCGTATTGACGTTTTACTCTTTTGTTTCAGAAACGGTTGAATGGATCGGTATATGGGGCAAACACATGAAGTCTCTAATGTTCAGGGCGATAAAAGACGGTCAGAAAATGAACCACTTCCCGGGCACCTTCCAAATCGGCCGCAAAGACCGCCTGTGGAGAAACCTGCAGAAGTTGGTCGCCAAGTTTGGAGACGACGAATTCGGTATCATGCCCAAATCCTATGTACTGCCACACGACTTGAAGTTGTTGAAATACGATTGGGAAAAATATGCAGCTAATAATGAGAGGTGGATCATTAAACCGGTAAGCTCTTAGACAAACCAGTGTAGTCCTAGTAAAGAACTAAATTGACAGGGATAATCTAACTACCAGCGCTTATAGCGCGGACGTTAAACACGGCGTAGGAAGCACGCCTTTATCATCGTCGGGTAAAAAATTGCGCGGCTGTCTTGCGCTATACTTTTTCGCTATAGTGTTAGGCCTTGGTCTACCTAACGCGACAGTTAGCTTCATTCCGCTCCTACGCACTACGTAATGTGCCGATGTAAACGTTATGGTATGTGAGAAGGGAATGCAAGATCAGATCAAGATTACGGAAAAGTCCGACGCAGACATCGCAAGACCGGTCGTTGTGGAGATGCTTATGAGACTTTGTTTAACAGTGAACATGTTCTAGAATTATTATGAAGTATCATTTTTATTTCTGTTATTCTACTTCCAGCCGGCATCAGCTCGCGGCACCGGCATCAAAGTGGTCTCCCGCTGGACGCAGATCCCCAAGAAGCGGCCGGTGGTAGTGCAGCGCTACGTCTCCAAGCCCTATCTCATCAATGGGAACAAGTTCGACATGCGACTCTACGTGCTGGTCACCTCTGTGCACCCGCTCAGGATATACATGTTCAAGGACGGACTGGCCAGATTCGCGTCAGGTAAACTCGTTTAAATTTTTTCTGATCAGGGGAACAGATGAAGTTGCTCAATTCATTCACGTTTAGTTGCTGGTGTTTGAAGGCACTTTTTCGTGGAATCATCAATAATTATAATGGCTTTGTTTACCTTTTAAACAAAAAACGTGGATCCAATACAAAAGCGGTATTTAAAACTAAATTTATTTTCAGTAAAATACAACGACGAGCTGACATCACTCAACGATAGGTACATGCACCTAACCAACTACTCCATCAACAGACTGTCCAAGAACTACACGCCCAACGAGGATTTCGCAGCCTGCGAGGGCCACAAATGGTGAGAAAATAGCCAAATAGCTTTATAAGAACCTAAACCATGGGTCGCGTTACCTTTGTGCTGTGATAATACAATCGAGGCAAACACCCATGAAGGCTCAAACGGTTCCAACCAATTAGGGCAGATTTTTTTTGAAAAATTGGGTATCAATAGTTTTATTATCATAACCCTCGACGCTTACAGTGATCTAAAGCAGGCGTGTTCCACAGCGCCACTGGTTATTACATTCATTTTGTCAATGCTGGTATAATGTCATGCACCTACGTATTATGACTTGACTACCGTTGCTTTAGGCGACTTACTGACTTGGCGGGCGGGATCGATGTGTCATTTTCTTCTTTGACGTAAACTAACTGACGTCGCAAAGATTCCCACTTGACAGAATACTGTCAGTATTACATTTGCGCAGTAGTAATATCATGCGCAGAAGCGGACCAGTACTGCCTTCGCATCGTCCCGCTTCCGCGCATCCCGCGTCAGTCAGGAAGCACTCATTTACATGTAGGGGCGCAGCAAAAAGTAGTACAGAGTTGACTGACAGTTAAGACTGACATTTGACAGTTTTCTCATATCGTACCGCCTCCGCACGGACAAATCAGGAAGTCGCCTTATTTAGGTTGAAATCCGCATACGGCCGCGCCGTCTCAAGACAAAAATATATCTATTCCAGGACGCTCCAAAGCCTGTTCCATTACCTGAAAACGAAGAAAAATGTAGACACGGACGCGCTATGGAGCTCTATGAAGGATCTGGTGATCAAGACGGTGATCTCGGGCGAAGCGAGCATCAGCTCGCTAACTAAAGCGAACATTACGTCGCGGTACAACTGCTACGAGCTGTTCGGCATCGACGTGCTGTTGGATGAGGACCTGAAGCCGTGGCTTTTGGAGGTATGTTTTTGTTTTGATTAGCTGGGGAACGAAACGTGACAAGTCATTGTCAGTCGGAAAAACAAAAGTTGTCCATTCGGTGGTCAATAGTTAACGGCTTGTGTGCATGTAAGTTATGTTTTTATTACATGGATTTATAGTAACGGCATTACGGATTATGCGGGTTATCAAATCAATCCAAAATTAAGCTTTGTAGCCCTTAACTTTTGACATGTCCACCGAAAAGACGCGCACCTAAATCTGACAATGACCCAATGTTTCTCAATAGTGGCGACCGACCGTGACAGCACTAATGTCATGTCAAGTACAAATCACACTAGTACGCGTAGCACAACTTGATGCAAAGCCCAGTCGCGCTCGACTCGGTGACTCCTGTCTTACTTATACTTTTTTCTCGTCAGCATTTCTTCGCATCGGTTGGGCTAACCCCACTGTTTCCAATGGATGTTGTTGCTTATGAGTAAGCAGAGAGCAGGCGTTTCCACTTGCCATAATCTTTACAAATATTTCTTGCTTGTTTCATGACATTCTTTGACTCGATCGTTTCATTTGTGACACTATTTATACGTGGCCCGACCTCTGTTGATTAAGGCTTGGTTTGTTGGTCCCGCTCGCGTCGTTACCGTACGTTCCGGTGCGCAGTCGCGCACGTTGTATGACCAAGCCTTCAGGCACATTTCACATAATGGCGTAATTACGTGTATGAAAACGTTGAACATACTCCGTTGTAAATATAGTTTATACGAAAATCTAAGGCCAAATTCTGTCAAACGAACGCAAGCAAAAAACGACTAAGAGCTCGTGACTATAGATTCTTGCTTGCGTTCATTTGACAGAATTTGGCCTTAGAGTTTCGGACGTACTATAACCGTAATGTATGTCAGGTGAACATCTCCCCGAGCCTGCACAGCGCGTCGCCACTGGACACGCACGTGAAGGGCCCGCTGGTGCGCGCCGTGCTCAACATCGCGCAGTTCCAGGTGCCGCTCAAGACCAACCTCGAAATGCTATCCAGGGAGCGGCCGCACAAGCTGGTCAGTTCAGTAGACACTCTTTTTATTACAGCAGGCCTCCTTCCCCAACATCAAGACTTTAGGCTGCCACGCCCGCTACGACCCTACTGTATCGTGAGCGGCCTGCGGTGGCGTTGGCGGCCAGGTGACAGTATGACAATCAAGGCCGCTAGTGTCTCAGAGTGTCATAGTATACAACTGACCGCCACCGCGGCCGTCACCGCAGGCCGCTGCAGTGTGTGACACGCTTAAATTGTACGGATAATCGAAACGTGTGTGGGATGAAAAACATGTAGTTTTACGATTTTTTTTTTAATCTTTGAACGACGCTATGAACATTTTTTAGCCGTCCTCTCCTGGCGAAAAAAATATACAATGCCATTCTTTTGTTATCTGCCCTGGGATCCCAGGGACGGGTAGACGACGGGACAAAACGAAATCGAAGGCAACTATGCCGATAAGTACAGTCGCGTAGCGTGTGTGGTGTGGCAGCCTTTACACCTCCAAACTAAAATGCTGTGTTAATTTAACAGTGAATATAAGTTAATTATTGCGTAGTAAGCATTCAATATCCGACGCTACAAACGTAAATAAGGTCAAGTCCGTCGTCGGATGTGGATCCTATCGGGGCCTCCCAACTGTACACCTATATGTCTGTTTATCATTGGTGTTGGTTAAAAGGTTATCATCATCATCATATATTTAAGAGCCTAGCTCTTGTCGGTGGAGTAATCGCCATTCCGTTCTGTTCTCTGCCAATGCAATGTAATGTCGTACCAGGAGCTCAAAGCATTGGCAGAGAACAGAACGGTTAAAAGGTTATTTTGTTAGTAATTTATCAATTTGTGTTTTCTACTTTCAGGGAGGTTTACCTTATGACAGCAGATTATACACCGTGTATTTATCTAAAGAAGAAAGAGACAAGCACATTATTTATACAAATATGGAAGAAAGAGATTTGGTAAGTTTCTGTCCATTGTGTCAGGTTCTCTCATTTTAAAACACACATTTTTTATCCAAGCTGGAATTAATTTGATGAAATAAAATTCTAAATGTACGGTGCCGTCGTTTTACACGTGATACTGGAATACGTGACTTTCTATAAAGACTTGCATTTTCCCAATTAACACGATTATAATACGCTGTCTGTTGTAAGTTATACTTAAGTAAGATTGAATATCAATTCCTGCAGTAGCAATTGATTCACTGCCGCGAAGACGCACGTTATTTATGTGTTCAATGTGCGTTTATTTGCTTCCTTTTGTATCTGTCCAATATCCCTGTATGCCTTTCGTTTCGTGCGGTGAATAAATGATTTCTATTTCATTCCAGTACTTACGTGACATCCTATCCACACTGACGCCCGACGACGTGCGACACCTCATCCAAGCCGAAGACGAGCTCACCCAGTCCGATGAAATGGAGCGGATATTCCCCACCAGGAACACCCACCACTACCTCAACTACCTCAGCGGGCCGCGCTACTACAACCGACTGTTCGACGCGTGGGAAACGCGATACGGCAACAACAGAGACGCAGGTAAAAGTGTGCTCTAATCGTATGTGGACAAGGTTGGCACTTGTCTACATTCCCTGGAGGACGAACTCATTTAGTCCCATGAAATCAAGGGGACAATCCTCACCAATAACACACTCGTTAACTACCTCAGTGGTTCGCGATAACTACAATTGACGGTGTGATGCATGGGAAACGCGATAGCGCAGCAACACCATACCTGTATCGTAGTATCGTTTAGGTAAATAATTGTATCGATACATGATTTGTAGCGGATTGGTATTCTCACCTGGGCCGAGACTTGCTCATCCAGATATCTATAGTAAGCCCCCGTGTTCACACTACAATGTAAGAATAGGGATGTTGACTCAAAAGTTATTTTATTTCCATACGAAAGAATACATAAAACTATGCCAAATAGTGAAAATCCTATTCAAATATGTCAACAAATAAGGAAACTACAACCGTTACAATGTCTTTAGTTCGAGAGAGAAAGCGCTACAGATCAGTGACGTCACTGACCTCGAGTGCCATATTAAATGACAGTAAATGACGATTGTTCAATACAGAGGTGCGTTTTGCGGAACAGGGTCAGAAAATCCTAAAACTTTGAAGACTTATAATTATGTAATTATTTATTCTTTTGAATTACTTTTTTCGCTATTTGATTGAGAATTTGATCCTTTTTCGAGAAAATTCGGATTAATTGATTTTCTTATTTGGTGTCAACATCCCTATTCAAATCTAGTTTCAATCTAACAAAAATAAAGAAGATTCCAAATTCAAAATTTATTAGCAATAACCAAATAATCATTAATCAATAATTAAATATCAAATAATTGATTAATAATCATTAATTCAAAATTACTAAAATCTATCTGGGACTGACGAGGATGACTTAAAAACTTTAATATTTATTTGTGTTATTCTTCAAACTACCCCGAACAAAGCAAAGCTGCAAAGTAAACAAAAGAAAGTATAAAATATAAAATAATAATGGCTAAAAGAGCATAGGAGCCAAATTAGCTTAATATCGCACTTAATAATAAATGTGCTAAACATCAACATACTTCTGTGATATAACAGCATCATATTCATCAAATCTATTGTTGGCGATAACTAGACATCTGACACTAACATTTCAGGTGTGCTATTGCTGCGCAACCTGTGTGACATCGGCTATCACCTGGAAATCCCACCTGTGCCCCTCAAGGTAAATACCCTGGCGCATGCTGCGCGGACTATCGCGCGTCACTGCCACAGGGTCCTGTTATATTTCTTCTCGTTCGTGGTGTGGTGACCAAGGGACCCGGTTCTACATGCCATAGAATTAACGTATTTTAAATTGAATCCCGATGTCACTTGACCCTTTGAACGCCAAGAACTCCTAAAGGTGTTGCGATTTTTTTATCCTGACTGTGGCTTTAAGAGCGCAGTTGAAGAGTAGCCTGGGGGAAATCCAAGGGAAACCTCCGACACGACCACGCGGGCGCTTTAAAATAAACACTGGAATAGAGTTTGCACTCCAGTGAGATTGAGCCGTCCTCTCCCGGCGAAAAAAATATACAATGCCATCCTTTTGTTATCTGCCCTGGGATCCCAGGGACTGGTAGACGACGGGTTATGCGGCTTCAACCGAATCGGAGCTGTGAGTGGAATCAAGCTACTGGGAGTTTTGTCGCTGGTTCACTAAATCTAGCCTAGCTGAGAAGAGTACAGAAAGAAACTCAGCTAGAGCGACTGACTACCCGGTATGCGGCCGTAGGTATCGCGTGTTGTGCCTAGGGCTACAGGTGTTATGATGTACGTTGTAAATGTCACTTTTGTGCTTTACACTAAAGTTCATATTCAATGTCTTATGGAAAATAGTTGTACATGAAGAATGGCGTTCAAAGGTACGGTTTTTGAGACTAAGAAATGCGGAGATCTGAAGAAATTTACAAATTTATTATAGAGAGAGATTTCTATGGCATCCGGAATTGGATCTGGGGCTTTGTAATACTACTGGAATACTTGTAACCGGAAGGAATTATTATCATTCGCATCATAAAAAAGTCCTCTGGCCAAGAGTAGAACTTAAATATACAAAAGTAGTCATTGACATAGAATAAGATTCCAATTGTTTTACAAAGTTTCTGGTGTTAACACTGGTTGGTATTTGGTTCACGTATTTATGTTTGGTTACTCGTTGAACAGAGAACGAAGTACATATAGTAAAGAGTGTAAAGACTCAGTAAGTGATAAAGGAAGTTGGATACATTTTGTAAAGAGATATTATGACTTAAAAGAACCTATTCTCTAGTAGTTTCTAATAATTAAAAATACCTCAAGTATTGTGCTTCTAAGTAACGATCATATTAAGATGAATTGTATTTCATTCTCTGTCTATACTGACTATTATTTGACAGCATTGTATCTGGATCAAACAAAAATGGTACTTAAGGCGGCTGTCACTTAGTTACTTCGTTTGTAATCTTTACAAGGCGAAGATAGAGAAGGAAATTGAAACACATATTTACCTTACCTATATCGCACTTGACACTGACAATAAGGATCGAAAAGGCACGTGTTTCAGTTTCCTCTACGGTACATTATAATTAATGCTGTGTAAAGATTGCAAATAATAATTATTTATGTTGGTTATGGTTTCTTAATTACGTTACGTTCTTATTATTTATATTATGTTGAGACATATTAGTATGTATTTAAGCGTGTATTTAAATATATATATCGTATTTATAATGAGAGACAGCAAAGTTTATGTTTTGTATTTTACTAGGTAATCATTTTAGGATATTAAATAATTAGCTTCACAGTTCATTTGATTGAAGGATCAGTCATGGTACCAAAGACGGTTATTATTAGTGGCGATTACCTATAGGTAAACGTAGGAAAATTGCCTATTTGTGTTTTATAAGACGTTGACGTAAGTTGGCGAAGCCGGGGTTAGAGCTGTAGAAGTTTTAGATATTTCAGAACTAAAATGCTGTGCATTACAGGGCAAAGCTGGAGTTAGTGTGGTGAGAAAAGTTTTTACGATAATCGAGCATGTTTTTACTATTTTTCTTATATCGATCATGTGCTTTGATATACTAAATCAGTTATGATTGAATCACGGCGCAAAGCGACATTGTTTTTCATTGGTTGTTCATTTCGCGTTTGAAAGTGTGATTTAGGTTTTAGATGCGGTTGCGATGGGAATGTCTATCGTAGTTGCTTTTTATGGACGTATTTTTATGGCTTTTCGAATTGTGCGGCGCCACCCCACTTACCGCTTTCTTCGATAAAATATAAATTTGATCCGGAAAAACGGAAAATCCGGCCAAATCCGGTTGGGTGAATGCAAGGACGTAGCTACTACTATGCGATACAGAGAGAAAGAAGAGAAATGGCAGTGAGGTTTGAACAAAGAAATGTGCCTTGCAGCACCTTAAGCTCCACGCAACTCCTATAGACATTCTTAACAGTTTGAAAGATTGTGTGTGGAATAATGTGGGTTCTAGAATAGTCCAATAACGAAAAGATTTTCCATTGATGTGTCTGAAGTTGTACAAGTTACAAAGAAATCATTGAACAGGTCCTAGGATAAGAGTCATGTCATAAAAGCTTGTATATGGAAACTCTTTTCATTAAAACATGTATAGTTGTAAACTGAACAAAGGCAAAAATAATTAGGGTATTTTGGGAGCTGGACCGTAAAAACAGATACTTATAAGATAATTTTTCTTATACATATATTCATATGCATCTACTTTTCTTTTGATGACAGAAAGCTCTCAAGTTATCCTCCAAATGAGGAAACTATTATCAGCGTTCCGCAAATATCTTATAGTAGTATTCTGCAGGAACAAACATAATTTGTCATTGACATAAGATAGTCATTCATGTTTTGATTTGATTTGTTCACATTTTTCATTGACTGATTGTCAGGGCAAAGTCACAAGTGCGCTTAGGCGCGCATACTTGGGTTGTAAGCACATCGCCCACAGTAAGTGCGTAGCGAAAAGTAAACAGTGGTACGCCAGAGTGAATCCGAAATAGTTTTTTATACGTAAAAGTGTCGGTGTACCCTATAGGGATGCTATAGACGAATAGACGTAAGATATTGAAGATAGAAATGGAAATGTTGGTAAGCTAGAGGCATAGTTGAAAGGGGAAAGTACATAGACTGAGTAAAATTACGACGGGAGCACTCGCACACAGGTTCGCAACAAATTCTCATGTGTTAATGACTGACTTACCAGTAAGTTATTGGGAACTTGCTGAAATTATTATGCTTTCTAATTTATCGACTTAAAGAGAATTGAAGAAGAAGAAAAAATGCTTAATAAAAAACATGCGGTGTGATTACGGACCGTTTTGGACCGTGCGTAGTGGAGATATAAATGTCACCTCCCATACTAAAAATGACATTAAAATATACCTTTCGTACGATCGAAAAGTAACGCGATTCCCCGCTGTTTTAATGTGATATTACCGCCTATAATAAAAAATGGTTCGTCAAAGAATAGGGATGTTGACACCAAATAAGAAAATCAATGAATACGAATTTTCTCGAAAAAGGATCAAATTCTCAATCAAATAGCGAAAAAAGTAATTCAAACGAATAAATAATTACATATTATAAGTCTTCAAAGTTTCTAACTAAAAACATTCTAACGGTTGTAGTTTCGTAATTTTTTCACATATTTGAATAGGATTTTCACTTTTTGGCATAGTTTTATGTATTCTTTCGTATGGAGTAATAATAAATTTTGAGTCAACATCCCTATTGCATCAAACTGTTGAACCTAATTACAACTAAATTTAGGAAAGCATATTGCTAGTATGAGATGTGATATGTGTGTGTTCGCTACCGTTCATTTACGAGGTTGACTTATTTTTCTCTTACGTTACCGTGCTAGAAGGTTGTATCGAGGATGTATTATGTTTAGAGCTAGATTTTTATTATTATATGTAACCCTATTCGTATAGGCAAATCTTATAAATGTTTTAGTCCTTTCGTACGTACCAAGAAATCGATATTGCGAGTTATGCGAAACAAATATGATCCACTAATTTATAGGCTTTAAATCTATTTACTCTTTTTTTTCAACTGTAAAGTACTTGAATAACGTTCTCTCTTATTATTCGTTCAAGCCTGCATTGACTCGCGCAAATAATGATAAATTTTGATTTACCATGTCAAATCTGCATGTAATGTATACATTAATTCTTTTCATCTTTTGTCAGATGCTTGCGATTTCTTTATGCATTACTGGCTGTGGCTACTGACATTACAATAAAACGTTGCACAAGCACATTAGTGAAAAATTTACAAAATCGGTCTAGTTCTTTACAAGCTCAAATAAAACTAGAGCTCGTTTTCGATCTAAGTTTTGGTGGTTCAATTTGTTTCGTGTAATATTAGGATTGCTGCAAAAATCTACGAGATAATTTTAGATCAAGAGTAATCTTGTGATCAATTAGACAGTATTGTGTCTCCTGAAGCTTAATTAAGACCAACAAGGACGGCTATACGTTGTTCCGTTTAAAATGAATGTGCTTAGTTTAGCATTCTAGGCCAGTATTTTATCAAAATTTTAAATGTTTATTATTGGTAGTTGTCACTGGTCTAAATAAATAGAAGAAAATAGCTGTTAAAAGTATCTTAAAAACAAATACTCCATGATACTGAAATTATTGAATACGCATGGACCGAATGTATATTATATAATGTTTAACAAGTATATTTACAATAATTCGTGCCGTAAACTTTTATAAAATTTTATAAATGTTACAGTATTTAGGCATACTTGTTACTTAGTAGAAAATACATGTGTAGAAATTGTAAAATCGTATGTTGGTTTTAGTAAGCTACTATTTCGGATATAGATGATAAGCTAAGAGTCAACGTGTCTATTTAAAAGGTAAAAAAACCAATTGCATAATTATATCTTAAACTAGAAAATCATTTAATATTTTTCTAGTGGCTAGAATATATGATAATAGATAGTGCCAATAGTCATATCATTAATGTATTTTAATTTTGTTCTCTCATTATAAACATTGTTACAGGTCAAAATAGATAACCATTGTGATAAATTTACTATTTTGTTACCATTTATAATTAAGATATTTATGTACTTTAGCATTTATATTTACGCTATATTTTATGCTTTTGCTATTTACTCATCTGTACAGCACTAACTCTCATCAAATATTGCATGGGTGTGGATGTGGTTTTTCTAGGTTTTAGACTTGTAGCGAAACATTGAACGTTGGTAGTCCAATTTTTTTTTTAATGAAATGGAGCACTGATCTCGCTCATGACAGCTTTTGATGTTCAAATGTCATTTTACTAATTTTGACGGTTGTGTTCTATGTAACGTCCAAGAATTTTATAAACCAATTGACAACATTTCATTTTTCTAACCTCTTAATTTTATTTAGGTATTTAATAGTACTCAAAAAGTTAGGAGATACATATTTTTTCTTTTCAGTATATTTTCATTAAATCCCCCTTATTTTAATAATCTAAAACTGCCGCGTTCTAAAAGGACGTATGTACGTATTTGGGATGAATAAGATTAGCACTCTGGTCCAATATTGAATTATAAGTAAAAAGTATACTGTATCTGTGTCACCTGCGACATTGACAGTGACAAATTTCAGGGGTCTGTCCTGACCACCCGAAGATCGAAATTCGTATGTTTCTTTCTCTATCGCTCGAAGCAAATGAGATAGAGATGGAGATATTCGAAAGATTTTAACCCAGTTACTTCACTTGACAAAATAGCCCCCACATCTGACAACTATCGAATGTGTCAATGTCAAAGTTGTCAATGTCGCATCCACAGACAGTTTTTATTGTTTTAATAGGATACATAAGTCATGCCACGGAATATTCTTATTCAGCCCAGTAATGGCTTCTTATAAGTATTTTCCAGTTTTCTCGAGAACTATCGAATATAAAAATCCAATATTTTTTATATATACTCAGCAAGCTCATATCTCTAAATGGATTTCTGCTTCAAGCCGCTAAGGTAAAATGAAATGTTGTTAATTATAATGTAAAGGGTAAAGTATCGTTAATAACCATTTTAAAGTAATTTGCTACACGTTTATATAGATATGTTACCATAACAAGTTCTTTTTTTATTTATACTTTACTGTATACACAGCTTTAGATTCACAATTCGTCCAGATTCAAATTCGTTTGCCTTTACTATCCTGTGAGTTCATTTGATTCTTGGCCGTAGTTGCCTGCGGCATTCTTTTGATCCTCTCTTACGGGACCCGTCCCTTTCCAAGCAAGACGGACGGATACCGTTGCCTCCCTCGAAAAGAAAGTCGCAGCAAACATCTTGTCTAGCATGTAGGAAAGGGACAACTAACCTAGCACCATTCGCTCGCGGTATGTGCTGATCGTCCAACGCTGTATCGATGCGACATACTAAGGCTGGGTTGCACCAAACCGTCTGTAATCGTAAGCGATGTTCGTCAAATCTGATTGTATGGAAAGTTTGACAAGTTTCTATGACAGCTGCCGGCGCCATATTTGACGATGACCGGTCTGTGTTCGTGCGTTGGTGCAACTGGCGCTTTATCTGTGTTCAAGTCAATCTTAAAGTTTCACTGCCAGTAGCCGAGTAATCATGGGTACCTACTCGTATTAAAGCTGTAAATCGACGCTAATTTTTTTTAAATTTACGTCAACGAAGAGTATGGTTATAGTTAGCTCAGTCAGAGTAATAAATTTGTACATTAACTACAGCACTTGCTGGGGATTATAAATATCATGATTATGTCTTGAACATGGATTTGTTTTGTAGGCCTCACGCGTATTTAGTACCGTCACCGTATCTATCACCACAAAAGAAACATTCAAATAGTATAACTATAATTACAGATGTGCAAGTTGCGGAATGTTTCCAAAAAGTTGGAAAAGTTCTCGGAAATTTCTTGAGAATTTCATAGAAATATAAGAAATTTCCATTTTACATTTCGGAATGTTTCAAACCCCATACAAAAATCTGCGAAATTTCAGAAACTTACCCATGTGGAAAAATTCGCAATTTTGGAAAGTTTCAGATGGCACATCAGTAACTATAATTCGGTATCCACTAGATTTGGTCATCACACCATTAACCACTCCGTAGTTTCAGCTAACGCTACTAATCAGATAATTAAAATTACTTGTAGTAAATGTAGCGTCTTTTGTCCTGTCTAGTCCAAATATATTATTTTGTTGTCCAATGTTTGTTTTCATAGAGCTAGGCCATGCCCATGCGTAATGTCATCAGCACAAATATTTAGACCTACGACGCGTAGCTTTACGAACTTTAGATTACTGTCTCTCGAAACATTTTAAAGTGGATAAACCTTTCTTCCCGTGGGTATCAGAAGGGTCGACTACAGAACCGGGTTAAAGTATTGTGTGCGTGATGGGCTAGCAACCTATCACAGCAATCGCACATTTTCTCCAATAATTCAATTGTATGTTGTGCTCTGCCTACCCTTTTTGGGAATAAAGGCGCGAGTTGGTTTTTTTTTATAAATCGGCGAGCCGAGTGTCGGAGACAGTGATCTCGGGGCGTAAAGCGGTGTGTAGAGCGAGTGAGTGAGTAACGGTGCGTCCCGTCCTCTCCCCTCCCGGTCCCCCCTCCCCTCCCCCGCGCCCTGTGTTGTAGCGTGCGGCGGCTCAGCTGAGCGCGTTGGATTGCAGAATGATGTGGACGCTCCATCGCCGCCGCCCTCGGAGCGGGCGTCCGTGCCCTCGTGCGCGAGCCCCTCGGGCTCCGCGAGCTCCGCCCGCTGCGGCGACGCGCTGCTGCTGCGGCCGGCCCGCGAGCCGCTGCCGCTGTCGATGCCGGTGTCGCTGTCGCTGTCGCTGGAGCCGCGAGCCTAGCCCGCCGTGCTCGCGCAGTGCCCGCGCGGCCGCTACCGCCGCCTCGCCGCCTGCCGCGCGCACCGCTGCGAGCCCGGCTGTCGATCTCAACAGGAATGTGCGCTCTACAGGAGCGCCGTCGCCAAGTCCGAAGGCCTCCGCCGAGCCGGCGCCGCCGACCTCATACTCATCTTCTACAATTTTGCCCGCGCCTAGCGAGAGCGCCGAGTGTCGAACCTGAGGCTTCGACGGAGCTTAAATTCTTCTTTAGACTTAAATTAGCAGTGTAAGATTACCTTTTGAATGTGTCGTATATTCGATCGAGCTCCGGTTTACATTCCCGCCTTGAAATCTCTCATCCCTCTATTTATGATGTAAAAAATTATAAAGTTAAGATTTAAAAAAATTCAAGTACCTTAAATGCTTGTATCATGTCCTAAAAGACATCTTAGCGTAGATTGTCTGTTTAGAATGAAATTGAAAGAAATGAAAGGTGTGTAGCTGAGGCCGCGTAGTCGTGGGCGCACTCCTGACTGAGGAATTCACATAAATACGCGTCATGTGTCGAAATAAATTTCTGTGAAATTCGTACTCGTAGCCTTGTACTGACGTTATTTTCTATAAGAAATGTCTATAGTGGATGTGAATTTAGATAAACCTGCGAATTCTAACTGGAAATTATGAGATTTTGAAATATATGGTAGGTATTTTCTAAATTACGATGTGTTCGCTGTAAACCTAGTGTTGCTAGAGTAGTGTTTGACGGGGCGAGCCCGAATGTATTTGAATCGTGTTCAAAGTATTCGATAAATTGGAAGCTTAGTGTAAAAAGAGTAAAATTGATGGATGTAATGCAAATGAAATATTGGTGGTCTTCATTTCTTTTTTGATCAATCCAGTGTTGTTAATTTATAAATATGTAAATCGAATGATGAAATTTGAGAAATATAGTTCGTAAATAATATGACCCATTAATAACACTTAATGCAAATTTTTATTATTCCTGGTGATTATAATTCCCAAACCGATTTAATTAATACAGACATGTACGCATTATTGATATTATTTTGACAAATGGGTGTTTTAATGCCTAAAATCTTATTACAAGAAATGTAATTAATTTTATGTAATGTTCAGTTTGTGATTTAAGATGTTTTCGGCCTAAGAGTGTCATCGCGTCGAAATCTACATTACAGTTTCATTTTTCCCAACTCAAAGATACGTAAAACTAATCATATTCGTCCAGACACCTGAAATTCGTGGATAAAAAAAGTTCTGATCCAATAAATATATTGAAGATGGAAGTCCTACACATGATTTTTATTTACTGCTAGGATATAAAAATAGATAAAGATAATGCTTTGAGAATGAACTGTAGTTCATTTGGATTTGCAACGTAAATAAAATCGCTGTTTGCTACTTAAAAAAAAAAATGGAGATGCCGGGGATCGAACCCGGGGCCTTTCACATGCAAAGCGAACGCTCTACCACTGAGCTACATCCCCTTTTGTGAGAAACGCGAAATAACTACTCTGTTACAGTGACTTTAACACGTGACAACCTGATTAAATACATATGTATCGATACCGACAAAATCGATTATTGGTGCCACAGTCCAAACTACGGCTGATTTCTTAGTGCACGGTTGTTTTATGCGTCAATCGCAGTGTGTCCATATAAATACATAGACATAATTTATTGGTAATAAAAGGTATTACTTACAAGTCAATTGTACATTCATTATACCTAGATTATATTAATTCGATTATTTACATTCTGCGAGCGTGTTCTGGAGTGGAGACCACGGCTTAGCAAACGTAGTGCAGGACGCCCTCCAGCCAGGTGGAGCGATGACATACGCAAAGTGGCTGGCAGCGGTTGGAAACAAAAAACTCAAGACCGAGTTCAGTGGCATGCCATGGGAGAGGCCTATGTCCAGCAGTGGACGAAAGTGGGCTGATGATGATGATGATGATTCATTACATTGGAAAATTACATACACTGCGTTGAATGCGGTCAACGCAATTCATTTATATGGAAACTGCGGTAGACGCATAAAACAACCGCATGCTTTACAGTCCTTGGACCTATATCTACCTCTTTAGCCTATTTTACGTCTACGTATTAGGAATCGTACTGGTTGATTGTGATGGTAAACCACGAATCGGGTACAAACTTTGTCAACGAGTTCCTCTGTAAAATGCTTAGAGACCTGGCTGGGGGCCGATTTTTGAGTGTCAAACGCTCGAATTTTCACTCGAGATCTGTCAAAAAACTATGATGTTTTGACAGATATCGAGTGAAAAATCGAGCGATCGACACTCAAAAATCGGCCCCCTGTATTATGAAGCTCCTTGAACGCCAGTTGCGGTTTCGTGGGTAGGCTGAGTGATAGCCTCCATGCATGCATGCATTGTGTAGCTTCTTTTGAAGAAGCTCGGCTCGAACACCTGGACCGTAAGCAGTATCAAGTTGTATTTATTGAGGTGTGCAATAAAGAAGAACTCGACGAAGACGAGAAGACTCGACCCAAGCCATCAATCATATTCATACACATTAAAATTAATTGATCAGGGGCAGTTATACTGCACCTAGTGTAACCGAACATTTATAACAAAATTCACTTTGGCGAGCCGTATCCGTGCTCATTAGAGAAAGTTGTAAGGGGCGCCGTTGTCGGATGCGACAAGGACTATATGGGCATTTTCACTTTAAAGTGTACACCGGGTGTAACACCCTACTTTTTTTTTCGGACCTCGGTGATTTTGGGTATTCTGACTCAGAATCACGAGTACTATTGATTCAGATGAAGAACAAAAATGTCCTTGATTTTCCATACAAACTTTCTGTGTCAGTTTTGTGACGAGCCATATAAACTGTATGAAAAAAGCGTCACAAAACTGACTTTTGGCGGGACACTTTTTTCTTCGCGGAAATGGATAGTACTCGTGATATGGATAGTAGTCAGAATACCCAAAATTACCGAGATCCGAAAAAAAATTTGGGGGTACCTACACTTTAAAGTGAAAATGCCCATATATACGTAGACTATTACTTATTCTGTGACTAGGTATATATATAAACTGTCGGGATGAACTTTCGTTATTTAGATATTATTTCCCAAATCATCATCCTCCTAGCGTTATCCCAGTAAAGTTGCATCCTGAAGGATGCCTGGGGTCCGCTACCTAATCCCAAGATTTGGCGTAGGCACTAGTTTTTACGGAAGCGATTGCCATCTGACCTTCCAACCCCGAGGGGAAACTAGACCTTATTGGGATTAGGCTTTGTCAAGTGAGTGGGCAATTTAACTGTTAGAAGTTCTCAAGCCGCTCGAAGGCCTCCAACTTGGGCTTAACGACTGCTGCCATAGACAGCAACCGGGATCAACGGCTTAACGTGTCTTCCAAAGCACGGGAGCGGTCAGTTAGTAACCACTCAAAGCGGTCACCCTTCCAAGTCCTGACCGCTGCCCACGTTGCTTAACCTTAGATACCGCAAGCGGTACGCAGGCGCCGCTGGGCCACGAGCGCTCCAAACATTATTTCCCAAAAATATACATAAATAAAAATACATGTAACCGGTGATATGTACCTAAGGGGAACTTTAATCCATAAAAAGTACGTTGTTTACTACTTATCTCTAACTAAAAATATGAGTACAGTCAGCGTCATATAGTACGTAGCAGCCAAAGTGCCCAAATTAAAAGATACAAAACACAATACTTTTACTTGCCATTGTGGGCTTTAAAGCTCAAGCCACACAGAGAGCGGGCGGGCGGTGGCGGCGCGGGCGCGGGCGGCGGCGGCGCGGGCGCGGGCGGCAGCGGCCTTTGGCGGCAGCCGCCACCGCCAAAAGCAGCTCCCGCGCCGCCGCCGCCCGCGCCCGCGCCGCCGCCGCCCGCGCCCGCGCCGCCGCCGCCCGCGCCCGCGCCGCCGCCCGCGCCCGCGCCGCCGCCGCCACCGCCCGCCCGCTCTCTGTGTGGCTTAAGCTTAAGTACTTACCTGGTCTATCTGTCGTAGTTTACATACAGACATACACTTTATATAACAATCGTATAAATCACACATATCACAAAAATATTATTAAAACAATACAACTCACTACAAAATTAAATCTTGAAATTATGTACAAAGAAGCGGGAATTAAAAAGTCGGTTTAACTTTTAATTGATTGACTTTTTTCAACAGGCCATGGTTGTCAGCATTCAGCCAAATCAAATACTATTTTGGAGAAGATTTTGTCACATGGTAGTTTAATTACATGTAAATATTAATAAATCATTATTTTTCATTTTATAATTAATTTCTATTTGCGTTTTAAGTAACTAAATGTATTTTTTGGCGAAAAAAGACAAGCGTTCATTCACATCCGGCGCGACGGTCTTCCTTAATACTCTATTAATTAGAGGTCTCGCATAATACTGTTTCCGGTCATTAATCTACTCAATCAGTCAACTTTTTGAATTCAGTTTTAGATGTTTTAATATTTGATAACCATTTAACTTGTTTAATATGCATTTTTAATGTTTTAAATATTATAGAAGGTTACTTTTAATGGCCTTTGCTTTATTAAATAAATAAGTAAAGTGACTGAACCTAAAACTCTTTGGTTGGATGTCTGGCTTGGGTCAACAGTAAATTTAAAAAAGTTGGAAAAGTAAAAAGAAACGTGCCTTAGTCTGCCGTGAAACGATCCCTTACACAGTCGCTAGCGAGTACGGTAATGCAAGCTCGTGGTAAGGGTACTGTATCCAACCGTTAAAAATCCTATTGCCGTCGTTTGTTTTAAATAGGTATAAGTACTTAAACAATAGGTAAATCGTAAAGTATTTATTCATAAAATACAGCTCATTCAATGGCATTTTAGTTACAATAAATTCTACTTTCAGATAAATACATTTTTTTTAAATCATTAGCAGTTTGTAAATACCTTATAAAACTAATTTAGTGCGAAACTGACTACATGCTAGAGATACACAATGCAAAATTACAAATATTCTTTATTTTTCCATAACGAAATAAGAACAATCAATAATATAAGGAACTTAAGGTCTAAAATGGTACACAATTGGCGGTCTTATCGCTAATAATCTCTTCCAGATAGCCTTTGGGTATGCTTAATTACACTTGTCCTTGATAGGTATAGTTGACGAAATATAAGCTGCCCCGATTCCTCGAACAACTTGTATGGCGAATCGGTGCAGCTTATATTTCGTCAACCATACAAAATCTCTGTTCAAGTTGCTGTGATAATCATTTCAGCTAACTTCTTAGATATTGATTTTATTGTCGCTGAGTAGGTATTAGGTACATGTATATAAACAGGTGCATCGAAACTATACTCCGTTTTTTTTTTCAGAATAGAAAAATCGTGCGATTGTCGTCATGCGATTTTAGGGAAAACAATCCTGAAACGGGAAAATATGCGGTGTGATATCTTAGAGACGTGATTAGCTACTGAAATAAGTGAAATTAGTAGGTTGTACCTACAATATTATCCTCTGATGTCTAGTAGGGAAACGAAGAATTGTAGGTAGGCGAAAATTACCGTTAAAATTGTACTCTTAAATAAAAAAAAAGGGTTACCTATACGCATCGGCGAAATTGTTAAAAAGCGCACATAATAATATGACTAAAGATGTATTTCGAGATTACACTAATTTCCTTTTACTTCAGTGTACTACCACCATCTATGACGAAACAAGACCCGGTAATGCTTTTAGCTTTGTCGCTTGCCAAGAAACCGATGAGACCGGCGACCTCGTCCGCTTGCAGCGGCTTCTTTAGAGGCATGCTGCTGACTATATTCTGAACAACCATCTCCATCTGCTCTTCCGACAACCCACAGTCCTTCAGGATATTGGTTTTCACAAATCCAGGATTCACCGAATTAACGCGAACGCCGTCTCCCGCCAATTCCAGCGCTACACATTTGGTAAACTGGTCTAATGCGGCCTTCGACACGTTGTAAGATATAGTTAATGCGTTCGGCTTTGTACTAGCTATACTGGACACGTTGACAATGCAGCCTTTGTTTGCAATGAGATGCGGTGTAGCGAGCATTGTTAAATGATATACGGCTCGCATGTTCGTAGACATCACCTTGTCATAGTCTTCTATATTGGAGTTCTTCATTCCTCCCTTGCTGATAACGCCGGCGTTGTTGACCAAAACGTCAAGTCTACCGAAGTGTTCCATGGTTTCTTTGATGATTCTCTCCAAGTCTGCGTCTTCCGTTACGTCCGCGGTTATAGCAAGAGGTTTTATTCCTTTGGCTTTCTCGCAGTACAGCGCAATACTTCGTAAGTTTTTTTCTTTGCGGCCAACTAATACTAACTTTGCGGACTGGTTGGCAAAGTAAATAGCAGCCGCTGCACCAATGCCCGAACTTCCGCCGGTTATAATTACAACTTTATCGAGGAATTCCATATTGCAGTTTGGTTATTTTGATGTCGCGTCGCGCGCCAAGGTCGAACAGCTGACTGTCCAATCCAATACGAGTACGCCGGCGCACCGGCTGGTAAAACTGGAAGTAATGTTGCCAGGCTACTGAAATAAATTTTGTTGGCTTGGCACTGCATAAAATGAATGGTTATGCCTGGCCGCAGACGCACGGTTTTCCGAACGGAAACGGACGCGAGGGGAGTTGAAGCATCTCTTAGATTAGAGCGAGATGCTTCAACTCCCCTCTCTGAAACCGTATCGGAAAACCGTGCGTCTGCGGCCAGGCTAAAGGATAAGGACTACAACAGTTTTGGAACAAGCTATGGCTTTTAATTAAATCGTCTATTTAACTACATAATTACGTTGTGACACGAAAACTTGTCATACAATTTGTATAAGTAAATTTCATGCCATAATCAAAATGTGTAAGTAGATAGAAAATTCGTTTCTTGTAAGCGATCATTAGTTTTACATACTTTTGAAGTGGTTTGATTTAAGCGCATTGTCATACATATTTGGTAGGTAAGTATGTTAACCCTTTGTCCGCCAAGAATCTAGTGTCGAAACCACTTAAAAGGTCGAAGCGAAGGTGTACTTTGATCATGAAAAAAATCATTTATGAACTGTTTTAATTTGTTTTTATTGGTTTCTAGACATTACACCAAAAAAACAGTGCTTGGCGTACTGGGCACGACGACACACTATCGCTTTGGCGGGCAAAGGGTTAAATACATTTCTACTACCTACGTAATAAAATGGTGTACTTACGTGTTCTCAACTACTTAAGGTAAATGTACGGAATTCCGTAAACGTACGGTATTCCGGAAATAATCGGTTTAGGTCCAAAAATAAGAAAACTATAAACTATTTTCATAAAATATATATGTACAAGTAAAGTGTGGACTATATTGTGTCAAATGAACAAGAGTTGTTGGGACTGTGAACATATGGTATATTTTTACGTAATATGTTTTGGTCAGTCCTTGTCAAATCGCCGAAATGGTAGGAAGTGCTTCGCGTGTGCTTAAGTGACGCAACGGATTTTCTTAAGGATTTCACAAGTAATGGGCAAGAATTTTCATTATAAATTGTTTCAATAATGGTGTAGGATTTGATAACAAGTTGACTAAATAAATTAACATGGAAATTCAGTTAGAATTTAGTAAATTACGGCCGATTTACTGATTGCCGCAATTACATACATCAAAAAACAGCCTTGTCCCGAAAAGCGGCAAACTTACGCAATTGAAGAAAATAAAGGGATTTTGTTTTTGGGTTTTGCCAGGAATTCACATAAGATAATCAAACAAACAGCGCCGTTACGAGCATGATGTTTGCCATAGTTCCATATGATCAAATTACGTATTATGATTTTGTGGACCATTGTTATAAAAAAACAGTCTAAAGTTATCAAATTTCTGACTTCCGCAATTCCCTACAATGTGTCTTTGGCTGTGCTTCTAATTGCGTTAAAATAATTCTGGAGTTATACTTATGATTTTAAATGATTACTCAGTATTTTATAGCTATATTAATGTAAACTAACGCACATCGAGTTTTTAGACCGAACTAGACACTTGGGGAAAATTGGGGACACTGATTTTAGGACCCATTTGTCTCTAACCATCAGTCCCCTGTGTGTGTGGGACAGATTCAGAATCAGATTTTTCCCATTTGTCTCCACTGGCAACGACTTGGAAGACGTCATTTTCATTTGCCCCACAAAAGTAGAGATTAACTGAAAATTATGACCGGATCCACTTACCCTCGTCTCCTCTAATAATAAATATATTTAAACCTTTTTTTTTGTCAAATATGTAATGTTATTTTATTTTTGATCAAGTCATATTATTTTTTTGTGTCCTATTTCATTAATTCTGCAGAAAAGGGGCATTTTCAGTATTTACCGGATTTACGTGCACGCATTAACGGAATAACCGACTGAGACTATTTTTAATCCGTAATAACGGACATTTAAGAGGGTCATAAAAATGACTATTACTTATCAAAATGCAGTTTAATTTAAAGTTGTTGTATAACATCCTATACTCTTAAAGCCAGTCTTTACTAGTGAACCAATTTCAATTAGCTAAAATGTCAGGTTTTGCTGCAAATAGCTTACAAAGTCAAAAATGCCTTAATACTCCGTAATTCCGTACACTTACCTTAGATTATAAAAAAAGTAAGTACATTATACTAAATAAAACATGTAGAAAAATAACAATCTTCACTTCAACTGGCAACATTCTTAAATCGCACGTGATATCGAGACGCGACCACGCGACGCACAAAGATAACTAACCGCTCCATGCCATGCTCCATGTTTGGTGGAGCGGCGTATTGCGTATTGGAAAAACAAATACCTAAGAACTAGGTAAGTAAGTACACTCACCGGCAGAAAATTTGGCCCAAAAACTTTTCGTGATTTCAAACTATAAATTGAAAAATTAAATAATGTTAAATTAAATGTTTAATTAAATAAGAATGCATTTTTCTAAGTTGGGCCAAATTTTCTGCCGGTGAGTATATAAAGTTTACCTATACAGTCGAAGAGACGAGTATTTGTCACCTTTGGATGTCAATCAATAGAAATGAATTTCCTCGACTTGTTGTTGGAAAGTCAGATGTCAGTCGCATCCGCTAAAACTAGTGCCTCCTGTGTGTGGACCTCAGGATGCTTCGGGTTCAGAGGGGCTAAAGCAAACCACAAACGAAGTATCTCCCTCTCTGTTGCTCCAATATGCAAGTGCGACAGAGAGGCAGTTATTTCGTTTTTGGTTCGCGGTATAGGCCCTCAGGACGTAACAGGAATTCCGCTAAGGACGCGTACACATTGCATCATCATCATTTTCAGCCTGTAATCGCCCACTGCACTGCTGAGCATAGGCCTCTCTTCTAGTACGCCACTCGTACACATAGCGATCCGTTTTACACAGTTTTACAGGTCCGTTATTTGATGGCGTAAGTATGTAGATACCTACTTGAATGAGCGCGTTCACTCAAAACAGTATTCCGGATCCAGTAAGTACCTACCTATAGTGGAAGCACTGCCCGTTAGGCGCGCGTTTGTTTTATGCGTCAAACGCAGCGTTAAATACCTACATTGCGTTGACCGCATTCAAAAAAAAGGATCCTGTAAGTACCTAAAAACGGACGTTCTTTATGTACGCGCCCTAAGGCTGCGTTCACGTACGGCCACTGTAGTAGGTGTGAATCCCCATATAAATGGATCTTGGGAGTTACAAGTCATGATAAAGTTTGGCCTCACGATGGAAACTGTTCCTTAGGCTACTTGTAACTTATACTGAGCGAGGCCAAAAAATCCACGCAAAAAATTCAAAATGGCGGCTATTTTAGTTTCCAATTTTTTTTATTTTTTTTAGAACTCAAAAATGCTTCGTGCTACACAAAAACTTTGTATGAGAATTATGTTTTGCATAAATTTATATATAACTTTGGTTATTATCATTGTCTCGATATATCTAATAGTTCATGAGAAAAATGGTGTTCAATATTGCGTTTCTTGTTAAAACACTGTTAGTCAAAAGGCTTAGCAAAATCAAACTGCATCGTATGCAGAAATCAATCCATTTTCTCCAGTGATACTAGGAACCAATATAAAGGATTTCATCCGGCGAAATGAAAATTTCATCGACGGGAATTCAAAATGGCGGTCATTTACCAAAGGGGAAGCCGCATTTTTTAAAAAGTGTATAATTTCAAAACGGCATCTGCTATTTAAGTAATATGGGTATCAATGGATTGGTACTGACACCATTAATTAAAATAAGAAAAATACCATATAAAAAATTAAAGATGGCGGCTACCTATAACAAAATTGTAAAATTTTCATTCTTCTTTTTTTCGTTATATTAAAAATAACAACTAAATGTCCAATGATATAGTCAATTTATATATTTACATAAATTCTCATAGTATTATCTACGCGACAAAACAAAAATTATGACAATCCGTCGATTAGTTTTTGAACTATATGAATTACAAACGAGCCTCGGCGAGTGTGTCATAGTAGTTATGGAAACAAACTGCACTTTTGTAATGAAAGCAAGTCGCTTTTGCACAATGGTATTAGTGAAGAGACCAAACTTGATTATTTTTTCGATAATATCTAATTTTCACCCGTCAGTAACCGAGACTACGCCACTTCGAAATTATAAGTCTAAAACGTTCTACTAAGTTAAAAGGTGGCCAGATTTGGACAATACATGTGGCAATCGATACAGGAAAATGTTGTTCAACATAAAAAATAACGCTGTGATTTTATTTAACATAACTTAAGAAAAAAAAATCCTTTTTTGCAATAAACTTTTGATATTCATACCCTATAAGTACTTATATTCATAACTTATATATTTTTTGAACCTTAAAAGAATATTTTTTTCCAAAAACAATCACACTACAGAAAGTTTCCCCAATATAAAAAAACAACTATGAGAGTTATAATCCATGATAAAGTGTAAGTAATATAATATATTTGTATCACGGGTGGTAAGGGTTCCCGCAACCGACGAGATTGTATGAGGAGATGTATGGATGTGACTGCAGCAAGAGATGTATGTAAGGACCGGTACTTGGCGTTCTTTGGTCTCTGCCTACCCCCAATGGGATACGGTCGTGAGTATATGATGTGTGTAAGTATGTATGTATAGTAAGGGTTATTACAACTCAAGTCAATAAAAGTAATTCCATTACACTTTCGTTAGTAATAACCTCCTTACCTCCCTAAATGCACAATGTACTATATATTAAAAATGTCCTTAAACGCAGAAAAAACAAAGTGTAGGATTTTACTGAGTATACATATTAAAAAAATAAAAATAAAATAAAAAGTTTATTGCTAAACACAGTAAAAAAAATTTTCTTAAATTTTGTAACAAAAAGCGTATTTTTTTTAAGTTGAACAACATTTTTCTCTATCGATTGCCACATTTATTGTCCAAATCTGGCAACCTTTTAACTTAGTAGAACGTTTTAGACTTATAATTTCGAAGTGGCGTAGTCTCGGTTACTGACGGGTGAAAATTAGATATTATCGTAAAAATAATCAAGTTTGGTCTCTTCACTAATACCATTGTGCAAAAGCGACTTGCTTTCATTACAAAAGTGCAGTTTGTTTCTATAACTACTATGACACAGTAGCCGAGGCTCGTTTGTAATTCGTATAGTTCAAAAACTAATCGACGGATTGTCATAATTTTTGTTTTGTCGCGTAGATAATACTATGAGAATTTATGTAAATATATAAATTGACTATATCATTGGACATTTAGTTGTTATTTTTAATATAACGGAAAAAAGAAGAATGAAAATTTTACAATTTTGTTATAGGTGGCCGCCATCTTTAATTTTTTACATGGTATTTTTCTTATTTTAATTAATGGTGTCAATACCAATCGATTGATACCCATATTACTTAAATAGCATATGCCGTTTTGAAATTATACACTTTAAAAAAAAATCGGCTCCCCCTTTGGTAAATGACCGCCATTTTGAATTCCCGTCGATGAAATTTTCATTTCGCCGGATGAAATCCTTTATATTGGTTCCTAGTATCACTGAAGAAAATGGATTGATTTCTGCATACGATGCAGTTTGATTTTGCTAAGCCTTTTGACTAACAGTGTTTTAACAAGAAACGCAATATTGAACACCATTTTTCTCATGAACTATTAGATATATCGAGAAAATGATAATAACCAAAGTTATAGATAAATTCATGCAAAACATAATTCTCATACAAAGTTTTTGTGTAGCACGAAGCATTTTTGAGTTCTAAAAAAAATAAAAAAATTTGGAAACTAAAATAGCCGCCATTTTGAATTTTTTGCGTGGATTTTTTGGCCTCGCTCAGTATAAGTTACAAGTAGCCTAAGGAACAGTTTCCATCGTGAGGCCAAACTTTATCATGACTTGTAACTCCCACTTAAGGATTCATACCTACTACTGACTTTAATTGTTGAACCATTTTAGAGCTCACTTTAAACTGGACAGCCGTCGTCTTCACCTCCGGCCACATAACAAAAAAAATATGCCATGCCTAGAGAGGACGGGCTAACTTTTTTTTATACTACGACAGTGGCAAACAAGCGTACGGTCCACCTGATGGTAAGCGGACGCCGCAGCCTATAGACGCCCGCAACTGCAAAGGAGTCACGCGCGCGTTGCCGACCCTCTATAAAATTTGAGGATTCACTGTGCTGACAGCAGAAGGGATAAAAGATCGCTCGCTCTCAACACAGTGCATCCTCAGGAGGTCTGTCTGGAGACTGTCAAAATCAAAATACCTGCGATTTGAGACATTTTTTGATTTACCGCCCTACGTAAGTACCTAATGTAGGTACTATTCACTATTTATACTTTTTGGTGGCTTAGGCTGGTTTTCCACTAGAGCTATGCTGCGAGGATGCTCTACGAGCTACGCGACAGTTTTCACTAAAGCTACGCTATGTAGCTGTGCGAGGTATGAAGATGCGCAGCCGCGATGTACCAGGTACCTACTACCTAGCTGTGCGAGGAAATGCGCAGCTCGAGCTATGCAATGTATTGTTGAGGGGGGAGGGGGAAGCGCTCACGCATCCACAGGCTCCACAGCACGCGCGCCGCATCCGCATCCGCATCCGCAGATCGCATCTTTCCATATAAAAAACATAGCTTAGCTGAAACCTTTTCCACCAGAGCTATGCTATGTGAATAAAGGAATGTGATTGGTGGATTTCAAACGCATCCATAGCAACGTAGCATAGTTCTAGTGGAAAATCGGCCTTAGGTGCCTTCGGTAGGTATATTCGTTAATACGAAGGCATAATCAATAAGAACATTCTCAGAAATCTCATCAGAAATGAGGCCATCCGTAGCAGAACCAAAGTAACCGATATAGCCTTTCGAATCGCTAAACTTAAGTGGCAGTGGGCGGGGCACATTGCACGTAGAACCGATGGCCGTTGGGGCCGAAAGGTTCTCGAGTGGCGACCACGGACCGGAAGGCGCAGCGTGGGTAGACCCCCCACAACGTGGACTGATGACCTGGTAAAGGTCGCGGGGGTCCGCTGGATGCGGGTGGCGCAAGACCGGTCATTGTGGCACTCTTTGGGGGAGGCCTATGTCCAGCAGTGGACGTCTTTCGGCTGATATGATGATGATGATGATGATGATTCTCAGAAATGGTTGAGATTAACAAATTGACATTGTAATACGACCTTCCTTTCCTAACTACGACGACTATGTTATTTATTGTAAAGGAAAGGAACGAGTCGTGGCTACGAGTAACACGATTTACCGAAACCAGCCGATTTATCGAGTCGACGTGACCGCACTGTCACTGGTAAAATATTGGAATATCAATTTATATGTAACCTTTATTGATTTTACTTGAAAGTTCGTGATGAATAGAAACAGTCCAACTACCTAGTACGTACCACTAAGGGTCAACGTTTGAATAGTTGACACTTCTATTGTTTTGAATTCAGATTGAATGTGAAGGGTGGCGAAGGATTCAGCCAGTACGGTCAGCCACAGAGAAACTGGACCCCCCGTGCATACAAATTCCTATGCAGTGGCGGGGGGGGGGTCCCTTTTCTCTGTTACTGACTGTACTCACTCGACACGGAGACGTTTATAAATATTTACATAAATACTAAAAACTTCACTGTACTTGCGTGTCATTCACCATAACTTCGTTTTCTTTTTTCAGATTACAAAAATCCTGCGTTATCCGAAATGCGATTTCAATTCAAGGAATAGGTAGGTATCTACTATTGTGAAATGGGAAATTATATGCTGAGTGGTTTCTTTAAAACGTGATTTGCTACTGAAATATGTGAAATTAGTATATTATACCTACAATATTATTAGCTGATATCCTACGCAAACGAAGAAACGTGGGCGAAAATGACCGTTAAAATTCTAATCTAAAAAAACGGGGTATAGTTTACGTCCATCCATAGGTGCCTACCGCACACTTAATAGGTACCGTCTAACTTTTGATCTAATTTTACTGCAAAACATCACATTGATTATGATAATTGATAACTCATACAAAGGTGTTCTTAGATCTAGATAAAAGTGAAGTGCACCTTTAGGGATGTATTAACAATATTAACATACAATACTTACTTACTTAAAACAACATAATTAGGTCTTACTAGTTGCTTTACAATGATTGTGAACCTTTCCGGGAGGGGAGTAGGTACGTAGGTAGGTTAGGTTAGGTTAGGTATTAGGTTAGGTAGGTTAGGTAGGTTAGGTAGGTAGGATAGGAAATGGCAAATTATTAGGAAATATCGATATTTTAGCTTTTGCCTCTACTATTTCGCTTTTTGATCCAATGGACTTGTTGTAAATTACAAGTGTAAAAAATAAAATGTAACGAGATGCCATCGTTTCTGATGTAGGTATAAGTACATACTTATACATTTATTTTTTGTTTCATTAGTTTCGGTGTACCTGTTTCGCTGGATTACCTACCTATGTCAGTGTTTCTTAACCTGTGGTCAGTTTGTTTGCGGGGGTCCTCCACCTATTGACCATTTTGACAATAATAATAAACCGGAAATTGACATATATATAAAAAAATGGTTTTATATTTATGTTGCTGTTTTTTTTTATAAAGTGGTCCTTGGACTTGTGTTCGCTTTCCTAGGGATCCGTGGGTGGAAAAAGGTTAAGAACCGCTGACCTATGTTAAAACTTCGCATTCGCTATGTGTATCCATCCTTCCTAAACCTGAATAATATAGGGCTGTCTTATCACAGCAGGTATTACCATGGTTCAACAAGGAATTACTGGTTCTCGGGCCTGTTACATATTGCATGAATGTGGTAAAAACTGATTGAGATCTTGGGTTGCGATATTGAGCATTTTAAGTGTAGACAGACTTTACGAGTACCTACCGCGTGGTTCCTTTTTACTTATTGTTGAGTCTTGCTACTACCGCTGTGTTTTCGAAACCTGACTGTTCCTTTTGCAATCCTACATATCAGGAGATAGCGCTAAAATTCTTTAACTGAATGAATTTAAATCTATGCATTTATAATCCAGCAGTGTGACTCTTGAAACTACTCGTAATACTATGTACCTACTTACGTTTAGTAACAATGTTTTCGTTCTATTTAAATTATTGGTATAGTTCGTAAAAAACTGTAAGGCCAAATGCTGTCAAATGAACGCAAGCAAAAATCTACCTTAAAGTCAGAGCTCTAAGTCTAGCTCTAGTTTTGCTTGCGTTCGTTTGACAGAATTTGGCCTTAGAGTTGTGTCCGAACTATAACAGCTAATTTAAATCTATGTAGCTCCATAAATAGGCAGGGTCGCTAGGCCAGTTACGCGGCCTGCGTCAGTTTGTGGCCGGCTGAAGAACGAAGTTTTTTAAATTAATAGTAGATTATACACCAAGGGGATAAAAGCACTGTTTTATGTCACGGGCGCGAGATTGAACGAAGGACTCGAGATTTTACAGTGTAGTGAGGGAGTTAAGCGCGAGCGCGCCCAAGACAAAAACAGTTTTACACATTATTATTGGGGAACGGGACTTAATCGCGTACAATTATTACTAATTTACCTTTTTTAACATTTTGCCCGACGTTTTGAATGTATCACAACATCCGTGGTCGCGTGCTGACTGGCGTGAGCGGGTATCAACATCTTCTAGCTGCACGGGTTTTCCGAAAATTGGTCTTTATTAACAAAAACAGTTAAAAACAGTTTTATCCCCGAGGAACTCTACTTTTCTTACCTCTTGCGAGACAATAGAAAATACCAAGGCTACTACATATAAACAGAATGTTTTCGGTATTTAATAGTATAGCCTAGTTGCAAGTGATCCTGCCTATGAAGCTGGAGATCTGGGTTCGAATCCCGGGCAGGGCATCGCATTTATTTGAGTGATGAGCATTACATAAATTACCTTTTCACGTCTCATGCTCGAAAAGTGTGTCTAATGTCATATTAGACTTGTGAAGCGGGGCTAAAGTAGTACATTTAAGCCCTAGGGAAAATATGTATACATATTTATGATTTACAAAACATTTTTATTTGACCAATCAAAATACTTCACCTATTAAATTCACCAATCACGGAACAGTAATTTGACATCTTAAAAATTATTTGGTAAAAATTTCAACCAACCAGAACACAGCTGTACTAAAATAGACCGATATCAGGAAAGACGTTTTTCAGTTCTCTAAAGATTAAGCGGTGTTTATGGTCAAAGCAATTACTCCTCTTAAAAGAAAAAAACCGGTCAAGTGCGAGTCCGACTCGCGCACCGAGGGTTCCGTACACAGTTCTTGTATATGTAGTTGTGTACCCGTCCCGACCCCATTAATTCAGGAACAATCTTAAAAAAACATGACAGCACCATCTATCGGCGCATTGTGTTACTAATTTGCGCGACTGAATAACTTAGTACGTATGTTGGTTTTTCAAGGATAATTCTTTATCACATCAACCGATTTCAATAATTGTTTTTTTATTTGAAAGAAGGTATTTTCAACGTAATTTTGTAAATTTAAATATAAAACAAAAATATATACAAAGGTGATTAAATTACAAACTTAGTATAGAAGAGTTTTTTGATGATTAAAAAAAAGAAAAACTAGATAGAGCTATGGCTATAATTTTCCTGTAAAATATACATGCATATTAATGTTGTGTAATAATTTCAAATTTTTTTCTTCGTAAACTTCGGAGATAAGGGGGGGGGAATGGTATTTTTTTTTACATTTTCCCTCGTAAATCGAAATTACCCCAATGAAAAAAAAAACTAAAAATTGTTTTGAAATGTACAAGTCAAGCCCTTTCATATGATACCCCACTTGACATAGTCGCCAGACTTTAAAATTTTGAACCCCCTTTTAACTGTCATTATTCACAGAAAATAAAATAAAATAATTTAAAAAACCATCTTCTATGTATCTGGGTTACCCTTGTTTATAACTATTCCAAATTTCAAATCGATAGGATAAGTAGTTCCTGAGATATTTAGCAATGTGACAGACAGACAGACAGACAGACAGACAGACAGACAGACAAAGTGAAACCAATAGGGTTCCTTTTTTACCTTTTTGGTACGGAACCCTAAAAAGCGGATATTGCATCTCTTACTTTAATATAGCAAAAGAAAGACACACGCCCGCCAAGAGTTAAATTATTCATTTAAGGTGGATAATTTGTGTTTATGTGTTTTCTCGCAATCGAAGTGAAAAGTAGAGTGTATAATTGGGGCCTAAAAGCCATATTACCACTCGAACAATTTTCCCTCACTACGTTCGGAAAAATAACCATCTCGTGGTAATATGGCTTACTATAGACCTTTGTCAAACAATCTACTATTACTACGCGGGCGAAACCTAAGTTTAGTAGTTATGTCTGTTCCGTCTCGCGTTTGACTATCTCGACTTATAAAATATAGACAGTAAAGACAGAGAATTATTACATACGAAATACGTAAGAAATTGGTAATAAATAGGAATCACTTCATCTAAATCATTCCTTATCCATTTCTGGGCCAAGCCATAAGTCTTTGGGCCAGATTTACATATAAAACATGCCGATATATCAATCGGCCACGAATGCAATTTGTGAGTGGCCATAAATAACTATTTCCCGTTTGACACACGGAGACCCCCGCCGGCGGGCAGCGCCGCGGTCCGCGCTTTCGTGCTATGTTATTCACAAACTATTTTGTGATTTTGACTCAACGCCAGCATTATCATGACCCTGAGAACTGTAACAACTAACTACGCTACGAAGCTACGAAGAACAAACTTACGCTGGTTTACCCCAGGCGAGGGGTTGACGTCGGCGTTATGAATTCCAGCCATTATTTGACAGATGCGTTCCGAATTTGAAAACCGGAAGAGTTTCCCGAGCGTTGCGGCCGCTTAAATCAAGTGTGAAATTCAATTGGGGAACCATACATTTTGTCAGTTTGAGAAATGTTACCGTTTTATTTTTCAGTTCTTGCGGTGGCTTTTTAGGTTCAATATATTGTTGACCAGATCGGCAGTTATGTATGTAAGTATCTATCAATCCAATACCTAACTTGTTCACCGACGTTTACCATTTTCATCATCATAAATTTAAGAGCTGGGCTCTTGTCGATGGAGTAATCGCCATTTCATGATTATTTTCTTTGCCTTGAGCTCCTGAAACGACGTGACATGACATTCTCCTTGGATTTGTCCATTAAATACTCGGTCTTTCCCTTCCTCTCTTTCCTTCTAGGGATCTTCCCCTCAGTTATGGTCTTCATATACCTAATTGTCATGCCGTATCAGGCGCTCCAACAGATTTCCTCTTAATTTTTTTTAACTTTAAAGAGTTTCAAATAAATAAAAACTATTAAAGTTTATCAATTTTACTAAATCTTTCGGGGTTCCGTATTCGTAGTCAAAATAGCAACCCGGCACCTATCTGTCTGTCTGTAATTGGTTGTTGTTGGTGCACTCTAGCGCACTAGTCAATAAAATTCTTCTCTCTTTTTCCGAATCGAATTGAGCTCCACAAACCTACGATTGTATATATATTCCTTATTCAAATCCAAACAACAATTCACGCCATTCCGTCGGTAGACTTTTGGCGGGTGCGCCATTTTTCTGCCGCGATGTTGGCATTAAACATTCAGCGTAATGTTGCCAGGCGAAGCATGGCGCTATTACGCGGATCTATGGCAAGCGGGGGTTGATCTATCGGCCATACGGCGATTGGTAAGTAAACGGATGGTTGGCTAATCGCCATTGCTTTGGATTAGACTAGATGCATGGGTTTAAGGCCGGCCGCAGACGCACGGAATTCCGGACGGAATCGGAGGGGACTCTCTTTCTAAGAGCGAGAGGCTTCAACTCCCCTCTCCTCCGTTTCCGTTCTGAATTCCGTGCGTCTGCGGCCGGCCTTATACGGACCTGTCGCCTTACAATTCGCAATATGATTGATACATTAAATATATTTCAAGCAAGGAAGGCCAATTGGCGGAAATAATTGGAGGCGCGGTTGGAGCTTTGATCTTCAAATTTTCACAGTACCTATTAGAATCTTATGGATCCAAAGCCATACAAATTATCAAAAAATATATTTTAATGTTTTAAAGGGGGGCTCGCATATGCATAAAGGGGCGCGCGAAAAAAACCTTTAATTAGAGCTCGTTGACTAAATATCCCGTAATACACTACACAATGGTAAATACATGGTAAATATCCCGACTAATAATACACATGGTAAATATCTCGTTTTTAAGCGTAATTCTATTAATGACCATGTGAGCTTGAAATCTCTAATCTATGTCGTTGAGTAAATAAATAATACTGTATTTTTGTTTCCAAAAATATTGGAAAACAAAGGAATGAGAAGCCACTAACAATTTGTTATTAATTTACTTTCCCCCTTTAATATCTCATTACGCACTGCATATTTACGACACTGTGGTGATATGCACAGGCCAATCGCAACCGTTCTGTGGTAAAAGGTAAAGGTAATATATATTTGTGGAATTTAAATTTTTATTTTTTATTTATGACAATTGTGGTTTAAATTTTATTTTTTAATTTCATTTTAATTATATAATTTCAATTTTATTCAATTTTTACGTATTTTAGATTTATTTAAATATTAATTTCATTTCATTTTAATTTTAATAAATTGTATAAAGTGTAGTGTTATTTATAATATTATGAGTCAAAGATACTCGAAATAAATGTTTTTTTTTTTATTAAATATACGAGGGGCGTTCAATAAATTCTCGGTATTGATATCTTTTAAACCTTTTTAGTAAACTTTTTAATACTGGCCGGTAAGTGTCATTCATTAACATAAAAAAAGGTAAAATTCAAACGGCGATGTTCTTTTGTTTTTCTGCAACTGCCGAACAAACGTGATCACAATGAGCGATTTTTCAATGTTAATTAAATTAGAGCACCGAGCGGTAATAAAATTCTTGACCAAACAAGGAAAAAATCACAAAGCTATAAAAGAAGAAATGGATTATGTTTACCGAGAGTCTGCTCCTTCTTTATCAACAATTCAAAAGTGGTCAAGTGAATTTAAGTGTGGGAGAGAGAGTATCGAAGACGACCCCAGACCTGGTCGGCCCGTCGAAGCTTCTTCACAAGAAAATATAAAAAAAGTGGAGAAAATTATATTGGAAGATGCTCGAGTGAAGGTGACAGCAATAGCTCAAATAAGCAAGCTTTCTATTGGTACTATACACAATATAATCCATGACAATCTTAATATGTCAAAAGTCAGTGCGAGATGGGTACCGCGAATGCTGACGCCGCTTCAGAAAAATACGCGCGTTGCTTGTTGTTCCGAATTTATTAAGCTGTGTGGTGAAAATCCTGATGAGATACTGCAAAAGATTGTTACCGGAGATGAAACCTGGGTTCATCATTATGACTCTGAGAGCAAACAAGAGTCCATGCAGTG
The DNA here is from genome assembly GCA_951800055.1 of Cenopis cana. Classification (NCBI taxonomy): domain Eukaryota; kingdom Metazoa; phylum Arthropoda; class Insecta; order Lepidoptera; family Tortricidae; genus Cenopis; species Cenopis cana. The sequence goes on from OX637472.1 coordinate 10,592,129, forward strand.
GCACATTAAAGGAACTCCTCACCCTAAGAAGTTCAAGGTCATGCCTTCAGCTGGAAAGGTCATGGCCACAATATTCTGGGATTGTGATGGAATATTGCTGATCGATTATAAAGAAAAGGGTGTAAATATCACAGGAGGGTACTACGCTTATATTCTACGCCAATTAAGAGAAGCAATCAAAGAGAAGAGAAGGGGAAAATTAGCCAAGGGAGTTCTGCTTCTGCACGACAACGCCCCTGTGCATACTGCTCATATCGCCAAGGCTGCTGTTCGGGAATCTGGGTTCGAAACTATTACACACCCACCGTATAGTCTAGACTTAGCCCCGAGTGACTTCTTTTTGTTTCCCAACCTCAAAAAGGACCTACGAGGAAATCGATTTTCTGACGATGAAGCTTTGAAGACAGCACTGGAGGAGCATTTTGACACTAAAGATAAAAAATATTTTTATGAGGGGTTAAAAAAACTAATTGACCGATCTTATAAGTGCATAAACATAGGGGGGGAGTATATTAAAAAATAAAATAAAAAAACCTATCGTATTCTTTTGTTTTCATTCTCATACCGAGAATTTATTGAACGCCCCTCGTACATCCCAGCGAAAAATTATAGAGCCTTTCTGGTAGATAATTTTACGTTATGTTTCAGAACATCTTTTGCTACCGGCCACCTTTTACGAGCTTACAAAAAACTAAAAAACCGGCAAAGTGCGTGACGGGCCACGCGCAAGGTAGGGATCCGTAGTCGTCCACCCGTTACATTATGTGGACTAAAAAGTTCTCAAACTTATATACTATGTTTTTGACAGAATTAACAACATTATCTAAGGTATCAATGGAAATTGTACGAAAGTTTGCTTTTGCAAAGTAACTACATTTCTGAAGTTCGACTATTACTCGTTAACTAGTAATGTCTACTTAGCTGTGATAGTTTTCCTTTTAAATTCATCGTATATACTACTACCATGACTTGTTTCACATGCCTAGTAGCCACCGTTTAACTGGCAGGGGGGCGGGGACACTTAACCATAACAAAAAATATCACTTCAAAGCTTAATATCACGCTAACTAATTCTTTAATCAAAAAATGCTTTAAAAGAGCTGTCCAACGATACACCCCACACGATGGGGTTTGGCAGAAAAAAAATTGCACCACACTTTACATGTAGAGGAGCCGGGGAGGTACCCTAAAAATAGTAGATTGTTTGACAAGGGTCTAAAGTAAGCCATATTACCACGAGATGGTTATTTTCCCGAACGTAGAGAGGGAAAACTGTTCGAGTGGTAATATGGCTTTTAGGCCCGAGTTATACACTCTACTTTTCACTTCGATTGCGAGAAAACACATAAACACAAATTATCCACATTTTAACTCTTGGCGGGTGTATGTCTAATTTGACAGCATGTTTTTTTTTCTAAGGCCAGCACCATATGCCTCGCTATGCGTGTTTGCTTGGCGTATTCGCCTCCCTTTCTTTTGCTATATCAAAGAAAGAGATGCATCATGCGCTTTTTTTTTCTTTTAAGAGGAGTAATTGCTTTGACCATAGACACCGCTTACTCTTTAAAGAACTGAAATAGTACATTTTGATGCTAGTGCGGAAGGTATGTCATTTTGCACGAGTCCCGATTTGTCTTGGCCCGAGCCGACGGGCGAGGGACAAGACTCGGGACGAGTGAAAATGACACTTCCGCACGTGTATCAAACGACGTTTTTTAATACAGTTGCGAAAAAATATCAATGAAACTAAAATAAAACAGTAATTAAAAGATACAAAACACAATACTTTTACTTGCCATTGTGGGCTTTAAGTACTTACCTGGTCTATCTGGCGTAGTTTACATACAGACATACACTTTATATAACAATCGCATAAATCACACATATCACAAAAATATTATTAAAACAATACGACTCACTACAAAATTAAATATTGAAATCATGTACAAAAAAGCGGGAATTAAAAAGTTGGTTTAACTTTTAATTGATTGACTTTTTTCAACAGGCCATGGTTGTCAGCATTCAGCCAAATCAAATACTATTTTGGAGGAGATTTTATGTCACATGGTAGTTTAATTACATGTAAATATTAATAAATCATTATTTTTCATTTTATAATTAATTTCTATTTGATTTTTAAGTAACTAAATGTATTTTTTGGCGAAAAAAGACAAGCGTTCATTCACATCCGGCGCGACGGTCTTCCATAATACTCTATTAATTAGAGGTCTCGCATAATACTGTTTCCGGTCATTAATTTACTCAATCAGTCAACTTTTTGAATACAGTTTTAGATGTGTTAATATTTGATAACCATTTAACTTGTTTAATATGCATTTTTAATGTTTTAAATATTATAGAAGGTTACTTTTAATGGCCTTTGCTTTATTCAATAAATAAGTAAAGTGACTGAACCTAAAACCCTTTGGCTTGGGTCAACAATAAATTTAAAAAAGTTGGAAAAGTAAAAAGCACTAGTGCGCGAAATCCAACTTTGCGCACGATATACAGCTACATAAAGTACCACTTTTTGAGCAACTGTATTAAAAAACGTCTTTCCTGATTGGTCGATTTTAGTACAGCTGTGTTCTGGTTGGTTGATATTTTTACCAAATATGTTTTAATCTGTCAAATTACTTTTCTGTGATTGGTGGATTTAATCGGTGAAGTATTTTGATTGGTCAAATTAAAATGTTTTGTAAATCATAAATATGTATACATATTTTCCCTAGGGCTTAAATGTACTACTTTAGCCCCGCTTCACAAGTCTAATATGACACACTTTTCGAGCATGAGAAGTGAAAAATTTTTTTTTAAATATTTTTTCTTCTATCATTTTGTCGGCGTCATTGATATGTATACTCATGCCAAATTACAGCTTTCTAGTACTTACTAACGGTTACTGGAAAAAACGGGGGTCGGACGGACGGACGGACGGACATGGCGAAACTATAAGGGTTCCTTGTTTACTACGGAACCCTAAAAAGGGACTTTTACAATTTGCTGATGGAAACTCCATATGATTGTACCAAATAAGTACCATCGTCAAGTATTTCCAGTGACGCAAATTAAATTAATTTTAGTTTTATTTTTAGCTTTAATTATGTTGTAATTAGTTTTTTTTGTACGTAGGTAATATAGTTTTGTTTTTTAAAAATGTAATATTATAAATAACTTATTCCCTTTAAAAACATAGATAAAAAAACTTAAGTAAGGATCCTGTAGTATTGCAGTTGTGGCGTGTTCGAATTTTTGTCAGCAATTTTTTTTAGGGTTCCGTACCCAAAGGGTAAAACGGGACCCTATTACTAAGAATCCCCTGTCCGTCCGTCTGTCCGTCTGTCACCAGGCTGTATCTCATGAACAGTTGAAATTTTCACAGTTGCCGCTGTAATCGCTGGGGGGCAATTACATATAACGATGAGTGGGAGATTGAGATGAGAAGAGATATGGGTGAGACGAGAATTGAACGTGGGCGAACTATATATGGGCTGGCTTACTTGATGGAAGGTGAAGCGATGAGATGGTATAAATTGCGTCTGGGTGCTGGTGGTGTGAGCTGATGGATGATGCTGTCGACTCCGACGGCTGTGAGCTGATGATTTCTTCGTGAAGCACTGGGTTTAAGAGCTGATAATGTTCACTCGCGTTATATGGGCAGAATAGTTCACCAATTGTCACAAAGTAAGAATCACTCGCGAAACTATATATTGGCCAATATGAATTGCAGTTTTGTATGGTATCGCGTGCGCGGGAGCTGATTTGAGGTGGTACGTATCCGCTTCGAATGCGTGTCGCTCGCAGACTGACGCCGCGCTGGCGTCGTTGAGTGAGCGGAATGAGCCGGGCGAAATGCGTGAATGAAAGAATGGACCGTCGCACCGTTCAGGCGCGAACATCCTGGGGGGCCCGGGGGAGAGCCTCTTCCTGAGCTGAGTCCAATGGCAGCCTGGCTATCTTGAACACAGGTCTGCGCAGTTGTCCATGAGCGGTGTCCAGATCCACCACTCGAATCACTCCATCCTTGCCGGGTATTGTGCGGGTAATCCGGCCCAGTCTCCATTGCAGTGGCGGCAGGTCATCTTCCTTGATGAGTACAAGTTCGCCCACTTGAGGAGGGGATGAGGAGGAAAGCCACTTAGAGCGGGTTTGAAGTGTGTGTAGGTATGAGTTGGACCACTGAGTCCAAAAGCGTTGGGCCAGAGCTTGTATGAGCTGGAAGCGTTTAAGAGCAGAGAGGGGTCTATCGGCAAAGGATAGCTCGGGCAGAGCAGTGAGAGAACGGCCCGTAATGAAATGTGCAGCAGTTAATGGTTCCCTGTCCGAGGGATCGGAAGAGAGTGGGCAGAGAGGTCTTGAGTTAAGAACAGCCTCGATTCGTGTGAGAAGTGTGGAGAATTCTTCAAAAGTTAGGTGCTGTTCACCGATTACGCGATAGAGCAGTTGTTTTGTAGATTTAATATTAATCTCGTGCAGAGCACCGAACCAGGGTCCCTTGGGTGGGTTCAGCAACCAAGTGATCTGCTGGTTGGCAAGTTTGTGTGTGATTGCGTCATTATTGGCTGAAAGAAAGTTCTGGACTTCTATGAGCTGATTTCTAGCGCCTACATAATTTGTGCCGCAATCTGACCTAATGAGAGCTGGTGTGCCACGTCGTGAGACGAATCTTTGTAATGCCGCGAGAAAGGCTTCTGTGGTGAGTGCGGAGACGGCCTCCAAATGAACCGCCTTTGTTGAGAGACATACGAATATGCATAGGTATGCTTTTAGGAGCTTAGCGTTTCGTAACGTACTTGATTTAACGAGAAATGGGCCGGCAAAGTCGGTCGTGACTTGACTGAATACGGGTTGTGGTGTAACCCTGTCCGCGGGTAGGTCAGCCATGTACGGGGCTGTAGGTTGAGCGCGACATCTAAAACATCTAATGCATTTGAATACCCGGAAGCGAACCACGCGACGAGCGGATAGTATCCAGAATTGCTGGCGTAAGATGGCGTGTAGTGTATCCGCACCAGGATGGCAATATACTCTGTGGTAATAGTCAATGATGAGATCTACGAGTGGGCTAGAGCTGGGTAAGATGAGCGGGTGTTGGGCGTCGTAACTGATCGACGCGTGAGAGAGCCGACCGCCGACTCTCAAGAGACCGTCTTTAATGAAAGGCGAGAGCCGTTGGAGTCGGTTCGTGCAAAGTTTATTGGTTTGCAGACGATGAATGTCTTCTGCGAACTCATTTTGCTGAACAGAGCGGACCCAGTATAACAGGGCTTCCCTACGTTCACCGGCCGTTATAGGTCCGGAGCGTCGTTCGTTTGGGCTGTGTTTACAATTGAAGATGAAACGCTTGATGCAAGACGTCACTCCAATGAGTTTGTCAAACGAGCTGAAACGAGTGAGCAGGTCGTGGTCCACATCAGGGACTGCTATGTGGGCTAAAACCTTTTTTGGCTTAAGGCCTGGTAAAATGTGGTGACCCAAAGCGGATGGCATTTGTGGCCAGGTGGAGGGAGGCTCCTTGAGCCATCTGGGAGACCACCAGAGGTCATGAGTTAAAAGAGATTGAGCTGATATTCCCCTGCTTGCACAGTCTGCAGGGTTGAGGTTCGTGGGAACATGCCTCCACGTTGAGCTGGTTGGACTAGACATTATTTTAGCCACTCGGTTGGCTTCAAATGTCTGAAGACGATGAGGAGCTGTGTTGAGCCATGCGAGCACTATGGTGCTGTCGGACCAGCAGATATGTTGGTCTATTTTGATGTGAGCAGATAGTTGGACTGACACTCGAATCATGAGCTGTGATAAGAGAGCTGCAGCTGAGAGTTCCATCTTGGGGATTGAGAGACGATTCTTGAGAGGCGCGACCTTTGACTTGGCAATGACCAAGTGTACATTGACATGTCCATCTGCGTCGAGCTCGCGCAGATAAACTACGGCTCCATAACCCGCCTCTGAGCCATCTGAGAATCCGTTGAGCGAGTATGTGGACGTGGGCTTGTACTTGCAAATGTGCCGAGGTAAGCGTATGTTTGAGAGTTGAGGAAGGTCTTGGGAAATGTGTTGCCACTCTGTGTGGACTTCATCGGGAGTGGGTTCGTCCCATCCCAGTTTCAAGAGCCATAACTTCTGTAAGAGGAGCTTTGCGCGGAATATTACGGGTGTTACCCAACCGTTGGGGTCATAAAGAGAGGCTACTGTGCTGAGAATAGAGCGTTTTGTCACTTGAGTCGGTGCGGGGAGAGAGATGCGGTATGTGAACTCATCTGTTTGAGGGATCCATTGTATGCCGAGTACTTTAATGGAATTCGAATCTGGGCTGATGTCAAAGTCTTTCGGCATGTCACACTGGTCATCTGGGAACCGATCGAGGAGCTGAGGTGAGTTGGAGGTCCATTTGCTGAGCTGGAAGCCACCTAGGGCGAGTAGGTCGATCAGCTCGGTTTGAAGTGCTTGAGCAGACTCCACTGAGTCATGACCACAGAGGATATCATCTACGAAGATTGAGTGGCGTAGGACCTGAGCAGCCTGTGGGTAGTGATGACCTTCGTCATCAGCCAGTTGGAGCAGAGTGCGGATTGAATGAAACGGCGAAGAACGTAAACCGTATGTGACGGTGTTAAGAGCGTAGGTGAGCAGAGGCTGGTCAGGTGAAGACCGCCAGAGAATGAGCTGATACTGCCGTTGATCGGGATGGACGAGTATGTTTCGGAACATCCTTTTAATGTCAGTGCTGAAAACTACGGGATGTGTTCTAAAAGACATGATGATGTCAACAATATCTTGCTGAAGAGCTGGACCTGTGTGAAGGCAGTCATTTAGGCTGACGCCGTTGGAGCTTTTGCTGCTCCCATCAAATACCGTGCGTATCTTCTCGGATCCCGATTTGAAGATTCCGTGATGTGGGATGTAGAAATGAGGCTTATTTGCGAAGGTACTTGGGTGACAGGGTGACATGTGTCCGAGATTGAGATAGTCTGTCATAAAGTCAACATATTTTGAGCGGAGTGTCGGGTTTGCCTGAAGCTTCTTCTCGAGGTTAAGGAACCTACGTAGTGCTATAGCATGGGTGTTGCCTAAGGTCGGCGCATCTGGGAGAAAGGGCAATGTCACCATGTAGCGGCCTGAGGGTTCTCGAGTAGTCGTGGTGCGGAATATTTCTTCGCACTGTTCGTGTAATGGGCTGGTGTGTACGTGAGGCTGGGGTTCCTCCGTTTCCCAGAACCTCTCAATACTCTTACAAATATCATGAGTGGATTCCTCAGATTCCGGTTGTGGGCTGATAATATGAGCTGAGTTGGATTGCTTCGTTGGAGTCGCACATAAGTCCTCGATAGGTCCTATCAATGCGAAGTCAAAAATCGTGCCGAAGGCTATGGGCTTCCCCCGGCCTAACGAGACCTTAGTCCCGTCCAGAACTTGGCCGAGAACGTCTGAACCTAACAAGAGATCAATTGGAGCTGGAGTATTATATTCCTGATCGGCTAAGGGAATCGGCGGTTGACCTCTCACAGGTGCAATGTGCGGGACCTTTTGTAAAGGTAAGTAACCGGTGACGTTATTCAAAATGTGTGCTGTAGCCGTAATGGTTGGTGTGTCACGATGTGTGGGCCGACATACTATTGTGATGGATGCCTTAGACTCTTGTGTGTGATGATTGCCTACTCCTGCGATTTTGAGTGATGTTGAGTTAAGCGGCAGATTTAAAATGCGAGCCATGCGCTGAGTTATAAGTGTGAGCATGCTACCGCAATCTAGCAAGGCTCGTGCTGAGTGAAAGTGTCCATTTACGTCTGCTATTTTTAGCGAGACGGTGGGCAATAGTATGGGCTGATTCGCTACCTGCTCTTCATGCTGTGGGTAGTTGCATGTGGAATGATTTGCTACTGGAGCTGATCTCGCAGAATGAGCTTGTGATGTCTGAGTCTGGGCTGAGCGTGTGTGTTGTGTGTGTGGGTGTGAGCGTTGTGGGGGTGAGTGTGTGAGCTGATTGTCGTCCTCTTCGTTATGCTCCGTTATCGTCGATAGTCATTGCTGACCACCTTGTCGTGTCCTGCTGGGCGAGCGAGAGTGAGTCGATGGCTCGTTCTGCGGCGTGGGTTTCGGTTGTGAGGCGTGCGCTGATACATGTTGGGGCTCACGAGCTGAGCGCGTTCTGGGCTGATCCCTCAGATGAGGGGGTAGGAGATGAGCGGATGTGTGAGTGGGGGAATTAGCCCCGGGGCGGTGTAGTGATGTGTGGTGGCGAGGGTTGCCACACTCTTTGCAAGCGTTGGTCGACTTGCACTCGTTCTCATAATGGGGACCTAGGCAGCGGCGGCAGCGGTTGCGCGCCTGAATGAAGTCCCATCGGCCTTGAATGGGTTGGTCGTTGTAGCGCGGGCAGGCGATGAGCTTGTGGCCTCTTTCGGTGCAGTATGGGCAGGGCATATTGTTTTGGGTGTTAGGAGGCGGTGGTGTGGGTTGAGCTGAATAGACCGGCCTGTGCTGAGCTGGGTAGTCTAGTCGGGGCCTGACCGGGTTTATGGGGCGGAATTCCCGGTAAGCGGGTTGTCGGGGCGGGCCGCGTGGAGGGTTTATGGGGGACTGTCTGCGGTATGGGGCCGGTTGGGGGGAGGGCTGAGTAGCGGAGGAGGGGCCTGAGCTGGACCACTCGGTCTCCACACAGCGTGCATGCTCTTCCAGGAAGGCGATTAAATTTTTGAGGGTGGGCAGAGTCTGGCGTGAGCCATATTTGCGTTCGAAGAGGGTTCTGAGTTCACCCTGTAGTTTTCTGACTACTATGGATACGAAAACGTAATCGCTCTCTTGCATGGGCAGATCTAGATTATTGAGCGCGCACTGCGCTGAAATGAGCGGGGTGAGGAATAGTGTGCGGATGTCTGAGCGCGCGTGGATGTTGGGCAGGCCTAGGATAATATCGACAAATCGATCGATGAGGACGCGCCGATTTTCATACCGTCGAGTGAGGATGTTCATAGCCACGGCGAAGTTTTCATTTGTGAGCTGAAGGTGTGACACCATACTGCGTGCCTCGCCTGTGAGAGATGAGAGCAGATAGTGAAGTTTCACGGCATCCGAGATGGTGGACATGTCATCCGTGAGACTTCGGAAGATTGCGATGAATGATGGCCAATCCTCGACCTTTGAGCTGAACTTGGGCAGGGTTATCTTGGGGAGCATGGCTGTGGGCGTGGCCGACGTTGAGGGGTGGGAGGTTTCTGGGAGAGCTGATGCCACGCTGAGTTTTTCAAATGTCACCAGTATGTGTTCGTAGTCGGTCATGGCGGCCTCATAATTTGTCGTGTATGTGTCTTCAGTCTCGTCAGTCAATGTCTCGTCGTCCAGTATTTCGTGGTAAATGTCCTCAAGTTTCGTCTTGTGGCCGTCCAGTTTTGCGTACCTGGCGGTGAAGTCTGTCATTGTGTATTTCTTTGCGTCTTTGTTTAATACGGCGTCGCCTATTTCTTTGAGCTGTGAGATTGCCTTGGCTGCCTCACGGAAGATGGCCGCTTGTGATTTGGTAGGCATTGTTGTTTAAGTGTTGAGCGGAATTGACTTCAAAACAAAAAAAAAATATTAAAAATATATGTTTACAAATTGAGCTGATAATGTCACACCCTGTATAGTGTGGACGGTGTGATCTATTCTGTGTAATTGCTGAGGAGTGATTTTACAATTTTATTTGTGAAGTGAAAAATAAATAAATAAATGAGATGGTTTTAATTTCTGAATGTGAACACCCTGTATAATGTGTCGTGTAGGCTTTGTACCTGTGCAAGTGTTTGTGCGGAGCGAAGTTATGATTTACAAAACAAAGAAATTTTTTTTTTTTTTTTTTTTTTTTTTGGAAGTATTTAATTTGAGATTAAAAAAAAATCACTCTGTATTACTGTATTTTGAAACACACTGTATACACCTATACTATCTTCTTATACTGTACTGTTTGTGCTGATTTAAAACAATGTGTTATTGTAAATTGGTTTTTATATCTTTCGTGCTGATCCCTAAAACTAATACTTTTTATTCTAACTAACCACTTGATTGCGGTTTGTTTACTTAACTAAACTATCTTAATAAGTAACCTAATGAGCGGATTATCTATCAACAATACGTTGTTGCGACGCAAATTACGTAGGTAAGTATTTATTACAATGTTGCAGGATGATGCAATCACACGTTGCTTTTACTTGAGCGATTACGTCTTGCTTATTACGTATTTAAACTTATTCTACACACTTTTTTAATATCAAATATGAACGTATCGAAATTGTTTGTTTATGGGAATGGAATTTTAAATAAATGTGGATTGGTACTTTTTATAGTTGTACCTATGTGAGAAATGTATGGAACAATGGTGGGCGGATGAATATTTTGTAAATGTGGGTGGGTTTTAATCGAAATGGGGCACTTTTGGGGGCGAGAAAAATTTGAGCAAGGGGCTTTTCCAAAGGGGTTAAGTAGGTTACGATGGACCAAAATATTTCGAAAATGGGGGGGCACTTTTGGGGCAAGAAAATTTGAGCAGGGGGCTTTTTCCAAAGGGGGTTCAGGAGGTTACGAAGGACCAAAAAATATGTAATCGCTGGGGGGCAATTACATATAACGATGAGTGGGAGATTGAGATGAGAAGAGATATGGGTGAGACGAGAATTGAACGTGGGCGAACTATATATGGGCTGGCTTACTTGATGGAAGGTGAAGCGATGAGATGGTATAAATTGCGTCTGGGTGCTGGTGGTGTGAGCTGATGGATGATGCTGTCGACTCCGACGGCTGTGAGCTGATGATTTCTTCGTGAAGCACTGGGTTTAAGAGCTGATAATGTTCACTCGCGTTATATGGGCAGAATAGTTCACCAATTGTCACAAAGTAAGAATCACTCGCGAAACTATATATTGGCCAATATGAATTGCAGTTTTGTATGGTATCGCGTGCGCGGGAGCTGATTTGAGGTGGTACGTATCCGCTTCGAATGCGTGTCGCTCGCAGACTGACGCCGCGCTGGCGTCGTTGAGTGAGCGGAATGAGCCGGGCGAAATGCGTGAATGAAAGAATGGACCGTCGCACCGTTCAGGCGCGAACAGCCGCTATAACAACAAATAGGTACTAAAAAACAGAATAAAATAAATATTTATATACAACAGACAGACATGATTTTTTGCTATTGTTATAGATAATGGTACGGAACCCTTCGTGTGCGAGTCCGACTCGCACTTGGCCGGTTTTTTGATTTTGTCGCACTTACATACTACCATAGACTCGATGAGAAAGAAATAACAGTTTGATGTCTGATAATTTCCCTGAGATATTTAGGCAGGTAGGTACACCTATAGGTCTGTAAAACACGGGTGCCGTAATGTTATAAAAACGCGTGTTATCCTGAAGAATAGCCTTAAATCGACGATCGACGTAATAAGTGCCACGATACCAACAAATGGATTGCAAACCTAATTATCTAGTTCTGAAATTGTTTTGAAAAGAAAGTCTTCGTTAACTTATTTGTTGTTTAACACCTTAACATTAAAAGTAATCGCATATAAAATAACCATTCCGGACTCCAGTAACACTACCTACTCCAATTTGTAATCAAAAAGTAACCACAAAGAACGTAAAGTGCACAGATAAAACAAGCAAGTTCATTTACAGGCAGATTGACAATGGCTGTAAATGCAAGAAGTGCGGGAAATGGGCAGTCGGGAATTAGCAATAAAAACTTTTTTACAATCGACAGATTCGGGAGGGGTTACTGCGAATGTCGAATTATCGATACTTTAATAATTTTGACACTGTTTGAAAAGGATTCTGTAAAATTCTACATTCCAAGAATGGCTCTGCCAACCGAAATAGGAGCGATATTCATAATATGTAGTTCTAGGTGAAAAAAAAGATCTCTCTCTCTCTCTCTCTGTTAACTGTCTTATTTTCATAGCTAATTGCTTGTTTAGCATAATTGTACTTCCTAAATAAAATGCGGCTTGGGAAATTGCTTTCATTGCAAAGAGCATAACACCAGAAGACGTGTAATGTGTATATTATTGTACCTAAATAAGCCTAACATCTCAATGACTACAATTTATAAGTATGTACAGTCACCAGCATTAATATCTGCCGAAACAAAGGCGGCATTAATATCTGATAGGACTCTATTTGTAGGGCCGTAAGGACGTGTCAGATATTTATGCCGCCTTTTTTATGGCAGATATTGGTGCTGGTGACTGTACTAACTGTATCTTGCAAAACAATGGCCTATGGCGCTAACTACCAAATACTCAACGTTGGAAACAACAGAGGAGCTTGCGAGGCAAAACCTGGATGGCATTCCAAAAAGCGTGCTCTGGAGAATTAGTATGCGTTCTTTGAAACGTCATACCAGATTAGGAAACAATAAAGACTGATAAAGTTATTTCTATGATTATAGCCGAAGAAAAACGAAAATAGCAATAAAAGGAAGCAAGCATTTTGAAGTCAGCGAAAACACATATTTCCTTTTAAAACATCGACATCGACAACCGTAGCCTTCTCCGCGGTGCATCCCTAGCGCTCGGCAATAATTCTCGCCCTCTCATTTGCATTTCTTTATTGGATCCGGTGAAATTGAGAAAAATTCGCGCGCTTTTAATTACTACACGACATTTACATTAATTCGGAACGAATTTGTTTATGTCGCGTTTAATTTCATTTGGGTACCTAACTTAGTGTTGGAATATTGACTTTGTAATGCAAAAATTACTCTTATCATATTAAGGTATATACAACCTCATATGTATTCAACCTGAAAGCCTGGCCTCCTCAATGTCTTCTTTACTTCAACTCACTCTGTGACAGGAGCTAGAACTGTTAACTTCTCAGTGCGCTAGGATACGTTTAATATACGATTTATCTAATTTATTTAAACGTAACTATGCTTTTTATTTCCGCTAGAACCCATAATTCAATTGGTTATGGGCCCAGAGCTTTTAAATAATATTTATCTGAATGAAGAATACCTAAATTGTAAAAATCTTCATATCAGAGTTATCTGACAGACGCACGTCAAGTTTGTCAAGAAAAAAATGAAAAATGGAAAGTAAAAATGAAATGTGTCATTCGACGGAGAAAAATATAAATAGTATTTTAGAAGTGTATAATTCGTGCATTATTATGTGAATTTCACGATTGAATCCAGCGTCATGTTTTTTTTCAAGTACGTATGACAAGTTACAGACCAGAACCACATATTGGAAAACAGCGAGTTGAAGAGACAAAATCCAATTGCTGAAAGTACGTATTCGATACCTATCTTGGGCTTGTATAAGAAGAGAACGCGGCGACCTAAATGCTTGCCCGTACTGTGTGAGTGGAAGAGCGTTGCTACCCAGTTGGCTGGTTATTGGTTCCAAAACTACTAGGTGATGTACCCCTCAAACATTTCGCCTGTTATGATGATTGAACGGCTAGTAGCAGGAGCTAAACTATAAGAGACCGATAAAATTGCTCATTTACTTCTTACATTACTTATCAACAATCTATGACAGCAATCGAGACTAGCGGAAGATATAGTCACACATGGGCTTTTGTAAATACTCTATCGAAGCTGCCATTATATGTAAATTAATACGTTGTTACGTTGTTTCCATAATTGTATGCGGGATTTATATCATGTCATGTAACAATGCAACTTAGTTGAATAAATGTCTTTATTATTATGTATGTCTTTCCCGTTCACGGGACAATGGTGTCCCGGACCTTTGGGAGGCGTGCGCGGAGCCGAAGTACCGAGGCACCCAAGTACCAACGAGTACCACATAGCCAACACGTAGAGGCCCTTTTGACAATTTAATGAAATGCAAGGGATACACCGAGCGGATGCTGTCCCTGCCCGTGTCATGGGACGCACACAGAGACAGCACCCGCCAGGGTGTATAGGAACTATTGCTGATTGATGGAGTCTAAATGAACTGGGCTATTGGGTGAATATGATGGACTAATGGCTGGGCTATTGGGTGAGACACCGGACGCCTGCCTAATAAACTGTCTCAGATTTTTATTTCCGGCAGACGGTGACTCGCTCTCTGCTAGATGGGCCCCCATAGAATAGCGACATTATAAAATGGCCTAAGGGCAACACCGGTCAGAGAGCTGGGGGTGGAGAGGTGGCACTGGACTTTAAACATATAGCCAACTCGCCACTTAGGTGACCACATCCACCCTCGAGCGACAGCTCTTGCGACTCCACTCTGGACGGCTGGTTAAGGCAAGCCAGAGGCGGAGGGGCCTGTACCACCAACCCACAGGCCGCCCCCAGGAGCACTCAGGTACGTAGGGTCGCTACTCCCTAACAGCCCGCCACAGGCTGCCTTACGTTGACTGATTGCACTGGAAAACCAGTGGGCGATGGGGTCGTCACATCCCTACGCCATAAAAAGAGAATATATATATATATTTATATACATATATATATTTTTTATATATTTTATTATTATTATTATTTCTCTTTATTTATTGTGTTTCTTAGGTTAGATTTTATAATATTTCTATAAAAAGTAAAATATAAAAATACACTTACAAAACAAAAATTATTATTATTATTATTATTAATACGTATTACGAGTCGAAATAGAGCCTTATATGTTACGAGAAGATTTGAGCACTATAATTCAACTATAATTACGAAAAGTACGACCGAGAAAGCGAACCATTTTGAAGAAGCTTCATCACTGTGGGCGTAAAGGATAACTGAAATCGGACTGTTATTATTACAAAAGAAATACTGCCAAAAGATTAGCAGACTAGAATGGCAAGCAGCTAAAACATTGCAAGCAGTTGAGATGAGTGAATTAACCATCCACGTCAGCGGACTATTTTAGCTTTGATTTCATGACCGGAGAGAACTGAGGAAAGAGACACAAGAAGACAATATACAGTCTTAACAGATCCCTGAGCTTCGAACTAATAAGGGATGATCTTTTCAAATACCTTAAGGTGACGTGAGCTTAGAGAACAGAGTTTTTGAAGCCTTTTAACGCGTTTGTAGATGAAGATATGGTTTTCAAAAAATATGCACAACAATTTTGAGACCTTTCTGTAGTACAAACATCGATTCAAAACATGATTACGCAACTTTCGCTGAATAAAAAAAAATCGCGAACTTGCGTCTAAACCACACCTTTAAATAGTTATAACTATTTTTGCACATTAGCTATCAACATGAAAATTATATCAATAAATGCGTAATGTTCTACTTCATGGAACTCATCGATTACTTTTTCTTAACTAAAATAAATAAAAAAAAAATGTAGTAAGATAATACTCATTTCTGCAAACTCGTTCGTACGCGACCGGCGCGGCCGCCCGTCCAGTGCTCAGCGAGCTGCGTTCGAGGTAGGATCTGTGCGGCGCGTCAATTCAACGTCACTTGACATTTCAATATTAGAAATGGGTAATTAATAAAAGGAAACCTGCTAGGCTTCGTCATTTCGAGATTGTGGGTGCCAATAGAAGGAAAACTGCACAAACTATGGTAAGTGTAATGCAATATCGTATTATAGTGGGTAAAGGTATATCAAACCTTCTTATTGGAACGCTTTGACGCTGCCAAACTAACACAGTCTATGAATAACAGTAGGACAATACTCGTGACACAACGTACAACGTAATACATTTTTTTACTAACGGTGGTATTTATTTTGGCGTGTACGGACAGACAAATAGACGCAGTGGACTTTCTTTATATAATACTAGCTTTAGCCCCGCGGCTTCGCTCGCGTATTAAGTGTAAGTTTCGCAATAATTGTTGAATTGTTACACCGGTTTACTACTACTTATATTGATCATCTGATATGTGATAGAGCTACTCCTGAAAAGACTGAAAACATATTTCAGGCTCCTGAAAACGACGGCATCTTGGGTGAAATTTTGATAATCTGATATATGATAGAGCTACTCCTGAAACGGACTGAAAATATGTCCCAGGTGCCTGAAAACGGCGGCGTCTTGGGTGAAATTTCGATCATATGATATGTGATAGAGCTACTCCTGAAACGGCCTGAAATAACATTTCAGCCTGCTAAAACGCTTCTAAGGCACTGAAATTTACGTCTGAAATTGTTGTTTCTTTCCAATGTTGCTTATCTCTGTCACTCTCTTATTTCTCGAATGTTCCGAGTATAGCTACCTCTTTTTACTACTGCTATCTCTGTCACTCTCATTTCGAATGTTCCGAGTATAGATATCTCTTTCTACTACTGCTATCGCTCTCACTCTCTTCTCGAATGTTTCGAGTATAGCTATCTCTCTCTACTACTGCTATCTCTCTCACTCTCTTCTCGAATGTTTCGTATGTTTTGTATAGCTATATCGTTCTACTACTGCTATCTCTGTCCTGCTGTATCCTGCTGGAAATTTCGCCATATACTGATATCAGATATAAGGGATCCTGAAACCGCCTGAAAACGGGTTTTCAAGCTATAGGCATAGGTACCGAAGGTTCTAGAATGTTCGCGATCGAAGTTTCTAGAAAAAAGAAGAAGAAGAAGTCTAGAAAGTCTGTATGGAGTCTTCATCTTCACCCTTCGAGCATGTTCTAGAAGGATTTCGAACGCCCCGGAAAGTTCTGGAAAATATGACGGTCTCGCTCTAACAATGCTGTCCTTGTCGCACTGTTCGAGGGCATTAGCATTATTGGAATGTACTACACATACAGTCTATCCCTTTCACACTTATCGTCTGTCTCTTTTACTCCTATTGAAAATTTAAAATTTACCCCATTTTTACCACCCACTTCCACCCACCGCCACCAAACTCCCTTACTTGCAAGTGCACACCAAGGGCCTTCTACCACTGCAATGCAACCATGAGAAGGTGGCAGTTGGTGATCATGGAGAAAAGGCCGGACATACCCACTAACACTCTCCTTTTATATATATATATATATATATATATATATATATATAGATTTAAATTTTCACGTTTTATATTGTAGAAATTATTAATGTTTTCAATTTCAATTTTATTAGTGGACTGCTAGGTGTCGGTACGGAACCCTTCGCTGTGCGTGATCCGACACGCACTTGGCCGGTTTTAAAACTGCGTACCAGGCTTCTTTCAAGCGTGTGCGCGCAATAATTCAGTGTTTTGTAAATGTTATTGGTATATATACAGGTTGGATTTTCTTTTTGGGTCAGTGAGGGCAGCTAGTAGCTACCAGATCCCGTGCTGCTACGCGAAAATCGTCTTAGAAGACCTTCCCTCGAATTAAAATTAATGAATATTGGCGTTTACAGATTTTGGACAAACATACAGGGTACGAGAAAAAGATCATTTTTGATAAACTTTTTTTTTGATGCCAATCGATCCAATTCCTATCCAGGACCCAAAGTTTGTATGGGACCAAAAAAAATCCGACAAGAAAAGCGGCAAATCGAGGAAAACGCCTATTTCAAAATCAAAATCGAAGGAAGTTCTTCTAAGACCATTTTCACGTAGCCGGACGGGATCTGGTAGCTGCCCTCACTGACCCAAAAAATATCCACCCTGTATATCTAGGGTGACCCGCCTCGTGGCTCATATTGAATTATGACAAGTACAATACTTATTAATAAATAGATTATATTTTTCTATGTGTGGATATTTTAATTTCACAAGACTTTTATTGTAATAAATTATGCAAAAACAATATTGAGACATACTTCGCAAGGAACAATAACTTCGTTTTGTTTTTCAAGTAGATGATCAAACACACATGTAAATCAACTCAATTTGACAATTATATCATAACATAAGGGTGAATAAAATAAAAAAGTCTATTTTATTACAATCCACGATGTGTTGTCATTGTGTCAAAATATTTAATTACGGTGTATGAAAGTAGATAAGTAAAAATGACGAGTTGCCATTCGCATTGTTTCGATTATACTGAACTATTGACATATACATCAGAATAATGGCGCCGTCTTGACAATGGTCATTAGGTATATTTATGGTTTACCCGTTCAGTTGTAGTGACTAAGAGTTGTACTACTGGCTATACACTATACTGTGACATCTCGGTATCGGCAGCGAGCGCGGTGGCAAGCGGCTAACCCCGCGCCTGCTCCCCTCAAGCCACGCACCTCACCCCCTCGAAAGCAGCTAAGCGCTGAGCTCACGTCGCCTTAACTAATATGGTAACCTCTTAAGATGTATATTTGCTAAACATCGTGCAATTTATTTCAGCTGCTGAAAGGTGAAACTTGTTCGTCACTTGCGACTTGGGTGCTGACATTCAAGAAGTACTTGACAACGTATTTCTGCCCCTATGTACCGTACAAGTTGTAACCAAAAATGCAGCAGGCTATTGCAATAGACATCCTATATGTAATACGGAAGGGAGGTAATACTACCATGCAAGGTATGTTTGCCAGATTTTATTAAAAGCAAATACTAGTACTCGTATATTGTATGACATATACGTCACCATGTTTCTCAAGCGTGCTATAATAATAGTTACATAAAATGTTGGATTTGAAAACAATGTTAAGTTTAACCTTTTGGACACCAACAACGGATATATTTGCCGTCACGGTGTGGAGTGTCATATCGACCTGCATGCACTTCTGTAGGGTTCATCTTCACGTTTGGCATTCCGATGTCATGGCGTGTGGCTGGCAGATGTTGTATTTGACAGGGCGTTGAAAAGGTTAATATAATCACGGCATCCATTAAAGTGATGAATTTTTTTTAAGTTGAGCATGCCTCAGTGAGAGACAAAGAGAGTTGCTATATTGCACGGTGAAAGAGAAATGTCATATTTTCTGATACGTGCAGGTCTTGTTTCTATTGCTTATTTACTGCTGTTATGAATATTGGTCACATAATAAAGTGTACTATTTGCGTATCAATATTATCTTATGTATCTGATAATATACAAATCAGAAATTGTAAAGTTATATTAGTAACGAGAGTGGGACAAATTCAATGGGTACCGAATGAGTAAGTACCTACGTACTATACTAATGATAGCAATCTATCGTAATAACATACTGTGTTAAGGGAACACTTGCTATGATAGTTCCCAGGACTACACAGTTGGATCACAGTTAAATGTTGGGTCCTAGAGTATAGTGAGATAAGTGAGGAATTCTAAGTAATTAATTGTTAAATAATCACGATTCAAATGTGACCTGTTTTGCAAGTTTAAGAATCTATCATATTTTATGTGACAGGATTAAACTAAGTATGTATTGACGATAAATCATGGTAATAAATAATTATAAGCACTAAACGGTTAGATAGTGTTGAAACCAAATTGAAAAGTATGTAGTGGTCAGAATGAAACCTAGGACACGACACTGACTCTGGTCGGTGCAGGTCTACTATGTAGCCTGAAGAGAATATTGGAAATTCTCAGAATGAAACCTAGGACACGACACTGACTCTGATCGGTGCAGGTCTACTATGTAGCCTGAAGAGAATATTGGAAATTCTCAGAATGAAACCTAGGACACGACACTGACTCTGGTCGGTGCAGGTCTACTACGTAGCCTGAAGAGAATATTGGAAATTCTCAGAATGAAACTGATTGTGCTGACGAGCCTAAATCAGTACTTATATTATGAAGTTCCAAAAATCTGACAATAACAAATCAGATATGTTAATAATCTGAATAATGACTAGGTATGTTTGTACCTACAGTTTGTAGCATACATATAAACCATGAAATATCGGAATCTGATTTTCATCGTCAAGATATAAGACACTAACCCTAAAGGAACAAATATCGATTAACTAGAAATAATAATCAAGCGTTGCCACAGTTTACATAAAGGTACACTATAATGTATCATTTGTTTAATTGTTATTTACCAACGGTGAGTAAATAGTAAGAATTCTACGCGATTGTAGATGACCTAGTGGCTATATGTGCAAATGGAAATGTACACTGTATCAAAATGTTCTTGATAAGATCTGAAATGTCATACAAAAGACATGTATAGTCAAACGAATAACCTTCGATGAATGAATGAGCATGCGAAAACGCAGTTCTAAAGGTTATGTGCAGTATGCTTGTAGCTCTGACAGTAAAAGTATAAAAGTACCAAAACTGAATAACGAGGTATTGATTCCAGTACGAGTAATAATATAATAAATAACGCTTTAGAAACGTTATATATAAGTTAAGAATGACCAGACTAGACATCAAATAATAATATCACTACTGAGTGAGATGGTCATTATATAACTTTGTGTATGAGCGACAGAGAGAGGCATATCATTTGTTGTTCTTGACTTGCCATAGTTTATTTTTTTTTGATTGCCGTAAGCTATTCGATATGACTTGGTGGCAGAAAAATTGTCAGGCAATTTAAAGCTATTGAGCGCCGACGACACGTATAGGTGTCAATTCATAAAATGTCAAGCATTAATATACGAATTAGACATACAAAAGAAAGTAACACTGAGGTATATTTTAACCCTGTTAACGCTAAGGACTTCTAAAGATGCCGTGTGGAGTATGTTGTTGGGCTACAGATCCATGAACCATAGCAACCGTCAAGGTTTACGCTGTCAAAGTAACTTTAATGATTTCTAGTAAGGGTTACATTTGCTACGAGTATAGCAATGCTGGTCGCATATGAATGACAGCTTTGATTGGCGGTGAGACTTATATTATGGTACAGGACATTCTGAGACCGTTGATTTGACAAGTAGTACCTACACTAAAATGATCAGAATTTAAAACTGTTTGAATTAGTTCAGCTATTTAGATTTGGAGTGGAGTGGTAATGATGCAGTAGGTATTTAGAAAAAGTACAACTGAGTTTTTACCCAAATAATTTGATAACATTACAATAACTTGTAATTGCTGACAATCGTAGCAGTTTTCTTAGACTAACATGTATGAGGCTGTGAGATAGGTGTGATGCCTTTTCTTTTCAGTTATCATCTAATTAAAGGTAGACAATTTAGTTTCGTATCATCCATGAAAATACTGGTGGATGGATCTATAACTCTTCAGGTTATGACAGATAGAATGAGTTTTGGTTACTATGATAAAATATTAAGCATTATTTGCTTTACGCTATTGAATGTGGACCTATTGTACTCTAACAACAACTAGGTATTTCAAAACTTAAGTTATAGATATAATGTGTAGTGATGGATACACATACGCAAAAAATATTGTTTTGTTTTACTTTATTTAATGTCTTAAGTTTGATATACACATTCATAAAAAATGTTTTGTTTTAAATGATTAAATGTGTTATAATTATGAAACACAGTATTTAAAAGCTAATGACAAATTAGAATAATGAAATGGTCTGATTAGGTTTTCTGGGTTTCCCTAATCCTCGCAACGAATGTTGGACCATGATTATTGTATTGTCCCAGGAAACACTGGGAAGTGACATGTTCTGCTTAGGGTTATGTTTGTATACATGGTGATTAATTTTTGAGGGGGCGTGTTGGAATATTGACTTTGTAATGCAAAAATTACTCTTATCATATTAAGGTATATACAACCTCATATGTATTCAACCTGAAAGCCTGGCCTCCTCAATGTCTTCTTTACTTCAACTCACTCTGTGACAGGAGCTAGAACTGTTAACTTCTCAGTGCGCTAGGATACGTTTAATATACGATTTATCTAATTTATTTAAACGTAACTATGCTTTTTATTTCCGCTAGAACCCATAATTCAATTCTTAGTAGTAGTTATATTCGTTTTTTTTAAATAATACTTATTAGGATTCTGTCCTGTAGTACTATTACTATTATCTAAAACTATTGTTTTACTTTAGAAATTAATTAATTTAACTCTAGCACTTTATTAATTCTAATCTAATGTTCAATTATAACCCACTTATTTAATTAATATAATTTGTAAAATATTTGCACGCGCCTTACATGGCCAAATATCGTGTAATACTTACCTTATAAGCAATACTTACTGTATTCTTAGCACATACTAATTTATTTGATTTGACTTAAGATTTCAAGTGTCCAATACTGGTCAGTGTCGAGCACTGGGACTTTTACCTAACTACCTAACAAACTAGACGAGAGCCAAATATGCAAAAACATTTTCTGAATCAGCATGATCCTAGAAGGAGACCCTTTATGAAATCCTCACTTAACAAAAACAATAGGTACATAAATAATTGTGAAATTTACTCAATTCAACTATTTAATAGTACATTACTTACCAAGGGCGATAAAACAAAGAATGTCTCAGATCGCAGGTATTTTACGCCCGAGCCGAAGGCAAGGGCGATAAATATGCGATCTGAGGCTTTCTTTATAATCGCCCGTGGTAAGTACAAAATTTTATGTCACCCCCTGGCCAGGAAGTGGGTTTTTTCGCGCGCGGAGCGTGCGATAATGGCCACTTTATGGCCAGGTGTGACATAAAATTTTTAAAATTTTAAAATTAGATCGAGATGTATTACTTTCATCCCGCTTACATACTAATACGGTAAAAGTACCTGTACTCGTATCGACATGGGTACTTTATGTCAAAGTGACAAGGCTAAAAATTCAAATTAAGAAAAATCTTCGCTGTTTGAATTTAATCTATATGACATTGACATAAAGCAGCGTCGAGCACTAGTACTTTTACCTTAACCTACTTTCAGTTCAGAATAGTAGAAATGCAAAATCATGTACAATTTTATTACTAGAACAATTTACTAGAAAGTTAAGTTGTAATTCATCCACAATAAATACTCGTTGCTGTTTGCATATAAATCCATAAATAATTAATAGAGAAAACCGTCAAATTACGAGGCCTTAAATCATGATATTGTCATGATATTGTCAGGGGCGGCGCGTCGGCATCCAAGCGCGCCCATAAAAATACTTGCACGCGGTTCGCGGGGGCAACCCTATAAAACGGAGATATTAGAAATTGTTCGAGTTTAAAACGCAAGTATTTAACATTACATTATCTGTTTATGGCGTTAGAATTTTCTTGTATACATATATTAAATGTTTACAGTTTTTATTCATCGTAAGTACATATATGATATTATTGCTGCAAGCTCCGAACAAAAAAAAAACAGACTTACAGAGAATTATAATGAAGAATAATATTATATTCTTCATAATGGTCTAAATTTTCATAATTTATCTAAATATATTTAATACGGTTTGAATACGGTATATACTTACAATACAACACTACACGGTAAAATAGATTTGAAGTCTGAAATGAATCAGTCATAAATAAATAAATTGTGAAATAAAATTATATTATTATTAAACGTTTTTACATGTTGGTTTTAGAAACTAAAAATTCGCTACTGGTTCTCAGCATCGCAGCGGTTTCTAACTTACGACTGATAATTTTAAACCGATCTCTCGGGAAAAGTAGCGATATATACTTAAGTCTAAATTAATTAATCACTAATCTTGGCCTAATTTAGATAATAATTTTTAATGTTTAGTTATAGTCGTTTTTAATAAGACATTTATTAATCACTTCTTATTTATTTCGTTTCACAATATACAATGTAACTAACAACATAACATAATTAAATATAAAGCTAAAACTACTAACAATTAAAATAACTAAAAATAACTAAATAAAAACTAAGAAATAATAAAAATACTAACTAAAATACTTCTTGAAATAGTTATCAATTTTGGATAAAAAAAAAACACCATTTTCATTCAATTTTCGCAGGTTTCCGCGCGCGGGTGATGGCGACGAGGTAATTAGCTAGCGATCGGCGATCGAGACAACATTTTGGCGGATAACTCGGATAAGTTCACCTACCTACATTCACCTTAACCATTAAACTGCGCCGTCACGTGACATAGCACCGGCATCGACGAGACGTGTCCACGGCTCGTCACGTGCCCGGATCGATGCCGGAGCGTGCCGCACCCGCTTTATATAGGCGTAGACTGGACTTTTGTTCGATATGACACCAGGCAACAGACGTTAGTTGGTATTTCGGGAACTCTAGTTCTCTAGTCCATCAGAAACCTCTGGAATTCATTTGACTGTAAAAATTAAATCTGGAGAAATAGATGGGAATCGTATCACTACCTTCACTAAAGCTGAAGAAAGAAGAAGAAAAGATGCGCCGCGGATTCACTTTTGCATTTTAATGTTGAATGGAGATTGTTAAAAGTTTTGGTAAGCCGCCTTATTTAAACAGGCTGCATCTTATAGTAAAAAGAAGTAACATCTATAAAATACGTTACGTAAGTAATTAATTTCATTATTAACAATTATGCATTCAGATAGGGAAAAACTAACCTAATATGGTATTTCAAATTGACACTGAATGTGAATTTATTGCATCTTACAGGTATAATATGTCCGTTTCACGAGGATTTATATCTAAAGCCATAGTGGTCAGAATTTTGACAACTGTAATATATGTTGAGCTACACTACCTATAGTACCTACCTATCGATGGTATTATTGCCTATGATGTTTCGGTCTTTAGCCTAAACACGTTCACTATTAACGGCAAACTTGAACTTCCTAATGCACAACTTTTCCATTACTAATCATGGCGCGCGACGGGATTCCGGTCACGTCGGCGGGACGTGGGCGCGACGTGACGCGCACTGGAGGGTTAGCTTCTTAATATAGCCGACTTCTGAAAATCGAGGTTGGGAAGGATAGAATATTGGAAGGAAAAGTCACTATGAGATGAGTTTTCTTATGATAATGAGCCACGAAGATTGACTGAACTACATAGGTGTTACGTTACAAGTAGAATGAATAGTATACGTGGGTAAGCGTAAGTACGAGTTTAGGGAAAAGCGAGAAGTGAGTACAACTCTTGATTACTTATATACCTATATACATACAAACACATACTTAGTAATAAGCATTCCGTCAATCAAACAAAAAAATACTTCTTTACATAAACCTGCATTTAACCGAGGTCACTCCGCGAAGCCTGTGGTGACACCAGGAGGATCCTGCGCTTCTGGTCGGAGTTAGGCTGGCTAAACCCCTAGCTAGCGAACCACGCACAATGGTCCGACATACACGGACTGAGTGCGGAAAAAGGAGTCCATAACCATAAACCTGCATTTAACTTGGCCCGTGGTTCATTATGTATTCTGTTGAATGTTCCGATATACATCTTATACCACGTCGGTAGCGAACAAGCATACGGCCCGTCTGATAGTAAGCGGCCACCGTAGCCTATGGACGCTCGCAATTATACAATTTAATAGTAGATTATACACCAAGGGGATAAAACACTGTTTTATGTCACGGGTGCGATATTGAATCCCGAACGTAACGAAGGACTCCAAATTTTACTCCCGAGCGGAGCGAGGGAGTAATGACTTAATTCCTGAGCGAAGCGAGGGAATTAAGACTGAGTCCTGAGTGTAGTGAGGGATTTAAGCGCTCCCAAGACAAAAACAGCCTTATCCCCGAGGAGTATACTCTACTTTTCTCACCTCTTGCGAGGCAATAAAAAACCAAGGCTACTAAAAAAAGAATTAAATCTGTTAACCGCAGCAAATTTTAGTATCTATTTTAATAGAATCTGTTTTACTCCGTATAATTAAGCTTCTTGTAACTTCACGCGGATCTTGTTTTTGGTATTTAATACCTAGTACATCGACGACTGCTTGCATTCATTTGTGTGGTGAGCACAAGTATTTTGTTCCTGAATCTTAGATGTTTTCTATGTATTTTAAGTATATATTTATCTTTATAGGTATATGTATATCGTCGACTAGTACCCATAGTACAATATGTAAGTATGTATTTATTTACATTGCGGCAACTGCTGCGAAGGGAGGAAGGCCAGCCCTAGCTACGTCCGAGGCACGGATATTACATAGTGATTTTATTTAAAAATGTAATAAAATATGAGAATAATGTATAAGAAAACTCCAAAATGTGATTCTACAAATATTCAGTACTAAAACCACGCGCTTGACGCGCTACAGGCGGCGGCCGACGACGCAGTCTTTTGTTTCGAACACGACGTTCCAAACAAAACACGGAGCTGGTGCCGCCTCCTCGCCGCTTAGTGGACTTCACGACATTAGACTTTAATGACAGAACTATAAGAACTATGAAAAGTGAAATCACATTATTACCCGGCGGGTTATAATGAGATTCAGTACGATATTACTACCCGGCTTAAGCCAAGGGTTATAATGATTTGCTTTCGGTAAGGTTTGCATGATATATAATTAGGCATTGACGAGCAGGTGGTGTGAAAAATAATTTATGTCCCATGTATAATTTTAGGCCTATTTATAAAGTAAGCATAAAACAGGGTCGTAGATTATGTACTCGTATGCTGTAAATTTCAAATAAGGTAAACGTCCCCTGTGCTCGACACTGACCCAATACATGGCACTTTTAATCTTATGTCATTATGACAGAGGCGATTATTAGGTGTCATCTAATTGGGTGTTGAATCTAATTGGGGCTAAGGTGTTGAACGCTGGGACGTTTAACTTAATCCTGATTCCTAATTAACACATGTCCGTGAAAACACATATTAGTCGGGTATGGTGTGACACATGTGACAACACGCGTATAGCTACGGCTACACGGCCCGGCGTACGTGACACGCATCCGCTTCAGGACACGGTGGCATGTTACACCCTGCAGTGAACGTGGATTTTGCTTGGGTTCTTTTTCATGTTTCTATATTGAATCTAGAAACACTTCCGAAACATTTAAAACATTAGTATTATCTATTAGCTATTTCTGTTAGAAAACAAAATGCTAAAAAAACGGGCTAGCAATAAAATAACCACAGTAGACTGTTAACCAAGGGCTGAAAGCCACCCATTCCTGCCGAGATATTTTATTATTAGTTTGAGGCTGAAATGGGTGGTTTCACCCGAGTTAAACACTCTGCTTTTCATTTCGAATACGAGGAAAGTAAAATATTTAAAAATAAATAAATATTTGTGGACAAACTTACACAAATCGACCTAGTCCCAAACAAAGCAAAGCTTGTACTAACGCGACGATATACTTAGATGGATAAATGCATACTTGAATACATAGAAAACACCCACAACAATTATACCAAACAACAACAATCAACAATTATACGTGTTCATCACATAAATAAATGCCCTAACCGGGAATCGAACCCGGGACCTCCAGCTTCGTAGACAAATAAAAAACAAATATGCACATTTTCGTTTCACTTTTGTAAATCAATATTGATATAATCTAAAAATTAGGAACTGTGTTATTTGCAACACGAAATACTTGTTAAATTCAATAACAATATGCACAAACATTTTCTGAATCAGTGAAAAAAACATTTTGGCGGGAACTGTTGACTGACGTTCATGGTGTTTGTGAATGGACCATTTTATTTCATTTATTTTTTATAAAAAAAATAATCGGCTTAAACGCTCGGACTAATTAGACTCGTCATCAAATAATAATACCTACTGAACGAGATGGTCATATTTATACAACTTTATATAAGAGCGACAGAAAGAGACATAGTCATATGATTTGTTGTCCTTGTCATAGTTTCCCTTTTTTATCTGCCACAAACTATTGATATTACTTTCGACTGTGGCAAAAAAAAAAAAAACAAATAAACAAATTAAGGAGGTTGTTTATGGTAAGCAATCAGGCATTTGAACAAGTATAAGATCTCTGTAGAATCTGTACTATGTGGCTGTATAGGTTCGTGCCGTTGCCCAATTTAACTCCGATTCACCATACAATCTTTTTTTAATACTTTTCTGCTCTAGAGCAGAAATGGACCACTTTCAGCACGCTACTTAGATGAACAATGACCCACTTTCAGAGTATGAGAAATGAAATAGTATGTAGCAGCCATAGTGGCCAAATAGTTCGGTACACCATATATTTTGTATGGTGTGCCGAAGTATTTGGATACTTTGGGAGCTATGTCTTATATGACGCTGACTGTACCAAGGTACTTAATTTTTTTACAACCAAAAGAAAGGTGTGTAATGTTTTCAGGGTTCATGTATGTGAGACGCTTTGTTCCCCCCGAAGTTTTCTTTGAAAGAATGGCCAGAGACTGCTCAAGATCGGGAGAAATGGAAAAAGTGGGGGAAGGCCTTTGCCCAGCAGTGGGACACTACAGGCTAATAATAATAAAATAATATAATAATATATAAAATTAAAAACACAAATGCCCTGGATAAAAGTGAAAAATGAAAGTAACAAGTTTCAAAATAAAGTACCTTATCAAATCTTTTTGTTTGCAGTCGGGGACTTAATATTCTGGAATTTAATTTATGTAATAGGTCGGTTTGAAACTTGTTTTTCGTGTTTCTAATTTTTTAATTACGTATTATTTGTATGCCTTTGTAAATATTTGCTAAAACCGCTGTGTCACGGCCGTAAGTAAAACATGTCGAAGAG
Organism: Cenopis cana; assembly: GCA_951800055.1. Classification (NCBI taxonomy): domain Eukaryota; kingdom Metazoa; phylum Arthropoda; class Insecta; order Lepidoptera; family Tortricidae; genus Cenopis; species Cenopis cana. Next base: position 10,620,450 of record OX637472.1, read on the forward strand.
CCCCATTATAAGACGCAATTAGCTAACCTCGATACCCACTTAAAAACTCGCCTCGAACTTAGGAAGGCTTCCCATATGCTGGGAGGCTCTAATGGGGTTGTTACTATGCGCCCCGCGTTCTCAGGTAGGAGGGGGTTTATTTTTTATTTCATTACCACCCCTAAGTAGGTGATAGTGCCCCCTGATGGGGCAGTGTCGGGTTATAGGGAGTTTTGGGGTAAAATTCAGGAACATTTTACTCATTGTTAACCTTAAATTAACTTTTGTTCGTTTATTAAAAAAGATCTCAAGTAAGTATACCTGCGTCTTACCATTTTGCGCATTTCGCAATATTTCGGCATATTCTTTGATATTTCTATTGCTAGTTTCAATCCAGATTGGAGGAGAAGGAATGATTGCGTGATGTGGACACTTAGACCTTTGCATGCATAGGTACCTCATTTTACATAACTGCATCTGCTTAACTCGCTCAACTTTCTACTTCTTCTATGCGTTATTTGACTTACTACCTTCGGCAATGTTACCAACGTTGCACTTTCTTTTTCTATTTTTTTTTTGCCATGACATCGTGTATTTATATAAATAATATCTAATAGGTATCTCGCAAAACACAAGGTTGGATATCCATGTGATATTTTTATCGGATAAACTTTATGGCCGCAAAATTAATAAAAAGAAGATATCAAAAAACCGTAGCTAAGAAGTAGGAACAGATTGTTTTGCGGCAGGCGAGGGCCACTGGACAGTTTTTGCGGATATTAAAAAGGGCAATAAGTGCAATAAGATTGCAGTGACGTGTGGACACATGAGTCGGGCCATGAGGGCTAGGAAAGAGACAATTACGTGACTTTTGGACCGGACGTCTGTACCCTTTTTTAACAGTTGTTGTTTTATTTTATAAAAAAAATATAATTATATATTTAAGCACGGAATAGACTGTTTAAAACCACTGTTCCTGCCAAGGTGACCTTGGTAGAAAACGGTGGTTTAAAACAGTGTAGCCAGTGGTAGGCTCGCCTTCCTACCAAGGACATACCAAATTTGGTTGGAAACCACTGGCTACACTGTTATAAACCCTCGTTGTCTAACAAGGTCACCTTGGTACGAATAGTGGTTTTAAACAGTATATTCCGTGCTTTATCGTTTCTAGAAATACTAGATTATATTTTACAAGTCTAACGGCTGGCTGATAAGAAAAAAGATAAAAACTAATGGCAGTCATGTGTCATGATCAGCACAACGTCACTTTCAAAGAGAATGTAACCACTGGTTTCTTTGAGAGACAAAATTACTTATCTTATAATATATTCTATAGCTTCTCGGCCCTTTGGTCAAGATCAAAGCGTTGTACTTACACTTAATATTAAATGAACAGTGTTGTGTGCTGTGTGATACTTGGTGATAGGCGGAACTAAGAACTTAACCTAAGAAGGAATTAAGTATAGGTAAATATCACTTCTAATGCCGGCATTACATTGTCCTGAATTGACCATCCTGAATAGGGGAGGGGAGTTAAAGCCTCTCGCTTTAACATATACGTACGTCCCGCTCTAAAGATTCTGAATTCAGAGGAGCTACCGCGAACCACAAACGAAGTTTTCCCTCTCTGTCCCACTTACGTACATACTTGTAAGTGCAACAGAGAAGGAAAACTTCGTTTTCGGTTCGCGGTAGGCCCTCAGGAAGGTGTAGGTATTTACCTGCTTAACTGTGGGATCTCATTTCGAATTTCACTTTTTCACACATTTCACTCACCTCGACGCTACACTTTGTACTTAAAATAATAGATTGATTTATACGCGTTTGTCCTGATTTGATACGTAAAATAATAATTTATTTTATACATGGTTTAGAAATAATTATGGAATATGTCAGAATTGCAACTAAAAGCTAGAAGTCACGCCTTTCTCACACGTGCTCGATCCGCTGCCGCTGGCGCTATGGCCCGCTAATGGGCGCTGGGGTCTGCACTATAATGGCGTAGCGTAGACATTCCTCGCTCCTCGTAAATCATAACTAATCCGTCTTGTGGAGTCGAGTTGGGGCGACTCCATATTGATTGCAGTCTGGTTTATACCGGTTTACTAGTGTTCAAATAGACAGAAGCTGACAAGCAATGAGTCCTGTCCAGTTACTAACTCGGCATTTTCAATTAATATGTATATACAGTCAAGGGCACCAATATGTATACACTTTTCACCTTATTCTATTGAAATAAGATCCAAAAATGTATACATATTCATGTCCTCGACTGTACCTAAATTTGATTTTTTTTTCGAAATCAAAAGTGTCAAAACAAATACTTTCGGCAATTGATTAGAATTTAGCAAAGGGTCAAGTCTAGGAGTGGGATAGTTGAAGGATATACGAAAAAAACATGTCTATTTGAAGTCAAAAATTAACCTAACTTATGATAACATAAGGTGCACACTAACTGAGAATTTTTAAAGGACTAGATGTGCTATTTTCTTGTAAACTTCAATTAAGAATTGAGAAAGGAAAAATATAGGGACTAGGTGCGTACTAGAACAGCGAACTTTATAAATTAAGGAAAAACATTGAGTCGTAAGAAATGTTTTTGCTATTAAGTATATATTTTATTTATAATATAATATCACACTACTGCACTCTATGGCACATAAATGATAGGTTGTACATAAATAATTTGAAATTGTTTCAGAGTTTTCAAACTAAATTCATGGACGGATTAAAATTATGAAATTGCGGTTGTTTAAATTCGGGTGCGCTACGACAGACCTTAGGTATGTATGTAATGTAGGTATGTATTTCATATTACTCATTTTTTTGTCATTCGCTAAATCCTCCAAATCTTTCGACTGAAGTCTATAAATAAATCCGTAGCAATAAGAAATCGATCGCCAATTGGCATCTTCGTCAGGGCTTAATAAGTTTCTGCTTACTCTTGGATCATCACACAGTTTTTATCCGGTCTTCAATGCGTTGTTATCAAAAGTCAACAACTGTCAAAAGAAAATAAATCTTAACCTTCTCTAATAAAACAGAAATTAAGTTGAAGCTTTATCGCGACAGCCATTCGTTTCTCTGGACCGATTTTAAACTCTATGAAGACGAGATAAGGCTTATTTTGAGGTGTGAAAGGCAACTTCAAAGGGCACAGGACAAGTGGAGCGACGGCTTCTTACCTGTAGTTCCGACTCACTTATTTTGTCCATACTAAGACAATGTATGCGATGAATTCGCAGTTCGGTGTAAAAACAATCTCGCGAGGGGACAGGGCTGGCAGCGACTTCTCTTTATATATATATGTATAATAACTATTACTCTCCATATGACCAAACAATGGAGAGTTTAATTTGACCCACTTAATTAATTTCAACGGAATGTTACCGTGTTGCGTTTCTGTTTGGTTTTCTAAATGCATGTATTATTCATTAGTTGTAAACTTTTCAGTTACTTCCTATATTATTACTTTAAAATTCCAAATCCGACGTCGTTTTACAGTAAGAAACTACCTACAGGTTTGGACAAAAGTACAGCGCCTCTGGCGGTTACGCAATAGAACTAAGAATCGCCATACTAAATCGTTTACGCAGTCGCTAGCGAGTACGGTAATGCAAATTACATTGCAAACTCATGGTAAGGGTACTGCTCGTTGATCGTTATGAGTAGTTATGACGTTCTGACTTTCTATGACGGGTCCAGAAACTTGTGGCAACCCTAAGTCGAATAATTTCCAAGACAGCAGCAGCTTTCAGCAGTGTGTGTCGTACTTTACAGCGTTTATACTATTGTCTTGTCTTCTTGACGCCTAATAAATCACGTTGGTCTACCACACCATCCATCTCAGGCGCCGCGAGCCTATCACGTCTCTATTACTAATGTTGTAAAGACCAAAGTTCTGTGACGATCGTCGGGATAGATACATTTTGATTGCTGCTGTGAAAAATGTATGAATAAAATCAAATTAAACATTTGTCAAAAGCAAAATGTTGTATGTTGTATGGCTTTTGGTATATTTTTCATGTCAATATCTTTTAAGGCTTCTGGAAGTTAAGGCGGTTCCCGTTTGGGACAGTTGTAATACTTAATCTAATTATTTATGACACATGAAAGCTCCAAAGCATTTTCCAGCTGTTAATACACATCATCATCATCATCATCATCAGTCTATATACGTCCCACTGCTGGGCACAGGCCTCCTCTCATAGATGAGAGGGATTGGGCAGTAGTCCCCACGCTGGCCCAGAGCGGGTTGGGGACTTCACATACAACTTTGAATTTCTTCGCGGATGTATGCAGGTTTCCTCACGATGTTAATACACATGTTATATGTTAATACACATCAAAGTATTTAAAGGTTGTTTATATAAAAGTTTTAAAAAAATCAAAAAAACCGACCAAGTGCGAGTCAGACAGGCACACAAAGCGGTAAAACTACGGTAAGCTGGTACCTATCGTAAAACTACGGTGTACTGAAAACACACTTAGATATTCCTTTTTTTTTTTACCATTTATTTATTTAATCTTTATTGCACAAAAGTATAACTTATGCTATACAAAAGGCGGATGGTGATGAATGATGATGGTAGGGACTGCTTAATGCCATAAGCATTCTCTACCAGTCAACCTTAGCCATGAACTCGTTTTTAAAGAAGGAACAGTAATTCATATTTCATATTCTATATTAATTCGCCTATCTACTTATTACCTACGGTTCATAAGATACCCACCGACGGTCGAACGTCGGACGGACAGTGGAAGCTTAGGGTAATAGAGTTCCGTTGGCAACAATTGGACACAGATCCCAAAAAACTACTGTCCACTCTCGCTGACGTAGGTATAAGTTCTTATAGCTCCTGACAGAGATGTCCCGGGTTCAATCTTGCGCCTCGTAAATAACTCAACGCCAAACGGCAAAGCGCCGTAAGTGAGAAAATGATAAATATTTTAATTGAAAGTGCTTTTTGCTCGTTTTCACGGTTAGCGCCTTCTTAGGGCATTGCGGGATGCAAAAACGTCGAAATGAAATTATCTTTGCCATATGGAATAGCGAGGTGTCTCTCATTTTTTTAGGTAAAAAACTGCTTGACATTGGTATTTGGGTTTGTGCGTGCTTTACATACTGCATGCGCAGTTTTCGGTTAAAAAGCGAAGAATAATATTTACATTTTAATTTCCAGTCAGTTAAACACCTCTTTTAATAAGCATGAGCCCCTTTACGTATTGAAGCCATTCGATGCCTATATAAATAAGCTTTGTTATTTACAACCGATCCTTACATTAGATTCGGTATCTATTAGTTTTCCTAGGAAAGGAAAAGCTACCTAACTGTAACTTTACGTTCCAATATATGTATTGATACAAACTGAAGATAGATTAGCCTGTCCTGTCCTGTCCTCAGAACAAATATAGGGACCGGCTGTTCCGTTAGCCTTCTACGGTGACTCGCTTCACAGTTCTCTGACTGAAATGTTTCATGCTTAGGGATGGATTTCATGAATAGTTCACGAATGAATAATTCAAATGAAGTACTTCACCTCGTGTCATTCTTTCATTCACTAGTTCAGTTCGGATTCATATACTTCAACACTTCATTCCGTTCAGTTCATGATTCATATCGTTTACCTACTCTTTCGCCCCGAGAGTGATATAGACGCCACGATTAAATGAATCACTGATACTTATATATCGTAACCAATCTATATCGTAAATGGATCTGTTGAGCTACTGAATAAACTGAACTAGTGAACTAAATGAGTGATATACTTGACAGTGAAGGAGTAAAGTATATCTGTCTTTTCTTTTTAGTGACACATTTTGCGCATGTCTAGAGATCTATTTTCCTTAGTGGCTTCACTTATGACAACGTATTCCAAAGTGTTCTTTTCCCGCTTCCACGAGCGTCGAGCTAACGTGCCAGAACGATCGCGCGAAACACAGTCATATGATATGCGAATGTGGTGCACCAAATTGAAGCCCAGTATTTTTCCACGCACCTATTTGGTCAACCAAGATTATACCAGGCGTTTATAAAAAAAAAACAAAGAAACTACTTAAACGTCCTGCACACATGTATAAGCAAACCTAATTATCGAATGACAATCATAAAGCGTTGTTATCGGTATTCTTTGGTGATTATAATAAATCCAGCGGTCGTTGAGGTTTTTGTACAGTATTGAGTCGTAAAAGGAAACACCAAAACAGCAGCACGCAAAGTAAAATCGGCACCAGATGCATGGACGGATAGCTTGTGTTGTGTTGAATTACTTGTGAATATAACATTAGGGAACTGTAGACATAGATATGCCAAAGTAGCGTGTTGGATTATGTTGTACCCTTATACCAGGGTTTCATGGACCATAATTCAGGAAATTAAACACGCGGGTTTTATAACTACGGAACCCTAAAAATTGCTGTGATAGGTTACTACTTTCTAGACCCTAGCTCACGACAAAGTTCAACCCGTTTTCAAAGTAAGACCATATTAAACGCGTGAAATGCAAAAATCGTGTTTGATATATCGTAGGTTTGGATAAAATACCTACATTGTTGTAGAGGCTAGAAAGTAAGCAATAGATGGACGAGTTAGTTCGAGTAAGTAAGAGTCCATATCTATTGCACTTTCAGCCGAGGCTTAACATAGTGCTTTTCACGTCTACTGCGAGGCGAATTATTAGGCATAATACATCTTATATATCTAATAGCATATAGTATACCTACCTATTATAAACGTGAATGTTGTGCCGATGTTTGTTTCTCTTTAATCTTACAAACGACTTAACGGATGAAACTTTACAGTAATGAAGTTTAGATATCGAAATACCGGCTGCAGTCGCATGCATCAGTTGGGTAGTTCTCACTAAATTTATAGAGACACCCCACGGAATATTATTTTGCGGAGAATACATGGCGGAAAGATTCCTTAAAATTGCAAGATTTTTCTGTATAATCGGAGGCATTATCATCGATATATTTAACATTACTATGTTGCAATCTTTAGAACACGTACGTATAGTTTAGTAATGGGAGGCTAAATAAGGCTTTTATAGTCGTTCCTACCCTGATTGATGTTCAATAAAACCTTATATTGGCACTTTGCTCTCATTTAGGCAGGTTGATAATGAAAATAGAAACAGTGTTGTTTTATTCGACTTGAAAGGGTTGTAGTACACATACATTTTGCAAATTCACAATTTAAACAGTCCAAGGATAGGCATAGTGTTAACATTAACAAGTCATTGCAAGCCTAGCTATGCTTGTCGTGTCTGTTGTTCTTTGGCCACGCACCTCGTTATGTCTAAGCAACCTGTTTAATATTGAATCTCTTATCAATCGAGCCATAAACACGAACAGCATTCTTACACAGCCTGGTCAAAACATTTAAAAACTACCTTAGTGCCTACTTGGTGCTACAACATTTTTCACACCTACGAGTATCAATCATCAGAATGCATAAAACCGAGAATAATATTTGGAGGGTATTTCAAGGCATTGTAGTACTTTTTCCTCTAACTCGAAACGCGCGCGGCATTCGAGCGATCCGAGGCATCGATGCGCTATCGATCGAGAACCATTGAAACACAACGTCATATACAAGTAATTGTATATAATTGGGATTTCTCAAGAACAATGACACGAAATTACTGTTTGAGTGAAATAATTGCGATGTTTTTTGCATTCGCGATCGCTTTGTGAGCGCCGGGCGATTGTTCATTCGATTTCGTTGGTAATTGCTATTGTTGCCATTGAGGTTTGGACACATGTAATATGTATCTATACATACATAAACCCAACGTTCCGTACAGTTGTGTTTACGACTTTAATTTTCGGTGGGGAGCGAGCGATAAGCTGTTTCTTTAATCAAACATATTTATTCCGAAAAATTAAGGTCGATACATAGATAACTATGCTTTAAATTATTACACTACAGAGAAACCACATTAAACAGTGCGATGATTTTATTATATAGGTACCTTTGTTTTTGGGGATGATAATCCATTAGGTATCGCCCCAAATTCGAGCATTCTGGAAATGACCCGTCTAGTTCCTTGCCCCCAAGGCCACTGTATCCAGTATTACAGAAAATCAGCGTCCATCCACTTTTTACAGGCTTTATGGTAAACGTAGGAATCTCACTTTTTGCGTCCAAACGGTTTATGTCAACCCCCCACTCGCAAGCTCTTTTTCCGCTTTATTTAAAGCATTAATGAATAAGAATAGCACTGGAAAAAGCGCCGGTCTTTGATTTAGTACTCCCTTATCTTGAGATTCAAAAGATAAAGGGTAATGCTGCTGTGCGGACTTAAAAGGTGGTGATTTTAGATTTCATTTTGTTATTTATTGGCCGGTGTTTACTGGTTTGTTGCTTGTTTTTGTCTATTAGCTTCGGGTTATTAGTCGAATTGTTTCAATGTGGATTTATTGCATAGAAATGGAATACATGAGACAGTATTTGAGAGAAACTTAGTTTAGGATATGTGGACCAAAATTCAACAGCATATGGGGTCATTTTTAGTTAACTCACACGCCTAACTCAAATTCGTGAGTTTCGTGACGAAGCTAAATAGATCCTCTTCTTCTTTAAAAATGGCTTTCTATCAAATTTATGATGATTTCGCCAATCAATACTTCAATTCAAATTCAAAGACGTTGTTCGGTAACGACGCCATGAAAGTAGGCAACTGGTTTTGTTCGGTAGTGGATTCAGTTCATCGTCGCGACGCGACGTGTGTTCACCAACGCGGCGACGAGCAAAATCCGCTTAATAGATAATATGCGTATTAGGTAAGACAATGACAGTGATCGTCAGCTTTGCGAAAGTCACCAGCGTTAGACAACCAGTTAAATTGTTGGCTAAAAGAATTAAATTACGTATTTTGATACGGAAAACTAAGTCTGTAAAGTATCTAACATACACTTACTTGCTTCGAACTTATCCTTAAGTATTTTGATCATCTGTCCTCTAAACGCTGCAAAAGTTTTTCATGTAATGTGGATCTTCTTGAATACATATTTGAAATAATAAACGATACTTTATATTCATGCGAGATAAGACTTGTCTTTATTGAAGGCTTTTTTTAGGCAGAAAAGGAAATCTATCAAAGCTAATGTTTTGAGTAGGCATTTACATAATAGGTATGCAATGATATTGGTAATATGATATCATCATTCATCATTATTAGATTGTGAGACATAAGTTTCATTCGTGCAATAATAAACTTTCGTCACAAGTACCTTTTAAACATCTAGGATAATGCCTCGTTTTTGTTGCGTATAAACTTTGTATCGAGCGATCGGTGCTTTTAATGACTTTAATTGGTGCATCAATAAGCCGGGAGTTATCTGATGGCTTTGAGTCGTTTAATTAAACCGTACATTAATTACGATATAATTACATTGAACAATGGCGCCACCTGTCTCCAGGATGCCGAACTAACGATCGATGTATTGATCGCGTCGCGCGCGCAGCCAGCAGAATTATTAGGATTGATAATTTTACGTTCGTCGTTCTGCTTCTCTGACCCATGGTGCTTGGGTGGCTCCTTGTGAGTCTTGCCTTCTAGAATTGTGGGCTCGCATATTAGACGTATTTATTTTGCTGACACAAGATACACACTTTATTGCAACCCTAATAAAATAACAATATACAACATAAAGTAGAAGTAAACAACAGGCGGGCTAACTTAAAGTAAATGTGTAAAGTCGAGAAAAAAAGAAAAGAATAAGGAAATCCCCATTCATTAGCACTCAAAATATCGGACAAATATTTGTGCAGGAGTTTAACATTTGAGTATTGCCTTGAAATGAGTGCGCATACTTATGTCGCGGAATAAAGCGCCGTACATTGTTAAGAAAAGATAATAATAAATGTATGGAATATATTTTCTCCGGATAATTGCATTTTTGTATTATATCAACGATATAAGACCGATTTTTTGATCCGTTTTACATGAATTATCAAATTCGATGTATTTTGTAAAAAATATAGTTAGGTACCTACCTAAGATCTAATCAATGTACCTACACACATTTTCTCTAGCGTTCTCTTTCGCTCTGAGCACAGTTGTCATTGAAAACCCAGCTATCCTGTCGCAACGCTCCGCTCGCGCTATCTTGCGAATTGGCAGAAAAAAGCCTAACCACTTCCGTTTGACATTGTAGGTACTTACGAGTGGGCGACTATTGCGATTTTATGAAGTATTACTAATAATTACGGGGCGTAAAATTGTGTAAAAAGGTGAGTAATGTGTTGCGTTTTATTCTTGAAAGTTCTTTGATATATTTTCCGCACTCTTTCATGGTATCGCTACATTTACGTACCTACGTACTATCGGATCGACTGAATCGTGACATTCGTCACCCACCGTGGAACCTTGTCACAGAAAATGTCATAGTGACATCGTAGGTACTGCCTGAGAAGGAAAATCACTATGACACTTTCTGTGACAAGGTTCCACGGTGGGTCACGATTCATTTGGTTCGATAGTACACGTAGGTTACTACTAATATGCCTGCAATGGAAGTTGGTGCTAAGCAAGTTTAAACACATAGGTTTAAAATAGTTTGCGTAGTTTTATTTCTTTAAAAAGTATATCTACGTTGGATATTAAGTATGTATAATTTTTCCTTCCCGCTCATTGATAATGAATAACGGAATAAAGGTTCGGCAACGCGTACGTGCCTGTTTTGGAGTTACGGGCGTCTATAGGCTGTGGTGTCCACTTACCGACGACAATGGCAAACAAGCTTACGGTCCACCTGATAACCGGACACAGCAGCCTATAGACGCCTATGTTTGCCACCGTGGTAGTATAAAAAAAAGTTCACATATGCTCTGATTTGGGGCATTCTTTGTTAGAAACTGAGATATTGTTCAGTCGGGCACTGAACTCAAGCTTGTAAAATTTATTAAGTGGAGTTTCGTTCGCTCCCTGAATTCTTTAATGGTCGCGAGATGTTAGTATGGCACGTTTTGTGAAGTTTGAATACATGAGTGTGAATCTATTGAACATTTTTTAGGTTTAAATATGTGTTCGTGGGCACAATGGCGACTGTTGCGCGTCGACCGGCGGCGAAAAACTCGCGCCGCTCTATTGATACGACATTGACGGATTCGGGACCGCGCCAGGGCTGCCCACTTGGTCAGTCTTCCGGTTCCGTTCCAGTCTAACGCCCTTATTTATAAAACTTAACAAACCTCAGCTAACTAAAATGTTCCTTGTCTCTTTCACACAAACAATGTCAAAGTGACAGAGAGAGAAGAAAGGACAAACTAACTTTAGCGGCTAGTCAACTATAATTTGATGGACGTTTCTGAATAAGGACATAGATCTGTAGAGAAATTTTTAAAATACCTGCTATTTTGTTGCAAATAATAAAATTGTATTCGAATTTATATCAGAAATCAATTACATAACTTTACTGCCAGTTCAGACTTGTCCTTTTTTGTCAGAACTAAATGGCCAGATACTATCGCGCGAGATATCTGCACCGGCTGCGTACACGCATTCCTGACGCGCTTACCTACTGATATTAATCGGTATTTGATTTATAGTGTTGATTGGGTTTTACACAAAAAAATCTTGTACCTACCTTTGCCTTTAACTTTTTCATACACCTTTTCATTTTCCGTACTGTTTCTCGAAGATCTCAAGGTTTTTTTTAACCTATGGCTTTATAGGCCGGGCCCATTAAAGCGATAGGAGTGCGTGGTTGGAGAGTAGCCTGGGGAAAATCCAAGGGAAACCTCCGATGCGACCAGGCGGGCGGGTGAGTTTTTAATTACCCGATGGCCGAGTGCAGCGCGTTCTCCGGCCTCTACCTCGAAAACGGTTGAGCGCATGAAAACATGTTCTACACAAAATCAGTTGTAAATTTAGTGCTCTACAATTTGTTAATAGACGTTAACATCGTCGAAGTTATAGAAACCGAGATAATCGCGAAAAACCGAAGTTTGTGACGTTTGACCTTGAATAACTTGCGAAGCGAACATGAGATTTGCGGTGAGCTTTGAAGCAGCTTATAGAACGCCAAAATTAAGGTGTATACAAATTTTCAGCCGGCTATCTCTCATTCCGAGGTTGACCCCTCTTATCTGCTTAAATAACTGTACCAATAGGAGTATATACCGTACATGTTTTATATACACTAAAATTATTCTGTAGCCAAGTGGATAAACCTTGGCTGTTTTTTAACCTCCTTGGTCTGAAATAACGTAAGACTGTGTTCTATATTTTAAAACTAGACTCATAACTCCCGAGGGAGGTAAACCAGCTATAACTGCTTTATACGCCTGCGGGCAATGACATCCTTTTCGAGCAAGTGTGATGAAAACTCTTTTTTCAGGTAGAGCCTTTACACAGGCCATCTTTTCACCATGTACATACATTAACATACATGATAAACATACAGTAAAATTGTTAAATAATGCCAGTCATAAAAATGGTAATTTTCAACTCTTGACCCGAAAAAGAGTTGAAATGAAAACTGAATTAAAAGTGGCAACCCTGCCACTAATACACATGGCAGAGACGCCGCCCTGACATGTTTACGGGCCAATTATTTGTATGGATTCCGCTGCAATAATGATTTCTTGCGTCGTCCGTTCGTCTGTCTCGCGCGGGCTCATAACCTTTTTCCTTCCTTTCTTAAATTTTCATTCTTGATCCGCTCCCGATCCACTTTATTGGCTCTAGACGACATTTATAAATACATTCTGTGCATAAATGGAAGGTTTCGAAAGATTCTGTGACTGCGACACTAGCATAATCGTAACATTTTTAGCTCGTGTTAAAAATGGGAGATAAAAAGTATTCCTGCTAATATTATTATGGCATACAGTGCATAAGGCGACTTCCTGACTTGGCGGGGCGGGATCGATATGTGACATTTTCTTCTTTGACGTAAACTTACTGACGTCGCAAAGATTCTCACTTGACATAATACTGGCAGTATTACGTTTGCGCAGTAGTAATATCATGCGCAGAAGCGGCGCAGTACCGCCTTCGCATCGTCCCGCTACCGCGCATCCCGCGCCAGTCAGGAAGCACTAATTTAAATGTAGGGGCGTAGTAAAAAATGGTATCGCGTCGACTGACAGCTGACACTGACATTTGACACTTTTCTCATATCGTACTGCCTCCGCACCGACAAATCAGGAAGTCGCCTAAGTATGAAAGCTGCTAAATGACAAGGAATTGATTTCTGGCGACTTGTTATAAGAATTCTTTATGTGATAAGTACGTATAGGTACCTAACACTGGTGAGTCATCATCTGAGTTGCACTTGAAAATGTGCATTTTAGCAAAATCCGAAACATCAAAGCTCTTTAAGGGCCGGTATGTTATGTCTATGTTATGTACTGAGTTATTGAAATTTGATCTGACATTTGGTCTAACGGATCTTTATAAAACCCGGCCTTACATTATGGGTATGCGTTAAAATGTGTTGTTAACAATTAATAACTGTTGCACATGGCGAGCACTGCGCTTTTACAACACTTGAAGAAATAGCAGTAGATACTTACAGTCAACCAATTTGATATCTGCGCCACTTCATACCTTGTCACAGTGAAAATCAATATGAAAGCTGCAAAGATCTCATATTAATGTCACTGTGACAAAAGGTACGAAGTGACCCAGAAAGCAAATTGGGTGACTGTAGGTATCAAAGAAGCGATGGACATATCCATGGGATCGGTTAGTCAATTTGATTTGGTTTCGCACGCACGCGCTCGACTGGCTAGCTCGGCGTGAAAAACACATAAAAAACTATAGAGCTACCTACAGCGGGATTCGAAAGTGTTTGACCAAGTTGAGACCAAGCGAATCGGCTCCAGGGCACGCGCTACGTATATATTGTGAGTATGTAATGTAGGTACACTATTATGCTATCGTATTCTTTGGCGCGATGACGCTTTTACTGTTTACCTATTTGGGTACCTAACTAACTACGTGTTAGCGCAAGCGAAAGTGCACGAAACAATGCAATTCCAATTCATTATCAATACTACGTGTCCTCCTGAAATTGAGACTCTAGGTAAACAGATGAATCTTATTAGGGATGTTACGGAGGTTCGGCTTCGGCTCCGATATACCGAAACTTTCGGCTGAATTCACACCTCCGGCTCCGGCTACGGTTTAGTCTAAATTTAAGCGGAGGTGTGTGCCTAGGAGTACAAACAGGTTTTGACTTGTCACCCCGGGAATTACCCCACCTGTTTTGTGCCTGTTTTACGACGATTGTTTATTACTCATTTGTTTAGTCATCATTGTTTTGGTGGCTCCGGTTTCGGATTCGGTTTCGGTTTCGCTTTTGGGTTCGGTTTCGGATTCGCTTTCAGTTTCGTTAAAACAAATTTGAAAACTCCGGTTTCGGCTTCGGTTCCGATAAAACCACCTCCGTAACATCCCTAAATCATATAATCGTATTAAATAAAAACCTGTATTATTTTTTGTGAGCTAGACTATGCTATTGCTGTTGTCAAAGATGTGATTTTGAAACGATTTGGGATATATCGATGTTGTCGGTGAAGTCAGTGTATTTACTGAATGTCAGGATTATTGTTGGTCATCATCATTCATCATTTTAGCGTTTCCCCGGGTTGTATATATACATATAATAGGAGCCCGGGGTCCACTTAGCAACTTTTGGCGTAAGCACTAATTTTACGAAAGCTAATAACATCTGGTATTGATTTCCTTTACCGAAAAACTACTAATAAATATGAAATAATATTTGGTATATAAGTTTTCTTAGAAAACCCATCAGTGATCCATGCCGGGGGTTTGTGCTCACGACCAGTGTTGTGCCTCACTAGGGGCAGGAATAGTCCCGATTTTGTACTGGTAATATTCCCGGTAACAGCACATCTTCCCACATGCAGATTGAAAGTCGCGTGCCTTACTGGTCGGCTACAACTCTTTCCTTACCGCATAAAGGATGATTAGTGCTAGACTTCAGCATTAAAGGATATGTGTTCAGTCAGAGCAATCTTAGGACGGTTATAATTACTATTTAGACAAACATGGAAGAAAATTATGAAATAAATGGTGAGTAGAGTAACTGAGAACGAAAAATTAAAATGTCGGTATACAAGCAGCGTCCTTCTCCGATGAGGTGGATAAAATGCTTACGTGTCATCATAGTGAAATAAGTAAATGTCGGTATCATCGAGTACGTTTGTGTTATTTTTTTCGTTTGAAAGATTTTATATAGAAGGTACTTAATCACTAAAACTACTCATTCAATTTCAAATTCTATGGCTATATAAGATCTATGAACCTGAAGTTCGGCGTAGACTAGTTAATACCTATCCGTTTGAAAGGAACGGATATGAAATTCATTAACTAAAAATGACTGTTTTCGGTTCAAATGTATAAAATAAGGTATAATAACATAATATTTTAGAACTTAACTTAATGATTAACTTTAATATATGACATAATTTTAATTCATATAAAGTTGACATGTAAAATGACATTTTATCAATAAAACTTCTGATTCTGGTGTTATACCTGTATCTAAATTTATTACAGGTTGATAAGTAGACGTTTATATTATGAACATACAAATAAAACCTTAAGATTATCCGCGTAGTTCCTTGCTCGGGTAAAATTCAGGTGTTTCGCGTGGCCGCCAGGCGTGAAGGCTTCAGCGCTTGGTACGGCCGTCACGTCCGACAATCGATACCGGCCCGTGCCGGCGCCCCGCGGACTCAAGGGAGATAAATGAATTAAGATATACAATATCTCATGTTGACGATTGATTCCTGTCGAGAAGTTTTCTTTTATACAACGATGGTGGCAAACAAGCTGCTTGATGGTAAGCAGACCTACCCAGTAAAGTAAAGTAAAATTTTAATGATAACATCGTTACTAGATATAGACCTACCTAATGGTCACTTACGACTCTAGAGAAGCCACATGCGTATTGCCGACCCTTGATTGACTTAACCATTCGTTGTGAGGACAGCTAGAGTCATATCCAGGTCCAGGTCCTTCACTTTCTCATTACTCTTCACCTTAGTTTATCCGTATGTCCATATATTTGTATTGCTTTATGCTGCAGTACTTAAAAATTTGGAACATATTTATCCTTTTCGTCGCCATTGACTTTCCTTCAAGTCAAGTCATTTAGTGCCCCACACGCCAGGGGCTTCACATCGAGTCGATGTAAACTATGCAAAGGCAACCTACGTGCTATCAAGTAAGGTTCATTTTCAATCTCTTCTGAAATAAACTTTGGTATGTACTGTGGTATGTGTGATGTGATGTTGGCTGCATTTGAAGCAGAGCGGCGAAAAGGTTAATAGACAATTTCAGAAGTCCAAATTAGATGCAAACAAAAGTTAGGTAAAGCAGAAATATATGACCATTGTCAAGAGGGCGCTATTATTGTGATTTATATGGCAACAACCTATTATGACATTTTGACTTGTTTACCTGTCACCACTGATGAAAATTTTGCAAAAGATTGCAGCGAAATAGTTTCATTTTCCGGACGTTTTTTTCTCAACAGTTTATTATATAGGTACATTTAACATTATTAATAATGTTCCGCTCTTGACTATGAATCGTTTTGGTATTTTTTTTACATTTATTATTCAAATAAACCGCAACAGTGACACTGACATGCTGGCAATGTATCATTAAAATTATTGCCAGTGTAAGAAAATAGTTCCAATGAAATTCGAAATGAACTTTTCCTGGTCGGTCTTTATTTACATAGGTAAACTGATTTGACTACCAACTACGAGTAAGTATTGTAATTGATAAAAAGCTTTATTTAGTTGCTCAGATCTTTTACTTCTGATAAGTTGTGATAAGTCGCATTCCTATGTAAGCTCATACAGCTTTTTGCTGATTGCTTGTCTGCCCGTCATGTAACTTCCCATATTTCCATCATTGCAAGCCGTTCCAGTTACATTTCGTCTAAAAGGCAGTTCAAAGGCACGAGTGGTCGTTTGTAGGAGCGTCACGTCTTCGCAAATCGATACCGAGTACCGCGGCCGCAGCCTCTGCCGCTGGCATCTGTGCGTAGCTCAACAATTATCCGACCTGCTGTCGGACAAACTTATACGAATAGGTGACACACAGTTGGAAAAACAAAGAAATACCCTCATCCTCAGTTACTGAAATCGTAATCGTTCTTGGATAATTGCCTATTTTTGTCTAGTTTTAAAATTAATTCAACCGTCCAAAATCGTAATTATAAGGTACAGATAATATTTATTAGAACAAATGTGCATATAATCCTGAGTTATTGGGATGCTTATAATTTAAAAAAAACTATAGAAAATATCCAAGGCTCCGGAAGAAACATTTGTGATTATCGCATTTAAGTTTTAAACCCGGGTACGCTAGCTAACTAGGTATAGTAGGTCTGTATGTTCTCATTCCGATAGTTGAGAGAAATTTCTTAATATATATTGTACATACTACTAACACATATGCTACCTTATATCGTTCTTCATTTCTATGTTTCTGTTTTATCTCCGAATAAATAAATACAATAAAATAAATGGCTCTGGCCAGTCTGATGTAGCCTGGCTCTGTTTGGATACTTCCTCTACCGGATGGAGTGGAAAATCTGAAAAACATTGTACAAATTGATTTTACTCCTTTATCACGTTACAAACCAGTCTTTATACGTTAATATCCTATATTAGTTCCAGTCCATATTTCGTTAAAAAGGAAGAAATTCGCGAGGCACGAGGCCGGTCGTTAGTAAGGGAGTCACGTCCTTGCCAATCGATACGCGGTACCGAGTCTGGCGCGTGGCTCCGAAGGCTTACAGGCATCTGTGCGTATTTAGAAGCAAAAATGTGCACTTTGATACTTCAATAGGTATTTCTGAAAACCTACTAATGGTGCATGTTTCAGGTGGTAATTCTGGGTCGTAGTCACTAATTGTCTTTTACATAATTTGCTATATCCATATACTTATACTTGCTCTAAGTTATTTGATTCCGAAACCGGTTCCGTCTGACGGCGAAGATGCTACTAACTGCTAACAAGTGACCTCACCTCATCTTATCTTTATACATGAAAAACAACAAGGCTTTTTCTTTGTGTCCCCTGACGCTAACTTGTGTTGGCATCAGAGGACATAAACTTACAGAGAAACTTTGAGCAATGACTATATGAGTTTCAAAATGATGAAATGCATTATGATCTCCACTCAAGGATAGGTTAAGGGCAGTAGTAGTACGGTTTGGGTGCGAGGCTGAGACGCTATATTACTGTTTCCTATGTAGCTTATCTGCTTCAGTTAAGTAAGCAGTCTTAAGTGTATCTGCTTCAGTTAAGTAAGCAGTCAAGTTGTTGCACTCACGAGGAGTGCGGGGTTATTTAGCACAAGTACAGTATTAAATGTGATATTTTCGCAAGGCAACAAAAAACACTGGTGGTTCGAGATTACTTTTTATCAATTTCCTAGCGCACGGAGATGTTATGTTGGTAAGGCTGTCACGTCCGCGCGAGTCGATCCGATACAGACCTGCATCCATCAATATCATCTCTTTAACATCAGTACAGTGACAAATGACGAATGCACGCACCAAGATGAAAACTACTCTCTTTTGACATGCCGGGTCAGAACACAACGCTCATTATAAGAATGTAAAACTAACGCCTAATGAAATATTCACAAAGTACCACAAACTCTACATAATTGGTTGACACTCTAATAGTCTCTCCAGCACAGAATAGGACTCCACCAGCCCAACCTAATTTGTTCTAGTGATTTCACAAACAGATTTCCCTCACGACGTCTTACCTATATTTTCCTGGTTTACGCCTTAATTTTCTAAATCCTTCTTTTGTTTCTTGACAGTCTGAAAGAAAAACTCCCTCGTACAGCACAGTGTACCGTCTTACAGGTAATATACATCTCACGCGCGTGATAGACTCACCGGCGTCTGTCCCGCTCCCCCGCAGCAAAAGGTCGTATCTGCGACGTCTTTCCTTACAAAGCCCGTCCACTCGTGCGCAGGCAGCTTGTAGGTATATCGATTCGCACGACGTGAGGCACGTACTAACCGACGCTCCAGGCCTTCACACCTACTGCTGATATATTTGCCGTGAAACAAGACAATAATAAACAGTGGGTAATAATTTATGGCTTGGATTAAGTACAGTGCGATTGGATACATATCGAAGATGGTGTAAGAAAACAAGGTTTGCCAAACCGGATCGTTACACAAGTGACGTCACTGTCATAACATCGATTAGGCTGATGCCGTAGCTTGTGTCACCTACACCACACTTTTAATCAATGTACCAGATTGCAATACCTGGCGCATTATATAATTGTATCATGGTATCGAATGTCTATATGCTATGTTTCTGAAAATCTATTAACTGTTGCTTAAAATTTAAATTTTAGTGTCATTAAGTCTTTGTATTGTGTTGATGGTTATTATAGGAGTGGTGATGATAATTCAAAAGTTTCTAAGAATAGCAAAAGCATAGTTGTGCAATTAATGTATGGGCAATACAATTCTCGACAATTATCGTCTATTGTTCCAACAGAATGTCACGACTATTATAGCTAGAGAAGAAAATGAAAAATGAGAATATATATTTAGGTATTGGGTGGTATAGTTTATAGGTACAAATGCACGAGTACCTAGGTAGGTACAAAGAGTGCACTTATTGTTAACGGTGTCTTGTGCCCTAAACTAGGTAAACCTGTCTTATGGAGCAGGGGTAAGTATTCCGATGCTCATTTTGAGATTCATCAGAGAAGCTCATTGAAGAAAAGACTCTATCTTACATATTTGGAAAAGTAGCGTCAGGAGGCTACAATTACTAGAATTACACGCTGTGGAAGCAACAAACTTCAAACTCAGGTATTTAAGAACAAGGATACTATCTTATTGAGAAAAACATCTCATCTCAGGCGGTGCCTCAACGGGTATCGATTGCCTCACGACGTGACATCCCTACTAAACTTCCCTCGCTACACTATATCTGGACTACCTACTTTGAAATTTCGAGTACTTAATGTATATACTACTAGCGACCCGCCCCGGCTTCGCACGGGTGCAAATTATACATATAAACCTTCATCTTGAATCACCTTATCTATTACAAAAAACCGCGTTCATTTTAAAATGGTTTGGGTCTACAAATTTGCTTCCCGGCCGTTTTGTTAAAGGCGTCAAACCATTCGAGTATAGGTTCCGGACTAGTTCTGCATCAGGCTTGACTAAAATTAGTTGACATTTTAATAGGGGCTTGCGGCGATGTGAATGGGAGTTGTGGAATAGGAGTTAACAACAGGGGTTGATAAGTTTTTCGTACCATAAATAGCTTCATTTGGAAATTTAGCTTTTTGATATAGGTGTATGTAAAATGTTCGTGTGCATGATTTCCCCATTCAGCTACGGGTTTATTCATGGCGAGTTTTTAAAGGAAAAGGAAGTTCTCATCATATGTTCATATGGTCGGGAGACTATCGAAATTGAAAAACTAGAAATTCTGACACTCTTAAAAACCGCGAAGCGATAGGTGCCGAGATACTTATAAGCTTTATTTTAATTAACTAGGTAGATATTTGTTACTTAGCTTAGGTAGTAGTTTTGGTTTTTTAATTTTTTAATTTGTATTATAACCTGTAAGGTCAAAATGCCCTGAAATGACCGGTGTAATTCACTACATGTAATTCTTATTTATGCTGGAGACTATATATTTTAGGAATACCCTTTAAGGCTCTGTTGTTGGTTTTACGTTACGATTTTATTATGTTGATAACACAGTCATCGAGCTTGTTGCAGGTAGCTCATACTTAACTGTCTGATCTGAACCTAACTACGTCTGAAACTTAGACTTAAAGCAGAATATGCTATAACTTGCCAAGTAGTACTTTCGATTCGTGGTTAATATATATTATTATTTTTAGAGCGGATATATTTTTAGAGCACTTGTTATCGTCACGGATGACTATAATATATTCTAGTGCTACGCCGTAGCTCCGTAGCGCTACGATCATAACCCGCATATTCTCATAATTTATTATATCTATCACTGACCCAGAATTTACACCTACCACGCCCACCAATGAGCGGCCGCCCCACGCCTTCCGCGCTAGCAGTCGGCCAATCGCAGCCCGCCGTTCGAAATTCAAATGACGCCGTTCGAATACAGTCCATCCTGTTCGCGCGCCGACGGCTTGTTTGAAATTGGAAGGTTACATTTGCTGTTTTAATTACTGGTTCATTGTTGTTTTCGATATTTTATTGAGTCACAAGGTCCAAGGAAAATAATTACTGCTAATTTGCGTGTGCTCTTTTTATAGATCAAAATATTAATGTTATTTTTTTATTTATGTTATAGGTATACTAATTATGTCGGTGACAACTAATATTTAATAATACCTGTGACAGTCAGGTAAACATAGGATTACCTAACCAATCTTAAGAAGGAAAATATCGATCATAATATAATATTTCTTGAACTTGAACCCTTTTCTTTTCTATTCTTTTACTAAAAGCATATTCTCCATAAGCAAATTGCCAACGATACTCCTTTAGGCAGTAAATCAGTCTTACTTCCTTTTAAAGTGACCATCGTACCAAAAAGGCTATTATAAATAGAGCTCGCATTCGGTCGGTTCCACCGTAGCCCGAGGTTCATGTTAAAATGGATTAGTTACCCCTACTTGTGAATATAAAGGGATTTTTTTATGAAAAAAACCTTAAGTTATTGAATGGATGTGTGGTCATGAATGAAGGGCGGTAAGTAGGATTCATGTGTTTTAGGGCAAGCATAGAAAATGTACCATTGTGGTTTTATGAACTGTAAAATTTCAACCAGAAAGTACCTATACTTAACCTTCATTATTGTCAAGTGTTGCATGACTAAAGTAGATAGTATATATCCTGTAAGTTACTGTCTCTATTAGGCAACCAAGCAATGACTAAGAAAGTTTTTAACGTAAGTAACCATAACCTTTTCACCGCCATTGACTTGATATAAAGTCAGGAAATTAGGTGCACCACACGCCAATGACTTCATATCGAGTCGATCAAGTCGATGTAAAGGCAAGCTACTATCAAGTCAGGTTCATTTTTAGTCTTTTGTTACGAAGACTTTGGCGTGTGAGGCACAACTTACAGAATCTACTGTGGCGGTGAATAGGTTAAAAACAAATGTGTTTCGTCATACCATTACAAAACGGCAATACACACGTTAACATGTAAACGTACCGCGACAATGTCGTCAATAGCGCGCCAGAAATACCGTTAAGGTGTTAGTCACACCAGTGTTATTTCGCTCAGCAATTACTTCTAAGCCGACCAGACAACTTGACCCGTCATAACCTATAAGCCTATTACAAGATTAGACAAACGAGGGAGATCCAGTAAGGCTGGCTGTCGTTTCCCGCTTAAATGTCGTTTTGACAGTTAAGTCAAAATGGCTGCAGGTTAGAGGTGAAAATATGAATCGTGGGAATATAGCGCGCTCCATAATCTTAATTTCTTAATGAGAGTTTAGATGGTTTTCAAGTCATATTTTATTTTATTACTGTGAAGTATTGTTTGTAACGGAAAATACACATGCCTGTGGAATAATGAACACCTAACTACATCTTCATGTTATGTAGGTACCTACAGATGAAAATATATTTTTAATTTTTGTACAGATGGTCAGTTGCAAGATCAAATTGACTGCTTATTTATTGGCATAACAATAACAGTCTTCTCATGGAAAATTCTGTCTTAATTCGGTATTATAGCTTAGTTAACTAATAAGTACCTTAGAGTAGACAAGAAACGAACGTGACCTATCCTTGTACTTATTTGGCGAATCAATATTGGTTCATGTTGTTGTTTATAGAAAAACTTATGGCGCTATGCAATGTCATGCTTTGACATTGGTAATTTGTTTGATATCTTATTCGTTCCGTAAATAAGGTTTACGTTTACCGTCGTATTTTTCAAGGTCACGTCAATTAGTGTAAGTAGGTACCTATTTGTAAGTAAATTAAAAATGTAAATTAATATAAATAATGACCGTGGTTTGAACAATCTCGTTATTCATTGATAAACATTAATAAACTGTTAAAAATGATGCGATTGTTCAAATAATATATTGACTTAATAAATATGTCCCAGACCGACACATTTATTAAGCCTAATTCTAGTAACTTCGTCTAGTGTAATTAATACGAGCGAGTAGGTACTACTATATATGACGAGGTACAGTACATCGCGTATGTCGGGGCATGCAAAGCTTTGCAAAGTCTTAAAAAGATCACATAGGTAGGAGTTCTAGTACTTCTATTTATTTTATAATTGGATTTCAAGCTCCACATTTTAAATTAATTTCAATAATAAAGCTTTAGCTAAGGCAAGAAGCGCTAATCTTTTTTTAATTCTCCAGAATTCCGCATAGCGAAAGTAATTAGGGCACGCCCCGCGCGTGACGCTTCCCGCCGTCACGTAACGTAACCCAATTACCCCGACGTGACGCCAAATTCGACAGGACGCCAAACCCAGGCAGTTCGATAAAAGCCTCAACTCGTTTTAGAATAATAGGAGTTAGGTCTTTTCGAGATGAAACAAGTATAGTTGTTTCGTATGCTCGCCGGCCGGTTCCGCACATACCGTAGTTTTGAGCGCTCTCAATGACCGCTGGGTCGGGGCGGCCGGCACACGTCTAAGCGGCACGCGGGCTCGGACCGCGCGCGATGTCTGACAGTGTTTTTGGAAAAGTGAAAGTTTTTTTTTGTGTTCTGTGTGGTTGGTAGAACTTTTTGTAGGGATTTGGATTGAGGTAGTTTTTCATGCCATGAAAACTTTTTTGAAGTTTCAAAGTTGGTATATCTATGTCTACGAGTATGTAGGAAGTTTTCATGATATTTCAGTGTGCAGTGTGGAAAGAATTGTTGTGCATTTTGTAATGTGCTATGACATATAGGTAAAACTAAGACAATTGAAGTTACAGTACGCAAAACTTTAAAGCTTCCTTAACTCGAAAGTAGCATTGATAGTTCAGGCAGGTAACACCAACTAACAACAACATAACCAGTACATAAAAATAATTCTCATTTAACATTATCATTAATTTTCTTTACAAGCGTCCATATCGTTATAAGATAGGTATACGTTGGTACCTACAGCACTTTATAAATTGTTTTTAGTCTGAAACATTTCAGACAGTCCTTTGTGATAAATAAAATGAAACAATGAATTTTGATAAAAAGTGGGATACGAGAAAATACAAAATGATAAAAAGAAGCCTCCTTTAATAACAGAATGATCCCAATAACAAAACTTACTTTAGTAGAAGAAAAAACACACACAAGTGTGAGGTTAAAATGCGATAATATTGACATGCGCGCGCAGTGCCAGCTATTAGAGACGATTTTCTATATTTGTGAGTATTGTATTTGCTGAGTAAAGTATTCAATTGCGTACCAAGGGACTAGTTTGGTGTTTGTCAAGTAACAACATATGTTTGGCTTGGATCAGTGGCCTAAGAGTCATTAGCAATAAGATTTTATTATTATAGGAGAAAACTTTAGTCATACAACAAGCTGAGGCCGATGGCGTTAGTTCGCTTGGTCTTGTATGTCAATTCATACGGACATAACTTAAATAGCTGAGTGTTTTAAACTGATAAGGGCCCTTAGGTTGGAAACAGTGCTCGACCGACGGTCAGCGCGTATGGTCGGTCGGGCACTGTCTCAAGTTTCAAGCCTTTCGCGCCCGACCAACCATACGCGCGGACCGTCGGTCCAGCACTGTTTCCAGTTCTAAAGATATCGTTATTAATTTTGTATATATAAAGCAGTTAATGCAAACTACAAATTTCTAGATAAGAGAAAAATCCAAAATGCCAGAAGGTTCGTATCCTGCTCGGAGCCAAAATGTTTAACATTTTCCCTTATTTATTAATTTGTAGGTAGGTATCATTATTTTGCGCAATATCAAATTATTCAAAACATATATTACATACTTTCACACTAGGGGTAGGCTAGGCAGAGATTACGACCTTCCATTTACCATGAAATTGACAAGCTATGCTTGATTTATTAACTTTTATTGACAATCCTTACACACATCCTTATAGAGAATGATTCACGCTAGACCGTTCCGTGTCCGGGCCGGCCCGTTTTCTATGACAGGAAATCGACGGCCGTCGCGTCGCACGTCCTGTCGTAGAAACGGGCCGGCCCGGACACGGAACGGTCTACTGTGAATCATCCTTAAATTCGTATGTGACTCACTTTTTAACGAAGGATGTAGGATAAAATGCTTTATCTGAAAGTAAATTCATGTACGCCACGCTAAGTAATCCTACTTATTAATTGATGTCTGCTGGTATGCACACATTATCTATGTATGCACTAATTTGTACCCATATAAAGCAATCATGATCGATTAATGGAAATGGAGTTCGTTGTTTTATAAAACACATTTACATAATATTATTAATGTAATAACTAACTGTTAACCTATAAGTATATACTGTCATACGGTCATTCCTTTCAAGTAGGTATCTCATTTTGTAACTTGCAATAAAACGAATAAATGGGACCGTGATATAAAATCAAGACACTTTGTTTTAAGTTAAATATCAGATGTAAAGGCTATTAACTAAAATAAGGCCCTTTTGTATGTGGTTTTGGCTTGTTCGAATAGACGTTACATTAAGCGGTATATAGGTACGTACACACCTTCTGTCTATGAATAATAGGGAAATTATGGAAGCTTTTCCGTGTGGTTAGACTACCTCTTACTAGCGGCATGTTATTTTAATATTCAGCGAAATAGCTGCTATGTGTCCGCGAAAGATACACTCTCTTGTTATCCCACTTCTGATATCATTTAAAAGCAATCTATTAAATACTCATACGCTATCTAGAATTTTCTTTATCGACGTGACATCGTTTGGATTCTATAGGTTGGATACTTGATGAATCGTTTTTATTTGGATGAAAATTATTCCCAAATTAATAAAACCCTGAGTGAAAGATAACGAAGCACGTACGAATCATAAAAACTGATACAAAAATTGATTACTTGAACAGAATAAAAACACCCAATTTAAAATGGGCAATTTACTTAATTTAAAAGTTGCAAATGGCAATAAAATTGCTCCAGTAGCCATGGAATAGCCCTTATAAGGCGTTTAGACTTTTTGAAATTATCGGCCTCAATTAAAGATACGAAATAAATTAAAAAAAGAAAAACTTACCTACATCTACTTCTGTATTCTATACAAGTACCTATGTACAAAACTATCTATGTACATAGTACCTCCTCCGCATCTCGCAATGAACACGACTCTATATTTCGGTTGCGTCTAAAAGCAGCTTAAGGTCCGCTGGGATATCAACTTTATACCTTAGGCGCAAGAATTGGCCTAGGCACTAGTTTTATTAGAAGCCAGTGCCTTAACCCTGGTGGGATTACACCTTATTAATTATTATAGAAAATCATAAAAAATAATAACACCGCAATACATTAAATAGAACGAAAATATTAGATAAGTATTATTGAAATATATCACTTTAATAGTGATTAGACAAATGTTATTACTCTGATCACCAATTTATAAGCGACGAAACATTGTGATTAGTTGTTACAATTTTTTTTTTAGTTACTACTTAATGTAAAATTGACGAATATACTCGTATTTATTAAGAACAATGTATGCATATTTCAACTACTAGTGAAAGCACCAGTTAAACATTATGTGTCCAATTAACCACCTCTTCTGTACAATAATGCATTAGACGGTAAATAAATGTTGGAATTGTTGAATAAAACAAATAAAATATCAAAAGTGCATGAAACACAAAACAAAACTAGACGCAAATCATTGTAAACGTATGACCGTTATGTAAACTTACTCATGTTTTACAAATTATCTCTTATCTCCGGATTGCCAGGGATATTGGCTAAAAAGCTGATTGCTCGTCGGAAAATTTCAAGGAAATTAAAAACTAAACTAAAGTAAGGCTATCATAAACACGAAAAGGACAGTAGTAATATGAGTGAATTTCGCCAAACGGGCATTTTTGTCTAATTCCCATGGAATTTTGAAATACCAATAATACATAGAAAATTGTATGCTGATAATAAAAAAAAAACACAAATTTTCTTACGGGGTACTTATACTTATAAAACACGGAAGTAATTGCAATTTGAAAATTTTACCTGGGCACGGGAATTTATCTGTCCATGGGAATTGACTTTTCTTAGAAAAAAAATTACCATCTAATTTATCAAGAATTATAAAGTTCAATTGTATCGAAGTTATTTAGCCTAATTTTACCAATCATGGGTTCAAGATTTAACCGAGGAAATTTATAAACCAAAAATCTATATTTTAAGTTAAATTTCTCTTTATACAATCACATAGCAACTTCTTTGCAGAAAATCATACACGTATTAATATTTAAAACTATCACTAAATAAATGCGGATGCATAAATATAGACGATCGCAACTCCAAAAGAGTCACGGGCGCGTTGCTGACCTTTTATAAAATTTGAGCTGTCCGCTTACTTGTTTGCCACCGTCGTTGTATATAAAATACGGATGTATCGATTTATACCTACATGTTTTTTTTCATGTACAAATGTTCATTGACTTTGTTTATTGACTCTTTTCAAAATTTAAGAAGCTGTTTTTTTTAAAGAAACGCATAAACTATAACTCTAATTGATATACTTAGTACAAATTATATTTATTTATGCATTTCATCCACAATTATTGATATTAAATGCGTTTTTTTATCAAAATTTGTGAACCTTCCCAATTCCCGTGCCCCGAAATCAGCTGTTTCGGGTAAACAAGCTATGGGAATTAGGACACGGAAATTGGAAATCGTAATAAAAAAAATCATAATAAATCCAAATCGCATGTTAATAATATTTTAAGTTATCGTTTATATAGAGACACCAAAGTGCTTTATAATGCATTTGCATACATATGTTAATGATTACATATGTAAGAATTTGAATTTCAAAAAAATTGTCGCCCACCCAGAAACCGAAGTACCTTAGGTGGTTTACTGGAACTTAATGCGGTTTGCTATATATAATTTTTTTAAATATAATAGCTGACATTTGAGAGCCCATGTGAAGCAGGACAAATTAGTCCGTGAATTTGAGTGGACCTCAACGTGAAAACATGTATTTTTTATGAAAAAAAATTAATGGTACGTATTATCTCATGCTACCCTACGATTTTCAGCTCGGACACAAAAAAAATCGAGTTTAGAAAATGACCCATATGATGTGATAAGTAACAACAAAACAAAGTGAAAAGATAACAAGCAGTCAGACATACAGAGTTTGTTTTGGCTGGCTGGACGAACAATAAAGATTCGAGGAAAGCCATTAACTGTAACGTACCTCGCGTACCTATCGGTTCATGGATTTCTTATTTGTTTTTTAATTATCGTAAAGTTTATTTAATCGCATATTTTAATAGAGTTGTGTGATAATTGGATTCTGGGTATTGCGGTGTCATCTAAGATGTTTGCTGATCGGCGGGTACTTAATTCCACAATTGTGATAGCGGGCCGCTGTTGACTCGGTCGATCCGAGACCAGAGACAAACCTGCCGCCAATGTTACCAAACAAAATTATATGCAGGCACCAACTTATAATAGTGACCTATAAAATAACATGTACCTATCATACAAAAACATCAAAAACCCTAATGTAGGCGATATATTGATTGAAAGAGACGCGCGTATGTTTTTCGTTCACGACAAAACGGGATGCAAAACTTTCCGGGAATGGCTTTTTTAGACAAATCTCGATAAATATCTGACTGTGTGCAGTTTTATTAAATTTCCTCTTGGCAGAGTTTAGATGAGGTAAAATGCCATCATATAAACTTAATCGTGTCTTTTAATAATGCGTTGTTTTAGAATGCTGAGTAAAAAAAGGAAAAAATAGACTCAACTTTGACAAACTTTTAAGCAATCATGTTTCGGCTATTGTCAGTACCACAATCATATATCTGAAAATCAGTCCCTATTGTTTCCTCGTCTGGGCAGAACAGCGTTTGAAAGTTTCTAAATTTCTCGTTGTAGCGCCTTAAATAATGACAATTTTTGGTAGAATAAGATGAACAAAAATTTCTACAACAACGTTACTAATTTCTAAAGTTATATAAGGACATATCTGATATTTTATTGTGCTTAGTCTCCTAATATAAGGCGGCTGGAATAATAAGTATACAGATATAATGAATTCTGAAATGCACATTTGATATTCATACCATTATTTGTACCTACGACTGTTTCGCTATTTTAAATAACTAGACTAGGTAATATTTATTTTAGGTACTATCAAAATTAAAGGAAATAAACATTATCAAATGAATGTTATGCAAAAGCGTCACAAAAATTGTGTACTTACGTCTGTGTAGACTTATGAGATGTTTTGAAAACTGTAAACTCTATTATCCTAGCCACAAAGTCTGTGAGACGAGACATATATGTCAGCTTAATCGTTTATTATTTGGTCATACAGGTGACAGTAAGTAATGCAATTGTAACATAAATAAATATAATTAATTAGTTTTGGTATTTCCTTTTTAATTAATTAAATACCAACAAGGTACTTACACATTTTCGTCAAGGGGAGTATTTTTTTTATTATGAACTCTAAAGGTTAGGTAGGTACCAGTGGCGGCGCGTCAAAAATATTCTTACGGAAGCCGAAAATAATTTGCCTTTCTTATTCTCCATGAGCCGTAGTAAAAGAACTGGACTGGCTGAAAATAAGGCAAACCGGTGGGAATCGAGTTGTATGGACGCACCGCCACTGGTAGGTACCCACCGTGGCATGATAAACTACCTCATAAATTCAGTTTTTCAAACCACACAGTCTTACAAATAACATTATGTGTAAAGTCTACACTACATAACGTAATCTTTCGAATTGAACAAGGAATATATTATATTGAAAGTGTTTTAACAATTTAAAATATCACCTACTAGAACAAATGAATTTGAATCCAGTGATTTTATCGCAAAACATTTACGTTAGAATTTAAATTTAGAATTCAGACTAGTGTTTTAGTGCGGTACAATGGAAGTGGGTTACATTTGACGATGCAGTTGGATGCGTGATGGATCATCCCGGCGGCTTCGCGTCCCCGTGGGCGGCCATGCTGGGCCACGGCGTCGGCATGGTGCAGCACGAGTACCACGCGCCCATGCCCATGGACCTGCACGTGCCGCAGCCCTTCCCATACTACCGGTGAGTGTCAGTTGTAGTTGGCTGCGTGATGGACCCCGGCGGATCACGTTACCGTCGTGAGTGTCAGTTGTAGTTGCCTGCGTGATGGACCCCAGCGGGTCACGTTACCGTCGTGAGTGTCAGTTGTAGTTGGCTGCGTGATGGACCCCGACGGGTCACGTTACCGTCGTGAGTGTCACTTGTAGTTGGCTGCGTGATGGACCCCGACGGGTCACGTTACCGTCGTGAGTGTCACTTGTAGTTGGATGCGTGATGGACCCCGGCGGGTCGCGTCCTTGTGTTAATGTGAATAAAACATCATTACTTTTGGATAAGTTAAATTGAAAAAAAAACAGGGGCATGACAAAAACACGAGTTCTAATTTTATTTTTATAAGTAACTACTTGTTTATTATTGGGAAACGGGACTTAATCGCTTACACTTTATTTATAGTAGAGAGACCAAATTGGGAAAAAACGCAATTTTCGTAGGACTGGAAAGGTTAATACCGACAAGTGATATGGTTGGAATCAGCATGCTCTACTGATTATCAAAACGCATGTTGTCGCTTTCTAAAGTAGTGGAGTGAGTTTTTATGACGTCATAAGTTTTATGTATGAAATTCTTTAAAACCCCATCGAGTGGGGTATCAAACGAAAGGGCTCCATGAGCTGATTACAAAAATATACCACACCTTTAGATTTCGGCCACTGGTGTCGTAAAAAATAAAATTCGTTTTCAAAACACACCTCGTTTGGGCTCTTTCTAACGGGAGATGCTTGAAATCTAAAGGTGTAAAAATCTAATAATGTCGTATATTTTTGGAATCAGCTCATATACCCCTTTCGTTTAATACCCCACTCGATAGATTTTTGACGAAGCCTTTATTATTTTTCATACATAAAATTTATGACGTCGTAAAAACTCGTTCCACCACTTTAGGAAGCGACAACATGCATTTTGATAATCAGTAAACGATGCTGATTCCAACTATACCACTTGTCGGTATAAACCTTTTCAGTCCTACGAAAATCGTAAATAAGGCACTTTCGACGAATTGGCCTCTCTACTATTACCTTTTGTAAGGTTTTGCCCGACGTTTCGAATGTATCGCAACATTTTCGATGTATGACGATGTATGCTTACGCTAAGGTACACTTACTGATTCCAGTAAATGCTCGGCTATGGCAGCATAATGCTTGGCTTACAAAAGGTAAATAAATAAGTTGTTATTAGAGTACGCGATTAAGTCCCGTTTATCAATAATAATGTGTGAGAATCGTGTAAGTTTAAATAGATATACTGTTCTGTTCTTGTTTAACTATTAACGATAGATTATGCAGATGAAGAAGAAGCCACGATGCGATAAACAAGAACCAAATACCGGAAGTATCATTTAGACACTTATAGATAATTGTAAGCATTCCTAATGCTCAGAAAGAAGATTAATTTATTAATTATTCATGAACTGGAATATTGATCAACATAACATACAGTATTAGCTAAAGTGTAAAAATGTCCATGCCCCATTAGTACTTAGATTATGTAGGCAGGTAGGTATGTCTCAGCCCCACCACGCCAACATCGTTAATTAAAAACCATTTATAATAGCAACACTACCAATCACGGCGAGCGCTAGGGTTGGGAAAAAGCGGTAATCGAAAAAGCCGATGGGCAGCAAAAAGCGGTAGGCTTAAATATGGCGGGGCTCGCACGCCAGTCGGTTTTGTCGTCGACATAACTTGTCGCATAACCTGCCGTTTTAAGGAAATTGACGGGATAGTGAAATTATTATCTAATGTCATTTGACTGGATTATTCTTAAGCGCATATATTGCGTATTTAAGTCGATAAACTGTGGAATAACCCATTATAAGTACTTGCGAAATAGTTTATAGTTGGTTGTTGGTCATGCTTGAGTGTTGATGATTTTTCAGAAATGATGTGCATTCTATCTATGAGAAATACATATAAAATGAGAAGAGATATACATTATTAATTAGCAGTCGTTGGATAGGAGTGACTTGCAACGTTATGTTTTTTATTTTATTTAAGGGAAATGAATTCACAAAGTTGAATTCATCCGGTTTCGCTTAGCAGGCAAAATACACGGGAGAGTAACGAATACCCAGTCTTCAATGTGAAATATAATTACCAACTTAGGGTAAGTGTAGGTTTGAAAAATTACAGTGCATCAAACGATCACCTGCCGGTGACAGCGGCGGCTTATTTACAACAATTATAAAGCGATAAGTCATACCATATTATATATAAACAAGTGACATTAATGTAAAAGTTCATTCGTACATCATACGTGTATGGACACGTATCGAGTAATAAAATTATTGCTATGAATTTGTATCAGGCGAAACTTTCCATAGTTTTGGAATATGCATAAAACCAAGCTAGATCGATTGTTTGACCCCAAAAAATAGGAAAACGTCCACAACAGCATCGCACAATAAAAATCGTTAGCCCTTTGACCGCCAAAGCGGTAGTGTGTCGTCGTGCCCACCACGCCAAGCACTGTTGAATTGGTATAATGTCTAAACCAATAAAAACAAATTAAAACAGTTCATAAATGATTTCTTTCATGATCAATGTACACCTTCACTCCGACCTTTTAAGTGGTTGTTGGCGTATTGGGCACGACGACACACAACCACTTTATAGATTCTTGCCGGTCAAAGGGTTAAAGCCGTTTCCGAGATCCCCTAAACAAATAAACAAACAACGAGAAGTTAAATTTATATTAGACAAACTTTACGTCGGCTCCAACTCCTGATTAAAAACTTGAAAGCCTACATTGTATGACGCTTAACGCATCGCCTTTAAATTCGGCATGCGCAAGTAGTCAAGTAACCAAAGTCTGTGGCGTGCCTGAGGAGTACGAATTCTTCAGGTCACCTGTAACAGTGTAAGTAGGTTCATAAATTCAATTTTTAAGTTACAATCGTTATGATCTACGCTATCATCAAAGGACACAAAACCCGAACGACGCGAATGAATGGAACTTGTGTAGTAATCATTGTCCGATGACCAGCGAAATGACAAGGTTGCGGCCATTTTGGTGTAATTTTGAGTTGCGCATACGCTTATTACGACGCGAGTTTATAATGGCGGGGACAGCGGCTCTTATGACAGTCATTCGGATTGACCGAATGAGTTTGGGGAATTGATTTGTGAATCTTGAAGTTTTATTGTTTATAGGATTTTAGCAACTTTGTTGACTCACTCAATGGAGAAAAAAGGCTCATAAGTTAACTAATATTAAAAATAAAAATTATAGCATTTAAAAAAATACTTCTGGCTTAAAATCGAGTTCAAAAAGCTACTATCTCTTTTGGTAGGCAATCGTCTCATAGGATTTTTTCTCTGTTTACGGTTTTTCCCATGTTAGGCTTCGACTATAAGCGCCTATTTTCCACTATCAAGGTATATAGAAAGTACCTATAATTAAATGTCTTGAACTTGAAAAAGTTGAATGCCATCGTTAAAACCTCCGGATTTATTTACACAAGCCATTTCATTATGCCATCCTCTTATAAACCTTCGATTTCTGAAAACCGGACGTATAGTACGATAGTTAGTTTTTATTCGCTGCCAAAAAGTGCCACTGTCAAACGGAATTGACGATTAATCAATTCAATGTTATAAACAGAAAATTCGACGCTCAGTCAGAGCAGTAAGAGTCAAATTTGAAAAACAAAGTCAAGTTGAAATATTATGAAAACAACAAAAACATTTATTTGAATTTCAATTTTTTTTCTTATTTTAAACTTCAGTATGGTCTGTTGCATTTAGGACCGCTTCATTAGCGTTTGGTGTCGATTGGTACGAATTTAGGCTGCCTCGTGTTTTCTCCTTGTATCATCATCCATAATTAATGATGAACGTCTGTAGAAATACCAATGCGGCACAAATGACCGGCATGAGAGCCCTATATGGTGTTTTACGCGATTGTGAACGAATTTCGATGGGTTTCTACAAAATTTCCGTTTCATTCGTTTTAAAAGAAGGCTTTTTAAGTGAGATTACTTCCAAGAAAGGAATTAGTCGTTTACGAGAAGATATAAAGTAAATTTAGCTCCAGAGAGATCGATATTCAAACATGCAGGGAAACAATTAAGTACGGTCTTTCCGCTGAAACCTTTATTTCGAGTAACTTGCACACAAAAATACTCAATAAAGCCAGAAAACATGCACCATATACGGACGCGGAGTCACTACCGTCATAAATCGAGGCTGAACTCAAAAAACTATACTATCTTCAATTGACTTTAATTCCCCTCCACTCCTTTGATCGTAAAATACGTCACAATTAGTCCGGTAAAGACGAGGTTTATTTATAGGAAAAAACGTCAACCTTAAAGACCGATGCCGTTGCCAAATGAGGGTTTGTCATGTAGACTACAGTGGAGCGGTGTTGATTTTGTTTTTTCAAAGCCAATTTGCCGAAGGTATTGATTGCATTAAGCCTAATTATGGAACGGAATAAACTTGAAT
Organism: Cenopis cana; assembly: GCA_951800055.1. Taxonomy (NCBI): domain Eukaryota; kingdom Metazoa; phylum Arthropoda; class Insecta; order Lepidoptera; family Tortricidae; genus Cenopis; species Cenopis cana. The sequence goes on from OX637472.1 coordinate 10,655,152, forward strand.
TGGGCCCGTGCGCTGAAGCATTATTTGTTGATATAATCAACTAGAATATCTGAAAATTTCTTTGAATTAGCCCTCGACCCTACAGTAAATAAACCTAAGAACCGATCTAAAGAGGACGTTCAGGATCGTGCAATGCGGAGAAAGGCAAGCAGGAAAGCGGACCTTGATAGCAAGAGTCGGGATAACGTAGGTAGGTATCTGAATTTAAGACCACTAAAAAGTTCTTTTAATTATCGTGAAGATTTTTATGACCAAAAAGGTGCTATCCTCTTCCACACATCTACTAGATAGCGAGATAGCACAGAATAATGAAGTAGGTACTTATTTAAAGAAGGGTTTCTAATGAACAAAGCCGATGCTTGGCAGCTAGAAAACACCGAATCATACTATCCCGCTCTATATGTGAGTAGCGTAGTAAATGTCAATTCAATTCAATTCGTTTATTTCAACACATATAAGCTTACAGTTATGGCACCAAATCGCTTACACGGTAATTTAAAACTAACAATAACAACACAAATTAGTATCAAATATATAAAAACAAATTCTAAAATAGCAAATACAGGTAACACAATATTTACAAATATAAAACATCAAAACCAAACATAACAAATTAGAAAATACACCCTAGGTAATTATCGAGTACATACACATGTAGGTAATTACCGAGATTCAGATCCAACAGTCAAACTGTGTAAACCGTTTTGTGGGACAAACATTAACTATAAAATTGTACCCTTTTTATACTAATAAATAAATAATAAATATACCGTATAGCACGAGCTCTGGTGTCTACTCAGCGGGGTATTAGTCTCTTTTGCGCGTCAATACCGTCACCTAGTGTTCACACAACCAAGTTGAACGATGGAATCACTATCACTAGTGTTCGGCGGAATTAACACCCCAGTGGAGTGTGAGAGCCGAGTTTAGCCGAAGCGAAGTGGCCTGCTGAAGGAATAGGCCTGCTGATAGTTAATATTAAACAGTATACATTGCATGTTATTGACCCATCTTGTGTATTAAATAGATGCACTGCACATATCAGTGATGTGATATCTCACATGCTGACTAATTTACAAGGTATCTCCATAAATCTTGTCCGCAACCAACAGTAGTGCTAATTCGACGCTAAACCTCTTTGAATCCTGACCTTTTGTACAGATAACGTGTAGGGCACACTCGCTACTTAATTGCTCCATAGAAATTAATTTGGTCTTGTCGCGGGTATTGCCACGTGAATGGTGGGAAGGGAACTAGCGGCAATACTGATCAATGGTGTTCGTAAAACATCTAGTTTACAGTGCTTACCGACTCGCTTTTGGTCATTTGGTTTATTAATTTTCATCGTACAGTCCAGTCCACATATATGTGTACGTTCCCAAAAATCTTAAAATACCTGTACAACTTTATGCACTTTAACAAAAAGGATGTGTTTATATAATAATAATAATAATATTTTGTGGACAATCTTACACAAATCAACCTAGTCCCAAACTAAGCAAAGCTTGTACTATGGGTACTAAGCGACGATATACATACGTATATAGATAAATAAATACTTAAATACATAGAAAACATCCAAGACCCAAGAACAAATATTCGTGCTCATCACACAAATAAATGCCCCGGCCGGGATTCGAACCCGGGACCTCCAGCTTCGTAGGCAGGGTCACTACCAACTAAGCTAAAGCGGTCGTCAACAGTTACATACACAGTTCACACACAGGTCGTCAAATACAGTTTGTCCGTGCACATAATATTGAACTCGACAATTTTTTTCAATTTTCTTATGTTCAGCGTCTTCCCAGTTGTATCTTAAGTAAAGGAGCTCGAGCCCCTAACCCAAAGATTTGACGTTAGGTACTAGTTGTCGATAGCATCTGCCATCTGATCTTCAAACCCAAAGGGAAAACTAGACATTGTTATGTATGTATGTAAATCATAGATTTCACGCAATTAACCAACACCTACTATGCCGACGAGTTTTAGCTATAAAATGGTTGGTCAAGTTTCTCTCTTGCTGAGTGTACGGTACCTCACTGGCGCGCTCCCATGCCAGCCAAACCATGGATTACAAAGTACCTGTAATAATCCGAGGAACTTCACTAAGCCAAGCATAACTACGTTAGTTACCGGCGCCGGCAAAAATGGCAATTATGCGGTTGCGGGTAGTTGCGCTGTTGACATTGCGGTGATTGCGTTTCTGTTTTGATTCGAATGTGGAAAGGTGGACGCGAGTTTGCCGGGTAGGTTATTTGTATAAAAGTGGGGATGTTCAGATATAATTTTATTATAATTAAATTAAGCAAATTGTGCATGTAAATTCTATTAGGTTAATATAATTTCTTGTATATATACTGATCATGACAGAAAAAATACTTGTTGATCTTTTTATCTTATCATATGTCATGTACTTTAGCGACCATTTAATTTTAAAATTACAACTCAATGGTGCGCGACTTCGAATTATACTAAGTCGATTATTATAATCATTCAAATAAGTCGACTAATTAACAAAATCATTCATCATTCAGACTAGTTACTACTAATTAGTAGTCTAGACTAGTCATTATTCGATTATAGCATTAGATGATCATATATGGGCTCTATTCTATTAATTTACAATTCGAATATTCACAATTAGTAGTTCTTCTCTTATAAGTAGGTAATCTCTAATCATTCGAATAGACAAATCATTCGAAGTGGTGCTTCACTATTAAAACTAATTACCACACAAAAATAGTTATATCGTCGTTTAGTATCTACCAACCTGTATCCTGGCTCAGTTTCGTACTAAACCATTATTTAATTTTTTACCATTTTTGCTAGTGCTTACTTCATTTACTTAGGGACAACGGAACATTTCTTCTTCCCATACTTCTCCGTCACCCGTCGTGTTACTTACTTAATTCCTATTCATATCGTTTACAACACAATCCATCCCTTTTTTCATTGGCCTGCCCTGCCTTGTCTCTTACATCTATTTTTTTTTTGATATTTAAGAAAAAGTGATGCACCTTCACCTTCAGCTACCTGCTGTAAAATGGAGGTCATACGTCCAACAATAATGTTATATGAATTTAGCGCCAAAGAACTTAGCAATAATTGAAATTCGGCTCGCATCACTAGTTCTGTCATAAATGTCAACTCCTTATACAACACATAAAGTGAAGCGACAGTGAATACCGCATGACAAAGTGTAAAAACCTTCTGCTAATCCAATTAGAAATACTTACTACTAATTACTTTCCAACGAATTTCTTGGAAATAAAAAGAAAAGTGTAAGTAGCGTTCTTAATTTTAAATAATCGATCATTTGCAAAAAGACTGCCTGCATAATTACAAGTAATCGTCGCATACTTTGAAAGGGGAAAGAAAGATAAATAAAAAGGTGGAAATAAAAGAAACGTGCCAAAGGATGGGGCAATTGGGCACAAATGAAAGGGCACATGGCAGAAGGGAACAGAGAAAGGAAAAGAGCACTTTACTACAAAATCTTTAGTTAGCGAATTTGAAGTCTCCGTTGAAGTCAGCAACAAAATGAAATTATTGTGGAATAGTTTTTATCTAGGCAATAAACCAGCAGTAGTGACGTTTTAATTGCATATGTAACCAAACGACTGGGTATGTAATGGTTTCTAATTGGCATACTCGACTATGTCATTTGCGAATACTTTTTTTAAACGCGTCGGTTTGGCTTTGAATGCGCATTTATGGGGATCATCGTCATTTTACAGCTAGGTTAATTATAAAACTGCATTTACTCGGTAGTGTAATGCATTTAGCATCTTGAATATCTTGAAGCTTACAGGTGAACTTGTAGGTCATTAGTATAGAGAGCTGTTTGTTACACTTTGTCAATGTAACAAAAAACTAAGTACTTTTAGTGTGATTCAGCTGATCAAACTAATTGTGCAATAGCCTAATAAATAAAAGGAGACAAACTTACATGGATATGGCATCCACGTACACATATAAACTCGTTCTTCGGATATCTGTAAAAGAGTTTGAAATCGGAGTGAAGTTTCGAAAATTATGTCCACGTCCATAATTATTTAGTACCAATATTAGGTGCTTCTGAATCATCCTCAAATGGCGTTGTCTTGGTTGTATCCTTGTATCCTAAAGGAGCCTGAGGGCGGCTGTGGCACCTTATCCTAAGATTTGGCGTAGACACTAGTTTTACAAAAGCTGCCTGACCTTCCAACAAAGACGAACAAGTAAACCTTGTCAGGATTAGATCAGTTTCCTCATGATGTTTACTTTACTTCTTAAGTTATATATTTGGTACGTAGCCAGTTTTTATGGCCTGGCCACGACATTGGTCTAAGGCGACTGGCTAAGGCGACCAGCGGCGAGCGAATTAAACAAAATCAAGACCGCTAAAGAAGCATGCCACGAGAATTCGCTGTCGGCTAAATCGCGCGCGAATTTACTCGCGCGACTGGCTGCAGCGGCGAGCGGCGCGGCAAGCGGCGAGAACAAAGGCACTGGCGGAAAGAGCCATGCCACGAGTCAGAGCGGCGCGAACGGTCTTAGCAGCGGCGCGGATCGGGCGGAGTTTTAAAAAACAAAATATTTTGTTTTATTCGCTCCGCGATGTTGGACACAGAGGCGTTTATCAGTGAAATTATAAGCAAATATAAGCAAAAACATATGGTTGATTGTTAACCGACTGTAATGATTAGTAAATAAGTATTACCTACCTAACTGTGATGATTAAATAAGCAGAGACATATGGTTGATTGTTAACTGACTGTAATGATTAGTAAATAAGTTAATACTACCTAGAAGTGTGATGATTAAATAAGCAAAAACATATGGTTTATTGTGAAGGGCCACTTTTGATAATGACATTTTGCGTCCTTTGAGTACGTCCCATTCGCTCAATGCCGCTAAGACAACTGCGTTGTCGTGGCATGCTCACAGCTTAGACCGTTTTCGCCGCCCCGCTCGCCGCGCCCGCGGTCGCCTTAGACCAATGTCGTGGCCAGGCCATTAGGGTTCAGTACCCGAAGGGTCCAAACGGAACCCTATTGTTGTCACTCATGCGTCCGTCCGTCCTTCAGTCCGTCCGTCGTCTTTCACAAAATTGTGTTCCGAAGAATTTTTCCTATGAACTTGAAATTTGGTGATAATGTTTAATATTACCAACAAATACCTACTAATATATTGAAAATCACAGTTTTTGAGGTTGGTTCGTAACCCTAAAAGTGCGACATCCGACTCGCTCTTGGCCGGTTTTTTTTAAATCCTCTTGTAGTATGAGCGAGGGTTCGAACCCACGAACTCCTCGGTTCCAGTGGCTGCGCTAACGTTGCAACAACTTTCCTGCGATTTTGATTACATTGTGGGCTTTGGGTAACCGAGGTAAATCAAGTACGATCAAATCCAGCAATGTAATGAAAATCGCATGTAATTTCTTGCTTCGTGTAAATTTTCTAGTTAGTACCACTCCACTTCACCCCAAGCCTCCGCACAAATGCAGTAGGTACAAATGGGGTGTAGAAATAAGCGTCGCCGCCTCTATTAGCAGTCGTTTTGATTATTGCCAACATTTTAAAACAAAATTAGAATTTTCTTTAAGCGTTTGCTGGCTCTGATCCAGCCGTATTGTCTGTGGAATGGATACGGCAAAATTTGCCGTCGTATGCTGATTTGTATAACTGACAAATGCTAAATGTTTATTTTATTACTAACAACGGGATCCAAATGGATATATGTTACTTATAACGCGTTTTGACTGCTTGACCTGTGCAAGGAGTTATAAGGAGGTTTCACTTAGTATCGCGAGGTGCGAGACAAATGCGTGAACGGCGGGGGGTTCGCAATGGTAGACTTGGAACATTGTGTACTTAGGTATACGTAGTTTATTAATCGAAATGTTCCTTTTGGTTTTGTTTTAATGCATTCTAAGGCGACTTCCTGATTTGTCGGTGCGGAGGCGGTACGATATGAGAAAACTGTCAAATGTCAGTGTCAACTGTCAGTCAACTCAGTACTACTTTTTACTGCGCCCCTACATTTAAATGAGTGCTTCCTGACTGGCGCTGGATGCACGGAAGCGGGACGATGCGAAGGCAGTATCTACTGGTCCGCTTCTGCGCATAATATTACTACTGTGCAAATGTAATACTGACAGTATTCTTTCAAGTGGGAATCTATTCGACGTCAGTAAGTTTACGTCAAAGAAAAAAATGTCACATATCGATCCCGCCCCGCCAAGTCAGAAAGTCGCCTAACTTTGTCAAGTTACTCGTATCGTATAGACTATAGACAACTTATTGTACGTACAAGAGGTCGAAGACTACCCCAAAACAGTACTCAACTATTTACGCAGAACGTATTTATTCTTGAAGAATATTTAAATCAATTTGTATGGCTCACGAGTATACTGTAAAAATTTGAAGACTGGCTCCAACTGTTTCGCTGTAGGTAAAACATGTGTGACGGACGACGGACAGACGGACGCGTGAGTGACAGCAATAGGGATCTGATCTGTTTGGAAGCAGTGATCTATTAAGACAGTGAAGAACGTTTGGCAGAAGCAGCCTACCGCAAAGGTGTCCTTATTCCTCCCGGTACCGCCGCATACCGGGTAGAGACAGTCCGGCCCAGGTCGGGCCTAGCTAAATTTCATGCTAGACTCTTCTCAGGTAGGCTAGGTTTAGTGAACCGGCGACAAAACTCCCAGTAGCTCGAGTCCACTGACACCTCAGATTCGGTTGAAACCAATCTCAGTGGAGCGCAAACTCTTAAGAGTATTTCAGTATTTAAACCGCCCGCTTGGTCGTGTCGGAGGTTTTCCCTGGATTTTTCCCCCGGCACCTCTCCAACCGCGCACTCCTATCGGTATCAGTAAAGGTAAACCGTTGAACAATAGGTATAGTGTACCGAAATGGAAGTAGGTTCCTTTGTATATTCATTTGATTGTATTCGATAGCATTATAATTGGGTATAATAACTTAACACCTTTATCTAATCGATGACAAATCGAAAACGGCACTTAGCACTCTAATTAGCATAACAATCTGGAGCCGACTGTACTAATTAAGAGGCGGCTATCGCGCGATAAGGGCGAGATAGTGGCTACTAAGAGTTTAAATCGAAAAATGTAAGGATAAAATATTCAAAAACTGCATTAAATTACCCCCGAAGATTTCTTCTACAAGTAGTATGCATGCCTGAACGTCGAAATAAAGCAATTTTACTGGCCGGAAGCTGCTCAAGATCGGGAGAGCTGGAAACGGAGGGGGGAGGCCTTTGCCCAGCAGTGGGATATAAAAGGTTCCCAATAATAACAATAATTCTTAATGTGGGTGACGCTTTGGTGCCTTTCAAATAACAGTATATGTCGTATCGAGCCACCTTTAGCATATTCAGCAGTTTTGAAAAAATATCTCTCTAAAGCATAAGCCACACAGAGAGCGGGCGGGCGGTTGCGGCGCGGGCGCGGGCGCGGGCGGCAGCGGCGCGGGAGCCGCCTTTGGCGGTGGCGGCTGCCGCCAAAGGCCGTTGCCGCCCGCGCCCGCGCCGCCGCCGCCCGCGCCCGCGCCGCCGCCGCCCGCGCCCGCGCCGCCGCCGCCCGCGCCCGCGCCGCCGCCGCCCGCGCCCGCGCCGCAACCGCCCGCCCGCTCTCTGTGTGGCTTAAGCTTTAACGTTGTAAGTTTGATTGAGGGTCATCGACCAGTTGCGGCGGATGGAAGGAATTAGTGTTTTCTTTTTTATGTAGGTGTTATTTTCTCTATTAATCAAGCTTTAAAAAGTGATTTAAAGCGATGTAGAAAAATCTTTAGATTTCATCATAAAGGGGAAATTATTAAGAGCGCAGTGGCAGCACCATCACAGAGTAAATAAATCGAATAAATTCAATAACATTCCCTTACAATGTCCTGAGAAACATGTCACAAATTTATTAACAGTATTAAGTTAATGTTTGAACAGAAACAACGATTTAAACATCGGGTGGACATTCACAGCGTGAACGAAACGTAACGTATCTGCCTCGTTTACTAGAGACATGACAAAATTAACATGTTGAAGATTGAGCTAAAATGGAACTAGTGCCCTTGAGTTAAAAACGATGACTTATACATAAATAATTTGGCGGTGTGACCTCTGTACTGGCGGGAGAGCGCGGGAAATCTTACACTCTTTGACATGTAACCTAAAAATGGATGGCATTCTATAACTTATATTCAACCATGTTAACATGAATGACAAAAGGCTGTATTTTTGGATTTCTCGCTTATATTCCAGTAAGGTTTATGTTATGATTTGTCTTATTGGAGTTAAAAAAATGTTTTTTTTTTCACATATACCGTGCAAGGGAAAAGTTGCATTCATAAATATGTATATTAACTACGTTTAGGTCGAAATTTGATTCCTAAGTTTAAAAAATATGTCCTGCATGGCTCACTTTGTTTACAAGAACACTAATGCAGTCAATTTATTATTTCTCGTTTTGTTTCACAGTAATGAATAATTTGTGAATGGACGTTATCTGGGGCGACAAGACAATTTATTTGTGTGTATTCACTTAATTATTCTTTTGATTATTTTATAACGAGAGGTAGCGATGTTTTTGATGTTTTATGTAGTTTTCATGGTAATTTAATTGGTCAGTTGAAGTTTATCGGGATACAAAAACTAAAAGATTGTTTTAAAGAGTTATATTGTTGATTATACATTCATTAACTTTGTTAACTTAACCTTACCTATAATACTTACTGCTTTATTCGAAAAGTAAGTTTTATTCTATGTTAGTCAATGGATTCCGATATTCTCAACTATGCGGACCCCTGGGGCTGTATCAGGACTTGGCTTGGTTTTTTTATCTTACATGTGACTTAGATTGAGATAAGTCGGAAAAATAGTCGACTCATAATAACCATTTAATTTGCGATGTCAAGTTAAAACTACATAATTTACGACTAACTATTTCTCTTTTATTGAAATATAAGCATTTTATGAATTACGGGAAATACAAGTTAGGTGTCAAAAACTAAACTAAAATTAAAACTAATTAAATGATTTTTTCTAGTATCGGTATTCTAGCATACATTGGTACTTATAGATTATTTTGTCTAACTCCAAGTGTGAGTTAGCACCTCACGCCGTGAAGCCTGGCCGCCATTATCGCGGTTTCATCGACGCCGGCGCAATCAATAATTTCCTATCAATGATCAACCGCTTATTACCGGAGAAAAAACAATAACTGTACGCAGATTATTGCTTTGCTGGCATACAATGTGGACATGGTCTTTTTATTGTTGATATGTTGATTTAAAAAGAAAACCTACCTAAACGATACAGTTTCACCAAAAAGCGAAAGAAAAGCAACCGTCTAGCCACATCAAATTTGGCCTTATAGTAAAAATATTGCTCATTTGCATTTAGATTTCAGAAGACAGCTTCGTGATATATTGACAAAGTTGAAAATTGCGAATAACTATTTTGACATTCGGCGGTTAAAAGGTTATAACTATAACTTCACGCTTCATGTGAAAAAAGGAGCGTATATTTAACGGTAGGTTAGTACTTTAATGTGGCCATATCAACAGGTCGCTAGCCGTGCAGTCTGGCGCGCCGATACTTAATGCTCGTAATCCACAGTAACCTTTCACACCTGCGCGGTGATACTTAGTGTTGCGAGTGCGCTCTGACTCACTCGTTTTTATGGCTACGATACAACGTAACGGTTTTGGATTTGGTTTTGGTTTTGGAGTTTTTGGTTTGGATTGAAGCTTTTCTAACGTACCTGATCGTTACAAAATAGGAGCAGGTTTACATCAAGCTAAATATTAGCAACACCTATCGGGATTACACGAAGATTTAGGGAGAAGTACCAATGTTACTGCTGAGACCAGTAAGTAAAGCCATCCTGGACGAGTATGAATTAGCCGGCCGAGTCGAAGGCCAGGTCCGGCTATAGGCAATTCGAAGCCAGGAAGGCACTTATGCTCGAAGCTTTTCTCAAAAATAAAAAAGTATGAACAGTAAGAAAATATTGTTTGCCGTTTCCGCCTCGTTCGTTCTAAAACCGTATTAGATAAGGACTAGCTTTGGTGACGGCAGCCGTAATGATGATATGTAATTTACATACTTACTTCCTGGATACTTCTGGGGCCAGTACCACACAACTTTACAAGCGTACAATTCGACAAATTTGTCGACATTTTCTATGGGAATTTGTACAATTTTGTCGAATTGTAGAGTTGTGAAGTTTTGTGGTACAGGGGCCTGGTATTGCCCATAATAAGTCACTTTCGGATACTATTTTCACAGACGTTATGAGAACATTTCATACTATGTTTGAGAAAAAATATATATTATCAATTTGAATACCAAATGGTTATAGCAGATTTAATAATACTACGAGTAGATTATTATACATTTATGACGGTCAAATCTAGGTACAAGTACATCTACAAACCCCAAAAAACAAAGCTTAATAGTTTGCAGCACAAATGTTTTCAAAATCTCTTCCAGCTAACCTTCGAGAAGATGAGAAATAATAAATGTAAAGCACGTTAACTACACGCTACTGACAAACTTCTTTGCCATTGTGTGTTACGTTTCTTTTTATACATAAATACAAATATTTAAGACGTTCAATATCAAGTTGATTAGGTAAACAAAACTTATATACTTTCACATGACATTGTATGAAATGTTAGCATTTCATAATTTTCATGTTGCCAATACTAGTCTAAGCTGGTGTAACCCTTTATGCAATGGGAACGTATTCGAAAATTCTCATAAATCATAACAATTTGTGTGTACAAGTGCCGTGTTCCCGTTAGCGTGGATAATGGCTGTCATTACGCGCGCGATCATTACCGCCGCGATTATTGCAGCAAACAGGTTGCTTTGATTGTTTATGGCTTCGACTAGAGGATTATTTTATTTATCTACGTAATAATCTCACACTTTGGACTTGGATATCGAAGGTCGTTTAATGATGCTCGCTGCGAAGAATTCGTCTGACAAATGATTTATCGTAAACATTCATAGCCCTTTTATCTCCAATAATGGTTATGACAACATCAACAACCAAGGAGGGTTACATTTTAAAGTTCTACTAGAGTTTACTTCTAATCGTGTGCGCATCACACTATGGACATCAAAAAAGCAATATCCATCACAGCGCATCTAAGGTTGGTATTTGTAATAATGTAATTTTAATGCTTTATTATTGTTCTTGATAACATACATTTTTAATGGAATAATTTGCGATTTCTTGAAGAAGAACTACGAATAAACTTTGAACTTACGCCACACCGATTCATATATGCGATTTACTGTCAAAATCAAGCCTAAGCTACAGAATAAGTAATAGTACACAACTTAAAACCTTTTTTATCCGCACTATTAGAACGTGTTAATGTCCTCCGTTATCACATAAAGGTGCTTACACACGGTATTTTCTGCAGCACCATAATACGGCCATAGTCGTAAAATAATATTCCTTAATACATTATAATAGTCCGGGGTAATGTTGGTAAGTATTGGAATTACAGGGCGGCGGGTCGGGCCCATATTGGCTCGGGTGTGGCGCGAGAGGGAGGAGGCAGCGGGCACATAGATGGCTGAAAAATTGGTCTTAATGAAAGCAATCATGCAAAAAGATCTGCTAGCCTCACCAATTTCGTGTATCTAACATTTGTTGCACGCACTTATTAGCACACACAGTGTTTCTTGGTTCAGATAGACCTCCGGGACGTTCATTCACCCAACTCTTTCTGTGTGATCAACTTAGGTACGGAGGGATATAACAGAAAAACATCCATACATTATAGGTACCTAGAATTATAATACATTAGATTAGAATGTGTGACCGTGACCGGTTTTTGTGGCGCTCTCTGGGGGAGGCCTATGTCCAGCAGTGGACGTCGTTCGGCTGATTATGATGATGATGATGAGAATGTGTGCTAGGGTTAGCATTTTAGCAACAACTTACGATTACCAACCGATCAACGTTATATATGGCACCGGCAGCTGTCACCCCATAGAAACGTGTAAAACTTTCTAAACAATCAGATTGTATCTTCGTTATATTTAGCGGAAAACAAATGCCACTTGCAATAAAGTGGGGATTACTCGAAGCCTCGAACGATGTACTGTCTGACACTTTGGTACTTTGTCGCTTTCACTTGTTGGAAATGTTCTTTATTTACTATAGGGTAAGTAAAACGCTAAACGCTCATATCTGCATCGCTTCGGTATCGAATCCCATCGCGGCGTGTGATTGGCCGCGGGTGGCGAAATTGATGCGATCGGATCCCATTCGACGACAGAACACTTTTGAATTTACAATTTTAGTGTACATTGAATTTATTGAAACTATAGTCTAGTTACTAATAACATCGACGAATGAGCAATATGGTATGGACAAAACTGGTAAATAACTAGAAAAAAAGCAAATAAAATTATCATCAGTTAGGTCTTGATGAATATTCTTACAACGTATCTTATCTGGTGTTTTTAACATGACTAATTACCATAAAATTTCTAATCCATTACCACGCTTGTATAGGTAGATATCTCAAGTAGCAAGACCCTGTAGTGTAAACTGACACGTGTACAGAGTTAGACAAACAGACACAGTGCCAAGTTACTGTGGCGACAAGGAAACTCAATTAGCGGCGATAATGCTATGTACCACCCGGTCACAATGTTTGTGCACCTCCCGGTATGCGACGCTTCACAAGTTTCGTAATGACGTTGCGCTGCGAGGTGCACACATTTTGCGACCGGGTAGTACTGTGCCACGAGATAAGAAGTGAAATATTCAGCGGCGCTACGGGATAAATTATTCCCTAATTATTTTATGCAGGTATTTTACATGCTTTTATTTAAATTGCAATAATCGTAAATTGCGTTTTGTGTCAATTTGCGTTACAACCCGTAGCACACGCCTTTGAAGACACCCAAGTAAAAGCATAATCTACACATAGTCACTGAACTTGTTTCAGTAGGTATAATATTTTCTTTTTACTGGACAAGTTCAAGTTGTTCGCAACACCACCACATTTATTGTGTTGTTTAACTGTTATCAAAGACAGTTGGCACAAAAATTGATTGGCAATACCTAGTACTTAAAAGAGTCCTATTCAGGTAATAGGTAGTGTCAAAAACAGTTATTAGAGTTACATATTTACCTATTAATTAAATTTGTACTTTTTTACTTATTCATCATTCCATACCCAAAGGCTAAGCAAAGCTATATTGTGACGTAAAGCTTCGTAGCTTATTTAGTTTGGTTGAAACAAAATGTAAACATTGTTCTACTTGCAACAGCCCTGAAAGACATGGTTTAAGGCGATATATCGATTGAAAGAGACACCCTTTGTTTTTCGTTCACGACAAAACGGGATGCAACCCTCTCCGAGAATGGCTTTTTAGACAAATCTCGTTAAATATCTGACTGTGTGCAGGTTTATTAAATTTCCTCTTGTCAGTACCTAGATGAGGTAAAATACCATCATATTAACTTAATCGTGTCTTTTAATAATGCGTTGTTTTAGTAGGCTGAGAAAAAAAAGGAAAATATAGACTCGACTTTGGATTTATTTTCTATCGAGAAAATTTTAAGCAATCATGTTTCGCTATTGTCAGTACCACAATCATATAGTCAAAAATCATATATCTGAAAATCAGCCCCTACTGTTTGCTAGTCTGGGCAGGACAGCGTTGCAAAGTCTCCAAATTTCTCAGTGTAGCGCCTTAAGTCGACAGCAATACCAACGCAACGCCCGGTTATCATTTTGATATCTCGAAAGATCACAAGATAGAGAATCGATCGTTACCATTACTACTGACACTGACACTGCTTTCATAGAAGTAGTCGTGAGAATGTTTAGTATCCACACACTAGGGTATAGTTCTTGTTATGCTAACTTGGCTTATGTCTAATGCTTAACCATCCATAATAAAGGATATTACCCTAAATAGATGAACTATTTTCGAACTGAAAGGCTCATTTGTTCACGTAACCTTAAAAGCAGTCCTTTTACTCGCGTGCAAAGTTAGAAAGCTTTTGTATGAACGTCCTTACAAAGTCATAGGTAGGTGTACATACGATGTCAATACACTACATGCTTTATTGAGATATACTGGTTAATGGTAAGACTAATTTAGCGATTAAGGTTGTACTTCAGTAGTGTGAGGAGCTGAGAAGCACCATGTCCCTGATTTTTTCATATTTTTCGTTTATTATTATTTATCGTATGGCAATTCTGTTCTGCATGACGAGGAAACAAAGGGATTGATCTTCAGTTCAGGTATATAATTCTGGACTATATGATTGTCTTTTTGACAAGCCTAAACAAGATTGCTTGAAATTTTCTCAATAGAAAAAAATCCAAAGTTGAGTCTTCATTTTCCTTTTACGTTGAGTAAAACAACGCATTATTAAACGACACGATTATTATTCGACGACGAGTTAATATGATGATGGTTTTTTATCACATCTAAACTCTGTCAAGAGGAAATTTCATTAAATTGCACACAGTCGGATATTTATCAAGATTTATCTAAAAAAAGTCATTCCCGAAGAGTGTTGTATCCCGTTTTTCCGTGCGCAAAAGACACAAGCGTGTCTCTTTCACGGGGGGCGTGGTTTACCGAATCGATATATCCCCTTAAACTAAAGACTATTTTTTTTATTATGAAATAATTACTACATAGAAAAACAAAATTAAAAATAAACAAACAGACATAACAAATTCTACATGGAGGTAACAACAAAGTTGACAACAACGTATGGTCATATTGGGAAGTAATGTGACATGTGTATGCGCTGCGCGGAAACCCCGATGTCGAGCGTGCTACGGAACGCGTATACAACAGTGAACGTATTTTTTTTCAAACTTTCGTTTTTACAGGCATTCCAAAATTGTAACCGGCTTCTTGAAGCGTAACTTTAGGGCGAACGTTCGTCAACAGTTTATTTAATCACAATAATCGCGAGTTATACACAAAATTAGTCGCCTAATAACCTGTTTAACTCCATTCGTGGTCCGTCTTATTAATAATAAAAAGTAATTTCCCGAAATGCATAAGGCTATAACTTCATAAAGTTTTTAAATTTAGAACTCAAAACGTTCCATAAAACATGTCTAGAGCAACCGAGACGGCAAATTTGCTAATATCGCCACACGTGTTTACACCCCATAGAGAATTTAATAAAACACCTTCTGATATAACAAATTTGTGCTGGCGGCGTCGAAATTATCATAAACCTTTATTGTCTTTGTATTAAAGTTGAAAATAGGACAATATTTTGTTTGAAAACAGGGAACTAGCAATATACAAATCTGGCGCGCGTAAAATACAATGAAATATTGAAGGAATGTACCTAGTCCTCATAAGCGAGTCCTACGTGAGATCATAAAAGTATAAATATATATACGTTTAATAAACGCTTCGAGTCATATGAAAGGCATATCCTTTTGATGGAAAACTTTTTCTTGTAAACTGGTGACTTTTCTTGTATTTAATAATATCATTAAACCAACTTGAAACACAAGCTTCTTGATTGCTGCTAATTATTTTCGAGTTTGGAATACCTCGCGATTTTCCAATATAAATATCCGGCAAATGAATATACTTATGAGTAGATATACTTAAATCGGAAAATCGAATGCACCTACATTGTCAACGAGCGATACGAACTTATATTGCTCTTATTCCCTTTCAGGGTCATAATAAACACAATTTGAAATTTTAATTGCCCTTTTAGCAGTTACTCAGCGACATAATATTACGTCAGAAACACCATTAACTTTCACCATCAAACACCACTAAAGAGAAAAAGCGCATTGAAATTTTTCAAACTCGCATTCCAAGTTCAAACGTAAAAGGCAATCGGATTCAGTTTAGCTCCGGCTCTCGATGAGCGCTGCAATTGTCAACAGCCGTGGCGCCATTTTGCATTTTCAAACGCAGGCTGTCCCAAACGAAAACCGATCCAAGTCATTTCCATTTCCATTGCAATTTCCACTGTCATGATTAAGTAAATAAAGTTTAGTTTTGCATGCAGCAGCTGGGGTGGTGGAGTCATCTTGATTTTGAACCTCTCATTTCGAAAGGCACGTTTAGCTTTTCTGAGTCGTGTTGACATGCTAATGTGACGATCAATTTTGCACTTTTTAGAATTTCCACGGGTGTTGTAAATGGCAGTTGACTTCTTTATTGATAGCGCGCTAAGATGGGTCGATACTTTTTTTAGGCAGTTAGGCACCTAACAATTTTCGGCATATTTATTGAGTAATATAAATTTTCCTCATTTTAGAGGAATCGCGACAGTTTCCTATAAATGAAATAAATGACTTTCTTTAAAATAAGTATAAAGAAATAAATATCCAACCCAGCATTCAACTAGTTAATATTATTAAAACTTTAAATACTATAACATTATTGGCATTACAATGCTTAATGACTTATCCCATGATAATTGCTTAATAGTACATTACTTACCAAGGGCGATAAAACAAAGAATGTCTCAGATCGCAGGTATTTTACGCCCGAGCCGAAGGCAAGGGCGATAAATATGCGATCTGAGGCTTTCTTTATTATCGCCCGTGGTAAGTACAAAATTTTATGTCACCCCCTGGCCAGAAAGTGGGTTTTTTCGCGCGCGGAGCGTGCGATAATGGCCACTTTATGGCCAGGTGTGACATAAACTTAGTTATAGTTCGTACAAAACTGTAAGGCCAAGTGCTGTCAAATTAACGCAAGCAAAAATCGAATCTACTCAGTCAGAGCTCTAAGTCTATTTTTGCTTGCGTTCGTTTGACAGAATTTAGCCTAGTTGTGTCCGAACTATACTATACCTATGTATATGTTCACTACGGCTTCGGGGTTTTTAAAAAGTATGCCGGCTCTCACTAACCACCGGGGTTTTATATTCACACAATCGCGGCTGACACCGCCGTTCAGTGACAACATCGTTCAACTGTGTTTCTTGATGGAATCTTCTCAGCTAGGTTTAGTGAACCAGCGACAAAACGCCCAGTAGCTCGATTCCACTGACACCTCAGATTCGGTTGAAGCCGCTCCACCATTCTCACTGGAGCGCAAACTCGTAGATTATTCCAGTGTTTAAACCGCCTGCGTGGTCGTGTCGGAGGATTCCCTGGATTTTACCCAGGCCACTCACCAACTGCGCACTCCTATGGCTTTATTGCGATTTTAAAAAAACGTACTATACCCCGTTTTTATTAAAGATTAGAATTTTAATGGACATTTTCGCCTACAATTCTTCGTTTCTCTAAGACATCAGAGAATAATATTGTGTTAATTTCACTTATTTCAATAGATTATCGCGTCTTAAGGATAGCACACCGCATTTTTCCCGTTTCCCCTGAAATCGCATGACGACAATCGTACGATTTTTCTAATCTAAAAAAAAACGAACGAAGCATTTCGTTCGTGCTGTGTTCCGTCAATTGTCGGTTTTTTGAAATGCTCGCAGCGCGCTCGTTCGAGGCTTGTAAGTCCGTGTGCTCAGTCCACACTAGACGAATTGTGTTCGGCTCATGCTCAGCTCGCCTAGCGTAGACGCACCTTTACACGCTATTATTCTTAGTTTTTATCGGCGGTTTTAATACGAATACAATAAGGTTTAGCGCGAAATCTTAACGATGGAAGGTTAAGGTTTAACGATGGAAATATACACGTGGGTTATAAACGTTAAAAACAATAAAAACTTGGTGCTAAATAATTTAAAAGTCAATTTGAACCCAATTTAGATTTTATGTTTAATTAAATAGAAGCACACCTCGAAATATGTGATTATAGAATATTAACAGTCGAAACATAAACGCTAATAGTTATAATTATTAAAAGCACGTAAGAGTTGTAAAAAAGCTAAAAATATAACAACCAATTAAATAGTCCTAGCAGTAACTTTTATGTTTATCAAGAAGTAACTTACTCGCAGCTTTTGAATTGAATATGTATAATGTGATAGACATAGACATAGACATAATTTATTGATAATAACACATTACAAGTCAAACTTATACTAAATTGAAATCATTAATATTAATATCCTTAACTCATTATAAATAAAATTCACATATTACAATTGCATAACCGTATTTAACATTATCATTATTTATCCTTGTATTCTACATATGTGTAGGATATGATATGTGTAGGAAAGACCTGGGGCCACAAAACTGTACCACAATACTTTACAAGCGTACAATTCGACAAACTTGTCAACTTTTTCTATGGAAAATTGTACAATTTTGTTAGACTTGTAAAGTTTTGTGGTACAGGGGCAGCCTGTATGCAATGTAGCCTGTTAGTACAACCTTGTCATATTCATAATTCGTCTAGCAATCGTAGAACGAACGGTTTGTTTTTTGTTTACGTTTTTATAAGTCAGTAAGTAGCATGTCAGTAGATCAATACAGGTACTGATGTAAACAACAACAATAAATTCCTGGTTTATCTGCGCTAATATTCTACCCCATTAATTTGTACCTACTAAATTTACCAACTTGGACTAATGCTTGGTCAAAAATCAAAATGTATGGAAAGTTAGGTAACGCTTTAACAACAAGGTCGTGTTCAGAGGATGACTTGCTCCCGTCTTCTGTATTTCCCGTCAATTATAATCTAAGCCTCTTCAAGGTAAGAGTTATATCCCGTTTTTTTAACGATAGAATTGTAACGGTAATTTCCGCTTACAATTCTTCGTTTCCCTGAGACATCAGAGGAAAATATTGTACAAATTTCACTTGTTTCAGTAGCGTCTCAAAGATAGCACGCCGCATATTTTCCCGTTTCAAGATTGTTTTCCCTGAAATCACGTCGACAATCGCACGATTTTTCGCACGATGAAAAACGGATTATAGGCTAAATATTACTGGACCAGTGAGCTAACATCTTAGGCCTTGTCATCGTTTTCCATCAGGTAATCCTAAGGCAAATCGTTGTTTAGTCATTCATAATCATAATATATAAATTGAAGAACTGCGACATTGACCCATTCCAGTGGGAGAAACAGGCTGCCAACCGCCAGGTATGGAGATTTCATGTGATCTTTCACATGAGATCTCCATACCTGGCAACGTCCAGCGCAACCAGTGCGCGTGGCGTTGTCCATGGCAACAGAGAGTTTTGAATCTCGTCGATGCACAGACTTAGACGTAGAACGAGATGAGCTGAAAGCCCGAGCACCAGCGAACGGCAAACGGCTAGGAGAGAGTAGTAGTACCTATCAGTGGCGGCGCATCAAAATATTCTAAGGGAAGCCGGAAATAATTTGCCTATCTTATTCTTCATGAGCCATAGTAAAAGAACTAGACTGGCTGAAATAAGGTAAGCCGGTGGGAATCGAGTTGTATGGACGCTCCGCCACTGGTACCTATATAAATTGACGAACTTGCTATGCGCAGTCAACCAATTTGATTTCTGGGCTTCTTAGTACCTTGCTACAGTGAAAATCTATATGAAAGCCGCTAGAGATATCATAATTATAATGTGACTGTGACATGGTACGAAGTGGCCAAGAAATCAAATTGGTTGACTGTACCTATGTGACAACGACTGTACAAGACCACGTTTCAAACGGGTAATTGTAATTACGTTTCACCCTTGACCCGAGCCCGTTCGAGAACAGCCCAAACTTATGCTATTGAACGCACCTGATGCCACTACTTATATGCAAATTGCAAATGTCTGATTTTGTGCACTAATGAAATTATACGGTTATTGCCATAGGAAACAATCATTTTAACAAATAACATACATACCAAGTTTGCCTGTCTAGTGTCATTGTAGCTAACAGATAGAACGATTCGAGTACGGTTTGCTTGTTTGTTAAAATCTTGATGACTGAGATGGTTATTAGAGCTATGTTTTGTGTCGGGGTTTTAAAATAACTTGTGTTTTCAATTGGTCGAATAGCTGGCTAGTCCTTACGGCCGGTGTCGGATATGGATTTATTATTCAGTATTGACATTAAATAATGATGAGCATTTTTTTAAATAGGCTCATAAAAATTTGGTACACAAAGGTATTTCCTTTTCTTATTTTGTCCATGGTTGACCCGAACATGTACGTCCTGTACGTAGAAATGTACGAAATACCTATATACAAAACTTCAGTAAACATGCTTTTAAAATGGGACAAATTTCAAAAGTTCTGTGTATTCAAATTTAGAAATCAAATCTGCTCCAAATTTGATATTTCAAATTCGGAACACGTTTAGCGCGTTCTCGGCACATGGAGTTGGTAGGTGACGGAATAAAATTACAATAACACGCATCCTGTGATGTTGGCGGCACTGATGGTGGTGTAATATCATATCACGGTGTATCACAAGCTGATAAAATGGTTACCATTTAATTACTACTCAAGGTATATATGCAAAAAATACAAAGATCGTGTATTAACTGGTATCCGACCGAAACATGTTTTTTTGCCGAAACCGAAGGTTCGGTTTTGGCTCTAGTTTCGGCCGAAACCGAAACCTATCCCCGTCATGTAAACAAAAGATTGTTTTGTTTTGTTTTTTATGTCGGTAGAGGACAGGGTAAAACGTCAGCGGGCTCTTAGTGCACTTGGGTTCTAGTTTTATGACGTCTATTTAGAGTATTTAGCAACAAAAGATGTAAAATCTCGTTTCAAGTACTTTTCGTCATCTAACCTGGAACGAAGTATACTAAATTCTCCAACCCATGGAGTAGATACTGGTCAACCAATGTTAAATTCATCAACAAGCAGACGCTGGTTGGGGCCAAGAGCCGGCCTAAGGGTGGGGCGGATGGGGCGGCCGCGCCAGGCGCCGGATGTCAATAGGCGCCAAGCGCGGCATGTCAAGGGGCGCCAAGCGCGGCATGTCAAGGGGCGCCAAACTGGCAACGTCGAAAAAATTCAAACCAAAAAGGCGCCCAAAGACCATCTCGCACCACCCGGATCTAGGGCTAGGGCCGGCGCTGGGGCCAAACTGCATCACGAAAACTATTACGTTATTTTTCCATTGTACATGTGAAGTGGGTAACCGTAAACACTTGTTTTAAGTTTACTTAACAACTTTATTAGTTAAAACAAGACGTAAAATGGTGTGAACGTTGCTTCACACCAAATAGTGAAAATCGGCGATTCTTTTCATAAAAATCGGTCATATAAGTATTGCGTTAAAGTAAACAATCATTGTCAAATATTTGTTTACTTTAGAATCTCATGACCATGGTCCAAAATTATGTAAACTTAAAAGTTCCAAATAATTTGTTGATGCTTTAGGTGATTATTATTACACATTTCACACTTACTTGTGATTATTATTACACATTACACACTTCATAATAATTTTTTTTTACAATTTCGGGAAGTATTTCCGCGCTGGTTCTTATTGTCTAGTGATTATTCTACAATATAGTGATCAGATGTTTTTTTTATTAAAACATTAAAATGAATTCACCGAGATTGGCATGACAGAGTTGTTATAACGGTCGGCGTTCAAAATACCTCCATCATGAAGCTATCAAAGGTGCTTCGCACTTGAGGAAAAGTGCGCCTAATTTGCTTCAGCATGCCCGAGGAAATATTTGCCGCCCCGCAGCTACCTCAGATCACCTCCCGTCTCGCCCGAGGGCAGTAAGCGAGTTATTTTATTAATAATGTGGACTGTAACTGTTCTAACTTCAAAGGAGTTATGCTAGTATGGGAATGTGGTGTTTTAAGTCGTTTTTAGCTTGGAGTGTAGTACCGACGACTCATTGGAATGACTATTCGTGAGCCATATTGCTATAAGATAAGGTCTACATTAGGTAAGCGTAGTACTTTGTTGTTTGTACTTAGGCACTTGCGCTGCATTATTCATCCGGTGCCTGGGAGGTCGCGGACGCAGCCCGATCTAGTTGTGGATGTACAGGTGATCGAAGTGGCTTACAGTTCTACGGAGACGTGCTGACTGCTGAACCATTACGAGAAATTTGATATATCAATAGGAGCAATCAAAGATCGCGCTACAGTGTTAAGGGTCGCGGGTTGTACATGCATCGTCCTAGTAAAGACTTTGTTTCGCGGACACGCGCGTAGGGCCGGAGGTAACGACAAACGCTGACGATGGCGCGTTGCTCGTTCACCTCGTGAAGACGTCGCGCTTCGAACGTAACGCAGAAGTTGGCGGCGCGGAAACGTCTAGGTGTTCAACATCTAAGCAGTGTATCAAGCTTAATGTGTCGTAAACGAACGTGCTAGCAATCTCTACTAGGTATTTACTAATTAAAATGAGTGTAAATTACTCGTGGATTCTTGACATAGGTGTAAGGATACATGTAGTTATACCTAGATGCGCCACCGAGCGACGGGGGTAAGAGAAACAATTCGTGTAAAATTGATTGGTATGAATATAGTTATTAGTATAAATTTGCGTAGTCGCAATTTGACCGGTTTGCATATCCAATGCCTTGTTTAGGCAAGTTTATATAATCGTATGGCAAGGTATAAAGAAATAAGATATAAAGATCACAAATGCAACTCCAGAGTTCAGGCAAGTGTGCCTGTGCCTATAGCTCGACCGTGAAAAAATACTCGGTCGGTGATAGAGACAAAACATATCACTGTTATAGGAATCGCAAAAAGGCTTTTGTTCTCTAGGGAAGCATGTCAGGCCTTTGGTTCTTGAGACGAACGCAGAGGGACGATCTGTTTATTTAACAACCCAACAAATTAGCAACGTAAACAATTTTATTGTGTACTTAAAGGCCGATTTACATAGTACAAGAACTTGTACGCAATATATATTAAATTGCGGGTTGCGGGCCAAGGTAAGATGAGGACGATCAAACCCCGCGATGTAATGAAAATCGCATGCAAGTACCTACTTGAACTTGCGGCTACGTAGGTACTGTCTATCTCATCCAGAAGATATAATTCTGTGCCACGGTGGCACTCTACTCATCCCACGGCACGAGTGAAATGGCTATCTTGAGAGCAGTCACTACTTATTATAACTACGTGTCTATCAGAAAACGTTTATTTTTATTGGTTTCTTATTGACTATGCCCAGTCTTGGCATGTCTGCTTGATTTTATAAATGTGTGAATTTTTATGTTTTTCTTTTATTTTGCAGCATTGGTCTTATTAAGGTTTTATGTTACGTATCATCCAGCCTACCGCGGCAAATTGATTTTGAACATTGTAATAGCGAGGCGAGATTGCTCAGGCTATTTGATTGTTTATCTATTAATTTTACCTACTTATATTTGTCTCTTCATTTCAGATATCGAGATGACGCGCTTTGCTGGTCAGACAGGTAAAATAAGTACTTATATATAAGTAATATAACGTTGTTATTTTCAATCCATAATTTATTTCATCGTCATCCTTAGTCGAAAATACATAACTCTTGTCATAGATGAGAGCGATTCATTTGCTTGTTGGTTGTTTTTCTACCAAAAATAAATACTAAGGGCTCGTCGAAAACATCAATGGATAAAGTTAATTCCTTTAATTCAAAATTTTACATTTGTGTCAAAGCCTGGATTAGGATAAGTCCCTACGCAAACTATGCAAATGCTTGACCACTATAATATTTTAATCGCGGCCACGCGTTTGAACGGTCTAATCCTTTGTTTAGGATGCGGGTTCCACACCAATAAAATATTAGGGAAATTACATAATTAGATCGGACCAAAATGTTCGTAGGTACATGTGTATGTGCATACAAGATATTCCCGTGTATTCATTTAAAAAAAGCATAAAAAAGTATCAGTTCTGCTTTAGAAAATACATTTTTAAAATTTTGGTTTCATTGTAATAAATTTTTCAGGAAATACGTTACAATTTGTGTTTTCATTCAGGCAATACGGACATACACATGTCTCTCTCTAACGAAACAAGGTTTGACAATCCGGATCGTGACACAAGTGACGTCACTGTCGAAGACACACACACACACACTTACATACGTCCGCATACCATCGATAGGCTGATGCTGATGCAGTAGCTTGTGTCACCCACACTTCTAACCTATGTACCGGATTGCCATATGGTTTCATGAAAATATACGACTACTGACTACCTGGGGTAGCTCTAAATTTAAATATATAGAATACTAGTTTTTGCTCGCGACTTCGTCCGCGTGAACTCGTTCATCGCGATAGAATGTAATTGCTATTATTATTATTATGTCAGACGCTTACCTGGTTATCGCTTTTCCATACAAACTTCCACTAAAAAGTATCCTATCTCCTTGAAAAACTACAACTGAACTAATACACGGTTTTTAGAACAAAAAATGTGATTTCACTATATTTAAAGGAAAGTAAACAGTAAAGGCCTCAGGAAACCTAACAGGCCGAACATGTATTTTTTCCCCGGACTTAAACTATCTCCATGCCAAATTTCATCTAAATCGGTCCAGAGGTTTAAGCGTGAAGAGGTAACAGACAGACAGACAGACAGACACACTCGCATTTATAATATTAGTATGGACATGGATGACTGCATACATCTAATTACGAATTAGATTTACGGTTTTGAAATCATTAAAAGTCACTGTGCCGATAAAACAATTAAACAACAATCGCAGCGGTCAGGGTCGTCCGTCGTCCCTCCGCCTAATTGCGCCGCAAGCGCGGAACCGATAGGTACACATAAACCACAGTTGTGCCAACCCTGGGGTGCTACCGGGAGCCACAAACGAAAATTTCTCTCTCTGTCGCACTTGCAAGTCTGTACGTAAGTGCGACAGAGACGGAAAACTTCGTTTATGGTTCGCGGTAGCAGCCCTGCTGTTGCTTGACCGCGCTGTAAGCAATAGGGTTGAACATTAGTGAATTATTTTTGATGCTCTCCTCTGCTGGTATGAGCTTTAGATATTTCTTTGGCTTTGCAACAAAAGGTACACTGGTGAAAGTCAGCTATATTACCTATATAAATTCATCAAAATACGCAAAGCGTTTTTTGACAGTCGCAGGGGTCGAGTCCGGGGTGTATTGACCAAGGTGTCAGAATTGACAGAATTATCAAGGAGCCATAATGTCCAGACGATAGAATGACCTCTTGCCATTATGTCGATATGTCAAAATTACCAAGGTTTCATAATGTCCAGATGATAGAATACCCATTTAGCCACAATATCAGAAAAACCAAGGGGTAACAATTTTCAGATGCTGGTATACCCTCTAGACATGATGTACAAATGTCAGAATTATTAAGTAGTCATAATGTCCAGATGCTAGAATTACTTCTAGCCGTATGCCGATGAAAGCTTACCGCTTACCGCTTAGTGAAAGTGAAAGTGAAAAGTAATTTATTCCATAAAACACACAAAACAAGACTTTTATACAGGTGCTACCTACAACTATAGACAACTATATCAAATACCCTTAAAAATATAATAATTGTAGGTTCATCGCCGACAGAAGGTAGATCCAGCAATGTCTTGTGTGCAGTAAAGAAAAGGCTAAAACTCAGCAAAATGTTGCAATTTGCAAGAAATGCAAGTCGCAACGCTGTTATTCTGTCCTAGCCTTAGTGAGCATGGTTTGAACAAAAAACGAGACAGAAAAATAATATAAAATTAATAAGATAAGAAGTCCAGTCAGTATCAAACAGTAAAAAGTGCAAGCAAAACATATTTATTATGTGCTACATACTTTAGTTTCTTGTATGTGACAATGTAACTTTATTGAGATAAAAAACATTAAGTGTGATAAATAAATAAATAAAAGTAGGCATAGGAATAATCATAGCGAATTTAAAGTTAAAAATACAATTTATATAATTTATGTATCTGCAACTAGCTGGTCCGGAGTATATCGGTTCCAGAAGCTTGGGTTACCAATAGATGTTCACGCAATTTGCGCTGAAAACTTATTTTGGACCCGCAGTTTCGTATAGGGGGTGGGAGGTCGTTCCAGCATTTGGTAGCCTGGAACCGAAAACTACCACGAAAAGCTGCACATTTGTACTTAGGTATAATGAGTGGCTTATGCATACTAGTTGTACGCAATGCCCGTTGCTGCTGACGCCACTTCAGCTTTAGCAGGAGATACGATGGTTTGCCGGTATTTATAACACCAAAAAGAAGAGAAGCTAGGTGGAGGTGTTGTCTGTACTTCATTTTCAACAGTTTTGAACTATTCAGATATGGTGTTACAGATGTCCTAGGCGGAATAGTAAAACAATAACGAGCGCAAGCATTTTGTACCCTTTGTATTAAAGTTTGGTTTTTTTTTGTATAAACAGGGACCAAATAAAAACTATTTCACCGGGAGGACCCGTGTGACCTTTCACCAAATACTGCAACTGCTATGACGTGACCAAGCTAAGTTGTGATGTAATGAGACCTACTACCTACCAAACAAAGAACATATTTTTAATTTTTCTGCATTGTATTTCATCGAAATACACCTGTAAACAATATCGTAGCAGTTGTGTTAACCCTATCTTTTACTACCCTATTTAAGTGACCGCAAAACCACCCAGCTAGGGTTGATTATCAGAGTTTAGAAATATTCGGGTTTCAATAATTTTATAAAAAAAAAAACACTTGATATAGTTTCTTATGCCTTGATCATGAACGCAACTTGTTCAAAATTCAAACATTTATTCTGCAAATAGGCCACAAGGGCACTTTCACAATGCTAATGTACAATTTAAAAAAGTCTGACAATATAAGCATATGATAGATTTTTCAAGAGAAAATATTAATTTACAATTTAAGAAATATATCAACAAGAATTTAATAATTTTTTCATGTCAAAATATTAATTATCTATTACAAATATTACAATAATAGTAAAGTTGAGAGATGTATATTAAGGTCTCAGTCTGAATAACAAAATTTAATATAATATCTCAAAGATATAAATGGTCTCTGAGCGTCAAAATATTCTTAATAATGACTATTCTAACGTGCTTTAAGACGTACATGGTCTCAATGCGTCAAAATAAAAATAATAAGATTTAAATATAAAAGGAAAAAAAAAACAATTTAATATAGAGGTGTCTCTCAGAGTCAATGTCAACAAAAACTAATCCATAACAGGGTGATGTCTCTCGTCAATCTCCAAGAGAAGACACTAGTATTAAAGTAGTTACTATGTCCTTGCAAGCATGAACGACCGGACTCCACAAACAGCACCCGATCACGAGTATGACGCGTAGGTTACTAAATGTTTGTCATTTTCAATGTGTATTGTATTTCACCAAATCTTAGTGACTAAATTACCTCAGCGGGACTTCTTGAAACAGTTATTGCATACTTACTAGGAAGTCCCAACCTTAATATGATTGGTGTAACCTTTATTGGTGAATAAATGCTTTTTATTTATTATTTTATTTTCAATACTAGAAAAGACGAATCTACCTAGTGTAAGTTTGATTCGTTACGTACTACGTAATAAACTAGCCACAACCTTTAGATAAGTTTGACTTAAAATGGTGAGAATCATGCATGTAGTGTCTAGGCGATGTCTTGTTAGGCTAATTTTGACCCACTTTTGGCCGTCCTGTTGACTGTTGACAGGAGGTAGGACACATAAACAGGCTAGTCTATTAGGTACCTTAGATAGGCCTTTTAATTAAAGCTACACATTTGGGTACTCACTTATAGACTTTGGACTGGTGGTGGTGGGGTGTGGTCAGTAAAACACGGCGGGCAGCATGATACACAAATGTTAATACCGGCTATTTAATCTGCAATATCCGCATAAAATGCTTTTTTAATTTGTGTATTGTGTTAGATGTACAACCGTAATAGTTGCTTAAAGCTCTTGCACTGAATCATATTTTAAACAAGCATATTTCAAACAAAAAAAAAATATACAAGTTTTTTTACTTCTATATATCTCAAATTCGTGAACTATGTTCAATGGTTTTTCTAAGGCTAACTAGATCCATACATTCTATTATTTGAAAATTAAAAACGAAATATTAATATTTGCTTTGCTTCTAATTAGTAAAGACGAAACACGAGCAATTTTCAATTGACAACATTTCATATTTTTAACTACTTTATTTTATGAACTAGTTAGAAAATAGGCAAAAATTTAAGCCACCCGTATTTTTTCTTTTTCAATTTAATTCAATATTTCATACAAAAAAAACACGTTGAAAAGTAGGTCATTCCAAAAGGGCGTAAGTAAAATATGACGTCATCTTCCCAACAAGAATCCAGAGCCACTCCAGAGCAGCGATTTAAATTGTGTCTGTACTCTGTACTAAGGTCTCCCTGAATACAGCGAGGAAGATGACGTCAACTTTCGGTTTACAGTAATTTGCGATTTTTTCCAAAATTAACGGAGAAAAAAAAAAAAAAAAATTTTTTTGTGTACTTCACACGTTTTTACCGAAATGGTTTTCGAATTAAGACTTTTGGAAATTATGAAATATTGTCAATTATGGATAGTAGGATAAAGTTAGTTCGTTATGAATATGGCCTTATTAACAAGGAATATGCACCTTATTTTGAAATAAATAGGAGCTAATTTCCGTAGTTCGCTTTTTACCATTAGGTACCTATATATTTTTACTTCTGAAGAATGTCATTGAATACTCAATATTCGCCTTTAATTCATGCGAATTAAAAGTGCTCTTAAGCGGATTATTGAGAAGAGCACTATAATTGATTAGTTTGAGGCTTATTTGCAGAGCCGTGGGAATAACAAATCTATGAAGGCGCATTAAGGGACAGGTTTTTAATTAATATAAGTGGCACACAGATTAATTTCAACCTTAACGTAATGCAATGACGGTGTAAATGAGACTGCAAAGTATTGTTGTGACAGCTATGTTGACACTAGTAATGTTAAGGTAAGAGTTTTGTCAGATTGGAACTTGTCTTACTTACATGTTTGTACACAAAACGCAAAGAGCATCTAGACTAACTGTGAGATTTAGAAAGTAACATGAATTTACCTATGAATTCATGAGATATATACCTACGTTTTATCTACTTATTCTCAAAAAACCATTAAAAGTATTGGTACGAAATAATACAAACATACCTAGTTACAGTTTGCCTGATGGTAAGCAGACGCCTACGCCTATGGACGCTTTCGATTCCATACAAACAAACGCGTTGCCGACTTTTCATTGAGTTGATGATTTGTAGACTCGCTTGTACGCTAGATTAAGTTCGAAGTGTTAATGTATAAGATTCTCGTGGTCCAATCTATGTCATGCGCAAAGTTTGTTCGTTAGGTACCTAGTAGGTACATACCAGTGGCGGCGCGTCAAAAAAATTTTTTAGGGAAACCGGACATAATTAGCCTTTCTTATTCTTCATAAGCTGTAGTAAAAGAACTGGACTGGCTGAAAAATAGGCAAGCCGGTGGGAATCGAGTTGTATCGACGCACCGCCACTGGTACCTACCCACGGTGAAGCACTGATTTGTGTTTCTTGGCATGTCCTTACGCAGTTACGTAAATGACCACCAATAAGTGACCTGATTAAAGTATCAATTTCCCACATCGCGAATACATACATACATTACTCGCCGGGAGCGAACCCCGATACCGGGCTTCCGCGGCGATCAAATACCAGTTAATGTTACGTCGTAAACATCCAGCATGCTTATTTGCATTTGATAACCTGTAGTTATAAAGACGACTTGGTGACGATAACGAATGGAGAGAAAAATCATACACGAAGTTCACTTGCTAAGTTAAGTTGATAGTGATGTAACCTACTAAGGGATACTTCCCACAAACGGCCTGGGTGTAGAGGCAACAGAGTTATAGCGTGTTGGCAACCCTAGGAATAACAAGGCGGAGTAGGAAACCGAAAATGCAGTTGGGTAAATAGATTTCCTGAGGTTATCGGTTACAAATCTTGAGTCGAATCTCTAATCATCTTTTTGCAAAAAAATACAGGTCTATTTACGTCATGTTAGCGCCTTTTCGATAGCGCTTTTGAATACGAATGGACGTCATTTAATGCAAAACTTTTATAGAATAAAATTGGTATATAACCACGTAGCGTTCAGGCATAACTAGTTAGTCTACCTACCTTGTTAAAGTAGGCTAGGGAATTAGACTAAGTAGTTAGTGTAGGTGTGTTTTAGAATAGTTTGGATCTTGAAGAACACCGTCACAGCGTGGCCTTAACACCGGCTATTATCCAAAAAGGCGCAAACACCGTATTCGATTTTTACTCAAAATTTTCGATCACTTTTTTTTATGTACGCAGCCAGTACTTAAGTTAAACGTCTCAAAGCCTCCGCAATTTGCGGAGCCCTGAGTAAGCTATAAATCAAGTTAAATTATTTTTTCATTACGTCCCCGCGTAGTGTTAATATTCTATCAGTGTCGACGTGCGTTTTATTGAGTGGTGATTGATGCTGCAATCATTGTCAGTCGGACGTGGCTCTCAATGTATTAATTTATCGTATTTATCTGTCGATTAATTGTATATTTTCTGGTGACCACCTCAACCACCTATACAATGTATTTACTGTTTCCTGTTAATTTTTATCGCAAAACTTTATTTTGAAATACTGTTAGGTAGTAATAATCATTTTTTGTTGATGACGTTTCACCGTTTACAAAAATCTTTCACTCTTCAGCACGATGCATGAGGCAAAGTTTCCGACACGAAAACCAATCAATTTACGAAATGTCAAATTAAATTGTAGCACGTGCTTCATTATATAACTGTGTGGGCTGGCGGGATAGGTACTCATCGGTTAATGTGAAACTCATCTCATAAAATATCCAGTTATTAACTGAAGCTGGATAGATACTGAGGGTATTTTTTTTCTTTTACAGGTGATCATCATTTTAGTCCCCTGCTAGACCTGATAGTGACTGAAAGTTTAATGATTGGACGTGAACTATAAATCGGCACTACAGTCTCTATTTTTTATAAAATAAAATTAAAAAGAGGATAGGTCACGGATAATATAGTATATCATTACTGTCAAATGTCGCGCATAGAATACCGGACTCTATCGTTTACCTACGAGTATATGACTGGCTTGCAACGATTTTATTAATATGTAAGGAAAATAAGCCAGTTCCTTAATATACTCGTATGTGATTTTTTTCTCACTACACTATCATGTTAGAAATTTAACTTACTATGTATAAAACAATCCCAGTATTTTCAGATTTTTTTTAACCCAGGTCTACACGCTCCAAGGTCTACTCAAGCTAGTCATTACGCGGGCGCGGGTATGTTATCGGATGACGAGAATTTAGCCAGTTTGGACAGGCCTGACACTAGCCTAACTGTACACGCTGCGTATAGTTGAAATTATCAAAAAGGACCGATATTTTACAAAACTGTCATTACAATTTGAACCTTAGCCTTGGACGCTAAAATCCCTGTTTGAATGGACTAATTTGATAAGTACTACTCGGCCTTTGCTGAAGACGGTGCTCGTTGCATGAATCGTTATGACAAAAATTGATGAATTATTCTTATCGTATTCTAACACAGTTCAATAACATAAAATAAGCATAATATACATTGTTAATTTACTATTAAAGTATAGCCCGTTTATTATGACATCACAGTAACGATCTACATATACATATACAGTCTAAAAAGACGCAAACGCGGTAGAAAGTAGGTAACTCATTTTATTGTTTCTCATGTGTAAAGCACGATGAAAGAGTTTTGTGAGTCGTTCTGAAGTTCATCGAGTTATTCGAGTTATCACCGGGCCTTTGCTAATTGCTATTCATATGTGGGTTGTAGGTATTAACTGTACATTTATTTAGTTCCATTATAACCCCCTTATTCATAAAATCTAACAAACCTCTGCTAAGTAAAATACGTTTTTTTCCCATTCTCACAAACCCAAGTGTCAAAAAAACAGATAAGGGCAAACGAATTTTAGCGCCAATTTAACTAAAATAGGTTTATTAACGTTTATGAATAAGGCGAGAACACTACAATATAACTATCTTCTTTAACAAAATTAATTGAAACTGTGTTTCCCTGTCCTAGTATTCGAACGGTGTAGACGCGACCTAACACGAGTCGGCAACACTGAAGCGCTTTGGCAAAAATAAAAAAGATATGAAGCCCGCAATATATCAAAGTGGCTATAAACTGATGGATGGACAATTTTGTAATTAATATTCGACATAACAATTTTTTACCTTTCAAGTCTTGCAACCTTTAGCGAATTAATCGGATCGATAATCCTTCAATCGACGTTTTACTCTAAGGTATTATCCGTCACTTTTTTAGTTACGTATTTTTAAGTAAAGTTTTAAACTTAGTTAAAGAGACTTTATTGAAAATGATAGAAGACAGAAGAGGAAAAAAATTAGGATATCTAGAGGGAAAAAGAAAAAGGGGAAGACCTTTAGTCATGTATATGGAGCAAATAAAAGATAAAATAAATGATGATGATATTAAGTATTAAGTGAACTTATTTTCGTAATCAATGTTTCTAAATTAACATGGACATTTTACTTTCCTGCTTACTATGATAGACTACATTTGGTTTGTTATTCGTTTGCAAGTGGTAATTTACATTATACCTACAAACTACATCCACTTACCTACACTGTTTAGCATACCTGAAGTCATTATCCATCGTGTATTAAGCATAAATATCTGGGCGACCGAGCTTTGTTCAGCGTTATCCAGGACATGATACCTATCTAGATCGATTGCTCGCTCCCGAAAACCCCAACATAGGAAATTTCATCAAAATCGTTAGAGCCGTTTCCGAGATCGTTTTTAATGTTTATTCATAACAAAATTGGCTGATTTGACGCTAACGTCGCTGACATACAGGATGGATTTTGACACAGGCAAACATTGGTTGCTGAGTAAGTAGGTAGTCATTAACAAAGTAGTAATTAAAGTTAAAAAAACCGGCCAAGTGCGTGTCGGGCCACGCGCAAGGTAGGGTTCCGTAGTCATCCACCTGTTACATTATATGGACTAAAAAGTTCGCAAACTTATATTTATTATTTACTATGTTTTTGACAGAATTAAGAACATTATCTAAGGTATCAATGGAAATTGTACGAAAGTTTGCTTTTGCAAAGTACATTTCTGAAGTTCAACTATTACTCGTTAACTAGTAATGTCTACTTAGCTGTGATAGTTTTCCTTTTAAATTCATCGTATATACTACTACCCTGATTTTTTTTCACATGCCTAGTAGCCACCGTTTAGCTGGCAGGGGGGGGGGGGGGGGGGGCACTTGACCATAGCAAAAATTATCACTTCAAAGCTTAATATCACGCTAACCAAATCTTTAATCAAAAAATGCTTTTAGAAACCTTATAATATTTTTAAAAGAGCTATCCAACGATACCCCACACGATGGGGTTTGGCAGAAAAAAAAATTGCACCACCACTTTACATGTAGGGGAGGTACCCTAAAAAAATGTTTTTTAAAGATTTTATTCTACCGTTTTGTCGGCGTCATTGATATGTATACTCATGCCAAATTACAGCTTTCTAGTACTAACGTGGGTAGACCCCCCACAAGGTGGACTGATGACCTGGTAAAGGTCGCGGGAGTCCGCTGGATGCGGGTGGCGCAAGACCGGTCATTGTGGCACTCTTTGGGGGAGGCCTATGTCCAGCAGTGGACGTCTTTCGGCTGATATGATGATGATGATGATGATGATGAGTACTAACGGTTACTGAGAAAAACGGGGGTCGGACGGACGGACGGACGGACATGGCGAAACTATAAGGGTTCCTTGTTTACTACGGAACCCAAAAAAAAACCCCTAATTTAATTCAATGGCTTTCGAAACGACAGGTGTTAAAAACATACTGTAATTATAACTGGTTATAATAAAGTCATACATTAAAATACTGCCATGCTTCTCATCATCGGAAGAAAACATTTAAATATTCATATATTCACGGCAATAAAAAATACATAAAATTGTAATTGTAATCGATATTATATTATGCCAAAACAATTACAGCTGTCTGCTAAAAAGTATGCTCGTAATTAGAGGAGAACTGAAATGACATCAACTGAATAAATGTTATATATGATAAATAAATAATAGCCATGATGGCTAATAGATTAAACTGCAAAATTGAAAATGTGATTGAAATGTAATCTGTATATAACAATAAACGTTTACTGATCACATAATAGTGTATAATTAACCTCCGCTAGTAAAGCGCGGAGCTCCTATTTTGGGTTGTTTTGGCACTTCGCACAGTGTTCCAAAAACGCTTGAGACCGGACATTTTGTGTTGACTCTGGAAATCGATGTAATTCAATGTCCTAATTAAAAGTGTAGAAGTGACCCCCTGTCAATTCTTTATAGATTCGAAGAAAAAAAAATATAAAGTTGGCTAATTCAGGTAGGTACAAAAACGAAAAAATTGCTATTTTTTTGTTTTTGTAAATTTTTGGAATGGCATTCATTTATCATGTGATAATGCAAAGAATTGCGCGTTCTTTGGGCTATTAAATGTGCACTAATAGTAGACAGAGTGAAAGAAAACGACGAAAAACTCTTTTTACGATTTATTTTATTTTTTTCTTATACGTGCCGTTTACGACATTTTTTGTTATTCCGGGCGATTGCTACTATGTATGTCTATCACCATTAATAAAAACAGTTCCAAATCTCGTGGAACTTCCGAGAAATTAAATTTTAACTGTTACGTCAATAGCGCCTGATGGTCGTGCATAGCAAACATCGAAACCACTATTTCTTATTTTGGCAGCAGGCACTTATTTAAAACAAGTAAAGGCTTATTTCGACATTTAACAATACAATTTTGGAAAACTGTAGTCGAAAACACTATTCAAGACCAACAGGTGTTGCCACTATAATAAAACATGTTTAAGGTGGTATATAATTAGTCATTCCTATGAAAGGCTACGTGTGGCGTGGGAAGGGGTCCACCCTCGTTAGGCATTTGCTGGAAGCCCGCGTCAATACACGTCAATACTTGTTTAATAAAATCGGAGGTTTAAAACTACCTATAAATATTATTATTGCGGTCTTTAAAAAAATGGAAATATACCACCGTAAACATGTTTTCTTTTAGTGGCAACACCTGTTGGTCTTGAATAGCGTTTTCGACTATAGTTTTCCAAAATTGTATTGTTAAATGTCGAAATAAGCCTTTACTTATTTTAAATAAGTGCCTGCTGCCAAAATAAGAAATAGTGGTTTCGATGTTTGCTATGCACGACCATCAGGCGCTATTGACGTAACAGTTAAAATTTAATTTTTCGGAAGTTCCACGAGATTTGGAACTGTTTTTATTATCGGTGATAGACATATATAGTAGCAATCGCCCGGAATAACAAAAAATGTCGTAAACGGCACGTATAAGAAAAAAATAAAATAAATCGTAAAACGAGTTTTTCGTCGTTTTCTTTCACTCTGTCTACTATTAGTGCACATTTAATAGCCCAAAGAACGCGCAATTCTTTGCATTATCACATGATAAATGAATGCCATTCCAAAAATTTACAAAAACAGAAAATGAGCAATTTTTCCGTTTTTGTACCTACCTGAATTAGCCAACTTTTTTTATTTTTTTCTTCGAATCTATAAAGAATTGACAGGGGGTCACTTCTACACTTTTAATTAGGACATTGAATTACATCGATTTCCAGAGTCAACAAAAAATGTCCGGTCTCAAGCGATTGTGGAACACTGTGCTTCGGGCCAATGCAAAACTAACATTAACCTAAACCTATCTATACCTATGTCTACCTATTAAGTATACGTGTCTATACGTACGTAGTAGGACTAGTAGGTAAGTATACCTATATTAAGTATACCAAGTCAGTATACGTGTTATTATTTCACACCGCCACATTACGCATTGCTTTGTAAAGTTTGTAAATTAATTTAGAGTATTATTTTCTAATTTAATAACGTTTATGAAATCACTAAAATATTGATAGTGTTAAAAACAATTAATTTGTAACTGTTGTTTGTAATAAAATATAGCATGTGATGTGTATAAAATTTGGATGTAAGTAATTATATTGAAAAAAGTTGCGTGAAATTAGGTTCTAGTTTAGAATTTTTGGTGGTACTTCACATTTTTTTTGATGCGATTAGAAATTTATAGGAGCCCAATAAGTAAAATGGTGTTACTGCTGCAAAAATAGGTAAACGTTTTTTGGTGACCCGGAATTACTGATCAATACATTTTTTTGAGTGTTTAACCTTTTTTATTGTTCGAAAATCTGGCGATTTCAAAAGTTATTTAGGTCATCATTTTATTTGTTCCCATTTTGATTTGCCGAGCCACCGAACAGGTGACGGCATCTATATTGATCGGAGAATCTACTGTGCTTGATGCAATGCTGCCGTGTTTTATTACTTTTTATCAAATTGCAGTGTGTGATCCCATCTGTTAAGTACTAGTTTTATAATTCGAAGCGTATCAATATAATTTTTGTACCGTTCAAGAAATAATGGAATCCATATTTATGTCTACATCCCACCGAAGTTAATACATAAGTATAACATTGCAGCCCAACTTACAAGTTAATTACAAGCCCAGAACGTATATTTATTATGAGATTAAACAATTTTACCCCACTGAAACCTACAATTGGCTACAATCGAGTTAATTCTTTTAAAACTAAGGAAAATCTACTTATATGACATAAAATTTAATATACAACAAATTACAGAAGGGATCCGCAGATGCGTAAAGCGATTTTTTTTTATAAACGCACCAATTTGATCGTAATAACAAGTTTATGCATCCTCTTCACTCTCATACAAGAATATTCTTTAGCTCGTTCCCCCATATTTACGAAAGCGTGTTGATTATTCGAAATTTATCTGTAAGATGACGGAATAAGAGCGCTGACGAGTGCTTGAATTTCATATATGATTGTGGTAAGTAGATACCAAGATCACTTTGTGGTCAAGTTGCAAATTTTAGTCAATTGGTATTGAACTTTGTTCCTGTTACATTATAGTCCTTATTTGTGCGTTTCGTTTTGGTAGAGTGGGTTCCGATCATAGTCCTTTGCCATCGATCTGCTCCGATATAGGTATGGTGCGGGGCCCATAAAGGATAATATTAATAATTGCGTTTAATTTCTCGCGGAAACTACCAGAGTTTCGTGTAACGTCGTTTTGATATCGGAACTTTAATTATGGCGTTACTTACATCGGATCGTTGTATTTTATTAAAACAGGTATCTTAATAAACAACAATCTCAAATCATAATGCCGGTAGAAAGAAAGGCTTTCCTTTCTTTAACTTTAAGTTCTTTAACTTTAGGTATTTCGAAAAAATTCTTATGCATACTTATAGCAAAACGTGAAAACGGAGTTGTGTGTGTCCTTGAGTTGTGCAGTTAAGAAAATCGAAATATGTATCTTTTCCGACCTTGTGACAATGACAATAAGGAATAAAAAGGTATCCTATTTCTTTTACTGTACGCCATAGTATATTTGGCGTATCAAAAACCTAGTTGGCATGCAAATTCTTAGACTCTGTCTTTCAAACACATACGCCCAATCCCATTGCCTGCCCAATACAGTAGAGAATATTATTTATATTCAGATCTTTCTCAGGTATCTGAGACTATTAATATAGAAATAACCACACGATTGTCAATAGTTATTATTATTGTCTGTCTGTACATTTTGTATTTTTTGCATAATGTCCAATAAAGTATTTCTTTTGTATTTAGAACATTCAATCGACAATTCCTCTTCGACTGGAGACGCCGATCAGTCAGCCGTGACAATTGAACAAAATTGTCACCGCAACGAGTGAATTATCCTTCAGATAATTGCAGGATAACATATTTTAAGTCCAGTACATCACAAACAATACAATGACATTCTGAACGTATAAAAATAAGCCTTAAGTTCTTAGCAATTATGGCTGGATGAGATGAATGTGTTAAGTGGTGTATTTATCCATCATGACAGTACCTATTATCGAAAAAGAAAAAATAATAAAGGCCCATTCGATACCGGTGAAGAATTGATTGGAGTCGATTCTAGGTACCTATCGATTTTTTCCGTCATTATACTTGGAAATAGGATGGAAATAACTTAGCTTATAGGGATGTTAACATCTAGCTTACTGATTTTAATTTTATCGAAATACCTTATCATGTTTTGCTTGACGTTACGTCGAGAGAAACATACTTAGCTGGTTGGTAGGTACCTCATAAAACTTTATTGAATAGGCGTTTTTCTTTATGGCATTCACCTATTTACGATTTTTCTGATTAAGTACAACCACAAAAGCTTGATGCCGTTCCGTAGGTAAAGTTGGGACAAATAACGCAAATCTATCAATAGATGCAACACCTCATAAGGCTTCATTTGCCTTGTCGGAGTTACTTTAATGCCCTCATCGTCAACAATAAAGTCGTGAATAAATCGTGTCGTGTTAAATGTAATTGATTTCGTTGTGTCTCGAATAACACGAAAGTTACGCATATAAATTGTATGCCAAATATTCGTGTCACAGAGGAATCAATTAAATTGTAGACGAATTAAATGCCTTAACTATGGTACAAAAATATGATGCTCACCATAACTCTATCAATTTCATCATTTCACCATTTTCATCACATATTAGAACAGTATTCGGGTTCAGGTGAAATACAAATCCTACTTTAAAGGCTTACGGCATTTACACATTTACAAGTACCTCTATAACATATCTACGAGCACACAACCATTTATTATGCGCAAGATAAATGGATATGGCCATTTTATAAGCTTTCGCTTAAACTTAAGGTTATTAATAGCTAGGCGCAACGATTTATCTAGATTCACAGCCAACTTTATTGGGAAACTATGGAAACCTAGTTAGTAGTTAAATATTTCGACAACTGGTTGATATTTTTCTTACGTATAATGTTAAAAATACTAAAAAAAATTAAAGGCTGGGCCACGTGCACGTGACTTCTTTGGAGTTGTGAGCGTCTACATATAGGCCCTGGTATCCACTTAACACCAGGTGAACCGAACGCCTGTTTGCCATCATCGTTGTAAAAAAAGGATATTTTGTGTCTTGCGTCTAAAAAAGGTAATGAACAAAATTAACAGGTCATTTACATCTAAAATGTGTGAACCCCGTTGAGTTATGAATCCCTAATTAGTCGTATTTTCATTTATGCGCAGATTTATGTAAGTTTGTGCTAGAGGTGAAGAGGTATCAACGACTCCTAAATGTAGGTTGACTAGGTTGACATAATTAGCCGGGTACTCATTAGCGAGCAGTAACTGTAGCCGATCGGTTACAGTAACCAGTGTAGACGTGGTTCGCTAACCGTTCGGGATGCTAGTAAATGTTAAATATTGCATCGGCAATAACCGAACAGTTACAGCAAATATTGCACCGGCAATTATTGTTAGCCTGCAGAGGTCTGTTAAGAGTAACTGTAACCGAACAATTACAGCAAATATTGCACCGGCAATTATTGTTAGCCTGCAGAGGTCTGTTAAGAGTAACTGTAACCGAACAGTTACAGCAAATATTGCACCGGCAATTATTGTTAGCCTGCAGAGGTCTATTAAGAGTAACTGTAACCGAACAGTTACAGCAAATATTGCACCGGCAATTATTGTTAGCCTGCAGAGGTCTGTTAAGAGTAACTGTAACCGAACAGTTACAGCAAATATTGCACCGGCAATTATTGTTAGCCTGCAGAGGTCTGTTAATAGTAACTGTAACCGAACAGTTACAGCAAATATTGCACCGGCAATTATTGTTAGCCTGCAGAGGTCTGTTAAGAGTAACTGTAACCGAACAGTTACAGCAAATATTGCACCGGCAATTATTGTTAGCCTGCAGAGGTCTGTTAAGAGTAACTGTAACCGAACAGTTACAGCAAATATTGCACCGGCAATTATTGTTAGCCTGCAGAGGTCTTTTAAGAGTAACTGTAACCGAACAGTTACAGCAAATATTGCACCGGCAATTATTGTTAGCCTGCAGAGGTCTGTTAAGAGTAACTGTAACCGAACAGTTACACCAAATATTGCACCGGCAATTATTGTTAGCTTGCAGAGGTCTGTCAAGCTTCCTATACATACAATTACATTTTGGCGGAAGTCACTTAATGATTTTTTTTATACAACGCCCGTGAAAAACAAGCGTACGGCCCGCCTGATGGTAAGCCGTCACCGCAGCCTATGGACGCTTGCAACTCCAGGGGTGTCACATGCGCATTTATAATTTTTGAAGGTTTAAAACAACCCACCTACGTCCAGTTCCAGAATGAAATATTCGTCACTTTTTGGACCACAAATGTCTCGCTAGCTCGTAAGTAAACAATTTCTGATGATTATGAATTAGGAATCTGCGTGAGTTTCCTCGTTATTCTTGGGCTATCATCCTCCGATGGCATACCTGTTGTTACGAATAACGGGGTCAAGTTATACTCAGAGTTGTGAGTTGAATCTCTATATACCTAGTGTAGTACCTAAATAATAGGGCATAAACAAACACGATCGACCAGATTTGCGCTAGTACCAAGTGCAACAATCATTTCATCTCATTCCGGACTTTTGGACAACTCCGGCAATCCAAACAACACTTGGGCCTAACAAACAATGTAGATACTATCCGTCCATTGTTGGATTCCTTGTTTTTGGCCATCCCGGATTCCCCGCGCGTCTGCGCCGACCGAACGCAATGCTTTTTGCTCCCGCGCAGCTCAAACGGATCCGATATAGCCGCGTGTAAATTTATAAAGTTTTTAATCGACTAATTAAAAGTACGTATAAGGATCGCGAATTTGATGTATGGGGGCCAAAGTGTGTCGGGCCTGTCGAGAACTTATCATAATGTAGATTTTAATAAGTGTACGTAAAAAGTTAACGGATTTGGCAGGGTGACATGTCGGTCTTTAATTAACGGACAACTTTGTATCGATATGATTGGAAATGATAAGTAAAATAAAACACTATCGTATGTCATACCAAACCAACAAGTCTAAACGAAGAATATCAGACCAAATTCCAAGATTAGTCAGTAGGTACTATTTTGACGTTTTGCCTCGGATTACGTTTTTAAATCTTTCGTATGAGAATTTCGTTTCTTTGACTTCTATAATGTGTACCAATATCTTGTACTATTACTTATTCTGTGCCAATATGAGGCCTGCCTGTAACGTGGTCGTTAGCCGGACGGACACAATGGTGTTTTGCATCTCGCTTGCTCGCGACATCGACAGCACAGAATAGTATAATTCGACAGGTGGCCTGCTGTAGAGATGATACAACCACCACCGAAATAATTTTTCGAAATTATTCTACTTCACTTAGCTTCGACCAGTGCGTCCTTCCGGTCCTCACTTACGGGGCCGAGACGTGAACACTTACAAAAGGCCTCATCCACAAGTTCCAAGTCACTCAGCGAGCTATGGAGAGGGCTATGCTCGGGGTTTCTCTGAGGGACAGAATCCGGAATCAGGATATCCGACAGCGAACCAGGGTTACCGACATAGCACTGAGGATAAGTAAGCTGAAGTGGCAGTGGGCGGGGCACATTTGTCGAAGAGCCGATGGTCGATGGGGCAGACGAGTTCTGGAGTGGAGACAGCGAACGACTCGGCCTGTGGGACGACCCCCCGCCAGGTGGACCGACGACCTGAAGAGAGTGGCGGGAAGCGGTTGGATGCGGAGAGCTGAGGACCGGCTGTGGTGGCGCGAATTAGGGAAGGCCTATGTCCAGCAGTGGACGACTACAGGCTGAAGATGATGATGATGATGACCTAGCTTGCGATTTTTGATAACCATCCAAGTGCCTATCTTCGCTGTCTCTTTTTTGCCTCTCAATATCTCTCTTTATTTTGTTTGGTGCATGGACAAAAAATATGAAAGAAAATACAAATACAATATTTATGTGTCTAGTATCTTGTTTCGTTCATTTTACTTTTAGTTACTCTCGGATTTTTTTATTCAGTAAGTTCGCGTTACTCGCTGCATATTTAAAGGTGAACAACTTGTCTTGTTGTTGGTCAGATTGCAGGCTGGTTGGGTTGATTTTTTTTTGTATATTGAAACGTTGACTTTTTTTGTACGTTTGAAATAGCTTGCATTTTTCGGTGGAAATAGACTCACTTAAGATTTTGTTTAAAAGAGGCAGGAAATAATCAATCAAAAATTTTACGTTATTGACGTTTTAGGGTTA
This sequence comes from Cenopis cana, assembly GCA_951800055.1. Taxonomy (NCBI): domain Eukaryota; kingdom Metazoa; phylum Arthropoda; class Insecta; order Lepidoptera; family Tortricidae; genus Cenopis; species Cenopis cana. Next base: position 10,697,225 of record OX637472.1, read on the forward strand.
TTTTTATCAAGCTTAATTCCAATTTTAGTCATTTTCCCTCGTATATTAGAAAACACTACATTACTCGGTTGGCATGGTGATTGCAGGATATTCATATTCGAGAGTCCGTTCAATGGACAAGGCCGTTTAAAACTAATAATCAGCCTGCGACTGCCTCCTTTCATACCTGACAATAACGTAGGACTTAATTTTGCTGGATTATCTGCTTTGTATATATAACCTCGCTGTGCGCGTGCGTTCAATTGGAAATAATTTAAAGCGCGCAGTTAGTTAAAATATCGAGCAATGTCGGATAGATGGACGGACAGACATCTGTGTTTTTACATACGGAGCCTAATTTATATATTTTATTCAGCTGATTTAACGATGCAGGTGTTTTATTGTGTGCTAAGGATGTTAGCGATTTAAGACTTGGTTTTTGCTGACATTGTTTGTAAGAGTATGTGCGGGTTTCCAGTCCAATCGTATTCTATTGTTGAGGTTTTTGAGTAAGGCAATTAAACTCGATATGATGATAAATAAAGAAAGGCTGTGAAGATATACCAGGGTAAATTATATAATCCTATCATCGCGGGTGGAAAATCTAATGTCTAGAATAATAAATATTTTGGCATCGAGTATACCTATTGGTTTTAGTGAAAACACTTGACTAATATTCATCACCGGACAGGTACTCTATTGTGGGTCGATATTAGTCATATTATAATACGTACACGCCCGCAGTTATGTCGTAATACAATGAATAACATTACATGTTTGCAAACATACGAACAGAGTAAATCCAAGTTTTTAGGGTAAAACGGGACCCTATAGTCTTAGATAGATAGATAGATTGAATTTTTCACTGATGATGTATTTCTGTTGCCGCTGTAACAACAAATAATAAAAAACAGAATAAAATAAATATTTAAGGGGGTTCCCATACGACAAACATTTTTTTTGTTGTTTTTATAGATAATGGTACGGAACCCTTCGTGCGCGAGTCCGACTCGCACTTGGCCGGTTTTTAAATTAACGCGCCCAGTCTATTACATATTGTGATTGTCGTTAGGTTTCGAGATATTTGCAGTTGTTTTTTAGCTGCTTCCATTTTTATTCTGCCGAATACCTACAAGATTTTAATAAAATACTTCTGCTTTTATATTAACAAATAAACTACTTAGGTACTCCTTATTTTGGTTCTCTTCAAAATACTGTCAGACTAGGTACCTGACATATTCAGACAGGGTGGAAATAAAATTATGGACCCCGGAGGTGAACTACTTTAACTCCTTAAGATAACTCATTTCACCTACTCAAAGCATGTGTTAACTCATTTTACCCACTCAAAGCAGATTTTATTAAAAGTAGGTAGGTAATTGTTTAAAAAATAAATGTCAGCTATTTGCATTGCTTTTCATTTGTGGGTAAAAATAACTAAATTTTTTTTTATTATTCTTATTACATCGGTGGCAAACAAGCGCCAACCCGCCTCATGGTAAGCGGTCGCCGAAGCTTGCAACTCATGGGTTTCACATGCGCGTTGCCGACCCTTACTAAAAGTATACACTCTTTTCTCGGCTTAAGAGGCCTTACAAGTTTTTTTTTTTTTAGATTTCGAATTTTGATAAAAGTATTGATAATATTTACCAATAAAGTGATTATAAGATATGGTTTTAAGTTTTAGATTGCCCTTTTTGATTGCCCTTTTTGTGTAGTAGAGTTTAAGCGAAAAAAAGCAGCTTTTAACTCGAAAATGGACGATTTGGAGTGATGTTTGAAATAAAATATCGTAATGAAAAATGCAAGAACTACATTTAAAATTTATGTTATTAAGTCGCAATAGTCCTGTTCTAGATAGTAACATTGATAAAATGTCAAAAAACAAAAAAATAAAAATAAAAAATTACATCAGAAAATAGCTATCAAAAATAAGCATACTGACCAAAAATCATAACTTTAATGCAAACACAAACGAAGAAAATCCTGCACTAAATTTGTATGGAGAGAGCTTGCCCTACCCCTCCTCTTAACGGCTTCCCCTCTCGCCCCTGTCCCGTCACAGGCACCGTTTCAGTTAAACGATAGTAAAGCTTAAGCCATACAGAGAGCGGGCGGGCGGTAGCGGCGCGGGCGCGGGCGGCGGCGGCGCGGGCGCGGGCGGCGGCGGCGCGGGCGCGGGCGGCGGCGGCGCGGGCGCGGGCGGCGGCGGCGCGGGCGCGGGCGGCGGCGGCGCGGGAGCTGCCTTTGGCGGCAGCCGCCACCGCCAAAAGCAGCTCCCGCGCCGCCGCCGCCCGCCCGCTCTCTGTGTGGCTTAAGCTTAAATCCGTCGGCCGTCCGGCGCGTCACTCCCGCGCCGGCCGTCGACCGACCGTCGCCTGCACACAAAGCCCCGTACATATGTTAATTTCCTTTATGCCGCTGCTTTACATGCAGATTGGAAAACACGCGATTGAAACTCGAAAGTGTCTCGTTTTGAAAGGAGTTATTAATGCCGATGATTAGGTTTTGGGGTTCCGTGGAAGTAAAATAAAATTTGTAATAGGTACGTTAAAGTCAAAATTCCTTCTTAGGCGACTTCCTGATTTGTTGGTGCGGAGGCAGTACGATATGAGAAAAGTGTCAAATGGCAGTGTCAGTTGTCATTCGACTCGGTACCATTTTTTACTGCGCCCCTACATTTAAATGAGTGCTTCCTGGCTGGCGCGGGATGCGCGGTAGCGGGACGATGCGAAGGCGGTACTGCTCCGCTTCTGCGCAAACGTAATACTGACAGTATTATGTCAAGTGAGAATCTATGCGACGTCAGTAAGTTTACCTCAAAGAAGAAAATGTCACATACATACCGATCCCGCCCCGCCAAGTCAGGAAGTCGCCTTAACCGATGATGATATTTGTCAACTGAGTGGTTTTTGTGGAGTACTCGGTCGATCACAAGAACAACATATTAACCAAAATTCATACCGTTGACTCATGTGTAGGTACCTATTAGAATTAGAATAATATCAAGTATAGGTACTGGGCGGAGTTTATACTTTTGGCTCATACTTAAGGATTTGAATTCGTCTAAAATTTAATTCATTCCGCTGTGACACGATACAATGAATATGTGTAGGCTTGCGTGTCACAACGGAATCATTCACCTTAATTTTAGACGAATTAAATTCCTTTTATGGTCATATAATTCAATAATATTGCGTGTAGTTCAGATGAACTACACGCAATATTATTGAATTGGATACGGTGTTGTTTCTCGTGAGCCACACGACAGAATACGCTTGTATGAAAAGTTAAATACAATAAGTCGAATTGAGCTCCTATTTGACATAGACATCAGTGGCGGCGCGTCAAAAATATTCTCAGGGAAGCCGGAAATAATATGCCTTTCTTTTTCTTCATGAGCCGTAGGAAAAGAACTGGGCTGGCTGAAAATTAGGCAAGCCGGTGGAAATCGAGTTGTATGGACGCTCCGCCACTGATAGACATAGACATAGACATAATTTATTGATAATAACACATTACAAGTCAAACTTGACGCTTTATTACTTAATTTTTTCGTAGTTACTATCTACTTATGATTTACCAAATCAGCAAAGACAACATAAATAAGCTGAATTCCCGCATTGGCAGTTAAGCTTGTACGGAACCTTATTTTTTTTATTTCTGTCACACTTAACCGTGTCTGCGGCCAAAGAGTGTTTTATTTTTTATCTTATGACATGTGACAGCCTCCAAGTGTTTAAACAACCTTTCTTCACCGTGACGTATTTTGTAGAATTGTGTCTTAGGGACAAAAGGTCCTTTTTATTCTATTTTTATGCTCATTGTAAAGGACACAACGTTGGGTATGTGGTAAATAGCTTTATGGGAAGTGTACCATGTTACACATCACCATCTATCTATCTAATATTTTACTAACAATAATCAAACGACTTCTAAATTTTTTTTGTGTGTGAAGTGTCGGGGGTGCAGAAACGTAAAAAAATACCACTTACCAGGTCTACAGCTCACAGATCTTAAGTAATGGTACCTACCTAATCTATATACTTAAGAGGCTGACAAGACCTAAAAAAAGTCCCGCTCTAACACGCGTGAGTTTCCAATTGACCATCCCGCTCTTTACGGAAGCTCTGCGCGTAGAATAGCAAATAAATACTATAATAATATTGAAATAAAAAAAAAAGTGTGGATAATTTGTGAAATATGACTCGTTGGCGGTTTAGGTATGAATATGTTGACTTCATGTTTTTAATTGCAGACCCATACGTGATAAAAATAAAGACATATAGAACCGTTTAATGATGATTTTAAAACCAATCTTTGCAATTATTTTCTATCGAGCCGATTTCGTCCAATTATGTATCGAGTCTGTACACGGTCTTTGAAATATGATGAATATTAACATATATTTTTTTGATGTGCTATAACAAATAGTATTTCTTAAAAAACTGCTTAAATAACATCAATTTCAACAAAATTAGGTCTTGTCAGCCTCTTAAACGAAGTTTCAGAGCAACGGGCATTTTGCGTCTATCGCCGTCCAAATACACTTGTTAGCGTAAACAAGCCCTAGCGTCCAGTTTATTACGTCCGCCGAGACGTATGGAGATCGCCCATTATGCGCGCACCCTACGAGTAGCGGCTAACGGCGCATCAGTCACAATTTAAACAAAAATACGTCTGATGCGCCTCGCTTCGTTACTTCGTAGCGCTTGCAGAAAAAGGAAGCGATCCTGATTTTCAGTCAAAGCGAAAACGTTAAAAAATAAACGTCATAGGTGGGTTTTGCACCCACGACCTCTGGAATTCGTCCATTGCTCTTAACCAACTAGGCTGCCATGGGTATCCCTTGTATAGTGCTTGCCATCCACGACGACGCGCCCCTCCACAGCGAATCTCATACTAATCTGTGCGCAGTTGTACGGCTTGGGCTGTGGAGGGGCGCGCCTTCGTGGATGGCGCTCACTATAGTAGCAAACCTTTCAATCACTTTGACGACCGCCCTATCCTAGTTGGTTTGGTAGTGACCCTTCCTACGAAACTGGAGGTCCCGGGTTCGAAACCCGGTCGAGGAATTTATTTGTGTGATGAGCACAAATATGTTTCCGGTTTCTTGGATGTTTTCTATTGCACATATTTAAATATCTATTTATCTGTATAAGTATATCGTCGCCAATTTAGTAGGTACTTACAGCGTACTCACGTGTGCTTTTGTGTATGTTTTTCTTCTTTTGCCTTTTTTGTAATATTGTGTGTCTTCTGTGGCTATGAATAAATGTTTCTTTCTTTCTTTCATAGTACAAGCTACGCTTAGTTTGGTAGATTAGTGTAAGATTGTCAAAAAAAAATTAGGTAATCAAACGGAAAACTATAACTGTAAAAATATGTACCGCACACTCTGTATGTAGGTGGTGTTATGTTCCGGTAATGGTTGTAGTGGTGAGTAAGTGTAAGGGCCTGAGTGGACGCTCGAGTTGGGCGTCCAACGGGGCGTGCATGTTAAACAATTGAAACTCATATCGGTGTCCTGAGTCGCCGTTGCACAAATATTATGCACGCTCGCCCGCCCCGCTGCATGCCCCACCGAACGAACTTCGAGCGTCCACTCAGACCTTACACTAAGGTTTTCCATGGTACGTACCAACACAATTTCATTTGAGAAACAGTTTATCGGAAGTTTGATGGAAGTTACGGTTACCCCGTCCAGGGTAAGGTACCACATCTCACTAAATAAGGAGGTTTCCCCTGGGTTTCCGCAAGCTGCTCTCCAGCCGCGCACTCCTACCCCTGTATGATAGGGTGGGCCGATTTTCAAAATTTTGGAATTTCGTAATGTAATAGTATACATACGCTGTATAATTTTTTGTAGATTAGGGGAAAAATAATAAAAAAAAAATTGGCATATACTTTTAGCCTTCTACCGACGACGAAATGTCAGAAAATTCAAAAATTTAAAAAATATATATCTTATATTTTAAATTTATTTAAACTTTATTATTAATTAAATAACATCTTTTGGTATCAATTATACTTGTTTTTGGTTATTATTTATTATCAGAAGATTTTTTTTTGTGACCCACTTAGACGACGTAAATGGGGTTTTTCAAAAAAGGCTTTTTGATCTATTAAATATATCCAAATTGGTGCTTAAAGCATTCGTCAGAGCTGTCGTGGATTAAACACGTTACATAAAGCATAAAAATGATAATGATTAAAGCAAAAATATGGCCCAAATTGCGTGGCAACATGCCCGGAAAAGTGCGAAATAGGACCTTTGACCGTCTATTTAAACCATTAAAAAGTCATATATTTTCAATCAAATCCTGCTTTATTTTAATATTAACATTCGTACTTTTGTTTGAGATTATATTTGAAAAATACGTAGTACGATTTTTTTACAATACAGTACATCGGTCGTTTAGTGGTATTTTTTTTAATTACAAAAATTTTGGGATATTTTTAATATTGATTATATTAAAACAGAAATAAATAATAGTGATGATTTCTATTATATTAACATTCGTCTTTAATTTACAAAAATAAACGGGCTAAATACTAGTAATATTATACCTTTAAATAATTATCAAATATTACCCTAACTTCAAATTTTTGGCACCTGGTAGAGGGCTAAAAGTAGTATATATTTTTAAATTTGATATTATCACCATAATCTACTTATTAAACTGCAACTTTTTATTCCTATTACACTTCAAATTTGGAACTTTTATTTTTTCCCATACAACAACGGCCCACCCTACTGTATGAGGCCAGGCCTATACAGTCACAGTCAGGATAAAAAAAAGCGGCCAAGTGCGTGTAGGATCACGCACAACGAGGGTTCCGTCCATACCGACACCTACTAGTCCACATTTCAAAACACTATTTAATACCTTGAATCAAAAAAGGTCATATCTTCATAGGGAAGTCACGGCACTTACGTCCTTTTGTTTGGGCAAGACAGTTTTTCAGTGATAACTCAAAAACCCTTAATCCCATCTTGTTCAAACCAATTTTCGTTGAAAGTATTTATTATTATACACCACCTTAACACATTTTGTACGACTTTGGGAGTTAATATCTTACCAACGATTGACAAATGGAAAACTTAGTAGCCGTAGTAACCTCTATATCATTTTTAAAGGCCTATCCAAAAATACCCCACACAACAGCTTGCATTGAAAAAAAAAATTTTCGTCCCCCGGTTACATGTATGGGGTGCCCCCCTAAAATATTTTTTTCCTTATTTCACATCACATTTATTGTATATATATAACGGTTCATCTTCCTACCAAATTTCATAATTGTAGTACTTATAGTCTCCGAGTAAACCGGCTGTGACATACGGACGGACAGACAGACAGACAGACATGACGAATCTATAAGGGTTCCGTTTTCGCCATTCTGGCTACGGAACCCTAAAAAAGAAAAGCACTAACCATTGACGAAAATTAACTCATATTGATACTGTTGAGTAAACAAATGATTTGTTACAAGCGGCGCGGAAAGCGGTATGTAGGTCGAGTGCTTTCCCGGTGGTATCGTTAAAGGGTCCGGAGACGCTTTGGTACCTAACCCCAAGATCCCAAGGATCACTTGTTTTATGGAAGCGACTGCCTTCTGACCGTCCAACTCAGAGGGACCTTGTTGGGAATAGATCAGTTTCCTTACGATGTCTACTGATATGAAATTAATCAAAAAATAATATTCCGTAGATAAGTTTTATTAAAAAAACCGGCCAAGTGCGAGTTGCACTCGCGCACGAAGGGTTTCGTACCATTATCTGTAAAAACGTAAAAAAAATCGCGTTTCTTGTGCGAGTTCGTTCGTTCATCGACTCATCGCGATCGCGACTCCGTTGCGAATGCTCCCATATCCCAAGGCCGGACCCTCATACCCTGTATCTTCGCTGCCCACGGTACCAGCTAGAAAGTAATAAGTCGGTAAAAATGTGCATACAATGCCTGTATTTGAAATGCAAAGCGCACGCATTGCCGTCCGTCAGGGTTATATATCGCGCGCGGCGTGACGGCAATTGCCCTCTGTTTACTTTTCAACCAAATACTATTCAATTATTATAAAATTTATAAATCTCTAGAAAAAATGTTTTCTTTTATTGTCTTTTCTATTAAATATGTACTATAAAAACAAGCTACACAACGAAAATATAGTAAACTAGCTTTTACCCGCGACTGTTCGCGTAGAACGAGTTCATCGCTTTAGAATTAAATTGCTATTATTTTATTTCAGGCGCTTACCTAGTTATCGCTCTTTTATACAACCTTCCACCCCTAAAGGGATGATTTCCGGCATAAAAAATATCCTATGTCCTTCTCCGGGAATCAAACTATCTCCATACCAAATTTCATCTAAATCGGTTCAGTGGTTTAAACGTGAAGAGGTAACAGACAAACAGACACACTTTCGCATTATAACAATCTATACGTGTAAAATCATTTAAAGTTAAATTCAAAAGCTATCTTCTCGATAAGCAAAAATTAACTACGGGGTAGTGTCTATATTTACTTTGCAATTATCTTATTATAAATGTACGTATATATTTTATTATTTTGCTTTCTTTCGCCGTGTTATTTTATTCTGTTATTTTATTCCACTTGCTTCATTTTCGCCTCTTAGCATACTAATTGTCGCAATTGTTAGCGCAAGCATTAAATTTGACTAGCAGCAACGCGCAACTGCGCTCCCTCTACAGGTGTTCACGGAAGACCAGCGTCGGGTACTCTAGTAGCACCTGGCATTATGCTGAGTGTACACCTTTTTCAGTGTAATCGTCAGTGTACAATATTAGTTAATAAGTTTTTCCATTGTTTTCTTTTAATTGTATAATTGTATTACTGTGTTCTTGCACTGAAATAAATTATCTTCTATTCTATTCTATTCTATTCTAAAATCATGGTAAAGTAAAGCGAACCAAAAAAATCCTAGTGTACCTAAAACGGGGCTGTAATAACTAATAAATAGGCAAATCATGATAACTATTCTTGTAATTTTGACATGTGTACAAATTTATAATGTAATTCTTATCATGAAATACCTAAATGAATCTAATCTAATCTAATTCAAAATGTTTTACGATAATATATGCAATAATGCATGGTTCAAGTGATTCGGATATTTCTTTCGTCTGTCTTTTGTATAGAATAACGACAGAATAATTTTTCAGTCCCGGATTGCATTTTGCCGACATATAATACAATGTCAATGACGACGACGCCGCACGTTTCAGATACAGTGTTTTTGAGAGTAAAATACACATTTGTTCCAAATCTCCCGCGAAATACAGCGACAGACTCATTGTCTTTTGTTTTACTCGAGCATTACCGCCGTTTCAAAGCCGCAGCCATTATCTCCCCAAAACTCCAAAACAGCGTCTTAAATCTCCCAAGAATTAAGTTAAATGCATTATTTCATGTAAATCCGTCCACATTGCCATCTTAAAATTACTTTTAGTGCTCCCATCTTGAGCGGAAAAAAGGCCTCAACTGCCAGGACGGTGTAGAAGAAATATCGACTCTATTTCAATTAGCGTAAGTGTCAAATCGCAGCCAGCTGAGAGTGAGGGTTGGGGTGTAAATATTAGTTGTTGTGATGTCTCGGGTTGGTGGAAGCCCGCTGGCTCCTGCTGGGGTCGGGGCCTGGGGTAACCCGCTTGCAGGGGCACTCTTGCGGTTAACCGCGGAACGGGTTACAGGTAATTTTGTGTGTGATCGCGAGTTTGATTGTCGGTTACAGGTGTTTTGGATTCGCCGTTGCGGTTGATATATATCTTTCTTTAATATTGTTTTGGTCGAGTATTTTTAAAGGAGGCCCGAATATAAGTCTTTTTGAGTTACGAGGGCAAAGATTAGTATGAGAGTGGCGGAGCGTCCATACAACTCGATTCCCACCGGCTTGCCTAGTTTTCAGCCAGTGCAGTTCTTTTACTACGGGCTCATGAAGAATAAGAAAGGCCAATTATTTCCGGCTTCCCTAAGAATATTTTTGACGCGCCGTCACTGGAGTCAAGCGTTATAGACTCTTTAGGCTACCGTATGCGCTTATCATCAGTGGGCTGTATGCTTATTTGCCACCATAACGGTATGAAAAAACTAACAGAAGATAGTGAATTTAATTTGACGAGTGTTTGTTTCTGAGATCCTTAATAACCGTGTTCCTGTAAAATGGACACAAATAGGGTTAGGTAGATTAGTGTTTTGACTGAGTTTCTACAGTCTATTCATCCTTACGTGTCCTATCATGTAAACAAAATCTTTTTGAAGACGTTTTATAATCATTCTCACACTTTTTTCTAGTATTACAATTAAACAACAACCTTGTAATGTGATGATTATTGTGTAATCCTAGTGAAAAGTGTGATAAAGAAGAGTTTGTTTACATGATAAGACACGTTAAGGTTGAATATACTGTAAATAGTCAAAACACTAATCTAACACTATTAGTGTCTATTATTCGTATATTTGTATACTCAATCACATATCAAAAACTGCGCATCAAAAAAAAATACTGTTTTGCACAGCTATAATACTAATTGCAATGTTTTGATGTACAATTAGTATTTTTGCTGTGAAAATCAACACTTTTAGGTTGTTAGGTTTTTTATTGTATCTTTAAATACGAGTCTCTGTATGTTAATGTTTAAAAGTGGTAGACCACATTCCTGTACCTACACCATAGTCTATTATTTAGGTACAGCTATTTTTTCTATACAAATTACAACAGTAGGCACCTCAAGTTGTTGAACTCGCGTGAATATTTCACCAGCATTTGGCTCGCCCCGCAATAAAACGGGAATAAAGGTAAGAGGGCAATGTCGCATCATCGGCATTGTCTGCCGAGCACTGAGCCAGGGGTTGCACAACGTTGGTTCAATGCAGGAAATACAACAATACGCATTTAGCGGGTTTTTGTTAGGTCTTCTAGTTTACTAGTAGAAGGATCGTTTTTGTTTTATTATTACATCATTACATTAAGTCCTCTATTTGTAATTTTAAGAGAAGGTAAATAAATAAACAAAATAATAATGACGAATTTATTACATTAAAATGAAATTTGTCAAGCGGATGCGTCCGCAAACGAAATTACAATTTCCAATTATAGGTAGTGAAAAATTGAAAAATTCAATGCCACAGGTGGGATGAGGTTGGGTAGTACGGTCAAGTGCAAAAATATGTATCGAGTGTATCCTCTCATAAATATGGCACTAAAACCTTAATTCACCGACATAAGTGCTATGGGACATATTTTTGACCAAGTTGTATGCATCCATATTTTTGCACTTGTGGCTGTACATTAAATCCGTAACAACGTGATCAGCTATTTTTCGCAAATTTGCAAACATCGAACTTTGGATGGATTTGTCTACTGATTTGCAATCATGATGTAGAGCACGACGAGCTTATTTTATTATACCGGAAAAACCGGAGAAACCACAATGCAGAAACCGAAAGCTTGTTGGTGTTTAATTTAATGTTTTGTACATTAAATACTTAGGTATTTCAAATACATCGGAAGTAGTAAAGCGTTGTTATTTGTTTTCATTATACGAGTAAAAAGAGAGTCATTCACGTTTTTTGTACCTTTTAATTAATCTCTATTTAGCCTAATGGTTGGCTGGTAGAGAATGCCATTTGCCATTAAGCCCGCCATTTGTACAATCCTGTGTTAAGTGCAATAAAGTTTGAATAAATAAATGTCGGAATGGATAAATATTATTTTTATATTTTTCTATTGACTTTCTTATTGTATCTTATTCTACAAAAAAGTGCAGGTGTTGTTAAAATCACAAGTTGCACTGCCCTGGCGCCCCGCGCATAAATCCTCATTAGCCCCCCGAAGGTTTACGATCCCTGTCCCACGGCGCTAGTAACCGAGACGTTGCTTACCCCTGACTTCTAGAACTGAGTGATTGGAGAAAATGTTAAAATGTTTTGCGAGTTTTTTTCTGCGTAAATTTTGATTAGTGGTTGATTACTTACTTCGAAATAAGATTAAACCATAAAATCTTTTACTTTAGCGATTAGCATTTCTAGGGGATATGTGAATACTTTAGTGAATTCAAGCAGGTAGTTCAATAATTAGAGGAAGAGGTTCATTTCTTACTTTCACCTAGTGTTTCGGCTGGATATACTTTGATATTTTGACATGTAAAATTTTATATTTTATAAATAAAATGAGTATGAGTATACTTATGATTAAAAATGTTTGCAGCTGGCTTGGCTGGTCTAGCTAGTACTAGAAAATTCAACATTATTTTGAAGAGTATTCAATAAAATGTAATGCATTATTGAATTATTTATGAATCAGTACCTATTAAGGGGGTTGTAGGTAGATCTTCGTTATAGGTTAGGTTAAATAGCACACGTATCTAAAATTAAAAAAAAAATGTGAAATGTACCTACTTCACTTAAAATTATATTCGATGACGATAAAAAAACATAAAATATTTAGTGCTTTTAACTCCCAAGATCATTCACTTATCACATAGTTTAATATAACATCGTTCACTAAATTATTTTGAACATCAGTCACTATCTAACATCGGCAGAAAAACCATTAACGTCAACGTCAACGTCAAGATGCGGGAGAAACACAAGAGGTAGTACTGCAAAGAGTATCAGAGTTATTCATTCATTTATTCTTTATTGTACACCCGGGGTAAGAAAAGGTTCCTGCCAAGGCAATTATAAATCTTGCCAACGTAACATTTCAAACGAAACAGAAATATCGCAATGACGTCTCATTGAAGTTTGCGATAACAGACTATTCGTTCCAAAGATTCACAGATTCAAACATTTATTTGTCCAACATAGTACTACTACAATGTACATTTTGGTTCTGTGCCACTATGTGGCGCCTTGGGGCATATAAAAATCACGTAATATTAAGATTTAAAGATATATTTCGCTAATGTTCATAAATTCACCATACTATGTTATTATGTCCCATGTTTCTATAGAAAGAACAAAATGGTTAAATTGAATGTCAGTACAAAGTACAGAAACACTTACGCATAGAATTTTGCAGTTTAATATTACCTACAGCACACCTTGATCTATTTAGAGTGAACCCAATATTTATATAAAAATATTATTAACCAATATTACTTATTATAGTTATTATCAATTATTTGCTAACAATAAGGTATGATTTTTAAGCCAAGTGCATAAAATGAGTGATTTTGAATGAACGTTCCCTCCTCACTCCCAGTCCCAGGGTATGATCGGCGTCGCGGGCCCGCGGCCACTCAGATATTTACCCGGATAATGTTTTACTTAAGCAAAAACCCGTAACCGGCCTGCGAACATTTGCATACTTAACCAAGTAGGTGATTATCGTTACTGGCCAAGAAGTGCGTGTGCTCGTAGCTATACAAGCGTGTATCGATTAGTCAGTCGTATTATAGAGTGAAGTTATGTAGTTATAGAGGAGTAGCTTTGGTCTGCGACTTCATCCTTGTCGAACTCATTGTAGTGTGTGATTCGGGAACGGAAGTTTCATAGAGGTACGATATTATAGTGCATGTCATCTACGACGACGCGCCCCTCCACAGCGAATCTCATACTAATCTATGCGCAATTGTAGGGATTGGGCTGTGGAGGTGCGCGCCTTCGTGGATGACACGCACTATCAATCAATCAATCAATCAATCATCTTTATTGCAGACCAAAACGATCCATAGTTTGTTAGCATATATTACATAACTACTTATATACTAGGGTTAGGGTGACTAAAAGATAAACATGTAAATACAAAACAAGAAAAGAAAAATAATACTTATATGCACCATCCCGCGACACTGGGTAGTCCTACGTGCAGTTTGTTCCAGTGTCTCGGTAGAGTTGCATCCAGTTTACCAGCTAACGTTTTCAGGATGCTATTTTCGCTGCCTTTCAGTCTCCACATTAGCGACGCCGATTGACTGCGTATGATCGCGTAAAAATCGTTCGTACTATAATAGCGTACCTCCATGAAACTTCCGTTCCCGAATTTAACTCCTGTAGGAAATAATTTCCGTGATAAAAAATTATTTATGTGTACGGGATACAAACTATCTTCATGCCAAATTTCATCTCGATTCAGTGGTAAAAGCGTGAAAAGGTAAAAAGGCATGAAAAAGCAAAAAGGGAGAGACTCCGCCCAGAGCCAGGGTCCGCTTTGACACCTACCTTACTCGTAAGTGTGAAAGTGGATCCTAAGCTCCTTTAGAATGCCTACAATCGGGAAAACACTCGCAGGATAAGGATGATTTCCATTCACTAACTAGGTAGGTACCTTTCCTTATATAAATATGATTATATACTGTAGAAAGACTCAACTGACCCTACCTAAATTAAATATAATTTAATACGCTTCGAAAACATTGGCCATCAATAAATTTTGTGATCGTCTAGTTCAAACAATACGAATAGGACCCTTTACGTTGTGTTAAAATCATAATGAAAATAGACCGTTAAAATAATAACTCTTAAATTGTGTTATAATAAAAACACAATTAACGCAATTAATAAAAAGCCGTTAATAAAACAAGTCTGAAATAAATGTCGATACTTAAAATCAATATTTCAAAATAATGACCGAAGATAAATTTTATCGCCCGCAATTTTTATCAAGTGATAAAAATCATAGTAATCCGCAATGATTAATTTAATCCGCAATAAAACAATAATGAAGAATTAAATCAGAATAATCTGCATTCGTCAAAGCAATAATAATCTAACTACATAAGTGAACATGCGACTCACCCGATTCAGCAACAGCTCGAACAAAGATAATTGATTCAATTAATTAATTACAATATGTGAATTATTATGAATAAATAAAAAATACAAACATGTTTCACTTAAAACTAACTAAAATTATACTATGATAATATATGCTCCAACACGATGCAAACAACGACGACCTGTAAAAACCAGACTACAAGGGGACCTTAGGAATTCAGACCTTTAGGTCTTAAAAGAGGACCTAATCCTATGTTATATCTTTGACATTGAGGGGGCTCCCTACACCCTACACCCCCTACCATCCAGCAAATCCGTCATGAACAACCTATCTATCCCTTAACTACACAGTTCAAACCATCCCTCCTATTTATTCATTCCTCATCAATCTCTCGTACATTTTTTTTAATAGAAAGTACTTTACGCAGAATGCCAAATAACTAGTTTTATTTATTTTATTTAAAGTTACGCTAAGCTTTACGCGCTGCTGAATTTACGCTTCCCTAATCCGTCATGCAGCCGCGGTATTTGTGACAAAGTTAGTGATTGTTGTCGATTATGTACAAGGTAATCTGAATATCATTTATATGCTATAACACACTCTGTACTGCAAACTCCTTAAAATGCGACGCAGAGCTCTCTGCCTTCACACACGACATCAGACGTCAGGGGTTAGCTTATGTCGAGAGATTACGCCCCAGAGAATGCAGAGATTATGTTACAGACATATGAACGACTCAGGCCTTGCTTGAGTACCTAACGTGTAGTGTAACGGCTCCTATCTTCTAAAGAACTGACCCGTCAGATTCTTTAGGTAAGAGCCTGATTCAGCTCCAGTAATCCCAGGACCTATTGTCAGCCAAGATACCTTCTGCCGAGTGTACCTAAATGTGTGTATGCAAATTGACTAATCATGTGGTGTGTCAGCTAGTGTGTGTTAGTGTGTGTGTGGTGTGTACGAGAGAGTGTGCTCATTATAACCAGGCTATGCCATGGAATACAATGGTTGTGTGTAATAGTTTTTTGTTGTAAGTTCACTATCTTGTCACAAATAATAGGATCAAAAGCAATCAAATGTTTGACACTGCAACGCCCTCAAAATGTTGAAAAGAGTTAATAAAAATATTAGATGTGTGTGTTAATAACTCTCTCCTGAAAATCAAGTACTCTGCAATGTCAACACTTAATTCATGCAAGTTTAATTTAAAAATAATGTTCATGAAAATAAAACTACTATTTTAAATGCACTTTCATTCCATGACGTAATAAAGATATAATGTGTATAAAGAATTTAATGTTGACCCTAGTGGTCCCTAATAAATCTTCTCTGGAACGCTCCATCAGCTCAATTGATATGCAGAAACGATCTAACATAGCCAATAATGTATGATGCCATGAAAAACAAAAACGATTTTTTTAAACTGCTTGCAGAACTCTAGATCAGTGAAATGCCCGTCGAGATGACCTAAAAATATGAAGGAACAACCTTAATACCTATCATTTGTAATACATAATAATTTTATTGTACTACCTGTTACACTGACTCTATTAACAATTATAATTTACACTTGATAAATTAAAAATAATAATAATTAAACACTTAGAGTCATTACACATATCGTTCATTGTCAATTTTCACTATAACTACGTATTTCCCTACAATAAAACTACTTAATTGTTCACTACAAAAGTCAGAATGTCTTTGTATAAATAACACATAAAAACTGAATTAGTGGACCACTAATTTATAATTAAAACCGCGAACGCGCACACATAATTTTAAATAAATATCAATTATTTAATTAATCTTAAAGGAGATTCTATCGGACTGATTTTTGACCTGTCGCTAGGCCTCCCGTAACTCGACTGCCATGAATTTTTAAAACAATTTCTAACATGAATTTACATGCATATTCAAATGTAGTAATTACCTTATATTTCATATTAAGATACGTCATTCTGGCTTCCAAATTATTAATAATTTTAACTAATGAGCGTAAGTGTTATATTATCAACGGTTAACATAGGCTCTTTTTGTGTTTAAAGCCCTATTTTTGTCAAGTGGGCACGCCGAGCTTAGCAATGTGAGAAACGTATATCAAGTCCTTCAGCCTAACCACTTCAGTCCAAACATAAACTATGAAATTTATTGCCACAGTGTTTTTGTTGATTATATTTTAAAGAAAGCTTGTCGTGGGAACATTTTTTAGGCATATGTATTAAATAATATAAATAACTATATCAGACAATAATCAAGTACTGTAACCATTGCGGTTACAATACCCCGCATATGATGGACAACTTTTATACACGCTTACACTGTAACATTGTTATTGCAAAAATTATGTTATTATTTCAAAGCTTCAGTTTACCATATTGTCTGATTATGCAGAAATAGATAAGTGTTTAATTCATAAATTATATTTTAATGTGCATAGTTGTTTGCATAATTAAGTCGTTAAGATTCACTATTCACTAATGATCATACTCGTACATCGCACATGTGCTATAGAAGACAGAGTTAACTGACCATCCGTGAGCCTTATTGCAACCAGGTAAGGCTTACTTATGGTCAGTTAACCTTGACATCGATAGTATAGGTAGCATTTTTACTGAAGCATTGTGGTTTTAATAGATTTGTTTTTTTTTATAATAACTTTAATTGCATCATGTTGTGCCAGGTTACAGCAACACCCCCTTTCTTCTCATATGCCGTAAGACTACAAACACAAGTACAACTATGGGTATGGGAGCGGGGTTGAAGTATTGTGGGTTGGAATATCACATTTTCTCAGTCTTCAAACGTACAATTGGTAAAAGTGTCACTGAATGATGTTTATTTTCATGCATAATTTTATATGTATAGGTATCGGTATTATTCTAGCTAAAACTACTTACCCCGAAAATATCCGACAGTAACAGCCAACATAAATAATTTTCCTATAAATAATTGACAGTACGGTTGCATCCCGGACAATTTATTTATTATTCACGCGATGTTGCCAGTGTTCTGTCATATTACCCCGATATTGGGGAAATACTCGCCGCGCGCGAGGGGCATGCTCGCTTATAGGCCTTTACTGTTGTTTAGTACTGGTAACTTGAATACATTCTTTATTGTTTTTGTTTAGATAAAAAATCTGATATAAGGAAAATGAAAAAACGTACTTATTTAAAGCAATATTATGTAGAAACTTTAACTTATTTTGATTTGTAATATTTTGTTTTGATTTCTGTGTTTTCTTGCATTATTTATTTGTAAATGTCTTTATTACTAAAATTCATTAAAAAATTATAACATCATTATTAAGTAGCTACATTGTTTACAAATCCCGTGCTGCTACGTGAAAATGGTTTTAGAAGACCTTCCTTTGATTTTGAATTAATGAAAAATGGCGTTTTCAGTTTTGGAAAAAACATACAGGGTGCGAGAAAAAGGTCATTTTTGACAAACTTTTTTTTATGCCAATCGATCGTGTTCCTATTCAGGATCAAAGGTTGTATGGGACCAAAAAAAAATGTCCGACTAGAAAAGCCACAAAACAAGGAAAACTTTTCCCATAAGTGTGTTATAGTACATTACTTACCAAGGGCGATAAAACAAAGAATGTCTTAGATCGCAGGTATTTTACGCCCGAGCCGAAGGCAAGGGCGATAAATATGCGATCTGAGGCTTTCTTTATTATCGCCCGTGGTAAGTACAAAATTTTATGTCACCCCTGGCCAGGAAGTGGGTTTTTTCGCGCGCGGAGCGTGCGATAATGGCCACTTTATGGCCAGGTGTGATATAAATAAATTATTCTGATTCGTACATTTAATATGGAGAAATAGTGAAATTCAAAATTCCCGTTTTTTGACATTTTGAATGCTTTTTAGGGTTCCGTACCAAAAAGGTAAAAAAGGAACCCTTATGGTCTCACTTTGTCTGTCTGTCTGTCTGTCTGTCACATCGCTAAATATCTCAAGAACTACTTATGCAATCGATTTGAAATTTAGAATAGTTATAAATAAGGGTAACCCAAATACATGGAAGATGGTTTTTTAAAATATTTTATTTTATTTTCTGTGAATAATGACAGATAAAAGGGGGTTCAAAATTTTAAAGTCTGGCAACTATGTCAAGTGGGGTATCATATGAAAGGGCTTGACTTGTACATTCTGAAACAATTTTTAGTTTTTTTTTTCGTTGGGGAATTTTTGATTTACGAGGGAAAATGTAAAAAAAAACCATTCCCCCCCACCCCCCTTATCTCCGAAGTTTACGAAGAAAAAAAATGAAATTATTACACAACATTAATATGCATGTATATTTTACAGGAAAATTATAGCCATAGCTCAATCTAGTTTTTCTTTTTTTTAATCATCAAAAAACTCTTCTATACTAAGTTTGTAATTTAATCACCTTTGTATATATTTTTGTTTTATATTTAAATTTACAAAATTACGTTGAAAATACCTTCTTTCAAATAAAAAAACAATTATTGAAATCGGTTACTGTGATAAAGAATTATCCTTGAAAAACCAACATACGTACTAAGTTATTCAATCGCGCAAATTAGTAACACAATGCGCCGATAGATGGTGCTGTCATGTTTTTTTAAGATTTTTCCTGAATTAATGGGGTCGGGACGGGTACACAACTACATATACAAGAACTGTGTACGGAACCCTCGGTGCGCGAGTCGGACTCGCACTTGTCCGGTTTTTATGTTATGTTTTCATACAATATCATGTTCCTTAAAAGTAGCAAGACTGAAACCTCACTGACCCAAAAAGAAAATCCACCCTATAAACTCAACTCAGTCCTTAGTCTGAGAAACGTCGAAACAAAGTTTTAAATTTTGTGTCATTTGAATGCACAGATTTAATATACATTTAGGTATATGTTAGTCTTTCTACCCGGCTTGGCTACACAACATACATTTTTACATTATCTCTTCTAGCAATTAAACCGAATAGGTTAGTATACTGTACAATTTTTTTTTATTTCTGTTGAAAATTAATAAAGAGTAAGAGAGTTTAATATCAGAGTAAGAGAGTTTAATATCAGAAAAAACATATTTGCGGTAAATATTCTGCAGAGGCAATGAACGTTTGAGCTAACACAAATTAATTTTCAATGTTACGAAACTCGAATCAAACTCCAACTGAACAACAACGAACTTCGAAGTCAAAAGTCAAAATCAATTAATGAATCATTAGGCATGGATACACGATTAGGCTCACACACACAAACACAATATGTGTATCTATATTTGTAAACACAGATGAAAGGGGGACTAGCGAATTTTCCGAGGGTGTGACACTAGCACGTGGTTTGCCGCGGCGAGCGCTAGCTTCCGCGAAAAGTGCCGCGAAAATAGTTCGACATAATTCACCATTAGAATTTCGTATCTCGAACTCAGTTAAAAAGTTTATACGTAAGAACTACAACTTAGAACTTTTAAATTTAAAAACTTCACAACAACTTTTTTTTATTTATTTAAATGTTTTTGACACCAAATAAGTTTTTGGAAACACCCGAAGAATAGTATTGCTAGCTCGTGTTTAAAAGTATAATTTGAAACTTCTTGTGGAGTTACTTTGTAAGTAAATTTGTGAAGTGTAGTGTATTGGCGATTTCGGTTGTAACTTAAGTTTTTGTCACTCATTGCAGCTTTTTAAAGTTTTTACTTCCCAGTTGAGTGACATGGAAACATGTCTGATCGATTGCTTATTCCTGTGCCCCGGATTGTGTCCTTATTCGTTTAATGTGGAATTTGGTGTTTTGAGTTTTCCGCGAAGCGCGATGTGGGAGTCCTGGGCTTTTTTTCTTCGAATGCCGAACTTCACTTAATGAAGAGATTTGTATTGACGTGTTGCCTGCGTAAATAATTTTCGGAACGTACATTTTTGTATTTGGCTAATTAGGTAATTGTTCCGCGTATTGGTGTAATGGAACGACTCGTTAGAAAAAGTACCATTTTATTGAGATGGTTGTTTTATTCTCCGTGTACGGTAATTAACGTTCCTTGATTTCTTTGTGTGGTATTCAATAATATTTCTATTGGGATTTTCACTAAAAATACGAAATTCCTATACCTTTAAATGTTGCTCTGGGCTATCAGTTGTATAAATACTTAACGCTTAATCAGTGACTTTTAGCCCATCATCACGGTCCTCTAATCGTACCAACCGAAAACACTTTTTACCATCATATTTGACTATACCCGTCTAAAAACGAATCATCAATTGACAGTAGCGTTTCCATGACGAATGTGTCAGCGGCGCCTTTGATAGTGCGGCACCACAGTCGTAAAGTGTTCGAATCGGAATCGAAGTGAAGTAAATCGGTGTGATTGCCATCGAATAGATCGATTCCAGATCGACTGTGATTATCTGTGATTGGAAGGGTCTTGGCAGTTGGAAATCGTTTTGTGTCGTCGATATTTTATTAAGATGGCTTTTTCAAAAGTGACCTGTCACTGCGGCGAAACAAAATATTTTAAGTAATTCTAATAGGGATTATGTTAAACGAATTTACTCATTTGTTGGTTTATATATTATTTGGTTAGCATTATTCCTATACAGTTTTTTTTTACAGTATTTCTATAGCAGGGTCACTGAGTAGGGTGCTTGCTCTTTGCTGATCATTGGTGCTAAATTGAGATATGTTAGGTGTATGGATTTATACGTTATCAATAGGGACAAATATAAATACATGCGTGATTGTTAAAATGAATTTTAGTCCCCAGTAAAGTATCAAATTGCTCCACCAAACAAAAATCGTTACAATTATTCAGTGCGTTAATAATCAAGTTAAATACACAAAAAAGGTGGAACTCGTATTCTCTAACTCGCTTCTATTGTCCCAGAAGGTTTGATGTTTTAGAGGCTTTAGGAAATACTTACACAAAAAATACCCCCTGCGTCGAAACTTTTTTCATTTTCCTTTTTAGCTTAGAAAGATGAACTTCTATAAAACGCAGATTTGATTTGACTTGTAGGTAACTACAGTCCGTCTCGGGTCTCGGATAATTGTAGAGATTCTACAATTAACATAAAAGCTTCCGAATTGCTGAGATTGTATTTTTTAAACTACTTTTTTCCCTAATAGGCCAGTTAAAAAGGAAGTTCAAAACCAAATAGATTCCAATTTCGAATCTCTGCATGGTCGCAGCGGGCGCTAACGACATCTCTGAGTCGCTAAGTAGAACTATTGTCTAATTCGATTCGGTTAACTTTGGAGCTCGTCGGCTTTCTGTCAACTAGCTGTTATTTAGTGACGGTTGCGTATTTTTAAATCTGGAATGTGTTTTGTCGGCAAGTACAGTGAAATGTTTAAATCAATTGAAAGGTCGAGTTCTTCAAATTTTGACTTTATCGTACAGTCCATATGATTTCTTTCCCTTTGGGTGAATGTTGCATAAGAAAGCTGTTGATGTTCGTAGGAACAAGTCTTGGCTTTTTAGGTGCTGCTGTAGTGATGCTAAGTTCGACTAATTAGCCGTGCCGAGAATGCTCATATTTTTTAAAACTTTAATAATCATTTTAAATTTTAGGTGGTGCTGATGGTACCTACCTTTAGTTTATTTCAATTGTACCTACTAAATTTTTTATTAGATCGTATGGTTGTTGTATTTAGCTACAATACAATACAAGACTTTATTGCACACCTGAATAAAAAATTACCGACTCCATTATTACTTCACGCTTCACCTAAAACAATAATAAAATATTAACGATGTCTGTAACTCCTTATATTATATAAAAAAATATAAGCTTTCTCAACATAGGTAATTTAAAATACAAATGGAACATATCAGCTCTGGCTTATTAGGTACCTACTGAGAGGTCGTCTGATGTACTTAGTTTGCCAGGGTTGGCGTAGGTACTCAATTATTCTTTTAGTTTTTTTTAATCATCATATTTCATATTTTAAGAAAATTATAAAAAATCGAAACGACCTTTGAATTTAGTTATGATCGGTTAAAAAGTGCATCTGTAGCAATGTACGCGGTACCGATTGTGAACTTCTGCAGTCCCTACCACCTGAGCAGCTACGGGCCCCATGCGTCGGCGCTGCAAGAGCCCTACTGGACGTACGTATTCTTTCCACTACTGGATTATAAGTTTCACTTTACTGCATGATTTTTTTGTATTGCGAATGGGTTTGTATTTGGCCAGCACCTAGCCGAAGGGTAACAGCATGTTGTTACGGGAAGATACTTCACTTTCCGAATCCAGCGCCATCATTTAGTACTTATGTTGTTAGGCCTGGACCTAGACCCAGAAAGTGCCAGGAGCCATCACGATGAGGTCGGTCTTCCGAGTAATGACGTCATCAAAATTGCCGCCGCCGCGTTTAAAAGTGTGAATTACATCCAAACTATTTAACGTACTATAAGTGTGTAGTATCAAATGAAAGCTGAATAAAATATGCTATAACATTTTTTTACATTCATAAACATAAGAAGTATACATATGTAGTTGCAAAATAATAGAGAAATACATTTAAATAATTCTTATGGAGTCACAAAAGTCATGATGTCTGCTTGGCAGTAAGCCGTATGTTATGCATGTTGTTGTAATTTTATAAAAAATACGTATGTCTATTAATCAATAGACAGGCTGCGATCAAATCTATTCCAAGGAATTGTGTGGATTGTACAATTTTGGCTAACAATTGTGCCGTAAGCGGATATTTTGTAGTTAATTGTATAATATATAAAGATGTTTGAGAATCTTGTTAACGAAAACTGTTAATCAGACTAATAAACATTGTAAATTAAATATTTTCGTGATAAGTTAAGTAATATAGAATAAGTTACTAGCATAGCATGTATGACTGATCGTAACATAATCGTATTCATATATCGGGCTTTTAAATCATTTTAACTGTCATCATTTCTCTTCGTTTCAGAAAACCACCGGTAGATGGCGCGGGGAACGCGGCTTCCGTCAACAGTCGGTAAGTTCATTCTTTGCTTCAGAGTACAACTTCAATTTACCTTCGATTGCATTTCTGATTTCTTTTCAACGAGCTTTGAAACATAGACCTGTACCCTTACCATGAGTTTGCAATGTTTGCATTACCGTACTCGCTAGCGACTGCGTAAACGGTTTAGTATGGATAAAAGTACAGCGCCTCTGGCGGTTACGCAATAACTAAGAATCGCCATACTAAATCGTTTACGCAGTCGCTAGCGAGTACGGTAATGCAAACATTGCAAACTCATGGTAAGGGTACAGAGGGTTGATTACCTACGTAACGTTTACTAGCTTGCATAAGGTGCATGTTATTTTCCTTACATACATTCGACACGTTAGAGATTCGAGTATAGCTGTTCTCAAGTGAAACAGACCGACGTTCGTAATTAATTTGAGGTCGAGCGTGGGTCCGAATACGGTTAAAGTTTTACGAACTTTCACACACGATTTCCAAGGCCTATTTTTTATGTCTCCATCATTGTATGAAATAATTGTTAGAGAAAACCACTTTAATAAGTTAAAAGTTAAGTTTAATCCGTGAATGACGTTGCGAGTACAGGCTGTTACAATATACCAAGATATAACATAGTTAACCGTCACACATTAGAAACGTCGTTAACTAGAGCTACTATGATGATGTCCTCCCAGACGTGTCCGTCGACGGCGACATCCTGGCAAAATTTATTTAAGGCCTAAGGCCCGGTAACTTTACGCGCATGATGGGCTCGAACGTGACTCGCGAAACCGAATTTGGTTTTGAAAATACGGTTGCATGAAGTACAGTGAAGCTGTCCGCTACTGTTATAATATAGGACATTTAGTTTACCTATACACAGGTTCTTAAAAAAATTATGTTACCATTTTGCTATAAATATAATACCTCACTGGATCTTTTTAGTTTGGCGTATTTTGGAAACGGATAATCCAATCTCCCGTAAACAACTCTCTAGACTCCAGAACCGCGTTTTGGCAAAACGTCGAACAGGGCTCCAGCTCCAGATATCACTAAAAATGTAAAACCAGTAAGCAATTTGCGTTCCTTCATTAGCCGGTGACCAAAAAGTCGACATCGGGCAGAACGCCCAAAACGTGTTGCTCCAACATCGCGTCAGATCAGCGGCCATTCTGCCCGACCGAATGACCGAACCGCTGACAGGCGCGATCGGCGGATGGTTCCGTAGGTACTCTGAAAAAACTCACTAGTTTGCGACTGCGACTGCCATCTGACCTTCCAGCCCGAGGGGAAACTAGACCTTATTGGGATTAGGCTTGTCAAGTGACTGCGGGCAACCTGACTGTTAGAAGTTCTCAAGCCGCCCCAAGGCCTATAACTTGGCTTAACGACTGCTATCATAGACATAGACATAGACATAGACATAGACATAATTTATTGGTAATAATAGGTATTACAAGTCAACACAGCACATAGACAGCAGCCGGGATCAACGGCTTAACATGCCTTCCAAAGTACGAAAGCGCTCAGATAATAACCACTTAAAGATGATGATTTACTGTACTGTAATAGTTAAAACGTAAAACTAAAAATTACAGGCCCGCGACTGGCTTATATGAGAAGTCCCGAAATCCCAGGGGTTTTCGGTTTACATACAAGCTGATCCCAGGTCTGCAAATCCCGGGGCCGATATTCCATCGTGACAGAAGGCATGTCCTCAAAATAACAGAGAAATTAAAGTGCGGATACTTCCTATTAAACATCGCGAATGGAATACCGACCCAGGACGACTAATTTATGGAAAAAACGTAACCTCAGTTATGGTGAGGCATCGCGCGTCGCAGTTTACTCTAATTTCGAAAAGGATACCAAAAGTGGTATAAGTAATTTGAACGAGTAAGGCTGATATTCAATTGTCATATTTCAAACTGTCTGCAAAACACACACAAATGAGGATTGGACAAAAAAGCACACATTCGGCAAAGAAACACATTGCTTAAATATGCTCATAATTCATAAATATTATTATTGAGTAAGCTGTTTTTAAATTGAAGTATATCAATGCTCTGCTGGTAGATAAACGGGTTTTGGAACATATGTTTATTATTTTTATCCTGTAGTTCTTTCTGACTCAAAATCTAGGTTGCATATTATTTTGCTTGTATTTGAGAGGACCCCCAAAAGCTATCCGATAATCCTGCCTCTAAAAATGGTAATTTCTACTCTGTTCTCACGAACGAAACAAAGGATTGAGTGAAAAAAAGAGCTAAATATTGAATGAGAAAAAAGGTACCCAATCACAATAAAATTACGCCGCGCGCACTGTAATTTCGTTTTCCAATCGGGCCGAGATGCGAACGCTGGTAATCTATGATGTTATTAAAATCAGTATGAAATGAGGGGTAAATCTATTTAGAGCAATAACGCTTCCGATTGTCGATGGTCATAGTTTCGTCTGTTGAAGACAGATAAATCATCTTTAGTTTTAGACTCAGACAGTTACTGCCAATCAAGACTTCTTGCCAAATACAACATTTTTATACTAGGTATATGAAAAATATTGTAATGTTTTATAATAATAGGCGTGTTGATTAGAAACACATATTTAGTACCGTGTTCTTTAACATCCGACTTGTTTTTTTTTTAAATATTAATGTAATTGAAATTGATAAGACATTGACATTATAAATATTTTCAATTCAATTCAAATGGTTTATTTCTTTTCATGTGTACATTGTGATCTTAAAAATAAATATAGTCTCAACATTTTTTAAATTTAACAGAGTAATTTTTATTTAATTAGCACATTCTTTTCATATACCGCTAGACCGAACTTATACCACAAGCTAAAACGTTAGATGGCTGTGTTCGAGTCAACATAGCATAAAAGTGTATATTTTTCTAAGCTGTTTAGTATGCGGGCAGCGTGCGGTAAGCCGGGCTTAAGACACTGGCTGAAAATAATGAAAAACCGCCACTCGCAGTAAGCCCGGGCAAATTAGATCCGGCGCGCCGGGAAAAAGTTTGACATTTTACTACGAACACAACTAAAAAATATTCCCGCATACGAGTATATATACTACAAAACACTACAATAATACACATATATACTTAGGTACCTAATTGTGAAAATCAGTCAAACAAAAACAAACCTTTTTTTATGCAGCATGTCAGTGCCCATCTGTCCAAAGAATGAATTAATTTAAGTATCGCAATAAATACATACCTTACTCACGTAAGGCATTGTCACTGTTTTTATTGAAAATACTCAAACTCCTGTTTAAGTTACTATTCTTGTTCCCGTGTAAGTTTGGTTGTGACGGACGTTTTACATACCTACGGATTAACACTTCTTAACAGCATCCGTAGCTTAGCACAAACGCCTAGGCGACTAGTAAGTCAATTTAAAATATAGTTTAAAACTTAGTTCATTTATAAATTTATAATACACATATACTAAATGTATAAAAAAAGTTTTACAAATTTGCATATAATTCCACAAAGAGGCCTCTTAAGTGGCCCACATAATAACAGAGTAAACAAAAATAAACGGCGGCTCGTTATTTATTAAGTGCGACGATAGCCGTATTTAAATCGCGACCGGAGGCACTATCTCGTATGCTTTATTAATAACACAAATGTGGATTCGGCGCATTGACCAGAGTTTGTTACATTATGCTCGTATCTATTACAATGGTCATCATTGCTCTATATAATTTCAACAATACGTACCCAACAATAGTTTAATAAAAAAGAAAAAACGCGTAAGTGTTAATAAACATTTTCGTAATTGATAATTGAGACGTTCCAATACTAAAATCGATCATTTTAGATTTAGACAGGTAAAGAATTGGAAACTTGTACTATATGTAGGTGATGTAGGTGCCAGTAGGCTCGTTTTGGATGACATCACTTGGAAATAATTTTATCAATTATGATCCTCATCGATCCTAGCGTTTTCCCGGTTGTATTCTAGAGAAGCTCGGGGTCCGTTTTTTCATCTAATCCCAAGGTTTGACGTGAAAATTGCTTCTGATTAAATAAATAACTTTTTTATGAATTTCTTAGTAATCTTCATGGATAAAAATAATTTTCAAATAATTATTTATAAATTAATTGGGTAATTCCGCCAGTGCATCGCAAATTCAAGTGACGATGCCATAATTTTTTTGTGAGTATTATAAGTGTAAAAGTGTAACACTGGCCGGCGTTACTTCTATACTATGAATGTATCTAACTAATCTACTCCGAATATAGACACTAAATAAAACAAATTAACGTCAGCAGCAAATAAGCTTAACGTAAGATAACAACATAATAGTCGTATTAACCGTTTCTCATCCTTTCCCAGACATAAATTATTATTAGAGTTTACAACAAATCGAACCGAGCATAAATCGAATAACACAATAGCACGACTAATTACGAGTTACCTAGTAGGGACAGTAATCGAAACTCGGATCGTATGAATCGAATGATCGAATCGATTCCTTATGCGATGCGGCGGTTATTGTTTTTAATCAAACATATTTGCATATGCAACTTGTGCCGGGGTTTAAAATATGGAGCGATAAATGTGGTGTAAACAGCACAGTGAATAAAACTACGAATTCCATTTAAACGACTGCTTTTTCGTTGGATTTGGAATGGAATTGTAATTAAAGTGACACCATGTAAGTGACAATTATTTCTGATTAGCAGAAGCTATGATAATATGTAAATGTAACTTGACAGCGTCGCGCATATTAAGTTCTTAGACAACTATAGCAGTTGAACTTTTTACAGTTTAGATGGCATTATCCCAAAGAAGTCAGAGAGATCTTCTTATAGCTCTTTCGAAGTGGGAACTGACTGATAATGTCATCTTTATTTTATATGATTTTGGCTAAACTCTGGTCCACCATTCGGCGGAGTTGTTTGACAAGTCAAAATGCACAAATGTTGCCACTACGGCCAGTGCTGTTCATATCGATATTATTTAAGGCTTCACTAGACGTACGGATCTTACGGACCAATTTATCGGGTACCCCTTCGTGCTTACCGAGATCATCGAAAATCGAAATTAGTAGTATTTCTCTCAATCTGACAAATTAAAATAATTTGTAAATTTTATGATTTTTTTCATATTTCTTCATATTTATTTTACTTTTGTCCCGCTTAATGAGCCTTCAGTTGCCGAAAAGTAGAAACTTTTACATTTATTAAATTAGGCAGTAAAGTAGTTAGTTACTTTATACTTATCGATATATACCGTCACTATTTATTTTTTTCTACTCCTGGCAACATCTCATCTGTCAGTTTACTCCGCCGAATTATGAACTTGACCTTAGTGTGGTGATTTTGACCTATGTATTTATGTTATTAATCATTACTATTAAAATTGCGTGTCTTCATTAGTTTAAATGACAAGCACTAAGTTTTAAAAGGACGACCAACACATATAACAATATTATTATGATGCTATTATTATTCTAGGGGACATAGGTATATGTATGTACCTTCATATTTTAGTTCAAGAGTGGTTAAGTTATTTAATCTACTCATGTTTGTCAAAATGTAAGAAAAATTGTCCACAATACGTTTGGCTATAACTTAAAGAGCATTTTAAACCTAAACTATCGTTATAAAAATTCACCTGATATTATTCAGCCAGCCAGCATCCATGCATCACAGCTATCTCCCTCACACTGGCACTGGCCCTGCATTCGGTTTGGACCTCTCGCTCGCACCCACAGGAGCGTGACTAGCATACTCCGTAGTTTTCCTTAGTTTATGGCTTTTCCGTGAAAAATTACCTGGCCAGATACCGGCCAAATGAGCTTTCAGGATTATAGTATTATCGACTTCCAGCTTACTGGTACGAAAAGATGCAAAAGGATGCTTTGTCGTTTATGTACGAGTAAAATAAAAAATAAATCCATGTAAATATTTAAAATTGGCGATTTTTAAATTAAACATACAGTCTATATGTGGCTTTGCTTTATACGTTAATTTTACGAAAATCTGTTCTAAATAATTCCGTCATTTTACTCCTTTGCATTATTAGTAGGTATTATTACCTACTTGAGTAGATCATAAATAAGTTGATTATAGGAGTCTGAAATGTTAGGTAAACGTCCCAGTGCTCGACACCTTAGTGTCCAATAGATGACACCAGTGCGTGTCATCCACGAAGGCGCGCCCCTCCACAGCACAATCCGTATAATTTCGCATAAGATTTAAAGTACCATGTCAGTGTCGAGTGCAGGGACGGTTACTTTAATCTTTCTTTTTTAGGGTTCCGTACCCGTATAAGTATAGGGTCAACGGAACCTGGTTGCTTTCACTCACGCGTCTGTCACAAAATTTTGTTAATAAGATTCGTTTTTTCTTCGCGGTAAGCAATGAACTTGGATGATAATGTTTATTATTACGTATATTTTACCAATAATACTAATATTTTGATAAAACAGATTTTCTCAGGAATCCCCTTATTTTTCCTATTAAAACCAACTGTACACTGGTTTTTTAATTTGGTATTTGTAGTGAAAGTGACTGATCTATAACATAACCCGCACACACAGCTATAATAGGTTAAACTATTGTGAACAAGGGGGTCAGACAGTCAATCGAAATAGGAGTGAGAAAAGTGTTGGCCTCTTTTTACAAAGTCTGCCATTTACATGATAAAGAGTCGGCAGCTTTGTGACAGACAATACACTCATAGCTTCTTTCTCAACCTCGTAACCAACTCGTAAAATTTAAATTTGAACTTTATTGGTTTATAAAATCATGGCTAAGACAAATTAACTTTTGGATTCTACATATCTTTTGAGTAGTATTTACAAACTTATTTATATAGCTGCAAAAATAATTTTTAAATTTCACTTAGCTTGTGGAAAGGGTTAAAGAAGCCTTTTCCATAAGCTAAGTGAAAAAAAAAAACAAATATTAGCCATTGAAGAGTTCTCCCTTCTGGCTTCATCATCTGATTAACTTGATGATTGAAAATTATTGCATACCTACATTTGTTTCATCTTAGGTAGATAAACATCGCAGCTGAAGTTAATTGTAATTTAATAAAAAATCTACCTCATTAATAAATAACTCCGAACTTAGTTATAACTTCTACATTATTTACCGTCATGCTAGCGGTTCCGTCCACAAGAAACAAAAACGAGCGTTGTGTTTTTCTTAATTTGCCGTGGATAGATTATCATAGGCAACTTTTTTTGGACTAATTGGTCTTTTGTTTTAAATACTTATCTACGTTATCGCGATAGATAAGCGAGATAGCGATCAGCGACCAATTAAGCTTGCGCGGGTAGCAGCGTATTTACATTAGCCGTATGAATATACGGCGAGTTACTATACTCTTAACGCGGTAAAAACATGGCAACTGCAAATTTACTGCGTGTGGAAATTTAAGGCGATATATCGATTGAAAGAGACACCCTTTGTTTTTCACTCGCGACAAAACGGGATGCAACCCTCTCCGAGAATGGCTTTTTAGACAAATCTCGTTAAATATCTGACTGTGTGCAGGTTTATTAAATTTCCTCTTGTCAGTACCTAGATGAGGTAAAATACCATCATATTAACTTAATCGTGTCTTTTAATAATGCGTTGTTTTAGTAGGCTGAGGAAAAAAAGGAAAATATAGACTCGACTTTGGATTTATTTTCTATCGAGAAAATTTTAACCAATCATGTTTCGCTATTGTCTGTACCACAATCATATAGTCAAGAATCATATGTCTGAAAATCAGCCCCTACTGTTTGCTAGTCTGGGCAGGACAGCGTTTCAAAGTCTTCAAATTTCTCAGTGTAGCGCCTTAAGCAAAACAGTAAACATAACTGCTCATCAAAAAAAGATCACAACAAAACCGCGTATTGATGTGCAATTAGTATATTATGATAAAATAAAAATCTACACTGTGCAAATCAGTAGTTTTAGATTGTTACGCATTATGAAGCATGAGACAAGATGTCAATTTATAAATTATCTGCTCCCGTTTCGTCCTTGTTTGGATTTATAACCTCGATTACGTCGCTGCTTGACCCCCCACCACTTACTGCCCTAGGGGGCATAACATGGACATGTCACAAATATCTTTAAATACTACTAATAAAATATACGGTCCTTTGTCAGTAAGGACAATTTCTGATTTCACCAGAAAGGAAATAGCGCCTTAATAACACCGCCAAAAAGTAGTCTTATAATAATGTAATGAATGACACTTGACTATACTACGTGCATGGAAATAACGATTATTGACGCGATTTTTATTTTGACTTCGTAATTTGTAAAACATCTTAATATTTTATGGTTTTGAAAAAAATATTATAGCCTGATGTCGTAACTCCAATGGTTCCATGTGATACGATGCCATAATTGAGACAAGTATTTTACTGGTTGCATCACGAGTACAAAATTAAATTATACTACACAAAGGCAATACTAAATTACTATAATTGAATAAAATGCTTATAAAATATTGTAATCGTATATGTTGATGTTTTTCATCCATATGGCATATTATAATAATCACATATAATGATTTTAATCAAGTTCTTCATGTTTTTGTGTTGCTCAGCACAAAAAAGGAAATTCAGCAGAAAGTATCGTTCGCAGGGAAAAGGGACCATTTATTAAGGACGAGTTACTTATACATGCGACACTTCACAGCGTAAAGTTTAATTTTCACGGCGTATAATAACATGAAATATACATAACATAAAATAACATAAAAACTGGGCGAGAGCATATCCGCAGTTATCTTACGATCTGGGTCGTTATTAAAACAGACGGTATTGCATTAATTTATTCGTCAACGCTTTTAATTTGCTCCTTGGTGTTTAGCATAAATTCTTTTCTTTTAGAGTTCGGTCGAAATTACAAAAACCCTTTCAGAGCTTTTTAGAGCTTTAGTTATACGTATAACTACCGTTATTCCTTGTAATTTATTTGGATTAGGCAGCGGACCCCAGGCATCCTTCAGGATGCAACTGTACTGGGATAACGCTAGGAGGAGGATGACGATTCCTTGTAATTTATTGACCATCATATTCTTGACATTACTTTAAAGTGCTTGTACATATATCTTATTTTTGCTAATAAGCCCTATTGGGCTTGCTTTTATAAAGCGGCGTTGGACCTTATATTGTTAAGTTTTGTCAAACAATTTAGGTACCGAGTTACCAAAAAGATCACACATTTTGGTGTAACGGATCTTCATAAAACCCGGCCTTAAAGTGATTTCGTGTAATAATACTGTAAGCTTAAATTATATTGAACAAATAAAAAAATTGAGCTATGTAATTATATATGCCTTGTTTTCCTTCAAAATAATAAGTATTTAGAAATTTGTATAAATAAAATACTTGAAACCTTCTTCGTTGCCCTTAATTATATTTAGTAGGGGCGATACATCCATGATCGTACCTTAATAAATAAATATCTGGGCGACCGAGCCTTGCTCGGCGTTTTCCCGGGCACGAGACCTAGCTAGATTGATTGCTCGTCCCCGAAAACCCCCACATACCAAATTTCATCAAAATCGTTAGAGCCGTTTTCGAGATCCCCGCAATTAATATATATATATATAAATAAATAAATATACAAGAATTGCTTGTTTAAAGATATAAGATTAAAATTACATTTAGGTAATCTGTTCCATAGAATTTTGTTAAATAAGGGTGAAATTGAATTTATCATCTTATAAAGATAAACGGAACTGGATTCCCGCGAGCCCAACGCACACTTGACCGATTTTTTTTCAAATTATTCTCAAGCTCCCCAATTAGTAGGGGCGAGTAATTTATTTGCTCTTAATAAGAAAATTCGAGTTTTTCGCCGCTTGTTTAAAAGGTGTCAGACTTTTAATTAGATTCTTCGGATTTCTTTTATTGTGTGCGTAATGTTAATGAAACTTGAACCCAACTTAGGTACTGTAGGATTTGATTTCGCACTTTGTAACAATTAGTCGTTTTTGAAAATTTTCGATGCTAATTCTGCATTATACCTAAGGAAGAAATTCTATTAATATCGGTAGGTAGGTACTTTGTAATTGTTTGTACATATATTTTTGCCTTTAGCTTTGTACATATATTTATTTATAATCGGTAGAGTAAGATTTGCGAAATGCTAGATTCAATTTTCTATACAGCGAATGGAGTAGGTAACTAATGAGATACCACCGGTCTATAATAAAATAACTACTCGTACCAACCACTGCACTTCTTCACGGTTAGCGAAATGCATTAGATATTTTCTCAAAAAGCAGTAAAAAGCCAATAAACATCACAATAACTAATGTCCAGCCACTAGGCATTTCCTAATATCATAATCTTACATAGAAATGCTTTCACTAGTACAAGCGTGGACACCCTTAAAATATTTTCTAAACCTATTACCAACCTGTTTTCAGTCTTAAAAACGTGTAGATAAAACACATTTTTCACTGAACTCAGCATGAATGCAGTCACGCTTTTTCGCGAATTAATTTGAACTTTAAGTAAAGGTTTTAAGCTCTATTTTTGTCCGAATTTGAAGAATTCGTGGTAAAATGAAGTGCCCGGGCTATTAGGCCGGGATTAGAGACTGAGTCCGATCGGGTGACCACGTCATGGTATTAAAACTGGGATTTAGTCACTTGTTCGTGTTTCTGTTTGAGGGTTAAATGAGATTTGGCTTAATTAAGCGTAGGTTAGCTGAGTGAGATCTTTTAAATGGACAGATTTGATTTTGCTTAGCGGCTTTATTTCCTTCTTAAATAGTTTAATGTCTTTACATTCTATATTAAACATTAAATTTTTGCTGCAATAATAATTAATTACTCGTATACAGAATATAATTATATTCGTATAGTCGATATCGCACACTAAGAATTCCGTACATTTTTTTAGTTTATTTTTTATTTTATTTATATTTATTATTTGTATAAATTATGATTCATGGGATACGAGCCTGGTGACAGAGAGACGGACAGCGGATGCTTATAGTAATAGGATTCCTTTGGAGCCCTTTCGATAGGGAACCGTAAAAAAGTAAATGGTTAATACCTACCTAATTTTACTTTTATTTGACTTGTATGTGAAAAAATGTATATCCACAGATTTTTTTTTTCATATAAGGTTTTTTTTCTCAAGGTCAATATACCATTAAATGCACTCCTTCCTGCGTTAAGAAAAAAAAGGCTGACTCGAGTTCGAACACGCATTCTTTTAATTTTGCCTATTTTAAGGGTTAAGTAAATTAAGTTTAATTAATCAGAAAAACAATTGGATTCATTTCCATAACCAATTTAGCAACGTTTAAGGGTGCGCATGACGGATTGGGCGAT
Organism: Cenopis cana; assembly: GCA_951800055.1. Taxonomy (NCBI): domain Eukaryota; kingdom Metazoa; phylum Arthropoda; class Insecta; order Lepidoptera; family Tortricidae; genus Cenopis; species Cenopis cana. Next base: position 10,732,188 of record OX637472.1, read on the forward strand.
TAGCGCGACACGACGGCGACACGACGCCGACATCACCGTTATTAATAACCTGATGGGGTTAATTAAAGCAAACAACGGGTATTTCACCCTATTGGAAGTGAAAATGAGCCCGTGCCATTTTAAGGGTTGGTTTAGATTTTTTATCGATGTTGACTTTAGTTCAGGGGTATTTATTTCATTTGGTGTAAATTGGGCGATTTTATAAAAAACAAAAAAAAACCGTTTTATTATAGCAAATTTAACCTTAACTATAAGTTTGTCATAAAAGGATTATAAAAAAATGAAGGCCCCTCCTAGGCCCCAATTAGTAGCCCCAAAATTTTAAGCGACACGGTAATGACTTTGCATGCATGGTAATGACTATAGCACACGGTAATGACAAATGTTCTTATTTCCTGAACACACGGTAAGGACTATATGTAGAGTCCTTACCGTGGAATCACTGTCTTTACCGTGGATTCAAAAATCATCGGTAATCCATGGTAAGGACTACCTTGGTAAAGACAAAATCTACAAATTTCCAGTTTATCATGAGCTAAGTTCAATGTTCCAGAAAATTCTATTGATTACGTCACATTAAATCAGTTAAGTTATGAGGTAAGATAAGATTAATATAAACCAAGAGTGTAATTACCGAGATACGAGACCAACGAGAAAGACAATTTTATATGACAAAAGCCACGGTAATATGTTATTTACACGTACATACATGTTTATGTTCACGCGAGCGATGTTAGTTTGACTCTGACGTCTGTCTAGTAACTGGACGTGTGCGGGGACAGCGGCGGGGTATATGTAGAACTATTTAGTGAGGACTTACATGTAAGTTCATGTACTGCCACGGTGAGGACGATTTTAGTGGGGACAAAAAGTATAATGTTGCTGTTTAAGTTATATTAATACGATTTAATATGTGCATTCAATAACGTATGTCGTAACTATTAAACTGTTTAAGTAAATAGTAACTTCAGCCGTAGACTTGCATTTTATGTTTTTTTTTACAGAATGATTACCTAATATTGGAAAGTAGACACCCCTTGGTAAGGACATTTTGACCCTTCAGAGCAAAATAACTTCGACTTTACTATTATATATGAAAAATATGAATGAAGGCTCAGTTAGGGATTATTATGTATTACAAGTTACCTTAAGCCACGGTAAAGATCCTACTTCATTTAAAGGGTGATATTAGCGTGGACATGCGATTTACACTAGGGTGGGCCGATTTTCAAAATTTTGGAATTTCGTAATGTAATAGTATACATACGCTGTATAATTTTTTGTAGATTAGGGGAAAAATAATAAAAAAAAAATTGGCATATACTTTTAGCCTTCTACCGACGACGAAATGTCAGAAAATTCAAAAATTTAAAAAATATATATCTTATATTTTAAATTTATTTAAACTTTATTATTAATTAAATAACATCTTTTGGTATCAATTATACTTGTTTTTGGTTATTATTTATTATCAGAAGATTTTTTTTTGTGACCCACTTAGACGACGTAAATGGGGTTTTTCAAAAAAGGCTTTTTGATCTATTAAATATATCCAAATTGGTGCTTAAAGCATTCGTCAGAGCTGTCGTGGATTAAACACGTTACATAAAGCATAAAAATGATAATGATTAAAGCAAAAATATGGCCCAAATTGCGTGGCAACATGCCCGGAAAAGTGCGAAATAGGACCTTTGACCGTCTATTTAAACCATTAAAAAGTCATATATTTTCAATCAAATCCTGCTTTATTTTAATATTAACATTCGTACTTTTGTTTGAGATTATATTTGAAAAATACGTAGTACGATTTTTTTACAATACAGTACATCGGTCGTTTAGTGGTATTTTTTTTAATTACAAAAATTTTGGGATATTTTTAATATTGATTATATTAAAACAGAAATAAATAATAGTGATGATTTCTATTATATTAACATTCGTCTTTAATTTACAAAAATAAACGGGCTAAATACTAGTAATATTATACCTTTAAATAATTATCAAATATTACCCTAACTTCAAATTTTTGGCACCTGGTAGAGGGCTAAAAGTAGTATATATTTTTAAATTTGATATTATCACCATAATCTACTTATTAAACTGCAACTTTTTATTCCTATTACACTTCAAATTTGGAACTTTTATTTTTTCCCATACAACAACGGCCCACCCTAATTTACACCAAATGAAATAAATACCCTCGAAGTCACTGATTTAAGAAAAATAATTATAAATATTTTATTCTTATTTCGAAAGGCTTTGCTAGCAGCCCGTAGCACAGAATAAGTAATTAGTACTACGTACCAGTAGTGCAAGGCTCGTAATAATGTTAATTTTTATTTTAAATCAGACTATTCTGCTTTTGAACAATCATTATGCGTACCTAATAGTAAATAGGTTTTCTTTTTCTTTTCCATGTTAACAACCATCCACATCTCTAACGCATTTTTCTAAAAGAATTCATTTTTTGTAGGCAATTTGCCGATGAAATATATTTTATAAGGAATTTCCTTAATTCACTAGTTGCTAAGGCGAGACTATACTTACAATACATCGTAGAGCCCTTCGCTACAGACTGTAACTTATGACGGATTGCCATCATACAATCCTACCCTTGTAAAAAAGGCAGTAGACGGTAGCGTCTCTAGACACCGTGTCGTGTCAACTGTCTACTCACAATCGCGACATTTGTCAGGGGGGCCACTTAATCAAAGAATCACAATGCTAAACATGAATATTTATTAGAATTAGCCGCTAGTCGGATTCGAGTCGGTGTGGCCCTTTAATTGTTTGGTTGGGTTCCAAGCGTATTGAAGGTTTAAAATGGCTTCTTACGAGTTATTTTTTGTGTATCAGGTGATGACAAGTATGTTATGCGTTACGTATTATGACTAATTGGGATTGCAAGGGTTAATGGTAATGTTGAATATTATTTTAATAGTCTTTTGAAATTATATTTTCGGCAGCATTGTTGGTGCCATAGTAAAAGTGGTTTAGAATCATGGATAGAATCGCATTTTATTTTTATTTTGTATCATGACTTAATTACCTACACCTCGTATACTGCAAATTTCCGTAGCACACCCTACGCTACCGATTAAAGTACTTATTATGATTAAAGTACCGATTAAAGTAGTATTTATGCGTTATGCACAACATTTTTAAGCTTATTTTTAATCTCCATATAATAGCCATGGCTCAAAAAATCAGTTATTTATTTATTTATTTAATAAATAATAATGCCTACGGAAACAGCATGTAAAATATCTGCTTCGTAGTTCCCCAACAATATTCATGTAAACAGATTGGATAATGCAAATCCGATGTGTTGGTTAAGACGTCAAACTTCGATAATCAAAGGGCGCGATCACACGGGCCCGCAGCGTTGCGCATGAGACATCGAAGATTGACAATATTTTGATGTACTTGTCAAACACGACTTCATAGGTATAACTATAATACCTAACCATTTCATATTTTACATTGATTTGATTGACGCAAAAGATCTGTCTGTCGTTTAAATTCAAGCAAGACAGTTATTTCTTTACAACTCACGTATTAACCGTTTAGTGTAACATAGTTTTGAGTAACTGTCTGTTTATTTTAAAATTAAATACTAAATGTAAAAGATCTTAAACAGCCAATATGTGACTTGATGCTTTGACAGATATAGATATAGAAAGAGTATTGTATGAAAATAATAAAAATAAATAAATATTTGTGGACAATAAATACTAGTGAAAAAATTACCTGCAACAAATTCCCTGGTTCTTCTGAATCAAATCTTATCTATGTCTATCCGGGATTTAGTTAACATATGTACCGCAGGGTTGGCAGCCATAAATAATAATTCGGAGCGAGATAAATCGACATATGCTAATACAGCCAAATTATTTATTGAGGGGCGCCCCTAGCAGAAGGAAGTGAGATGATGCCTTTTGTTTTAGGGAATTTCTTGAAAATCAGGGTTACTGCAGTTTGCAAATTTGGTGTTTGATTTACTATTTTAATAATATTTCAACTCGTAGCAATTAAGTCTTAAATGATATAATGGCATAATAAAAAGAACTGGTTTTTGGTTATTAAAAAATATCCGGTGTTCGAAATAGTGGGACACACATTTATTTCATTTATCTACGTGATTTTAACGGTATTGTATTTATACTTACCTAAAGATATTTTAACCGTTAGACAAACATAACTTAACGATTAATATATAAAAAAAAATTACACGCATCAGGTATCAACCGGACTCCTTGCACGGTAGGGCTGAAGTCAAGTTTTTTCACTCGCGTTCACGCCCTGCAGGATTTCCACCCGTGTGATAAAGTGACTTTCCTAAGCCAATACGCGTGTTTTATTGGACTTATTTGTCAAGAACTCTGTGTTTTCCCCCGTTTGTAATAAATCAGTGTTGCCGTTTATTGAGTTTATTAGATCGATTTGGTTTGATTTATTTTGGTATTGTTTTTTAAGTATGCAAGTGTTGAAAACACGTACGCTAACTTTCTTAATATCACTTAATGCAATGTGTGAAGGTAGATATTTAACGTCTTCTTTTTGCTGGGAATTAAATTTACGCAGATTAATCATAAAAAAATGAACAAAAATGAAAAATAATAATAGATATTATACTATAGTACTTTAGTTCACTTGCTAAGTATGAAAATTAAGTTGATATCGTGTCCAAAACGCTGCAATCTAAAGTGCACCATAAGTTAAAAGTTAAGTTAAATGTGACGGAATAAGTTTTCCATATGCAAATAGGGCCGTTAGGAGTTTGATTAAAACCGGGAATAACTGGAACGGCTCCTGCCGCTCCGTTTAACTCAACTTGGCTTTAAGTTATGACGGCACTTTGCTTAATGGCAAATAACTTTGTTTTAGTATGAAAAAAAATGCTTACATATTTTTGCTATGAATACCCCAAGATATCATCAGGCTTTCGAATACAAACGTGATTTAAGTGAAGATTTTTGTCTCATTTAAATATATTTAAAATGAGCCTCCTAGGGTCCACCCCACCCCGGTAATTTATATTCAGAAAAATTGTCTATTACGATATGTCAAAACAAAATACACACGTTCTTGTAAAAAATCTTAATCAGTTTTCCCTCAGGATCAGAGGGCAGGGGTGGCAAACATTTATTTACATAAAGGAAATGAACAGGAAGACGAGCGAATAGAGTACGATATTAATTGCGTTGGGTTGACGACTTCTGATACGAGTGATTAATTAGATGAAGTGTTGATTTGTACAAGCTGCGTTGTGAATAATAAATGTTCTCGTAATAGTCGACTCATTAGCAAAATAGTATAGGCGGAGCGATAAATCAAGTTAAAACGCTGACAGAATGTATGTACTCGCAATTATTAATGTGACATGTGTGCGCACTTATTTAATCTTATTTTTATTATTTGCAAGTAGTTTTACTTGTAATCATCGTTATTTTCAATGGAAAACGATTTGAAATATTTCAATTTTGAATATACGTTCATAACTACTAATATCTATTCCCAAAAGCTTTTGACAAGGAAATCTTATAAAAAATCAATAATAGTAAAACATAAAGGTAATTGGTAATAATGCAAAGGTATGCATTGATAAATACATCCTTTCTGTCTACACCCTAAGGAACCCTCTCGAATAGAGACGCCTTCGCATAATTATTGACTACACATATACATTTGATACTAAATACTGATGGTATCAAATACATATGATAAGTTATATTAGCTCTGGTGCGCATGCAAAGGTTATTGGATTCCGCGGTTACCGAGTGATTCATGCGAATGGGTTAAGGGAAATATTGACCAATAATTATTAGAAACCTTGAAGGCGTAATTGTATGAAATAATAGACATTGCAAACGATTAGATTCGAACTGTATAGTTGATAAACATTGGGTATTAAAGGCAAAACAATATTTTAGACCTTATCAATATTTTATAAGTTCCAATAATTTTTAACCGCAAATTCAAATAATTTTGAATATGCTCGTTTTTATTATGCATATTAATTAAGGTGGTTCGCTTTCCATGCAAAACGTCTTTTGACATTCGCAGGATAGCGGAGTGATATTTTAAGAAACTTATGTAACAAACATTCATAAATCGGCTTTCCATTTGCGCGAAATTCCTGTTTTCCTAGTATAAACTTCTATAAACTAGAATAACTTGAGAAATTAGTTTGTCACGTGACTCACGTGACATCAATTTTTTCGAATTATTCTAGGTTATACAAGGTTATTCTAGGAAAGGGGGAATTTCGCGCAAATGAAAAGCCAATCTATGAAAGTTTCTTGAAATATCACGCCGCTAGCCTGCGAATGTCAAAAGTCGTTTTGTATGGAAAGCGAACCACCTTAAGATATGTATGTAACGTGAACAATACGTGTATGTTAACAAACTATATATTTGGCTATAGGCTGCCCGTTCATTAGGCATTACTAAATTGTATACCTACATATGAATTGGAATAGACCTCTCATTTTGAAAATTACATAGGTACTGTCTCTTAATTCTGAAAGTAAATTTATAAGTTCAGGTAAAGACATCAAAACACACCTTACACTTGTGTGTGCTGTGTGACTTAATTTGTGTCTATAAATAGAAATCTAGTAACACCAAGGAATATACGAAGATATAATGATGGATCAAAGCTAATAGAGTAGAGCTCACACAAAGGAATCAGTCTCGATCCTAGTAAGGTTTTCCCATTAGTAATAAGCCTAGTAATGGCCTAGTATTACAATAATTAACACCGTCCTCTCGAGGGTAGCCGGAGAACACAATTTGGTTTTACGAGCTGCCCCGCTCAGCGTCTTTAGCCTAATAGATGCGAGACATGGGAAAAAAGGCGCCAAGTTATTACATTAATTAGACGAACAATGTTTTCTGTGATAAAAGATTATAATATACAGGTAATAGTGTCAATACTACTTCACGTTGAAGTTTTGATATCATGTTTTCTAATACCTAATTGTTGAACTTACGGCTTTATTTTTCAATCAATTTGAAGCATTTTATAAATGAGTAATAATCGTGGAAACCGAAGACAATACAATACAAATAGGTACTCTCTATTGCACACCTCAATAAATAAACTATTACAGAGACAATACTATTTTCGTAATTTTTATTTAAAAGCTATCGTGCTTTCAATTCAATACCGACTAAAACCTAAGGAAATAATGTTTTGTACGACTTTAGATTTGTTATTTTCTTCCTTGTATAGTTTCGCAACAAACAAATCATACTTGGATAATTCTCTAACTACTTTAAAATCATCAAAACCCCGAAAACAAGCGTGTCTTCCAACACTCCAAGTCAAGCGAGAGCCATTCGATGTCATTAACTGTCATTAAAACAGGCAAGAGTGTCATTAAGGAGGCCGTAAACTGGAGCCGCGAAGTGAAGTGCCGAGGCTCACGGCTCGCTGGGGATTCGTCTGTCGCCGCCTTAAGTCGCAAGTTTTAAAAGGGTAATGGCTCTTGGATTACTCCACCACTTGTTTTTATATTTTTCTATGTCTTAGATTAATGTGCCTTTATGACATAGACATAGACATAGACATAATTTATTGATAATAACACATTACAAGTCAAACTTATACTAAATTGAAATCATTAATATTCCTTAACTCATGCCCATGATTATGCTCATGATTATAGGTTAGGCATACTAGAATTTGCATGTTAGATTTAGAAATAGATTATCAAATCACATCATTAATAAAAAGTTAACTATTTGTTTACTAATCAACACCACTGAAACATCCGCTGTTGTGGATTGAGTTTTTCTCTACACGCTCTTCCACACATCAGTCACACATAAACAGGAATAAATAAATTTTAGAACAAAAAATATATACATCTCCTAACAAACGTACTAAAAGCTATAAGCCGTACTAAGTTGCACATACGAGTATTAGCATCTTGATAAAAGAAATACCTCACGCCATGAAAAAGACGCCAACAATGATCAGATCAAGTGTACAACAAAACGTAATGGAAATCGAAAAGTGCCTTTTTCCTAAAAGGTATTTTCTGATAACACCGCTCACGCAACGCGAGGCATCCGTAACAATGCTGCATCGCCATTATGAAGAACTGATTCCGCCTTATATGAGATAGAACGCCTTTTTGAGTATTTCATTTATGACCTTACAACCTATTCGCTAATATAACACCGGATAGGCAATAAAAACCCTTAACTAAAAGCTGCGAAGGTCCTCATTGGGACGCAACCCCAACAGAGATCCATCAGCAGACGCGTAAAGGAAAATGAGTTTTGTCTGATTTGACATTAAATAGCGAATGCAATGCATGAGCCGAAATTAAAAAGCAGAGCCGAGAAAAGGAATGCCATTGGAAGGCAGTGTCGACGCGTTGTTTAGTAAAATGTGCAATCATATAGAAAACGGATCGGACAAAAAGTTGTATTATCCGATATTATTATACAAGGGACGATTGTTCGCGCGATTTCGTGCGAAAAAATTGCAGGGCTGAGGCGTTAGGTGTTCATTTATTTCATTTCGAATTCTCGAGTTTGGATGAGTCGGCTTAATTGATCGATTATTGAATCGGGTAGCGTTCGAGTTCGATTTTTGCGACGAATGCTCATTAGTTTTGAAGAGTTAATGTTGTTGTATGCGTTATGGCCAAAACGGAGCACTCTAAAGATCTGAGTGCTCGGTTTGGGACATAGCCTGTAAAGTATTATCTTGTAATTTAGTGTGTTCTATCAATAATATGCATTTTTCGATGTTTTCTCAACATATGAAAACAAAATTCCCTTTTTCCCGCATAATAATACCATTTCTCGACTGCAATAGAACTCAATACTGCCGGCTCAAAGAATATAAAAATAAAACAGATCCGCCTGCGGTCATTCTCCATTTATTATTTATCAATTGTATAAATTATTGAATAGGAATATCCCTGAGTGCGGTGGCCTGACCCCTGGAATGGGCCGGGGTCACTTTTACGACCCGCCGCCGCTATGCATCTCGATTTATCGGCGAACTACTCAGATAACCGGGTTTACTTGTATTGCTTTTTCATTTTATCACTCATAAATATGCATTTTCCGGATAAAATTGGGAGTTAATTTAAAGGTGAATTCTTTAATGTGTGGTCATGTGTATAAAGATTACGTACCTAAATTAATTAATTAGAACTTGGCGAACATCACTCTTTTTTTAAATAACTGTTCAAGTCCATTAATGTACTAGTTTTGTACTAATTAACTTATTTTGTGAATATTTTAATTGTAATACCGTTGAATTTACTCAAGTGTGTTCTGTCATACAATAAGTTTGACGAAATAAATACGGATGCGTAAATTGTCTTCATCAGTCGTAAAGTCACCAAAGAGCAAGAAATGCAGCTTAAGATATATATACACGATGTGGACCACCGAGTATAGTAGAGTAACTTATAAATGCCAATATTCTGCGCAGCGCGTTTTTCCTGCGCGCGAGCAAGTGCGTAATTTATGGGCTCTTTGACTTACGCGGGTTTGATGCGGCCGCCACGGTTATTTTATTACCTACGTCACTCTTTATTTCTTTCAAACAAAAAATACATATCATTGGCATTATATAATGGGCCTTCAAATAATTAGCTTAAGAGACGTTTACAAATTGAATTTTTTGTCTCATTTCTCTGCTACGCGTATGTCAATAATATGTAAGTATATGTATAAGTATTGATTACCATCGACGACAATGACTACAGGGTAAAAAGGTGGATATATACATGTTTTTATAGTCACTTGTACGTATATTATTATGATTGTACCCACCTGCTAGAGTAGAGTTGAATATTGTTGATCTATATCAGAACATGAGTGATGAATAAATCCATATTCTACGATATATTATTATGATTAAGTTTCATACTAATATAAAACCGATAAACAACGAAAAACCGCACCACGTATAACCAAATAACTCATAAATGTCAATATTTTGCGCGAGTGCGTTATTTATGGGCTTTTTGACTTGCCGGATGGACCCGGCCGCGCCGCTTATTTTATAACGTCACTTTTCGGAAATTATAGCAATTTCGCATCTGGCCTTCTTGGTCAAGTAGGAATTTATAATTCATGAGACTGATGAATCAAAGTAGAGCCTAGAAAAAAGTGGCCAAACAATAATGATACTTGTGGGCAAAAAAGTACATTTTGACTACCTAGTGTAGGCAGTTCAATTCATACTATGCGACAACATTATTCGTAGATACTCCAGAAAAAATAATGTACTGATTCGTACTTTTTTCTCGATCCGTAAAGGTGAAGAAAAAATCTACACGACAATGAAGTGACGTTAGACACATTTGACATGGATGTTATAAGTAGTTGCGATTAAAAAAGTTTTAAACAAATTTCAGTCTCTTTCATTAATTATTCAGATTCTAAAATGGCTCTGTTAAATTATCGTCAACTTGTATGTTTTGAATTGAATATAGGCGCCTAGAGATCCCCATGGTGATTCAACGAGAATTGAAAAAAAAAAACATTTAATAATAATCGAAGGTTCGATTTTTTTATTAAGGCAGAAAAAAATTGTAATATTAGTACATACAATAATTCAGATATCTTAACATTATTTATTACCTACTGAACCGTACCATAAAAGAAAAACTGAGTTGTAGAAGTTTTGTAACTACTTTACAAGGTACAGTAGGTACTTCCAAGTCCAAAGTCCTGATAGTTCCGGGCAGTGAAAGGAATTGAAAGTGCCGCCCTTGTTGCCAGCATCCTCCTTATCGGGTTCTAAATTCCAGCCCGATTGCTTTTTATAAGACGGCGCAAGCGAGAAGATGACGGACTCAATTACTTTGAAGTTAAATTACTCGAATGTTACAGTTCAATTAAACCTTGTTGTGAAAAAAAGGCGGAGAGTTCACTTCTCTGGCTATTTGAATAGCGCGTACCTAGCTATTATTAATTTCGGGATCAAAAATAAAGACGAGCCATTCTAATAAAGACGAGCTCGGAACAAATTGAAAGCGTTTTACAGCAACAGCAACAGCTCTCGAGACAAGGGTCTTTACAGCAAAACGCTAAGTCTTGGTGCCACTTAGGTAAATATGATTCAAATCGTTGATTTCGTGTCACTCGCTCCAGCCCCCAACTATTGTCTTAACCCAAGATCGAACCAACTAAAAATGCATCAGATACTCAGTTATGTCTCATAAAATGGCCTCAACCGATAAACGTGCCCTCTAAAGTCGGAGAACGGCACTTAGTGGGTTTTGCTACTAGGCTATTGGATTTTATTGTTTTGTATTATCATAAAGGTCAAGTTTCGTAAATTTTCTTCGGCTTTTTACGTGTGTTTAAATTGTGGAAATTGGCCCCGATAAAAGGGATGCAGGGTATTTATTTATATAGAGGGGGAATACTTGACTTTGTTGTTTTGAAACTTTTCCCACCAGATTTGGTACGCCATGGTGTGTAGATTTATCAGTGATTTCCAAAATTCCTCAAAAATTTTGGTATACTAAATACTGGGTTAATGCTAAGATACAATACAGTATAACTTTAACATCACAATTAGATTTCAATTTATTGTTAAATTGGCATCAATGTTATGAATTATCTCACATTGTTAGTGCGCCTCGTCAAGAAAATATTCACTGAACAGGTAAAGATGGAAAAACTGTCCCTATTGAATCGCGTCCAGGTCTGCAATTGGCAAAATAAACCACCGCTGTGCTGTGTATTGTCCATTATAATCTGATCTCCTATAACGCATTATTGTTACCAATTTACGGGTCATGTTATACTAGAGATGAGGTTACAGTAGCTGCAAACAAGTGTATGAATATGGGGTTTGAGTCGCTTGCTAATAAGCCCGGTGCGCAAGAACAGGCCGCGTAATGTACAGCACTGACGTTTGACTGACAGCTCCCTGCTGAGCATCTTTCACTAGGGTTGACACTTGCCGGACACCACTGTGTGTCAAAGCATTTCAAAATTCCCAGATCAAGTCCGTTTTGACGTAATATATCATAAATTTTTCGAATGCGTGTTAGGACATACCTATCACAGTCAGTTTTTCATGTTTGATATTCAATGGTTTTTCTTTCCAGTATTCCTACCTGTATCCGAAGCGCCGGTATCGTTCACCAATCGTACTCTTTGGGTCTTTTTGGTTTTTTTTTTGGGATTTTGGGTTTCTTTGGGTGCGGTAAAATGAATAGGTACAATTGGGTTGTACGCAAATTTTAATTCGCAGCTTTAGATGACTAGAAAGGCGTCTCCGTTTTTATAAATTTAAACAATAAAAACACAATTTACATGCATATGTAAGCCGTTAACTATTGACCACAGACAAGCAATCAAAGTTGGTATAACATTGTCATTGGGTTCGACAATTTAGTAGTTAAAACTAAACCGCTTTAGCTTAGTTGGTAGTGACCCTGCCTACGAAGCTGGAGGTCCCGGGTTCGAATCCCGGCCGGGGCATTTATTTGTGTGATGAGCACGAATGTTTGTTCTTGGGTCTTGGATGTTTTCTATGTATTTAAGTATCTATTTATCTATATAAGTATGTATATCGTCGCTTAGTACCCATAGTACAAGCTTTGCTTAGTTTGGGACTAGGTTGATTTGTGTAACATTGTCCACAAATATTTATTTAAACCGAAGCGTGTCTAGTAAACTATAATTTCTATTACATATATAAGAAGTAATTTAATGGCTGGTACGTATTTCTTGTTACTGAAATAGTTTCCAGTGGTCATACAAGTCCACCACTTAAAGTAACGTCCCTAAAAACATAGGCGACATCAGTTAGTTTATCTCCAAGTTTTGTTATAATCGCAGATAAATAAAAAGTTACGTTACGGCATGCGAAAAGTCATGAATATTGAATTTTATATATTACGAAGATAGAATACCTTTTATAGGTAATGCTAAAAAATAATTAGATTACGCTCAACATAGACAAGCGGTATATCGTGTTTATTAACAAGTATAATATATGGTTCGAACCGGTGGAAAAATAAAGGTATAAACATCAACGGTCAATTTCTAAGTAATCTAAGATTCGCCGATGACATTATACTCTTTGCAGAAAACTCATTGCAGTTAGAGTCAATGATAAATGAAATTAATTATGTCAGCAATGAAATTGGCCTAGAACTAAATACATCGAAAACTAAAATTATGACAAACAGCAAAAAGTCACCAATACACATAAACAGCGTCTTACTAGAATATGTCCAAGAGTACACATATCTTGGCAAACAAGTGTCATTTAAAAAATCTAGTCACTATGATGAGTTAATGAGACGTGTAAACATGGCTTGGAGTAAATTTTGGAGTTTCAAAGAAATTCTAAAATCAAATACATCAATGAAATTAAAGAAAATCATATTAGACTCTTGCATCTTACCTTCCCTTACGTATGCATCCCAAACATGGATTTTCAACAAAAAAACCAGAAACAAAATATTAACAACCCAAAGAGCCATGGAACGGAGCATTTTGAACCTAAAATTGAGACACAGAAAAGAGAAACACAGACATAAGAAAAACAACAAAACTGATTGATGCTCTGGAACACAGCAAAAGATTAAAATGGAAGTGGGCCGGCCATATTGCACGTATGAACGACGACAGATGGGCTAAAAAGATAACTTCATGGAAGGGACCAGTAGGCAAGAGAACGAGAGGTAGACCGGCGGAAAGATGGCTAGATGAAATCCAAAAAGCAACAGGAAAAAATTGGACTGAAAAAGCGAAAGACAGATGTATGTGGAGAAAAATGGAGGAGGCCTTTACTCTATGAAGAGGTCCTTAATAAAAATAAATCGAAATTATGTATATTAAAATTAATTATCAATTTTAATTGCATGCTATTTAATTAAAATTAAAATATTAATGTAAATTGTAAATTGAAAATATTAAGGAAATAAAAAAAGGCTTAAATAAATAAATAATAATATGGTTCGAACCACTGTAAATTGGCAACCCTGTTTCCAAGGATGGTTTTTACCAATTCCAGCGTAAGCGATCTAATGAATAATTATAATGTTAATAATCTTCTTCACTCGTCTCTGGTTCCACGATGTCTTATTCAGTCTAATTACCAAATAATCAAAGTGAAAATGTTTATTCTATCAAGAGGCAAACTAACTTAGTTGCAAAGAGGGAATAATGTCGAGAGTTTATACTTTACATTAGTGTAACTTTGATAAAAACGAAATTAATTATTGAAATTCCCAGTACCTATAGAAAATTGTAAAAGGTTGTAATAACGCTTTTGATAATAATATAAAGTCTATTAACAAGAAAAGGGTTGTTAAATACAAACAGATGTTTTTACTACAAATATAACAAAAAAAAACATCTTTTTTTTTGTGTCAGGGACCAAAATTAAGCTAAGCGTTATAGCGCTAAGTATACATATAAGCGAACTTACATCGATTCTGTAACTTTACAGTGTAATACTGTGTGCGTGGTTTTCATTTAAAAAAATTCACTTACACTGTCTGCGCGTCCGTCAGCTACCACAGCTAACCGTGCCGAAACTAAAGCGCTAATATTTTTTTCTTTATCTCTGATCCAACGCTTGCGACTAAATCAATATACATAAAAGAATATGAAGCAACACACACGGTTTAAAGTAAACAATCGTCAACAAATGTTACAAATAACGCATCGGATCCGCTCGAGTTAGCATTTATATAGATATTTGGTCAATTCGGCCGGGGGTCAGCCGATCGCCGAATTATGCAAAGTGTTCGGTCATTACGGACAGCTCTATCTTTTGCCTACGCCGTCCCAACTGTCTTGACACTTTGACGATTCTATATATTTAACAAACGCACATTCATTATTAAAAATGATGATGATCTTTTGATTCACAATGATATTTGAAATACTTGTACCTAGTTAAGTAGTAGTTAGAGTACGAGATTTTGTTACAGTTGAGTTTTGTAAACCTTTACTATTGTGAAATACACGGAGATGATGATATCTTAATTAGGTTCTTTATACTTAGTTACCTACTTCTGAAAAATCATGGTATGGTATGCTAACTTCAAAACATTAATTTGACTTATTTAGAGTTCATGAGCGTTTGTTATGTGACGGTTTCTAAAATAGGTAGCTATACCTACCTACGCAGATTATTGATCCATTATAAATTGATAGAATGATCCTCAAAGACAGCAACCGCAAGTATAATAAACCAATATGAAAACCTAACATACGCGCACTGCTCGTAGCTTTATGTTTTTTAATCAGTTACACTCCCATTATTTTAATAACCTTATTTTCCTAATAGGGTGCATACACCTACTTGAGAAACTATCTGTCTATTGGCTTATTAATTGAAATGGTTTTAGCATATTTTATCGCGGAAGTATATTTTTATATTTTTTAAACTTGAATTTATTTTTCTTATTTAACTAAACCAACCCATCCCTCGTTTTGAAAAAGTATCAAAACTGTTTCACCTCGCTACAACAAGTGTTCGCCACGTGCGTCTTACTGCCGTAGTTGGGGGTAGTTTAAGAATTACAATCATTTATTCAGCTGCTCGTCCAGTTTTATTGACGGCGGTTACCTATGTGTAGTGTGGTGTGGTCAAGGGTGCATTATGCTGGGTGTAGGTAATAAAATGACGAGTTACGTCGAATCGTTTGACGTTTGACACATACAAAGGTAAATACTTATATAACATTAATTTTGTATTAAGCAGTAACGCTGCTAACGCAAACTACAAATTTAGAAATAAAGGAAAAATTGAAAAACTATATACTTGGAAACTATATACTTGTATAGGAAGCGCATCGTAACTAACGAATTCTCAACATAATTTGAGACGTTAGTGCCGTAATGAAGCCTGAGTCTTCTGGTGGATGTCGCTGTACGCCTCCCTTAAGGAGTTGTATAAATGAAGGAAGGATTGACGAATTTCAAACCGGACCCAGTAATCGCACCTATAGCTCAGTTGGCTAGAGCGACTGGCCGCGAGTGCCGGGAGGTCGCAGGTTCGAATCCTGCTCGGTGTCTAAGTTTTTAAATTTTTCCTTTATTTCTAAATATGTACTTATATAACATAGTAAGACACGTAAGTACTTACATCCACCAGCATCTACTAGAACAAAATCACTCACGCTGTCACGCTTCAAAATTAATATCCTACCCCAATAATGTAAAATAAGCAAAATCCGTATCAAACAAACATTAGACACCTTAATCTTATTACAGAATAATAACTTACAGATGTTTTTCCAATCAAATCTACGCGGAACCCCAGTTTTTCATAAGGAAATTACATTATCGAAAATTTGCATTGCCTCCAGCGCCATCTATGAGCGGATAGCGCGCATTACTCAAGTACCACGCAACACTTGCCCTTCGAATACCAACGGAACGGGCATTCACAGCCTTATGTAACGAAAGTAAGGTTCAATTTAAAGTTAGACGTTTTCATTAAATGAAGAGATATTGTTGTAAATAGCTGGATGCAAGATTAGGGCTCACTGGCGTGCCCTTTGCAAAAACAGTATGAATAATAATGTGATTTGGTGATTTGCATAATATCGGGAGCTCGTCTGAGGATGTTTACTTTGATAAGCCGAAATAGTTTACTTTGTCATGCTGCCGATTAGCGCCGATATATATATACACCTGTAGGTAAGTGCAATACCTATAACTACGCGTATTATTGGAGACCTATAGCTAAAAGTGAAAGATTTTAACTATGTACAATTTAAACTACGAATGAATACCTTATGCTTATAACAGTTTCTTTAAATGCGGTCCAGCTCGCGTGTAATCCACCGCTCTACAACCAGCTGACGAATTGTTTAACAATCATTTGGTATAAGTTTCAGTCGAGAGGAAATGGCTGAATTTTTTTTACGCACTTGGGAGCTACTTAACATACCAACGTAGTCGCAGCTGACGTTCACGGGACTTCCTAATACTTCCTCAAGTTATGGCGCGAGTGGAAATTGGTCATTGAAATCTGTTGCTGGCCTATGGTCTATTCTATTAGTTTCACAATAAATCATCTCCCTCGCACTTACGCTGTCAGAAAGTGACGGACGCGGGCGATAAACGCAGCCATCTCTGTTGCGTCGAACGCATGAATTACGGCGCGCGCAATACATGCTTATTATAGCGCATGCGTGTTCTCACGCCCCCACAACCTTCGAACTATGACCGCATGCTATAGTAACATAGTAATAGTAACGTAGGTAAGAAACCTTATTTTAACTCTCGTCGATATCGGGCTTAAATACAGAGTAGAAGGTTGCAATAGTAAGTACGTAATAATCCAGTAACCTTGTCATCCGAAAGTACGGGGTAGTTTGCGTCAAATCCGGTAAGTAAGTTCTGATTTTTTGTGACTTGACAGATAATAATCGGTGTTTAAATTGTTGATAAGGCTGCGGTCGAAAAAAACGATTATACCTATATCTAAATAATTAGTTTCTGATAGTAGCTTCTTTTACATTTTTAAAGTAGGTAAGACTAAATTTACCACAATAATTATTACGAGGTTAGAATTGGCTCTGTAGGCCTAATGCAGTGGTTTTCTTTCATCATTTTTTCGCAATCTTTGCTTGAAAAGATTTATCACGGAAAACTATTGGGTCTGCAGCGACAATTCTAGTCTAATATTGTAGCAAATTAGTCTAGAGAAGGTACTTTAGGTACTATCAACAAAGTCTCTCTTTTTATTCCTTTAGGGTTATAAATTATAATAGTCTTTTCGATTTTTGACAAAGTGGCGTTCGGTGCTCGAGGTCACAAACTTGGATTATTCACTGGGTCAACATGAAATGAAAAGTCATTTCGTCGTTTCGTAGGACTGAACTAAACGTGCGTATAGTAGCTGGCAAATTCTAGACCTAAGCGCTACTTAGGTACATAATGATATATGATCATTTGTGCTACAATACGTGTTTACTTAGTTTACAGTATTTACCCATCATGTTACTTAGGTACTTAGTGTTGAATATTGAATGGTAAACAGAAACTTAACCAATGTCAACACGACTTAAAAGCTCTAGGCTAGGTAATCCCGTTGCTTACGAGTACAATATTAGAAACAGTTAACTGTCTTGTAAATAATATGTGGCGACGGCTGTCAGTCCATACGAACATTGTACAGGCGGCATAAATATCTGACACGTCCTTACGGCCCTACAAATAGAGCCGTGTCAGATATTTATGCCACCTTTATTTTGGCAGATATTAATCCTGGTGACTGTAGTTACTTACTCCACTCGTACTTACTTAGGGGTGTTTTCCACCTGTCGCATGTCGGATCCGACCGAAAATCGAGTGATCTGACTCGATGCGATTCGGATAAATGTGCACAGCAATATCCATACTTCCATACTAATATTATAAATTTATGCGAAAGTGTACCTATCTGTCTGTCTGTCTGTTACCTCTTCGCGCTTAAACCGCTGAACCTATTAAAGCGCTACTACGACAAATTTAAAAACTTTGAAACGCTGTTCAGCCCAGACGGGGAAACAATAGAGACTGATTTTCAGATACATGATTCTTGACTATATGATTGTGTTTCTGACAATAGCCGAAACATGATTGCTTAAAATTTTCTGGATTGAAAAAAAATCCAAAATCGAGTCTTATATTTTCCTTTTTTTACTCAGCCTACTAAAACAACGCATTATTAAAAGACACGATTAAGTTAATATGATGGCATTTTACCTCATCTAAATTCTGTCAAGAGGAAATTTAATAAACCTGCACACAGTCAGATATTTAACGAGATTTGTCTAAAAAAGCCATTCTCGAAGAGTGTTGCATCCCGTGTTGTCGTGAGCGAAAACATAAGGGCGATCTTTCAATCGATATAGGTATCGCCTTAAGATGAAGGTATTGAGATAGTTTGAGTCCCGGATAAATACATAGGATAGGTACTTTTTATCCCGGAAATCATTCTGTAGCGTAGGGGGGTGGAATTTTGCATAGAAGAGCGATAACTAGGTAAAATTCTAACACGATGAACGAGTCCTATGCGGACAAAGTCGCGGGCAAAAGCTAGTATAATATAAAATACAATGAAGAATAAAAACCCGACG
The DNA here is from genome assembly GCA_951800055.1 of Cenopis cana. Lineage (NCBI taxonomy): Eukaryota > Metazoa > Arthropoda > Insecta > Lepidoptera > Tortricidae > Cenopis > Cenopis cana. Next base: position 10,751,279 of record OX637472.1, read on the forward strand.
ACGGAAACAGCTTTTAGTGCAATCGTCTTATCTTACCGAACTAAAGTATAGAAGAAAATTAAGTCAAAGTTTAGGGTCATATTCCAAATATTTCATGTTAAGGCGCCTGTATACGCAAGGCCTTCTCCATACAAACTCTGTACAAGTTTTATTCGTCAGTTTTGGCACACCCGCATATAATTTTTTTTGCGTGTTAATATTAGATATAGGAAGAATGTCAAGAAAAAAAAGAACATTTCTTTTTTCTTGAGGTTCTAGCTAACTAAAAAATAAGCATACTGACCAAAAATCATAAGTGTAATGCAAACACAAGCGATGAAAAACTTGCACACAGTTTGTATGGAGAGGAGAAGGCCTTGCGTATAGGTACAGGCGCCTTAAAATACTTATACAATTCTCTAGCATTCATTGTCATTGCTTTGTAGGGATGTTAGCTTGGAAACTGCCTGCTATGAAGATATTAAACGTCGTTTACTATTTTTATGTCAATTTTACGAATGGCACTTCACTTAATCGCCACCGCTTAAGGGAAAAAGAACCTTAATGACCTTAAATTAGGGATGAAATCGGCCTGTATATAATGGAGTTGCAAATATTAATAGACGTTAGCCGGTGCGTCGCATTATTGTCGAATATAAATCAATGCTTAGCGAATAGCGGTGGTGCTTTTAAGTGGCATTCAGCTATTTAAATGTCGTAGAGGTACAACACATATTTTATTTGTCATAGGTTCTATGTAAGTAAACGAATGCCTTAAAATTACACAACACAATGCAGCGGGCCGATTTTTGAGTGTCGAACGCTCGAATTTTCACTCGAGATCTGTCAAAATACTATGATGTTTTGACAGATGTCGAGTGAGAATTCGAGCGTTCGACACTCAAAAATCGGGCCCCAGGTTATCAAAGGGGAAACTGAGACAAAATATAGGCTTTACTAAATGTACCTAAATTCCCATCTTGGTTCACAAATTAGGGTTCCGAATCAACTGAAAAATATAGTTGGTTTTCATAAGAAAAATAAGAAATTTTAGAAGAAAATCTCTGATTTATCAATAATATAAGTATTTGTTGATAAAGTATAAGTTAAAAAAATCTTTTGTGACAGACGACGGACGGACGGATGGACGCGTGAGTGACAGCAATAAGGTTCCGTTTGGACCCTTCGGGTACGGAATCCTAAAAATGGACCTTGTATTTGGACTTGCCTAGCTCGTAAAAGGCGACGCTCACAAGTCTCACAACCAGGAATGCACGCAATGTTCGTCTGCATGGAAATACGGTACGAACTGCACGATGTCTTACTCCGCGACCGATGTATTTCATTGTGCACGCTTTATGGGCATTTGTGTGATCGATTCACCTCATAAAGACATCATTTTATACTATTATAAGGCGATTTAAACATGCGTAGGTATATTAAGAAAGTTCTGTTTCATTATGTAAATTGTTTATTTATTTATTTTGTTTAACACCAAAAGCAAAACACTTACAAGGTAGTTAAACTATAACAACATTTAGATACTCGTACACATATTAGTTATACAGGGTGCTTGTGAGGAAACCGCATAACTTTACCAGAGTATTCCTGATCATGTTTGGAAACTAAAATGTCGTATAAAGTAAGCTGAAATCAGCTTAGTTTTCGAGTTATTAATAATTTTAGATTTATAACATCTCCAGTATAAATCAACTTTATGATTGCGATGTTGCGAGATCGACACATTATCTAACTGACATTGACTGCATAAATCAAATCCGTCCCTGTCACTATCATTGTTTACGTGTCAACGTGTTACGGAATTTTTTCTTTCAAAGTTCAAAATTAAGAAATTATGAAGAACTGAAAGTTTAATTACAATATTCAGGTTATGAAAATGGTTTCCGTTAAGCCCACGGCTGTAAATAGAGTTTTGTATTAATCTTGATTTTGAACGAAGATTCAATGGAAAGCCTGGTGGTTCAGGGACGAGTGGACGGCAAGAGAGCACGTGGCCGATCACGAACTCGCTGGACTGACTTGATCAAAAAAGTTACGGAGTCCACCATGGTCCAATGTACTCGCGATGCTTCTAACCGGCAGAAATGGAAGGTTATCGCTAACAGAGCTGTCCTCGGAAACTACAACAACCCACCGAGCATTGCTCCGTGTACCGCGTTTGCGCAACCACCACCACTCTGACAAGTCACAAGAGTGACCGACTAAGAAGAAGAGAGATTAATCTTTATAATAAAATACTAAACGTCGAAGATAACGATGAGTTTTCGAGGGTTGTCTTCTGCCAAAGACTAAGTGAAAAACTTCTTCGGAACCCCAATTTCCTCAAAATTATTTTGTAAAATACTAAACGTCGAAGCATTATAAAAGATTTTGAGAAATTTCGTAATGAATCTGTTCATGACCTGAAATTCCTTTAGACGGTGGAATGGCTATAAGTTTTTGCTATCGTGTATAAAAATTGATATCTGGTTAACCCTTTGACCCCCAAAGTGGTAGTGTCGTCGTGCCCACGACGCCAAGCACTGTTGAATTGATGTAATGTCTAAACCAATAAAAACAAATTAAAACAGTTCATAAATGATATTATTCATGATCAAAGTACATTAGTACCTACACCTTCACTCCGACCTTTTAAGTGGTTGTTGGCGTGGTGGGCACGAAGACACACGACCACTTTATAGGTTCTTGGCGTTCACGGTTCACGTAATAATAAAAGTAGTGCTTTAATAACTAGTGCTATGTTTACTTTGTTATTACCTGTTTGTTTTTATTAAAGTTTATGTCTGGGTGTTTATTTCCTAAGTAAATAAACACAATCATTTATCACATTGTTCATTTATTACACAATTTGGACATTATCATTAATTGCAAATTACGCCGGGACCTGCGCTGCATAGAATTCCGGGATCGAAGAACTGAAATCCGCAATAGCACTCCCAATTTTTTTACTCGGAAACAATTTTTTATTTCAGCTGTTAGTCAGATGGCCGTCTGAGATCGCACAATTTCTTCAATTTTCATTACAAAGATTGTTTGGGATGAGGGATGAATAGCATTCGTTGCACCGTTATAAACTTATAATTTAATAATCAATCACAACAATGTCACCAATCGTTCATATGACTGAAGTGGACAGAACCGGACAGAAGTCATTATTTACCCAAACACACTCGAAGGGAATTTCTGAGTGGCCAGTTTGTATCATACGAGTAATCCATGGAGTTTCATAGCAAAGTATTTTTGAAAATTATTTACGTACATATCGACAATAATGTGTAGCTAGCGATAAAATCTTAGATATTGCAAAATAGTCATCATATTAATCTAATTAGAAATAAACCCGCGACCCACAAAGTATGAAATTTGATATTTCGGAGGACTGACATCACACTAGCGCCTCTAGCAGCGAATCCATACGCGGTAGCCCTCATTGTGACTATCTCGTGCCACTCATCAGAATTGCATTGCAAAATTGTATCTTAGTTTGTATGTCCTTATCTTTTGATGAGTCCTACCTTCCTTCTAATCCCAATATTGCAAGTAAGAACTGTAAGAAGAGTGAAAGTGACAGCACTATCCGATTTTTTAGATTGACACTTCATAGTAATTTATCATTAGCATTTGATCACTTGTTACATCTGGTTACATCGAGAGAAGTTCTAAAACATTAACGCTGCGGAAACACGCTTAGTGTGTGGCAAGCCTTAAATAAGTAAGTCATTAACTAAAGAGTTCCGTTTGCACTATTACATAAATCCTGCTTTGAAACCATTTGTGTCTGACAAGGAAACTTTGTGACTTTTGGTGACTGACTTGCCTTTTCTAATGGAAATTGATAACATTAAACAACGTTGCCAGCTCATCCTAAGGCATTGTTTTACTGGTGAAGCAGACATAATTAATTTATTATGTATGAAAACTTAAAAAAAGTAAAAATCGTATTTCGACCTGGGTTCATATAACATTTTTTATTCCTTATGACCTCAGGAATACGCTGGTAAAGTTATGCGGATTCCTCACAAGCACCCTGTATACACTACACAACAAGAATAAAGTAAAGTAAGGAAACATAAAATAAACAAACATTAATTAGCAGTGCTAAAAACCCCGAATTTTAAATAATATAGGTAGGGATACTAGGGTGACACCACCAGTAATGGACAAGGCCCAATGATGGGTATACATTAACTCTTATGTAAAAGAAAATAAGAGTCATTCATTTTTTATAGAACAATCAATTTAAAACCGTATGATCTTTGAATAAGGGTTGACGTGTCCATTAATGGTGCTTGTTCTTAAAGTGTCCGTAATTGGTGACGTCACCCTACTTAGAATAAAATACTTTCCTACGAAATATAACCTTACTCAATTTCGCATGTCTGTTCAATTTATGGGTTCCTATAACTATTGGTTTTTGGCACGGTGAATAATATAACAATATAATATAACGACTAAATTGTAATAATATTATGTTAACATTAATAGTTCACGCAAACTTTTTTTTAATTAGTGCTACTAACTTGCTAGTTTTTTATTTATTTACTTTTTAGTTTGCTTCCCCTTGCCATTTAAAATATGTCACATATTAAAAGTAACTAACGTAAGTAAGTTATTTGCGATTCCCAATAAAAAGCATTTTCTCCAACACCGATGTTAAGTAGGTAGTTTATAACTCTAGGAAAATCACGAAGTCTGTAGTTAACTAGCGCCACCTAGTGCTGACAAGCCGTACTAGTGCCAAGCATAGTGTGTAGTAGTTCCGCTACTTACACACAGATGGCGTCAGCTACCCTAACTTCCCGCTCCTTCAAAGTGTAATATATACTGTGCATGTATATTTTCATGTTTTTCTTAGTTTTCTTTTTTCTATAAATTGAATGTATAACAATCATTAATTGAAAAATAACTTGTTTCAGATACTATCCACAAGAAAACTGGTTAAGTAACATTTTTATTACATTTTTACTTTATGGTCCTTAGGTCGATTTGCGACTTGCGAATTCGAGCGTTCGACACTCAAAAATCGGTCCCCAGAGGGCCGATTTTTGAGTGTCGAACGCTCGACTTCTCACTCGACATCTGTCAAAATACTATGATGATTTGACAGTTGTCGAGTGGAAAATCGAGCGTTCGACACTCAAAAATCGGCCCCCAGCTAAAGGAATTTGGTGCGCCGGATTGCGACCACTTGGATGGATAACTTGATGAACTGAAAGGATATTTCCTCTTTTTTATTAGATTTTTTACTCCTTAGAGCTTCCTGTTTTTTTAGGTCTGTTAACATATTTAATTGAATAAAAAAACCTCTTCCTTCCGGTTGTCGCAAACTGACGCTGGTCGCGTAACCAGCCCATTTACCCTATGACGTAGATATTATTTATTACCTGTTTATTAATATTTTATTGTATATCTATTTTCTAGTACATACCTAATTAGTTGAATTTTAACACCTTAATAAGTTAGTTATCCGTTTTAATACGTAGGTAATCAATGGTTCACAGTTTATATTTGTTGGAATGGACTTGATAACATCACTTAAGGGGAGATACATTTTCATGCTTCGAACTTGTTCGTCGTGTTTACTTTAAAAGTCACCCTGTTAACCCTTCAGACGAAAGAAGTTCGTGGTCGGTTAGTCGTCACCCACCCGTGACCGTCATAATTAAGCTAATTCGTACTAAGGTAGGTACTTTATTTGACTGCTTTCTTATATTGGCCGTGTAATCTTTTTTATTGCTGTTGTCTAAATTCGAAAAGTATACTAAGACGTTTTGTTGTTTTAAATTTGCTGTATCAGCCAAGTTAAAAAATAATTATATGTGATAAATACGTATATTGTTAGTAAATTTTCATTGTGTTATTTAAGATTATTTTTATCTTAACTTAGACTATGTACTATTATAATAGGTATGATAATTTTTTGATGACACTTACAATAAGTAGTCTCATCATACTCAACTCATTGTTTGTATTATGTAATTGCTATCCGAATAATAATATTACAAGTATAATATTAATAGCATATGGAATCGTGATCTCAACTAGTAATTGTGATGCACCCTCATCGAGGGCGAGGTAGCATATCGACAGGGTTAAGTCAGATAATCGGACCGACTCATGAGTCATGGGTTGTCATATTAAAGCACAAGATTTAGAGATTTTTACGAGGAATCTTAATAAAGCTGTATAAATGCAGTACACTCAATCAAATTTAAGTCACATCGTTGGAAAGGTCAATCAAGCATATACCTTGTGTGTAATTTTGTATTTCTTCATTCTGTTTGTGTATACATATTTTCAGATAGAGCGCTTCAACTTTCTAAGAAACTAATTCAGTAGGTACATGTTTGAATGGTAAAGAGCGTTTGTCTACATTATTATTTATTGAGAACTTTCAGCAGAAAGTTCCTTTTTCCGTGTAATTTTATTCTTCTGACATATTTATACCAAGACATAAACTTCTCTTAGTACCACCCGACGACTTCAACCAGGACCGTGATACGTATATACGACTCCATCAAACTCTAAATAGGTATACCAGACGAAGTTCGACAAGACACAATTTATATGCAAATTGGCTCCTTGTAGCCCACACCGCATCCCTTTGACTTCACAGAATTAGACAGATAAAACTTACTTTAGCTTGTTTCGAGTGTCTTTTGGAAATACTTACCTACGGTCGTTGGTTAAGACGAGTCGAATAAATTAAAAATAGAAGTAAAACAAAGTCCCAGCGGAACGGTGTACAAACTATTAAATTTTGTCTGACGACGACATATATAGATAGTAGGTACCTATGGCATTTGTTTGTAAGATATTTTTGGGACCAATTGTTTTTTTTAAGAAGAAATAAACGAAACGCCAATATAGGAAGATCAGGTAACTCAAAATTATGTACTTAGGTCCATTAAAAAAAACATAAAAAGGATTTAACAGGCACCTTGTCAAATCGCAAGTTAATAAGTCCGGCCTGTCATCCGAGGGGAGCAGACCATAGAAAACAAAAGGGACGTATAACCATCAAAACATAAAATTTCGTAATGAATCTGTTCATGACCTGAAATTCCTTTAGACGGTGGAATGGCTATAAGTTTTTGCTATCGTGTATAAAAATTGATATCTGGTTAACCCTTTGACCCCCAAAGTGGTAGTGTCGTCGTGCCCACGACGCCAAGCACTGTTGAATTGATGTAATGTCTAAACCAATAAAAACAAATTAAAACAGTTCATAAATGATATTATTCATGATCAAAGTACATTAGTACCTACACCTTCACTCCGACCTTTTAAGTGGTTGTTGGCGTGGTGGGTACGAAGACACACGACCACTTTATAGGTTCTTGGCGTTCACGGTTCACGTAATAATAAAAGTAGTGCTTTAATAACTAGTGCTATGTTTACTTTGTTATTACCTGTTTGTTTTTATTAAAGTTTATGTCTGGGTGTTTATTTCCTAAGTAAATAAACACAATCATTTATCACATTGTTCATTTATTACACAATTTGGACATTATCATTAATTGCAAATTACGCCGGGACCTGCGCTGCATAGAATTCCGGGATCGAAGAACTGAAATCCGCAATAGCACTCCCAATTTTTTTACTCGGAAACAATTTTTTATTTCAGCTGTTAGTCAGATGGCCGTCTGAGATCGCACAATTTCTTCAATTTTCATTACAAAGATTGTTTGGGATGAGGGATGAATAGCATTCGTTGCACCGTTATAAACTTATAATTTAATAATCAATCACAACAATGTCACCAATCGTTCATATGACTGAAGTGGACAGAACCGGACAGAAGTCATTATTTACCCAAACACACTCGAAGGGAATTTCTGAGTGGCCAGTTTGTATCATACGAGTAATCCATGGAGTTTCATAGCAAAGTATTTTTGAAAATTATTTACGTACATATCGACAATAATGTGTAGCTAGCGATAAAATCTTAGATATTGCAAAATAGTCATCATATTAATCTAATTAGAAATAAACCCGCGACCCACAAAGTATGAAATTTGATATTTCGGAGGACTGACATCACACTAGCGCCTCTAGCAGCGAATCCATACGCGGTAGCCCTCATTGTGACTATCTCGTGCCACTCATCAGAATTGCATTGCAAAATTGTATCTTAGTTTGTATGTCCTTATCTTTTGATGAGTCCTACCTTCCTTCTAATCCCAATATTGCAAGTAAGAACTGTAAGAAGAGTGAAAGTGACAGCACTATCCGATTTTTTAGATTGACACTTCATAGTAATTTATCATTAGCATTTGATCACTTGTTACATCTGGTTACATCGAGAGAAGTTCTAAAACATTAACGCTGCGGAAACACGCTTAGTGTGTGGCAAGCCTTAAATAAGTAAGTCATTAACTAAAGAGTTCCGTTTGCACTATTACATAAATCCTGCTTTGAAACCATTTGTGTCTGACAAGGAAACTTTGTGACTTTTGGTGACTGACTTGCCTTTTCTAATGGAAATTGATAACATTAAACAACGTTGCCAGCTCATCCTAAGGCATTGTTTTACTGGTGAAGCAGACATAATTAATTTATTATGTATGAAAACTTAAAAAAAGTAAAAATCGTATTTCGACCTGGGTTCATATAACATTTTTTATTCCTTATGACCTCAGGAATACGCTGGTAAAGTTATGCGGATTCCTCACAAGCACCCTGTATACACTACACAACAAGAATAAAGTAAAGTAAGGAAACATAAAATAAACAAACATTAATTAGCAGTGCTAAAAACCCCGAATTTTAAATAATATAGGTAGGGATACTAGGGTGACACCACCAGTAATGGACAAGGCCCAATGATGGGTATACATTAACTCTTATGTAAAAGAAAATAAGAGTCATTCATTTTTTATAGAACAATCAATTTAAAACCGTATGATCTTTGAATAAGGGTTGACGTGTCCATTAATGGTGCTTGTTCTTAAAGTGTCCGTAATTGGTGACGTCACCCTACTTAGAATAAAATACTTTCCTACGAAATATAACCTTACTCAATTTCGCATGTCTGTTCAATTTATGGGTTCCTATAACTATTGGTTTTTGGCACGGTGAATAATATAACAATATAATATAACGACTAAATTGTTTTTTATTAGATTTTTTACTCCTTAGAGCTTCCTGTTTTTTTAGGTCTGTTAACATATTTAATTGAATAAAAAAACCTCTTCCTTCCGGTTGTCGCAAACTGACGCTGGTCGCGTAACCAGCCCATTTACCCTATGACGTAGATATTATTTATTACCTGTTTATTAATATTTTATTGTATATCTATTTTCTAGTACATACCTAATTAGTTGAATTTTAACACCTTAATAAGTTAGTTATCCGTTTTAATACGTAGGTAATCAATGGTTCACAGTTTATATTTGTTGGAATGGACTTGATAACATCACTTAAGGGGAGATACATTTTCATGCTTCGAACTTGTTCGTCGTGTTTACTTTAAAAGTCACCCTGTTAACCCTTCAGACGAAAGAAGTTCGTGGTCGGTTAGTCGTCACCCACCCGTGACCGTCATAATTAAGCTAATTCGTACTAAGGTAGGTACTTTATTTGACTGCTTTCTTATATTGGCCGTGTAATCTTTTTTATTGCTGTTGTCTAAATTCGAAAAGTATACTAAGACGTTTTGTTGTTTTAAATTTGCTGTATCAGCCAAGTTAAAAAATAATTATATGTGATAAATACGTATATTGTTAGTAAATTTTCATTGTGTTATTTAAGATTATTTTTATCTTAACTTAGACTATGTACTATTATAATAGGTATGATAATTTTTTGATGACACTTACAATAAGTAGTCTCATCATACTCAACTCATTGTTTGTATTATGTAATTGCTATCCGAATAATAATATTACAAGTATAATATTAATAGCATATGGAATCGTGATCTCAACTAGTAATTGTGATGCACCCTCATCGAGGGCGAGGTAGCATATCGACAGGGTTAAGTCAGATAATCGGACCGACTCATGAGTCATGGGTTGTCATATTAAAGCACAAGATTTAGAGATTTTTACGAGGAATCTTAATAAAGCTGTATAAATGCAGTACACTCAATCAAATTTAAGTCACATCGTTGGAAAGGTCAATCAAGCATATACCTTGTGTGTAATTTTGTATTTCTTCATTCTGTTTGTGTATACATATTTTCAGATAGAGCGCTTCAACTTTCTAAGAAACTAATTCAGTAGGTACATGTTTGAATGGTAAAGAGCGTTTGTCTACATTATTATTTATTGAGAACTTTCAGCAGAAAGTTCCTTTTTCCGTGTAATTTTATTCTTCTGACATATTTAAACCAAGACATAAACTTCTCTTAGTACCACCCGACGACTTCAACCAGGACCGTGATACGTATATACGACTCCATCAAACTCTAAATAGGTATACCAGACGAAGTTCGACAAGACACAATTTATATGCAAATTGGCTCCTTGTAGCCCACACCGCATCCCTTTGACTTCACAGAATTAGACAGATAAAACTTACTTTAGCTTGTTTCGAGTGTCTTTTGGAAATACTTACCTACGGTCGTTGGTTAAGACGAGTCGAATAAATTAAAAATAGAAGTAAAACAAAGTCCCAGCGGAACGGTGTACAAACTATTAAATTTTGTCTGACGACGACATATATAGATAGTAGGTACCTATGGCATTTGTTTGTAAGATATTTTTGGGACCAATTGTTTTTTTTAAGAAGAAATAAACGAAACGCCAATATAGGAAGATCAGGTAACTCAAAATTATGTACTTAGGTCCATTAAAAAAAACATAAAAAGGATTTAACAGGCACCTTGTCAAATCGCAAGTTAATAAGTCCGGCCTGTCATCCGAGGGGAGCAGACCATAGAAAACAAAAGGGACGTATAACCATCAAAACATAAAAATACATTCGACCTTTTAGTTTAACACGACTAAAAAGACCATTAGTTTAAATTGTTGGGACGAGAGAAAAAATATGCTAAGCGCTTAATAGTGGCATCAAGTGTTTATTTTGAAAAATTGCCGTTATACGGAGACATTTTTCTTGGATGAGGTCGCGAGGGACATTTTTCTTCGGTACGTGTTTACGGAGAAAAGTGTAGGTACTGTCTGTTCATCCTTGCATGTCCTATTAACATGTAAACGAACTCTTTTTTAAAGACATTAATCATTATCACACTTTTCTGTAGGATTAGAATACTTTGTGAGCTTCTATAACATTTTAAGTGATGATTGTTGTGTAATCCTAGAGAAAAGCGTGATGTGAAAATGATAGGAACACGTGAGGATGAATAGACTGTATCGCATGGGCCTAAGCCAATATACTATGTATAATATTTCGTTTTATAATGAAATGTATTTAGTAAAACTATAAATGAACACAAAAATATTTTACCTGCCAAAAATAAAACATTGGTTTTACGTGTGATGAGCACGAATATTTGTTCTTGGGTCTTGGATGTTTTCTATGTACTTAAGTATCTATTTATCTAGATAAGTATGTATATCGTCGCTTAGTACCCATAGTACAAGCTTTGCTTAGTTTGGGACTAGGTTGATTTGTGTAAGATTGTCCACAAATATTTATTTATTTATTTACTTTTCTAAAGACATTCGATACGTAAGTCTATTGAGACAAAACTTTAAAATGTAGTCCTTAGGTGTTTTCAATGATATTTTTCTACTGCCTAGGAGTTTAGGCGACGCGTATCAAGCGACAGTTCAAGCGACGCGTATCAAACGATAGGCATAAATAACGATAGGTAATTTGCGAACACCCGTGGGATGTGTATCTTATCCACCCTACTTTTATAGATTTCGTAACAACAATAATCTTATTGTGCATTGCTGTATATATCAGTTTCTTTATGTTTAGGTTTTCCTTGTTCTGCTATAAAATCTTTATGCCTAAGCAGATGCATAATAATCACGTTATCTGCAAAATTGTAAAATACCAATTGCATTTTTAAGAAGTATGATAAAAATTAAAATATTAAATTACACACATTACATTACATTGTATCTCATAAACATTCCCAATAAATGAATCGTTAAACTCACTTTTACTCAGTTTTTGAAAACGTCCTTGACAAAATAAAGAAATTCATTTATGATTCGTGTAAGTAATAAATAGATAAAAAAACCCTTTTTTCTTATTTGCATCATCAGCAAGTGTTCCGTTGAGGCGCGACGAGCGCAAACAGGTGCAATAATTCGCGAAGCCCGAGGGATGTGTACACGCCCTAATGCGGAAAAAGGATTGCTTGCGTTATGCTTTTTATTGGGCAGGATTTTCCATGACGCTATCTACAGTACGTTCCAAAAGCGCTTAATGTTTTAACGCGCGTAATGTTGATACGCGCACAATATGAATGGAAACTTTATTTTTAGGCAAGGTCTCATACCATTAACGGTATAACTAATGAGAGTTTCGCTCATAGTATTAGTACTAACTGTATGCGGTTCTGATAAGCATCTACAGGACGATCGTCCACAAGAAAGGGATTTTAGCCGACTGTGAGAGTGAGACTGGTGTTTCATCGTAGTAAATCGATAATTATGATATTCTGTTCCTGACAATACGTCTCTGTTCATGTTTAATAATTATAATACAATATTAGTAGATACAAAGAATGATACCAATAAAATAAGTAAATAAGAACAGACGTGATGTGACAACAAATAGAAACGCGATCAGTTTATGAATATTTACGGTGGTAATAGACGGTTTAATTAGTCTTACATAAATAAGCAGAAAAGGAAAATAATTGGTATTCTTTCTACAAACTTATGGTTTCTTAAAACAATCCCGCTGTACGCCTCCCTGAAATGTATGTTAAGCGAAGCACCTTCCTTACAAAATATAAAAACGCCGTTACCCCTGTAATGACAATTTAAAATTGCTCTCCTCGCGTCATTTGCTTTCTACAGTATTGTCTTTCTTTCTACCAGCAAAACTTGAGCCCTCAAAATTCTACAGATCAACCGAAAACTTGTGGAAAACTTGCGGGACGTAGCTCGAAATACAGTGGCTGTTGCTTTATGGTTGGTACTCATTGTCTATGGCACTCGAATCATAGACAAGCGTTTTTATTATCTGTGGGGGCGTTTTAAAGTGAGCCGGGCCCCTTAAGAGTTGTAACTTTTTGTTGCTCCAGGATGGGGTTGTAATACTTGTAATGGGGATTTTTATGTGCCCTGAATGTTAGATTTTTTGGTGTTTTGTGTGTTTTTAAGCGGTTGTCTTGGAATATGCGACTGGTGTTTGAGTTAAGACAATATTATATGAATTCTTGATCAATTCTACTGAAGTAACTTCTTCTTATTATATTTTACCCATACCCATTAGTGTATAGTGATTAATGTGTGTCATTTATTTATTTATTCAAGAAACAAACACTTTTTTACTTCTAATTACTTATAATTAGACCTGGAGTTTCCTTCATTATATAAAGAAAAAAAATGCAGTATGTAATAATACATGAAAAACATTACGAACAAAGTAAAAACAAAAGTGAAACACCTACGTAAGTATGTAAATACCTGACATTAGCACAATACATGGTACTTATCTCAATATGATCCTGTTTACCTTTTCTATAATATTCACTGTGAGGTAGGTATATCATTCAAACATACTACTGGTCAATTCAGAGTGATCTCGAGTTATCCAGTATGTTTTGCAAGGAAAGACAGAATTGAGTTCTCGATTGTTTTCCTCGTCGGGTAGGTACGTAGTTTTTTTGTTGTAGGTCAAAGTAATATATATAAAAACATCTGCTAAGTATAGTTTCTTTATAATTGAAACATAGACCAAACAATATGAAATAATGAATGACGTGGCGGGACTTTACTCCACATCCCTATTAGCTTTAGCGGGCAGGTACTCTACTCTACCGATTGAGCCACAACTCCAATTGCCAAGTTATAATTTGAAATTATTTTGATTTTTAACAATAACAGATATATTTATAAAAACTTTACTATTATGAATTCAATGACCATAGGACAACCGGCTTTGTCAGTTATAGTCGTCTTTACAACCACATCTTCGACTGTATGCGTAAGTATACAATTTTACTGTACCCATGCAACTTTTCCAGACAGATTTGATTTGATTAACATAGAAAGTCTATAATAACAAGGAAATTGAAAATATTAATATTTGATGCTGGTAACAAAGAAATGCCGTGCAAGATAAGTTCTGAAGTGACTCAAACGACAGAATCTTGCTTTTGAGCATATATTTATAATCTTTTGTTCCTTTAACAAATATCATTGAACAGACAGACAAAAGCAATCTCGCCCAAATCACTAATAGAGATTTGCTATTCCTTGCCAACTATGGCGTTGATATATGACGACATACACATTTCAATCAAATAACGTATTCCGGTCAGGAATCGAATCGGCTACCGCTTCCTGTTGGGTTGTTGGGCAATGTTGAAGCCTTTTTAGATGGAAAAATGATAGCCGATTTGGTCTGACTTTGGACCGAATTGGACTATTTGAGACGGGAAGTGATCGGTGAGTTGAGTACATATTTATGTGATTAAAACGAAAGGAAATGGGGTTTGAGCCTTAAAGGTTACAGGGTATAAGGTTCCACCTTCTTTTAATATTAGAAGATATACCTGTAATATTGCGAATTATTATTAAAAATTAAATTCAAATAAATTTTAGGTTTTTTCATCCAGAATCAGTAAATTAACTCTCAACACCGACTTTTATTTAAAAGAATGTGCCGACAAGATCCTCTTACTAATTGCTTATTTGAATAAACAAAATATTGTGAATGAAAAGAAAGGAAACGCGAAACCTCAGCTCCCTGAGGAGGCATATTGCCCAATTTCCATACTTATAATCTTCAGTGACAAATAAATTTACGAAGAAAATATGTAAATCGTATTCGAGAAAAAAGAAAAAATCTCTATGGTGTTAAGTGACTGAGGTGTGGATGTTTGAAGAATCTCTTGGATGAATATTTTAGGTCTGTGGTTTTTTTAATGTATATTTATTATTTATGTTGGGGTTGGAAAAGGTGGGGTTAATATTAATGAATTGGGGGTGCTGGTATTGTTAGTTTAGTGTAGAGATTTACGTTTAGTGATCGAAAGATTTTTGAAGGTAAAATGTATTTTTTTGTGTGCATAGGTATTATGCAAGACTTTCTTTTTTAATCGAATTTTATTAGATATATCGCCTCGAGTTATACTTATATTTATTTGCACTATTGGTGATGGTACGTATCGTCAAAGTAATATTTTTGATATCACGAATCTTCAGTGTTTTGAATTAATTATCTTTAACAAAAAAGTACCTATTTAACCTAACCTAACTAAAGCTATTGATATTTTACCACCCGAAAGTAATAAGAAAGCCCTTGAAAATATATTCATAGTTTGTATTACTCAAATCTCGTGCCATCAGATCCTCTGACGCCGTATCAACACGATCTGACGTAACAAATGATAGTTCATCCTGAACCTGTATAACCTGACCCCAGCAATTTACTACAGCGAACTCCTATCATGTTTTTTTCATACGTTTGAATTTAGACCTTCGGTTAACTGGGTTGAGTTGACAATGGAATTATTTTCTTGCGCGCGATACATGCGTGTCAAAATTTATCCCTCAATCTCCTAAAATACTTTCCTTCGAAAAGTCGTATCTGACGGGTACGCAAGTTCGAAAATAAACCTTAATGAATTGGGGTAGAATAACTTTAGCAATATAATTGTTAGTCGAGTTCATGACTTTATAAAAGCGGTCAATCCCCTTACTCTGGGAAAATTTGGTTTTGCGTTATGCTATGGAGGGTCATCTTCAGTTGGAGGGTTGGATAGCTCTTAAAACAAGGGCTTTTGACAAACTCAAGGCGAGCAAATCTGCCGCCGGCTATTATGAATTTTTATTTGTAACAGTTTTATGAGGTGCTGTGATATTTAATAGTGTATTTTTTTGAAAAGTGATCGTTAATGTTTTTGTATTTATTGGACTGACGTACGAGTATATAGGGTTAACCCGGCTATAGAAAATCTAATAAGTATTCTCCTTATTTATATGTACCTACCTAGTTTATTACGTAAACAGTGTTTTGCACGTAATGTCATCTCTCTGTCAACACATCACACTGTTCCTGGCACATCGAGGTCGCATATTTAAGTTTTATGAGCATTTTCTCAAGAATGCGCGTCCACCCGCATACTTAAATGCGCGATAAAATAAACACCCTGATTAATAAGCCGCTCATGCGCAGCTACTGTCCATCCACTTAAAATGGCCGGCGTGTTCTATTTTTGAAATGTGCAGTAACGGTCGTGGAGCGTGATCGCGTTTTACGATTTGAATTTTGACGTTCTCGTTCGGTGAAATTCGAAAAGCCGGCCAATCAGAAACGAGGAAAAGCGATTTGCATACGTTTCTCTTTTTTAAATTTTAAATATTTGTCGCAATTTCATTCGCAGAATCAGCCGTTCCAAATGTGTAGTTCTGCTATCTGATGATAGATGGCGCTGACATCGAGATAGAACGCGCTATCGTTTGTTCGACGTAGCTTCATGGGGTGACTCGCGGTCGAATGTTTCCTTAACTTTGCGCAGAGGCAATATCGTAACCAATGAGGTTAATCCGAGGTGCGATTATTGCTAGTTGAAAACTTTACCAATACCCCGCCGTGTGGACGTGAAATACCGTCCGCTATGGCAATTTTTGAATGGCCGTAAAGGCCTAAAAATACAAAGACAGCAATTTTCCAAGGAAAATTTTTCATTCAGCACGACTTTTTGAGGAATGTGATAAATAGTTTTTTTTAAATTCGTATATTTAAAAAAGCTTAAAGTATAAGTATAAACAACCAATGCCCGTAAAATTCCGAACACTAGCAAAATTACAATACTTTATTTCAATTTCAACGTTTCATTGCAGAATAAAAAGGCATTGCCCGGTCGTGCTTGAATGGGAATGCAAATGATAATGAACGATTTGTCGCCCCATTGACGCACACTGTGTTGTACTTAATCATAATACCCACTGTGCTGAGTAGAGATACCCACATGGATATACTTCTTTATTTTGTTGGTTATTTAACAAGCTACCGAGTACGCACATGGATAAATTCTACATTAATTTTCTTGTAAAAAAACCCAAGATAGCCATTCAAAGGAATTCAATTCGTCCAGATATTTGGATAAAGAGTAATACAAGTTGAGTAGGTATGCAAATATTGTGCATTTTTGTCTCAGGTTACCTAAGAAGCAATCGGTATCTAGGTCTATTTTGTAGAGTCGGAGTATTTGTTTACTGAAAAGACGTTGTTTCATGATCGTTCATAATTAATCGAAATCGATACTAACGGCCTTATTCATAAAACTTAACAAACCTCTGCTAACAAAATGTTTTTGTCCCTTTCTCTCAAACGTTAATGACAAAGTGACAGATAACGACAAACGAACTTTAGCGGCTTGTTACTTAACATAGGTTAGATTTATGATTATGAATAGGGAGTAACTATCTACATGGTTAATTTTGATAACTCGTATTTCATAAAAAGGCCTATGTAATAACTTATAAATACGATTTTTCATTTAAAGAAACTTATAATTATTTAAAACACTTATAATAATCATTGTAAGAAAATTTCGCAGACGCAGTCCATTTTCGGTATAGACAAAATAACACCCCTGATGCGATGTGTGACCTTTAAACCTTAAACAACGGTAATAGTCCCGCGCCCTCGGCATCAACAGTGTCCAAGAAAACCATTTTTCACGGCGAGACTTAATTTCTGGGCCCTCGTTTTTCATCCAACCCTACCGCCTGGAGGAAAGTGAGCAAAGTCGAGAATTTGAATTTTTGTATTTCCTTTTCCAGTGTGTTTGCTATTTATATTATTATTGGTTGCCTTGTGGTTATGTGTAGTAAATTTGCGGTAATAATGGTCCATACGTTACAAGTAAAATTTTCAAGCTCTTTATTAACTCTTTATTTTTTCTGATGCTTTTGTACATTTTAAATTCTTAATTTGCATCTGTTAATATTTATGGTGTTGGCTGTTACATTGTATCGAATTGTATCGAAAATTATTTCACTACTATCCTTAATGTAACAGCCAACAACATAAATATTAACAGACGCAAATTAAGAATTTAAAATGAATATATATATATATATATATATATATATGATACTACAAAACGAAAAAAAACATATACATATATATATTCCTTAAATTCTCTGTAGTTCGAAAAACTAAAAAAAAGTTACATTTCACGGTTAGATCCTTTCCCTAGCTGGCGGAGGTCGCCTAGTCCGTGCCCTGCATATCATAGCACACAATTTGTTTAGCGACAAAATGTCCCCGCTGTATCCACCGGCCAGGATTCCGACACTAAGTGGAATTTTACTTTACAGTTCAAACTGAATTTTAAGGATGTTTCTTTTCTTTTAAAGTTTCATTATCTCTTAAATGTTCTTTCAGCTACAATTCGAAGAAGAAATTACTCATTTAATTTTCGAATAGAATAATGTGTAGAGAGCTAGTAGTAGAGGAGCCCTTTACGATGTAACTGGGCACTGGGATAATTCGTTTTTTTTTAGTTTAGAAAAATCGTGCGGTTTCGTCATGCGATTTCGCTTAAAACAATCTTGAAACGGAAAAATAGACGTGGCTTAATATTGAAAAAAGTGAAATTAGTACAATATTATCCTCTAATGTCTTAGGTGAACAAAGCATTGTAGGCGGATTAAAATTCTGATCTTAAAAAACCAGGGTACCTATAGGCCGAAGAAGAATCGGCATATTAGCAAAACGCATAGTAATTACTTACTAACTTACAAAACTTATCTTTAAAAGATCCTGTGAAATATATCTTGACCTTTGTCGTCTTACCTGACCGCCAAAATTTTTTCTAAAAAAACGACTATTTTGAAATCCTACACTCGTGATGTTTATCAATGGCAATTTTCGTAAATTTATGACTCAATCCACTCTGTCTTGAGGGATGCGTGAATAGACGAGCCGATTTTTACGACTCGAAAAAAAAAGTGTAAATCATTTTACCGTTTCTTTTATTGCCGATTTGTATTTTGTTTTGTGATAAATTTTGACACTGTTTTGACAAACCATAATTTCGACAATTTATGTATGGGATTTTGATTGTTTTCGTTGTTTATTGATAAGTAAGCTTGACTTATGACAAATTTTATAAAAAAAATGCAGATTGAATAAAGCCTTCGTCATTCTTGTGCATATTGTGCCTCTCTGTATAACTTGTAACTGTAGATCTAGTATAAGTTTTTTCGAAACATTAACTAATTCGAACGCGTTTGCGTTTTGTCTCAAAATGTATGAAAACGCTCTCACCGAGTTTGAAATAAGCGCGTTCATCGGTTAGCAACAAATGTTATACTCGCTGTTTTAGTTTCCACTAGTGACCACCAGAGGCGCTGTTCACATTTTCATACCACTTTCATACATTTTGAGACAAAACGCAAACGCGTTCGAATTAGTTAATGTTTCGAAAAAACTTATACTAGAGTTACTGAACTCTTTAGTGAAATAAAAATTAGTTTTTTAACTGAACCTGTAATATTTGCACCCACCACAGGGTTGTGTTCCGACGTATGCAGTGTGCCGCTGAATTTATGCAACTAAGGATTTTTTCTTAAAATCATCAGTAAGTAAGACATTGTTATATAAATACTTAACAGAATTTGTCAAAATTAGTTTTTATTAAAATAGCATATACATTAAAAAAAATCACAATCAATTGTCACAAGTTACAATAGATTTTAATAGACTAAAACCTTGCATTATTTTCAACTGGGCATCATAACATGGGAGCCCAAAATTAAAAAGGTTAAAATAACATTAAGAAAAAAACCTAATGGCACTTTACACCTACATTTAATTCCAACCTTTCTAGAAAGTCTAACGAACAAAAAACTTTTATGGCGAGCAACAAAAACAAGTGCTAATATTAATAAATTTTCTTAAACAAACACACGATTAAGCTATAAAAATGCTACTGTTTTTTGACACCCTTCCCCGAACATATAAAAGCCCACAACGATTTGTTTATATCGCATTAACAAGAAAAAACGTTAATAAAGTAATAAAAACTCGAAAAGGGACTGTCGGGAATAATTTTGCTATTAATATTCAATTTTACCCCAAAACTTTGACTTCAAAGAAAAATCTAAGATGAAGATCTAAAAAGTATCTGCTTTCGTAATTTCTCAGTAGACATTTGAAGGGTTAGTGAGAATGTGCACGCGTGTGCGTCCGTTTTTGATGTGCGAGTGGCGTAATTACGTGAAGGGTAACACTTCAAACGGGAACGGACCGCGAACCAATCTAGTAAATTTATAAGTTCAATTTTTTATGTTTTTTGTTCTAGATAAATAGTACGATTCAACATTACTTTGGACTTTTTAGACATTACTAAGTATATAATTAAGATCCTGTTATTTACAATTAAAAAAACAAACGTTAGTTCAAGTCAAGCCTAAATAATTGTACGAAAAGCATGGAAAAAATCAAAATTGTACAATATTGCCAAGGCGCGGAAAAAACGCGGTTCAGCAACGTGGTGGTTGGCAAGGCGAAGCTTTTGCCGAGGCTTGTCAAGAGCAAAGACAGGCGTATCTTTTTTATTTTCTAGTTTTAGGCTTTATATTTCAAATAAAACCAAAAGTCATCGACCATACACACAAAGGACTCTTCTCTAATTGACGTTCAGTGAATGGCTCATTATATTTTGTGTAGGATGTTACCGTTTAGATGATCGGATAACCTAAAACATTTGGTCAGTTTTATGAATGGTGTAGGTGTATATGATTGCTGTACTGCTGTGTAGGTTTAACGAGATCATAGGTGTAGGTTAGCTTGTTGTTATTGTTTTAGGAAGTACCTACTTACGTTCTGAGATAAACTGGAAATATAAATAACCTATATTCCAGCAGTATCTATTTGTTTAGGTATGTATGAATTATATATTTTCATTGTGCCACAAACATTTGTAAGTACCTACTCAATTAAGCAGCAAGTTGGGTTCATAACTATATATAAGTATTTGGTATTTTTATGTCCGAGATTGACTAGTATAGCACTGTTTATTATTATTACACGAGCAAATGGATAACTATAAATGCCTAATTATAACCTGGATAACTATAAAAATAAAAATCGCTCCACAACAAACGTCGCTAAGAAATATCTGGACATACGAAACCTACTTTCGATTTGAAAAAAAAAACAGGATGAAATGTTTCGGAGCTCTGATGCCGCAGATACACGTGTTAAATTCTAATCATCATCATCATCATCATCAGCCTATATATGTCCCACTGCTGGGCACAGGCCTCCTCTCATAGATGAGAGGGATTGGGCAGTAGTCCCCACGCTGGCCCAGAGCGAGTTGGGGACTTCACATACAACTTTGAATTTCTTCGCGGATGTATGCAGGTTTCCTCACGATGTTTTCCTTCACCGAAAAGCTAACGGTAAATATCAAATGATATTCCGTACATAAGTTCCGAAAAACTCATTGGTACGAGCTGGTATTCGAACCCACGACCGCCGCTTGACAGCCGCATGCTTGAACCACTGGGCTACCGTAGCTTAATTCTAATCATAACACCCCGCATTTGCGGCGGGGCTTGAAGGAGATAATTCAGCCACAATAATAGTTGTTCAACGAGACAACTCAGTAACTAGATTAAACTAGATATTCACACTATGAACATTGCGTCCTTCGTCAAAACTGCTCACAAACACAACCACGCCATCTTGTGGACACACGATGTGATTTTTCAATCCTCTAATTCAGAAAAGGGTTTTTTATCAAATATACTGACAAATGTAGCCAACTAACCTATTGCCAGGCGATCCTTTAATCAAAATCTTACAATCTCAGCCATAAAACCCTGTAAACAATCCCAAAGAATCTCTCGACCCAAAACAATTTCCAATCACACATTCTTGTGTCTAATCATCTAATGACATCCAACCGCAAGCGCCGCCGGCGCAGGCGCACGCAGGTAGTGCACCTGTGACGAGGCCGGCGCAGATTTATCGCGGCGCGGCGCCGTGCCGGGGTGAGATTTGCATGGATCTACCCCTCCGTTCTTGATCCTAGTTTCGAGACTCATGCTTGCAGTGTACGTATGTGTCATATTTTACCTCAATATGATGATGATTGTGACATCCCACTTGTTATTAAACTAAAACTTGTCATTAAATATACGTATGTGTCATATTTATCTCAATATGATGATTATTGTGTGACATCCCACTTGTTATTAAACTATAGCTTTTATGTGAAGGAAAACAACGTGAGGAAACCGGTCTTATTCCAGCATGGTCTAGTTTTGAAAGTCAGATGGCAATCGCTTTCCTAAAGGTAGTGCGTACGCAATACAAACGGATCATGTTTAGGAGTATGAGAACATGATCAGAACTAGTTAAATGTTTTGTGTTCGTAGTTTAGATATAGTACACTTATAATGCAGTCGAGTCTATTTTAGATTTTAGGTTTACTTAATTCGGCCTTCTTGGCGAATAGACATATACTTATGTCTATTCGCCAAGAAGAATACATATACTTATGTAGATATCATATACATTTATTAACCAAATATAGAGAAGTAAGACATAGATAAATCCAAAAACCAAACCGACCGATTGTGTCTTATGTAGATTAGACAAACGTCGATATAAAAAATACCTACGTATTTATAATGTCCTAGATATCATATCCACATTACGCTTGACTGTATATCCTAGCACCCATAACCTTATGAACGCATGTTTATGACGATCTGCGTAGTGGCGGCAAAAAAATCTTATTGATACACATTATTTGGGGTTTTTATGACGTTAGACCCATGAGAACGGTAGCTCGATTGCGCTATTATCTTTACGTTTGGAATTTGATATTTCTTACAAGATATGAAAGATTTTTTGGAAATGATTGTGATGCATGAAACGAAGCATAAAATGTGAAATATAATATAGGGAATGTATAATATAGGTAAGCAAGATGAGTCACTTAAATTTTTGTTACATATATTATAATTAAAGTCTTAAGTAGGTAACGAAAATTCTTAAAGGAAAGACATCATCATGTATGTAAATAAACAAGCTGAGAAAACCTGATAAAGTACGGTTTGAGCTTCGTTATAAATTACGAAATGTTATTCTAAGCCTCTAGTTAATATTTTCCGTATTTTTAAAAGTCAACCCTGCAAATGCTTCTTACAAAATAAATGTCCCCCGCGACGCTGCGATGATTAATGCGCGCTCAAATTAAAAGGAGAGCGATAATGTTTTTATCTCGCTTATTTACGGGCACGGCCGAAATAGGCCCAAGATTTTGTGATATTCTGTTATTTAGGTAGCAAATGTGATTTAAGTGCTCAGGTAGCATGGCTAGGTCAAACTACTACCTACCTACGTACATAAAAAACAAAAATTTGAACCAATATGCAAATTAATTAAATATGAAAAAAACTTATTTCATAGTAATGTTCAAAGACAAAATTACATATTAACTTAAAGTTGACTTTACCAATCTGGAAATATGTATAAATATACTGAATAGTATTTATAGTGTTTCCCGCAAATATAAAATATATAAAAAGTTCAAACAGGTCTGTCCACTTACTCAAGTAAAATATTATAAAAAGGTAAAAAAAAAACAGAGATTAATTCCGAAAATCTTAAGAACCCCTTATTCAAATTTCCCAACATCGTCACCTATTTCATTAAAAATGTCGAAAAAGTGCAGTTAGCAGCCAAGTGCGCCCAGGGGGCTCTTTCAGACGCTGCGAAATTTCCTAGAGATTTATTTGAATAAATTATTTTCCACCTGCAGTGAAGGGTTGCTTGGATTTATCGTTTATTGCTGATTCATTTTTTTAGCTACTTTTAAACCTTTGTTTTAAGGAAAATTTAAGCCTTACGTGTATTTTATATTATGGGATATGCAACTTCATTGCCAATTCATACAGCATTACGTATTAGCTTATCTTCAATCAAATAAGTTATTTTACTGTCTTCCGTGATGACTCCTCGAAGACAAAAGGAAATTTTGATACTAACATTAAATTGACGATTCTCTCGAACAAGTGATGTCATCACTACAAATAACTTTAAAGGAAACAGTTGAATCACTCTTTTAAAACAACTTAGGTAAAATGATATAGGTATGCTCAAAACCAATATGACCTCTTGTTGTGCCTGAAACTGCTTTAGCAACCTTAAAACAAAAGCATTACGGTTTCACAATACTTAGAAAATCCAAACACAAAAATGGCCAGTAAAAAACAAATCTACATTGGATCGACATTCGTTTGATTTTCAATATTCGACCGGATGATCGTAAGACCATTTGAAATCGAGGGCGTGATTGGTGATTTCGAATTTGGAATTCCGCGCGCGACCGTTGATAGATCGGTGATGGCCGACCGAGTCTGAACGTTCGTTCGGCGCTCGTTTGACCAGAAAAATCGGAGTACGTGGTATTCTTAGACCTATTGAAACGAAGGGGCATGCGACAAAGAGTTACTGCATGAAGTATTTGGGCTGACGGAAAAGGTATTTTCTGTAAAGCGTTTCCGTGTGGGAAGGATTGGGTCCATCGTCAAAGTGACGTTCGCCTGAGCTTTATTAACCTTTTTGTACGGACAAACGGACCGGAGATTTAAATGTGCGAATTGGAACTTGAAAGTGTTAAATAAGTAGGTGCTCAGTATAAAAACTATATACATTAAATTAGTAGATTGTAAATTTTGGAATGAACTCAAAGCTCCAATAATTCGAGGCTGAAATGGGGGGTTTCACCCCAGTTTAAACACATAGACTGCTTTTCATTTGAAAAATAGGAAATTCAACATGCGAATTATATGCATTTTTTTTTTAATCCGAGAAATTCTTTCGAAAAATTCTTTCTTATTTTGGCGAGAACTGCTGGCTGATGTTAGGTAATATACTTAGTGTTTGCTTAGTTAGCATTATATGGGAGCTGCGGTTCTGAAGGGGTAATATTGAACAATTATATGCTAACAATACAATTTAAATAAACACAAAACACATTTAAACAACACACAAAACACGAACACACGACTTACTCACATAATCCGCCCCTTACCGTTCCCGGTGCAAAGGTGCCCATAACGCTAGCGGCATTTCCACGCTGGATAGCTATGGACAACCTCTGCACCAGAAACGACTCGGATTATATGCCTGTCTTTTTTAACTCAATTTTGACGCATATTTCAGTTATAAATGAATAACTTACAACGAATTTTAACATTTGGAATATATTTCTCACATTCGGAGCCGGCATAGCAATTAACTATACAAAAATGACACAAATTCGTTTCACCGGCGCTGAATGTGTTAAGCTGCTAATCACAAACGCTTTTCAGTGAATAAAAAAATTCTTAGCGTATGTGTCAATTCAAAATTATTTTTTGTAGTCAAAAGTAAATCGCAACCCTAGCGGCCAGTCGTGCGTGCCATTGAGAGGGAGACGTCGGGAGCAGCCCTAGCGATATCGCTACGCTACTATTCGAATGTCAATTTTTTTCTATTTTTATTTATAACTAAATTGTGTTCAATTGTAATATTGGCCAGTAACATAAACAAAAAGGCGAACAGACATTGTTGTAGAGGCTAGAAAGTAATAGATGGACGAGTTAGTTGGACAGTAAGAGTCCATCTATTGCACTTTCGGCCGATGCTTAACATAGGTAGTTTTTCACGTCTACTGTGAGGAAATAAAATCCATTTTTTTAGTTAGTTGGTTATGCAGAAACTGCAGCAACACAATAACTTTTTTCACAATCTCCCGCCTACATTTTTTTTCGAGTACCTACGTTCTTAATGGCCAGTATGTTGTTAATAGACAATTCAGCGTTTTTATGTAATAAATGCAAACCTTTCAAAGCACAGAAAAGCCTATCAATATAACCTTCTTTTTCGTAACATAGTCGCCGACACTACGTTAAAATTACCTCATTTGTACGAGTTGTCATTGGTTGATTTTGTGTCATATGAAGTACGGGCGTGTTCTGATTGGACGATAGCACTACTATAACCACTACAACTATAACATTGTTGTAGCGGTTTAGGTTCATAGTACATAGTATAGGTAGTCCTGTTCATGAGTTTAGCTACTATTGTCAATTTTGACGCCCCAATGCCCGCCATCTATATATAGCCATATTTCCGAGCAGTGGCGTGAAAAAAATATTTTTATTAAAAAATAAGCCGTGGATTATATTCCTTTCCCAAGATAGGGGAAATCGCCAATAACTGGCCACTTATTAAGAAAATGTCATAAAGCTACTACCTACCTACCTATTTTTACTTTTTATACTTACCTACTACAATTTTTTGCACTGAACAACGCCTTTAACAAAATAATTAGTCATTTCTGAACTGTTTTATTATAATTTTATTTATTTGATTGCAAAAATACCTACAGTTGATTTTCTCCCAAACCACTAAATACCAACAATTTGTTTGAGAGCATGCCAATCCCGCATATCGCAAAACTAATTAGGTACACCTTCGAACTTGTAACCTACTTACTAGTACCTACACCAATATTGTCTACCTATTCGAAATTTCTACCCGTATTTTTAGAACCATAAGTTAGGCCCTTGTCACACTGCTACGGTTTCCGCAGTCTATAGTAGGCTAGTCAAGTCTATACTATAGCGATGTCCGGCTCGCACTGCGGAAACCGTACGGAAACCGTAAGGAAACCGCATGTGTGCCAAGCGCCTTATCAAGACAACTAACTTAGTATGACGTGCCTAGTTGGTAAGTTTTCCGCAACGAATATCTGGCTTTTTGTCACTTGGATTGTCTTATATTAAAATCCTTGTGAATAAAATAACGTACGGAGGTGTGAATAGGATAATCATCTCAAACTCATCCTTAGCTACGTCGACGTGACACAGACGCGTAGACCTTGAAGCCCTATTCAATATTCAATCCATATCTTAAGCCCTCGACTCAAAAGGATATCTACAAACAAGAATCCATCTTCCATCACCTTAAAGAAATGTCATAGTACCTAATTCCACAGCCTCTTACCATGAGATTTCCCGGTGGAGTGGTGGTGTTGGTAAAGGATGGAGGATATGAACTGTCTGTTGTATGAAAGGAAGGGTAGACAGTCACGGGTGCGATTCCGATGATTGGTGTACGTGCTGTGTCGACCGCCTTGGGACGTGACTTTTGAGCTCGGTTTGTGTGTGGTTCGATTGATTTTGATACTTGTTTTGATAGTCTGTAGCGGACTCAGCGTAGACAAAACGCAAGAAGTGTGTCAATGAAGTTGGCAACGAATTGTAGCATGATGCAAATTGTTCAATGTTTTGTAAACAATTTAGAATATTAGGTATATCTACAGCTGTACTGTATATCTACTAAATGCAATAATATAACTAAAAAAAATACCACAATGTTATTTACTCGTACAGTTCCAATCAACAGCAGGCATGTGCTGCCTGTTGTAGGAGGGCTAGTCATTTATTTGATACTAAATGATGTTGATTTATTTGATACTGAATGATTTCATTTGTTATTCAACTGGCGCCTGTGAGACCTCACGATCACAGTACGAATACTTTGAGTTTGACACTAAAATGCTCTTATTCCATTGGATATTCTGCTTTAACTCTAATATAATAGAGTTTATATTACAAAACATACTATTTTTAGACAATGTAGAATGGAACAAGAGCTTAATATCAGTGTTTTACTTAAAGTAATTTTACCTATACTCCAATTATACACCCAAAAGTATCAAAAATACCAGATCCCGCTTTAACTGAGGTGCTCGAGTGTCTAGCATACCGGCCAGCTACTCATTCATTGTTCTAGCGGTCGTGTTTAATGACGATTTTAACGCCTTTCGTGAATGGGAGGGCTTACGAAATTTTTGACACGAGTCATTTGGCAGCGTGTGAAATGGAAATTATGATGTCAGAAACTGAATTGGGTGAACGGTAAGCCGGAGACTGGTATCTGAGAAAGATACATAAAACTGATTTCTTGAATCAGAATACATAATTCATAATAATAATAATTTATTCGTAAACATAGGTAACAGTGTTGGTACATAGATAATAATGAACGCTACGTTTCGCCGATAGGCATACAAATTAAAATCTTATAATTAAATTAGTCAGAATACATTATACATTGTCCAATAATTTTTATACATTAATATCATAATTATCATATATTTCAAGTCATAATAATGTCAACAAATTGAATTTATAAAAAACAACAATTAAAATAAGTAAAAATAGAATGCATGTTAAATTAGATTATAATAAGTAATGTCGACAAATAAAAATTTATAAATGCATTCAACAATTAAAATAAGTAAAATAGAATGCACATTACTTAACCACTTAAATTATCTACAAGGAAGTCGCACAGATTATAGTAACACTTAGCTATTAATAATTTTCTTAGGTCATTTTTAAACACGTGCAATGGCTTAGTTCTTATAACTAAAGGTATTTTGTTGTAGATTTTGACAGCTAAACAGAATACGCTCTTTCTCATTAGGGCAGTGCGAGAAAATACTGTGCACAGATTATGAGCGCGAAAAAGTTCTACAATATTAATACTCGTATACGTAGTATACGTACGTATACATTCAGTACGACATCAAAGACTTAGGCCTTGGGCCCGTTGGCACAGCAGATAGGTATTTGCGCCACAGCGTATCGCAATGATATTTGTTTTTGTAAGAGTAGACTTATCGCTCGTGGCCCAGCGGCGCCGGGTACCGCTTGCGGTGTCTAAGGTTAAGCAACGTGGGCAGCGGTCAGGACTTGGATGGGTGACCGCTTTGAGTGGTTACTGGTTACTAACTGAGTGCTCCCGTGCTTTGGAAGGCACGTTAAGCCGTTGATCCCGGTTGCTGTCTATGGCAGCAGTCGTTAAGCCAAGTTGGAGGCCTTCGGGTGGTTTAAGAACTTCTAACAGTCAAGTTGCCCACTCAATTGACAAAGCCTAATCCCAATAAGGTCTAGTTTCCCCTCGGGGTTGGAAGGTCAGATGGCAGTCGCTTCCGTAAAAACTAGTGCCTACGCCAAATCTTGGGATTAGGTAGCGGACCCCAGGCATCCTTCAGGATGCAACTGTACTGGGATAACGTTAGGAGGATGATGATGTAAGAGTAGACTTATACAAAATATGTATAATTGCAATTCATGAGGTGGTGAGAGTTAAGAGCGATTACACTACACATGGTGACTGTTTGCACGTTCTGGAAGTCGTTAGCTACCCCCTTTTACCTACCACTGGGCTTTTTTAGAAAGCTGAATATCATTTGATACTTAACAGTAGTTTTTCGGTAAATCGAGAGGACGCCGGTCTCGCTTTCATAAAACGAATGCCTTCGCCAAATCCCGCGATTAGTTGCCAAAGCGGACTTTTTCAGATTCTATCCGGAAAATCGCTAGACAGAAGGGTGATGTGTGACAAACACGCGACTGTATCGCAACACTAACCACCTGGGCTGTTATTCACAAACAGACTCGTCCTCACCTGCCGCTCCTCACCTCACCCGCTTTTATGGAAACTGTCAAAAAGTTTGTCAGTATCCACATAAAAACGGGTGAGCAGTGAGATGAAGACGAGTCGATTTGTGAATCGTATGACTGTATCAATGTTGTATCGAATTCGTAGCGCTGCAAAAGGCCGCGCGAATCGCCGAGTTGAGCAGAAATAATAAAAACCGGCCAAGCGCGAGTTGGACTCGCGCACGAAGGTTTCCTTACCACTATCTGTGAGATCATCCGTGAAATTTTCAACTGTCTAACTATCACGGTTCATGAGATACAGCGTGGTGACAGACGGACAGAACCAGCTATAGCTTGTCTACCCTATTGTTTCAAGCTCCACCGCAGCATGATAATATCCAGTCTTATAACAGCGTAAATTATTCGACTAACGTCCTTCCAATTTGTAATCGAGCACGGGATTTTTTTAATCGCGTAATCGATTAATATTGCAATAGAGTGACGCGGCCGGCGGCACGTCGCATACTAACGAACGATTACAGACCAACTAATTTGATTAATTACATGGGTGGTTACATTCGTGAGTCATGTGCTTGTTAGTTTCTGAACGTAAGTATCTGGTATTGTAGGTATTTTACATAGAAATTGCTTTTTCTCTTACCTTAGGTTATCAACGTAGTTTTCCAACAAGCGTTGGGACAACTCAAATGCCATTTTCTTTTTTAACCGTTTCAACAGACTAAAGTTACACTTTTGATCCTGGCTGCGGTTTTTTATTTTATGCCGGGCCTAATATAAGCGATAGGATAGTAGCCTGGTGAAAATCCAGGGAAAATCTCTGCCACGATCACGCCGGGCGGTTTAAACAGAGCTTGAGCTTTTACTCAAGTGAGATTGGTTGAGCGGGTTCAACCGAATCTGAGGTGTGAGTGGAATCGAGCTACTGGGAGTTTTGTCGCTGGTTCTGTCACTGATCCACACGTTACACGATTTCCATTCTATACTGGTGCCTCCTTACCCCGGAAAAATAAATATTGTCTCTGCTGTTTGCCAATATTAAATGGACATTCGAGCTCAAATTTCGGTTACTGTGTACATATTCAGCTAAATGAATATGTAGGTAGGTAAGTAATAAACAGAGCTGGACCAACACGATTATAGCCCGATCAACGTTAAATAGGTAATATGGATTATGGCGCCAGCATCTGTCATCCAATAGAAACTTGACAATCTTTCCGTACAATCAGATTTTAACGACCACTTGCCGTCTTTGGATTCGACAGCCACAGTCAAATTTTGATCACGACGAGGGCTAACTACCTTGCACCTACATACGAATTAGTTTTGAATTCTAAATGACTTATTCCTTACACATTTTTACGATGAGTTCCTGTTAGTGTCATCTTTCTCTCTTTCGTTTCTCGACTTTGTTCTCCACTTGTCACGGTCTTGCGCAGTTTGTTCCCTCTTTCTAGTGATATTTAACGAATCAATTTATGACATAATATTTGTCACGCAACGAAACTTCGACGAGCACTGTCAAGTTAACAAGATATCAGTAGTGTCCCCAAAACAACAATAATTCGTATCAATAGGTCGCATCATTTTTCCAACAGTACGTGATTCTGATCACAAATCTATTAGTTTTAGTATCCATCCTAAGGAAAAATCCTGATCCATGACTCTCATTTAACATAAAACTGCGCAAAAAGGAAAGTGTTGTACTGTCATTAACAGTATATTGACTCGTGGTCGGTAATCGGTTGGGCATTTAGTATAATGTCGTAATAATGGATCGGATCCATGTTTTGTGTCACGTACGAAGTCTTAATTTGAATTTAAAACCCTAATTAGATGAAATAACCGCGTTTGTTTGAAACTAGTTCACAGCTGTTATGTGGGAATAAAATGTAAAGAACAAGGAGTTATCCGTGAGTTGCCGTGTCGCTACATTTATGCCAGTTAATGCCACAGGATTGTTAGGCTTTAAGTATAATGTATTTATAGTTAGTATATACATATTTGAAACGTTTTTGTTATTTATAATTTTGTTTCTTATATCGTTTCAAACGAAAATATGTAAATATAATAATAATATGAAAAAAGTGCCACACTTATACAACAACAAATTAAATAATAAATCTAGGTATTTATTTAGTAGTAACTGGCTTGACAGTTGCTTAGCAATTCAAGTGTAAAAATATGGGTAACTACATAAAAAGGAAACGTCAAAGTTTTCCTCGCGAATGGCGGAAGCATCGAGTCGATTGTGTTTGTGCAAGTGTGTGTGCGTGTCGCTGACGGTGACGCGTAGACGTTCGCTTTGGACCCACGATTGCACGCGCCGGCGCACAGACCGCAGACTTAGCAACGCGTAGATCTGGCGCACAAAGTTTCCGAAATCAATTTTTATTATATAATATATTATTAAGAAGAAGGAGAAGAAAAGTATTTATTTAGCACGCATTACAATACAGTAGACAATTAAATGGAGAAACAACGAACATCTTATGTGCTAAATAGGACACCCACTCAGCATGTTGTCACGGAGACCGTGACGCTGATTTTCAGTGAGTGCCCCAAAACTAGAAATAAAATAAATAGACTAAACAATATATAATCAAAACTTTTATAATTTTTAGGCAACTTATTACCCAAAAACTATAAAAGTGGAAGTTATTCCTCTAGATTCTGTAAGTTGTGCCTCACACGCCAAAGTCTTCGTAGCAAAAGCCCGAAAATGAACCTTACTTGATATGATATCTAGCACGTTTCTTTTCTCTATATCAACTTGATCGACTCGATAATGGCGTGTGGGGCACCTAATGTCCTGACTTTATATAAAGTCAATCAGATAAAACAATGAAAAGGTTCCATGAAATGGTCCCGATTCAGCAATTTCAGCATAGAGCCAACTTAACAAGTCCACGCTCGCTGGTCTTCCGTCGGGGCCAATTGATGCCAATTCACGGCGTGTAACACATAAAGAAACAATGAAAGTTTCAGAAACCATTACAGTCTCAATAGATTTTCAGTTTATCACCCACTTTTTCAGCTCTATGTCGACTGCACTGCACTGTATGCATGCACTCTCCAATTGACTTGTGATGTTTTTATGAGTGTAAAAAGTAAACGAGTCTCTTTAGCCTTTATACCATTTAATAGGTATTATATGTAAGGCCTATGTATAAGGCCAAAAAGTTTAGCACATATTGGCACTCACACAATTATGATACTCCCATATTTTATTTTTTAGGACACATAATATAGAAACGGACGTGTCTACAAACCCATAGCTCTACGCGCCACCCTCTCATTCCACAGAACTTGTGGGTGACTTAGAAGTGAAATGAAATAAAAAAAAAACTCAACGACACGACTACTGCATTATGGCGGAGGTTTAAATGAACAACAATGGAATTTCATAACTTAGCAAGAATTAAATGGCTTTGAATTATGTCCCTTATAGATCTATTAAGGTTTTTGAGTTCCATTTAATAAAGATTTGTTCCAACTGTGTTTAGAGAGTTCCTAATCTATCGCCGAGTGTGTATTAACTGTTAAAAATGTGGTACTGCAGAGAGTATCTTAAAGTACAGTCGCGCGAAATATGAGCGAATGAAGTGCCCACAAATATATTGTCAAGGCGTTAGAGTGTATGTCCAGATGTTTTTGAGCAATGCGTGAAGAGTAGAAATATATTTGGTGCCCATAGGTACACCCCTAGAGGTAATACTGTACTCCGTACTGAATACTTTCATATTCCCGAACAATTTCTCTTTCTTCAATTGACAGCAACAAAACCCATAGACTGTGATTTTCCCAGCCAAAATAATAAAATAGGTGTTCTTCAGTAAATTCAATAAGAACACGGTAGGTACAGTCACTTTGTAAAAATCGTCAGACGGGGTCGAATGAAAGAAACAAAATTACACGGGAGAAAAATTGTATGCAAATCGTTTGCAGCGGGACGAAGGACCGGTTAATACGATATGGTGTAATGAATAAAGAAACTAGATGTGTAGCATAGCTGCTACTGGTGCTACAGATGAGATTTGTCCTATAGATTTGGTCTACTATGACATATTTATTACTATATTCAATAGAAAGAGGAATACAGATGTGGCAAACATTCTTGCGTTAACGCATACGTCGTAATAACTTTTTTGAAAAAGGTAACCGACTTCAAATTTTATATCACAACCTCCAAAATGTAATTTCTGAAAATCAAAACAAAATCGGTTCAACCAAACGCGATATAATCGGAGACAAACATACATGCATACGGGTCAAACTGTTATATCCTATTCTCCTTTTTTTTCTATTTTTGTTTAAATATAAATCTTGTCTTGTGTATTTTGCATTTTGTCATATATTGTATTCATTTATTTTAACTTGTTTGCCATATAATACGATTTGTTTAAAATCTATTTATTACAGTAGATAAACAACTATCAATTGTAAAATGATGTGTTCACCTGTAATTGGGGTACATAAGCCCCCTGTAATAACGATACCAAAGACAATTGTAACCTTATCTTATGTACTCTGTTGAAATAAAATAGAAATAGAATAGAAATAATATCAATACGTAAAATGTTATCATTAGACTTTACTTTGTCAAACTGAATATTGCCTTAGTGGTACTAATTGCCTTAGTGGTACCAATTGCCTTAGTGGTACTAAGTATGTTTCCTATTGCATAAAGCCGTCCAAGAACAAGGTGCGCCGGAGAGAATTCTAACACGGACAATTGAAAAATTACCCCGCGTTATTGGGCCCGCGCCTATCGTCGCAAAAAACTGCACTTACCTCGCCTTTTTTGGGGTTCTGCAGCCTACCATTATACACCATTTTAAAATGGAGTACTTACCTATTTGTGTTTTTTGTTGGCTTTAGCGTCTGAAACTGTCTAAACTGTTACTTTGTTTGATGAATTGTCACTTCACACACTTCATTATTTGAAAGCTACGGTAGCCCAGTGGTTCAAGCGTGCGGCTGTCAAGCGGCGGTCGTGGGTTCGAATCCCAGCTCGTACCAATGAGTTTTTCGGAACTTATGTACGGAATATCATTTGATATTTACCGTTAGCTTTTCGGTGAAGGAAAACATCGTGAGGAAACCTGCATACATCCGCGAAGAAATTCAAAGTTGTATGTGAAGTCCCCAACCCGCTCTGGGCCAGCGTGGGGACTACTGCCCAATCCCTCTCATCTATGAGAGGAGGCCTGTGCCCAGCAGTGGGACGTAGATAGGCTGATGATGATGATTATTTGAAAAAGGCTTTCTATCAAATTTATGATGATTTCGCCAAAAAATCCTTTTTCAAAGACATTGTTCGGTAACGACGCCATGACAGTAGGCAACTGGTTTTGTTCGGTAGTGGATTCAGCTCGTCGTCGCGCCCGACCACGTGTGTTCACCAACGCGGCGACGAGAAAAATCCCTGATGAAGTGTCAATTAGCATATTACTTCCAGCGGTGCGATTACAGAACGTTTTCGACCGTTCGTAGGGTAGATCTAAATGTCAAATCCCATACTAAAAATAACATTAAAATATGCCTTGCGTATAGTAGAAATTATTTAAAATGTCCGACATTTTATAAAACTTGTCATTGAACTTTGAATCTTCACGCTTGGCCAGTAAAGTGGCTTTTTGAACGGTCTAATTTGATACAATTCGGACAGTTCAAATAATTTTAAGTATACCTACGTTCGAAAATTTACGTGATTACCCTGCTGATTTCTGTTAAGTACTCGCTAACGCAAGTTTCGTATTCGGCAACGCCCAGCTAACTGGACATAGGTACTCTTTGAGTTTTTACTTATTACCTGACCTTAGTCCAAACCCAAAAGTTGATTGATTTTGATTATGCATAATCAAAATCAATCAACTTTTGGGTTTGGACTAACCTAACCTATTTATTCAGCGTTGCCGAGGTTTGAATCGCTATTTTTCTCTGAATAAAGGGTTGTACTATTCTTTAATCAAAACAGTACGGACCCCTGCCATAAGTCTTACCACTCCCTTGACCGTTTTTTTCCTTTTAAAAGGTCTTAAAAATGTACTGGCATTTGACGGCGAGGGGAGGTTAATGTAATCGCGCTTTAAACTGTAAGCGCCAATTTGTACGAATTAAAGAATTTGTCCACTTTTTGCAAGAAATTAAGTTGG
Source organism: Cenopis cana (assembly GCA_951800055.1). Classification (NCBI taxonomy): domain Eukaryota; kingdom Metazoa; phylum Arthropoda; class Insecta; order Lepidoptera; family Tortricidae; genus Cenopis; species Cenopis cana. The sequence continues at coordinate 10,787,031 of OX637472.1, forward strand.
AAAAATGTGTTAAGTTTCGATGGGGTTCGCAAACGCCCCGTTGAAAGTGTTAGTCTGTTGCTTGTCTTTACATTTGTTCGGGGAAATTACATTGTCATTCAGTTTGGGGTGAATTTAAAAGTATCGTTAGGTAGGTTCTACTACATAACTCTCTAAAGAACAAACTTATTAAGAATGTCTGTGAAACCGTGTACCTACATTTTAAGTGTATTTCATGGGAATTAATGCTTTACTTACCCTATTGCTTATCCTATTTATGTGTATTAATTAAGGCCAAAATAATTCAATACCTTCATAGTTATGGTGAAAAATAATAGTAGTTTATGTCATACCTGGCCATAAAGTGGCTATTATCGCACGCTCCGCGCGCGAAAAAACCCACTTCCTGGCCAGGGGGTGACATAAAATTTTGTACTCACCACGGGCGATAACAAAGAAAGCCTCAGATCGCATATTTATCGCCCTTGCCTTCGGCTCGGGCGTAAAATACCTGCGATCTGAGACATTCTTTGATTTATCGCCCTTGGTAAGTAATGTACTATTATGCAACTGGTACATAATGAGAGGCATTAAAACACGAGTGTTTTAATGCCTAATTATGTACAGTTGCATAACATTACTTTATCTACACACATATTATAAGTACTCTAAGATGGGTTCAGATCAGAAGCCGAAGGCAAACGACCTGCATTGCTACCAGTGCTACCCATAACATATTTATACCTAGATGCTAATTTAATATTCAAATTGAAATAAGATATTAAATCAAAACAAAGATAAAACATATTTATTTATTATATAAATAAATAAAATAATAATAGCGGACATGGCGAAATCAGTACTGGAAGCCGAAAAACACGAATGTTTAAAAAAATCATAGCATAGACCAACTAATAGTCCCTATTCCATATCGTTTGAGTTCAAATGTCGTGCGATATACTAAAAAAACATACCGAGCTGACGTATGAACTGAATTTAAATTTTCAGTGATACTAGAATAGGAGGCCTATTTAAATTTTGTTGGTTTTGTATGATGTTCCAAATTTGAAAATTTTACGTTATCAAATAGGAAATCGTAATTATGTTATGTTACTTCTGTAACCGTCTACCACAGATAAGGAAATTTTCACAAATACATTGAATGTTGTAATGCTGGTCATTTCCTACGGGTTCTGAACGCATTTTAGAGGATTTATGATATGTGTGTAGATAAACAATTTTAAAAACTTGTATTCTAAAAAAGATTCTGTACTAGTCTTTGTGCGAAGAATTTAAATTGAAACTAAGGCGACTTCCTGACTTGGCGGGGCGGGATCGATATGTGACATTTTCTTCTTTGACGTTAACTTACTGACGTCGCAAAGATTTTCACGTGACGGAATATTGTCAGTATTACATTTGCGCAGTAGTAATATTGTGCGCAGAAGCGGACCAGTACTGCCTTCGCATCGTCTCGCTTCCGCGCATCCCGCGCCAGTCAGGAAGCACTCATTTAAATGTAGGGGCGCAGTAAAAGGTTGACACTGACATTTGTCAATTTTCTCATATCGTACCGCCTCCGCACCGACAAATCAGGAAGTCGCCTAAGAATATCAAAAGTGTAGCCGTGCAAAACGATACCATGCATATGCATAAGATATCTTGGGTTCCCGTTCCTATGACCGAGCGAGTGCGAAGTGCCTGCGTTTCAGCTTGTTTGCCAGGCTCATCCGGTTGTTCTTCTATACCAAATCAACCATTTCTCGTGAAAATTTGTTAGGTTTATTTAAATTTAGTTTTATTTTTAGGTCTAGTATTAATTGATTATTCGTATTTTATTTTTCTATTCCTGTACTTTTTACTTTACGAGTAGAAGGTTCGATAATTATACTTATGGACTTCTATTGTCTATTCAGTTATTGAAAATTTTTCATAATGGGCGCTCTTCGGTATAATTTACCGTGAACGTCCACGGTACTCAATGGTTTAATTCATGATTAGTCCAAATTCTATAGCGTATGGTCTATTTATGAATGAAACCATAGAGTTTCACCGTGTCGCGGCCGTTGACGATGAAGTATAAAAGCGTCAAATGGCGGAGCCATAGGCCTCGAGTTTGTCAATGTAAAAGCGTAGTGATGTTTCACTCGCAAGGTCAGGTAGACCTCACAGCTCACGGAGCCACCTAGAATACTATTAAACTAGCAACATTTATTTATTTACTTGCTTCTTTGTACTAAAATGGGATTTCAAACCGGATCTAATGAATTCGCAGAGATTTACATTGTTTTGCTTTGATTAACTCGAGCGAAAAATCGATCTAGCTTGGTCTCATTTCTAAGAAAATTCGTGTTTTCAGTGAGTTAACAAGCGTCTCCTAGGTACTGCTACAATAATAGACAAATATATACCTAAGCTATTGACTTGATAATTATTCTATTATACTGATGTTCAAAAGTGTTTATTTTCTTGGTTTAATCTGAGGGCGGGCGGGCTCGGGCTCTTTATAAAACTCGTGCCTTTCTTACAGCAATATCAGTTGTCAATCGACTTCCTAGTAGGGTTAACCTTGGGGTAGGGTGTAGTAGAGGTACAGTCAGCATCAAAAGTAGCGACACATGAAGGCGTCAAAAGTCTTTATTACAAAGAAATAAGAACTTTTGACCTCTTCATATGTCAAGCTACTTTTGATGCTGACTGTACCAACTACCGTCTGCAAAAACGGACGGTAAGCAACGGTGATGACGAAGACGCGTGCCTTTGATCCATCACGTTACCCGTACGTACTTACGTAGTAGTTCCTATAGGATCGTATATATACGTCAGTGAGGGTGAACAGGGGAGCGAGCGGCCGTGCCCAGCATGTCGATGAGCTGTTAAACTCATATCCGGTGTTTTCCAGAGATTTTAGAGCCTTAATAAGTGTTGCTGATAAACGTGTGTTGCTGAAGGATATCGGGTTTTGGAGGGCTACGCGTTACGTACTCTTTACAATCTTTGTGAAAACGAATATTAGGTACTACGCGAAATTCCTAAATGAGTCGCAAGCAAAGGCCTTTTTTATATAAAAATGAACATCAAATCGTATTTGTATATGATAGCGCTTTTGTCTTAATTTTGTTACATTGTCAGTTTTGTGCATGAAAGAGATATTTTAGTCAAACAGAGGTTTGTTAGATTCTATATGTAAAGAGTAAGGTAAATATATTTAAAAAAAAAACCTACAAAAAATGTAAAAGTAACAACAAGAAGGTACACAGCCCTGATAACCCCAAAAATAACAAATTACTGCGTCAAATGCAAATTTTTATTTTGTTTAACAAGATAAGCAGCGAAAGGGTTAATATATCGCGTTCATCTTAACCCTGCTAAGGGTTGCTTTATTAATTTATTTAGTTTATCTGCAGAGTTATACAATGTCACCCTAATTGCACCCATATGCAAAGTTTAATGTTTTGTGTAGATTTTATCTTGGTTCGAACTTCTTAGGGTCTTATTCCGATTTGAAGTATGTAGATCTAGATTCATAATTGATATTGGTCGTAGTTAGTATTAAAGGAACCCATCTTCATTAGTGTAAAATTAACATAAGTGTTATAATACAGGTAAGACAAAAATAATCCGAAAATACAGTTAGACAATATGCTCGGAACAAAATGAAAATCATGAACACAATAAGTTTCTCAGTGCATTACCCTAGCTAGTCCTACCAAGGATTTGCTACTGTTATCACTATCAGATTTATCAGAAAAACGGTTTACATATTCCATATATTTAGAGTTTTGTTCAGAATAATACCTCAACAGTTCGTTGACACTGAACTGTTGAAAGTATACGGTGAACAAAGTTGTCGTTGTTATGAGCGTTCATCCGAGCACAGGGATTTACGGATCATACTTAAAACTTTGCTAAACTTGCTTACGCCCTCAGACTTTGCCGTTTTTGCACTTTATCGTAAATAATATTAAAATTATGTAACGTGTGTGTGTGTATGTGAGTACGTAAGTTCTCTCGTGTTACTTCATCATCAAAATTCAACAAGTTTGTTATTTGAGGTGAAATGAAATGTAACAAATATACCTAATCTTTTAATTAACGCTTCCAAAATAAAAGCATTTACCACGAACACAGGCAACACTCGTATGGACAATTAAAATTAGAATATCTTAATTCATATCAAAGTATCGGGGTTCCCATCTTAATGCGCGATCTTCCCTAATTCTGGGGTAATATGGAGATTGCGAGTTGGACATGTTTATTTCGGCGTAAGTGAATGTTATGTGTATTGTTTATGTTGTTGTGTTGGTGTTTGTGTGTATACATTAGGATTAACGGGTATATTTGCTGGTATACGTAGATAGAACTAACAAATTCCTGACTTTAGATTTGCAGCGAGTAGTGGTATACAAATCAATTCAAAAACTTTATTTATAAGTATTTATTCTAAAAACAGCCATAGCAATACTATCATCATTTCTTAAATATTTTACGCGGCCTACTTACAGAATAAATTTAATTTTATGATTTTTTTATTCACATTAAAATATTGCATTAATGTATTGCATTACTAGAATTGTACCGGAAGTTAAATAACACTTTTGAACTCCAACCGATGGGAAATTAATCACTGTAACATTTATTATCAATTAATGATTGTTAATTACCTGGTAATTACTGATCAATCATCCCCGTGAATAACCCGATGAGGTGTAAAAGTGTTAATTAACCTCGTGGGAAAACTCGCATAAAAGTTAATTAAGTGAGCAGGAAGTCCAACACATTCTAACCCATATAACCTTTCTTGTATGAACATACAAAAAGCTAAGGCTGATTAAACACATAAAAGGGAGTAAATTATCTGCTTCTTTCAATCATTCTGTACACATGTCACTCAAAATGGGATTAGGTCCCAAACATGGACTAAAATTTTAACACGCTTAAATAATACCCACCTGACTGCCTAACTGACTTGGCGTCGATTTTATAAATAAAGATCCGTTAGACCTCGTGTGTAATTTATGTCAAAATATGTTACAGTCACGGATATGGTTATACTTAGTACTTTCATCTCACGAGCGCGGGTTGGCCATTGTTGTAGTATGTAGCACATACGAACACATAATCAACGTCAACTCATAGCTCTTACGCTGACGCAGACGACGTGTATGTATAGGTAGCTCAACACACAACTATGACCCTTCCGCGCTCGTGAGATAAAAGTACTCTGCAGTATGATTAGTTTGTGTTTGACACTGCCTTGCCCTTATTTCATTTCACTTTAGACTAAATTTGCTACATTATGAGACTAAAATTGTCTCTCTAGACCCATCAGTTTCCAAGATAAAGTCTTTCAAAATTTGTATTTTTTTCGAATTTGTATCTCATATTGTAGAAAATCTAGTCTACATATTTTAAAAACTTCCCGAGAAGATAAAAACGATAACGATAAAAATAAGATCAGCAAAACTAGTGCTTAGGTTTATAATAGTTTTTTTTCCATTTTTGACATTGGTAGTTGTGTTTGGCGCTCGAGGTCACAAACTTGGATTATTCATTGGGCCATTGTAAGCAAGTCTATGAAAAAAATCAGAACTACTGGATATGACGCTATCTACCCTAGTACTTTCAGGCAACAAGGTTACTGGGTTATGTCTAATATGACACATATTTCGAGCATCAGAATCTGAAAAAAAAATCGGTTCGGGTATCGTACTCGGTCGTATTGAAGAAAAAAACAACATGGCACGTCATCACGTGTTCTCTCCTACCCGGCCTGACGTCGCATTGGAAAACCTGAAGCACGTCTGTACTATTAAAAAAAAATAGTTCATGAATACGTGCCAAGCTTAGAGCATAAGTGACCCGCACTGAAGGCCGGTTCTCGACCCCTCAAATGTGGGGCATCGATCGGGCTGATTAAAATTCACCAGCCACCATTGGGGCGGATCGAAGAAGATTCAGCTTAGGTGATATGACAGTTTGCGAGTTGGTGTTATTAAACTGCGTTATGAAGGTTTACTTTACGTATTAGAGATAGAAGTAAACTATATTTTTCAGGATGTACTAAATTTACGTAATATGATAATACATAAGAATGGTTAACTAATAATTAAGTAGGTACCTATATCTACACGTTTTTATTTAAGTGGATATTTCCTTGATGTTTATGACTCGTACTCGTTGAGAGTGTTCCAATGAGCCCTAACACGACGGGTTTATTTTGCGTATAGTTTAGGATTTGTTATTGCCACCTTCTATCTCCATCATCAGTTCATCTCGGTGCCAAATTTCAGCTCAATTGGTTAAGGATAACTGCTTTAAAATGCAATTGCAAGATTTGCCCCGTAGAAATAAACATTGATAAAAAATAAAATCATATTACCTAGTATTATCTATTACCTAGTATTACACAGAGATGGGCAAAATTTATTCGAATGACGAATAACGAATAAGAATAACCAATTTATTCGCGAATGACGAATAAATTTCTCGAATGATTATTCTTATTCGCAAATAATTTATTCGCGAATGATTTATTCGTGGAATGGATTAGCACGAATAATTTATTTGAATATTTGAAGCATACCCTTAAATATTATGTGTGGATTTATCCGAATCAAAAAACGAATGGATCATTCGTCATTTTAAAAGTGGCGGTTTTTTTTTATTCGTGGATACATTATTCGCGAATAATGAAATCGTGAATTATTTTTTATTCGAATTATTTTTCGGATGAAAAATTATTGCCCATCTCTGGTATTAGGTACATCGGAAATACTCCTTTGCTCTTACCTATTGTATTATGCAAGGCCAACGATGGCCACTTCCGATCGTTGACCTTTCCTGGCATAACATCCAGATCAGAGTTTACAGATAATTTTCTTTTATTAAAATAGTTGATAATCGAAAACGTGTCTGTTTAGGTAATCTGTGACCTAAAACGAAAACGAATACCCACCAAACTAATTCAAATCGAATCAATTACGAATACTATTACTCGGTAAACGATTTAGTAGGCATTAAGATCACCCAGACTTCACCCGAGTAGGCAATTCTACACGGTGTCAATCGAGTCAAGATTCAATTATTCCTGCTGATAGGTACTGCTATACCTATTTAATATTCTGGGTATCGTTGAGTATCATTATTTCTTATCTCATTTCACTTAGGTCACTTCTATTTTTATTTATTGTAACTAAGTATTTCTATTCTTGTCTTACCAACTGGATGTCATCCAGATTTCTTTACTTTTGTGTTTACTCTTAGTACGTATTATGTTTGCGGCTACCTGAGTGCCATCATTTTTGAGAAACGCTAGTAGATTTTGACTTGTAATGCCTTGGTCACACGTACCGAGTAAAACTTCCATACTAATTTTACTGTCTCGCCGTTTTACTCGGTACGTGTGATCCTGGCATAAAAGTGCCATTGCGGCCTAGGTAGGTACTTACAGAACAAAGTTCATTTTACTAAAAAAAAAAATATTTTATCAATAAACTATATAGGTACAGTCAGCAGCAATGGTTGCTACGCGGGCGAGTTGCTCAAAGTGATCTTCACACATCTTTATTATAAGGGAATAAGTGCGTGTGTATACCTAAGTATGTTATTCCATATAAGATTAGAAAAATTGCGCGTTAATCGTCAGAATGCCAATTTAAGTAGAATAACTTTGGATCGGTAAGAACTACTTCGGAAATGTAGTTAGTGATCGAAATAATAAAAACTAGTTACAATATTTCGCTATCATATCCTAGATAAAGAAATGCAGAAGCATTTAAACGTTAAAATTCTAATGTTATATCTGGAACGAGGTGTAGCTATCTATAAATATTATTTGTTAACAAAACAACTTTTGATGTCGATATGAATAAAAAGATAAATTAACAATCGATATAATAAAGTAATATTGAAGTGCTTACAGATAAATTAACAATCGGACAAAACTTAAATGGTGTTGTTTGGAAATTAGTTTTTCTACAAATTGACCAGTTGTACGCTACCGATGCAACAAGAGCAATTAATTGATCGTGGAAAAGAAAACGCGTATTTTCTCCAACTCTAAAAAGCCTTGCTTTGATTCCCAGAAAAAACATTTTTTCCAGTGTCGAAATAGTTATTTTGGTTCAATAAGTAGGTGTACCGTAAAGGCGGAATCTGGACATAATCAATGAACTGACCGTTTAGATGGACACGGTCACGAAATACGGACGCGGAGTAACGCGAGGAGCGGCCATGGTGGCAACAGGAGCGGGGGATGTAGCGGGAAAGTTAGAGAAGCGAGGGCTTGCGTTACTCAGTTACTGAATTTAGGAGGATCTATATTTACGTGTTGCACTGCAGCAAAACATGCGAGACCAACTACTTTTATATCTTCTAATGTACACCATGTTTTAATGTAAAATAAATAATTGATTGATTGATTGATTGGAGTTATTATAAGAGCGCCATCCAAATTTCTGAAGAAGATTAGGCTAACATTACATAAACATATGCATTCTACACAACATTTTTGATGTGTATTGTAGAGGTTGTATGCGAAACCTCTACAATGCTGGCTGTACAGCATCGATGTTCCGATTTTGAAATAAAACATTATAAATAGAAGACGTTCAGAAGACTTCAAGCATTCGCCCTCGAGGCTGTGGCCTCAGGGTCACGTCACTCCTACCTCTCGCAGCCAATAAATCCAGTTTAACAGTATAATGTGTTCTTCTTCTACGTCTGGGCTGCACCTGACTCCCCACAGTATGTACTTGGGTATCAAACTAAGGCAATTATAGTCTTCTAATAGTGTCAAATGGCAGAAAAACTAAAAAGTCATCAGCTCACCATCACCACACACACACACACTCACCGGAAAGAGTGCTTAAGTAAAAAAACACATGTAATGAGCCTCTCAGTGTCTTTGCAATGTTGTGAAAGGCTGACTTGATTTAATTTAAGTAATTATGGGGAAAGGCCTTTGCCCAGCAGTGAGACAGCCATATAGGCAAGGAGCGTGGCAAGAAAAAACAAACTACCTACGACCAAACCGCTATAGCTAACACTATGCGCACGCGTCGACCGCCTTTCAAGACATTGTTCAAAACGCCTTCTTATTGGTTAAATTCTTGATTTTATTTTTTTACATTTAAACCAATGCGACAGGTGCTTGAACCTGTCCACGAACTTGACATTCGATTTTTAGAAATGTAGTACCAATCGTGTGAGGGTTCATTGAACTTTTTTTTATTAGGAACTTTTTCGTGGAAAATTTGGTCGAGTATACCTAGTATCAGGTTTTTAGGTACGTTATCTATTTGTTTAACTATTGTTACGTTTTGAATAGTGTTTTTATGACAAAACATACTGGAGATGGATTCACGATCATTGACGATTTATATACCTATAATTGGTTTAAATTATTCAATCAATCGTCATTCATCAGTTATTTTCAGTATTAGGTAACTGTAACAATAAAACTAAGTAGCTCCATAACCAAAGTGACATACCTAATACAATACCTATTCACTTCTTTGTTGAGAAGGTACCTTTGACAAGCCTTCCAACATGTTTATTACACGGTGTCCGACCGAAGGTACTGTATTCGATGTCTTTCGATTTCGTATAGGTATACTCGTACTTTTTAACGGATCAAATCTCGATCACGTGTTAAAGTATCAAATGTCGTCTATATAATCGAAGTTACCTGTAACTACCTACACCCGTTTTACTCTTCAGTGTGCTAAAACACAACGGGTTTAATCCAGCTGCATAACGTCTACCACATCCCGATGATCCTGATTCGACATAATGACGGGCGTCTAACGTTGGTAATGATGGGTCAATACTGCCCCCAACATCGCCGTAATGATGGGTCGACACAACACATATCCGCCGCTAGGCATCGCCGGAAGCCGCAGCGTCCGGCGTATGTTAGGATTAGATAATGGTAGCTATCATAGTGTTAGGCCTAGATTTACACACGTATCTGTATGTGCGTGCGCGATGAATAGGCTGAAGATGTTAGTGGCTTTTCATATTACCTTTATCATTCCAACGAACTTGAAGTTTGATGATTATGTTTATTATTACTAACATACAACATCAATACATACAGGGTGACACATAAGTCGTGATACAAAATAGCAAAGTATGATTATATCCATGATCCTGAACCACTTTTACTATGGGACCTACCTTGTACGGGCGAAAAAAAAAACTGCTTCTTCATACATTTTGATTATTCGATTGAAGACCCTTTCCTATGAAACAGCAGTTTTTTTCGTACGTATATTGATAACGCGATGTTTTTCTTTGAATTTTCTGTCATTTTAATTTTTCTGTTATTTTAATTTATTTAATTTTGCGGTACGCTCGGAACCCTAAAATATGTGAAGTCCGACACGCACTTGGCTGGTTTTAATTTTTAATTATATACAACTATAGTGAGAAATAAATAATTTCAAAATTCAGAAAAAAACATTTAAGGGATTTTGACGCATACACTGAGCGAAAAAAATAATAATTATTAGTAAGTTTTAGTGAATCCCTATACAGAAGTAGTACCTAATTAGTAGTTGCAAGGATTTTTTTTTGGTATTAGTAAATAACTACTATTATCAAAAACTGTTTTGTAACCGTTAGTATATAATCTCCCTATCCTGGGATTCACTAAAACTTACTAATAATTAGTTTTTTTTTTCGCTCAGTGTAGATAGGTCTCGAGCAAGGGACAATGTAGGTACATTGCATTGTTTTTATTATTATTCTAAACGCTGTTATATTAGCGATTAAAAAACGTAAAATTAATCCGTTTAATTTACTTAATAACATTATTTGACATTGTCATAATTATGGCATTATTAATAAGATTGCTGTGCCCTTGCAACGTTCATGTTTGTGGTCACCTTTACTATAAATTGATATTGATTTTTAATTTTTATTTATTTAAACTTTATAGCTCAACAATAAATATACATGTGCAAATGGCGGACTTAATGCCATAAGGTATTTTCTACCAGTCAACTATTAGGCTATACAGAAACATTTGGTTTAGGCATTTAACTGTACTAGAAAGCTCTACTTACATCAATTCATTTATTCATATAAATTTATTTTATTTATCGTATGGCATTTATTTCGAACCGTGAGATCTTCGAGAAGACAGTACGGTTACCAGTTGTTGTTGCACTTTTAGAACCACCCAGGGTCACGTGTAGGGTACCTAGCGGTGGGTACTTTCCCTACGGACGTGGTGCAACTTCGACCCCCATTCATATAAATAAGTTGATAGTAACCATCTGAGATAGACTGTAGTCCTTTGACTCCCCGTCGAGCTACGTGGTCGTGGGCTGAACGCGACCCATCAGTGGCCATTGCCAGGCGCGCGGCGTACTAACTGCGAACTTGAACCTGAATATTGATTGGGCTCGTGGTCGGACCGTAGTGCTAGAACAAAACATTAGAAGAAACCGAGGGAATTCCAGTTGTTTTAAAGACAGCCGTTAGTTTCGTGTTTGAAATTTTCTTAAATAGGGCCCGATTCGACTTTCAAAATACGATATCCCCGGTAGGTAAGTAGGTATGTATCTTATCTTATATTTTTATTTCGGGGATCTCGGAAAAGGCACTAATGATTTTGATGAAATTTGGTTTGTGGGCGTGTCGGGGACGAGCAATCGATCTAGTTATGTCTCAGGAAAACGCCGAGCAAAGCTCGGTCGCCCAGATATTTTATACCTATATTGATAATTTTTGACACAAACACCTACCTACACAATGACAAAGACGTTAAAGGGACGCTGGACCTTCTGTCGTTAAGAAAATTGGAATCGTGATCCTTTAAAATATCGCTACGGATTGCTTTCGAGGTGCATTCCGCCATAGAGAGTTAGATTAAATGCATAAACAAGTACCCAAATTAATGATATCAACTCTGTCAAAAAAACGAATATCAAAACTGCAGGCGATGAACTTAAAAGTGTTTCGCAACGCAGGACAAAACTCTTATTCGCTGAAACCGGCGTAGCACTCTCGTAGCACTGATAAGGACAATAATCACGTAGAACTTAATGGCAGTGCTACGAACTTTTGTTACTTCTAATATAATGTTAATACCTATGTATTAGAGGGTCAACTAGTATTAAAATCACGAGTCAGACATAATTAAGTTCATATAATAGCTTTTGTAGAGTACTAGACAAAGGTGAGAGGGACAACTTTTAAGTAATGATATAATTTCATATTTTTAATATAATGCATTTTATATTTAATAGGTGCAGGATAAGGATAATACGTGATAAGATACCAGTTAAATGGTGACTAGAGTGAGTTTGTATTGTACTGAAGTAAAGATAGAGCCAGTATTAAGTTTTAGAGAAGCGATTAGTCCAAAACCGCACCAAGACCGTAATATCGCAACAAGGTGGCAAATAGCTATAAATACACCCGTAAGGTACAATTATAATGCTCCTACTCGTCTAGTAGGCTTTAGTTTTTGCACCGCTTCTGCAGACTGCCTGTCAATCAATAGATCAGCTGGCCACGCCCCCGTTCATTCACCCAACGCATCCGTACAACACGCAACTAACCCATTAACGGCCCTAAACTAATAATTAAAAACCATTACACAAACGGGAATGGAAACCACAACACGCCGATCCGACTGGCGCGCATCCAAACTACAACTCACTTATTATATTCTATGAGCTAGCTATAAACGTATTCCTGAACATATCACGTAGACGACTACTACCAATTTCAACCAATCACAACGCGACTATTCAACTTAATAGTTCAGGCCACGCCCAATCACGTAACCGCCTATTACGGCCCGTGTAACGACGCAGCCTTTTAACTCGGCGATGACGGCCGATCGATGCGGCCGTCTCTGCCAGCGGGCTAGCGGCGTCCCGCTCGCGGAGCCGAGGGTGCCTCGGGGTGTCTAGGTTGTGTGATAGAGTCGCGTTTGGCGCGTGCTTCGTTTCAGTTGCACGTCCGCGGCCGCAGGAGGGGGACGCATGCAACTGTTTTCGATAATCGGTCTCGCTACGTGAAGAGCGGGCAGTAGCGCGTCGGTCACGTCCGCGTAAAAACGGATATATGCCCAGAATATTTATTAAGTGGGTGGCTGTGCGTGACTTTTCCCCGGCGACTACCCGTAAATGATCACCCGAAATAGACCTTGTTTGATAACTGAAGTGACATCGGACTGAAATCGTGAACAGCTGGTAGTGTTTACGTAGAGGAACTGTTTCGGTAGTTGCGATGTGTCGGGGCATTTGAGTGATGTTGCCGTATCAGGCAGTGGCAATGGACTACGCAGTGGCCTCGGGGTTCCACCACCACCAGAGGCCGGGGTTGCCCGGAGTGATGGGGTTGCCCGGGCCGGCGCCGGGCCTCAACCCCGCGTTGAACCCGGCCTTCACGCATTCCTGGTTCGTACAGACAAGCCCGGATATCTGTCGCCAGCAACCAGCAACCAATCTCGAACCTGGGCACGTTTCATTTTTTCTTATTTTTTTAGTTTTTAAGTTAGCACTTGCGTGGCCAAGGGCTTCGAACTTGGCCATGGAAGTGTTAAAAGTTTTATAGACTCACATTTAGTGCCTTATTCACTTGAAAGAGTACCCTCGTATACTAAACCGAGATACTAAGATTTAATTAAAAATCAATAAGTAACTAAATGTGAGAAATAATTGATTTTGCATTAATATTAATTGGCATTATGTTTTATGTGCTTTTTCTTATTGACGCTTCCAAGTAATTATCCAACTTATAAATAAGAACCTATTGCAATTAAGCATAAATTACAAAAAAAAAACTTTAATATTTTTAACGCACCAAAACTCAGACTATCATAAAAACATATAAAAAGCTTTAATATGTTTTTAACAGGTTCCGCAATGATAAGAAATAAACGTTTAACAAGACAATAAAACTGAATGCGCAAGAGCACACAGCGTTTAAAATTCTGATTTATATCTCTGAAGCCGTCATACTTGTTCCTAAACATTTTGTACTGAACTTAATGACACTAGTTACCACACCTAGAAAATAATGGCAGATGAAAATTATTTAGTTACTTCTTAAGAATCATACGTTGCAGATTAAACGGAGCCTAAATTTATGTAAATGGAGTCTTAAAATTGAGTTTGAATCACAACTGAAACAATTCTAATTCGACAGTAGTTAGAATGATTCATATTAGGAAAGTACCTAATATTAATATTCCTCTTCATCAGTACAAAGTTACTTTGGGTACAATTTAGGAATTTATGGCGGATTGTTTCGGTAAAATACTTTTAGAAATGTTAGGTTTCATGTTAGGTTAATTTCTAACAATAGATTTAAAACTCTATTTTTTGCTTTGCCTTAAGGCTGACTGGTAGAGAATGCAATATGACATTAAGACGACCCTTTTACAATCAGGTCTTTGTTGTGCAATACAGATTAAATCAATACATAAACAATTACAGAATACTTACAGAAAAAAAAACAATAATATTAAAGAATCACAAATGGTAGAGTCGATACGGTAAAGAAGTATAAACTTTTGTTACGTAATCTTCCAAAAATTTCAAATTAATTCATCAAAGACAGTAATCTTAGCGCAACAATGCCAACAAAAGACTATATAAGCACAATAACAAGTTGTATATGTTGTATACGAAGTAGAAATAAAGATCTTATCTCCCTCGTGACTCGACTTACCTTCGCCATGGCTTGTGCTCCAAATGGGTTTTAACAATTCACATAAACCGACACATCTTTAGCGGTTACTAAAATTAAAACACTTGGCTGCTATTTATAAATGTCTATCAAACCTATTTTAGCTCCATCTGACTGTCTTTTTCTGTCACTTTGATATTTGTGTTAGTGAGAAAGGGATAAAACACATTTGTGTTTGGTAGAGGTTTGATAGGTTTTATAATAATAAACTCCAAAGGGATTCATCAACATCGATTGTGATAACCGCCGCTGAATAGCTTTGATTTTAATTAATTGTAGATTATAAGTTTATTTAATCGTATGGCATATATTTACAGTGTAGGAAATTACAAGTTGATAGTGGAAGATGGATTGCTACGACTACTGTGGAGAAATTTTGTTACAGATTGAGCGTTGCAGGATACTAAATACCTAGTGACAAAGAAAAGAGAGTGAAGGGTTGCCTTATTTTACTAATTTTATGTTATGTCACACATGGCCATAAAGTGGCATTTACCGCACGCTACGCATGCGAAATATCTCATTTCCTGGCCAGGGGGACACAAAATTTTGTCCTCACTACGGGCGCACTTAAAGCCTCAGGTCGCAAATTTATCGTCCTTGCCTTCGGCTCGGGCGTCAAATATCTGCGATCTGGGGCATTCTTTGTTTTACCGACCTAGTTAAATAATGTACTATTATTACTAAATTAACAAGATATCAAACACAATGTGTATAAATATGTAGATTTAAGCAATACCGGTCAAGATTAGGTACTATCGAACCAACTGAATCGTGACCCATTGTGGAACTTTGTCATAGTGACATCGCACTGCCTGACAAGGAAAATCATCATGAAACTTTCTGTGACAAGGTTCCACGGTGGGTCACGATTCAGTTGGTTCGATAGTACCTGCAGATGGTTTAGTGCAACCAACACTAAGTCGTTACTCGAGGCAGTTAGTTAAAACAGTATTTCGTTAAAACTGTACCTACCTAAATATTAAATAATGAGAACATTACCTACGTACCTTCCAATTATTTTACAAAGTCTTAAGTAAGTATAACAGCGAGATACGATCTTCATATTCTTTTTTTTGCGCCTAATAAACGAGAGTCAACCTTTATGATTCCTTGTTCGCTGTAGGTAATAAGCAGTCGTAAATTATAATGAGGTAAGGAACGAAAAAACGTAGGCACAAACTTTTAAAGTCAAAAGTTAATTGCAATGAGAATTTTACTAATTTAATATATCTACGAGTGACTAAACCGTGGCTGGTCTATGATGACAAAGCTGGTTTGTATGTATATTGCTTATAATGGACAAGACGTAATCTACAAAAAAACTTCGAGACGTAGGTAATGGCGTAAAGTCAAACATACTATTCTTAGGCAACTAATCTGGTTTTTTTTTCAAGTAACAAAGCTAGTGAAGTATCTTGAACGACACACCACTATTGCCAAACTGTTAAATTACAACTTACTTAGATTAGCTCCACGAAACCCAAAATTGGGATACCTATCCATCTCTATTGCACTTATAGCTAATTCTGGCGACAGAAATGGGGATACATATACACAAACTTTGATAAGTGTTCTATTTTCATGGTAGCTCTGCTCGGATACTTTTATAAGAAACAACCTAACCTAATCAGGTACCAAGACTGTGTAGTCAGTTAGATAACTAAACTACTATCAAGTATCAAAACTGTCTAGTCAGTTACATAACTACGATCAAGATCATGCGCTCGCGCAGCCGGTCCGGTTTCATTGACGGACACGCGACGAGTACCCATAAACTTGAAACGCGCGTCATTTCCTACTAAACCAACCGGGTTGGAGGCTTGAATGGACCAACCAACAAACACGTTTAGTAGTAACTATGATGTAACGAGAAATATGGAGAAAACAAAGGATTACGCTAAGAAACCAGAAAGATTGTTTTGTATTTAGAATATTATTTTTGTTGTTTAGATAATGAGATTTGAAAGGTGTTCGACTTTTCTACTATTAAGATGCTATTAAGAGTATTTCACCCTTCATTTAGATTCTAATATTGTAACCTAAGGCCGCGTTCACGCATATGCTGCATGCTGCGTTACACCCCGCGCTACCAATCAGGCGACTATGTCCGGCGGCGGCGGAGATGGCCAAACAACATTGTCGCCTGGTGTGCATGAACGTGGTCTAAGGTTATATGACTATTCCCTTGGATAGATACACAATTGACAATATTTCATAATTTCGAAAAGTCTTAATTCGAAAACCATTTCGGTAAAAACGTGTGAAGTACACAAAAAACATTTTTTTAGATTTTTTTCTCCGTTAATTTTGGAAAAAATCGCAAATTACTGTAAACCGAAAGTTGACGTCATCTTCCTCGCTGTATTCAGGGAGACCATAGTACAGAGTACAGACAATCGCTGCTCTGGAGTGGCTCTGGATTCTTTTTGGGAAGATGACGTCATATTTTACTTACGCCCTTTTGGAATGACCTACTTTTCAACGTGTTTTTTTTGTATGAAATATTGAGTTAAATTGAAAAAGAAAAAATACGGGTGGCTTAGATTTTTACCTATTTTCTAACTAGTTCATAAAATAAAGTAGTTAAAAATATGAAATGTTGTCAATTCCAATTGGAAGTTATATAAAGCGAACTAAAAATAAATAAAACCGGCCAAGTGCGAGTCAGACTTCACCAATAGTTTGTTCCGTTTCGACCCTTTGAGTACGGAACCCTAATAAAAACATCAAAGCTGTATTCGACCTAACATTAAAAATCCTCATTGTCATAAAAATGTTTAGTGTAACAGCACCTCATCTAAACTCTATTATGTTGAAAACAAAAACTTTTTGACTCAATCACTGAATAAGAACCCTTTCACACCTCATCAAAATTTCTAAACGCTCCAAACCGATAGAATTTCATACAAAAACACCATATCCGTTGTCTAAGATATTTTGATTGAAAAATAAAGAGCGTGTCTAAATCATAAAGAAATGGTTTTATAGCATGTGTTTGTATTAAAAAAAACTATAGAGCAACATATCTAACAGCATATACTTATACAAACTACTGTCGAAAGGGTCGAAAGTATATCCAAAACAACAAAATGCATTTTAATATGAATCCTATAGTCATGCCTTGAGGTAGACCAAAATCACGTGAAACAATACTTTTTGAATATGACAGAGGTGAAGTATGGGCCAAACAAGGTTAAATAATTTAATGCCTTTCTAAAGTTACCTTAGATAAACGCGTAACTAATGAATGAAATAAGACAGTATCTTTTCAATTCATAAAAAGCATTGCCGAAAATAAAGTCGGAGCCGAAGTGCAAAGACAGACTATTAAAAATAAAACACCAAAAATCTTATCCAATAAACTGTAACAAAATCCCGACGTTTCCGACAAGAATCGAATTCAATCGATTCGAGCAAAAAGTATCGACCGCAATCGAGAAATCTCGGGAGCCGTAACCACAATTAAGGGACATTATAAAGAATAACGTAACCGTTAGTGGTGTTTAAGTACCCACTGAAAGGGATCCAAATGTTGAAGTAAAAACTAAATATGTTGGTGAAACTAATGATTTATTGGAAGGAATAGTATTGAGATTATAATTTTGTCATTATCCCGAAGCACCGGTGCGGTGGACGGGTTAGTTATTTTATTACTACTATTAGGGTCTGTCAGCTATAGACCATGCAAGTGACATTTTTTACGTCTTCAACCCCCATGGCTTCCAAAAACTGAATCGACAAAAAACATATATCGAACCTGCTCTCAAAATTTCACGAGAATTGGTTGAGAAATGCGACCTGTAGAGGAGGATAGCCAAACATCCAGACATAACAAAAGCATGTTTGCCCAAGCCGAAACGGAGACGCTTCGCTCGTTTCACTTGCTCGGTCAGTGATTATGAAAATTATTTTATGTCACACCTAGCCATAAAGTGGCCATTATCGCACGCTACGCGCGCGAAAAAACCCACTTCCTGGCCAGGGGGTGACATAAAATTTTGTACTTACCACGGGCGATAATAAAGAAAGCCTCAGATCGTATATTTATCGCCCTTGCCTTCGGCTCGGGCGTAAAATACCTGCGATCTAAGACATTATTTGTTTTATCGCCCTTGGTAAGTAATGTACTATTGTTGTAGATAACAAATCAAAAAAATATTATTATGCCTACTGCCAAAGATCAACATGAAAGCTGATGTTCAAGTAGGTACAAGAACTTAATATATTTTAGGAAATTTAAAAAAAAACCAATTACACCAAGCTGTACAGGCAGAATTTCTGTTCCATTCGCCCAAATTTCGTTGCGAATCACTGCATCAAATATCGAAACTTAATTTATGAGATAATTATTCGATTCATCAGCTTCATAAATATAATTAGTTTCATGTAATAAGGAACTTTGTCCCATTGAAATAAAGATTAGAGTACCAATATCGGGCATGGAGAGTAGATACGATTTCTAAAATATTACTTATAGCCAGCCCTTTTTATAAATATATGGATCTATTACGTTTTGTCTAGTGTTACTTTTTTATCGGAAGTGTACAGGCTGATGTCAAAATATTTTGTGATTCCTTGTTAAGAGTGCTTTCGTTGCCGGGCACAAGTCAAATCTAGGTATTTTTTGACGTTTTTCGCTGCACACAAACGAGCACTGTACACGGTCAGTTCCAATGTGTTCGTAACAACACTATCGCACATAACTTTTCATTTAAATTCAAACCCTTATATAGTGCAATAAGGTATACAATGATAGCTGTCATGTATCTTCGTATGCTGTAACAAGTTGCCGTATAGTGTGTGTATGAGCCTTGATACTTTTGCAGCGAAAATGTTGTGTTTAGGGATATACAACTACATTCATATTATTATCTTTTTTGTATCAGACTTACTATTGAATGTGAAAATATAATCAGTTGAAGATAAATTAGTGGGAAAATCATCCACATGCGTTTTGTAAATTGTAATATTGAAGGAAAATACAAGTCAATGAAATAAGTATATTCTCGTACCTACCTACTTATACCTATGATTCATCAATACTTCGTATTTGACCAGCTATCTAACGAGAGTGTCTTGAGGCGTCTTGATCGAATCTTTTCAAGAGACAACGTGAAGAACATGGCGGCGGCTTTCAAGTTTTAGGGTGCCTTTCCATCAAAGTTGTGTCATTGCTATGAATGCGTTGATATCCACCAATCATATGTTCACATAACATAGCATTGGTTTAAACGGAAAACTATAACATCCTCGCAGCATAGCTGCATAGCATAGCTCTGGTGGAAAGGCTATCTTAGTCTTGCCAACTATGTCCTTCTCGGCCCTTTACAAGGTTCTCGCCATTGGGGATAATGATGTCATCGAGCGTTTTGATCGATCTGTCAGTAGTGGTAGGTGTGTAACCCTGGCTACCAAGTTATGCCTACGCGAGTGCATGCTTGCCGTTAGCAAGAGAACTGCAATCGGAAATGATATTCAAGGTGTAGCCAGTAACAGGAGCAAATATATAAAAGGACGCTTCCTTAGAGCATCCGCAGGAGCCCCTTGTGTGTGTATTTCAATTCGGCTTTATAATTTCAAGCAATTTATTAGTTCAAGTTACGGTAGCCCAGTGGTTCAAGCATGCGGCTGTCAAGCGGCGGTCGTGGGTTCGAATCCCAGCTCGTACCAATGAGATTTTTACGGAATTTGAGCACGGAATATCATTTGATATTTACCGTTAGCTTTTCGGTGAAGGAAAACATCGTGAGGAAACCTGCATACATCCGCGAAGAAATTCAAAGTTGTATTTGAAGTCCCCAACCCGCTCTGGGCCAGCGTGGGGACTACTGCCCAATCGCTCTCATCTATGAAAGGTGGCCAGTGCCCAGCTGTGGGACGTAGATAGGCTGATGATGATGATGATTTCAATTCGGAGAAACTTTAATCTAAACATAAGACCCTCGACTTAAGTGCCGTGAAAATCCACGGTAAAGGATAAAACTACCGTTATTGTGTAGATAAACATCGTATATTAAAATAAAAGAAGTATATGAAGAATAGGAAGTTAAAAATTGCATCAAAGGAAAAAGGTGATTTTTGTGGACATAAATCACATATGAACCTGAAATTTGGCGATGAAATGTTTACTTTTTTTTCCTAAGCCTATAAAGGTGTCCCACTATTGGACAAAGGCCTCTCCCCACGACTTCCACTCGTTCCGGCTTTGAGCTGTTTCGGGCCAGTCGTTTAGAAATGTGTCTAGGTTATCCCGCCACCTCTGCCTCGGCTTGCCACGTCGTCTCCGAGCATATTGCGAAACCCACTCTGTTGCTAATTTTGCCCACCTCCGTGGATGCATACGGCAGACGTGGCCGGCCCAGTTCCATTGCAGCCTGGCAGTCTTGCTCCAACATCCTCCAGCTCTAACATCTGCAATACCAGTTTTGAAGCGCAGCACAGAGTTCCGAACACGGTCGATCAGTTTGACTCCCAGCATGCTGCACTCTATTGCCCGTTGGTAAACCTTCAATTTGGTCTCGGTGAGTGACCATGTTTGTGCACCGTAGGTTAGAACAGGCATAATGCACATGTCGACGAGCCTCCGCTTCAGAGCTACCGGAAGGCCTCCCTTCAGTAAATCTTTCAAAGCCCAATAGCTCTTCCAAGCATTTTGGATCCGTCTTTCAACTTCCTTGTCCTGTCTTTGGCTGAAAGAAGCTTATTGGCCCAAGTACGGATACTCGTCGACATATTTTATCTGAATTTTCTAATTCGTGATTGCGTGGTCCTAAATGTGCGTATTTCGACAATGACTTGGCCGGTTCTTTAACTATCTGTATTTGTAATGGTAACTCATTCCCGGTCTACACTATGTTTCTCCAAGCCACACTTCAGATTCGGTTGAAACCGCCCAACCAAGCTAACTGGAGCGCAAACTCTCAGAGTATTTCTATGTTTAAGCCGCCCGCGTGGTAGTATCGGAGATTTCCTCTGCTCTTTCCCCAGGACACCCTCAAACAGCGCACTCCTATCGCTTTAATGGGCACAGCCAGGTTAAAAAAGAATTTCCAAGCACATATTTCAATTTCAAGCTAGCATTGTTCATTTGCGCCAGATTTGCTATTAATACCATGTATTAAAAGGGATATTATACACAATAATATACCATGTTTATAAAAACATTGTTTCATATGTATGAAAATTAAACGCATTTGTATTTGTACTTTGTATTTGTATTTACCATGAGTCACTACATATTATAGTTATTATACTTTTATTAACTTCTAGTTGCTATTGCTACTTTCCAGGTTGTACCACTAGTTCTGGTAGCTGGCTATATTCATACATAATTGCTTATCAAAATAAAGCATTATAGTTCAAAAAACTCTAGTCCAAATACAATAATAAATATATGAAATCAACCAAGTATCAAAGTTGTTAGTCGACAATCAATTGACGGTTGCGTACCATTCATAACTTGTCTCAATTTAGATCACGATTAGTCCCCAGTATAATCTGACTGTGTCGTTCTTAATAAATACGCCTAATCGGAGGTCACATGTTTTATTGGTTTCCTGAGAGTAATTACGGTAGCTTTGTGAAGAGCCACAAAAAAACGATATATACGTCCTCCTCCGATGGCCGCTGGGCCGGTACTGAGTCACAGCAAGCGAGTCTATGAGAAAAAGGTCTGTTTTAAATCGATTAAAATTAATATTTTTATATCCTATTTGTTACTTTTTATTATTTAATATCGTAGAATAGAAGTTATTTTACCCTAATAGCATAGTTAAAAACCTTTTTATTAGCTTTAAAGTGACAATATGATGCAGCGAAGTTTGCCAAAAATATGGAGTTTTCCGTGGCTCTTTTAGTTAAACCAAATTTTAAATTGTGTATTTTCAGACAGTAGGCGAAAGAGACCGTCTTTCGGTGCATCTAACTGTATGTATTACATATTTTAGTTTCAATTGGTTACAGAATAAACAGGTTTGAATGACGACATGGTTTTGAATATTTCGAAATCGAGTGTGAGAAAAGTGCTCGAGTTTCTTTAATAAATGTTTGTAAAAAATGTTTTGACTGTAGCTCCCGTAGTCGATAAGTTGTTCTTCACGGGTCTGTAAACAGTGTTACAAAAAACTATACCGTTTTTGAGATTTTCTGTAATGAATACGTGGTAAAACGCGGAAACACGGCGTTTCCAGCGAATACGCTCTTAATCATTTTAAGTATAGTAGTACCTATTAGAGTTTATTAGCAAGTCAAAAAGCCAAAAAATGTATTTAAATTATTATTTAAAAACTTCATTTCGCGATTCATATTCCCAGCAATTAATAAAATTAGAACAATGTTATGTTTGTAGAAAAGGTTCTATCACTTCTATTCTATCCCATTTAATGTAATATATAACGTGTATTCGTAGGTCTACTTAAAATACGCTATTTGACTATTTGTTTTTTATAATGCCAATCGAACCAGTTTTTAGAGACGATCAAATGTCTATATGGGACCAACAACAATTAGAGCACAATAAAGGGCTAAAATTAGGGACAAACCTAGCTCAACGCTAGCGGCCCTCAAAAAGGCTCCTTCAAATTGATCCTGGCAAATGACGTCACTTGCACAGCATTCGACCAACCGTTGTATGGGAAAATTAGTATTTTGCTGTTTTAGTCGTAAAATAATGCGTTTAGGTACATAGTTGCCATACAATTTATTTGTTATTTTTACATAAGCATTCTATTGATACCTTTTATTTGAATTTTGGACGGTAAAAAAATTTACATAATTTTCTGAGTTTTTGATGATTCGTATCTTTTTCTGATTTTGGTAAAATTTTATAATTTACGATTTAATGTGATATTTTGATGGCTGACTATCCAAAAAGTATAAACCCTATTAATGCCAATACTTGTGTATAATGTAGGTATATATGTATTTTTAAAAACCTAATCGATGTTAAAGTTGATTCTCCCTGATGAACCACTTATTACATTTTTCCAATAGGTATAAAGTCACTAATAATATCAGTCAGTTAGCATATCCAGTGGCCAGGTCACATAACATAGGTGGCATTTTTTAAATATTCATGAAAATTCTGAAAACAATCGCATTACATATATAGTAAAAACTAATTGAAAAATATGAAAATTGCCTGACTGTTCACGCCATTAGTAGCATCGAAATGACAATAATAAACAAAATTGAAATTAGTCAGGTATTTTGGTTCAACCTGTATCTGGACAGAAGCCGGGCTCAATCAGCAACCGGCAAGTCACGGCGATTCGTCGCGCGCCGCCGCCGTACCGCCGCCTTTTACCGATCCACAGAAAAAAAAAACACGCTCTATATCTAATGCCATGATATCTGACACAATATCCACATGTATATGATACGACGGACATTTTCTTTAAGAAATATACGAAAATACTAATAACAAAAATATAAAAAGCCTTGTATTGCTTGGTTAGTATAGTATGAATAAGTATGTATATTAGTGTAAGTTATCCTAATGTTAAGCTATTGATATAATAACCTCATCTTCACAGATGAAGGCCTCGAAAGTACTAATAGGTATTAATTTTAAATAAGTCAGCTTTAAAGGCGTGTGTCAAGTTAACGTAGAAGTATGTCCGTGTTTCACATCGCTTTCGGGTGAATTTAAACAGATTCGATTGATTGAAAATGGATTTTATACCATGTTTGAAACATAATACTGTAATAATTAGGTATATGTATGATATTTGAAACGATTTTGTAGTTCTACCTGACAATTGAGAGTTATGATGGAGCGAAACGGTAAAATCTCTGTCACCTTACTAGATAATGTAATGCAACTTTTTTTGTGCTGCTATAAATAAACACTTCAACGCTATTTAAGCATAGATATGTACAAAGAAGAAGAGAAGATAAAGTAAGAAGCAGGATTAAATGCTAGGTTTTCAAAAATAGCCCATGATATTTACGTTGTCATACCCCGACCCATTTGAACCTAGATAAGTTCTCATAACATCTACTTATTGTGAAAGGGTATCGACATTTCGCTTTAGTAAGTAGGTAAGTATTTACTTATATTTCAAATGAAAAAAAAGCATAAACTAATCGTAAGTAATTTCACTTCAGTTGCGTTAATAGAACGACAGAATTCAACCTCACTTTGAATAAAAGTTTTTTCAAAACCAAATCGATTATTAACTGTTATTTGGAAATGAACAAAAGCATTAAAAAAGCATCGAATTCAAAAAACAGGCCGATCGTCTGCGGTTTAGGAGAATTTTATTGCGGGTTATTTTTGTAACGTAAAATTAATGTTTTGTTGCCAATGGTCGCACCCGGCTGCCATTCGAAGAAAGTATTTTACACCTTTGGTATGATGCTTAATAATACCTAATGATTTATAAATCAAAAATAAATCTTTTTTCGTGTTTCATAACACTCGTTTGGATCTAACTCAAATGAGGAACATCAGGATGCAACTGTACTGGGATAACGCTAGGAGGATGATGATGAAGTATACATATGTAGGTAAAATTTAAGAATAAACTCCATTCTTGTCTAATCGAATTGTCTCTAAATCCTACAAAATGGACTTCCGAATCGCAAAACTATTAGCGATTCTTCACTTTAATAGACATTCCTGAGTCGGGTGCCAATCGATCACGACGGACAGTCCGGATTAACTGCGGGACAAGTGTCCCGAAAATGATCTATTATTTCCCCTTTACCTCATCAAGCTGACCCCAGCTTGTTTTAATTCTTTCTTATAGGGTTGAGGGTGACCAGACTGACCAGGCTGATCAGTGATCGGGTTTATTTGAGACTTGAGATGCGTGTGTGTGTATGTGTGGGGCCGTTACGTTTGAATGGTAATTAACTCAGTAATAATCAATAATATAACAATCCACAATTCCACATACAAAGTAAATGTAGGCATTTCGTAAGCCGGAATCCCGTAGTCAAGCATAAAATTCTGACATGAGAGTAGAAATAGGCACTCCAAAAATATTGGACGTTTGTAAAACCACAAATTGAAATAATCTTCTAATATCAACCAGATCATGTCAAACACAATTTTAAATGAGTAGTAAATGTACCAAAACCCAATAGTTTCACTGAATCAACAACTAGACAAAAATTGGCAGAAATGTCCGCCCGGGGCGCAATCAAGCGTCCCTCCGATTATTGCAAATAACTATTATTTTCTTCGCCTTTCAATTGCCGCTCAATGCAGCCTTTGTATTGCTAATTCGGCTAGTTTTGTTTAGTTGCGAATGTGTCTGTCACTGCCTGGGATCGATACGTGAGGAGAACTCGAATAACTAAGTTAGATGTATGCTCGGGAAGACTTTGTTTAATGTTGACTTTCAAGTTCCAATACGCGTGAATCATTATAGATATATCAGATACATTAATACTAATAAATGGGTTTACAATAGAAAACAAAAGTTGTCCCTCGCGGGGTCAATAGTGTACGGCTTATGTGCATGTAAGTTATGTTTTTATTACATAGATTTATAGTAACGGAGATATTAATTATGCGGGTTACTAGGCCAATCCAAAATTAAGCTTTGGTAGCCCTTAACTTGCCCTTAACTTATATGTCGCCTTAATATATCCACCGGAAAGACGCGCACCTAAATCTGGCAACAACTCAGATAGGCAATTTAACGAATACATTCTGTAATCAGTTATACTTACATTAACCTACACAAAGAAAGGTTAGGTTAGGTACATACTTCTTATATATACAAGACTAAAACGAACATTTGTAGTTGGGTATGCTACAGACCATTATGTACTCGTATATCACAAATGCCTGTACAGATGTTACCAAAGACAATGTCAAATGATTCTAACGATGGCTTAGATCCCCAAAAAAAGGGATATCAAAGAAAAATAGAATCCAATCCGTGCACGATAATGTTAATACAAACATTTGTCCATCTGACAGCGTAAGGGCCCTCTATTTTATTCATCAAATCTCCATCCTTAAAGCCGGGCAATCTTTATGAATGAAACAATTTTCCAGTAGCGAGCCAGGCAATTTGCGGGCATCATTAGTCATAGCCGTATCGACGCGTCTAGCGGATTGGTCATTTTTTGTCCGTAAAGCTGGATCGCTGCCCACTGGGGTGTGTTAGCAATCGAGGGATGACTTAGTCAACTTCAAGCCATGAAATCGACTGTGTTTTTAATATGAACCTTATTTTATTTTACGACAAGGTTGATATTATAAATGTTTAATTTCGTGAGATGTGAGTTATACAAAGTAATTCCTTGGAATGTTACATCAATAATTTGAATAATTCGCTCTTACAATAGGGTGTTTTTGTGTCGTTGTATTAAATGGACATTCCAGCGAGGCGCTAAGTATGCAGTTACTGCAAATTAATTCATGCGTGTGCTGGTAACGTAGGTATGATTACTAATTAATTGGCGTATTTGTATGAATGGAATCTGTAGCTATTTATACATTGACACTTCATGCCTACATTCAATTTAATTGTATCAATTATCCCAAGAAAAATTGAAACAACAAAATAATAGAATAATTACATAATTATTTTGAAGCTTACGATTATGATATTTAAGTAAATCTTTGTCCACAGAATTATATTCGACTGGGCAAAAAGTAAGCAATTTTGAAATATAACTTGGTCTCACGTTATAATGTAGGTAATGCTAATTAATTTAATCAATCACTCTATCCGGTAACTCAAACTAAGGTAGGTGTAGTCTAAGATAAATTCATTCAATCAACGCCCATTGGTATTCCTCTCCCGTTTGAAACGAAAATTGGATATGACGTGATTATTAGCGTCCGCCTAAAGAGCGCAATTTGCCCAATCGCCCGTCCCTCGGGCCCACTGCGTTATTTATTTTTGTCCAGAATTTTGTCCAGGGCGGCGCGCGCTCTACCACTGGGCAGTAAATCATGATTTTTATATTGGAGAAAATATATAGGCTGTATTCGTTTCAACAAAAAATATTACGTCACATAATATATGTTGAAGAAAACTGCAAGTCATTTTGAACTTCCTACTAACACAAAGAATGTGATGTGACCAGCAATGACAAAAACGGCTAAGTAAATTCCAAAACTCTTACTTTTTTCATCAAATTTGAACCGAATCTAAGTAGAGGTCACGACTTCAGCTAATGTCAAATGTCGACAATGAAGTGACCACTATCCCTACATGCTTGCCACTTTAAAATGGTCATTGACAAGGAGCTTAACTCCGGCGATTACGAGTTATAATCGCATGACAGCGACATCACAGTGACCTGGTGTAATACCAGATGTCCACAGCGAAGGTGTAAGGATGACTGGGCTAGTTTTGGTACTTTATAATCAATCTTGTTTTCGCAAGTCATAATAGGTATTGATTGGCTTTTAGTCGCTGTAAGTAGATAGATATGTGTATGTGCGGGAGATTTTCCAAAGTCATGAGGTCATGAATTTTTTAACTATTAGGTAGCACCCGTTTCCTTTAATTTTCACCCTAAAAATAAGATTAAATAGCGTTTAGTTTATATACAGCAAGGTATAATTTTAATTTCGTAAATCTATTTGGTAACTCAATGGATATTGTAATTAAATAAAAGTGCTTTTTACAATTGTCAGTCAACCTGTCGATGCTGTGACCTAACAACAAATTATAGATAAAAAGTTGAATTATCTATATTTTGATCATATTTTTTTTATTCATAAGTACATGGACTGTTTAATGTTAGTTACTGTTACAACTACACATAACATCGCTCTTAAAGTGTTAGGCCAAGTACCAAGAACATTAAGTCTGCTCCCAAATAATCAGCTGTCTCCCGGGACGGTTTACTCGAGATGAGCTTAATATGACTCGGCGAGTTCTGGAGGGCTGCCGGAGATGGCCGAAGTGCGACGGAAACACACGAATGCCTTGTGGGGTAGTTTTGAAACGGTTATTGTCTGAGACGTTCCTAGACTTTCAGAATCTTTGTGATTTCTACAATTAGATTCAATCATAGTTGGCTAGTGTACCTATGGTGAGACTTGGAAACGCATACATAGGGGTAGGCAGAGACTTGGGTCTCTGCCTACCCCCATGCCCTGCCCTCTTGGACTGGGGTGGGTGGTCTTGGGACCACCTAAATTGTTAATTATAACATTTATAACTGAGAAATATTAAGCCAGTACAAGTTATAAAGATCACTAATAAAAAATAATTTATTTAGTTATTTATGTACTGTTTATCAATTACATACATGACTTTGAATAAACATGTGACTTTGACTGCTTTCGTCTAATTCATATAGAATGTTATTTGTTTTGTTTATATTATATTTGAACTATAAGCTTTCCAATCCAATGGAAAATAATATTGAAATATTTTGTTTTCCTTATTGCAAACATGGATGGAGTACCTAATGGAGTTTCAATCAATGCAAACAATGTATCCCCCCAAGCCTCACCAGTCACATTTCTGTAATGAAATGTCCATATTTCTGCACTAGTCCAAGCACATTAAGAGTTAATAAGTTGGCCGTGTCACGGGCGACACGTCTAATCATGGCGGACAATACTTGTATCAATAATCAGTAATAAGGCGATGACGTTTCATTTCCGTTGCCGCCCTCTTTATGCCCCCTTTGTATAAATATCGCGACATTTACGATATTTAGGGCTAATGTGAGAATGCTATTGTGCAACGGTGATGACCTTTTGGAACCAAATCTCATCTCTAATTTTTGGCAAGCATTGTTTTTGTTAATAATCAATTTGCATAAGTAGACTAAAATATAATATCTAGTCATAAAATATGAATTCGATTTTTTTTTGGTTTTATTCGATATACCAACCCTTAAAACCATCATGACTTTATTTAACTACACTCAAGAGCAAAAATAATGCATACACTTTGTTTTGACTTTCCATAAAAAGTGTACCCGTTATTTTTGCTCTTGTGTGTAGACTGTAGAATAGTTTTAAAGACATTTAAACTTGGAAATAAATATTTCATCAACTATTGGAACCACAATACATTTCACTTATTAGGTACCTACTTATGCATTGTAAGTGCATAATTTTTGTTTTTGTCTAACTTGTCAAATTACATTAAAACTGTGACATTGCACTATCGTGAAACAAAAATAATTACGTTATTACAATTACCAGAACTTAAATAATTTATTACATTTTATATTACAAAACATGTACCGACATTTGCTATTGACGATAAAATATGTAAGAAAAAAATCTTCCTAAGTACAAGAAACCATGTCTAAGAAAAAGAAGATATACATTATGGTGTCAGTAAAAGTGCATGCAGATCATTTGATTCACCGGGGCTGACCGGCGTCCCCGGGGAAGAACGCCTGACTAAACACCGAGGGTTTTACAACTACCCTCCGAGGGTGTCGATTTCTCTTTGACAACTCCTTGTCCGTGACGCACTTTTAAACTTGTTTAACACTTTCTGTGTAGACTTCGGGTGAAAAGATCGGTGGAAAACGTGCAATGTATAGGGTTGGCGATGGCGACTTGACAGTGGACAATCCTATTGGTAGCACTATTTTCATCTAAGCTTGTTTTTTTTTAATCTGTCGTCTACCAGTCCCTGGGATCCCAGGGCACATAACAAAACAATGCCATTATTTATTTATTTTTTGCCGAGAGAGGACGGCTTTACAACTGAAATGGCAAACATGGTCACGGCCTGCCTGATGGTAAACAGATACCGTAGCCTATGGACACTTCTACTCCAGAAGAATCCCAATTCCCAATCCCAAGCGTTTTGTCAACATTTTATGTGAGGATTTTTTGTGTTGGCTGCTATCTAATTCGAAATGATAATATCATTTCGTTTTATTATAACGACCAAGATGGAATTAATACAAATATAACGTCCAACATGACTAAGTTAAACGGTGATTATTGTACCTACTAATGTTATCTAAAGACATAATATATCATGGCTGTTTCCCAAGTATAACAACAAAATGCACTTGAGAAACTAGATCAATAAAATGTCATCCTTTATCCACAACACCAAAAGAATACTTGAATATAAAACCGTCTTATAACCCTATTATTAATATGAAAGAATTATTAAATACATTATTATCGACTACTTGTACGGGTAAGTGGGTACTTATTGGTGACATAACCACTTGAGGAGACAATGTGACGTGTCATATTTGTCACGTTATAAAAGGGATATGGGGTGATAACTTTATGTCCCGTGTAACGAAATCGTTTCTCATCGTTTGAGTAATGGCTTATTATATAGAACATATAATATTTAAAAATGTGTCATCCTACTCGATTGTAGACTACAAAGTAGACGTAGGTATATTAAAAATATAGTATATATATTTATGACTCGATCAAGTTACAATGATAGCCACTATAGCCAGTAGCTAATGTTCAAGTAGCTTCTGGACAAATAGTTTAAATGCATTTATTAAAATGAGCTGTCATTATCAATAAGGATGCTATTGTTTGTTTATTCCACTATGTCAGTAATCCGATTCGTTAATGGATGACAATACGACAATACATATTGAGTTTGATATAAAGTTAAACTGAATGACATTGAATGAAATATTTCCAGTAATTTAAGCCATCATCGCCATCATCATCATCATCATCAGGATACGTCCCACTGCTGGGCACAGGCGTCCTCACATTCATGTATTGAGTTGTCAATTTCTATATGAACTCATAAAAATATCGATATAAAGCCCAAATACAAATAATCTTGCAGCAAAATGGGCATAAAACTTTGTCTCCTCTTTTAAAAACCCTTTGTACAACCTTTATACTATACAAAAATCTCTAGGACTTCGGCAATAATCCCTTATAAACGGTATCTTTTTATCACCAGCCATTTATACCAATAAAATGCAACCACAGTGGTACAATGTTTTGATTGCGACCCATTGAAGCGGTAAATACTCTAAAATTCCCAGGGACGAAAACACCCTTTTCGTCGCCTGATAATGCCACCGCAAAGGTGTGACCTTTCTAGCCCTTATAATAAGCGCATTGATAGTTAATCTTTGCTACCTGTGCTACGTTAAAATGGACGTAAGCATTATTGAAATTTTTGTACACTTGTGCCGTTTTTGAACGTTTACCGCTAATCTCTTGTAATGAGATGTTTGAAAGTATTATGCATTTGGCAGATGCGGGTTGTTGAATTTCGCTTCAATGACATCCATAGATTTATTCAACTGTAGGTATTGAGTTTGTGACTGAGTTAAGGTCCATTTACATTTTACAAGAACTTGCTTGCGATTTTCATTACACTGCTGCGCCACAATGTAATGAATATTCAAAAACAATCATTTAAAGAGGCCTTTATTTTGACATCGTTCTCTATTTTATGACTAGACTAATAAACATAAAATTCCAAACATTTCTACTCAACTAGCTAGGACAATGTTTGGTTTGTACCTTAACTTAAAAGGTGCAATAACAAATATCAATATGTGCACTAACGCGGCTTTTCAAAACATTTATCTATAAGTAGATAAGTAGGTAGATATAATGTAACCGTCATCACCAATCGTCATAAGTGCATACGTAGGTCTCCCGGGAGCGCTAATTCCCGGGAACTCAATTTGCCCGGACACATTAACCGTAGCGACACTATGCCCGAAGTTCCCGGCTTTTTACGATGCCCGTGCGTTAGAATTTTTTCCGTTCCATTTTCAATTTGCAAAGGAAAATTCCTTTTGTGACTACTGTTTAACGAATCTCAACTTTATTGCGTAGACTGAGAGTTTTATTTCTCTTGTAGCTGTTTCGGTTTTACGTTATTTTATTATCAACGTCTACCAATCATCACTGACCGGTTCCAAGCGTGTGAAGCTCCTGTCAAATAAACCTTAAGTCGTAGAAGTACGGTTGATTTTTGGTTGGAAATTTTGGGGGTAAGTATTAGTAGGGGGTCAAGGCGTTAGTGTAGTATTGCGGGTTCGATTCCCAGGTGTACCGGGCGTCGGGACACGTACGTGCACACTTAAAGACAGACACTTCTAAGATGAAGGGAGGTCCGTCATAAAAATTGGACGGAACAAAAATACTCGTAAAGGAGACGCTATTTGGGCTTGAATTATTTTACGTCTAAGTAAGAAACAAAATCTTAGCTGAATAAGCTCTATTTTGAGAAAGATATATATATAAAAATTTGGGTTACCATGACTACTACAAATTGTCCTTTGTAACATAATATATCAAAAACCCATATTATTCCGCAGGGCAAAAACCCTCTCATAACGTTGTCACCCAAACTGTTACATGATTTGCCGCTTCAGCCGCTTGCGTTGTTTAAAGAATTTCCAGTTTTGGGCCTAATCTATAAATATTTTATAGTACTTACTTTTTAATTACTTACAAAAGTGAGCTAAAATTACCAGAACAATGATACCTCAAATCATCTGGCCACAAAAAGAATCCTTTAAAAAAATAAACTCGAAAATCAGTTTGAAAATGGAACATGAGTTTGGAAATGGAGGTGTCCCGTACGGCGGGGCTACTTATCCATTTAGCTGTAAACGGGCAGAATGCGTCATAAAAGCCGTTACGGGCGGAGTGGAAAACGGAATCACTGTTCTATTAGTTCCATTTTCGAACGTGCATTTCGCTTTTAAATATATGGTGTGTTATTTGAAGTCTTTTTTTATAAAATTGAATTTTGAAGACTATTTTTCATAAAATAAAAAAATGACAGAAATGCGACAGCCTGGCCCCTATACCACAAAACTTTACAAGTCTACAATTCGACAAAATTGTACAATTTTCCATAGAAAAAGTTGACAAATTTGTCGAATTGTACGCTTGTAAAGTTTTGTGGTACAGGCCCCTGGTTTGTTTTAAATATTAAGATCTGTTCGATTATCATAATATGAAAGATCCGATAAAGACTTGTGATTGCAATCTTAGACTTACTGTATCGACTAAGTAATACCTAAACTTTTATTTGAGGTTAAGAAAATGTTAGAAGTAAAAAGGAAACAGTTTTATTACTATAGCATTTTTATTATAAAGGGATTAAGCTCCATTTAAGGGAATTAAGGATAAGTCCCCCTCGGGCCAGGGGCGGTCAACCCTCGGTCAGTTTAAAGTTATTTTAAACAATCTAATGCTCTTACCCTTATGGTATTGGAATGGCTAGGGCGGGCGCACACGACCGATTATGTCCGAAGGCGTAATAATAATAAATCGTAAGAAACATTCGCGAACTTCATTTCATTTTTAACCTCCAGTTATATTTTTTTTACATGGACTAACTAGTGAATTTCGTTTGGCATCTCTTTTTGCCAGACGTTGTCCTTTCTGAAGCGTTGGTAGCCCGAGTTATGTGAACGTTTTTTTGTTGCCTAATTATTAACTAAGTACTACTTGATGTACTTAACGATTATCTTATATCTTTAAAAGAGCAATTCTTGTATATTTATTTATTTATTTACTTTTATTTCGGGGATCTCGGAAACGGCTCCAACGATTTTGATGAAATTTGGTATGTGGGGGTTTTCGGGGACGAGCAATCGATCTAGCTTAGGTCTCGTAGCAAGCGCCCTGTAGCCCGGGCATAAGAATACGGCTACGGTATCCTCTGCCTGTCGTAGAAGGCGACTAAAAGAGGGTCCTCGGGGCCGAAGACGGTCGTAGTTGGGGGCTGCGATCGTCCATAAAAACATGGCGGGACCCGTAGGTGGACTCTAGGGCGGCACTGGAGAGTTCCATGGGAGAGCCCAGAGCCGTCCGAAATGGGTTGAGGAGGACAATCGGGGGGTTTTTAGTCGGTGCAAGTCCGACATAACCTGCGCACTGCCCCCGCGGTGCGGGGGTATCCATAAAGGATTTTCCCCCCCCAACAAAAAAAAAAAAAAAGGTCTCGTAGCAAAGCTCTGCCGCCCAGATATTAGGTAGTTAAAAGACGAAGAGTAGAGAGGCTTTACGTTTTTGTATTGTATACTCTCATACCCACCCTTTTTACCCGGCATAATGTAACCAGAATTCTAACGATGTTAAAATTGTTTTATGTTATTTCAGTGTTTTGTATGATTTTGTAACTCTTACGAAACGTAGGTATCTGGTAGAAACGTGCAAACCTTAGACTACATTTGCCAACACCAATAATATACTTAAATCGTAGTTGTGCATGTGCGTACGCCCTTACTGGCTATTCGATCTCATCATTAAATCAAGCTACCGATGTTCGGCTATCGGCCATCTTGCCGGAAAAGGCTCTTTACCTTTAAAGAGTTATTAGTCCCAGAGCACCACTTCCGGTGTGATAAGAGAATTTAGTACTTCGGAATTGCTGATAAAAAAGGAGTTAGGAAACTGAACAGTTATTAGAATATAATGTGTTTCTACCATTGTAGTCGTTAAAACATAAAGTTGGCAAAATATGATAAAATACACTGAGCGGAAAAAAAAATACTAATTATTAAGTAGTAAGTTTTAGTGAATCCCAGGACAAGGAGATTATATACTAACGGTTACAAACCAGTTTTTGATAACAGTAGTTATTTACTAATACCAAAAAATTTGCCCTTGTAACAACTAAAATGTTTTGTAACCGTTAGTATATAATCTCCTTGTCTTGGGATTCACTAAAACTTACTAATAATTAGTATTTTTTTTCGCTTAGTGTATCAGCGAACAGTTTCTGATTTTAAAATAATAGAGATTTGTAGCTAGCATATACAAGACTTACCTACTATTACGTCTATTTGTTTACTCGTAGCTTAACTCTGTTGGAAACCCAGGCATAAGTAGTCCATAACTTTACCATTGTTCTTCGATTATGCCTGGATTCTTTCCCCTCGATGTTCCCTCATGATTAAGAATCGAGACATATACTCGTGCCTTGTCCTTCATTTAATTACATGGAGGTAAGTACCTATTACGTGACGTAGTTTTCAAATTACCCTATTTTTACCAAACAAAGGTTGTTGAGTAGTCCTCGCCTTCAAAACTATGAAGTCGACTCCCCTTTTTGCGTATGCGGCATTCTCAGCTATGTAAACGAGGTAAAAACATTCCGTACTGTACTAGCACTTTTGCGAAATGACTACCTTTTACCGGTGAACAATCAACGCGAGCTGTTCAGCATTAGACCGCATCAGCTGAAAGTTTACAGGGGTGCTAACCGTTGGTCCCCCGTTTACGATCGAACGCCATTACGTAGCCAGCTTTATTGGCCTTACTCAGGTCGTTCCTGAATGGACACTTTTACGTCTTCTTTGAGTAACCAAATAGGGTTTCTGGAGAAGAGATACTTCAATAACTTTCAGTAAAGTGTGCAAGGTGAGCAGTTTTGGAAAGGATCGATAATAAATACAAGACCTAATGTTGCCACTAGGGGATCAATGCGTGTTAAAATTAATGATAGCTCGTAACAGCAAGCACAGAAGCCCAAACTTATAGAAAGTTGTGAGGAGACATGTGATCTATCAAGTATGCAGTAATTTGTAAATATTTATTGACCTATTTAAATTTTGTTAAGCAAAACATTTAAGTAGGTTCTAATAGTAAACTTTAAAAAAAAAAGTTCAAAAGTTCAAATATTTATTCGTGATAAAAAAGGACAAACACAATTATTTTATCGCAAAAGAACGCCTTTTGAGACATTTTCTAGCAGTTTCTGTTTGGCCCTATGGTTTACTGGGTAAAACAAACAGAAACTTAATTGAATAACGTATAGTATGGGAATGGCTTAGTAATAGACTCTGTGTCGAATTATTAGGTTTAGGGTCAAGAGGACTTGCTTCTTATGCCTGGATTGGTACTCGTAGATTCTATTCGCCACGCACACTTGACATTACATGGAGTCATATTCCTTGGTGGTAGCTTCGAGTATACGCTCGCTAGTTATTTGTATAAGTAATTAAGATACGAAATTATGCGTCATGTAGAAAAAAATAACTAAACGTGTTAGAAGGGATCGCGTCAATAGTTTTAGTTCATTTAATTCTTAATGAATAAAAGTTAATAAAGACTGTCATATTGGTATAATCATCACATCAAACCACTACTAAAGTTATCACAATCGCATTAATGTACCTACGGTTTACGATGCCAGCTTTTAATCTAAAGCCTTTGTTTTATTTAAGATGCGAACGTTAACCTCAAACTTCATAAAACGCAAATTAAACTCGACTGGGCGTTTAAAGAATTCCATCAAGTCGGTATAAAAATGCAAATGTTATTTATACGCAGCTATGGCGGTGATCATTAGTGGGAGGAGCGCACGGCGCCCCTCCCACCTGGAGGAGCCAGGATGTGACGGCTGTGATGAGAGGAGGGCCAGGAGTGACACTTAAAAATTAGGCTCATTAACTCGTCAAATAAAACAGTAATGCCGAACGAACTTAAAAGATTATCGCAGGGCATTGGGCAAGATTTTAAAGACAAGATGAGTTTATGGTTAAACTTTTGAAAATTGTCAAGCCAAACTGCTTTATTAGAGATATTAAAATATAATAAACAGGTCACTCACGCCTATAACGTCGAATATCGCTCGACATGTTTCGGACCAACACGTGGTCCTTAATCATGAGGACCACGATATGGTGATATATCTGAGACTCACGGGAGTTTTCTATTTAAAATTGATTTATTAGGGAACTGATTTGTCACTAATGTTCAATACTGCCTGTGCCTGTTCTATTTGTACCTATCCATGCAATGGCCTCGATTCCTTATTTTTAAGTATTTTCGGTGGAGATCATACCAAAGTAACACATTTATACATGTTAATCTAACTCGTTATTCAATGAAACAACTGGGTGTGACCAGTGAATCGAAAAAATAGGGATTAATAAGTTGTTTTTGTAATACTTTTCGTAATCAATGCGTAGATTTGAAGAATATAGAATCCGCCAGTTCATCTTCACACCAAATCTAACCTACCCATTTCTTTCCAGTATTCTCGAGCTACGGAAAGAGAAAAGTCGAGACGCGGCGAGATCGCGTCGAGGCAAGGAGAACTACGAGTTCTACGAGCTGGCGAAGATGCTGCCGCTACCAGCAGCCATCACCAGCCAGCTGGACAAGGCTTCCATCATCAGGCTCACCATCAGCTACCTGAAACTAAGAGACTTCTCCGGCCACGGGGATCCACCGTGGAGTAGAGACCCGCCGCCTACTAGTAAGACCCTTAAAGGTAACTGTAATACAGTATTCGACCACGAATTTAAGCTAACCATTAACACTGAATCTACAATGTTCGTTAACTCGTACATATAGTTCGTACAAAACTGTAAGTGCTGTCAAATTAACGCAAGCAAAAATCTACCTTACAGTCAGAGCTCTAAGTCTAGTTTTGCTTGCGTTCGTTTGACAGAATTTAGCCTTAGAGTTGTGTCCGAACAATACGTCGTACAATATTTTTGATCGAACAATATATATAAGATTCACAAAAAATCTTAATTATATCTGTTTTCTTCTTTATCTAGGTTTTATTTCGCCGCCTAAGTGCTACTGGCATTCATTTTCATGCGAGACAAGTTCCAACTTCGGAGCCAAATTCCTGAACTCGGAATTTAAAATGCTTCCTTCGACTATTACACGCCATCATATTCAATATTGACTTGTGTCCAGTACCATCATGTTATCAAGGGAAAAATATTATTTAAAAACAATCCTGGGTTACTAAAACCCGTTATTGCCATTACGAACCGTGTTTCATCATCTCAAAACCATATGCCTCGACAGCCCCAACGCCGTTCAAAATGGACTCGGTTTAAAATAGCGGGAGGGTCTGCAAATCAGATTTGCCTTCGTCAAGTCATTGTCGCGCTAACCACGTTACCCGCCCCTGTAGCGTCGGCAAAACAAGTTTATTGCTGCCTGTCTCTTTGTAGTTGAAGTGCCTGTTGTTTTATGGTTAAGTTACTACCGTCGTCATTCCTTGGCAATTACGATCTAGATGTTTTCAAAGCAAGAGTGAATAGACTATTAGGTGCTGGACCAGTGGACTCCATCTTTGGCTCTGGAGTCACTTTTCCATCAAGTGAAATTAGGTTCAGTTATTGGTTACTGTAGCTCTATAAAGGTGCAATCTGGAGACTTAGAATTATTGGTTATTTATATTCGGAACACCAACAGAACAAGTTTATAAGGAGAACTGTTAATATGTACTAACAGTTCTCCTTATAAAAGTTAACATTTGATTGGGCTTACATGTACCCCTATTATAGACTATTAATTACAAAGACTGAGGCCGGACCGAAGTTATAATATGCCTTACATTTACTTACTATTGAGACATTTTACTCTTTCATGAGTTTGAGTTTAATTACATAGATTTGAAATACCTAACTAAAAATTGTAGATATATTGAAAATAAGTATGATTGTTAATACACTCGAAAGATCGGGTATTTATACTTTGTAGATATTGAATTTCCGTATACAGTGTACCCAGGTACCCTTTTTACTTGATATTTACTGTATCTAAACCACTATTTACTTATTTCCCTGTCTTCGTAATTATAATTAACATTCCAAGAGTTAATATGTACCTATTTGTTGGAATCCTTGAAGGAACTATATTTTTGAGAATAGTAAAAACAATTTCTAAACCAAATAGCGCACAGCGGTGCTGCCGGATTTTCTCTGCACAAAACCGCTAAACAATGGGGTAAATCACATAAAATTGTCAGTCGAAGCGTGCCCACAAATAAATACGCCTTAGGGACGCTGATTCTCCGCTATACGTCAAATAAATATTACCTATTCGTTTGTTGGGAAAAAACACCAGTGTTTGTTCAAGGACAACATTACACATGAGTCCTGATTATTAGAAGGGGAACCATAAATATATGTATGTCTTTTTTGGTACGTTCAGAGCCTTGAGCGAGGATGATGAAATGTATATTTAAAATCAGATTTTAATACTACAAATTGATTTAGATTAAATACTCAAATAAAAATTGTGATCAATTCATAAACATATGAATTAATAGTATTATTCGTTTAAAATGGAGACCATAGTAAGTATCTACTATTTTTCTGTGTAGGTAATTAATTTTACAGTAGGTACGTTAAGGTGTCTCTGCATACCTTCAAGCAGCCCGTAAGCCTGTTTGTTGTTGTATATGATGGGTTTATAGGGAAAATAAACTCATACGAGTAAATACAATAGGGGCACATCTTTGACAAATGTTTCACAATTTTCCAATATTTTTTTACCGCACAGTGGTCTTAAATTCGTAACAAGTGTACCAATAAAACACCCTCAAATCCAATTTAGGCCCCTAATGCGCTTAATGCGACCGCCGCGCGAATCACTACATACGCCACTGTCATTTTAACTCAATTTTCAAACGGGATTTTCTTTGTATGTATTGAAATTTTGAATATGTTACGGCAGAGACTTAGTGTTTTATAGAGATTAAATTTATACATTTGTATGTCCTGAAAATAAAAAGTATTTAATTATAGGTATGGTTATATTTAAGTATAAGTAATACAAAGTCATGCGAGTATGGAAATTGTTTAGTTACATTTTAATCCATATTTATACATAAGTTTAATTTCTAGATTAACGTAGCCAAAGGCTAACCTTTATCAGCTTGTTGACAATTTAACTCCAACCAATACAACAATAGTACCAGGCAACAACTGTGAAAAATAAAATCAGGGTATTTTGTCATATTCAATGGTTCAAAGTAAATATGCGGAATCCTAAAACTCGCAATAAAACATGAGCGTTTAGGGGTGTCAAAATTGTCTCACAAAATATTCGAGGGCAAATTTTCTAGTTTCAAATATACTCACGTATGCAATAAAGGTATTGGGGGTACTTTGTTAAATGTACTCCGCTTGTAAAAACCCTTGAATTACATTTTCAATGGGGTTCGATTTAGAATTCGACATCTGAGGCAATCAGTTTGAATAAACGACATTATCTTTCTTTCTTGTTTTGGATATTAGTAAGCTAATACTTTTGTTTTGTAATTTGTATTAATTAAAAAAAAATAGTATTGTTTTAATTTGTCATTACTTAGGATCGTTTCGATTTAATTTTGTCTCTGTTGACCTCTTTTGTGAATAAAGATATAAGTTTATTTACTTAATGCTTCAGTAAGAATATCAATAGATTTTATTCAATTTATCTTCGTATGCGAGTTTTCTTCGTATCATATATATGCAGAACAGAATGCACCTAGTGAGAAAAGCCATTAAAGAATTATGTAACGTGTTTATTAACTTACAATGTAGAAAATCTTGTACCGATTATACAAATTTATGTAAGATTTATTAAGTCAAGTAGTCAAGTTTACTCAGCAAAGCTGTTTACATAATTTACACTTGCGCAGAAACGCGTAAAACCGGGTTTTAATAATTTAATTAAGGTTTTAGTTGCAGTACAAGTTGTACAACACTGTGAACTAAAACATTCATTATTAACTGCTAACCCACAAAAAGCCAATAGTATCGCTCAAAAACTCCCAAATAAAATTAACAAGATGATCCTGACATCTGCAAATACGTCGTAAGGAACACCGCCATTAAAAACCTAATTAATCCCCCCAGTGTAACAATACGCCGTGAATTGGGACAAAATTTTTAATCTAATCAATTAACAATCAGTGCAAACGATATACCGCTTGTTAGTACTGCTTATTTGGCGAACGTGACGTGGTTATTCAAATCGCCGTGGGGTTCGTTTGACGATTTTGTCTGGAGCGTTTAATTGGACGAACCACCGTGCGTCTTGCTTTAATTTTAGGAAAGTGAGTTGTTTAAGAAACACTGTAGGTAACTTTTATTTATGCCTTTGATTAAGAGTTTGAAGTTGAGTATGACTTGTTTAGTTTAAATCTTGGAGAATTATCTGAAAAGTTACTAACAGGTCCTACGTACAAATTTACCTTCCTAGCCTTGTTACGAACTTCAACGAATTAGTTTACTCGAAGCAATACAAATTTTATAAAAAGAAATACCCAGAAATTAGGCTTATCACTACCTAGACATCACTTTCCTCGTGTCAACATTGCACTTCAATTTAAATTTAACTAAATGTTAAATCCGGCACACCCTAGTATTAAAATAACTGGACATTTTCCGACGTAAGTGAGTTAGGAACGTCACAAATGTCAAATTAACGGGCGCCATAATGGGATAATTGAATGATAACCATCTAACTGGAACGATAATATAATCAGTTTACAATATGCATTGCACGCATTGGTTGAATAAAGTCGCAAGGAACCACATACTCTGTACTGTAAGTATGGGTAGTATAGCCAGCCTTAAAATAAATATCACGCGATATTTTAAAATCGTTCATTTTCAATGATTTGACATATCTTGGTTATATTTATGATTTCACATAATCAATTATTCAACCATCTCACGAACGCGGGGTAGCCATGGTTGTGTGTTGTAGGTATATAGCAAGTATATAGGTACATGCACATTGTCTATGTGTGCGTCAGCGTAGGAGCTGTGTCCACGTTGTCAATGTGTTCGTATGTGTCACAACTACAACTTTGGCTAACCCGCGTTCGTGAGATAAAATTACTGGACGCAGCAAAGTTGTACGTAACCATTGCAATATTAGACCGAAAAGTATATCCAAGGAAAGAAAGAAAATCTTGGACCATCGGCTGACCCGTATATCTAGGCTAAATTATCAATTTCATCCCATTTCCCGCTTGTTTTTCAGTGAACGGCTACAAAGCAAAAGCACCCAACCCAAGCTCCCAATATTCCCGCCGTATGTCGCCATCTTTATTTATTGTTATTTTTCTATTTCGCCGGCAGATGTGCCGCCGATGATTTACGGGAACAAAGTATTAAGGAACGTTATCGGGCTCGGTCAAGGGATGTTTAAAATATGGCGTTAGTAGTTGAGACCTTTCGGGATAACGGAGGCCAGCCTTTAAGGAAAATATTATTGGTCTTATAGCAATAAGACTGAAAAGGTTGAACAAACGGAAATGGCCACCAATGAGTTTATGACCATCGTTTATTCTGAAAATCTCTCCGTATTTTCTTTTCCTTTAATTGAAATTGTTGTTGAATAAGCAGTTGTACAAATTTAAGCAATAATAAAAGTAACCACACGATTACATTCCTACCCAAAATTTCATATTTAGTATAAAAGTAGTTCTCATTGGCATGAGCGAAAAGGGTATGTATTTTGATTGTCTTGACATTGCTGCATAATGTTAAATTTTCCACTTCCAATTTCGTATGAAATCGAAGTTTGAATAATTCACACACATAAAACAACATCAAAATCTGCCCCAAACGTCCGTTTTCTGCCAGCACCGACACCCTTCCACGATAAATCACTGGCTGCCACCTACCGGCAATATAGGGAACAAAACATGTGTTTACCCCGAAGTTAATTTGTCGAATTTATCTGCCTTGTCTTCCGTTATTGTATTGAGAATTATTGCCTTTTTGACTTATGCGGTTTTGGGTCGCGACGTGATTCAGGTGTTGTTATCGAAACATTATGTAGGCATAATATATTCGGGGCGAACTAAACTCACTTATAATATAAGACAAACACCTGATTTAAAATAATACGTCGTGTAGATCAATTAATGAAAATTTTCTGTTAAAAAACGGCAGTACTCATGATTCACTACTATTTTACGTTTTTAGGGTAAAAGTACCACTTTGACGGTTGTCAACAAGGCGCGTACTTAGCGCGTAAACCAAATAGATACCTATTTACTCGAATGCTCTTATAAATAGTTATATTGACGAAACGGTAACTTTTAAAAGGAAACGATACTTTTATAGACATCTAAAGCAATTTGCCGAGTTTAATTTGATAACCATGAATACAGCAAAAATAGCCAAAACTATCGCGTCGTTTATTTTTGTATCAGTACATTGAATAAGCTTGGATACACACGTTTCACCAAGTTCAAAAGCTAATCCGAAGATAAGGGTAACGGGTAACCCTGCCCGGAACTCTGCCCCTAATCCCAGGTATAATGAGCCATGGCCCGGGCATATTAAAGAGGTATTGGTAATTAAACATACCTAGTTGGAATAGTCGCACTTATTATTTTGAATGTTAATTTCAATGTTGGTTAAGTACCTATGTCAATTTATTTAGATTATTAATTTGGTTTTGATCCTTTTCGCCAATATATAAGCATTACCAATAGTTTGGACAAAAGTGATTTTGTATTCCATAGTATTAATATCTTTTGTATTAAGTTCATTGTTTTGGTGGTACAAAACTGAGATCTTACAGGTTTGTACGAACTAAATTTCTGCGTTCATAGCATATACTCGTACATTTAAATATAGCTTACTATATGTCTAATCAGAAATCTAAAGATAGAATAGCAGTTGTTTATTGTATTTTCCTGTGCCGCCAAAACGTCGGTTTACTTATTTTTGACGTAACTATGGTACAAGTGCATAATTACTATTCTGGATGTAGATGAGTTAGTTCTTACTACTTTACAAAATATCAACATCTAAAAGGTCAGACAGAGAAATGTGATGCAACGTAGATGTGACAAAAACGTCACTTTACTTAATTTTGACGTGACTATGGTACAAGTGCATATAATTAAGTACTATTCTAGATTTAGATAAGTAAGTTCTTACTACTTTACAAAATATCAACATCCAATCTAAATGCTCAGATAGAGTGATGATACAACGTGGCTATAACAAAAAAAAAACACAACTGTAAGTGAAAAAAGCTTCATATAGGTAGCATAGTAAAGTGGAGGTTTCAATCAATAGTCCCTGCACAATTGGCGTATTGACTGGACGTGTGCGGAATGGATGAGGTCCAGTGGCTAGGGGCCCTTCGTTAGGGCACCGGGTT
Source organism: Cenopis cana (assembly GCA_951800055.1). Taxonomy (NCBI): domain Eukaryota; kingdom Metazoa; phylum Arthropoda; class Insecta; order Lepidoptera; family Tortricidae; genus Cenopis; species Cenopis cana. The sequence continues at coordinate 10,831,528 of OX637472.1, forward strand.
TTGGGAAACGCCGGGAAAATTTTGGAACGCAACAGACCTGAATAATATATTTTAAAAAATCGACAGTAAAATCTGCATTGGAGATGTAGTATTTAACTAACACAACAAAAAAAAATACAATAACAAAATAAATAAATCTAATCTAATTCTTTTACAATTTATATACCTAATTATCTAATCTTATAAAATAAGTTTACACGTTAAAAAAGATACAACTAATATTGGTGCAAAGGTGCCCATCCCGCTTAGCAATAGACAACCTTTGCATCAGAAACGAACCGGTAGTAAATAAAGGTAAAAAGTATAATACTCTTAACATTTCTTTAGTTAAGTACATTGGTGGCAAACTTTAGCTAGACAACCACACCCGTGCATACAAGTAAACAGAGATACTTATTTCTTGAAAAGCTTAAGAAAAATCATGCAGAACCCGCATCCCAACGTATATGGGGCCCCGGGCACCGGCCAGAAGGGTTATTCGGGTGTGTAATTGGCTAGTTACAATTCATTACCACCGGAATACTGCGATTTTTCGATATCTCTTTATTTTGTATGCATGTATGTATGTATTGCTTTATTTTACATAAAATACAACAAAGGGAAAAAATACAAAAAATAAATGAATTACAAAGCCCACTAGAGTTCTATTTCACGAGTGTTAATGATACTTGGGTTGGATTGGAAAATGTGTTAATGTGTCTCCTATTTCAACGCAGAAATAAATTTCACATTTATCAATTGATATTTCTTCCATATACCTAGTATCGAATAAAATTTATATCATTTCCAATTCATATTTCTTCGTACTACCGTATCCAAGACAGATAATCTGAAGGAAGTTATGAAATATATCTAGGGTATTATTTGAAAATTGGTTATTGGAAAATATAAGGGGCATTGATAGGCCTGCAATAAATTGAAAGTGAGGTCGTGATTTCAAGTAGGAATCGAACGGTGTCATTTATGATTGGTGTTTATTTAGTATTCCATACCTACTGACTCTCACTAAAAAGGAATAACTAAATTTCATCAATCAACAAAATCCGGAGATAAAAGGCTCAGTTCTCGAAAACCTCATAACTCCTCTTTCTTATTTTAAAAGGCGCCAATCAATAGCCCTTAGAGCCACAAAGGGCAGTAATTCTTCATTAGGGTTCCGGTCAAGGGCCCTGGGGGTTGGTAATCAACGCACTTATGTTGTTTTTGAGGGCGAGAAAAGTTTCAAGCTGTGGTTGTGCCGCTTTCCTTCGAGAAGTCAGTAAACAAGTATACTAGTATATGATGACAGCCAAAGGATTTTCGGAGTAATGAATCGTGGAGGGAGTAGGTAAACAAAGATCTTCACAACTGTAGCTGTGTAGGTAATAGCAAATGTATCATTTTCTAGCTGACAAGACTAACAGGAAAAAAATATTATGATATATGATGTTGAGGTAGGTAGGCATTCAATAGATATAGTAGATGATGCGATGTTAGTTTGGGACTAGGTTAAATTGATTTGTGTAAGATTGTCCACAAATATTTATTTATTTATTTATTTAGTACAATACTGTATAGATTTACCTAGAGATTATTTTACCGAGTAATAAAAACGTATCCACTTTTCTCTGGCATTTATTTATTTACAATTGACGTACAAGGTTCCACAAAATTACTGTTAACTACAGTTGCTATATTTTATAACAAAATCATTAGTACTCCTTCGATGTACATGTACTCATTTATATTAAAAAGTACCCTCGAATAGCAATTCCTCGTAAGTTTTCCTTCGCCGCTGACCCCTGCTTTATTTAATTTCGCGCCCGCAAATGTTAGCACTGGGCGAGCAAATACGAGCGAATTATTGCTCGCCCACTAAATACTGGCCGTTGAAATGTGGGTTCATGTCACACCGCACTATCCAATCTAAAATAACTACAACTTTTTAAATATCATACCATATATCGATGACCCTGGAAAAAGCTTGGAATCTGGATTTATTTATATTACGTAAGCGATTTCAATCAGATATCAACTGTAATAAGGTACCTACAGACGAAGCTAAGAAAATGGTTTACCACATTTTACCACTGTTATTTGCATAACCAAAGTTTTAAATTGGAAGAATACTTTCGGGGCTTTTTTTATCTACGTAAGAAATTTTACACAACAGCGATCTGGTTTCAAAAATATCTAGACAATCTGAACATTTTTTTCACTATTTTCAACCTCTACATAACAAGTAAAGCTTCGTCCATCCAATTTAAATAAATTTTGAGTACTTAAACGAAATTCAATTCATACTTCACTACTTTATACCCCCAACAATATCAGAGAGGTACACAATGTTACACTTCGGTGTAAAAACCTCGTTATTTCGTGTCAAATCGATCGTTTAGCCGGCCACCGCAGGGGTTATCAAGATCATACCAAATTGAGACCAGTGTCAGTGTCAAACAGTTTTTTCGAAATAAAATCTGTCTGATTTTATTTAGAAAAAACTGACACTCTCCCATTTATTTAAAAACAGTTATAATATTTTAGTTAGGTACTTTACGACGTTTAAGTATGTATATGGAGGCTTTCAGCTAGTTAGAACTACAAAGGAATTCAACGACCCGATCCTCATACAGCTCATACTCCTAAAGCGTTACGAACATTACAGAATCTACATACAGTCTGTACGTTTATATATGAAGAGAGGAATGGACAGTGGTCCACACGCCAGGGCGGTGTGAGTTGGGGACTTTATGGAATTAACCCTTTTGCAAGAAAATATATATAAGAATACAACTATAACTTAAATAATATTACAACTAACTTAAATAATATTAATGCTGGCTTATATCTAATTAAGGCCCTTTTTATATTTTCAGGATAGATTCAGATACCTATTGAGAAAAAAAAGAAAGAATGTTAACAAAGCCTCAAAGAAACTACGCGGCTAAGTATCAAGATATTTATGTCTTGAAACATACAAACTTTTGTTATAACTACTATAAACTAAACAGCCCATTCCTCGAGACAATAGAATACACAGGGAGTGTCAATTATTGAAATTAAGTTGTCTAACATTGGAACGTTTACCCTTATATTTAGGTGTCACCAAAATACTATTAATAAAGCGGAGATTAATACCCACATTTGGTAACTTCCTCAGACGACCGCCATAACCGCGCCTAGCCGCGCTGTCTGTAATGACGAAATTATACGGCGACTTATCGGGCTTAGTAAAAATTTGTTCATCTGCCTTTATTAACGCCGGAATGGCCCTATTTGCACTTAATTTGGTGCGAATAATCCTGTGTTTATAAGAAACCATATATTAATACATATTTGTAAATATATCTGCAGGACATACTACAGGTTTACTTTGTTTTCCAGCGCAATTTACTGCTTACTTACTACTTACTATACTTATACTACTTTTAAACTAAAAGAGATATTTTTACATCACTAAAGCAATGGGCCCGGTAGTGTCCACCCACGCGTACCGAATGTATACTAATTGGGGACATAGGTCACATCATCAAGTAAGTAAGTATGATATGACCTATCTCACCATGATTTGATTAACTTTCACTTTCCATTTAAGTAACAAATTAATGTTTCTTTTATACACTTGAACACGAAAGAAAGTGTCTCAGGAATTGCACTCGCTTTTTCATCTGCTTGTGAGTAACGATTACTAGGGTACATTTTTAATCCAAGAAACAAATGATAAAAATGAACATGTTATGTTTGTTCTTGTGTTTCACGGGCGGGTTCACACGCGAATTGGGCCCGATGCCGCGATAGCCGTGCTTTATGACGATTTAATTCAACGACACCGCCTTTGATACGCCGACTGCAGTACACTGTGGTTACCACACGACACAATTATACAATATAGGTATAATAAATATTATACAATTGGAAAGTTTCGTTAAAAGCCATTTTGTGGCTTTTGATATTAAGAGAAACAATATCGGCACAATATATATCCCTGTTTCTTTTTCTTTTGTATGTGTGCTTATGTGAGGTGTGCAATAAAGAGTATTTGTATTGTATTGTATTGTAATTTGTATTGTATTGTATAAGTTTGTGCCGATATTGTCAAGATTAAGTGAGCTGACTCTATCTCCATTTGGGATCCATAGCTAGGAAGAGAGACATAAAAAACATGTTAAGTCACCACGCTTAGCAACGGGTTGGCCAGTGGAAAACTGGAGATTTCCTACCGAGAATTCATCAGCAACACTACACATGTATATATAGCCTGAAGATATTATGCAGATATAAGATCTATCGCTTGTGCATCTCTTATTATCAATCAATCAGTCATCACTCATCATTCTAGATGAAAATACAAGACAAAAATTAAATCGTAATGAAAACACATTTTATGAAATCCCATAAGTAAATGATACAATCGATCGTTTTATTTTATTTATTAACATCACTGTTTTATATTGCTCAAATGCTCAGTAACAGACAATAAATATAAACATCAGTTTCTTAAAAATACGACTACATTAGCAGAAAACGTAGAAGTCGGATCAAATTGTGCTTTAGGTACACAATATTTTTTCTGACGGGACTTAAAGTTTCACAAAACTGTCCGTAAACTTCCGCAAACATGGTGTCCCCAGCCGTGTATAAAGTCATAGTGGACTATGTTTTGTTCTCTTTTGAAAGCTTTACGGCTTGGCGTACGACAATCATATTTATATTATTTCGTTGAAACTGTTTATTTTACTTTGTTGCAAAGGTTAGTTAAGGATCTAGATGAACACTGAATTAAAGTAACGTCGTGTTTTAAAGCAAATTTTTCTGTTATTTCAATGTGTTTATGAACGTTGTCACTGGAAAGGCAAATAAAAATGATTATACAATGAGAATACAATATATAAATCTCATTAATTGGCAATAAAAAATAATAAGTACCAATGCAAATTAAAAACATGTACAAATACAAAATACAAATACAAATGCGTTTATTTTTCTCTTTAAAAAAAATTAAAAGAAGCACTTGTATTCTTGTATACGAAACCATTTCATTTTTTTTTAAGAACTGGTGGAAAAAATCTACAAGATTATATGCGTAAGTACCTACCATTCCATGGTGTATTGTGGAATTGTGGAGGTATTGGGTTATTTTGCGAAAAAGAAATGCTGGATTGTTGTAAATATCACCACGAAATAAAGATACTTTACCAATTATTGGACAAGTATGTACAGCCATTAGGTGAGTTTACTCTAAGCATTGCCAGTGCTTGTCTTGTGAACAGATGGGTAGTAGGTAACAAAGTGATCCATATTTCAGATTTCATGACCGTACTGAGGCATACCCTTTATCAAAGAACAACTACCGTCGCCGTGAACGTCACATTTCGCTCCCAAAGTTAATTATGTAACAAACGTGAACGCCGGTTTGTCGTGTCGCCCGACCGCACTACGTCACGAGTGCGCCGCACGATCCATGTGTCCTTGCGGCGATGGATGGTCCAATGACAGTAATGACAGAATTTCGTCTCATGTTCTCGCTTCCGACATGACAGCAGTTAACTTTGACCACACTAAGTATATAGATCGATTGGAGTCTAATTCTGTTTAAAGAATTTATTCTCAAAAGAAATTATACATTTCACTTAATGAGAATTTATACTAAACATAGTTAGATCAGTGAGCATTACAAGATACATAAAAACAAACACGGAAAAATTTAAATGTAAACCTTTTGTGTCACTGTAATTGTCAATACACTAATTAGGTACTAAAATGTAGGTAGCATTACAAAAGTCCAATAGTGTATAAGCACATCACAGAACAAGTTCACTTTAAAAATGATTAATGGCTTAAAAACATTGCTAATTGTAATTACCTATGGATGAGTTATCTTATAGTAGGTAAGCTAAAGTTGAGTCTTTATTTAGCATTTAGCACAAGCTATGCCCGCGGCTTCACTCGCGTAGGGTTCTGTCTGTGTCAATTTCATTTCTTCCCCTCTAGAGGTGAGATTTCAAATTATAAAGTCAGGATTATCGATGGACAAAGTCTACTCAATTTGGCATGTAGGGAGTAGAAAGCTTAAGCCTTTTATTTTCTATATGCCAAATTTCATCCGATCAGTAGTTTAGCCGTTAAATTTTAACCAACAGACAAATGATTTTTTTTACTATCTTTAATTCAACATCGAGCTGGGATAAACAAGGTAGACAGGGCTAGAATTGGTTAAGGCTTCGAATTTCGATCGAATTATTTACATTGTAGTTTTTTTTTATACAACGACTGTGGCAAACAAGTCTACGGTCCGTCTAATGATAAGTGGACACCGCAGCCTATAGACGCCCGCAACTCCAAAGCAGTTACGTGCGCGTAGTACCTACACAAAACATTGTTTAAAAAAATATTCTATGATAACGCATTGCACGAAAAAGGTCGACAATAGATACCAGCATTAAAAACTTCATAAATAGACTAAATTTCCAGCCTTAAGTCCGCGTATCATATCAGAAACAATAACTCCCGAACCGTGGAGCGTTGTAAATACGTCGCATGCGCAACCCGACACCGCGCGATACGATCATCATGGCCGACAGTAGCTGACGGATCGCTGGAAGCCTGGGGGTAGCCGGTGTAGCGTTGACACACGTGTGATAGTTCTTACTTATGTGGAAGTGCATTTCACTCCAGCTGAGGGCTACGTGAATGTAGCTAGGAAGTCACTGTCGCTATAGTGTCCTCAAACCAAACTGACCGTGTCGATAAGCTATCTCTTGCAAACTTGCGCGTTGTTACGAAACATTGTGTCTCACTTTTTATTTTGTTACCCTTAAAATAAAATATGCAGGGAAATACGTAAATTCTTAGTTAAATAGGTCAACAATTTGAATTCGACAGTTGGCATTTTCAGGTTTTTTGTACTACATTGTCGACTTCGATTCAATGTAAACAAGCCTTAAAGAGGCAACATTATGAGTAGTTTACATAAAAGTCCATCGTTTCCGGGAAGTTTCATTGTCATACTAGGATAACTGCCGGAACTCTTTTGCGATGTAGATAAAGCGTATTTGTCGCACTTATTAGAAAACCGGAAACGTCGGTGATAATTTCCAAGTCGATTTTATTTATATTTCAAGTGTGCTGCCGATCCTATACCGAATTGGGGATTCGTTGTTTCAACAGCTAGAAAGAAATGCAGGTCCAGGCACAGAATAAGTAATAGTACAAGTACAGAAGTTTCTCTGCTAACAAATTCCCCGTTTAGGTATGCCAAACGTGCCTAAACGTGGCCATCTCTTTCTATCGCACGCAACGCGCTCTTTCGAGGCCCCGCCCTCAGCGCTAGGGTTACCACCAGCGAGAACCTATTTTAATATATGTACTTTATTATTATTAGTAGTGTTGTTTACAATACAATTACGAATAGTACTTTTAAGGTTCCGTAGCCAAAATGGTGAAAACGGAACCCGTCCGTCCGTCCGTCTTTTCGTCTGTATGTGACAGCCGATGTACTCGGAGACTATAAGCACTATTTAGCAGGAAGGTGTGTTCTGCTCGTATGAACCGCTACGTAAAAGTGATGTGAAATGACGAAAAAATATTAAAGTAGGGGGAGGGGGCACTCCATACATGTAACCAGGGGATACAAAGTTTTATATAATTTTTAAAGGCATCACTTTAAAAAATAAAAGAGGTTTCTTAGAACCAACGTTTTCACTTTCGTTTTCTTTTATGTCAACCGTTGGTGAATACCAAACTCAATGACCGTTCTTACGTCTACGTTCTTATTATTATTGATGCAACCTGCTGCAATACAATAATGCTGTGGTTTTGACATTATTATTTAACACGAAACTACACGAAAAGAATTATTTTTTATGATCGTACAAGCGCGTGCGCGTGCGATCCGTAACGCTGCTCCGCAGCCATTGAATAGTCACACAATGTGTGAGCCGGCGGCCGCATGTACTCTGCGCGGCGCGATGACGTCACGGTAGTAAGCCCCTCCTGGTCCAGGCTACTTGCTCACTACCCGGAACACGACACAAATACTTATCTACCTACAGAACAAGTCTTCTCTAAGGAGGCAGTACTTACTTCCCCAGTTGGGCTGATTCAAATATAAGGGAAATAAATTCGGTTGTGCCTTACCTCTCTAATTCTCGCAGTACACATTGAGCCTGCAGTTGGGCCAAGACGCAACGTGTGACCACAGTTTGCGAAGCGCGCCAAGCAAGAACCTGTGTGACGTGTGCACGAAAAACCGACACCATTCAGTTGGCGAGCCAGCGTTGGCGCCAACAACCAACACACACAGCCAAGTGGGTCTCTACACGTTGGCCTAACGGGCTGGCCTAATACCGTGACCCAATGTGTACTGTGTGGCTTTAAACAGGTACTTAGGTTTTATTAAATGTTTTTTTTTCTGTTGTTGCAGGTGCCCAAAACCGGCGGTCGGCGATCGGCCTCGCCTTAGAGCTGTTCGAGCAGCATCAGGGCACACACATACTCCAGGTATGTAACCTTTCCACCTTACCAATACCATATAGCCATGAGACTCGAGAAATGCCCGTCTAATGACTTTAAGACTCATCGGCCTCATCTTTGCCCCCTGGCTAGATGCTGGCCAAGAGCAATCCCATTATTAATAATAATAAAAAAAGACTGATTTGTTGTGTGACTGATGTGATGACGAATGATTGTTGATTAAAGAGTGATCCCGGTTATTTTAAGATACGCTTTTCTTGTACCCGAACAAAAAAGTGTCACCAGTCAAGCCTACATATGAACATGAAGAGTTAGTGCCAATAACACCGGTCATTTCAGTACAAATTAATCGTTTTATACCCAAAATATTTGGTAAATAATTCTAAAACGTCAACAGCAAGCATTATTATTGGGAAACGGGAAGCGTTCAATTATAACTAATTTACCTTTTTAATAATAATGTGTGAAAATCCTGTAAGTTTAAATCAATATAATGTCAACAGCAAGCCTCGATGGAAATAATATACTGGGTTCGATGCCATGTATGGTTTTTCATTACTTCATTACTTGTACCTACATAATGTTTTCCCATTTTTTTGTTAACCAGGACTCCATTGACCCAATTGCTTATTACAAAACAAACCCAACAAACTGTAAAAAAAACATACCACAATATTACAATGGTTGCAGCGAACAGTAACCTGACCCACGCACGTCTTTGTTTTTCTAAAGTTAAAAAAACCATCAAGGAATCACGTATTCAGCCGTTTCAGCAGAGTAGAAAACCGCAGCACCCACTAGCATAATGACAGTAAAATTGCACAAATCGATAATTTACGTGACTACTTGACAAGTGCAAAACCCTATACAATATATTCTATTAATTTTGTTATGAAATTTAGTGAAATCGAGCAAATATCAAATTAGTTTTCGTAAATGTGTGGTATTGAATTGGTGAGCGAGATTGAAATGCGGCCAGTGGCGCAAGATGTCAAGTTCGTATATGAAAGGTTGTCAATTTGGAGTGGTTTTATTTGTTGTGTCGAAAGCATCTGACCTATTGTTGGTTTTAATTACTTTGTTACTCAATACGAGTTGATTTCTTTGGCGATGGTTATCGATGTTGATATTGTTGATTGAGTAGATGAAATCGGTTGTTTGTTTATATTGACGTAGTGTGGCGTAGGTCATAATCATCACATGTTTATATTGGAGGAGGTGCACTCTTCTCACAATTACATAGCATGCTAATTGCTCTAAGTTTTTTTTAATTGTATCTTGCCTTAGTAGGGTACGTAGTGCCGCAATTTAATGGATGCTGCTTAAATCATCTTTTAAAATAGATCTTTTTACGTTTTGTTTAATGATATAATAACACCCCTCTTTTTGCGTCGGGGGTTAAAAATGAAGTTTCTTACAGACATTTTTCTAACTAGAGCTTAAAAACTTTAAATATTTTAATTTAACACCAAAGACTCATCAGTTTAGTTGCTCATTGCCATGACTTCCTAAAATTACATTTAATAAGTTTTTTCACCATTAAGTGTTCCCAAGTACACCGTTAGTTGTTACCGCACACAAACTATCAACAAAGTATAATCCACACTTTTATTGTTATTTTTGACTATCATCTACTACCGTTTTAACGCAGATTTCATACAAAAAACCATGATTCATCTTTTAAAACAGTTTTTCGTCAACCGTGCATCTCATTAAATGGGTACCTAAGTTATAATAGATTCAAATTTTAACTAGAAGCGACACTGGCTGTTTAGAATGAGAAGAAAATTAAAACTGATTTTATTGATAGGGGTAAGAATAAAGACTCATCTGAAAGGAGCTAAGATGATACAGATATCATTCTTTTGTCTCGAAGGGTAAAGTGGTAACGGTAGCTAATATGTGACATTTTCATGGCAAAGGTAATATATTGTCGGTATTGAGTTATTGGTACCTCCTTATAGCTGAGAACATTCTCCTTCATATACAAAAAGAACGAGATCGCTATGTTCAGTATTTTATTTTTAATAGTTTTTTGAAGTTCCAACATATCATTATACTGTTTTGAGATATGCGAGTTTAAAGTTTGGAAGCCTAAAAAACCTAGTTATAGGTTGAAGTTATGGAGATAGTGGTTTTAAAATGTTCCACATACATTATATTACTCGACAAATCATATGTTGTCTCTAACATTTTACATTTTATAGAAATAATACAAGAATAATGCACGTAGGGTGTAGAGGCAAAATCAAAAATAAAATATTTTATAAAACTCAAAATCGACAGATTTTCAGCCGGCTTATGTTGATTTCTGAATATGATGTAGGTAAGGTTTATAATAAAAATAATGAAACAACCATATCTCAATGCATAATTTTTTTAAATAATAAAACAAAAAAAATCAACACTTATATAAAAAATATATAAAATGAACATTGTACTGTTTAATTCTCATAATTTACATTAATTTAGGATTAAAACTAACGATCAAGTGTAATTAAACACAAAAGTAATGTAGTTTTCTATCAAAAAAGTGACTTCAAAGTTTAGTAATTTTAACATGATTTTTGTATGAAAAGTGATCTAGGGTACCACATTGTCGCTATTCATAAGTTTAGAGAAATAAGAATTCCACTTCCATTATTTAACATAGTGTCCGCACTAGAAGTGCATATATCTAATACAAATATTATTATCAATCAATAACATAACTTATTTTTTTTTTAATAACAGTCTTTTCGTCAGCTTTACTAATTTAGATCAAGTTTGTTAGTTTAACATTCCTTAGGGTACCACATTGTCGCCTTATGACTTATGCGATCAAAATTATTGTTACGACTTATTATATTAAAATTATTACTTACACAAGTAATCATATGCATTTAACATCATTATGAAAATGATTTACACCACTATTTTTAAAAGGGTAACAACACATAAAGCTAAGTGAACGTAATAGTAGGGGAAGTAGTGTCATGAGGTCCACATTTTGGTATCGGATGAATTCACTTGGCACAGGTGTAATATAGGTAAATCTAAGTTAATTTAGCCCGGTAGCCATCCGCCACCCCATGGAGGGTAAGAAGGGGGGGCCTTGAAGGTCCCATTTTTCGGTTTTTCATGAAAAACTCATAAACGGTGACCCATAGCGAAAAACGTTCTTAGGCATAAGTAATCTAAATAAAATTATCTACATAAAAGGTTCTATACACTTTGTTGCTAGGATTAATACTTAATGAGATTTTTAAGGGGGGATGTAAAATTATATGAAAATTTAAGCGGCTATTAATTTCTTTGTATTTCAATATAGTTAAAAACAAAAAATACTACAATTATGCACTCAATGAGTTCTATTCATTGATATCCCACTCGATGGGGTGGGTCAATATTTTTTTTTCGCACCCCCCTTTAGCTGTATGGGGAGCCCCCCTTGAAAAGCTGTAAAAATATTTATGAAAAAAATTTATAGCTTTGGGTCAATAAGATGCTTAAATGGTGAAAATTTGAAGACTATAGCTCAATCCGTTACCTTTTAAGGGTGGCCCCCATGCAGCTAAGGGAGAGCATGTATGAAAAAAAAAGAACTACCCCATAGAGCCCCCATCAAAATTTAGAGCAATATTCTTCAAATTTTCACCATTTAAGCATCTTGTTGACCCAAGACTACAATTTTTTCAAAATATTTTTGCCTGTTTTAAGGGGGGCTCCCATACAACAAAAGGGGGGCGCGAAAAAAAAAATTTGACCCACCCCATCGAGTGGGGTATCAATGAATAGAGCTCATTGAGTGCATAATTGCAGTATTTTTTGTTTTTAAATATATTGAAAAACAAAGGAATTAATAGCCACTTAAATTTTCATATAATTTTACATTCCCCCTTTAAAATCTCATTAAATTTTAATCCTAGCGACAAAGTGTATAGAACCTTTTATGTAGATAATTTTATTTAGAGTACTTATGCCTAAGAACGTTTTTCGCTATGGGTCACCGTTTATGAGTTTTTCATGAAAAACCCAAAAATGGGACTTTCAAGGCCCCCCCGTTCCTACCCCCCAGAGGGTGGCGGATGGCTATCGGGCTAAATTAACATAGATTTACCTATATTACATCTGTGCCAAGTGAATTCATCCGATACCAAAATGTGGACCTCCCATACATTGGGTGACACTACTTCCCCTACTATAACGGGCAGCTGAGTTACGAACTGTCAAGCAAATGGATGGGAGTAAACTTCTCTTTAGGCAACACGTGTTACTACATTTTCCAATGGCCCCGATATAAACTATATTTTGTATTATTGTATTTATTATAAAACTTTGATTGGGCTTGGAATTTTTAAATTAAATTGCTAATATTATTTGATTGATCCATTTTTCGCTTTTTACATATAAAAGTTTTATGATAATTTATAACGCACTAGCTTTTGCCCGCGGCTTCGCTCGCGTTAAATGCTCCATACAAACTTCCACCCCCCCCCCACCCCCTTTTAGGGTAGGGGGGGGGGGTTAGAAAGAGACAAAAAGTAACCTATGTCACTCTCTATCCCTTCAACTATCTCCACTTAAAAAATCACGTCAATACGTCGCCCCGTTTTGCCGTGAAAGACGGACAAACAAACAAACACACACATACCTACACTTTCCCATTTATAATATTAGCATGGAAGTATGGATTTTACGTCTACAATTATTACATATTATGTTTTCTAAATTATATTTTCATTTTCAAAGCAAATAAGTTTAATGAGTTTACTTCAAGCCACAGACAACCTCCTCTAGACAGAGCTTTCAGGGCGACGCGCTCGCGCCCCACTTGGGAGAAATTGCGCTTAATATACTGCCCCGCCTCACGCCGCTCAGTCAGTCTCGTCCAGGTTCATGACCTATACGTACGTGGCACAAAAAATACTTAAATTTGGTTCCGACTAACCGTAAGCATGGGTTTTTGTTCGGTAAAGTGGTGTGAGAACGATTCCCGAACTAAAAATCTAAAGAAAGGCGGAATTACATATCATAGGTAAGTTAAATTAATACAAATACACATTTTATTCTGCCCGGCGGGAATCATTTTACACTGGCCGGGCCGGCTTATAAGGCGTAGTGAAGTGTGCTTGTTCCTTTCCAACCACCTCAAATGCCAATATACTTTCTCTTTCTAACAGCACGTGCGCGGGCTAGTGCTGTGCCAGTGATGTTCGGTTCCGATTTCATTTAATTATCGGTTCATCCGTATTTTATATATCACAATGATTTTAATAAATATTAAAATTCTATTGGTAAACATTACTGATTAGTTTTATTTTTTGATATTGAATGTCAGTATTTACGTAGACAATATTATTTTACTATATGAATCATAGAGGTTCGTATAAGGAGGTGAAAGATGGTAATAGTGTAGTGTTTTTTTTATCTCGTTTTACTTTATACGCTAAACAAATCAGTGTAGTTGTATGGGATAGAATATTTAGTTAGTTTGCTCTCATTGTAGTTTTGTTGTTGTCTTATTTTAATATGAAGTTTATATAGTAGTAACATAATTAGTGGTGGTGGATTCCTTTTAGCAATCAGGACTAGTGACACGAGAAGGCCCCAATACTGAATTTCGAAGAAGTGTAAGGGATTTAGAGATAAACCCATTGCAATTAGGTTTTTTCGAATCGTCTTGGTGGGCAATCGAGTTGTATGGACGCTCCGCCACTGTTGCACATTACGCTATATGTAATAATATGTATGGATCAACATTTGGTCTGAAATAAACGATTTTTATTTATTTATATACAGCGCATATACATGAATCAAAATAAAATTGTTTCAAATCTCAATTGTATACACTAGTAAAGGTTGTAAACACGCCTAGAAGATATTATTATAGTCAATTCAATAGATAAAGTATACACGCCATGTAAAATAATTTACCTAGAATAAATTGGGGTGCTGGTAAAAACCGATAATCAACAACCGTGTCTCATCACTAGACCGCGCGCCATTTTGCGGCGAAGTCGCGCGCATTTTGAAACGGCCAATCGCAGCGCTGTTGCCGACCTCCCCTGAGCCCGCACCTACCGCTAACCTTGGTGACTTTTGATTCGAACTAAATCACTCATACGAGGTGTCTAGAGGAGGTGGTCTGTGCTTCAAGCTTATGAGCGACAATGTGGTACCCTAGTCGGTAAACTTTGGCCGTGTTTTTTTCCGACTTTTAGTTGAAAAGTTTAACTTTTTATCAATACACCGTATTATTTTAAGTGTGTAGAAGCTATTTTTAATCAAAACAAATTTTCGCTATTTTCGAGTTGATTGACAAAATCAGTGATATCTCGGAATCCATAAGCGACAAAGTGGTACCCTAACCCTGATAACGTCACATATATATTCATAGCAAAATAATTAATTAGCAAGTACTTATTAAGGGACAAATTGATACAAATCGATTTGGTAAACACATATTCCCTAATCAAGCTAAGCTTGGGTACCTGATAAAGAGAATATACCTCCTTCTATGTATAAGTACATAATCCTCATCACATTGGCTAATTACGTAGATTCAAACCCAGATGTGTCTACCTTAGCAGACCGAACTAAGTTATCTGAGCACCCAAAAGTGGTCTCATCCAGCATTTCTTCAATCAGTGGGTCATCTGGCTCGTGGTGATCGTTTTTCGTCATCATCTGTTTGTTTAGCTTTTTTGCGCCGGCGCGGAATTGCTATTAGATGTAGCTGGTTTTACTTTCAGTGTAGCGTCAGCAAATATAGAATAAGTCAATCATTAAACATGTCCGGACCTTTTGAAAAATTCTGTTTCCAATATTATTTTACTTATTAATTTAAACGTGAAGCCGTCATTCAATGAATGCCATTGTCATTAATTCATTATATTTTCGTAATGTTTATGGTTCATTTAAGACAAGACCATCTTAGGCCAAACAATAGAGATTATTTGACATGAACAAGTTGATTGTTTATTGAGTATAGGTCGGAAGTCATCAATTTAGTTTAAATTCGTGTATCGTTACAATATTTTTTATTAATTTTGTCCTTTATTACTGCGCTAAAGGGCTAACAATTATCTTACATATTTATGATATGACATTTCTCTCAGGTATCATTTTTCGTTAACTATCTTTATTTTAATAGTCAACACATTTTTTTATAACTTTAAATGGGTTATCATGGCTACTAACTGTTTTAACTTCGGGTAGAATTTATCTTGTCCTATGATAAAATATTACTGAAAACAATCCCCACGAAGGATACGGGCAACTGTATAAGGTAGTCATATATGCAAGTTATACAATTATGTCTAGTGTCATTAAATCTATGCATGAATGGATAGTAGGGTGATGGCACCAGTTACCGGCACTTTAAGGAGGTTGTGTACTTTCATCAATGATAAAAATAATATGGTTGTACTTAGGACAAAAATAACTGAATAAAAACGTTAAATATATCTCTGAGTAACAACATATCAGCTTTTTGTTGACTGAAGAGACACGGATAAATAAAAACATTCTAATAACCAAAAATATAGGCAATCTCCAGTTATCGGCAGCCAGTCTCCAGTGTTCGGCACCCAGTAATCGGCAGTCTCCAGTATTCGGCACCCAGTAATCGGCACTAGTTTAGTGCAAGTATTTCGAATAGGTACTTTTGTTTTGATGTATTTTACGGAACAGGATAAAAAGTTATCGTTGAATGAAACGAATAAATAAAGAATCGAACTCTAGAAAGTTGCTTAGGGTGTTCTGTTTCTTTATATAACCTAAAAGAAACTTTTAGGTTATAAAATGTATGAAAATGAAAAGTGACAGTGAGAAGTTGAAATGTTCCGAGAGAGCTAGCTTGGAAAGGTAGATAAACAGTAAGTATAGGCTAGAAAGACTACTGTAAAAAAAAACAAGCTTCTACGTTCAGTAGTTTTGTTAGGACGTTGATTTTTAAAATTGATAATATTAGATTAGTACTGCAGTTAGAATGAAAATCATGTATTTCTCTCACTATTTGTCCTCGTATTGATATATAATGAGTCATTGCGTCGGGCAAAATCTATGTATCTACGAATAATTTATTAATGGCATATTAAGAAATATTATTATCACCATCTGCCGATTACTGGCGAAAGTGTACTTTCATGGGACCAGTATTCGGCACTATATTTTTTAACAAGAATAAGCTAACATTAATTTTCTCTAATACAACATTATTTGAAGGATATTTATAGCTATACATAACGTAAACAAAAACTCAAACATCTTTCATAGTTATTAAATAAATGACAAATATGTACAGTCACTCTCTTAACTATTTCCTTAAGGATTATTCATTTTCTTCAAAAGCACTGTTTTTCTCATCATTTTCATGTTATCATCTTTAAACAAAACCGCCTGTGTCTATGATATTGTCTTGGATGAGAGTAGAATATACACTGTCTATGGTCCAGTGTTGATTAATTGGAATAATTGTTGGCAGTCCTAATTTTAATCCAACTTGTAAAAAAAATGCCGATTACTGGAGCCTGCCGGTTACTGGTGCCATCACCCTAAATGTTTGAAGCTTGATTATTACACCTATTTTAGGAATAAAATCCATGTTTTTGCTGACCCTCCTCGAATATCAATAGATAGGTATTACACGCGAGAGCGCGCGCGCCGACCGTAGCATTTACCATTTTATATCTTTTTGTATATCGACTAAATAGGTAAACACAAAAACAGATCTATTGTTGTTTACGAAGTTATCATAATACAACTTTTTCCTTATTAGCTTCTCCTATATACTAAAATCCCGATGAATTAGAATGCCAGAGATTAGAACTAGATAATTTTACAAAGACATTGGTTTTTCAATTTATTGTATTTCATTTTGAAAATATTCGGTATTAAGTTCTAATCTCATTTAGTGTACGCAAGTGCCATACCTAGGTACCTCTTTAATTTAGATATTTCGAAGCAAGTTTAGTTAAGTACATCTTACTACCATATGTCTCTCTAAATTAAAAACTTGATACACCTTGTATGGCGTACCTACCTTGTATGTGATTTATGAATCTTGTGCATCAAATTGGGTTTAACGAAATCATATATTCCTTATTCTTCTGTTAATAATTATGTATCTATTCTTTGAATTAAACAACTTGAAATAAATTATTATATTTCAAAGGCTGCCATTGTTTACATTATGATTTGAACATTCTTGCTCGACACACTGTAATATCGACATTTAAATCGTTTTAATTCAGTTTTATTTCTAGGTCTAGTTTTAGTTGTTTATACTGTTTTTAATCGTTTTTGTTTTTATTTATGGCAAATACTTGTAATGTACTAATAAGATTACAGTATATAATCGTGTTTATTTGTTTGTTCGCAGTCGCTGGACGGCTTCGCGTTGTCAGTTGCGGCAGACGGGAGGTTCCTGTACATATCTGAAACTGTTTCTATATATTTAGGATTATCACAAGTAAGTCAATCTATATCATCAATAATAATGACATTATCTGTAAGTAAGCATACTTAATAAAAAAATAACATGGTAACAGAATGGAGCAATTGTTCGAGCTCAATGCGATTATTATATTTTTCAATCAAAGTGAAAAATTGAAAAATTAAACGCCACAGGTGGGATTTGAACCCACGACCATCCATTGCTCTTTACCAACTAAGCTACCGTGGTTATCCCTTGCGTGTTTTTAATGCGATTATTCAGAAGTCACTAATATTTCTCAGCGCCTAAGATGTCCTCATGACAGTAATAGCAAAAACAAACAAAAACAAAGTTAATTTATTAGATGCAATAATTTCCTAGTTGGATTCAGGTCCTCAAAGTCAACAAACGGTTTTATAAACAAAAACTTCAAGAAATTATAAAACAAGATATTGAATTCGATCTGCCACAGCACGTAGCACTGACCCTAACACATCGCACATTCGTAACAACTACAGCGTTAAGACCCATTTACACGATGAAAGAACTTGCATGCGATTTTCATTACATTACGGGGCTGCTACCGTCGAAGTACGACGAGTTCGGTCAAAACACTGCAATGTAATTAAAATCGCATGCAAAATGTACCTTAATTGGCCTGTATATCCATTTGAAGCCACTCAACCAATCTCACTGGAGCTGTAACTCTTAGAATATTTATTTAGGTATATTTAAACTTTATTGCACATGTACAAAACAAAAAGAGCAATTGGCAGAGGTAATGCCTTAAGCATTCTCTACCAGTCAACCATTGGACCAAACTATAGTGGTGCAGGATCACAAACGACGAGACGCGAAAGGAAACACAACTCATTTTATTAAGTCTTCTCTTCAGTGTTTAAACCGCCCGCGTGGTCGTGTCGGAGGCTTCCCTTGGATTTTCGCCAGGCCACTCTCCAACCGCGCTTTTCTATCGCTTTGTTAGTCCCGGCCCATGAAGCCATAGTGTAGAACCTGAGTGGATGCTCGAGCGTTGAGTCCAGCGTTGGGTCCAGCGGGGCGTGCATGTCAAACAATTGAAACTCATACTGATGTCCTGAGTCGCCGCCGCACAAATAGTATGGACGCTCGGCCGCGACGCTGGACGCGACGCCGAACGCTCCGCTCCGAGCGTCCACTCAGGCCTTACACATAGTCAGTTTAAAAGAAAGGCATGTGTGTCGGCCCGCGTAGCACTGAATCGTTTAGTGAAGCCTTCCGAACGTAAACATCAACATGTTCAGCACACCTACGCATACAGTCAGCAGATAAAATCATATTTCGGCGGCGCGGCGCTACAGACATCCGGTGATATACAGATAGCAGATAAATACACGTGTCGTGTTATGGCCCGTACGTGTTTCGGGTTCTGAGGGAAAAAAGAGGAAAAGTAGGAGACATTTGAGAGATTTTTGTCAATGGCGGGCTTAAAAGTTGATGTAGAGAAATATAAATACTTATGTAGTATGATGTGAAAAAGTCCATAAAATGATAGGACCCCTAAAATCGCGCTTTATTTTCAGGCTAGGTAATCCTCTTCTGGCTAGTTGAAATTAATTACCCTTTTAGGTACACATTTCAGTCTGAAAGAATATTCAACTCTATAAGCACAGAGATCATGAAAAGAAGAGGCATCATTTGAACATGAACTTATATTTAAAACCGTAGGGAGTATTTCAGCTTGCACTGGATTGTTAGTGTCATAAACTCATAATCCGCAAGTTATGGCAGCTGGCCAGGAAACATGAGTTATGTATAACACAAAAAGAAATAAAGCTCGCAAAAACCCTGACGTAGATTAATGCGCAAAAAACGAAATTAAATAACATAACAAAATTAAAAGGCCGTCTGAAAAGATCCGAAAACTGGGAAATTCAACATGGCCGTTTCGTGGGGGATCCGTGTTCGGGGGTGGTGTGAAAGAGAGCGCGTGGGGGGAAAGGGACGATGCGCTATGCTGGTCACGTAGCTGGCGAGGCGCGCGCGTGCTCTCCATCCTAATGCTGAAGCCGTACACACACATACACATAACTATACAAATATATACACTAATGTCAAACAGCTAAACACTTTCCTGACAAACACTTATAAATATTATGTGTGTGCGTAAAAATACATAAAGTTCCCGGTAAATAAGACCAACCCGTAGCTACGAGTATATTAAATTCTGCCCAGTTTTTTGGTGATGATGCCGACAATGGGAAATCGTATTTTCCTTTTACAGACGAAGATGGAAATGGATTTTCTCGAGGAAGATTATTTACGTGTAGCTTTTTGTTTTGGAATAACTTAAGTGGCTTTATAGCCCGTGGGATTCTCACTTCTTCAGAAGTTGTTGCTGAACAAGAAAAGTGTACGAAGAAAACATTTCATTTCCTGTCAAGTAAACATAGCTGCCTTGATTTCACTCACCGTTTCCTCGTGTCTTTGAATTCTTACTAACATATCATCTACAATCTACCGAAGTATTCATCTACAATATCTAGAAGTATGTTGAGCCTAAAAGGATCGGTACCGGTTTCTGGAAACCACACTATAAAAATTGTTGACCTATCTCTTTCAAAAACGTTTATGTCTGTCTTTTATATTATATGTACATAGGGAGATGCCTAAAGATATCTTTAATAAAACACCCATCTCTATGTCCAAACTTACATCACACCACCTATCACGTCACTCCACAGTGACAAGTTTATCGTCAAACATCATAAAATCCAAAAGACCTTTCCCAGAAGCGACCACCATTGTCTCCGACTATTCACATGCGCGGACGCACTGCGGATACGCACCGTCTGAATCGGTAATAGGGTCCCACAATTATATTTGATAAATTTATTTATATATCGATTTGCATACCGCGTGAAAGGTGATGATTCATATGATCTAGCTTCCTTGATTGTGCAACGGTTAATGTTATTCAAGTATTTCTGTGCACAAGTAACCATGTAGTTCCTGTACCGAAACAAATGGCTGACTAATAATAGAGTTTAGTATAGGTACAGTCAAAGAAGAACTGTATCATGTAATCGATATCGTCCGCAAGAAAGGGTGTAAATATATAGTCATGTGTCAACAGCGGATGCGGTACTTCCACATATATACGTTTACGTATACATAAAAACTCCAGGTTCGGAATTAATACCAAAGGCAAAGGTTAACTATGTTATGTGTCACGTAGCTATGAATGAACGACGGTTATCAGGCATCGCCTGGCAGGTGGCTTCGGGGAACCGGCGCGGGAGTTGCGACTGCGATCGTAGCCTGCCTTCATCAGGCGCGCTTTAATGAGATAGGTTAATGAGTAGAACTTGCAGTGATATGCAATTGCAAACTTATCAAAATAACGGTATCAGATCTGTCACTGTTTACTTACGGTCAACTTGGATTGATTCTACAAACATTTTGGTACTTTTTTAGTCTTTACCAACATTAGGAGCATGTTTGTTATACATTCATTCGGGAAATTTATGTCAAACGAGCATTGAAAATGAGTGAAATTTTTTGAATTATTTTCAGTAAGTTTTACTATCAGAATCACACCCATTGATCACTTATCTGCTGTGGTATGCTAATATACAGAACGCGAAACAAAGTCTGTTATTTAGCGCATATATGCATCCTATAAAGTATAAACTATGCAGGACCTATAAAGATCTATTCCACTACCAGTGTAAAAATGGGCCCTGCCCTTGTCTATCTTTTGTGCTTTTACCACGTGCGATACAATTCAGCGATTTCATGAAAACTAACGAATGTCTCTCTCGGCAGGTAGAAATGACGGGCAGCAGTATATTCGACTACGTGCACCAAGCCGACCACGCGGAGATCGCGGAGCAGCTAGGGCTGTCGCTCGCGGGCCGGTCGGGAGCAGGGCTGAACAGCCCCGCGTCTGGCAGCGAGGAGGGCAGCCAGCACGGGACTAACAACCCTGATGGTATGTATCTCAGCACAAATGACGGGCAGTATAGTATTGATGAGCAGCTAGGGCTGTCGCTCGCGGGCCGGTTGGGCGCAGGGCTGAACAGCCCCTCGTCTGGCAGCGAGGAGGGCAGCCAGCACGGGACTAACAACCCTGATGGTATGTATCTCAGCACAAATGATGGGCAGCAGTATACTATCGATGAGCGGCTAGGGTTGACACTCGTAAGACACATAAGGCGCATAAACAACTGTCAAACTTGATTAACGACAACAAATGTTGACGTTTTGAAAGTATATTTGCTTTTAAGACGTTTTTAACAGAATTTCGAAACAATCTCTGATGAATCCAAACTTCCTAAAAAAAGTATTAAATAAGTCCATTCAACAAACCAAAGTGAAATTGTAAGTAGATCACAAAGAAAGCATACCATAAAACCGTTACCAGATCCAAATCCCAGTAAAACGATGTTTTTTCCAGACGTTTCAAAATTCAATTACCGTTTCTTTATTTTTGAGTTCAACGGCACTGGTATAGCTCCTCTTCAGTATGTCGAATCGTTCAATAGTATTAATAATAAGTATAGTACAATTTAAATTAAATTATGTTCACGGATGTTGGAGGTTCATGAAATGGTCTATGGGGTGTCCGTATTGCGCTGATTAATTTTTCGGCGCAACTATGGGAGTCGGCGTTGCGTATCCGATGGCGCTGTTTCCTAAGGGAATTTATACTTTCTAAGTAAGTTCTTTCTTCTTCATGATTTCTTTTTTCATGAACGAAACAAAAAATATGGAAAAGTAGGTACACGTAATGTGAACAGCTTCCTAGATAAGTCGTGTCAACCGAAAAGGATAGTGAGCTAATGTGTTTACTGTTTAATTATCTTTGAACGAATGCTCAAGGTAAAGATGACTAGGTATGAGTTTTAAGTTCACGTTTTCATACTTTCTCCTTACTGTTAACATGTTAGTAATATTATATCGCTCATCAAGGCGCTTGAATCAAAAGATTATGAGCAAAACGTGAAACGAAGTAAAGTCAATAAAATTACAATAACTTATAACTCGGTCCAGCAGCTACGCACTTTTTGTCGCAATCACATTCATCTCAGTACTGTACTGACGAGAAAGACAGTTGTTTGATGCAAAATTTAACCAGTTTTCACTCTCTCATTACACTAAAAGGTTATTTTCTATTCAGGTTATGTACTTCAAACATGCGTATGTCTGTATTGCTTTATTGTACATAAAACACAACAAGGGGAAAATACAACAGATAGATGAAGTAAAAAATCGAGCTTACCCCTTTAAGGGATCTCTTCCAGCTAATTGAGCAAATGAGTTGAGCAGGAAAAAATCGAAGATGACGATCGGCTAACATATATTGCCAGGAACTTTGGGACTACAGAAATTGTTTTTAAAACAGTGATTTACCTGTCTCAAACATCGTAGATGTAGGGAAGCCACGAAATCTTGATAGACCATACCACATAAATCAAACCAATCTGCCAATTATAATACAGCTAATAACCAAACAACCGTGTCCAATCAGCTAAAAGCCGTTCATTTTCTAACTGCCTCTAATTTCCTAACATGGAGGGCTTTCAATTTACTCGATGTGTTTGAAAAAAGCTGGTGAAATGATGTAAAAAATCAATCAGGAACGAAAGATGTGACAGCCGGCATTGTGGGGTGACGGGCGTGGTGAAACGAGGTGCAAGGAGAGATGCAGCTCTTTGTGCACTGATAGCCGTGATGGTGGATCAGACTGGAGTTGGAATTGAGGAGATAATTAAAACGGTTGATTGCATCTTAGTACAGTCAGCCGATTGATGTGCAGTTTGGTTGGAAGCTGTGCTTAACGTTGAAATAACTTTTTTAAAAGTCAGCTAGAGACAAGTTTCGCCTTGAATATCGAATGACTGTACCTACGGCAGCTTCGAACAATATAATGATATTGTGACAATGCCTTACTAAGTATGTACATTTTAGACAGTCGTCGAAGGTTTCTTAAAATAACGCATTATTACAACATATTCAAATTAAACAGAACTGTGACTAATTCTTTGCTTGATATCTGAATTCTAATTTTGTCACAACAATTTATCTCGCTATTGACAAGACGCCAATGATCTATTACAAAACTTTTTACCATAAACTAATCACAAACATTGCGCAAAAAGCCACCGCTTAATCTAAGTTTACAACCGATGAATTTCCATTTTGAAGCACAATGTGTCGCAAGATGCAAAAAGAGCGTAAGTGCTAAATAGATTGTTTAAGGACTAATCTTTGTAAAGATAAAAACGGTGGATTGTTGAGCTGAAATTAACCAAATATTCCTAGTTAGATAAGACAGAAAGCTAAAGATCGAGTTTGCAATCAGCTTTACGACACCCATCCAAACAATTTTTATGTTTAAAGTAGTAGCGTGGGCTCAACGATTTTGGAATATCTATCAATACTCCTACAAGGAAAGGGAAGATAGCTTTCATAGACTCAAGTAGATATATCACTTATAGTACGACTGGCTGCTAGATAGTAAACCTAACTATAGGTAAATATAAATATAAATTACATTGGTATGGAGGTAGCTCACATTTGCGGTGTCTAAAGAATTCAGTATTGTCCAGGCCACATACCGCTGACTGTGTTAACCCTTAACTTACCGTCGCTAGTTGAATCACCTGTACCAAATACGCAACGACATGGTGACTCAATGCAGAACAATTACGACCTTGTGGCTGGACAGGTGTCACATTGCGCACTATCGAAAAAAAACTCTATTATAGATGCATGGTTATCGGCCTTTGTTGTCTTGAGACCCAACTAGAATCAGTACAAGAAAAAATTGTAAAACAAATACTTCTTCAGAACTTGCTAATTGATCATGCAAGCAAGCTGGCATGGAGTAAGACTGAAAGATCCTAAGACATTTGAAATTCATCTACAATAATAACAAGCTTTGTTAAACAATAATACTTAGTATATAAAATGTAGTAACAACTAACAATCTCTTGCAACAATATCGTCAATAGGTATACTGTAAAAATCTAAAAAACCTCAGTTCGTTTTCTCAGCTTTGGGGAAATCAATTAAGGCATGAGATGGCTCCATCGTAGATCAAATTGGTGGAACCGAACGTCAGTCAAATCGGGCACAAATTGAAATTACCTACCTCTGCCGCGCTCGGATCGAAAAAGGATTGTTTTAAAATGCCAAGTTTAGAAAGCTTGATAGGATGAAATGTGAAATTAAACGCGCTGTGTTATCATTGCAAAATTTAAAGAAAAACACTCCCGTCTTTGGGAATAGTGGTAGCCGTACAGGCCCAATTTCAAAGAAAAACCGCAAATCGATGTACAGTTTAGCCATTTGGCACACGCATACTAGAGGTCAAAACAAAATTTTTGACCCGCAGTTCCTAAAAAAATTTCCCTTAGGGGGGGGAGAGCCGAGACATTTTTTTTTGTATAAAAAAAACAATTTTTTTTTCAGAAACCTATCGTGTGTAGTATCATATGAAAGAGCTTTTTGAGGCGATTCTGAAAATATACCACATCATTACATTTCAGCTATTTTTTTTTAATTAAATCAAAAATAATTTTCGAAACATACCAAGTTTGAGGTCCTCCAGACACGATACGGCTGATTTTTATTTTGTACAATATACCACAAATGGTACGTGATATCCTCGTATCTAACCTCAAAAAAGTAATTTTGAAAAGATATTCATCAAGTATTTTTTTTAATTTTTCAGTATTACTAAGTGACACGGTTTTACTTCAATACCTATTTTACGTGATTTATGGAACTTTAGTGCAGATACGGTACATATTAATCATAAAATGATACGTAGTATCCATATATTCAACGGGAAATACCTCTTTAACCCTTTAACTGCACCTTGTCATCAGTTGGTATAGTGGGTAGGTGGGGGGAATTTTTTTAGGAACTGCCCGGAATTTTTTTTAGGAACTGCGGGTCAAAAATTTTGTTTTGACCTCTAGTATGCGTGTGCCAAACGGCTAAACTGTACATCGATTTGGGGTTTTTTTAATCGTACGGCGTACACTAGAAGGTCCAATTAGGCGTAAGACGACAATTTTTGTTTTGAAATGTTTGTCTCAATGGGTTGAAACTCGAACTATATAAAAACAAATATTTAAGTTCATAACTTATTTGTTATTCAGTGCTACATAATTATATGTTCAGTACTCTAATGAAATCTGTTTGTCAACAGTGTCGTCAATAATGAGTCTAGCAGCGAGCGGGAGCCTGTTTCGTGGGATGGACCGTGCCTTCTGCATCAGAATGAAGAGTACACTCACCAAACGGGGCTGCCACTTCAAGTCGTCGGGATACCGGGTAAGAAGCTATAGAATCAGCAGTGCAAACTGAAGTATTAGTGGTAGTAGTCAAACAGTGATAGTGTCTTTTCACATCGTTAAATAATATCAGATTATGAAGTTGTTAGTAATCATCGAGTATGTTTTCATTAGTTGAATTGAAAATTTAAGAAATTTATTTTATATAATTCTTCTGTCTTTGTTGTCTACTAATACTTCAGCTGGCTTTGAATTAATCATTCCTTAGATTGCAGATAATACGGAATTTATTTATAAATTCAATGATAACAGGGAAGGAAAGCAAGCACCTTATCTAGAAGAGATTTATTCACTCGAGTCATTAGCGTGAATTTGTGGATATTTATCTTATCTAGACATTTTAAGGAAGCTGAATTTTCGTTTTCGATCTAGGTTGGGAGGAGAGAAGAGCCAGCCAGAGGAGAGGGTGGTAATTGGAGGGTGGGTATCTTATAAGTGACGGGAACACAGGAAATGACGGCAGATTATGTTCAAGAAGAAAATGTTTTTAAAATGATGACGTATTCATTACATTAACCTTTTATACTGGGATACAGGTACTTGATTCAACCGTAATAACTGAAGTACGGCACAGAATCACTTTTAAGTTGCGTCCTAAAACTTTCAGAATGAACCAACGGATGAAATTTAACAACATTTTTGAAATTCTCCATATATGTATACGATATAACCGTTATATTTACCACGAATCCGTAATAAATATAGCGTTTAGATCTAAGTTTTATCTGCAGCATTAACATAATTCCCACCATTTTCTCACACGTAACCAGAGATAAGTTTATTTTCCCATTTATTCCTATAAATGAAATAATACGACCGCTATATCCTAGCAAGATCACAAATATTATTGGTTGAAATTATTGTCTATACCGGGGGTGCCGCAAGGCGCGCTCCTCGGTCATAATTTTTGCTGTAACTCGGTGTTACTCCATAAAACGCGATTATATCTAGCGACCCGCGAATTTCTCAGCTACTACATAAAACTCCGCGTAATAGATTGTTTTCAGGGTGTAAATTGTAAGCGTTTTGTAGGGACTTCCTTTTATTATTAAACGGCTTCTCTCATTTTTTTCATTGTGAGACAAATGTATGTATTTCTATTATACAAATCTACTTAAAATAGTAAATTAGCATTATGCATTTGCAATTGATGGTGATGCTTATACAAAAACTTCTAGACATTTCGCAATTAAATTGCAACAATGACCACAACACAACGAAATTAATGTCATTATGACTAATGTTGTGCCTATGTTTAAATTACGATTAGATTCAAGGTACCAGGAATTAATACGGGTATTTCCCAAAATTCAGCCCTTAAAACAAATTGCAGTTCAGAACCGAATCCACTAATCAGCATACAAAATCAAACACAAGTAAAGTAATTAGGAATCCCAATAAATGTTAGCCTTTGGCGCTTACGGCACCCATGAACGATGTAATTGCTGTCGAAGCGGCGTATGAGCCATTAAGATTCAGATAAAGTGGAGTTATGGACGTAACTTACAGATTATAACGCTTTATTGGCGATGTTGTTCGCCCTTAAGTTGAATTCACCTGGAAGCAGATAATTACGAATTTGGTGCTTATTACAATTTGAAATTTATCGCATTAAGGGGTTAAACGAAATATATAATTGGGCTTACTGAAAATGTTATTTCATATTATTGTGTAATTGTTAGGGTAAACAACAGATTTTGACTTTGTCCTCTCGCTATCAAAAGTTTAATAATAACTCGCGGCGAGCTTTAAAGCCATCTAGAAGTTTTAACAAGGTTTTTATTACCTACTCAGATGCCTGTAGAAGTTCATGTCTGTAATTTCAACTCGGAAATTTGTTTCAAATAACTTTTTTTAAACGAATGATGTTATTATAGTTTTTTTAAATTTGACTTGTTTTTACAAGGGAGATGTTTGTCATAAAATGTGCTTTCCTTTCTGCTGAATTATAAAGTACTTATCAGATTTTGTGTTCACAAAAAAGTTTTCAAAACAGTTTTAGATAAAAAGAAAATCATATGCAATATTATTAATTTATTTTACAGTAGACTTATAAAAACATCGTTAATTATGTACTATTAGATATATATATTTCTATATGTATAAACAATAAATAAAGTATCGGAGCAATCAAGGTGCTCACAAATATCTGAACTTGACGCTAGAGTCAAAGCGTCAGTGTGCAGTGCAAGCTCGGATATTTTTAAGCACTCTGCAAAGTACAGATATATTTGATGCCGACTGTATTTTAATGTGAAAATCCATAATATATATTATTTTCTTTATCATAAGTAGATAAAGAAAATTTTTACGTTAATAATTTCATGGTTAATGTTTACATCACAAATAGCTTGTTATATTACCTACTAGCGTTCCATTATCAGAGTCCGAAACGCAAATGCAAACGTGTGATTTTTACCATCTAATATATCATAGGTCTCACGGAATAAGTCTAAAACCAATTTATACCACAACCAACCAACCACCAACTTTGTGTGTTACCAATTTTGTGTTTTATAGGCATTTTCTGGGTACGCTCGCCTCACCGTCGGCCTCATCTTTGTCCCCTGGCTAGAAGCTGGCTAAGAGCAATCCCATTATTAATAAAAAAAAAAATGAGACTTTTTCACACTATATCGTAAAAACTTCACCCACTACATTACAACTCATCAGTATCTCCAGTGAGCTCCACTGCTGGACACAGGGCTCTCCCAAGCGCCACATAACCCAGTTCACTGCTTACCACAGACCTTTCGCCGTTTACACTTACGTTTTCTTCTTTGCTAAAATTCCCCGTTTCTTCTTTCCAGGTAGTGCTAATGCTGTGCCGGCTACGACCGCAATACACGTTCTCGCACAGTCGGAAGTCGCCACCGGCACTACTCGGGATGGTGGCGCTCGCCATCGCGCTGCCGCCGCCCTCCGTACACGAGATACGACTCGAGTCGGACATGTTCGTCACTAGGATCAACTTCGACTTCAGGATCGCGCATTGCGAGCCCAGGTATTTGAGTCAAAATACCCAAAATCACCGAGATCTGAAAAAAAAGTAGGGGGTACACTTTAAAGTCAAAATGCCCTATAATTAAAATTTACTTGCAATTATCAATTCAGTCATAAATTTAAGTTTCATTTATACTGTCACTTTGTCTCATATATCAAATGACGGCAGAAAACGGGTTAATCAGTATATATTAATAAATTTTAGTTTTTTTTTTTTTTTTGGTAATTTTAGTTGTGTTGGTTGAGAGGGAAATCGTTTCAGGTATTGAAATCAACATATTATCTAAGAACGCTAACAAAACAATTTAAGTTTAAGAATACGACCTAAATACGAAAGTACTCTTTAAAAGAGCAAAGGGGGCAAGAAGAGGAACAAATAAATTTATAACAATAACAATGCATTAGGTCCACTTGAATCATTTACCTGAACTTTGAAAACCCTGAGTAATATTACCTTATTTGACTATTTTTAGGTGAAAATAAAGTAGAATTTGATACATCGTTGTATTACTCTCAGCAGGGTGTCAGAGCTACTAGGCTACACGGCGGAGGAGATGACGGGGAAGAACCTTTACGCACTTTGCCACGGAGAAGATGCCAATAAACTTAGAAAATGCCACGTAGATTGTAAGTATAACATGACACATACTTCATACTTTCAGATTTGGAAAACTACCGAGTTACTGCTACAAAACTACAAAGGCAGCAACACGCTACTACTGGGGGTACTTGCATAAATTGTGCTCGTCTATAGGTACTTATATACGTTGCCGATTTAATAACAACAATAGCAACCGGAAAGCCATTATGATCTCAAGCTATCTCTATACAATCTATGCCTTCATAGTTGATAGAAGACGGATGACCACACACCATCCTTGGCTCTATAAAAGTCCTGTTTTCATTAACCTCGCTGGACTCATCAATTGTAACGATCGCTGACCCAATAATGTGGTGAAATCCTTGTGTCGTAACGCACTTTGTATTCAGAGGGGATAGTAGAAATCCATGTCAAGACGGCAGTCAAGGCGCTGTTACAAGGAAAATTTATGACTAGTGTAGCGCTGAATATGTTCTAGGGTGATTGGATGATTTGGATGTCACAAATTGTACGACTCAATATTCTTGACTATTCAGCGTAAAAAATTACTCGCGCATTATAATTTTTATCTTTATTTCGATATGCATTTTCCAAGTTTGTAATTTTTTAGAGCAAGTTTTCACGTTTTGAATCAATATCGTAAAGACACTTCGTTTGATATTAATTTATGTAGATTCAACACGTACATAATTTCAGTCTCCTCGTCTTAATATTTCAGTCACACCGCCGATTCTAACATCAAGAGGAAATATGCATTCAAATAATCTAATATAACCATCATATGTGTGCGTTATTAGATTTTTTTACGCTTTCGTCAGAAAGCTCAGCATTCCACGCAAGTTTCTCATTATCCATATCAAAAAAATTGTAATTTATCCTCTGTAGCTATGAAAATAAGGCTTTACGTTATGGTTGCCGTCTGTACAATTTAGCTAGCGCCGCATCTACGTCGGCTGTCTTTGTCGGTTGTGATTTGAATAATAATTTTTATGCTAGCATTTTGGTTTCCTCTCTCCAGTAATCGTGGGAAACGTCAGCCTTAATATGCTTTGAGATAGCTATTGTTGGTTATATTTCGGCTACATTATCCTGTATTCAAAAAACAACTACTATCCTCAATTGGGACAGCGTCTTTGAAATAACTATTGAGACATTCCAATGGAGATCGAGGTTTAATTTTTTTAAACGACGTCGATGGCAAACAAGCCTACGGTCCACCTGATGGTAAACGGACACCGCAGTGTATAGACGCTCGCAACTCCAAAATATTCACGTGCGCGTTGCCGACCCCTCATAAAATTAGGTACTATATGGTAATCCTTTTTTATAAGTACCTTAACTCATCGTTTGATAGATTGCTATAATTTTAGCTTAATATTTTTGATGACTTATAATTTTGGAAAAATAACTGAAACTTTCTGAATTTGACAAAATTTAATATATATTTCAGTGTCTGTAGGTTTAAGGACTTCTCTTATACGTTTATTATATGCATTTCCTTATTTGCTGGTATCTCCAATCTACCAATACCGTAGGTAACTAAGTTAACATTACATTAGATACCTACCACGTAACAATAAAATCCCAAAATAGCCTATCAAAACTCCAATCACGCATACGGCCAGCATGGTTTTTCTCTAGCACCTAAACAGTTGATGGCTTTACGATAGCGTTTAAAACATACAATACGTATGTATGTATGCACGTATAGATGCCGGTCAAATGTGGACATATCGGGCCGTGAATACCAATTGTTTTATTAACATAAATGTCCGTCGGTTTGCTAGAAAGCGGGTAATTTGGTTAGCAATGTACGTTGGCAGGCTGTTGATGCGCACGGCTTTATTCGGCTGTAAATTAATGTTGAGGACTTCCGACATTTTTATTGCCTGCGTGATTGGTTATTTTGTTGACTGAAAAACATTTATTTTTTATCAGATTCAAAATTTACTCAACATCCTTGCATGATTGTAGGTATAATAACAGTTAAACGCGTACGTAATTTCTCTTTTAAAGTAAAAACAAAGACGATTATGCATGGATTGAGCACAAACCACGATATATAAAGCTCCTGACAAGACAATAGTAGATTGTGTCACAAGGGAGCAAAATGACATATTTACGGCGTGGGCGTAACTTGAATCCTGAACGAAGAGAAGGATTATATAATAGAATCCTGAGCGTAGCGAGGGATTCTAAAATATAATCCTGAGCGTAGTGAGGGATTCAAGAATTAACGCCCAAGGTGGAAATAATTTTGCTTCCATGTGACACATACTGCTTTTCACATCACCTATTGAGGATAATGAAAGATCTGAAATAACAATGGTTGTGCATTTCTTTTATCAAAATCGATACTAATAACTTATTACTCGTTACAGAAAAGTGCCACTTTGATCCCTCCTAGCAGGGAAGAAAAGTGCCATTTTGATCCCTCCTAGCAGGGAAGAAAAAGCCCTTATCCGAATAGGTGATGTGAAATACAAATTTTCACTGTCATAACAAAACCTTTATAAAAACAAATATTATATTGTAACCGACATTTGTTTCACTCTTTGGCCCGTGCCCAAGCGCATCGGTAATTACAAAACCGACAATACACAATGCAATGCAGGACTTAACCAAAAACCGTCAGAACCTTAATGACTCACGTACAACAATACACGTGTCTTACCTTTAGCTCGGTATGAATTGTATAGTTTTGAATATAATGCGATTGCTGTTTTACGTCATGTGTGTCAGCAAGGTCGCGCTGATATGGACTGAGCCTTTTGATAACAATGTCAACACCAGAACTTAATGCTGATAGTCGATGCAGGCCTAAGTTTTTGCACAATGATAAATAGGCG
The DNA here is from genome assembly GCA_951800055.1 of Cenopis cana. NCBI lineage: Eukaryota > Metazoa > Arthropoda > Insecta > Lepidoptera > Tortricidae > Cenopis > Cenopis cana. Next base: position 10,864,198 of record OX637472.1, read on the forward strand.
CCTTATGGGATATACATTATGGGCTAGACGTCTAAAAAAGTATGCTCATTGGTCACTAATTGTCTAGTGTTTGATCTGCAACATAAAGCTGTTTGTCTAGATTTAAAGAAGCATTTGAAAAAACAAAAGTCGTCCCTTCTGTAGTGAATAGTTAATGGCTTATGTGCATGTAAGTTACACTTTTATCACGTGGATTAATAGAAACGAAGACGCTGTTTATGCGAGTTACTAGTAGCACTTAACTTCTGAATCTGATATGTCCACTGGAAAGACGCGAACCTAAATCGGTCGGCCATCCATCAAAGACTTCCCATTGCAGCAAAGCCTCTGAACTACGGTATCGTTTCGTTTAATAAACATTGTTTTGTGTTTGTTCCAGTAATGAACAAAGGCCAGGTGCTGACTCACTACTACCGCGTGATGAACAAGCTGGGCGGCTACACGTGGATGCAGACCTGTGCTACCGTCGTCTGCTCCTCCAAGAACGCTGAAGAGCAGAACATCATTTGCGTCAACTACGTTATTAGGTAACATACATATTAGGTACTACAATAATCACTCAGAAAAACTCCGTAGACCATTCAATAGTAGAAGAAGAGAACCACTCCTATGGACATTACCCAAACTACTTACTCGTACGCGTACTAGTACACTATGAAAAGGAGTGCAGTACTGCTTCGTCATGGTCTCATCGATTGAACGATAACGCCCAATAAAAAAAAAGTTTTTTCTCTGGTTCATTTTCACTTAGGTAGGTACATATAAACTAAAATCATCACATATCCGCGTATTACACATTGTTCTGAGAATACTTCATTCATTCATTGTCTTAAATGGGTACTTTTCCCGTGACTTTGTATTTGGGTATTTTCTGATTGACGTATGACTCAGACGTTGACTTCTGTAATACGCAGTATCAATCTGCACATCAGTATGGATATTTAGTAGGTAAAATTACGTATACGTTTTGAAATAATGGTCTGTTTTATACTAATGTCATGTGTTATTTCCAGTGGGCGCGAATATCCTAATACGGTAATGGATTGCTGCCAATTAGAAGAAAGTGTGCAAGGTGTAAAGCGAGAAGAGGCCACGGGAGACCCTGAAAACGGCCCCCCGGACGCCGATAACTCTGGTAACCCCCCACCCTCTTCACGACACCCCGCGGAAAGAACGGAAGCAACAAACAACGCTGAGTCAGCATCAACAGCCCCAGTACCGACATCTGACGTCACACACCTCACCAGGCTCAGTGACTCCCAACCACTGCCCCTCCACACGAACCCCGAAAGAACGTCCCCCATGCCAGCCAGAAGAATGAAAAAGAGGAAACATGCGGAATGCGATGATGAAGAAAGGGACGAAGATAGACGGAAGAGTTCTTCTAATCCCGGTGCAGCGATATCCCCCGCTGAACGTGATATGAATAAAACCAACTTGTCCATCCCCGAAGGCTCGTCGGACGCTACTTCTGTTAGAGATCTTGAAAACGCCATGTCAAAGCACCTACCTGCTTTAGATGGTAAAGAAATCTCACACAGACCTACAGACTTCTCAACAGATGCACTACTGAAACAACAACAACAAAAATCGACTATACAGTGGATAGGGACCCAAAACCACCACTTAAACCATTTGAACAGACAAATTCCTGGGAACCACACTTCCACGCCCGCCTCAGCGCTACTACGGCAACTTTATGCCAACAGAGAGAGCGTTATTAGAAGTAATTTCTTGGGTGACGGCAGAACAGGTGGCTATTATTCGAGCGACGGGCAGTCAGGTCCTCTACCCACTCCTCCCGGCAGCGAGGGTTCGGGCTACGGCGAACAATTGGGCCATAAAGGTACCGATATCGGTTCATTGGCCTACGGTGGCTACGCGGATTACCATTCCGCAATGACACCTCCTGGATCCGTATCCCCTAGAGACAAGCAGCAATACGCTTTGCCATACGATAACAGTGCTTACTCGGAGGCATTAAGGCATTCGTATTTGGGTGAAGCGCCGTTGCCGCTGAAGCCGCAAGCTTACTCCGCTGTCCCCAGCGCTTTAGACTACACGTCGTCGTTAGACCAGAGCCAGTTCTTCCATCCCCCTTCCTCCTTCCATCTTTACCATCCACAGGCTCATTCCGCGCACTCATCTCACTCCCATCAGTCAGTGGACAAATCTGCTCCTCCCAATACGAACTGGTACTCGTCAGGCTCATAGCCACATAGACAATAGACTGGGAATGTGTATTGCTAGTTGCTACGAGAGAGCGACTGCGTTCGGTGTTCACTCATTTGTTCAAATGTTTGTCAAACGTGTTAAGTTGGTTGTTAAGTTTAGTTCTTTTTTGTTATAGTTAATTGTCCTCTAACAGACGTCTCTAAACATTATCTGTTTGAACTGAAACATTTGACAGACTGTAAATAAGTTTATTTGAAAGTTTTTTCTTCAAAAAATTGTATACGGATACTCTAATGTCAATGGTAAACTAATTAACACATTTCAATACTCAAAGCTTCGAAGACGATTCGTTTTATGTCCCAATTATTAATACTCTATATGTAGGATAAAACTGTGCCAAAAATTAGGTGCTGAGCACTTGACGACGCATTTACAGAAACATTCCAAACCTTAACGATTTTATTCCATTAAACTTTAGGGTGTATAACTTCGTCGCTATAAATACAAGTATGTACCTACTGTACGTGTGCTGTATTGTTTTTGACGTGACTGTAAACGACGAAGTTTAAAGATCTTAGCTAGGAATTTGAACATCTGAGAGCTACCCATAGCTTATTGCATATCATTTTAAATTAAGTGTCTAGTTAATGCTTTTGTAAATTATTGTACCATAATTACACGACTGTACTTAGGCTACTGTACGACTCTGTAACTGTAAATTGTAGTCAGTAAGCATTGTATATTGTTTTAGTCGGAAATAAGATTTCATTGTACATACTACTTTATCATTGTAGAGTAAGCGTTTAGTGAATTTGTTCATTTTGGCAGTGCTCAAATTTTGTTAAAAATGTTTTAGTTTTATTTTAATTGGATTGAGATGTTATAACATAAGTACATACAAACAGCAATACAAAATTTAATACATACAAAAAAAACTACTTTATTATAATACGCTGTAACTGGGAATTACTTGTCATGAGATTTAATACCGAGTTTTGAGGTTCTGAAACAATAAGCTGTTTCTTCTTAACACAATAAACATGACAGAGAAAATTGAGATTCTCAATAGGTGCATGGCAAGGTGCATCACGAAAACCTCATAAAACGTGATCACTATCATGAGAAATAATAGTATTTTATGCAACTGTTTTATAATGTGTTCTTTTTTAGTCGAGTATCGCGTTTACGAGACTTAAAAGCTAATAATATAACTATTGTAAACAATACTTTTTCTACGAGTCAACTGAAATTAATTAAACAAACCGAAATAACTAAACGAGCTACTCATAGTCCTGCGAAAACGAAGTGCAAGTCCAACGGGTCAGCTTACGTTGTCTTTTATTCTGTGTCCGTGGCGACGTCCTATTGATCAAACTCATTATCGTTCTCTAAACCTTTTTTTATGAGTTCTTACAGTTGAGTCGAGACGAGAGCTCTGTAGAGAAAATTTTACTATAATAGTTTGGTCTAAGTAGTTACGAAATCTTAATTCAAACAAGTCGACGAAAAAAAAAAACTCGTATACCTACAACAAATTCCAGTTAAAGGCTCTTTCATGGCCTTTATGGCTTATGGCCTTATTAACAGTTTGAATGGGCTCATCTATTAAACTATTTTCTTTGTAAATTGACTCGTACCTAACTTGACATTTTCTCTTCGTTACTATTTTAGTACCTACCGGACTATTACGGCTTACTATCATAGATTTACATGAAATTTTCATTTATGTCACACCTGGCCACAAGGCGGCAATTACCGCAAGTTCCGCGCGCGGGAAATCCCACTTCCTGGCCAGGGGGGTGACATAAAATTTGTACTTAACACGGGCGGTAATAAAGAAAGCCTCAGATCGCAGGTATTTGACAAATACCTGCGATCTGAGACATTCTTTGTTTTACCGCCCTTGTTAAGTAATGTACTATTAAAAAATCGCGATTCAAACATCACTCCAATTCGACAAATTTTATGCTAAAACTGTTTTCTTTTTTTCTACACAATAAATACAAAAACTGGCTCCTTTACTATCTAATGGTGTAATTAATGAATGTTATCATTAAATCCGTATATTGAATAATCAATGCTTTGGTCATAATTTGAGTTCTAAACAGTTTTAAATTCGTGAGGCCTCTTAATAATTTTAAACCAAATTATACTTTTTATATTTAATTGAAGAAATAGATAATTATTTAAATTCGTAGGTGTAACAGTTATAAATAAAATTGGTAATATTTATGCTATTATTAACAGTGCAATACGAGTGAAAAAAGTTATTCTTTCGATTTTTATACTGCTTCGTTATTGTATCGTAATGTAAGGTAATTATGATAATATTGTATCAAAGTTGTAATTTACATGGAATTTGGCTTGTAATTCGATTGTTTTCAGTTGTACCTCGACTTAAGCCTCTTCTTGTGTACATTTTTTATGTTTATTTTATTTGTAACATGAACAAAAAATGGAGGATTTTATTTCTCTCATTAAATGATTAAGATTTTTAACTATGTTGTATCATTTTAACTTACGGCCATTCTATTAGGTAGCTCATATTTTATCTTTGAAATGCTCTGCAATGGGACAGCGAATAATACTAAAAAACATGTACATATATGTATGTATGTGTGTATATAATACATTAGTACCCCTACTGTTATATAGTTGCCATAAAAATCTTGAAATACTGAAAGTCGTTTTCAACTTCAAATTCGCTACTAGTTTTAAACCTTTAGTGATAGTGAAAGCTGATCTTTTATTTCTAAAGAAGATTGCTAATTCTTCTCATTGATCTCACATCTGAACGTTTGATATTTCGAAATACATACTCGGGCCATTTTACGGAAAGTTGTACACTCGACTTTTTTTTTTAATTTGGATAAAATTGGGTTTTTTCTACTCAGAATCGAAAGCACTTTCGAATGATATAGGGGAAAAAAAGTGTCCCAAATTTTTTTTATTCCTTTCCGTTACCGTTTTCATACTAAGTTTGTAATCTTGTATGGTGGTAACGGAATGGAAAAACTGAAAATTGTATGAAAAATTTGGGACACTTTTTTTCTCCTATTAGGTTCGAAAGTGCTTTCGATTCTGAGTAGAAAAAACCCGATTTTATCCAAATTTTAAAAAAAAGTCGGGTGTACACCTTTCCGTAAAATGGCCCACAGTTCATTAATTTTGACAACTATCCTTTAGGTAACTATTCATATACAGGCGATAAACACAATATCCAGCTAGCAAGATAAAAATTGGAGAGCACCATGCGCATAAATACAAGAGTTCTGGTTAATAATGTGATAGTTACGAACGCAGAACTTGCATAAATAATATCCTTAAAGGACTATTATAAAAGACTTACTCCATAAAACTTAACAAACCTCCAGCTAACCAAAAAGTGTTTTGTCCCTTTCTCACAAACATAAATGTTTAAGGGGAGGTATCCCCAACGCAACTGTCCCGCTCTAACACGCGTGAGTTTACAATTAACCATCCCGCTCTCTACGCAAGCTCTGCGCGCAGTTTTGTAAATATTTAGCTATAGTCATCAAGCCAGTCATTTTATCAAAGCAAACCCTGCGAAAATGTCTATAACTATTTACGATCTTTAATTGAGTACAAAAATTAAATGTTATGTATATTATCAGTAATATAGCCGTAGTATTGAAAAAACATTCCAAAAAGGGGTAACTTCGCGATTTTTTTCTATCGAGTGAAATTCATCAGGTCATGTAACTGACTGCGATTTTGACTAGACAATATCCTTATGTAACACATATATTTTTTTTAGATTTTAAGACACTATATTCTATGTCTCAGATGGTTTTGAAAACTCAAAAGTGGTAATACACGGCCTTAAGTGAGTCAATTTCACCAAACGGGCATTTTTGTCAAATTCCCATGGAATTTTGAAATACCAATAATATATAGAAAATTTTATGCTGATAATTTGATAAAAAAATTAATAAACACAAATTTTCTTACGGGGTACTTATACATATAAAATTACGGAAGTTATTGCAATTTGAAAATTTGACCAGGGCACGGGAATTTATCTGTCCATGGGAATTTCCTTTTCTTAGAAAAAATTGTATTAAAATTATTATTTACCATCTTATTTATCAAGAGTAATAAAGTTCAATTGTATCGAAGTTGTTTAGCCTAATTTTACCAATCATGGGTTCAAGTTTCAACCGAGGAAATTTATATTAACCAAGAATCTATATTTTAAGTTAAATTTCTCTTTATACAATCACATAGCAACTCGTTTGCAGAAAATCATACAAGTATTAATATTTAAAACTATCACTAAATGCAGATGTACATATAGACGCTTGCAACTCCAAAAAAGTCACGGGTACGTTGCTGACCTTTTATAAAATTTGAGATGTCCGCTTACTTGTTTGCCACCGTCGTTGTATATAAAATGCGTATGTATCGATATATACCTACATGATTTTATGTACATAATGTTCATTGACTTTGTTTATTGATTCTTTTCAAATATTTAAGAAGCTAAGTGTAATAGTAGAAGTCGGTCTGTTTTTTTAAATAAACGCATAAACTACAACTCTAATCGATATACTTAGTACAAATTATATTTATTTATGCATTTCATCCATAATTATTGTTATTAAATGCGGTTTATTAACAAAATAAGTGACCCTTCCTAATTCCCGTGCCCCAAAATCAGCTGTTTTGGGTAAACAAGCTATGGGAATTAGGACACGGGAATTGGAAATCAATATAAAAAAAATCATAAAAAAATCAAATCACATGTTAATAATATTTTAAGTTATCGTTTATATAGAGACACCAAAGTGCTTTATAATGCATACATATGTTAATGATTACTTATGTAAGAATTTGAATTTCTAAGGGCCACCGAAATTGCAAGCAAAAGCAAAAAAATTGTCGCCCACCCAGAAACCGAAGTACTTAGGTGGTTTACTCGAACTTAATGCGGTTTGCTATATATATTTTTTTTATCTATAATAGCTGACATTTGAGAGCACATGTGAAGCAGGACGCGAAGCTGATCAAATGTAAACGATGGCTGCCAGGGACCTTTGAATTTTGCCGACAAAATTTAACTCTCGCGCGCGGACGATTTTTAAACATCAATTACAAGTTATTCACCACAGTGAAGTGAATAGTGTCTGTGCTCAGTGATAGTAAATATAATCGAGTTAAAGTTTTTGACACGAAATCAGTGATTCTAATGTACAGTTTTTGATAGGAATTTTTGATTGATTCAAAACTAGATGCCGGACAGGGCACGGAGTCTTAATTTGAGCGTTTAGGTATTTATTAATGTATTTTAAAAACAAATAAGTCAGTGAATTTGAGTGGACCTCAACGTGGAAACATGTATTCTTTATGAAAAAAAATAAATGGTACGTATTATCTCATGCTACACTACGATTTTCAGCTCGGACACAAAAAAAATCGAGTTTAGAAAATGACCCAAGTGATTGATAAGAATAAGCGAATTATTAGCGGCACGTTTACGAACGATTATGACACATATGAATGTTTTGGATCGAAATCCGTCACATAAGACTAAAGTACAAAGGCGAGCTTATCCCTATGAGATATTTTCCAGCTAACCTTTTAGAGGGATGGAGTGGAAAGTGGGAGAATGAGATAGACAAACTTACAGCGTGTACAACAATGTTGCAATAAGTTTTGCAAATTATATAACTTTCAGTAATATAAAAAATGCGTTCATTTACGCTCAATATCTGGGCGACCGAGCCTTGCTCGGCGTTTTCCCGGACATGAGACCTAGCTAAATCGATTGCTCGTCCCCGAAAACCCCCACATACCAAATTTAATCAAAATCGTTAGAGCCGTTTCCGAGATCCCCGAAATAAATATATATAAGAATATCTGGGCGGCCGAGCCTTGCTCGGCATTTTCCCGGGCATGAGACCTAGCTAGATCGATTGCTCGTCCCCGAACACCCCCACATACCAAATTTTATCGTAATCGTTAGAGCCGTTTCCGAGATCCTCGAAATAAATAAATAAATATACAAGAATTGCTCGTTTAAAGATATAAGAATATCTGGGCGACCGAGCCTTGCTCGGCGTTTCCCCGGGCATGAGACCTAGCTAGATCGATTGCTCGTCCCCGAAAATCCCCACATACCAAATTTCATCAAAATCGTTAGAGCCGTTTCCGAGATCCCCGAAATAAATAAATAAACATATAAATAAATATACAAGAATTGCTCGTTTAAAGATATAAGATTTACATATAAGATATAGAGCATATAAGATATCGTTCGTAAAGAGTAATGTCCAGTCGTGCTTCGGAGGCTTCGGAGCTGACACCACTTTTTTACTCGGCCTACTAAAACAACGCACTATTAAATTAATATGATGGTAATATGTTACCTCATCTAACCTATGTCAAGAGAAATTTTGATAAAACTGCACACAGTCAGATATTTATCGAGATTTATCTAAAAAACCATTCCCGGAGACTGATTGCATCCCGTTTTGTCGTGAGCGAAAAATATAAGCACGTATCTTTCACAGGGGGCGTGGTTGAGCGAATCGAAGAATCCTTAACCACTCTATAAAGAACAAGTACTAGGATATTGCGCATATAGTATTGGAAAAGAGTCTTCGAGTTCCAACCGCAAGAGCTCAGTCAATCGCGCTCTACCATACATTTTTGCTCTACCTATGTCGCTTGTGCTACGCCTTGTCGAGAACTTGTCGATCAAGTCGCGGAAGAATACTAGGAGCGCATAAGTTGCACAGAGACATTATTTAGGAGTACGCCGCGAGATAGCTCTTAGTCGCGCTTTATGTCGCTTGCTAGTCTTGTGCTACGCCTTCGGTCCTGTCGAGAAGTTGTCGATCAAGTCGCGGAAGAATACTAGGAGCGCATAAGTTGCATAGAGTCGTTCGATTGGAGCACGCCGCGAGATAGCTCTTAGTCGCGCTCTACTCGATGTCGCTTGCTAGTCTTGTGCTACGCCTTCGGTCCTGTCGAGAAGTTGTCGATCAAGTCGCGGAAGAATACTAGGAGCGCATAAGTTGCACTGAGTTAGTAAATTTGCTACAAGTGCCGCGAGAGCAGTGGCGCGTCTATGTGAGATCTAATTATCGCTAGGATTGACTTTTCTAACGGCGTGTAAGAGTTGCACAAATTGACGTACGTCTAAAATCTAAGATGCCTGACATATAAAGTCATGGGTTATTTTATTTTGACCTTTGTTATCAATGCAATAGGCTATTATTTTGCAGTAATCTATATTTATAAAGTTGATAGGGTGACTGACTAATCACCGCCCCGCCGAAACTGCCGGTCCTAGAAATTGGAAATTTACACTGTAGTTAGAGTATATAAACGGAGGCAAGGGATAAGACGGGATTTTTGTAAATTCCAACCCTAAGGGGGTAAAACAGGGGTGCAAAGTTTGTATGGGGGGCAATATTTTTTTTAATATACAGTCTTGAAACTTTGTACAAAGACTCCTTAAAATAAGACAATGAAAGTTATATCTGCGTTTTCAAAATTTCCGTCTCCTAAAAAAAATTGTGGGGGTGAAAAATTGTATGGGGAGCAATATTTTTTTAAAGTGAAAGTCTTCAAACTTTGTCTAAAAATTCCTTATAATAATAGAAAAGAAGTAATTTCAGTGTTTTTCGAAATTCATCCCCTATTAATATAATCTATAATGAATGTACAATTGACTTGTAATACCTATTATTACCAATAAATTATGTCTATGTCTATGTCTAAGGGGGTTAAAAAGGGGTTCAGAGTTTGTATGGGAAGCAAATTATTTTGAAAGTGAGAGACTTCCTTGCAGAGACTCTCTGTTTAAATACAACAAATCTAATTTCAGCATTTTTGAAATTCATCCCCTAAAGGGATTAAAAAGGGGTTCAAAGTTTGTATTGGAAGCAAAATTACCCCTTCACGCTCAAACTGCTGAACCGATTTAGATGAAATTTGGTGTGAATATGGTTCGAGTCCGAGGAAAGGACAGGATGTTGTCATCCCATCCATTAAGAAAGTGGAAATTTGTATGGAACAGAGATAACTAGGTATCGAATATCGATAAAATTCTAACGCGAAGACCGAGCTCTACGCAGACGAAGTTGCGGGCAACAGCTAGTGTTATATATTCTTCTCTTCAATTAAAATTATTACGATCTTTTTCAAGAAAATCTTTTTGCAACTGAAAAAGAAAGTATTACTGATAAATTGTGTCAAGTATTATTGTCAACGTAATATTCAAGAATCGTTTGCCCTGTCAAGACGTATTTGGGTCTGTCAAGAAGTTCAAATTGCCGCCCCCCTGCCACCCCTAAATTTGCCGCCCCCTTTTTTTTGTTTTTAATTCTTTATTTGACATAAATAAACTTGCCGCCCGGGGCATGGACCCCGGCTTGCCCCCCCTATATCCGGCTCTGAATACATGTAATAAATGAACGGAGCAATTGTCACTGTCATAATATTATTGCAAGCGGAAATCGACGCAATGCAGCAAAATCAAAATTTACTGTAAAATAATTATAATTGTTTTTTTTTTAACTAATGAATTTTAATAACAACATAAAAAAGGGAAGAAAATAATATAAACGAAAACGTATACTAAATAAAAACTTATACTAAATAAAAAAATTGCCCCAGGTCCTCGGTGCACGTTAGGGTTCCTAGAAGGCTGGCCGCATTGCCACGCTGGATAGCAATGCTAATCCGTTGTGCGAAATAGTAGCCAGCCCTCTGGTCACCAGACGCTTCTATAAGGCGCGTCGAGATGTCCTTATAGAGGCGCCGAGCACTTGGACCCCATGGCCCCAGGGTCTCAACCCCAAACGCCGCAAACAAGTAGCTACTGCCGAGAGTAGCATATTTGCGACGCTTCAGGTTTTCTGCCGATTTGTTAAATTAATGGACAATTAAATGTAATTCGAGCTCACAATCGTTTCAATCCGGTGTAAAGGGAAGGCAAAAATTATCACAATGTTGCTCTTATTTTCGAAGTCAACATGTAACATGTAACCACATTAATTAGAAAAGAAAACACAATATGTTGCCAATGCATACTTCTCTATTTAGAACCTACCTCGCATCCTGTGCCGCTTGTGACGAGCTCGTAGGTACCTACTTTACTTTGTTGTCAAATACATTTACCTAATTAATTGTCGATCCATTCGCGAAAAGGTAGGACTAAGGAGCGCAGAAATTGCAATAACTCTCAAAACCAACAACAATGTTACATTGAATGTACCAGTACCAGGGCAATAGAAATCAAAGGTGGTTTGGATTGTGTTCACATATATGCACCATGACGTAACCATGAGATACCAAACGACTAGGCTCGCAGAAGAATGAAAGAGTAACTCGGACTCTGGGTGAAATAACCATACAGATTAAATATTTCAGATGATTAATTTTCATTGCTTATGATTAGCTTAAATAATATTGATTAATGTGTCGTTGGGAACTTTGGATTATTTCTTTTTAGTACATAACTGCTAACGCCATCTTGTTCTTATATTAACAATTAAACGTGTAACATTGCTTAAACTGCCATCTATTTCATATAATAAGAACTACATGGTGCAATACTAGCAAATTTTATAGTTCTATTATAAAGGCCTTTCATTCATTCAGTGTCGTATGCCCAACTTCCCAATGCAAATGAAATAAATAAATTATACCTAATGTTTTCGTTATTATCTCATATGCGACGAGGTTTTTTTAGTTCAATATTCAGGTTGACACTGCCATCTATTTTGGCCGCACGGATATAACAGTACTTCCTCTAGATATAAAAGATGACAAAATGAGTTCACTAGGGGGCGCTGTTAAATTACACGACATGATATACTCTTCTTCTTCATATAACCTTTGCCCTCTGGCCAGGAACAATCCATTAAACAATAACTGCGGGATGTAACGTATTGTCCTTCCTGAACCTCTGTCATATAAAATGGTAAAAGAATGTTTGAAATAAGTTAACAGTTTCGAAGATAGTTCCCAGCACACAAACAAAAATTACTTTGAATCACTTTGAGTAATATTACGAAATATTGTTATAAGTCAATAGATTGCTTTGTCCATCACTTATCACATATTTCTGTTTTGCTTTTACAGGGTAATATTAAAACAAATCATCAATTCTACTAATTTATTAACACTTTCAGTAATTCATATTGAATTTTGAATATAATTAGTATCAATTATATCCATAATATACATCAGTTATCAGCATAAAAGTCAAATAGAAGTAGATTTTAACAAGAAGCATATTAATTCAATATTCATAACATATTTTTTTTGTAAAGGTACAATAAAAAAAAGTAAAAAAGACAGTAAAAAAGTAGCTGTTACATAGCAGCATGCTAATTGGTCCAATAATGAAAATGAGTTTATTCAAATTTCAAGTGCTCGAAAATATGACCAAGCTCGATCATTTTAAAATATTTCAATTTCAATACGAAATGTTACCTACAATACAATACAACACAACCCGCACAACTTCAAATCAATAATTACTAATTTCAGCACAAAAATGTATATGAGATTAAATGAATACACCAACAAAAACGTGAGCATGAACTAATTTCATTACGTTGGAGCCAGCCATATGCCTAGAGGTCTATTATAACTGACATATTTATTACATGTTGACATTAGATAAAAATATTGTAAAAAAATACCAATAACTAGGCGTAAAAACTTGAGATTCACGGAAATATAAGAATATAAAATATTGAAAAACTCTATTAAGGACGGAATTTTGTCATAGTTATTACTAGCTAATAATTGGTATAACTATATTTATTAGAATTATTAATGTTAAAATACAATCAGGCACTTCACAACATTGTCAGTAAATGCATTTAACAGAAAAACGTATATAGTTACTATAAATATGAGTAAAATGCTAATAAATGCTCAGTTTAGTTGCCTTGAATAATTTATTGTTGACAGTCTAAATAATCTTATATTTCACTAACTCACAAATTCAGTATTTTTTGCAATGCTTATATGTGGTTGGTCAGTATGACCGACTTTTGATTGCAATCTAGATATAATATATATTATATAGGTACTCGTACTTAACAGTCTAAGTAATGGACGGCAACATTAGTCTTGTAGAATAAATCAATAAAAAATAGATTAAATAATAATAAGGATGAAAGTTGGATAACTTACAATTTAAATACAAAAATATAACAGTACTATACTTTTGTAGGTGGTCTAACATCGAGAGAGACCTTAAGAAAGCCCAATTGCCAAAACCGACAATCCGGGACCGACAGGCCTGGCGCAGAAGTGTGAGGAGACCCGACCCCAGGTAATGGGAGCAGGAACGGGCGAAGAAGAAGAACAGTCCTATACTTTTGTAAAAAATATTATACTATAATTATATATTAAATATTAAACTATAACTGAGCGCTCCCGTGCTTTGGAAGGCACGTTAAGCAGTTGATCCCGGTTGCTGTCTATGGCAGCAGTCGTTAAGCCAAGTTGGAGGCCTTCGGGCGGTTAGAGAACTTCTAACAGTCAACTTGCCCACTCACTTGACAAATCCTAATCCCAATACATACCTAATCCCAACAAAGAATCTCAACTAGGTCTTAATGTAAGTAAATATAACAACTTCACGAGCGAATTGCAGCGGCAGTTAAACCTGTACGGCTTTAGCCGCTGCTCTAATGTAATTTTTTCTGTAGTCTTTTCATTAGTAAATAAAAAATATAAATAAATAAATAAGGTCTATAGTTTCCCCTCGGGGTTGGCAGGTCAGATGTCAGTCGCTTCCGTAAAAACTAGTGCCTACGCCAAATCTTGGGATTAGGTAGTGGACCCCAGGCATCCTTCAGGATGCAACTGTACTGGGATAACGCTAGGAGGATGATGATGATTAAACTATAATTATATGACGGCGAATTGCAAAATTATACCACTACTAACGCCATCTAGCGGCAAAATTTTACACTATTCATGGTACGTTACAAAATGTAATGTTAACAAAATATTTCCTAAAGGATTACTACAGTATCTATTTATTTAAACATTACCACAGGAATGCTAAAACATTCGACACTGCATGCATACAACGTGAGCTTTAAAAACAGTCATACACGTATTGGATTGAAAATGCTTAAAAGGTAAATTACTCTTCAATCAACATTTCAATATTGGGCGACTGCATTTCTAATATTATTTGATATTGCGATAAGACACACAGCCAGCAATAGATCTGAAAAAGAATTAAAAAATGTTACATTACAGTGGGTACACTCTTCAACATAAGATCGCTAACCAAATTCGACAACAACAAACCTTTTTAATCTGACACAGGGCTCGGAAACCGGTAAATTTTTCAAACCGTTATGATATACTTGCAGGAAAACCCTTATATTTCGGTTTCGGTACAAAAACCGCTATTTTTAAACCGGTTTACGGAGGAGCTTTATATAAAGGTTTCGTTCGATTAACCGGTTTAGAACGATATAATACGGTTAAAACGAACCCACGATTACCTACCTATCGGATATACCCAAGTGTGTGTTCATTCATATTAACGGAACTTCGCTTTCGGGACGGACGTTTACGTTTGATAAATAACATTGCATGAAATAGTGCCTTACCAAAATTAGTACGACTCCTTAGCTCGAAAATATGACGAATACGGTCCCATCTGACAGAAAGCATGAAACTGGGCATGCAGGTAGCTTTCATATTTGTGCTTCAAAAATGTTAGGGAAACACGTTGACAGACCTTTGTTTCCCCCCCTACCCCCACTTTTGTGTGCCGAATTACAGTTTTTTTTTTTAATTTTATTGAAAGCGGCTGAAGCTACGAGAAAACCGTCAAAGAGAAAAATGTTCCTTATAAAATTATCTACAAGTCATTCTTTGGATGTATTTCGATAGGACCTATATTTTTCAAAATCTACGAGCATTCATTAGGATAAGTACAGCAGAAAAGATGCTCGAGGGCAGATTACTAACATTTCTGTGGGCATCGGACTACAAGCATGAAATTTGTAACAAAGATAAACTGTTCCGCGGTGATTCTTTTCAGATGTGGAGATTAGTTAGATTCGTCCCCTGTGCGAGGGGAGAGCGGGGTGAATTGGACCAAGCACACCTCTTTTTAGTCTTTTTCTCACTGATCAGTTAAGGCTACTATGGCTTGCGGGGTATCGTTTTCATGTAAAACAGACATCAGGAATTCATTTTTAGGACTCCAAGCGGAATCCTATTTTTGTGAGTCATAAGTCCGTCCGTCGTCTGTTTTACAGGTTTTACAGCCAAACGGTTTAGGCTACAGGCGTAAACTTTTCACAGTATTAAGCATATTGTAGACCCAAAGCCACACCAATTGTCAGATGTTTTTAAATATTTTTAAGGGGGTCTCCCATATAGCTGAAGGGGTGCGAAAATAGTAGATTGTGTCACAAGGGAGCAAAATGACATATTTACGGCGTGGGCGTAAATTGAATCCTGAACGAAGCGAAGGATTATATAATAGAATCCCGAGCGTAGCGAGGGATTCTAAAATAGAATCCTGAGCGTAGTGAGGGATTCAAGAATTAACGCCCAAGGTGGAAATAATTTTGCTTCCGTGACACATACTGCTTTTCACATCACCTATTGAGGATAATGAAAGATCTAAAATAACAATGGTTGTGCATTTATTTTATCAAAATCGATACAATACTTACCTATCAAAATCGATACAATACAATTACTCGTTACAGAAAAGTGCCACTTTGATCCCTCGTAGCAGGGAAGAAAAGTGCCATTTTGATCCCTCCTAGCAGGGAAGAAAAAGCCCTTATCCGAATAGGTGATGTGAAAAAGAATTTTTTTACCCACCCCAACGAGAGGGATATCGTTATTTAGAGCTAATTAAATAGATAAAAACTTTATTTTGTGTTTAAAAAAATATTTAAAAACAAGGGCGTAAGAAGTCACTAAAGTCCGCTATTTTACAGTTCCTAATATTTTTTATACTTCTCATTGACCTACGAACTTTCAATTTGGTTATAATATTAAATATTACGTCCCTTTTACCAACAAATACAAAAAAAGAAAAATATTTTTTACAAGATTTTTTTTTACAAAAAATTGTTTCAGTTTTTTTTGTGTTTGTTAGTAAAATATACACCATAATAGACATTACTACCAAATATCAAATTCACAGGTCAATGGGAAGTTTAAAAAATCTTTGGAACAAATTTTCTAAAATAGTGGACTTTAGTGACTTCTCACGCCCTTGTTTTTATGAAGGACACCTTATTGAATCAGTTAAAGTAAAAAAACATTTAGGACTCACTATAGATCACAAGTTAGCTGTCATGGAAGCCTCATATGGAGGAAGTTTGTAAAAAGCTCCACAAATATGCATATGCGCTTTACAAGCTATCGAAGCAAGTCAGTATTGAGGCGGTTATATCAGCATATCACGGATGTATTGGATCATCCCTTTGCTATGGTCTTATTTATTGGGGGAATTCTACCAATACAGATCTCATCTCTCATGTTTATCTTTAATATCATGTAATTTAAAAATGAATTTGTCTGCCTAACGACGAAACAGAGCACATATTTTGTACCTAGCGCCATATATTGTATTACCTATGTTTACAAATAAATCACTTTGACTTTAAATATTTTGTTAAACAAAAAATACAGTATTTATTTACTCAATTAGCTCTAAATAGCGAGATCACACTCGAAGGGGTGGGTAAAAAAAAAATTTCACCCCCTTTCAGCTCTATGGGAGACCCCCTTTAAAAATTATTTATTTATTTATCGTATGGCATTTATTTCGAACCGTGAGATCTTAAAAATTATAAAAAAAAATTGTTTACAATTGTTGTGGCTTTGGGTCAACAAGATCACGTTTGACTGTAAAACCTGTAAAACAGACGACGGACGGATTTATGACTGACAAAAATAGGGTTCCGCTTGGAGCTTTTGGGTACGGAGCCCTAAAAACGAATTCCTGATGTCTGGTCTTTTGGACAGCAGTCTATCATGGTAACGCCAAACTGAAAATGTATGTAATAAGCTCAGTCGGTATTCGTACGCCTTGTATATGTTACGCAGGGTAGTCGGCCAAGCAGCTGTATTGACTGCATACCATGCTTACGTATCGTCTACACTCAGATATGGAATAATTTTCTGGGGCAACTCTACGAATCGTGAATCCGTATTTCGAGCACAGAAAAAGTGCATACGAGCCGTTTGTGGGCTGCGTCCGATGGAAACATGTAGACCACATTTTAGCAACTTAAACATACTTACTTTTCCTTGTTTATATATTATGGAAATAGCTTTATTTGTGAAATCAAATCCTGATCAATTTAAAAACTTTTCCAGTAATAGGCTGCGAAACAAACTGTTTGCTGCTCCATCAAAGATGAGGCACATATCAAAAAACATTCTAGGAATGGCCCCAAAAATTTTTAACAAACTACCAAACGTTATTCGAAGGAGAGCATTAAAGAACGCAATTATCTACTTGAAAAAGCCTATTATTCGGTGAATGAATATTTGAATGATAATAACTAAATAATTCATGTAATTGAAATGTAATGTCAAATAAACAATAATATGTAATTAATGATGATAGATTTAAGGAACATTTTTGTACGCCGCAAGGCAGAACATAGCTGAACTATATAAATGTATTAACACCTACCATACCTATGCTTCACAAATAAAAATATTTGTATTTGGTTTACACGAAAACGAAACCCCGCAAGCCATAGTAGCCTTAACTGATCAATGAGAAAAAGACTAAAAAGAGGTATTCTTGATCCAATTCATCCCGCTCTCCCCTTCCCCAGGGGACGAATCTAACTAATTTCCACATCCGAAAAGAATCACCGCGGAACACTTTATCTATGGTACAAATTTCATGCTTGGAGCCCGATGCGTAGAAAAATGTTAGTAATCTGCCCTCTAGCATCTTTTCTGCTGTATTTACCCTAATGAATGCTCGTATATTTTGAAAGCTTTAGGTCCTATCGAAACACATCCAAAGAATAACTTGTAGATAATTTTATAAGGAACATTTTTCCGTTTGACGGTTTTCTCCTAGCTTCAGCCGTTTTCAATAAAATAAAATAAAACTGTAATTCGGCACACAAAAGTGGGGGGAAAGGTCTGTCTCTGTCAACGTGTTTCCCTAAAATTTTTGAAGCACAAATATGAAAGCTACTACTACTACCTCCATGCTTTCTGCCAGATGGGACCGTATTTCGAGCTAAGGAGCCGTACTCCAACTCGGACGCGTCTACAAAAAATACAAAAATTACCCGACAAGTTGCAACGCGTGCTTGTGTGTGTGTACGTAAGTACCTACCGACACTGACCCCCGCCAGGGGCCCGGCCGGGTCGCCGCGGTCGCGCCACTCGTGGAATACACCGGTTTATATAAAGTTCTTAAAACGTTCGCGCTCTCAATAAAGTTCGGAGCTAAACCCGAATAAACCGGTTTTAACCGGTTAAAAAAAAACCGGTTCCGAGCCCTGATCTGACACTTAGGATTTTGACTAGACCACAAAGTCTATCAAGAAAAAATAAGTGTCATGTCAGTTGTAAAATTACACGCATAATTTACGCAAAAACTAATGTTTAATATTTATAATTCGCCCACTCTTTACTTTTGTCTCACCATCACCAAAACTTTGTTAGCAAACAAGTTGGAATCATTTATAATGTTAAGCAGATAGAGATGGGAGCGTAAGCGGGTTAAGAAGGGTGAGCGTCCACCAGAGATATACGAAGATATGTTCCCATACATCAGACACATAGCTATCAGGCTTGAGTGTCGAATATTATGAAAACAGCTTCGTACACCTCTTGTGGATATTTAACCCAAAAAGATGCTGATGGTGGCACAAAGTGAAGAAAAGCTAGCCGGTAACCCATCTCCGGCAAAGGCTGGGATAACAACTAGAAGAATGGTGAGTTGTATTCTTGTAGCTTTAATTAAGTACTCATAGACTAAAAGAAAAAGACAAAAGCGTAGAAAAAATAAAGGCGTAGCCAGGATTTCGGTCTGAACGGACAGGCGAAAAATAAGTAACATTCTTCATTCCAAAGTAAATAATCTACGGTTTGTCCTTCTGTGCTCGTACCCTGGCTACGCCCTCGTATTATTCATACTTACATTATAAGCCATAAACAAGAAGTCTAACATAGCCGCAAATGTTGCATCCAGCTGAAACATACAAGA
This sequence comes from Cenopis cana, assembly GCA_951800055.1. Classification (NCBI taxonomy): domain Eukaryota; kingdom Metazoa; phylum Arthropoda; class Insecta; order Lepidoptera; family Tortricidae; genus Cenopis; species Cenopis cana. The sequence goes on from OX637472.1 coordinate 10,883,603, forward strand.
AATACAGGTAAGTACAATGCTATATGTTCTGAGTTTAGTATTTCTATTATTTTTTGTATCTGTGTGTCTTTTCTGCCTGATAGGATGAAGGTGTGAAGCAACAAACTACTAATGTTTTTTTTTTAAATAACGAATTTAATGGAATAAGGTGCAAAAGTGACAATAAAAATATATCCTCGACATTAATTAATAATAAAATTTTAATATTTGTGGTAAATTTTTCGAACTAAGTACCTAAAGGCTTGGTCACACCGCTTGCGCGACGCAAGCGGGACGCTGCGCTGCGCGCCAAAATGTATGAAACCGTCCCGCTCGCGTCGCGCAACCTGTGTGACATCGCTAACCTGTTAGCATACGTTCCGGCGCGCAGCGGTCGCGTCGCGCGGACGTCGCGCAACGCAGTGTGACCAAGCCTTAATGCTTGTACAGTCAAGTGCAAAAATATGTATCGAATGAATCCTCTCATAAATATGTACCAAAACCTTAATTCACCGACATAAGAGCTATGGCCGCTATGGGACATCTTTTTGAGCAAGTTGTATGGACCCATATTTTTGCACTTGACTGTACTATGAGTACTAGAAGATGATATACTTGATATAGATACATAGAAAAATCCAAGAGAAAAAATTATCAAATATTGCAATAAAAATACTGTGCACAACTCATAACCTCATAACTACAGAGTGAAGTACTCACAAATAAATGCACTGACTGGGATTTGAACCCAGGATTAGGCTGAAGTGGCTGTCAACATTGAACATACCTTCGGGATAGGGACCCGGGAACAACCTGTTCCTGCTCGACTTATTTTCAATTAACAATTGACTTACATAAATATAGTATCCTCCTATTAGCCACAATCCGAAAATGAGCTGGAACAAAATAATGAGACCCATGATGATCATCCAGGGCAGGATCAGACCGCGCATCCAAATGTTGATGCCGATCACCTGAAAATATTACAAAATCATTGTTTTCATTTAAACTTAATATAACCAAAGAATAATCAATATAATAACATGGCAAAAACAGTAAACCATGCATGAGAGAGTTGCAGTCTGTTGCGTCACTCAAAAATAATTTGAAACAGTTGTGGACTTGTGGCTTTCCAACGACTTGTGAATTGGTTGAATATCAGTGGCGGAGCGTCCATACAACTCGATTCCCACCGGCTTGCCTAATTTCCAGCCAGTCCAGTTCTTTTACTACAGCTCATGAAGAATAGGAAAAGCCAATTATTTCCTGCTTCCCTAAGAATATTTTTGACGCGCCGCCACTGTTGAATATAGTTTTTTTATTGTATATTTGTGATATATATTTATGGCATTATGTATTATATATTTTTATATCTATATTGCTTTATAACACTATATATTTTATTGCTTTTATTTTATTTTGGATACATATTATAATTTTCCTGTACAATGTAAGTTTGTCTCTCATTGCTACCAAAATGTTAAACAGTTGGACTGACACTTACCATACAAACTGATGATATAATGAATAGCAAGAGTATAAAGATGAAAATGCCTCCAAAAACTTTCATTGCTGAAACAAAAAGATTAATTTTTGGGAATAAAGTGCATGGTTAAAATTTCTTGTGGGAAACAGCATTGAATTTGTATGGTATAGGAACCTCAATCAGAAATGGGAGGCCTACGAACTGATAACACAGTTTATTTATATCCCTCTCTGTCACACATGCAAATTTGAGGGAATAGAAGACAACAGAAATTTAAAAATAACTTACACCCTCTGACATCAGTTTCAAACAAGGGATTCCATAATTGCGACGAGTCCCCGCCAGCGAGCTGATAGCTGATAAACGTGATGAGCACCACACTCATAGCTGCTGTGTACACCGCCACCGCCCGGCTGCCCGTCTTCACATTCGAAGACCAGATACACGGCGACCAACATGTTTCTAACACGACCATTTTCTTGGATTTCCAACTCTTCTATGTGTAGAATATTTAAACTAATATTAGACGCCTTCGATGTGAATTAAATTAGGTCCTGAAATAATAGAAAACATAGTAATTGTAGTAAACAATTGACTCGGCCACACCTAGCTCTCTAACAACTAGCTTAATTTTCATTTGATAAATGAAATGCCAAATGCTTTTATTAGGCTATAAGTATATAGTATTTTAAAGCTGGTTTAATACAGAAATAGCGACTTTTACCTAGTTTTTACCACATTAAATAACTTTAAAAGTTAAAAGCCACTAAATTAACACAAGCGTATTATTTGACAGAACGAGTTGTTTATACGTTCCGTTTTCCCTATGATTTAGCCGTTATTTTTAGCGGTTTGTTTTTTTAAATAGCTTTCTTTAATAATATGTAATTTACGAAATAAATTTTTCATGCATGTAATAACGAATTTTAAGCTAAATACAAATACTTTAATTCAAACAATGGTGTAATCATAATTAATAAACATTTTAATACCCGATTTAGGGCCCTCTCAGAAAAGGCGTTATGTGATGAACGGAACGTATAATCGTTTCGTTGCACGTGCAATATACAAGAAATGATGAGTATATATAATATATATTCCAATCCTGTATATTCATGACTCATGACAAATACTTATACATATTTAAAGCCTTGTATATTCATTTTTATCTCTTAATGATATCAAACTCTAATATATTTTATATATTTATGATTTTGCCCTTTCCTGACCGATTTCCTTGTTTTCCAAATTTCCGACTTATCCGAAATCCGATTTAATCCCGTTTCCTCGTTTTTTGGCTGTATGCGCCAAGAGCGCGATGTCAATAAAAAAAAAAAAGAAATGATGACATTAGGCTGTGTTCCCACTATCCGATACAATATCGGTGTAGGATCCGACACCGATAAAAATCCATAGAAAACCGCTTACTATCCGATCCCATATCGGTGACCTTTCCATACCTTTTTTATCGGTGTCGGATCCGAAATATCGGATAGTGGGAACACTGCCTTAAAAACCTGAGGGCTTACCGCGAACCGAAAACGAACGAAGTTCGAATATCTCCCTCTCTGTCGCACTTGCTCATTTGAGCGACAGCACAGAATAAGTAATAGTACAAGGCGACAGAGAGGGAGATAATATATTCGAACTTTGCTCTCGAACTCGAACTCTGGCTCTGGCTCCGTATTATGGTCGCAGTTATCGCGTGATAAACGAAAAGATAAAGCATTCAGTCACTTTCTATCGAGTGGTATGAAAAAATGACCCGGAGGTCTATGATGGTCACGTTTAGTATGATAGACGACAAGATAAAGCATCTGTCTTTTTCTGATACAACTCCATAGAAAGTGATTGATGCTTTATCTTTTCGTTTATCACGCGATAACTGCGACTTGCTGCGAAGGAATGTTAATGGACTTAATAGAAACATTTCCATTGAAGAAGTATACTTCATTTGAAACACAATCTACCATTTTATTTTTAAATGTTATTTTTCGCACGCGCTTCAAATTACCAAATATATTATTTACAGTTGAATAAGGAACTCTTTTATGCGGGCTCTCAACCTCATCCACTTATCTGTAAATAATATAGGTAGGTACTAGGTACCCAAAATAGTAGATACCTTTATCTACCTAGGTCAAAAGTCCCTGCAGTGCAAATGTAGGTAAATAAAACACTTCTAACTTCTTCTTCACTAAATTCTGTCATGTTTTTATAGTGAAAAATAATTCTGAACTCTTGAGGTCTAATCGGCATCAGCTGATTTTAATAAATTTGCATAGAATGGAACTAATCGTGACTGCATAAATACCATTTAAACTGTTAGAAAGTTAAGGATATCAAGTGAGGAAGTTTCTAATCGTCAAGTTACTTTATTAGAGTATTGTAAAAATATTGCCAAAGGACGTGTCACACTCCGAGGGAGAATATGAACAGGGAAAGAATAGGGGAATAGATCTATAGCCATACTAAGTAATATTATAAGTAAAATGCGAAACGCCTGTCTGTCCGTTACCTCTTCATGCTCAAACCCCTGAATCGATTTAAGGCGATATATCGAATTGATTGAAAGAGACACCCTTTGTTTTTCGCTCACGACAAAACGGGATGCAATCCTCTCCGAGAATGGCTTTTTAGACAAATCTCGTTAAATATCTGATTGTGTGCAGGTTTATTAATTTTCCTCTTGTCAGTACCTAGATGAGGTAAAATACCATCATATTAACTTAATCGTGTCTTTTAATAATGCGTTGTTTTAGTAGGCTGAGGAAAAAAAGGAAAATATAGACTCGACTTTGGATTTATTTTCTATCGAGAAAATTTTAAGCAATCATGTTTCGCTATTGTCAGTACCACAATCATATACGTAGTCAAGAATCATATATCTGAAAATCAGCCCCTACTGTTTGCTAGTCTGGGCAGGACAGCGTTTCAAAGTCTCCAAATTTCTCAGTGTAGCGCCTTAAATGAAATTTGGTAGGTATGGAGATAGGTATGTAGTTGGAGTCCAGGGGAAGGACATAGGATACTTCAAAACATGGAATGGAACACTGCGCTTACGCTACGGCATCCAACTCGGATACGACGCGCGTACACTTGGGCATTCCGGCCGGCGAGGATGTCCCCCGCGTGGTCGCGACAACACAGAAATGTGTCTGTGTTGTCCCTATTCGTCCCGGTACGCCCGCATACTGGGTAGAGTGTCCCTATTCGTCCCGGTACGCCCGCACACTGGGTAGAGTCAGTCCGACCCTGATCGGGCTACTCAGGTTTATTGAACCAGCGACAAAATTCCCAGCAGGCACCTAGCTCGATTCCACTGACACCTCAGATTCGGTTGAAAACACTCAACCAATCTCACTGGAGCGCAAACTTTTAGAGTACTCCAGTGTTTAAACCGCCCGCGTGGTCGTTTCGGAGGCCTCCCCTGGATTTTCCCCAGGCCACTCTCCAACTGCTTTATTGGGCCCGGCCTATAAAACTTAAACTTTTTTTTTAAATAAATGCACCACGGAACCCTAAAAAGGTAAATATTGTATAGGTACATGTCTTTGATGTTTACTGCCCAAGTAAGTATATGAACGGGGACAGCGCTCGTCTGGCAACCGTCCCTTTTGGCTCTTTTTCATTGACCAAGATTGACAGCTAATGGCATGTATTGATTGTCAGTAGAGCGAAATCAACGTCAACGTAATTGATTTAACTCACATTAAATGTAATTGACAGATTGTTAGATGTTACAATCGAATACGACATAGAACGATAATCCTAACATTAGGTTTCTATCAAGTGTTCTTAGCGAAAAGTGGACATTGGCCTCGTATTTTAAAACAGTTTTCCATAGTCCGCGTATTTTTTAAGCCAGTGGCCACACCGCCCGCGCCAGCTAACTTCTAAATTTCTTATCTGAACCACTAAGCGTTTGATACCTATTTTCTAAAACAAAATGTTTCAAAAAAAAGACTAGGTACGTAGATATATGTATAAACTACATAGATATTTATACACGGTGCTTTCGAAAAAAGATAGATAACCAGGTGTGGAGTACCAGCAATAGGGCAATAAGGGCATCTCGCCCTCGCCTGATAGTGGCCCCACTGACTAGGTACTTATTTAATTTAATATTCCCCCAAACCAAATTTTGGATCCGCGACTGGTAACTAAGTTAATGAAGCTGTTTAATGAAACAAATCTTCCCACGTTAATCTACATGAAATATTTATACAAGATAGGTTATATGTATAAGTAAAACTTGATTCGCTACTCAAACGAAAAAAAAACGAATGAACAATGTCATAAAGTATACCTACTTGTAACTGTTGTGCCAAAGTCGTTACAGAGCGGAAGTTATAATCGAATACCAGTCAATAATTCAGAGACAAAATCGTTGTACCTACCAGTTCAATCACTTATCCCGATTGAGAGCCAAAGTTAACTTACTTATTGGATTTTATGAGGCTGACACTTAAATTTGATTTGATAACACTTTTACCTACCGTAGATAGGGTTTGCAATCCGGATATCCGGATATCCGAAATATCCGGATATCCGCCGTTTTTTGGATCCGGATCCTAAAGCTCTCAGGATCCGGATATTTCGGATCTTACGGATCTTTAAAAATTTAATCAAAAATATGATAATGAACTAAAAGAAAGCTTGTATTATATATTTTTAAATGGTAAATCTAAATGGAATCTATATTATTTCATAAAATAACAAAAGAAATAAGTTTCTGGCATAAACTTCATTTTCGATACGAGCCTTTATTATCGACTGTACTTTTTTCCACAGTCATCAACTACTCATTTCGGTTATAAGGAGCCCAGACACGACGTGTGTATCTTGTGTATAGTTTATGAGTTGCTAAGGCCTCCAGCATCAGATCAGCTCGGTCGCCCAGCCAAGACAGATTCGACGATTGATCTCCTCCTCCACCTGCCCAACTGGACCATTTGTCCCAGATGCACATATTCGACCATAATCAGTTAAAGAGCGTAGTCTCAGTTCTTAACTGGAGCTAGTACTACATGGACGTTAAACATGATCTTCGTTTTGTCCATGTGCATCTTAAGACCAACTTCTTCAGAGGACCTACTCAACTCAGATCATCGAGCAAGTACTCCTTGGTCTCAGCCATTACCACTTTATCGTCGGCAAACCGAAGGCGAGTGATATACTCGCCATTTATGTTGATGCCGAGCCCCCTTTAGTCCAGAATCTTGAAAACATCTTCCAGTGCAGCAGTGAATTATTTTCGGAGAGATGATATCTCCTTGCCTAACTCTCCGCTGCAATGGTGTTGGTTTAGAGTTTTGTTCCTGGAGACAGACTGACATAGTGGTGTTCTCGTATTTAAACACTTTAGCACGTCGATATACCAGTAGTAGCCTAATTGGTATTGCTGGAGAGCTTGTAACACAGAACACAGCACAGCCCGCCTCGATCGAATCAAAGGCTTTTTCGTGGCTCACATACTCTAATGTCCACTCAGTCTAATGTATAATCAATCTGACGATGCGTATGAATGTGGTCTACGGAACAAGCCTTTCCTGAAACCGCCTTGTTCGAGAGGATGGAAGTCGTTAATACTGCGTGTGAGATGGTTCGTAATGACTCGAAAACAACTTGTAGACATGGCTTAGAATTAAGATGGGCCTATAATTCTTCAGCATGGTGTTATCACCCTTTTTGAAGAACAATAGCACCACTCTCCTGTTCTATGCTTTTGGCTTTCTGCCTTTGAGTACGGCGGAATCGAAAAGCTTTTGAAGCGCCCTAAGGATTGACTTTCCGCCCACCTTCAGGAGCTCAGCCGTTATTCCGTCATCGCCTGGTGCCTTGCTGTTTTTAAGCGCTTGAATGCCATTTTAATGTCGTAAAGGCTAACGCCCAGTATATCTTCGGTATAATTTCGAGATAATCTAACTCGTAAGTCGTTAGCTAGATTAGGAATGGGTTAACGTGTTAAAACCCCTGTGTCCATAATACCCTGTATCTCACTCAAGAGCCCAGGTTTGGACAAAACGATTCTACCATCCTCAGTTCTCAGCTTTGCAAGCTGCCTCTGGCCGATAGATAACAGATCTCTTGCAAAACTTTAGCGCTTTATTTCGCTCGCCCGATAAAACAAATATTATTAACCTTTAGGTTATTATTAGGCTTCAGCCATATTTCAATTTTTTTTTATTAACGTTAATTGGTTCGTTTAATTTTGCTGAAGCAACCCACTACTATGTTAGTGCAGGTACACAATCAGTTAGTTGCTTTTGTTTGGGTCGTCTACCTGGAATGTTATCAGTGTTCCTGCGTGCCTGCTTGTGATTTGACTGATTGATTGATAATTATTTGTTTATTATTGAGAAAATAGGGCAATTATTTTAATTTTTAACTGCTAGTTACACTTTTTAAGCAAGTATACAGCAGCTACTTACTTGAAAAAAGCAGTTGTTAAACAAAAAATCGATAATATTGAAATGGATCCGTTTTATCCGAAATATCCGGATATCCGGATCCTACGAATTTTAAGATCCGAATTAACCGGATCCTTAAAATCAACGGATCTTGCAAACCCTAACCGTAGAGATTTACTCTGCCTAGGCTTTATTGTACGGTTTGAAGTAACCGTCGACGTTTTTAGGGTTCCAAATAGTAAACAAGGAAAGTTTCGCCAAGTCCGTCCGTCCGTCCGACCCCCGTTTTTCACAGTAACCGTTAGTACTAGAAAGCTGTAATTTGGCATGAGTATAGATATCAATGACACCGACAAAACGGTATAATAAAATCTTTAAAAAAAAATTTTTTTAGGTTACCTCTCCTACAATGTAAAGTGGTGGTGCATTTTTTTTCTGCCAAACCCCATCGTGGGGTATCGTTGGATAGCTCTTTTAAAAATATTATAAGGTTTCTAAAGCATTTTTTGATTAAAGAATAGGTTGGCGTGATATTAAGTTTTGTAATGAGAATTTTTGTTATGGTCAAGTGTCCCCCCCTGCCAGCTAAACGGTGGCTACTAGGCATGTGAAAAAAATCATGGTAGTAGTATATACGATGAATTTAAAAGGAAAACTATCACAGCTAAGTAGACATTACTAGTTAACGAGTAATAGTCGAACTTCAGAAATGTACTTTCCATTGATACACTGAAAAAACGTCTGGGTTAAAAATAACAAAAATACTGTCAAAAATAACCCACCGAGTTTGTCAATATAGCACCTGCAAACTTTGTAGCTAAAATTAAATAAGTCAACTTTGTTGTTCTCACTTATCAAATAGTAACCGATACACTTGGTTAAAAATTGTTAAAGTTAAATTGGCTGCAATTAGCCAATTTTTACTTTGTAATCAGATAAAACTAACCCAGTTATTTAGTATTTTTAAACGATTTATTCGGTAACTGCATGTTTAAAATTAAATAATGCAGTTGTCAGCTAATACCAGAAGGTTGCGTGTTCAAATCACGTCGGGGTCACCAATGTAGAAGAGAAATGTGCTCCTATATAGGAATAATATACAGTGTTAATATATACATGAAAGGGATATCTACAAACAATATACATATATACAATAGATAGGAGACACAGGAAGAAACAACAATAGAGAGATCTCTCAGGGACCGAAGTCCAATGAGAGTTGGTTGGAAGTTCTATATACGCAACTGACTTAAGAAACTTCGATAGCGCGATGCAGAACATGTCAGATTTGACCGTTGCCTAGGAAGGATTATATTTACTAAAGCAACTTGTTTGTTTCTTAGTGATTCACGCAGTTATTTGCAACAAAACAACATATCTAATATTAAGCAAGTCGTGCAAGGTCTGTCATTAAATAATGCACTAGTTAAACAATGACAGTGTAAAATTCGTTATTTCTAACTGAGTCGGGTAAAGATTATCTTTACCGAGATCTACATTCGGAAATTAATAACTGTTTTGTTACAATAACCAAAAACGTTTAACAGAATTTGCTTGTTTATCATTTACTAAGCATTTTTTCGCATTTTAATTAAATCTTGGTTGTATGTAACTAACTATTTTTTAACCGAGCCAAATTGGTACTTTGCTGGCGTTTCGTTTTTTCAGTGTACCTTAGATAATGTTGTTAATTCTGTCAAAAACATAGTAAATATAAGTTTGCGAACTTTTTAGTCCACATAATGTAACGGGTGGACGACTACGGAACCCTACCTTGCGCGTGGCCCGACACGCACTTGGCCGGTTTTTTATATTTTCCACCGACGTCAAAAAAAGGAGGAGGCTCTCAATTCAGTTAAGGGTCCTTATAAGGTAAAAAATGCTCATCTATTTAGCCCATTTTCTGTTAAATAGACAAGTTTATTGGTATTTTATCAATGTTACTATCTAGAACAGGACTATTGCGACCTAATAACATAAATTTTAAATCATTTATTGCATTTTTCATTAAGATATTTTGTTTCAAACATCACTCCATATCGACCATTTTCGAGCTAAAATCTGCTTTTTTCCGCTTAGATTCTACTACACACAAGAAAATCTAAAAAGACAATGTTATTATCTAAAACTTTAGTAAAATCATAGTACCCAATAATCACTTTATTGGTATTAGTAATACTTTTGTCAAAATTTGAAATCAAAAAAAATTAAATCTTGTAAGGCCTCTTAACTCGTTTTTAGGCATGTTCAAAAACGTTTCAGTCACTTAATTTGTAGCTCAAAGCTTAGGTACTCTTCCGCGCTTCGTCGCACCACGCCTCACTCACCTCTAAGAACGCCGAGTCATTGTTATCGGAAATTTGTTTGTTTGCTTATAGCCTTGTTTGACTCGACTGATGAATTGAGGATTAGCTGATGGTGCTGGTGCCACTCAAGTTTGTTCGTGTTGTATCAATCGATCGATGTTCATAGACCGTTGAACTGCAAAGACAAAGACCGTGTAACGAAATAAGCGAAGTTTATATTTCGACTAAAACAAAAGAAAATGGATGTTGAATATATACAATGTCGAATGTCTAATCGACAAAATCGTGTCGACAAAGTGCTATATAACATCCCCGCGATTTAGGTACCCATACCTATATTAAGTATGACTTATAAAAACAATAACTCGTTTCAGCATTGATCCTATAGTTTGTCTTAAATTAAAACCCTACCAGTACTTACAGTACCTACGTACTGGTACTGTAGTTTTTGTAACAATCTGCCATGACAAATCTGTTTTACTCGGAAACCAAAAGAGCTAACTACTTACTCCAAATTCGTTCGCCGACCCAATCAAACTACCTATTGACTATCGATATCAAATTCGAACCACAGTTCTGGTATCTTTTTCAAGTTCGCTGAAGCCGACAAAGACAGATGTAAGACGCACCTACCTATCTATATGGTGGTCGTTGATTCACGTGGCCTAATTTAAAAGCGAGTTTAATTTTTATGAACTTTTTTTCTGTATCAGCTGCATACGGTGTGCAGGAAAGGTTTGTTTTGACTTCGGCAATAGTGCAATTGACATTAGGGTAAGGCCGTGAATTTTGACCAATGTGACATAAAATAAACATAAAAAAAAATACGTGACGTTACTGTAAAACGTTACATAAGTTGCTATAAAGCTAAGATCATACTGGTGAATATTCTCATAAGATTTAAGGCAGGTAAAAAAAAACAACAACATTTTATAAAACGAAGTTTTATTGAGAATTTTTTCCAAATAAACATACGTTTCGAAGTCAAGAATAAAACATTGCCAGTTGCATTAACTAAAACTGTACTTGCATTTTTGATCATCTAGCAAAACGACTGTTTAATAATAAAACAGCTGTAGTTATATTATTATTAGGCTGTTGCTGTTTCATTATTTTACGGGAGTTTTGTTATACTTTGTCAACCAATATGATTATTGGGAACTTCGTACCGTGTGACAGTGAAAATCTATATGAAATCCGCTAGAAACCTTATATTAATGTCACTGTGACAAGATACGAAGTGGCCCATAAATCAAATTGGTTGACTATATTTTCTACTATACAGATCTTCTTCGACCCAGGCATGAAGAAGTACACATTTCTTACAATGCAATAGTAAATAAAAATGGATATTAATTATTCATAATTATTATTTTTTATTCATCAAACGAGTTAAAAAAATGACACAATGACACATGACATGAGTTAAAAGAATTAATTTTCAAGATCGAATCATACATATTATTATTGTTGTAAATTAATATTTATTTATTATAAAGCACCCTCGTGTTCTATTATATCGAGTGATTATTAAATATCTCTAAGAAATGGCGAAAACTTGTGACAATGTGATATCAGGAGGTAAACACAGAACTCGCTACAATTCTCGTAATGCCGATCCCAGTCCATACCTACAAATTCGAATTATTTTTTCTCAAAAATACCCACCTAGGTTACATATATTGTGTTTTATCATTGAAAAAATCGGTGCTTAAGTTAGTATTTATCTGTGTGCACTTCCCTTTACCACATGTTTTCGTTGCGTGACTCAAAAAATACGTTACAATCTAGAAAAATTTTACAAAATCGTTACGAAAACGTAACGTATTTTCGAAAAAAACTTAGATATCATGGTGAAATAACGATATTTTTAATATAATAATGTATGTTTCTTGCATGAAAACCATTACACTATCGTATGAAAAAACAGCCAATTAAAAATAATCACTACTTACCTTTAAAACCACACAAGCACTTCACACGAAAATTTTGTAAACTTGGGCAGCGTCACCTTTTGTCACCATTTCTCAACAAACTGACGCCATTTGCTTTTCTCACCGGTGTTACCCTAGTAAAGCATGAGTTGCCAGTGTACAAGAACGCATTTCCACTATGATGTGATTAAAAATTAGCGTGTAAAAGCGTTACGAAAGTATTCGTAACGAAAACTCGGAATTTTTGGTCAATAAAAGAAAGTAAGATAAAATAAGAAAATTATATGAATATCATAATCCCGCAGACGATAGGACTATCGTTATATAATATAATTTTGTTTAAACAAAAGCATGATCATGAGAAGTTAAATATCATGAAAATAAGAGGGCTTTAAGTACACGGGGTCGAATTTTTTTTACTAATTTCGTTACGTAAACTGTACAAATATATTTTTATTATTTTTTGAGAAAGATTTAAATGAATTTCCTGAAATATGCCCCTTAGAACTTTTTATGCGTAATGTAATACAAAAATTCTTAACCATCCAAGTGTTACCAGTTTTTTTTAATCAGCAAAGGAAACTTTTTATGTCACATTGGTCAAAATTCGCGGCCTTACCCATTAAATTACCTGAACTTTATGAAGACTTTTGTGTCTTATTTTATTTTCTGCCGTGACTCGCATCAAATAAATTCTATCGCTAGTTAGGGTTCCGTTCCGTACCCGAAGGGTCCAAACTGAACCCTACTGTTGTCACTCATTCGTCCGTCCGTCCATCGTCTGTCACAAAATTTGTTCCGAAAAAATTTTCAACTTCCCTTTGACGCTTTAACTATGAACTTGAAATTTGGTGATAATGTGTATTATTACGTATATTTTACGAACAAATACTAGTATATGGGTAAATCACATTTTTAAGGTTGGTTCGGAACCCTAAATATGCGATGTCCGACTCGCATTTGGCCAGTTTTTATTTTTCTGATGACTAGGCTTAGGGTGGGTAAGCGTCGTGCAACCCGTCCTTAAGGTGCGTTAGTACACAGAATACACTTTTCTAATTAATTTGTCAAGCACAGTGTGATAAAATTCAGATAACCTTTCACTCACTGAGGAATAATTTATAGGCCGAGCTGCAAGTTATTATAGTACCTACTTACTCTTTGTCCCGTCTCATCTACTCTGTTTGCGTGGAAATTATTGAGAAATAATACAGACTTTTATTAGATGTTTAGAAACTTATTTGCATATGTATCTGGTCATCGCTTCTTTACCTTCAATCTTCATAGTGCAAAATCCATTGTTATTAAACGGCATCTTCTCCAACATCGTATTCATGGCTGCCATGTGTTTTAACAGTTAATACTTAATGCTTTCTTTCTTAACAAATTCTAGGTTCATATTTTGTAGTAAACGAAAGGTCATACGAGTTTGTGAAAATGATTCGCTATCGTGTAATCAGGTATTGATATTGCCATTTTGCAGTTATCATACGTTCACCGCAAATGCAGAGATAATCAAGTGCTTATCGTATCGACGCGATCATAAAGGTATCCTTTAAGTATGCGCCGTTTACTAGTGTCTGAAGAGGTTCATATAGGTGCCAGCTGGGGGGACCTCGCGATAGAATGATAGCGACCCTACGATGACCCCCATACGGCAAAAAACGTTATATGCTGGTTACTGGCGGCATGTAAATATATATACATGTCAGTCCAGTGTGAATATAAACGGTAGGTACCTACAGTGCCAGTCAGTCGCTGACGCGTGCTGCCTGCCGTCTATTGGCGCCAGCATTTGGATACGGGTCCTTAAGGTAAAAAATGCTCATCTATTTAGCCCATTTTCAGTTTAACTGATAAGTTTCTTGACATTTTATCAATGTTACTATCTAGAACAGGACTATTGTGACCTAATGTAAATGACATATCTTTTAAATGTATTTCTTGCATTTTTTATTAAGATATTTTGTTTCAAACATCACTCCAAATCGACCATTTTCGAGCTAAAATCTGCTTTATCGCGCTTAAAATCTACTACACACAAACAATAAATCAAAAACGGGCAATGTTACTATCTAAAACTTTTATATAATCATCGTATCTTATAATCATTTTCTTGGTATGAACAATACTTTTGTCAAAAAATTAAATCATAAAAATTTTAAACTCTTAAGGGATTATAAAGGTATGATTCCGTTGCCGACTGCATACAGCAACAGCAAGTTCCGCCGCACTCCAAATTGAACCGTAGTGGTATGCGTAAATAGCTCAATTTGAAATGATCGGAGAAGTGTCGGAACAGCACACGCTGCTCACTCTAAATTGGGACTTTTAGTCTTATGATTACGGTTCAATTTGGAGTGCGGCGGTTGGAGTTGCTGTATGCAGTCGGCAACGGAATCATACCTTAATTTTCATGAAAATTATTCAAAAGTATAGTTATAATGGTTAATAAATCATAACACTTCAACACTCTTTAGCAGATGACTTAGGGGACAAAACCTATCTCGCGTCCTATAATTTTAACTGTCCGCAAATTTTCAAATCAAATTCAATTAAAAAGTACCTAGCAGATACACGGGCATATACGAGTAAACTATTTCCTTGACTGATTACATATCAACCCAATGTAACCGCGTGTAAAAACTAATTGATGCTGGTCATGGAATGTACTAATATAAAGTAAGCTCTTTAGCCTCTTACTAATGGATCGTTAGAGCCGTTTCCGAGATCCCCGAAATAAATAAATAAATAAATATATATATATATAGATATATATCTATATATATATATATTTATTTTGATTTTGATTTTAATGTATTTTAATGTTAATGTATTTTAATTTTAATTTATTTTAATGTTAATTTATTTTAATTTGATTGATTTGAATGTACTGTAATTTGATGTTTTTAATGAAATGTAATGTATTTTATTGTTAATGATATGGGCTAAGCCTGAAATAAATAAATAATAATAATATACAAGAATTTCTCGTTTAAAGATATAAGATAATAATAATCAAGCACATTCTACGGACAACAAGAAACACAAGACAACATTTGCAACAATACTTTAAAAACATCATTTAGAAATGCAGTTTGTTTAAAAAAAAAAGATTTCGTGGGAGTTTTCACGAAAAATACCTTTCATTTTAACCCTTTGACCGCCAAAGCGATAGTGTGTCGTCGTGCCCACTACGCCAAGCACTGTTGAATTGGTGTAATGTCTAAACCAATAAACACAAATTAAAACAGTTCATAAATTATTTTATTCATGATCAAAGTACACCTTCACTCCGACCTTTTAAGGCGATATATCGATTGAAAGAGACACCCTTTGTTTTTCGCTCACGACAAAACGGGATGCAACCCTCTCCGAGAATGGCTTTTTAGACAAATCTCGTTAAATATCTGACTGTGTGCAGGTTTATTAAATTTCCTCTTGCCAGTACCTAGCTACCTAGATGAGGTAAAATACCATCATATTAACTTATCGCGTCTTTTAATAATGCGTTGTTTTAGTAGGCTGAGGAAAAAAAGGAAAATATAGACTCTACTTTGGATTTATTTTCTATCGAGAAAATTTTAAGCAATCATGTTTCGCTATTGTCAGTACCACAATCATATAGTCAAGAATCATATATCTGAAAATCAGCCCCTACTGTTTGCTAGTCTGGGCAGGACACCGTTTCAAAGGCTCCAAATTTCTCAGTGTAGCGCCTTAAGTGATTGTTGGCGTGGTGGGCACGACGACACACAACCACTTTATAGGTTCTTGGCGGTCAAAGGGTTAAACTACTGTTCTGTAGTTCGTTAAAAATGAGTCGTGGGCATTACCCGCAATCTCTAATCTGCATCCTAAAGCTGCCAACCGTCAAAGGGCGGCTGCCAACCGTAAATATTTAGTTTCATACTTGGCTTCGACCTAATTAATTCATTACCAGAGAGTTATAGTGCACGCGTAGTAAAAACCGATACAGAGTTTCCATCAATGTATAATACAATTTAATTATTTTGCATATAAATACACAATCGCTAAATTATTGATAATAGGTGGTGTTGGCGACGTGCTCACCAACCTCAATGGTCCACGCCCGCTGACTGGTTGGCTGGCAGCGCGGCCAACCAGATCAGCGCAAGTGGACCACTGAGGTTGGTGAGCACGTCGCCAACAGGTAGGTAAACACTTATTTCATATTCATTTTATTAGCAACTTAATTACTTATCTAACTCATACAGTTTTGCTCTTGGAAGGCATAATAGTTTAGGTGTGTGGTGCAGCGGATTTATCTTAAGCTTTCGGTTCTGTGGTATGTTGTATATACTCGTATAATCAAAGTGATTACTAAATAGGTTCACGTAACAATCTCTGAAATTACTAGTCTTCCCGCTCTAATCTCTTGCTAGCACTATCAACAATAACCATGCTTTGTTTAATATCTAATGCTATATTAAGGCAAGCGTTATTTAGTATCGTTGGCTTAATTAAATTGTGACGGTGACTGGTGGCCGCGGATGATGAATGTGTCAATTTCACGACATGCTCGTTTCGTAAACTGCTTACGCTTGCTTATTAATCCGTAATGTATCCTTGCTTGGTAGGTACAGCCATCATAATAATACACTTTAGAGAAACGGAAAAGGGTTTTTCCTGACAAGGTTTCTTTATGTCATTGACATTAAGATTGAGTTTCAAAATGAAAATCCGTACTATGTACTTATGTCTATCTTATCTACATTTTTAGAATTAGTCATGTTTTTCATTTTTAGAATCATTATTTTATTTCGCATTTTTTTTGTTCGAAATACATACATACTAGGCCAGTCATTTTAAAGATATAGAGGGAAATGCTTAGAGCACAATTTTTGACTTGGTAACTTTGTTTAGACTAGTTAGGAGGTCATTGGGCCACAATTCCAGGAATGACTAGGTACTTATCTTAATTGTAAGGTCTGTAGGCTTTCTAGTCCATAAACAATCCTAGGCAGGTTTGTTTTTTCTTCTTGTCGCAGAGGAAATACATTCCCCATAACCTTTTTCGCAGAAGTTAGTGACTGCGTTCCAGAATCTCTCGCAGCTCGCTCAATTCACGGCTCACCACGGCTCAGCAAGGGCACTCTTTAGGAGTATGAAGAGTTGTATCGTCTTCGTTCCTCCTTTTTGTCTAGGTAATGACCGAAGCAGCGAAGTCTGGTCAATACCGTCCAAGGACAGGAGGAGTGCACCTATGCTGCTGCCTATCTCTCCGCCAGCAGTAGAGCATCTAGCTGCCATGGCAGAGTTCCAGTATCAGCGCACGCCGCCACATGTCCCAGTCCTGTAGCCCCTTATCATCCTCTGGGCTATAACACGTTCAGGTCTCCTAAACAGGGCCCTCGTCATCTCCGAGATCATATTTGCCCATATCGGCGCCCCGTACAGTGTCATGCTTTCGGATGACATTGGTAAAAAGGCGCCGACGTGGAGCCTGAGCCAAATTTGGGAGCAAGCGACCGAACGCCATAGCCGTGCCAACGAGTCGGGGACCCAATCTTGCGAAGTGCTCCTTAAAGTCCCACCTACGGTCTAGAATCAGGCCCAGGTACTTAATGTGGGCTTTGACCTAGGCCTTTACTGGCCTGCCGTAGCCCGCCCATAACTTGATACATTTATTGAAAAGTATCTACCTGCCAAGTAGAAATACCCGTAAACCTATTCAAAATCGGTACCTATTTCTACTTCACTACCATACCTAGGTACCTAACTAACGCAACATCGATAAATTGCGTGAAATGACAGAGATAGGGCCCATATTAACGTCTTTCTTATTGAAGTCTGATTAGACTGTTATTAGATTCAAGTAAGATTTGACGCCCACGAACTTACGAGTATCATTCCTAGTAATATTAGGATCGGATTTCCAACATCCGTAGGTAGGTATAATCCCTTCGACTCCAGAGCAAAAAGACAACCAACACGAAGTGAGTCGCGATATCTCGCTTGATCGCGGCCGGTCACGATCGCCTGCGCAACTTCACACCGGTTGGATCAGTTTTAGATGTGCCTGCGCCAGCGCTGCCGCAGCCGCTGTCCCGTCGTTCGAAACTCAAACGCAGCTTTATTCTTCTTTAAAACTTATTAACATCTATGAAAATAGCTCCCATCCAGTCAGACTCTAACCTCAAAAGAACCCCCTCAGTGTTCGGTACTTCTGGAACCAAAGGCGTGTTTTTTGTGCCGTTTTTGCATCAACTTTTGCATCTTGTGTTGTGTTAGTGAAATTGGTATCGGTACCGGTATCGTGTGGTATCTGGTACCAATTAGTTCGGCAAGTGAAGTTCATTGTCATTTCGTTTGTCTTGTCATGAAAGTGGTAAGTGATATAAGTGTTTAATGCGCTTTCATTAATGTCTTGCGAATATTAGAGGCAATCTTAGCGTGCTTAAACTTAATTAATAACACTTATGGGATTTTATGAAGTATACATTGGTTGGAGAGAGCGGCATGTTCTGGATAGGTATGTTTTATACCATGTTTTTGCAATGGCAAATATTTTCTTTGGTTCGTGCCGGAGTGAAAGATTTTGCACACTTTCATTCTCTTATCGGCCTATCAGCGGTACTGTTAGTACTGTTATGTTGTTAATTTTGATAAATAATTTGATATAAAATGATAATAAATTAGGTCTGCGGCTTCAGATATTATTTTTTTATACTACTGGAGTAGCTAATGCTGCAAGGGATTACCTAGGTAGGTATTAAGTTTACTGATTATCTGCCCTATTCTTTATCCGAGTTTCTTTGTGACGATTGTTTAGCTTTTATGTTCTATACTTTCTATAGGTAACCTATTAAGTACACAGTGAACACTAGGACAGCAAAGTATAAGTATTACCTACAAAGTTTCCTAGATACCTATCGTGGTTACCTTTCTGACAGATGACAAATGACGAGAGTTCAACGCGACAATTCTCTTTACTCACGTTTTGTTCAGGATTTCTGCGTACCTTATCATTATCATACCTCCTGTGAAAAGGGGGTAGCTTAGGACGGTCCCTATCAACCTACCTACTCCTGTATACCGGGACGGTAGTAAGGGGCAGGGATTCCGAGTACATGTACTTACGTAATTCCTTGCTATGGGAAACCTAACTTTTCGGAGTAAAAATAGGTTGAGAACCCCACAAGATTTCACCGCGGCTTGTACCTAATAGGTAACCAAACGTTAGTGTTCTGATATTTTGACCTTATAAACGTCCCGTTATCTCTGACTTTCGTCTGATCTGATGATAAAGGGTCAAACTCCTGGTAAAACTATGACGTTTTGACAGATGTCGAGTGAAAAGTCGAGCGTTCGACACTCAAAAATCGGCCCCAGATCGCTTTAGGTTTGCGTTAATAATTTTTCATAGCTCTACGCTCAAAATACCTGATTAAAAAAAAAATGAAATGACCTATGTGATCTAGAGTGAGATTGAGAGACAAACATCTCTTGCTGTCTGCACAACGAATACCTAATTCTCAAATCAAATAAGGGTCAGAAATACGCTATAGCTTCTTTGGAGTCGCGAGCGTCAATAGAATAATAATGGCGTCTTATTATCACCAGGTGGTATGGTGGTATGCTTTTTTGCCGACCTCGTGATTATGAAAGTAATTATTATATTTAAATAAGCGACTCAAATTATGTAGTATTTTGACATACTAATACAATTTATCACACCACATGAACTGCTTTTCAACAGTACATGCAATAGACTACAGAATAGTAGATTGTTTGACAAGGGGCTCAAGTAGGCCATATTACCACGAGATGGTTATTTTCCCGAACGTAGTGAGGGAAAATTGTTCGAGTGGTAATATGACTTTTAGACCCGAGTTATACACTCTACTTTTCACTTCGATTGCGAGAAAACACATTAAACACAAATTATCCACCTTAAATGAATAATTTAACTCTTGGCGGGCCTATGTCTAATTTGACAGCATGCCTCGCTATGCGTGTTCGCTTAAAAGCCTTATCACACTACCCTATCGGTAGGGCCCTACCGATAGGGTGGTGTGATAAGGCTTTTACGTATTCGCCTCCCTTTCGTTTGCTATATTAAAGGAGATGCAACATGCGCTTTTTTTTCGGTTCCTTATACGCGATGAGGGACAGAAGATATGTCATTTTTTCTCGCTCCCACGTGTGTTATTGTCTATGCTTACATCTCCTTCACACACCTTTGTATGTGTGTATCACCAGTTCCATCTTATACTTGTTTCATGGCTTAAATGTATTACTTTAGCCCCGCTTCACAAGTCTAATATGACACACTTTTCGAGCATGAGAAGTGAAAAATCATTTTGATGATAAATATTTATATATTTGTGGGGTTCCGTGGATTGCTCAAGCATCCCACCATACCTACTTGCCTTCGGTAAGAACGTCATCATTAGCTGCATGTCACTAAATTTACGACTAGATTTACGACAACAAAAAATCGCCAAAACACTCGCAAATGCGGGCGACATTTTTGAGGAGTTCCCTCATTTTCTCACCAGACAGACCAACCTCATCAGACCTTTACCAAATTTATGGGGCCCTGAGAATACCTGCTTTCGAACAAGAAATTATCTTATCTTCATTCCGCGAACGCAAATTTTCAATGCAGCGTCTACCGAAGTCACATTTTCCGCGATCTATCCATGAGACGAAAAAACAACATGATGACGAACTAAAAAGTCTGAGAACCTCATTCCTTCTTTTGAAGGCGGTTAAATATAATTTTCCATACTTAGATATATAGGCTATGACGATACTATACCCATTCGCTCTTAACATATAATTGAAAGAGTCAGTCTATTCTATTTTAAAACCATCTTTCGGCAACCGACATAAAAGTGAGCAATTTCTATCCCGCGTACCTAATACATACACTTAGTGAAAAGTATGTTACGAGTATGCGTTAGATTATGTTCAACATAAAAAATGGCCGTTTTATAAAGATCCGTTAGACTTTATACAGATTTATTGAAATGTGATGAGATAGTCATATCTGCTCACAATTAACTAATAATTTATTATTGGACTCAATTTCAGTTTCGGTCGTACGTGTAAAAAAAAGAGAAAGAAAAAATATACGGTAGGTAACCCTAATACCTGCCGTCGTAATATGGAATCTACCTACTAAGCCCTAATGCCCCTATTAAGTACCTACATGAACGTACGTATCAGACTTTTTTAGCGTAAATGCCGTTAAAATTCGATTTTTATGATTAAGGGTGGAATATCTATTCATTTACTTAAGTTTTTCTATACCTATTTCCTAAAGAAAGATGATCGATTTTTGTAAATCGGAGAAATACGTAGGCACCAAAGTTTTATAATCGTAAGTTGATCAATGCATTGTAATGCATATTGGTTGAAGGTAACTAATTAATAAGTATCTACCTAATATAGCGGCAGGGCAACCACAAATACCGTAATTGTTTGAGCGAACCAATATTGCTGAATGTTTTTTTTTTACAATAAATAAAACTGCATTAACAGACTTTTTTATCTCGATTCTTGTTAATTATTGCGACCGTTAGTACCTGCCTCTATCTTCGATGGAATTAAATTAGTGTATTTAAGATAGTCGTCTTTAGGTACGGTTAACTACGGTTCATTGATTGATAAATATCCGATCATGGAGGTAGTTAAGGCACCTGTAGAGGCAAGCACTCTCCATACAAACTTTGTGCAAGTTTTTCTTAGCTTTTGTTTGCATTACACTTATGATTTTTGGTCAATATGCTTATTTTTCTGTTAGCCTGTACCTCAAGAAAAAATATTCTAATTTTTTTTATTTTTGAATTTTTTTGCTTGACATTCTTCGTATATCCAATATTAACAAGCAAAAAAAATTATCTGCGGGGTATATTAAATCGATGGCGGGAGTGCCAAAACCGACGAATAAAACTTGCACAGAGTTTGTATGGAGAAGGCCTTATCTCTACAGGCGCCTTAAGTCGTGAAAATTTTCAGTTTCTATAGACCTAACGTATTATTTCGCAATACCTACCATAGATTAGTATGAAAAAAAGGCCATAAATTCATTGTTCCTCAAAACTTAAAACGATTTACGATGCATATAATATCGAGCTTATAAATAAATTCATGAATTGATTTACATCCCCCATTACTCTTACAGGCGGTTAAATTTTGAAGTGAAAACTTCTTTAGCGGCGCTGAGCACTTTTTGTGATGGGGATTTTTTAAACTCGCTTCAGGGTCACGTGACTGTCAGAGCGTAAGACCAGCTAAGATTGACCCCTCCTAATATCGTAAGATGGACACGTGACCTATTGAAAATGGATATTGGTAACAGCCCCTCCTATGAACAAACAAGCGAAGTTTCTCACAGTGCAGGTTGTGTTAAGTTACAGCAGCGTTCTGTATAGTTAGTGCCTTGTATTGTTCGTAGGTGGCGCTGTTATCAAAAATGTATTAAGTGAAAACTTCTTTATCATGTCATTGTGTTTTCACTTCTGCCGGCACTCCCGGAGTGCAACCCGTTGTTTTTTTAGGCCGGTTCTGTATTATTAATTTAATTTAAGGATGATATAGTTAGAAAAAATCGATTAGCATAAAAAAAGTTTGTTAAAATGACCTTTATCTCTCACCCTGTATGTTTTTTCTAAAATCAGTAAACGCCAATCTTCATTAATTTGAAATCGAGGGAAGGTCTTCTGAGACCATTTTAGCGTAGCAGCACGGGATCTGGTCCCCGCTGGATCTGGACCCGCACTGGCCCAAAAAGAAAATCCATCCTGTTTACTGCAGCTACTTTCATCAACATCTTATTATGATTATAGCAGATTGAAATAAATTTATGATAGCAAATCTGTATCGATTTATGACACCCAAAAAAACTACAATCACATCCTCCCATTAATAACAACTTTATGCCTTTATTACTACAATAAATCAGTTAACTTTTTGTATGGAATGATGTCAGTGGTGTCTTGTTGCAGATCGATCCGTCAATAATTTTCACAAATTCGCATCTGATTCACACACAATACAATTTAAACTTTAGTCGCATACGGTAAGATTTAGTTTCCAATACACACTGACAACCGAGATACGAGCTATACCTATTACTTGAAATTGAGCTTGTTTTGCCAAGCTCGTATTTGAAACAAAAATGTTTGTGCAAAATCTATCTTACACTGTGCCGCATAAAGTCCACATTTCACGGAGCAATTGATAAGTAAATTATGAAGACAACATTCGCCATGCGCGCTTCGGTTTTGAATTACACCTGATTAAACCCAGACATTTTAGTTTGGGTACCGTGTTCTAAGGTTCGGTGTATTTCAATACAATACAGTACAAGTACTCTTTAATGCACACCTCAAAAAGAACACAGTACAGAACAGTAGGCTTAAAGAAGAGGTAAACAACAGGCGGTCTTATCGCTAAAGAGTGATATCTTCCAGACAACCGGTAGCGGAGATAATGCAACATTATATATGTAAATAAACACCATCAAAAATAATAAGCTAAAATAATAAGTATGTATTTAAAAAGCGAAAAAACTTAAAACGGGAATCATTGTTTTGGTGTTGTTCTAATTCCAAGTCGCCAAAGATTAACAGTAACATTCTTGTGTGATCGGACTATAGCATGACTATAGAGTGATATATTGGGTAATTCCTCTGCCGTAATGGCAATGTAAAGATTTTGACCCGCGCATTTTTGCATCCTGTATGAACGATGATGGCACTTACATTCATCCAACATATTGCAATGTTCAATTAGATTGTTCTGATTTAAAATTTGAAGAACATTGTTTACCACACTAGACGGGCATTTCTCAGAGCGTTTCAACCGTTGTGATTCCGGTGGTCGCATTGTCATCACTGCAGAGCGGGAGACCTTTTCAGGCGGGGAGGGGTATCATTCTTTTCAAAATTGACCACAGAAACCTAAGGACATCCTAAATCATACGACCACCGAAGTCACGGCGGCTGACGATAATCTGATCAACGCCCAGACATTGTTTGCGTGTATTGCGGCTATGCTAAAGTGAGATAGCAGAAATATACTGGAGGAGCGTTCAGTTAGATTGGTTTTACTCTTCTACAATGTTAGATGAATCAGGCACAGGTGTCGAAACTTATGAAAGAAATAAAAAAAAACTTTTTTGCTAAATACGTCTCAGACTTGACTGGTTATTCGGGTCGTCGTAACGCGGTATTCCAAAAAAGTATCGTCTGTCTGTGCGGTCCAGCTTCGAAACCACAGGCGGTCGATATGCAAGCATATCCTGCGCTTTAAATATTCACTAACATCCATTTTAAATCGGGGATTTCATTGAAAAATTATAGACTGTTACTAAATGATATAAGGCGGGAATAAGTCCCGCTTCGTTTGCGTAAGATTGCTGTCAAAAACAACCAACTTCAACTATTTATTACCTACTTTAGTTTCATTCTGGTAAAATACTCTAAAAGTTTACCTGAATTCATTTGCGTTCATTATTTGGGTTTACCCTGTCTGACCTTACCTATCTTAAAAAACTTACAAGTTCCTATAACCAATATCACAGAATAAGGTAAATAGGTAATACTCAGCTAGCCTTACCGTTAGCGTTAAAGCGGGTATTACACTGTCCTGAATTCGGGACACTTAGAAGGGTTCGGACCTATACGTTAGAGCGAGATGCTTCAACTCCCCTCCACTAGTTAGCACGCCTGATTCAGGACAGTGTAATAGCCGCATTAGGTAGGCTCATGTGGTACCTACAGTTCGTGATTTAGCGTCGTTGGCATTATGTCATGTCCAGTTCAGTGTGACAGTGGAAGGATTCGGCCTGTGTCACGTTTCTGGCAAGAAGCGTCCGGACCTGTCAAAATAATTACTGTCAATAAACGCATATTAACAGCGGCTGACAAACTTGGTCGCAGAGTTAGAAAGAAAAAGACACGCATTAAAAATTAGATCATTATATTTATTGTTGCTATTTATAGATATTACAGATACTGTCAAAGCACAAAGAATCTAAAGATTTGTGCACCGTACATAAGTCCTTGGAAATTGCATTCCCTAAAGCTTAAGCCACACAGAGAGCGGGCGGGCGGCAGCGGCGCGGGCGCGGGCGGCGGCGGCGCGGGAGCTGCTTTTGGCGGTGGCGGCTGCCGACAAAGGCCGCTGCCGCCCGCGCCCGCGCCGCTGCCGCCCGCGCCCGCGCCGCCGCCGCCCGCGCCCGCGCCGCCGCCGCCCGCGCCCGCGCCGCAGCCGCCCGCGCCCGCGCCGCCACCGCCCGCCCGCTCTCTGTGTGGCTTGAGCTTAACTCTGTGGTTTGATACATTATTGCATGACAGCATCTTGATATATAATTTAAGGATCAGGCTCTATGCGCTTACTAAATCAGGATCAAGCCAATTTTTTACCGTTAAAAATATTTTAATAAAGTCGATAATTCAACTATAATGTACTATTTGCTTACTTGAAGTGTAAAATGCACGGCATGCGTGTAGATAACCTCAAGTGCAGAGTAAAGCACGTAATTAAATACCTACGTGAGATAAGATAATATTCTGGTCTTCATCTAAACATCGTGACGTAGTAAGAGAATTGTTATCTGGTGCAATGTTCAGCTCAGTTGAAATTAATTGAAATGATAAAGTAAAAATAAACAGTATTATTTGGTTTTGATATCATGCTGGCAACAATACTTTGACATTGAAATACTTAATTTAACCGAAAGCGATAGCATTTGTACAATCAACCAATTTTAATTCTGGGCCACTTCGTACCTTTTGTCACAGTGAAAAACAATATGGAAGCCGCTAGAGATTTGATAATAAAATAATGTTACTGTGACAAGGTACGAAGTGTGGTACGAGGTATCCCAGAAATCAAATTGATTTTGATATGCCTATTCGTGTAATCCAAGTTAAGATTACAAAGTTTGCGCAAGAGAAATCTGTTAGACGAATACTTATAGTATGTCATAGTTTATGTACTTAAAGTTGTTACAAACATGTTTTATTACCTATTTGTTTCCAGAGATTCTTGATTGCATCAGTTGTAGCAAGTTTATGGTCTCATTACTAATTCGTAAAATATATATAATGTATCTCATAACATAATTCTAAAATGATGTAAGCTTACGTATCAAACAGCTGATTATGATTAAAACACATTTGAAATAGATTAACAAATAGTTAAAAGTTTTCTATAAATAAATACAGCAGTGGCGGCGCGTCAAAAATATTCTTAGGGAAGCCGGAAATACTTGGCTTTTCCTATTCTTCATGAGCCGTAGTAAAAGAACTGGACTGGCTGGAAATTAGGCGAGCCGGTGGGAATCGAGTTGTATGGACGCTCCGCCACTGAAATACAGTATTCTTACTCACAGCGAAACCTGTAACGGCTTAGTATGCCAGTTCTACAAGTTTGAAGTCTACACGCAAATATTAAAATATGTAAGTATGCAGATTAGACTTTAACGTGGACAAGTACGGTGCACAAAAACAGTCATTAGTTCCATGTACCGGGTCTTGGGCTTTTTTGCCGGTTACCTACAGCATAAATTATAAGCTATTACAATCATTTAAGATAAACATCTCGCGTTTTGATTGATCGGAATGGATAGGACACGTAGGATATATGGTTACTTTTTTTCATTTGAGGGATAGTGACTAGTCTGGCTAGTATTAATATATCGGTATATTAATTAATATATATATATATCGATATGTGGGCTCTGTCAACTAGTAGGCAAAATATATCGTAAACGTAAGATACCTTGCTATAATATATTATATCTCTGTCTCTGACGGATTTTACCAGGCATACATTTCTTAAAGTTTGTACAGTCGAGTTCGCAAAAGTGTGCAATGAATAACTGATCTAAAATAGGTGAACTCGACTTTATTGCATATGGCATAAAGTTGTTTGTTCGTATGTATGTATGTAACACGTATGTAAGCACTTTATTGCACACAATAACAAAAGTAACAAGTTCGTTTCGTATTGTTGCGTTTTCTGATTTTGGAGTGTGTTACTCTGGGTGATGTTACCTTTCTAAAGAAATTAGGGAATAAATTAAGGGTAGGACTTATACATACATAAAACGAACCGGTCAAGAGCACGTCATCGTCGCCTTCTTCGCCCGTAAGTCCGTCCGGTTTCGTACTAACACAATATTTCTGAATGTATTATTGTGCACACTGCACACCTTATTAGGGTTCCGTAGCCAAAATAGCCAAACCGGAACCCTTATAATTTCGTCATTTGTCTGTCCGTATGTCACAGCCGATTTACTCGGAGACTATAAGCACTAATAATTACTATTACGTTTGGTAGGAAGGTGTACCTATTCTAAGAACCTCTACGTAAACGTGATGTGAAATAAAGAAAAAATATTTAATTAGGTATGTTTATTTATAATAAAAATTAATGCACATAGGCCTTCAAAAAGGATATTAAGATTTCATTAAAAAATCTCATTGAATCAACCGTCTCTGAGATATTAGTTTTTAAAGCAGTCACAAGTGCGTAATATAATTTCCTGAAAAAAAAAAAAAAAATGTCTCATAAATACATTCAACCGTTTTTGCTGGTTTGAACAAGATAGGTCTCACACCTTTTGAGCAGATACGTATCGCTGGAAAACTGTCTTGCTTAAACAAAAATGTGTCGTGAGTCCCTATGAGGATACGACCTTTTTTGATTCAATGTAGGTACCTATTAAATAGTAGTTTTATTGGATATTGGGACTAGTATGTAGGTGTTTGTATGGAACCCTTCATTGTGCGTGATCCGACCCGCACTTGGCCGGTTTATTAATCATAAGTAGGTACGTGGGGAGATGGTTTAAACTACATACTCCTACGCTATGTATAAACTATGCGAGTTAGTTACAAAATACTTTATATTTTCTATGTGAAACGTTCTAAAACTGTATCTGATATCGTATGTGCCATTTTCAACCCTGACGCAATAAAAATACGGCTCAATATATCATAAGCGCTATATCCTTAAGGTCCCATTTCGCGTCACATTGTAATGTACCGTACGTGGTCATATACAGGGTGTCATTAATTACCGAGCCAGTAAAGCCGTGTTTATGGTTGTGCGAAATTCTGCACGCCCCGTCCGGGCTGAGGCAAATATAATGTGCAAACATTGATTTTGCATGTATTTTTGTACAGTCTGCGGGCGGGCTTGAGGAGTCAATAAAGCCTAATAGAGATTAAGAAAATAATGATGAAGTTTCCTGGGAAGTCCTTACCAACGTATCTTAGCTAGTAGGTACCTACCTACTAAAATCATGCTAGTGATACCTATGTATGTATATTTTTATGACGAATTTTGAGGTCACGAACTTGGACTATTCATTGGCCCAAACCAACATCATTAACAAGTCTGAAAAAAATCAGAACTACCGGATTTAACGCAAGCTCTGAATGTACAGCCTTGACCAAAAGTGTTGAGCACTCACACGTTTTCCATATAAAAGTTAAACTTTCAATCAAGCATGTCATATCCTTTTATTAAAGAAAATTAAATTTCTTTCAAAAACTAGCTACTTTCGTTGACGTTAAAGATTGCACGGATAAAAATGCAATTTGTCCTTTTATTGCAAACCCGTCTATTTTTAGTCTTCAGTTAGCAATAAATAGCTACTTCGAAATGATATTGTCTAAAGTTCTCTAGATGTTCTTTAGTATATACCTTTTCATATTTTACGTCAATGTGCATTTTTGTAATTAAAAAATAATAGTTTTTTTATAAGTTACAAAGGACAATAAGGGGTGCTCAACACTTTTGGCCAAGGCTGTATAAAGTTACTGGATTATAATACTGTCTAGTCAGAAAACAATTTGCAATGTCAACATTGCCAGAGTTAAGAATGCTGTTTATTTACCTAATTCGTGAGCACTCATGCGAGACAATAAGCATGTTTGTGTTTCGATATCCTCACGGCGCCATCCGCATGAATTTTCATTATTTGACACGAACATATTATTTGGAATAGTTAGCGCCATTTGGGCGCCACGTATTTTTGTCAGTAGGTAGGTATTCTTGTAGTGGATGCGCGAATGGAAATAAAAGTTACATTTAATTCATGGGCCTTTGAGTAAAACGCTTGTGACTTGTGACACATACGGACAGAGAAATAAATCAATGGACACGACGAACACATAACCCTTGGTGGCCTTGGTGCTATGACTAGTTATGTAATAATACATATACACTGTAATATATTTTTTTAGTTTTTTATGGCTTTCACCCTAGACCAGTTCGTGTGGTCGTCTACAAACCTTGCTGACATTTGTCTTTAGGTCACACATATAAACCTACCAAATCACAGGATGGCATAGTGATTCAACCTAATATTTTCCTCTTGTAGAAATGAAAACATTTTACAATTTATACATAAGTATATGTATTCTTATATAAATCTTACAAACATAGCATTTAACTGACCTTTGGAGTTCATTCTAGTACGTATCTGCCTGATTCTTATCTAGATTACGTTCCCGTCTAAAAATCTGCTAAGTCTACTTCCTGCGCCAGGAATGCGCTTATTGACTTAGAGCTCGTTTCTCCGTAGATATATGTATAATACTGCCGAAATAAAATGTTATATGCGCCACTTTGGCTTCTTTATATCACGTCTTTGTGTCATAGCATAGCGTAAGTACAAAAGTACCTGTAGATATTTACTGATAACAAGTATGAGAATATCTTGATGCGAGCTACATATGCCCTTGAACCAAATGGAAAATAATAAACAAGAGACTGCCGTTATAAATCTATCGGTACTACACAATTTAATAGGGGTCCATTTTCTCTGTCTAGATAACATGGTAATTCAAAATCGTGTACTAGCAGAATAACTCGGCGGACTGACTGCGTGTTTGCTATGTACAAAAGGGGACTTTGGGTATGGAATCCTAAAAAAATACCTCAGCAATTAAGTAAGTTCCTTGCTGTACGTTGCCGTTGTAAGCATCCTTTGAGCAGCACGATCGTTCCTTACAACGAATGTAAGTACCCCGCCGTCCTGTCGACCACTATAGTGTGGGTATAAAAACTGTCTTAGGGATGCCAGAACACTAATTATAGACAATTCTTCTGATAATGACAAGATAATTAAGAAGTTTTGTTCCCTTGTTTGTTGACATGAATGTTAATAAAGCTATTATGCCATTGTAGATGTAGATAGTAGATAAACTAATCGTGCTGGCTATAGGTATTGCGAAAATACATGCCAATGTTACATACTTAGACTTTGAAAGGAAACAGATTTTCTTAGTCTGTGGTCATTATGAGTACATATTGTAATTCAGAAGTGAATTACCTAATGAAGGGTATAAGGCGCTCGGTTGTTTTATGCGTCAAACGCATGCGTTTCCATATAAATCCATTCAACGCAATGCGTTTGACGCAACGTATTTATATGGAACGCATGCGTTTGACGCATAAAACAACCGAACATCTAAGTATATGTGGTATGTACCTATTTTTTACGATAAGTATTTAAAATTATTATTTATGGGGAAATTTTGGGTTTCTCGGGCCCATTATGTTGTATAAGAATTCGCTAGTGAGTTCATATAAACATATTTCTGGTCACTCCGATCGTTCCCATTAAGCAGCAGGCAAAAACAACCTGCGCCTCTATAACCGTCTAAATAAAAATCAGCTCATTTAAAAGCATAATTTTCACTTCCCACCTAATGCCTGCCACCTGAATGCCTTTGAATAATAATTCAATGACTTGCATCTAAGTATTTATAATGCGTTACTATTAGTACCGTATTGTCTTCTATTAATATGAACCTTTCATATAAAGACGCTGTAATTAACCTGCGTTTGTTTTGGTTTTATTTATTGTGTGCTTTCGTGGTTGTGTAATTTTGTTTCGGAACGTTAGGCGTATGCGCCATTCATTTACCTGGCATCTTTGACACATTGGTTGTTAAATACTTACGTCCATGAGTTCATGACTAGTTATTTTTATTGTTTTAGATGTTTAGTTGCATGTTAACGTTCGTACATTGTGAATATTTATGGTTGTTTACAAATGAGGTACCTATCAAAATTCATTGAGTTGAGAGAACAGTTGATAGGCGTTTTAAAAAACTGAGAGAGACATTTGTTCCATCTTAGGTACCTACTCGTATCGTAACATATATTAAATGTTCGGTACCTGAATCACCTATTAACAACTCTGTTCTGTATCAGCCTACCTGTGTCTACAATAAACATTATTCTGATTCTGATTCTGACTCTTCGTTTGTAAAATAGTGGATGGTCAGATTAATTTAGAGCTACTCTGTGCTTTTTCGTATCACTCTGGAGCGCCCCTTAGAGACTATGTATCCCTACATCTTTCTTACGTCCGTCCTAAAGATAAGGATGGATATTTTACAGCTTTGCTATGGCTGTGACTGACACGTTTGGTAGCTACTCGTACGTAGGTTATAAATCTGACATCTGATTGGGACAATCTCAATCCGTTTATTAAAGCGGATTGACACGCAATTTTGCCGTGTCAGCCGCGTACAGGGTCTTGGCACGATGCACGCGCATTCTCGGCAAATCACTCCTTTAACGCCTAACAGCGTCAAGTTTGTCAATTCCACAATTCAATTCTAGACTCTATGATGCTTGTATTAAAGTACAAGTTCACAATGCTTGGAAATGTACTTGATGCTATTTAGAGATGATGAAGCGAAATGTCACTGGACAATATTCTACGTAACGTGTTTTTGTGGCTTTATTTTTGGGTGTGGAAGGTAAATGCAAGTGCAGTCGATGGATTGCACGTAGGGTCTATTGAGACAAGTCTAAAATAGACTTAGAATACCGAATCTCTTTAATTAAACCTTTACTAAATGAGGTAGCAACGTTTAAATCTCCCAAAGTGTTTCAAACCGCGACCATCACAAATTGTGCAAACTTACGGGACATGTGGTAATTAATCTTTGACAATAAATAATACCAGAGTATCCAGCGGTATGAATTCACTGAGATCTTCTACAGACCATTACCGCCGAAATCCACCAATTAAGGTTTTTATGTAACGCGCCATCCCTAAATACGCGTTTATAAAATAAATAAAAAACTCCATGATAGTAATAGATGCGTAGATGTGTTTTGGCACGCAGGGTTATCAATCTTGTCGCAGTACTAAGAGCCTCGTTAACTGGTAGTTTGTTATTTTTTTGCTAAGGGTAATCAACACTGGCTTTTATATCGCCATTCGTCTCCGGTGCGTTGGAGCTAACGTGGATTATTATTTTATAAAATCAAGCTTTTGTCTGTACGTCTGTGGTCTATTTTATCACCCGTATCAACTTTTGATTCTACTTTCACCCCTTTGAGAGACGTATTTTGGAATTTAAAATGATATCACATGTTTTAAACCAACTACAGACTATAATCGAGTAATCGTATTTGTATACCAAAAGTCATTTTAATCCGTTAAGTCGTTTATACTTGGCTGAGTCACAATATTTTTTTCCAGGATCTTCATGGATAGTGACATTCGGTAGTTTATATTATTGCATAGTAGAATTAGTGTATTGCCTTTGTCTGGTATGTAAAAAAATAGCACTCTCCTAAGATTAACACTTCGCTTCCTATATACACACAGCTGACTATTTTGCATAATATCTTCTATATTTTATAAATATGACATACCTACGGGCGGAGTTAGAAACCCGGAGAGTTCTGTTTTTGTCATTTTGACTACGATAAAAAAGCCCCTGTCCATAAGTTAACCTACGTTGTTTTCTATGGGATCTAAACAAAATGTAGCAGAGATTAGTTACTTGAATCAACATTAAATTCATATCTCGTTCTACTGAATATGTTAAATAACCTTGTCACACCCATAAATAAGGTGTCCAGCCCCAGTTAAAGTTTTTTTAATTGGTCAAAGACATCCATAACATACTTACGTGTTATACATTAACACTAGGAAATAGATAGTAAAAAATGTCACCTTAATTATAAAAAAAACTACAAAAAAAGTTCATAAATAAAACACGTGGACATCAAAATATAAATTAACGCGTGTCAAACATAAATCATGTCAACGGTAAATGTATAGGTAATACATATACATTTGTAGTTTGTAGGTATATGGCAAATAGAATCGAATTGTTAGAGAAAGGCGAAAATTAGCCAAGTTGTATAAATAAATGTAAAAGTTTAATCCCCGTTAATATTTGTCGTAAGTTGATGGCAAACATTGACAAAATTATATACCAAAAGTATAACATGTACCTACAACATTGAACAATTGAACATAGTGTGAACGCAATCCTACTAGAAAGGGCTTGCTATACTATCGACGAGTTTCTCGACGGCCTACTCTAGGTCTTTAGCCTACTAATATACTTAACCTCAGTAAATATTCTAAAATTGTGAATGACCTTATTATAATTGTGTAGCGAAGTTTGCATGCAATGTAAAATACTTATTTATTTTATTTTTTATATGACTTGACTGTAAAATGACTTGTAAATGTGAACTTTTACCAAATAAAAATCAATCAATCAATCAAACGATGACAATTAACCCTTTATAAGGCAGAGGCGATCTGGAAACCACTTAGTTAATAAACATTTATAGAGAAGAACATCCTCTTTTTTATTTAACTATTATGGTATTATATAGCAAATATATCAGGCTTTCTTTTCTTATTTATACTTTTTCGGTCATAATTTAATTTTAGTGAAATTAATTAATCTAAAGTTTGTGGTCAATGAATGCACTATGCCCGTTAAGGGAAGCAAGCATTTGTCACTGTTTCCATTATACTATTAAATACATAGACTGCTAAAATCATAACCCTTCCTTTTGGCTTTGCCGTAGTCGGGTAAAAATACACAAGTCGCTGTATCTAATAATTTCTATTATAGGCGAGTGGTGAGACTGTTATTGGTATGATAATAAGGTCTAATTTTGATAAATCCACTCTCCATCCACGCTCCATCGTGAATTGCAATATTTGCAATAACTGAACTACGTTGTTTGTAGTATCAGGAAAGTGTATCATTTGCCACCTAAGATTAATAAAATTATAAAAGGTTACATTAACATTATGTAGTCAAACACCAGTCTGTAAAGAGCATCATTATGTTTGTTGTCAATGTCAATGAATAGGTGTATTGGAAACAGATCATCTGAAAACTCGAGTGCACTAACGGGCAGAGTGCATGTAATGACCATATGTTTTTATTAATGATTTCGGTTTTTTTGCCGTAGATGTGTTCCCCAGTGCATTACAAACTTGGTAGTGTATTTAACTTTCACGTAGCATATCTGTATAACTGCGGCCTTATAAAGGGTTAAACACCTGAATGTAGAATACAAACTGTAATAATTTCCTCGATACAACGTCGATTCTTATCACAATATGACATAAAAATTACGAGGGCCGTCCTGTTACCTCCTCCATTATCCGTGGTGTTACCAGTCTAAAAAAACCATTACTATTCCAACATTTATACAACTAGTGATGTAGTACATAATATAAGCCGAATGATAAACACAGCTGTTAGTAGGCGTTGCATGTTTTGTTCAGTACCTTCGACATTTCTTGAATTTCTTCATTTTCCATTCCTTTGACAAAGCCAAAAGGCAGCCAAATCCAACCCTTATTAAAGAAACTACTCAGAAGATAGGATTATCTTCATGCCTCGAAATTTAACTTTTAAATTTGTTTGGGAAGCTGATGGACCACTTTATATTTCATAATACATAGTTGGAATGGGAACTACTGCTCGTTCCTTGTAATGTTTAAGAGGAGGTCTGTGTCCACTAGTGGATAGTAGGTATAGGATGATAATGATGATAAGAAGTTATACCTACGTAGAGCCCATGTTGATTTTGCAAAGTCTGTTAAATTCTCGGATCATCTTAAGATGGTCACTTAACTAGTGTCGTCTAAATGAAGTCCTAAATCATTATCACCAATAAACGATGTCATTTATCAAAACGTACCGGTGCATGCAATAATGCCATTAAAACGTCCTATGTTGTTAGATCGTGTATTACACATACGTCCTTTTTCACATTAGATTATGGTAATGGTTACACGAAAGCTTAATGGCACCATCTCAGGCCATAGATCAACATGTTGGAAATTTATTTACTGTATTCGTATTTAAAATTATGTTTCTTAATGTTGTGGTGGGAAGCTTCCGCGTTTGCGTGTTTAAAAAAATAAACGTGTGTTTCGATTAGGTATTTTTAACTAAACACGCTACTGAGGTAAACCTTCCAATGTTTGACACTTTAATTCTAATAATTGACACCTTGTCATTCACCTCTATGATGGATTGAAGGAAATAATGAGTAAGTTTCACGCAATTTATTGAATGAGCTTGTATATTTTGTCAGATGTCTAGACTGTATCCGTGCCGAATTTTATCATTGAATTTTTTTATTTGGTCATGAATAAGTATTTCATTATTATCCTTAATTAACTACCAACTGACCACCTTCTTTATAAAGGTTCTTCCTCCGGTTTATCTATTCGTACATCTACTTACTATAGTAACTATCTACTAGGCATATTGTTCATCATTTAAACAAATTACTGCAACTTACCTATGAATATTTAACAACTTTATAATAAAATTCAATCGATATGTGTACGCAATGTTTTATTTATAGAACAACAATGATTAGAAACAATTCTCGACTTGGTACAAATCATCGACTAGATGTTATCGCCGGCTTGATTCATCATTCGGAACTAATGTATTCGATTGAATTGAAACTAGTTCGATTGTACGCTCCTTTGTGGTGCCGATCCTTTTTTAAGCTACCAACTGACATAGACAAACGAAACTTATGAACGCATATTCTGAATTTTAAGCAGCTACCAACAAAAACAAAAAACTTGAAAAAAATTGAAATCTTAAAAATTCAGTGAGCTAAGAAACTGTTCTATCACTTTTTCAACCTTTAATTTACAAATAATAAATAATAGACCCGAAAAGGGGTAGACTTCCAGCACATTCGTTATTCTTCAGGCATCGCTTTCTTACAGCACTGAGTACCTAACGAAAGTATTGAAAACTTGTATATAATGAATACGGCAAATAACTATTTTGAAGAATAGCGATTAGGCAGAATTGCAAATATGTAGTATAGAAACGCCTTTTTTGTAATGACTATGATAATCCGTCGCATAATGCAAGGTTCTAGAACATACAATAAATGTCCCTGTCTACTAATGAACACTTATGTTTTAAATATGTTCTCTTATTTGTTCCAGTTTTTAAACTCGTATAATCATAATTTTATTTTTTTGTCCTTGTCATCTCTTGTGTGCAACAAGAGATATACTATTTACACTAAGGTACAATATATAAATATAATAATAATAAATAAGATAAATAAAATAATAATAATAAATAAGGAAATGAAAAAATAAACTCTTGCTGATGCTTGATGATGATATCACATCGTTTAAGCTATTACTTATTCTGTGGTTTAGGATATCAAATATGTTAGAGGAAGGGTGTTGATCGAAGAATTCTGGAGGCAACAACCACTCAAGGTGGGTTGAAGTCAACCTTAAATATTTAGAGCACGAAATA
The DNA here is from genome assembly GCA_951800055.1 of Cenopis cana. Taxonomy (NCBI): domain Eukaryota; kingdom Metazoa; phylum Arthropoda; class Insecta; order Lepidoptera; family Tortricidae; genus Cenopis; species Cenopis cana. The sequence continues at coordinate 10,920,314 of OX637472.1, forward strand.
AAACTAAAAAATAAACAAGTCTGATTTCTACACGAAATGTTCTATATTTACAGTTAGTACCCGGTAATAAATATTGCACGCCGGTCTTTGGAAAGAGAAAATTTAATGTTTACGACGATTTCCGAACACTGTCGGACGTCCATCATTCATCTTATTTAATTAATTGACGTTCCATATCAAATAAATACGCACTTCATGAACTTACTAGTTCGATAATAATAAGTTTTGGATACGTCAGCTTCTGACAAACGTCACGTAGGTAGTGTAAGACAAATAACGCTCAGTAGCTCTAGTATAAGTTTTTTCGAAACATTAACTAATTCGAACCCGTTTGCGTTTTGTCTCAAAATGTATGAAAGTGGTATGAAAACGTGAACAGCGCCTCTGGTGGTCACTAGTGGAAACTAAAACAGGGAGTATAACATTTGTTGCTAACCGATGAACGCGCGTATTTCAAACTCGGTGAGAGCGTTTTCATACATTTTGAGACGAAACGCAAACGCGTTCGAATTAGTTAAATGTTTCGAAAAATCTTATACTAGAGCTACGTATGAAGCCGAAATTAGCAGAGTTTCTTTCCATAGATCGGTGTGCAATACTTATCGACGGGTACCTACTGTGGAATATTTTGCAAACATTGTAAATACCGCTTGCATGATTATATTGATACTAATTTCAATATCTCAAGTCGGAACCCAGTTTTCGAATGCCACCCGCGCTGAGGATTAAATAAAATGATGGACCCACTTCGTAATTATAGAGCCAAGACTATTATAAATCAATGAAATGCCTTAATTTTAAAGCCACTCGGTCAAATATTGAATAATTAAAAGAGTAGGTATTAAGAGGTGTTAATATATTTTTTAAATATATCGATCGCGTTGCTGCAAACCCGTCTTTATTTACTAGTAGAATAAAATTAAATAATAAGTATAGTGTGTAAATAAATATCAGTGTGCGGTAGGTAAAAAAGGTACCTTCACCTTATAATATAACTAGCGACCCGCCCCGGCTTCGCACGGGTGCAAATTATACATATAAACCTTCCTCTTGAATCACTCTATCTATTACAAAAAACCGCATCAAAATCCGTTGCGAAGTCTTATTTAATCAGACAACGGGAAGCGACTTTGTTTGTATGTAGTGATTTGGATGTAACTAAATATTTTTTACTTTTATTTCTTTCTTATTCTGTTAACAAATTCGACTGGTCTGAAATAAAGATTATATAGTAATAGCACTCTAGGTCTGAATGTTTGTACTTCTCTTGCACGAAATACTCGTAGTTTAGTTTTACAACACGTTCTGTACCATACGTAATTACGGTCGCGCGGTAGCCTTTTAACTTTTATCTATTCTTAATTAACGCAGTTTAACTATGCTATCCCTTAAGTGGCAGTAGATCCCCACACAGGACACCTAAGTCATGAACTGATTTGTTGTCTGGCATTATTCAACTTCACGCACCTCGAGAGCTCAGAAAGGTCACTCCGGCGCAAGTTCATTTAACTCTAAAGGCCGCGTCGACCAAAAAAACGAAACGTACGTTTAAGTAGTCCTTCAAGTGAGAGCGAGGGAGACGGTAATGGTTTTATTGGTATTTTATGATACGTCATTGTAGTTGGATATATGATTTTAGGATCGACAAAAATAATCCTTATTTTAATATTATGATATGAACTTTAGACATTTATGTGTTAATTTGTGAGTCGGTGGTAGAATTTTCGACAGTTTATAATAAGGTAATCTATTGAATGGTACGTTGTTGTAAATATGTGGTTATAAGCATTTTTTTGTAATAAGGCTACTAAATGTATGTATTTACCTAAGTAGCAAGAAAACTAGTGCCCCAATCCCAATAAATTGGGATTAATCGAACTCGCATACGCCATAATAATTGACCTTTCCCAGATTTAACGCGAGGGTTCTTGGTCTTGGACGATAGCTCGAAACTCGAAACCTTTAAAACCTTGGTTTTTTCTCGATTTCAATAATTTTAGTTTAAAAATAAGGATCATTAACTGCTATTAGTTTAATTTTTGTAACATTTTTTGTTGTCACGGTTTAAATTTCAGTTCCCATTTCCCTTCAATAAAACCATATTAAGTACTCGCTTGATCTCTGACCTTTTATTACACTGTTATCGACATTATTACCAGTAATGTCTTAAAACTTTATGAAAACGTTGATGTTTTTACTTCCACGAATATCGTATTAAAGTGGAATACTCCACTATATTGAAGTAAAGATCAAACAATGAAAATCATTTGCCTGGCAGGATCCTGTCACGTCGTTGATTATTTTTCATGTAACTTCGTTGTCCGTTGTATGTTTAACAGAAGTAGTAAGCCTTTTGATATACAAACCGCGTAGCGGCGTATAGAAAATGTATGTTATGTTATTAAAATAACCATTGATCTAGCTTGTAAACTTTGTGGTATAATAAAGTGTAGCTTATTGTCCCCGTTAGTAGCCGAGTCGAGTCATAAATCTCGGTCACATTACTATAGCTACCGTTTGAAATGCTATAGTTTTGGAAGATTTACGATTCTCCTTTTTTGTTGAGCATTAAATTTTGAAAGTGGGAATATCTGAGTATATCTAGATAGATTTCTATTAGCTATGGAGGCATATAAAGTACTTGAATTACATAGTACAAAACAGTGGTCCGAGAGACCAAGCCGATTAGCCAAAAAATATACTTTGATTTCTCTTAAATTAAGACTTCAAATTCTTCGACACCATAAGAACCACATCGACACCAATTCCAATCAACCCAACAAAGGAATCCCGTTTCACACCGAGACGAAACTGTAAAACAAATCCTGATGCTATCAGATTTAATATCTTAATTAATCCAAGTATAAATCATAATTTGCATTGGAATAGCACAATAAGAAACAATCTTTTAATTTATCTAATTTCTAAATCAATATGGGACCCCCCAAAATCGTGGATTAAAACATTAGCATCGCTAATAAGCATGTCAGTCGGGTAATGACTGGATTTCGATGATAAATCGGTAGCTGGAAGCTATCGCATTGAATAAATTATCGATTAAATCTCTTAAAGATAGACTATGGGGCTTCATTCGGCTGCGCCTCGTGCTACGTAGCCTTTAATAGTGAAATATTATTTTGTTTATTATTTACTTTAGGTGTTTCAAGTTATTATTATTTGTCAGTATAAAAAAAAACCTCTTACGTTGCTTTGTCTTTTTTAGGCCAGAGTCAGAAATCATATTAAGGCCACTGACCACTTTGAAACTATCGCTTTTAATTCATATCTTATTTATTACCGTTAAAAATCTTATTTATTACCGTTAAAGGGAATTGAAGCTATAAAGCTCCAATAAAGCATAAACTCTACAAATTGTCGACATTTTAAAACACTATCACCATCGTAAACAAAATGAAACCAATAAACAGACGGACAGTATGAATTTTATTTCAACACTAGAAATTCAATTAAAGATCGGCGCTTCTGAGTTACAACCGGTTTTATAAAAAACCAAGTGTGAACACGATTTAGATAATCGATAAAATGCAGATAACATGACTTATTACCGTGGGAACTTTCAAAGGCGAACTTGAACTTGTGTGGTTTCAAATTGCCTTTGACATTTTGTCTAGCTAAATCTCTGATATAGTATAGATAGACTTTATACTGAGGCTTTATGCATTATCTAACTGATAAGAATGAATATATATACCTACGTATTCACTATAACACTTTATACTCGAGGAGATTTTATAGTTCTTAAAAAGTACAGAAACGATACTACGGGGAAAATGTTGTAATTAGTATGCTAGTGTACAAATCATATAAGTAAGTCTAAATTTTTCCCCGTAATTAGTACGATTGTGAACTGTGGTATCGATATTACTAATAGCATTGAAAGCTTTCTTAGATTCTAGCGTATTATCTATTTGCTCGGCCTACTTCTATATAATTATTGACAAGTGAATATCAAATATCTAATCAAATATAGTGATATAATTGACAACCATTTTAGTAAACCATTTTTTTGTGTATCTTATGTGACATGTATATTGTTTTAACCTGTTTTGTGTACAATAAAGTGCTTACAAACCTACATACCATTTTATTATTTATGCCTACGAAGCTGGAAAGGCCCTGGGCTTAAATCCCGGTCAGAGAATTTGTTTGAGTGATGAGTAGGTATGAATATTTGTTCCTGAGTCTTAAATGTTTTATATACTTAATCATTTAAATATGTATGTGTTTATCTAAGTATATAAGTACCAGTGGCGGAGCGTCCATAACAACTCGATTCCCACCGGCTTGCCTTATTTTCAGGCAGTCTCATAACGAATAAGAAAGACAAAATATTTCCGGCTTCCCTAAGAATATTTTTGACGCGCCGCCACTGATAAGTACCGATGTATATCGTCGAGCTTTGCTTAATTTGGGACTACAGGTCGATTTGTCTAAGATTGTCCACAAATATATATTTTTTATATTTATTTAATTTATTTCGTCATAAGATTAGGGCTGACGTTGACTTGAATCATCACAGATTTTCACGTGAAATCCCAATTACCAAAACACCTTTCTATTATAATATAATTTATCGCAACTATTTATCATGGTGAGCGATAGTTTGTCGCGGGACAACGGAAAGATTAATGGTGTTTTTGACAACCCTGCCCACACGCTGCCCACTGTGCCATGCTTTGACTATGAATGGTAAGTTTAATGTGTTGTATGTCTGTTACGGCTAAATTGCTGGTCCAATTATGGAACGATTTAGCACTATTACTCGTTGAGTAATCGGCAGTACTCGTAGTAAATCACTCAAAAATATTGAGCTCTACGTAACTCCCATGTTTAAAAACAGAGTTTGGCAGATATTTGGAGCACTCTATATTATAAAAAAATTATGGCGACTGTAAAACTCTACCTCACATGCATATAAATAATGTAGCGTCTTTACGCTAAAGCGCGAATGTGGCGCGTCTTTTTATTAATATATGTCTTTACATATATTAATAAAAATTAGTATATCTGATCGGTTGGTTGGTTGGACGGGCCCCCCGTCTCTGGCTTGTCTTAAGGCTGGGTATTACCACTTTTGAGTGGGATGGTTAATTGCAAACTCACACGTGTTAGAGCGGGACATTTGAATTGGGTATACCTCCCCTTAACCGGCCGTCCAGAGTGGAGTCGCAAGCCACCTTTCTACCCCCAGCTTCGACCGGTGTCGCCCCTAGGCCATTTTTTAATTTCGCTGATTAATATAGGATGATGGTACTTGAACTACGTCAGAAATTAACAGAAAAGATTATTAAGGCGCAGGGGTGGGCAAGGCATTCTCCATTCAAAATCTGTGCACGTTTTATTCGTAGGTTTTGGCACTAACGAATGTAATATTTTTTTTGGATGTAAATATTACATTTGCAAAGAAAGTTATGTGAAAATTGAAAATAAAATTACATCACGAAATAGCTAACAGAAACATAAGCATACTGACCAAAAATCATAATTTTAATGCAAACACAAACGAAGCAAATCCTGCACAAACTTTGTATGCAGAGAATTTGCCCTACCCCTCCTCTTAATGAAATTGTAAAGTGAAATGCATATTACACAATACTAGTCTTTAAATAGCAAAAGGTGAGAGTATTGATCATACCGTTCATTATCGCTGGCAATTTGTCAACGGTCACCGTCTGCGGGTGACAGCGACAGGGTCTTATATCACTATTGTCATGGTGACGCTGATTTTACAGTGATTTCAGTTTGAAAATCGTCGCCAATGCTATGACATACTTCTATGCCTCGTTTACACGAGTTCAGTGTTGAACGCCCTGTATCTTATTTTTAGCAGTATTGTGCGAAGGACAAGATGTGACGTATATGCTAGTTTTCTTTTTTTTAACCTGACTGTGGCTTTATCGCTTTATTGGGCTCGGCCTCCGAATAAAGCGATAGGAGTGCGCGGTTGGAGAGTGGCCTGGGAAAAATCCAGGGGAAACCGCCGACACGACCATGCCGGCGGCGGTTAACCACGCGGGCATGCTAGTTTCGTATGGGTTCCAGATTGCATGACTTTGAAATTTGATTTTGATATATTGTCATCGTTATTTGCGCATTTGATTTATTTTCATACGACTGAAATGAAATAAAATCAAAATCTGTGTAGATGTACAGTCGCCACCAGACACATTTACACACTTCAGGCTGTTCAAATATCCGAAAATGCACACTATACTATTACTTATTCTGTGACTCTATTGACTTGACAATAGAGTTGTGCTAAAATTTTTTGTGAGCTCTTTGTTTGCTCCGGTGTATCTGATGGCGACATTAAAATTTCGGAATGTACTTTATGTCACACCTGGCCGTAAAGCGGCAATTATCGCACTCTCCGCGCACGGGAAATCCCACTTCCTGGCCAGGGGGTGACATAAAATGTTGTACATAACACGGGCGGTAATAAAGAAAGCCTCAGATCGCATATTTATCGCCCTTGCCTTTGGCTCGGGCGTCAAATACCTGCGATCTGAGACATTCTTTGTTTTACCGCCCTTGTTAAGTAATGTACTATAGTCGTAGTAGAAGAAATATTTTCATCAAAATACAGGATATTTCATAAATTTAGTTATTAGGTAACAAATAAGTACCTATTTACGTATGTACGTATATGTACGTAACAGGTCCACATAATGATTTTATTTATATACTTATATACAATTTATTGCTAACGTTTGCACCAGACTTAGGCTGGGTTGCACCAAACCGCCTGTATTCGTAAGCGGTGTTCGTCAAATCTGATTGTATGAAAAGTTTGACAAGTTTCTATGTCATGACAGCTGCCGGCGTCATGTTTGACGATGACCGGTCTGTGTTTGTACGTTGGTGCAACTGGCACTTACTCTGTAATCATTAAAGTAATTGATTACGGAAACCTATCAAACACATAAAAAATTAAACCCTATTTTAAGCACTTACGGTAGAAAGTCGTTTGTTGATGCTGTTCAAACGGTTTAAAAGTACTATTAAAGGATTAGGTATTTCTCAAAATCAAAAAACGACATGAGTTACATATTGTTTTTGATCAAAATGCAAATTTATTTTGGTTTGTGTAAGTTCGACTTTCCTATGATACTATTAGGTGAGATGCGAGCTTGTGTAAGTTAAGTCAAAAAGTGGCTTTGTCGAGTTGAAAGAGTCGCCCACGGGTTACGAGGTCGGCGTAAGGTATCGCATACGGCAGAAGCAGAGGATCATCATTTCTTAATCTCGGTCTATTCCTGTAATCTTGGATTTTTTTTTTGTAAATGAATGAATTCTTGAATTAAATGGGATGGATGACAACGACTAAAAAACCGCTTCCGTAAAAACTAGTGCCTTCGCCAAATCTTGGGATTAGGTAGCGGACCCCAGGCATCCTCCAGGATGCAACTGTACTGGGATAACGCTAGGAGGATGATGATGGATGACAACGACTAAAAACTACAGTTAGCGTCTAAATTAAGCATGAAAAGTGAACTATGCTGTGAGCTGTACACAAGCGCTGTGACCGCTTATCGTACCGAAATACGACAGAACAAAAGCGTGAAAACAAAAATAAATCGCCGACGCTCGCATGCTTTCTGACCATCCATACCCAGACAATGGACGAAAAATACTTTCCGTAACTACCGTATAGCCACATTTTTTTGTCAGAATTTAAGATACGGAACCCTAATAATTGTGTCAACAGCTCAACACTATAATTAAGCAAGTGACAAGAAAATGTCTACATGATACTTAGTAACTTAGTTAAACTAATTCATAGCTTGAAATTCTCTCATTCGATGCTTCAACAATATTGTACTGTTGCGTTTAATTCTGAGCTCATGACACCTCCTTGCGCTATGTGGTCGCGTTCCATTTTTTTTCCCAGTCACAAATAGATCTAGACGTAAATTTTATTGGATTCGTAGGACAAGTCTTGTTGCACACGGCTGTATCTGGACGCCGTTATATATTAGTGTTATATGGTATGTACAGTCGGATTCGCTGATAGTTGGGTGAATGTGAGAATAACTTATGCTCTAGCTATTATTTGATATGGAATTAAAATTACGATTAATAACGGGATATTTACCATGTAAATTTATATACAAACTCACATATACAAATATACATGGTAAATATCCCGCTATTAATCGTAATTCTAATGTAAATGACCATGTGAGCTTAAAATCTTATATTGTTATGGAATTGACCCACATACGGTATGCTGGGTCTAAATTTTAGTAGTGATTTTATTGCTGAAATTGATTACCGCAGTCGACAAAAATATCTTACAGCGGTTTATACCGCTACAATTGAGACAGTGAATTTCATATATATTTCTATACGTAATAAGTGAAAGTGAGGAAATCACTTGAAATTTCCCAAATCTACAAAAAACCATTTTGGTGCTTGTAAAGTACAGTTCGTTATATCTACTTATTACTTAGAGTTTTAGGAAATATAATGATATAATATGTATGTTAGTCTTTAAGGTATTTGTATTATGGGCCACAGATGCCAATGAATTAAATGATTAAATAAAAAAAAAAAAAAAAAAAAACTATTGAATACAATTTCATGCAAGTTAGTTCATCTGGCATACCAAAACATAGGCATTATACAGGATGGCCCAAAAATACGTTGACATCGAATTTTGTGGATACGATAACGCAACTTTTAATAAAAAAAACTGTACAAACACTATCATTAAACTAAACAAATTCCGCACGTCCTAAAACGTTATTTTTCCTATATGGTAAGTGTAGCTTTACTAAACGTCTACATTTCTATATTTAGTAGTGCAGGCCATTGTCTCTTAGATAGACTAAAAATTATAATCCATTGGATTAAGATCAGGCGAGAATAATGGCCAGTGTTTCGATCTGTTCTTCATAAGGTCAATTTTCACGACAAGTCAATAATTTGCCCATATTCATAAGCTGATAAAAATAGCTGGCTACCTTACACGCCTGGCCCTAACCAATTATACTCGGAGTACCTATTTGGACAACCTTAAAGACAAGGGCCTGCGCCACTAAACTTAGAAATGCACATTGCTCTGAAAGCAATACTTGCCAAAAAATTGGCAAAATGACCGCGGCATTTTGCTAGTCAGTTTAACACGTTTACAGTCCCCATACAAAATATTTCGATTTCACCGTACGTCCAAAATTACTTCCGTCACACGTCCATGCTCCAAGTATGGGTCACTACGAAACAACCAGGTACGAACTCGGATTAGTACAATTTATATATACCCACTAGCTGTTGCCCGCAACTTCGTCTGCGTAGAGCTCGGTTTTTAGTTAAAACATCTTAATATCCAGTAAACGGTATAATAATTGTGGTACTTTTACCCGGTGAGACCAAATTATTAATATGCTGTACAGATATAAATCGGTCAACCCAAATTCTCAACCCCTCTAAAAATCCCTTTAGGTACCTACTTATCGGTTAAAAACTCTCATTTACTTAGGCTATTTTTTGTGTAAGTTGACACGTATCTTGTCGTTTTCTCTTCGTTACTGTACGTATTTAATTATGGGCCTGTAGAAATTTCGTTTCAAACATCTATCCAAATCCACAAATCCTGAAATCATTTAAACAGTCTTTTTGTGAAATGAAAGTCTCTCAATTAAAATAATGTTGCTCCCCATACAAACTTTGAACCCCTTTTTAACCCATTGAGGGATTGAATTAAAAAAAACCGCTGAAATTAGTTTTGTAGTATTTAATTTAAACAGTTACTGTAAGATATTTTAAGTCCTTCACTCAAAAAATTTTTGCTTCCTATATAAACTTTGAATCCCTTTTTAACCCCTTTAGGGGTTGAATTTCAAAAAATGCAGAAATTAGTTTTATTTAAACAGAGAGTCTCTGTAAGAAATTTGAAGTACCTCACTTAAAAAAAAATTTGCCCATACAAACTTTGAACCCCTTTTTAACACCTTTAGGGGATGAATTTCGAAAAACGCTGAAACAACTTTTTTTGTATTATTATAAGGAACTTTCATACAAAGTTTGAAGACTCTCACTTTAAAAAAAAATTGCTCCCCATACAATATTTCGCCCCTATTTTCAAACCTTTAGGAGACGAAAATTTTGAAAACGCAGATATCACTTTCTTTGTCTTATTTTAAGGAGCCTCTGTACAAAGTTTCAAGTCTATACCTTTAAAAAATTATTGCCCCCCATACAAACTTTGCACCCCCTTTGTTTTACCCCCTTAGGGGTGGAATTTCCAAAAATCCCGTCTTATCCCTTGCCTCCGTTATATAACCTAACTATAGTGTAAATTTCAAATTTCTAGGACCGGCAGTTTCGGCGGGGCGGTGATTAATCAGTCACCCATCAACTTTATATATATAGATTATAGAAAGCTGCTGTACATATCATAATGGTCAAGCAAAAGAATATAACAAAATAGAACAATATAAACAATAGTACATTACTTAACAAGGGCGGTAAAACAAAGAATGTCTCAGATCGCAGGTATTTGACGCCCGAGCCGAAGGCAAGGGCGATAAATATGCGATCTGAGGCTTTCTTTATTACCGCCCGTGTTAAGTACAAAATTTTATGTCACCCCCTGGCCAGGAAGTGGGATTTCCCGCGCGCGGAGCGTGCGGTAATTGCCGCTTTATGGCCAGGTGTGACATAAAAATATAATTATACTGATTTGAGTGCGTAGGTAGTGTAGGTACCTGGTCGGCTATCTATAGTGACCCATGTGCGGGAGGAACTCGTGGAGATAGTTCGTCGTGACCCATGAATGGGGCACTGGACTGTGAACGTGTCAACGTAGGTACTTTTGCAATTGTGTATCAAAGACAAAAAGGGATATTTGGCAAACAGTATAAACTAGTGTGTTGTTTAGTTTAATGATAGTGTTTTTAAAGCTTCTTTATAAAAGTCTCGTAGTCGTGTCGTAATAAAAAATATCCTCTAAATTCCTTTTAATTAATAATAAATTAATGCTAATTTTATTGAAAGGACGGAAGACTGTTAGCTTCCGTGATGCTGTCTGGTAACCTGTTATAACAGATAGGACCCGCGACATAGACTGTCTTTGCTGTCTTGGTGAGCTTATACCTTAAGTATGAATATATTCGAAAAATAGTCAGTAGTCACATATATTTTTGAGGTTGACTGTACCTAGTGGCCTGGTGCCAACTCTAATTTTCCGGGTATTAAACTTTACGAGACGGTGGTATTTTTTGCATAATATAGCAGTTCTAATTTGAATCAGATTACACACGACTAACGGCCGTAAAAAAATATATATGTAATCTCTTAAAAAGCACTAGTGCGAGAAAACCAACTATTTGCACGATATATAACTATATTATTTACAACTTTCTAGGTATCTTTATTTAAAAAATATCCCGAAGGCTGTTTTATCATTAGATTATATTATATACCCATCAGGCACAAAATATTTCAAACACCAATAAATTCATAACTTTATTGTTAAATGCAAAATGTTAGAAAAATCACGCACTGCTAAAATTTTGAGTGCTATAATATTCATAGTATTCATACCAATAGCTTTCTTATGGACCATCATGCTATATTTAGGTCAGTTAGATGATCTTCTTATTTGCAAGATCTGTTAAAATCTCCATCAACCTGTATTCATATAAAAGTGGCATCCACTGACAAGTATTTTTTTATATATAAGATTCTGTCTACTATAGTCCGGCACCTGGCCTTGTACTAGGGAAGTTCGCGTTCCTATATTTTTTTTTTCGGGAAAAGTATCTAAGGCTCGGTGGACAGTTGTCACCTGGTATATTTTCCAGCTATTATAATGTAATTTTTTGTATGGAAAAATATTTTTTTTTCTCAAAAGCCTGTTTAGTGGGATATTCAAATGAAAGGGCTGCATGAGCTGATTTCAAAAATTTATCACACCATTATGTTTCAGCCAGTGGTTTCGTAAAAAAATTGGGACACACACTAAGTTGGGGCTCTTCTTGACTGCAAACGACTGAATAATTATCTGAAATAATTGACTCGTTATATCCTCGTTTGTCACAAAGGAATAAAAGTTCACTAAGGCGTATCTACTTAAAAAGAGTGAAGTAGGTAATTAAAAAATTCGTTGCTAATAAAATATTTATAAGACCAAAAAAAACATGCTATGCACATTATACGATTACAAGTCATTGGGCTATGAACTAGGAATCCTTGTGATACAGGACCCAGAGCAGAGTCATGTCATGTAACACAGGGATTCCTAGCTCAGTGTATATGAGCAACTAGTGTATCCTGATAAGTCACTAAAATCTTTGGAAGTTTTAAGTTCCTAGTATCGATAGAACGACTAATAATGATTATATGGACGAATAGCGCCTCATCAGTGAGACAACCTATTTTGGCCTGGCTTTTTTAAACCGCCGTCGGTGGCGCCACAAAAATCGGGGCTTACACCATAGAATGCTAGTCTGTGGAGCGGGTAAAAGCGGGTTCCACAGATGTGCGTAAGTAGCCATTTTTATTTTCGACGGCTGAGGGGATATTGATTACTATGCAGTTTCTAAAATAAAAAACAAACAAGAAACAGTAGGTATCGCCGCTCTCATTAAGCTTCCAATTATCAGTCTAGCTGAAACACGACCCGCGCTGACGTCAGCTCTCGTGTTACACGAACAACGCTTGCGCAGTTCTCGGTAAACTATTCCAATACTTAATATTGTACAAATACATTTATACTTATAGTACCTCTAACTTGTAACTTTATTAGCGCAGGAAAGACTAAGCCCCTTATTCATAAAACATAAAAAAACCTCTGCCAACTGAAGAATAAGAATAAGAAGAATAATAAAAGTTTATTGTCACACAACATAAAATAAATAAAATAAAAAAATAAAAATAGCCTTTATTTCTACTATTACAACTGCTTACATAATACTATATTTATCGTTTAACAAGGTTTATTCGGGTAACAGTAGTCGCCCCTTGGCGTAGGCCTCCCCCAAATTCTTCCACAGTGCTCTATCACGAGCCTTACGCATCCAATCGACACCAGTTATTTCAGTAAAGATATCCCTCCATCTCTTCCTCGGATGTCCTCGGCTTCTCTTCCCTTCGTACGGATACCATTCTACTGACCGCTTCGTCCACCTGTTCTCCATACGGCATATGTGGCCTGCCCATTGCCATTTTAGTTTTCTCATTTTGGTTTTGACATCTACTACTTTCGTTGTTTTTCTTATTTTGTAGTTGCTTTCCCTGTCTGCTAGCTTTAACCCAAGCATACTCCTTTCCATCTTACGTTGCCAACGTGTGTGTGTCACACAACATAATGTACCTGAAATATGTACCATAATGTACCATGTATGTAACTGAAATGTGTGCTCTTTCTTCTCCTTTTAAAAATGGTTTTCCATCAAATTTATGATGATTTCGCCAATCAATACTTGTTCAGTGATGTAATGATGTTGTTCGGTAACGACGCCATGACAGTAGGCAACTGTTTTTGTACGGTAGTGGATTCTGCTCGTCGTCGCTCCGGGCACGTGTTCCTTTCTCACAAAGTCAAAGTCAAAGTCAAAGTGATTTATTTGTAAACATAGGTAGGTACAAAATATGTGCTCTATATTTCGCCGTTAGGCATACAAATTCATGTTTAAATTACATAATATTAAAGATAAACATGTCAATTATTAACACAGGGACAAAACAAATGTCAAAGTGACTGGTTGAATTAGGGGGTTACAGTTTATTAAGGGACTTATCACACTGAGCGGTTAATTTACAAGCGAACTGAACCGTTCAAAAATTTCCAGTGTTATAAAGCCCCTAAAACTTAAGACGCATGTGTCAAACACGAACCAGTTATTAACAGTGACTTTTCTATTACAAACCCACATACAACCCAATCGTTTAACTGTGCACCTGGAGCTCATCAAAATGTTCCAGCGCCAGCACGGAGTTAACTTTAATTTACCAATAAATATTTTGGAATACTATGAGTACTATGACGTTTTCCAAGATGGCGGTGATTCCATACGGCCCCGAGACAAGGTTATTGTAGACTTGAAAACAGGGCATTCAATTAGCTATGTGACATTTATTTTTATGGTGCCATTCGAACCGTGCCGTGCCGTTTTCATAGACGATCTAAATGTCTTCAGTGGACCAACTACAATTAGACCACAATAAATTGCAAAATTTAATAAACTAGGGATGAACCTAGCTCGACGCTAGCGGCCCTCCAAAAGGCTCCTACAAATTGGTTTGGGCAAAGATCGCCACACGCACCGTATCGAACCAACCGTTGTAAGTATGGGCAAGTATGGGAAAATAAGTATTTTGCTGTTTTACTCGTGAAAAAATGCGTTTAGGTACATATTTCCGATACAATTTTCATTTTTATTTTTACATAAGCATTATATCGATTTTATTTGACTTTTGAACGATAAAAAAACGCGTCATCGTATTTATATTTTTTTTATTTTGTCGTTATTTTTCGTCGTTATTTTACTTTACGCATCCGTCTCGCGCTTTGACGTAATGAGCTGATTGATGCGCTATAAACTCTTTACCGACCTTTACTATCCTGATAGGTGCCTGTAATTTTTTAGCTAAGAATAATTGTTTTACGTGTGGCCACAGCTGTAAAAAAGTCTCATTGTATTTAACATAATGAAAACAGCTTACCTTTTTCCTGCAGCAAATATAGCTACTACGATTAATGCAGAGAAGCATTCGCCTATTCTATTTTCATTAAGTCAGTGGTTCTTAATTTATATTCGTGAAGCTAAAAATACGCGCGCCTGTAAATCACTCGTCAAACCATCTTCAAACGGGGACATAAAAATGTTGTTGACCTCTTACCGCAATAGATTTTTAGATAATGCCTTAGTAAGTAAAACAATACCATGACGATATTGACGTTGATTGATTTAACGATATTTTGTGTGTTTTTAGGGTTCCCTTACCCAAAGGGTAAAACGGGACCCTATTACTAAGGCTCCTCTGTCCGTCTGTCTGTCTGTCTGTCTCTCTGTCACCAAGCTATATCTCGAGAACCGTCATAGTTAGACAGTTGAAATTTTCACAGATGATGTATTTCTGTTGCCGCTATAACAACAAATATTAAAAAACAGAGCATCCCCATACAACAAACATGTTTTTTTTTCTTTTTTATATATAATGGTACGGAACCCTTCGTGCGCGAGTCCGACTCGCACTTGGCCGGTTTTTCTTAAATTTCTATCGTTTCGGCATGTTTTTTTGTCATTCATAGGAACGTAATAGGAGTAAAAAAAAATTCAACATTTAAGTATAAAATATATATATATATCCCTTTTTCAATCAATGCCTTACAATAAAAAAATGTAATATCTAAGCATATTTAAAATGCAGGGATCAAGTGTCAAATATATAATCTTAAACCTTGGATATTACCTATCCATATTATTAACACGTCCTAAACGCATATTCATATAAACGTACGGAATTCTCATCATAGGTAAACGCTGCCAGTTATTGACTTTATTATCCGAAAACATGGATCGTCAAAGGATTCCGGGTACTTAAATATATAAAAATATTATAAGATAGATAAAGCAGTATAATATATATATATATAGCCTTTAATAGTGTCCACTACTGGTACATTATAGATACTGTAGAGTAATTGGAGACGCGGCCTTGCGTTGCGGCTGATCCACCACAAGCCACACGTTTTACATTCGATTCGTATCCATATTGTGCAAGAACCTGTCAAATTGACGAGTTATGACGTTATGTACATTGATCTTAACTTTAAAAACTTCTTTGGTAAATACCTATTTTAAATAGTGACCATGATTCGTTTTCCACGTGCACAGCAAAAAGAAAGTCTGTATAAAACGCAACAAGAGCATCAAATAAATTCCGTACACAGTACTTTACGAACACGGTTGCATACTTTTATTGTCTGTATGAGAAACAAAACAAACAATAGTTGTAACCCAAAAATAAATTAAAATCTTATCTATTTTATTTTTACTATTTATCATTATCATGTGTGTTTAATTTTGGTTGACATTATGTTATTATCCTTTTTTATTTTTTATTTTTCCTGTTTATGACGATCATGATAACTATTCTTGTAATTTTGACATGTGTACAAATTTATAATGTAATTCTTATCATGAAATAAATGAATCTAATCTAATCTATCATTAAGAAAATTCATGCTTTTTACGGAATTAAATACTCATAAGTTCCTATAGAAGAATTTTATACTCACATTTTTTTCCTTGAATTTCATTATTCTCTATTTTAATTCTTCTACTTTCTGGTAAACAATTTAAAGTTAAATTACTAATAAAAATTTCCTAACTCCCAAACGATTTCTCTAATCTTATCAAAATAGTCAAGAGCTGGAGCAAAGAATTCACCTTTTAAACATAAACACGCGTTATTATACTAAACAATGGTTGGATTTAGCAAGTCCATAAAAACAATGTAAATAGATTCTTTGGAAGTACTTTCAGTGTATCCTGTTGTTTTATTATCGACCCTTAATATTGACCCGAACTTAAGGCAAGCACAGTGAGTGCTCGCCTTAAGTTTCGAATATAATCGAGTATTTTATGCACTCGTTGCATAATATATTTACCACGCATTTATGTTTATATATCTTTAAAAAAATACACAGCACACCTTGAAAATTATATAGTAAATTGATTGAAGACATATTGTCATTCGATACAATTTTAAAGAAGGGTAATTTGTACTTTTAGATTTTAAACTTTTGGAACACACAGTGAAGGCTTTTATTTCGATTACAATTTAATTGATTCGATCGTGACATGAAACTTACGCATATAATTTGTATGAGATTTTATTTTATTTTATTTAGAACACAAACAGTCACATAAAGTTATCCAAATTGACAGTACATGAAATGTACCTATACAAAAATAAACAATTAACAATAGACCTGGAGGTTCATTATATTATTAGTGTCCTATAAAGCAACGGCTAGGAAGCACTGATTTGTAATGCGTTATTCCATGACGTATTGCTTTTGTTTTCTCTCTTAAGGCTTCGTCCATATTTGGACACAGCACTAAGGTTTAAAATAATTTCCGTGTCGACGCGGTAATTACCCCGTTTCATTTATTTACATCAAGGAAGATCCTAAAGTGACGTTAAGGTGGTTAAAATGGGTGTTTCCTTAATTTTATGAACATCCTTGTTTATTACGTGCAAGCCGGCTTGCTGGATTTATATTTACTGTCTTTTTGAGATTTTTATGAGACTGACAAAATATATTAATTATTTGCGTGTAATTTTATAATGCAAAAGCTATTATGACATGAATATAAGTCCGTGAACTTTAAAAAGGTCGTCTGGTTTTAGTAATACACCTCGCCTGTTGGCGGCATCGGTGCTTTTTGTGTTCCAAATCGTGATTATATCACGAAGAAACGTCTAAAACTCTCAAACTTATTTGTATTTTTTGGTGTCAATGAAGCAGTGACGCAGTCATAGGGATGAATTTCGATTATGATTATTTTATAAATCAGTAATTCGCCAGACTACTGATGCGATGCGATGAATAATGAAAATAGTGAATAGTGACATCTATTCATTACACCTCACAACCGCCCGCCCTAGCAACGTGTGGCTGCCCAGACATTGCTCACTATTCCAGCTGAAAGTAATAAGTCCTAGAAACTTTCGGTAGATGTCAGCAGTTGCATTAGTTTTGGTATCTCTGAAAAGATCGCGTCTTTCCTTTGCGCTCGCCTCGTCATTCTTATCATCCTTCTCTCTCCCACTGTACTAAACAAATTGAGTCCTTATGGTGTTCGCAATTAGGTTGTTTAACGTTAGTTTAACTCGTGAATAAATTACTGTTGGTGCTAAAATTACTGTTCTCTTGTTTACAGACGCGGCGTTGACGCGCCATGCGCGGCGTGACGTGACGTCGATGGCGTGCTCCGCGCGCCCGCCGCAAGATGGCGCGCGAGCCGGGCGCCAGCTCGCCAGGCCCTCTGTAAGCAACCATAGGCCCTACGCATATATCAGGCCCCTATTTCACCAAGTTGATAACGACAAATCAACGTACATTGCTGGCTTGACGACTAACGTTGCTGTCCAGTAACATTTTACTTGTCGACCCAGCAATGCACAATCGAATTGTCATTCATGATAATCAGAACACGGTTGCGCTCTACGCGCACATTGAACCCCTAAATCGTGTCAGGGGAATATGATCAGTTGACCTGGCATCTGAGTCGACTAAGAAGAGACAAATCGGTTTATAAACTATATACTTATGTATATGAATATAATTAAAAATTGAGAGGGAAGATAAATGAGCGCTCCGTCCACACAAATGCTAGGGCCATTTATGTATTTTAAAGATAATTGAACATTTTTCATGACCAGAACAATACACTAAGTACAAACACACACACACACACACACACACACACACACACACACAGTAAGTAAGTCAACAACACAGAAAAGGTACCCCCCCCTTCATAGAAGTTTTGTATGCTGGTCTGTCAGGTGGCTGTAAACATAGTTTTGTTACACTAAGTTATATTTGTTCAATTTTGGGGGAAAAATCAATCGAGGTGGCTGATGCAAGATGTTATTACGAGACGTCATCTCGCCATTCATCTGAACCCTATTCGCTAGCCCCCTCTAAACACGGTTCAAGTTAAACGCTATCCTGCAGCAATGAATAATTCAACATCCTTTTGCTATACTCACATTAAATCAGATTATCCATGATTTCAAGCAATAGAAGATAATGCAAATGACTTTTATATCGGCATCGCCTGCCGAAAAGTGTAGGTGCTATAGGAGATAATGCTGGGCTCCTTTAGTTTGCAAAACTTGCAGTTTAAACGTACTTTAAATAGTACTTATAGTGCTGTGGGTGAAATGCAGTCCATACCTATTCAGAATTTCGTGCGTATACCAGCATTGGCAAAGTTTTGCTCCACGTCACCTACTTATTACCTAATGCGATATATGGTTACTCGTTACATCCTACTAGCCAGCGTCCATAGGACAACGAAGTCACAAAACACACTTTCATTCATATTTCTTGTTATAATACATTTATAATATAAGTATTTGTCCCAAAACTCTCAGAAAATAGGAAAATAATAGAAAGTTAGTAAGTATTGTTCATTGAAAGCCGTCGAGCGTCGACTACAACGCGACGTTTTTCTTTAAAACATTACGCTATTTACTGTTACGCGTACAGTTTTGGCATGCACTAGCTCTGCAAAGTCGCAGTGAAATTGTAAACATTGTTACGAGGTCGCGCTGTCGCTAAATCGCCAGTGTTCCCCTATTTTTAGCCAGCGTCTTCCGTCTGTCTGACTGCCACCTGCTGTCCTTAGGAACGCTCACAAATGTTTGCTTTTGAATGTAAATATCTATCCAAGACCATATTCGTGCAAATGAAGTTCGATCCGAAATATTTCACGCCGTCGAAAGATAACTTTGACTACATTTAATTTGGATTCGAATCATCTGTTCCGATATAACTCTTGAACCGTAGCGGAGTGGGTCGCGGGGAATCCTCCCGGAATTCATCGGCAAGTAGCGGGGGACGCTTGCCCGCTCTAAATCCGTCGCACTCGCCGCCAAACTTTTCGGCGAGCCGCGCGCACTGCCACTGTTCTCTCTAAATATAGGATCGTGTGCGCAGGTCTCCGTACGTGACGCTGGGAGCGGTGCGGTACGCGGTCCGCCGAGCGCCGCCGCCGCGGGTCTGCCCTTGCCGCTGCTGCTCCGAGGAGGCGGTGGCGGCGTGCCTCGGCCGCGCCAAGCCGGACCGCCGCACGCTGGAGCGCTTAGGGCGCCGCCTGGGCCGCGGCGCGCGCGACGAGCGGCCCTCGCGCCACCAGCGCCTTCAAGACCTCACCAAACGGTTGTTGCCGCGTGGCAATAGCACTCCTCCAGTAACTCCACAACCACCGCCTCCACCACCGCCTCCGCCTCCGCCACACTCTGCACCTGTCTTACCCCCGGTGCCACCTCCGCGCTCGCGGCACCGACACAGCCCCACTCGCGGGGTATCCGTCGACAGATACGAAAATGATATCTTTGATACGGAGAAAATTACTCTACCGCGAGCCGAGTCAAGATTGATCGTTGGTTCTTACGCGCAAAAAACTATACCGTATCGCAGTGCTTCTTTTTCCCATGGTGATTGTACTCAGGAGAAGTACTACCGGGCCACTAACCGGTTGCCTTCGGTCTTTGATTTTGGGAATAAGAGTGAGAAAACGGTGGACCGAGCTGGCTCGTCGTGTACTCGTAACGATGAGTCGGTTAGTCTCGCAACGGAAGAAACTGTGACCGAGGGGGGCTCGGTTGCGTCTGTTGATTCAGCCGTTGGGTCTGATGAAGGTCTTTTGGCACACGCCTCGCCAGCTCCTCGGTCACCACCGCCCGAAGCGCCTCATAAGCAGCTTGGAACGCGTTCGTTAACACATCCGTTGCCGCGTCGGGTGCCTCCTGTGCGCGAGGAAGGCGCGTCCGTTGCTGGCGGCAGCCTGCCCGTGCTGATGGCGCCACGCGTTCTTCACGAGGTTCGTGAAGAAAGTGACGGCTCGCAAGCCGACAGTGCTCAGGCTCATAGTGAAGGAACATCACCCCTTGAACCAGCCCAACCTTTTGCTTTCCCACCACTCCCAGACCCCCCACCAAACGCATGTGTTAATGTGGACTGTGAATGTGAAAATTTCTCCGTTGACCGATGGGAAGAACCCGTTAACAAAATCGCGAGTACTGTACCAGTGCCAGTGTATGAGTGTATAGTGAAACAGTGGTCGAACGAGTTACTGCCGGATGAGCCGTCTCGGTCGGATATTGCTTCCGACGGTTCCTTGGATAAAGATAAAGAAGACGAGACCATCACAAGTGAAAAAGTTGCTCATTTATTAGAGGCGGTTAAGAACACAAGCACGCCGGCCCCAATAGGCATTCGAGAGAGACGACGGACGGCACACGATAAAAAGAGAAGAAAAGGAATATACATCACGACCGCTAGCGACGACGGTGGAGAAGAGTCACCACCAGTAAACGGTTGTAAGCGTGAAAACAGTGACGCCTCTCTTCAAGAGATGCGATTGTCAGCTGAGACACGAACTTCTTCCTTGCTGGGAGACAAATCAGACGACTCTTGCGCTAACGGTCCCCCAAGCCCTTGCGAGGCTCCTGTCCAGATGATGTGGCCTAGAACTGAAGACCTGAGAAATAGGAGGGCAAGATTTTCCCAACAAAGTTCTGACGAACGAGATGAGGACTCGTTTAGAATGAGGCGTAAATACGGCGTCACCTCACGAGGTGACTCTCCTTCTGAGGCTGAGAGTGATTCGTGCTCTCGAGATCGAACAGCTTCACCGTCTCCGTTCAGCCCTTCGGACAATTCTGATGTAGAGGCTAGACGCCAGCAATTTTCAAAAGGGCCTTATGGCAGAAATTTGGAGCCACCAGCAACACGTTCCGTTGAAGTCGGTCGTCGTAGTTTCTCTGACGTAGCAACACATGTTACTGGTGGTCGGAAGATAAGTGTGGGAGCAACACCAACCGTTGGTACTCGTCCTAGAGGGCCAACGCACGTGAGAGCTACTTCATCGCCTTCCAAGCTCGCTGGAGTGAGGCCAGGGGCTGATCTCTTGGCTGAGCTTCTTCGGGGAAGTTCGGAAGCCCTTTCCAACACAGCTACGTTCGACAACGTTATACTGACGATGCACCAACACAACGTGAGTATACATCATTGTTTTATTGCTTTACTTTGTACCTATTGACCCCGATGTAAGCGCAAGAAATAACAAAGCGGGAACTGAGGATATTGTTATGATTTTTATCCCAGCAGAGAATAACGTAAAACAAACGAACGAGCTTATATTATTGCCAAAGTATATTTGAATTTATACACTACAATAGACATAATTTGAGTTATAAAAATTAAACAGTTGCTTGTTTTTCGCGATTATGTTCAGGGTCGGTTACTTATTATATTTTTGTTCAAGCCTAAGAACGCTGTAAGCGCCAAGGAGTCTTTAATGCTCGTACGCTCTTTTATACATTGTTTTTCTTGTGTTTTCCGTTATCTCGGTCCAATGTCGAGTGACTCACACGCAGCTGTTCCAGAAACATTAAAAATCTTAAGGGCAACCGTATTAATAACACTGACACTGAACTTAGGATTCATGTAGTTGTAAAATGTGAGATTTGTTTCGTGCGCAGCATAAAATTTTTGATGGTGAGGAATTCAAAGTGCTTTTTAATTGGCGCCGAAAAATGTGGTATTTATAATTTTATGGTATTTATTATTCATAGTAATTTGTTTTGTGAATATAACGCATACGCGTCTATATAAAAATTTTTAGATTCCTTCTCAAGAAATTTGGAGGGTGTGTGAATGATTAAAAATAAACAATATAAATTATAGAAATGAATCTGAATTAAAGACTCGATTCGACTTTGTTTTTGACGAATCGCGACGATCTAGATAGTGACAGTTGCGTTACGTAGACGAAGTTTTCTTCACTTCGACTTTTTTGGCTATCTATAGATTATGTAAAGAAAGAATCTTTATATAGTAAATAATATCTAAACTTTTAAGGAGGATATAAGGTGACATCGCCATTTAACGAAAGTATCCAAAATTAATATTTTGTGATTAAAGAGTCGAATTGTGCCCAACAATTGAAGTAGGCAGGTAGATTACTACCCGTTCGCTTTAAAATGGCTGTTACATTAATTTCAATGCAGGGAATACTCCAACGACGATACATAAGATAAAAGATGTTTATATTAGTAAATCTTTAGAAGTAGCTACCTACTTACATAACGGACAGACGTTATAATATTAGATATTCAAAAATTCTCGGCTATGCGTGAGATATGCCAAATATATCGCAGTCGCCACGTTTACTTCGATTGAAATTCTTCAAAACTCATAAATTAGGGTGATTGATTTTGTGCAATGTTTCAGTGTTTCGGCTGTAAAGTGGAATGTGTGTGTATGTGTATTACACGCGAAATAATCTGGGAGTCATTTTGAGACAGACATTTTGCTGTACCTACCATTTAATTTCAATTGAATGTGTCGCGCGCTAGTTTTAACACGTTATTATTATTGTTTTGTTGGGTTACATATTAATATACCTAAAATTAATATACCTATTTTCAAAATACCTATGTACGAAATACCTATTTTTTAAAATACCTATCACTTATTTGACCTATTTTCATAATACCTATTGGACGAAATACCTATTGAACGATTAACCTAAACTTGAAATAACTACTATCAAAATACCTATGTACTGTACGAAATACCTATTTTTAACATACCTATATGTCATTAAGCCTACGGTCATAATACCTACAGTCGAAACACCTACTACCTACCTAAAAACCTAGCTAAGTGTTTACTGTTATTATATACAAGTAAAATTATTTAAAAAAGTTCGTTTCTGGCCCTTCGCCGGCCGCTGCCGCGGCACGCTCGCTCGGCTCGCTCGCTGTAGGGTTGTAGTTCTACTTAACCACTCCTCCTCGCTTCGCTCGTCGTCGTACCTACACCGACCTGCCCTAGGTACAGGTAAAAAAAAATATTTTATGACAATCTCCACCTCTATTCTCCACTTCTACATATTCTACTCTAAGGAGTGGTTAGGCAGAACTGCAACCCTACAGAGCGCGAGCCGAGCGAGCGAAGCGAGCGTGCCGCGGTAGAGGCCGGCGAAGCGCCAGAAACGAACATTTTCCCATAAAATTATAATTCAACTGACAATCTTGATTTTTGATATTTTTTACTACTACTTACCTATTTCAAAAACTCATTTTTAAAAACCTGTCGCGATAATGTACTGTCGGTATTTTGACTGTAGGTATTTTGAGTGTAGGTATTTTGTCCGTAGGTATATCAAACTTAGGCGAATCGTCCATTAGGTATTTCATCCGTTAGGGATTATGAACAGTAGGTATTTCGTTCAATAGGTTTTTTGAACGTAGGTATTTCAAACTTCGGTCATTTAAACTGTAGGTTAAATAACTGTTAGGTATTCTAAAAATAGGTATTTCGTACATAGGTATTTTGACAATAGGTATATCAATTTTAGGTATTTTAATATGTAACCGTTTTGTTGTGGGCCTGTTCTGATGCTCGGAATTAGTTGGTTTCCTCTGGTTGTATGATGTGCCTTTCTCCCTACTCTCCCTAAGACAGATACTTAGTGGTCCTTAGGAGCAGATAATTTAAGTAACGTTAAATATAACGGAAGCTGGCAGCTGCCATTCCATCGCATAGAAACATGTCAAATTTTCTATACAACATAGTTTACGGTTACAGACGGTTCCTTGAAATTAAAGTACATTCTCATA
This sequence comes from Cenopis cana, assembly GCA_951800055.1. Taxonomy (NCBI): domain Eukaryota; kingdom Metazoa; phylum Arthropoda; class Insecta; order Lepidoptera; family Tortricidae; genus Cenopis; species Cenopis cana. The sequence continues at coordinate 10,944,716 of OX637472.1, forward strand.
ATTTTGCAAAGCATCCCCTAAATATTCATACTTAAGAGGGTCTCGGTAAATATATAAATTAGCGAAAGTATGGTCTTTAGATTCGTGCGCAACCTAAGCATATCGACGAAAATACATACATACATACATATATGTATTTACATAACATATATGTAAATAGACAAATTATTTTAAAATGCGTTTAATAAACAAAGCCTTATTTTTGTCAGAAAGGACGTAAAAGAAATGCCTTACGTAAGAGGACAATTTGCAAAAGTAAATAACTATGCAAAATAATCACACAGATAACATATAGGTAGGTGGGCCATTTTACGGAAAGTTGTACACTCGACTTTTTTTTTAATTTGGATAATATCGGGGTTTTTCTACTCAGAATCGAAAGCACCTTCGAATGATATAGGGGAAAAAACATTTTGGGGATGAACATTTTTTTTCAATGCAAGTAGCTGTGAAGGGTATTTTTGGATAGGCCTTTAAAAATGATATAGAGGTTATTAGAAAAGTTTTCCATGTCAATCGTTGGTGAGATATTAGCTGTCAAAGTGTAGCTGTTCATAGAATACACATCTTACTACCATATTTCATAATTGTAGTACTTATATTCTCCGAGTAAATCTGCTGTGACATACGACCGGACAGACATGACGAATCTAGCCATTTTGGCTACGGAACCCTAAAAATGCGATGCGCTTGCGAATCAATAAATTGTGTTCATGGCCGTGTCAATATGCCACAATCACAAAACGATCCGAAACGTTTAGCGATGCAGAATCCAAAGTGCATGTTTACTTGTAATGTGATCAATGTGTGCCGCCAAAGATGCAATGAATCAACGATAACTCTATGTCCTACGTACAAACACAAACACACGCTTGTAACGTCAGTCGTACCCAGGTCGGGCCTAGCTGTGTTCCTTGCTGATCTCTTCTCAGATAGGCTAGGATTAGTGAACCAGCGACAAAACTCCCAGTAGCTCGATTCGACTGACACCTGAGATTCGGTTGAAGCCGCTCGACCAATCTCAATGGAGCGCAAACTCTTAGAGTATTCCAGTGTTTAAACCGCCCGCGTGGTCGTGTCGGAGGTTTCCCCTGGATATTTCCCAGGCCACTCTCCAACCGCGCACTCCTATCGCTTTATTGGGGTCGGCCTATAAAGCCACAGTCGGGTAAAAAATAACGCTTGTATCATTGAACTAAGGACAGTCGAGTATTATTTACCTGTGAGATAAGTCAAGCAGTTTCAAGCTGAGTCGTGGAAAGATCTAGTACAAGACCGGGATCAATGGCGTGCACTCGTATTGGAGGCTAAGACACACTTTGGGTCGCTGAGCCAGCGGAGTAAGTAAGTAAGACAAGCAGTTCATCAGCATTATTTTTACAGCCTACAGCATAAAACGCGCACCACCCGCCGAAATTGGCCGTCAGTTGAAAATGTTTGGACGAGTCTATCCTTACTTTTGAAATCATTAGCTTGTATTGGCAAAAGGGAAGTCAGATTACATCAAATACATTATATTAAATTCACAGTGTCACTTCCCGCAATTGCTGGTCTAAAGATAATATATAGAAACTTATCGCCCACAAAACGGCAATCTATCCCAGTAACCGCCTCTTTTGTCACCCACGGTAATAAAAGATGCCGGTGCTATTCTGACTCTGACCAGGCACCCCCAATCTGGATTCGGGTGCCTTCATCATTATCGTTTTCATATCAGCCGATAGACGTCCATTGCTGAACTATAAGGCCTCCTCATAATGACCGATTTTGCGCCGCCCTCATCCAACGGCTGCCCGCGATCTTGCCCAGATCGTCGGCCCGCCTTCGTATCTTAAATAAAATCCATAACATCAATTTGATTTAATTTGACTGATGAGTCACTAGGTCAAGACACCAGCTCTTAATATAGCCCCTGCAATAAACACTCTGAGACTGTCACTATGTAGAATTGATGCGTCTATTTCGGTACGCGTACGCAATTTTTTACGGGAAATAAAAATAGTAATGTTACATTTATACCTAAACATAGCAATGTTAGATTTGTTGCCTACACGGCCAATTAAAGAAAATATTCTTGCCCGTTATTCACTATGTACTTCTTATACTTCTTAATCAGTGATGTTTTAACGTTTTAAACTCCCATTATATTATGACTTAGAAATATTTCCAAAAACTGAATCGACAAAAATCTGTGCTTAATTATCGAACCAGCTCACAACATTTCACGAGAATCAGTTGAGACAGACACACAAATGCATTTTTGCCAAAACTGAAACGGAGACATCGCGCTTGCTCGGTCAATAAAGCCACTGTGAGGAGGGAGTGTGATTAACTATTTTTAACAAAGATACATATCTATATATCTTTTAATTTTTTTTAATTAAAAATTTGATTGCGGTTGGCCAGCACCTAGCCAGGGGGCAAAGATGGGATCGACTGTGAAGCAAGCTCACCTTATTCAATAGCATTTATAGCACTAAGTTTTACTTTATAGCACTAATTTCAAAAATATTACATAGTATCTCTCTTTGACAGCCCTTGATTAATCGCAAAGACTAGCTATCATAAGATTTGGAAAAAAGCGTAAATTTAAGGTTGTGGACTCAAACTAAAGCGTCAAGGATACATGAAAACTTGTTTAAAATTATATTAGGTCATTAAAGTCAGTTTCTGGCATTCAAAACTAAAAATAACGATGTTTATATCCGCTACGGCTTCCACAATAAAGTTTCCCCGAAAAAGTAGTTCGCGGTAGGAAGTGCGGTTTTCAAGTTTTCACCAATTTAGTTTCACTGTTAGTTTTGGCTAACGGCGTCGTTTTTGTCTATAGATTTAACCCGATGATGTGGACTGAAATGATCTATTTTCAGTCCCGAAATACACGTAATTCCTTATATTCGTTATAGACCAAAACCCATTCACTCTCTTCAATGGAAGGAGGTCTGTCATGTGCTGCTATGTAAGTTATAAGAGGCTTGATACTTTCATTGTTAAGTAAGTAAGTCATCATTGATACAGTCAAAGTACAACAATATTATGCTCTCATTTTGATAGGCTTCTCATTTCATCAAGGTTACTACTAATATAATAAAATTGCATTAGATAACACAACTTCTTACAGCATTTATACTCGTATTTCGTTGTAGTGCAACAGATGCAGCCAACATAATCCTTTGCTGCCAATCTCCTATACATACCTTCCCACATTCCAATTTCCCAGCAACCAATAAACCTAACCCAATTCCTAGATCTAGTAAGCTGTTCGCTTGAAACTTGTAGCGAGGTGCGTTGTAAACACGACTGGTAGAATCGTTGTACCGTGAAACAACACGGTAACGTCACTGCGACCTAGATTGCAGTGAATCATGTGAGCGAGGGCTTAAGGAAAATACACCCTTACAAGTTTATAATAATAAGGTATTTGTAAATGTAAACTTCAATGGTTGAAGTTAGGATTGTGGGTTTTAGGTATAGTTCAGGCGTGAAGTGAAGGAGCTACTTACTGTAGCCGAGTGTTAAGACACGTGACTCTCAATTAGGAGGTCCTGGGTTCGATACCTAGTTCGGTACACCATACAAAATATATGGTGTAGGGTGACAGCACCAGTAATGGACAAGGCCCAATGATGTACATTAACTCTTATGTAAAAGAAAATAAGAGTCATTATTTTTTTATAGAACAATCAATTTAAAACCGTATGATCTTTGAATAAGGGTTGTAGTGTCCATTATTGGTGCTTCTGCTCAAAGTGTCCATAATTGGTGGTGTCACCCTACCGAACTATTTGGCCACTTTGGCTGCTATATACATACTATATGACGCCGAGTGTACCACTATGTTTTTAAAAAACTTATGGAGAAATATTATTTGATAGTTAACAGTAGCTTTTCGATGAGGAAACTGGTCACCAACAAAGTCTAAATCCTCTTGGTCTTACCACTCAAACTTGACCCTTGAAAGGTCGGTTTGCAAGGTCTATTTTTCCATCTTGGTTGGAATGTCCGATGGCAGTCGCTTTTGTAAAACTAGTGCCTGTTCCAAATCTTAGGATTAGATGCTAAACCGGCTCCGGGCTCCTCTCGGACCTCGACCAGGCGGCTTTCACTCCGTCAGTTCGCCGCGCCGCTGCAAGTACATCCCCGGGCCGCTGCAAGTACATTCAGTGGCGAATTGCTACCGGACGGTCGCGTCGTCTTGTCATTCGCTTGGTATGGTCAATATTTGTTATTTACCTATTATAATTTGGGTTTGTAAGTTGGCGATTTGTTAACAGTGCAACTTCTGTACGTAGTACTATTACTTATTCTGTGCCTCGACTAGGAAAACGCTAACGATAATGAGGATGACGATAGACTTTAGTTGGAAACCCGAATTTCACTAGTGTGGCTGATTCTTGAAATGCATTAGTAGGTACTTCGTCGAAATGTACTTGCAATGGCGTTTTCCAGTAGTTGGAATACGTATCAAAATATTATCGTTGCTAAATTATTGGTGTGAGATGATGTGCAGAGACATAGATGAGTGTGCTGATAAATTGTAACGGAGCGTAGTATAGTTCTTCGAACTTAGATTGTTAGCTTAATTTATGTTGTCAGATCAACCCACACTTTTATTGTACATAAAATAATAAGACGTACGCAATTAATGAGAAAAAGATTAGGTAGGAAATCCTAAAAATAATATTCATTTGTTTCTTTTACACGAATAGAGACAAAAAAACGTATAATTTTATTGATTTATTCAATCTTTATTGCACAAAAGAAAACCTTATCGTACAAAAGGCGGACTTAATGCCGTATGACATTCTCTACTAGTCAACCTTAAGGCTTAAATAATAATGATAAATAATAATAATAATGATCTTACACTTTTCTTGGAAATTTCAGGACTTATTAAATATATCAGTTTACTTTATTATGCACGCTAATAGGTACTATAATAGCCAAACAAGTCCCTATGATGAAAACAAAACGTATTTTTATGAATAACGTATATATTCTCGCTTATCTAAAAACGTTATCGAACATGATTTCCTTATAATTTATATTTGCATTATACAGCAATTTTTATTTTCCATCGATTACGTGTACCTATTACAATGTTGTCGCCCGTGTATTTCAGACCAGGCGCCACTTAAGTAATCACCGATGTCATCGGGCCTCAAAAACACGGAAAATTAGGAGTTTCCGATTGAATTTATGGCACCGTCTAACGGCTGGTTTGTGTAATCTCTCGTTAAATTAGTTCTGACAGGTTTTTTCTTGCCAACAGTTTCGCTTTGGGTGTTAAATGATTTGTTATGGACGAAAAAGCTTCAGAGTATTTTGAATATTATTCGGTATTAATATTTTATACTTTATAAACTTATATATTACGTTGTTACATTCCCAAAACAGGGAAATAGTACATTTTGATGCTAGTGCGGAAGGTATGTCATTTTGCACGAGTCCCGAGTTATCTTGGCCCGAGCCGACGGGCGAGGGACAAGACTCGGGACGAGTGAAAATGACACTTCCGCACGTGTATCAACCGACGTTTTTTAATACAGTTGCGAAAAACTAAAATAAAGCAGTAATTAAAAGATACAACACACAATACTTTTACTTGCCATTGTGGGCTTTAAGTACTTACCTGGTCTATCTAGTTTACATACAGACATACACTTTATATAACAATCGTATAAATCACACATATCACAAAAATATTATTAAAACAATACGACTCACTACAAAATTAAATCTTGAAATCATGTACAAAGAAGCGGGAATTAAAAAGTCGGTTTAACTTTTAATTGATTTGACGACCGCTTTAGCTTAGTTGGTAGTGACCCTGCCTACGAAGCTGGAGGTCCCGGGTTCGAATCCCGGCCGGGGCATTTATTTGTGTGATGAGCACGAATATTTGTTCTTGGGTCTTGGATGTTTTCTATGTATTTAAGTATTTATTTATCTATATAAGTATGTATATCGTCGCTTAGTACCCATAGTACAAGCTTTGCTTAGTTTGGGACTAGGTTGATTTGTGTGAGATTGTCCACAAATATTTATTATTATTATTATTTATGGTTTTCTTTGGTTATCTCTCCGATAGGAGGCAATTTTAATTCCGTACTCGCGGGCTTTTGGCCAAACGAGTACGGAATGGTAAATCCTACTGTACTAATGCTAGGAATTTACGCACTATTCGGCACGTGTTCATGATGACCGCTTTTTGTAGGAGAATATAAGTAAGTGGGTGAATATCAAGGGTTTTTAGGCTGGTGTGCAGGGTGCGAGGGATCATTCCTGTAGACGAGATGACGATGGGAATAGTCTTGACGGTGTTGACCTTCCATTGGGTTTTAATTTCTATACATAGGTCTGTGTATTTGTTGATTTTTTCTGCATGTGTAGATGCAAGGTTGTGGGTGTTGGGGATGGCTACGTCGATGAGATATACTGTTTTGGCTGCTTTGTCAAGGAGTGTAATATCAGGTCTATTGTAGTGCACTGTTTTATCGGTAATTATAGTTCGGTCCCAGTAGAGTTTATGTTCAGCTGTCTCTAAAATAGTCTGAGGCGTGTATTTGTAATAAGGGGTTCTGTTATCGATAAGGTGATATTTAAATGCTAGGTATTGGTGGATGACGGCAGCAACTTGGTCATGTCGGTGTTTATAATCTGTCTGCGTTATGGATCGGCATGCTCCTGTGATATGTTGTATGGTCTCTGATGCAGCGTGGCAGCGTCGGCATAGGTCTGTGGATAAATTACGGTCGTGGATGATGTGTTTCCTATAGTTCCTGGTGTCTATTATTTGATCCTGGATGGCAATCATAAACCCTTCAGTTTCAGGGAACAACTCACCTCTCTTCAGCCCCCTTCGGCCGCGTACGTAACCGGCCTTTCGTAACTGGTAACGAAGGAAGAAAAAATGATCTTTGTACGATACTGGTTTCGAACAAAGAATTATTTTTCCTTGTACATAATCATAGTTTCGAGAGAAGAAATTATCTATTTGAAGTTACTAATAAAGAATATCTATTACTCATACGTAATTAAATGACTCTGTTTATCAAAGTATATCATCATTATTTAGCGTAGGTAACATACTCATGTAAAACCACTTCAAACTCCTTACCTACTGGCCAGTTGATAAAGTATTTCATTTGTCAATGTCCATTGGCAGTCACAGGCTTAATGGCTTTTGATGTTGTTACTGTCTAAACTAGCCTTGGTTTGCAATTTTTTAAATGAAAATATGAGTGAGAGTGAACTGCAGTTTGTGAGAACACGGAGAGGAGGGGTGGCTTTACTATTAAACGGTTGGTCATACCACAGAAAAAAAAATTATTCGAATGGAAATACGTACTGGCTCTGCACTAACAACAGCAGTTGCGGTTGCTCAGGCAGTATAACTTTATCTTCTAGAAATACTATTGTTAAAAATAAAGAACATACAAACACACAAATTTTGACACAACCATCATCATCATTGACAGAACAAACAACATGCAAACAAGACTTTGGAAGAAATAGGGTCCTGAAAGAACTTGACGAGCTAAAGGATAAAACCAGTACTAATTTCGATTCCATACAAAAGCAGTATGATGATATGGTGTGGAAGCTAGAAAACGAGGGATTACATTTGATTGACAAGATTCCGGAATTTCAAAGTGTCAAAACGGGCCTATACAATGAACGAAATAGAGTTCTAGGCGTAAAAAAACTTCGGTTTATGTCCAGTGAGGAAGTCAATATACCCGAGAAATTTAAAAATTTCCTGTTAGCCGACTACAATAATGAAAATGACGGCAAAAGGATTATTTTGTTTTGCAATAAAAACGTGAGGAAATTAATTCCTACTTTTAAGCACATATTATCTGATGGTACGTTCAAAGCAAGCCCCAACACATTTAAACAGTTATACACGATTCATGGTTGCAAAGAAATAGGCTCGGGTGTTCATCCATTAATTTATTGTTTGCTACCAGACAAAACTACTAAAACATATGAAATAGTATTTCAACTGATTAAGTCAATTTTTGACACATGGCAACCAGAAAAAATTACAGTAGACTACGAAATAGCTGTGATGAGGGCAATCAAGAAAGTTTATCCCAGGATTTCAGTCAAAGGATGTTATTACCATTACAATCGATGCCTTTATCGCAAAGCAAAACAGTTAAAAATAACCTCGAAAGTGAAGAGGAGGCACGTGGCCCGATGTGCTGGTTTAGCTCGTTTACCGAAAGATTTTACGCATCGCGGTCATATGTATATAATGAGTATGAGTCCATCAGGTGCCGATGTTGCAAAGTTTAACAAATACTTTGATAAGCAATGGATGAAAGAAATGCCTTTTTCGAAAGTATGTAACTGTAGTGAAGAAATGATTAGGACCACTAATAATGTAGAAGGGTGGCATAGCAGATTAAACCGATATCTGGGCCGGAGTAAGCCCACTGTTCCTGCTTTACTAGATGTTTTGTCTAAAGAGACCAAATTAATGAATATTTTCAAAAAACAAACCAAAAAGTCAGCGAGTTATGTTGAAATAGACGAAGAAATAAATCATGCCATAGACCTATTGAAACAGAAAATAATTTCCGTGGGCCATTGTTTAGAAATTATTTCTCCATATTATTACGTTTTTTGAAGTTTTAACGTACCCATTATGGCATGTAAAATGTATTAATTGATTTTAGTTTTGTTGATTTCATGTTACCTACTTATGTTTAACGGTTGACTTATGCCTTAAAATTAAAACGAGACACACATTTGTTGTTTCTTTTATTTATTCAATAGACACATATAAAAGAATATGTTTTATCATTTCACTGAATAGTTTCATGATGTTTACAATGTCCTGCACATGTTCCCGTTCAAAATCCGTTAGGTTGTCTTCCGCTTCAGCAACTTCTGACCAATCTTGGAGAGGGCGTAGATGATAGCTGCACGCTTGAGTGCCAGGCGATATGTACAAATTATGAATATAAAGCATTCTAGCTTTAAAAAGATTTGGTATATCTTGGGTTTCCATCGGACATCCACCGAAGATGCAGAGATTATTTTCTGGTGTCCTTTTTATCATGCCGGTCGTTTCTAGTGATTCTTGGAAATTAATTTTATTTATTTCAATCGATTTTTATTACTATATGCAACTTGAATTGACAGATAATGTCAATCTGGACATTGGGACAGAGTCAAGCCAGAGTAGGCCAACAACTTTAGGATGGTATAGATTGAGGTTGTATTATCATTGTACAAAAAGTAAACTATGCAAATAAGTGCTTACGCAAAAACACGTATCCGCCCGCTGGTCAGTTTTTGGTCACCCAATGAGACATTGCGTTCACTGGTTCACATAATAATATACCTATAATTAAACGACAAACGGAGTTACCGAGCAGTATCGTAAAAAGAAAATTATTCTTACCGTGTAACTGGTTACGAACCATTTGACATTGATGGTGACTGAATCCGTACGAAGAAAAATAACTCTTTGTTCAAAGCTAGTATCGTACAAAGATCATTTTTTCTTCCTTCGTTACCAGTTACGAAAGGTCGGTTACGTACGCGGCCGAAGGGCTTCAGCCACATGTTGGACGCCAGCTTGTCGACGTTGGGGTTGATTAGATCGAGTCGGTGCCTACCGTGGAGTGATTTTTGAGTCCATGCTTGTAGTTTTTGTTGAGGTTCTGTAATTTCTTCATTTTTTTGCTTTTCGTGGCTCATCAGATTTAGTGGAGTAAGTTTTTGATCAGCTTTTACAATGGCCCGGTGTATTTCAGAATTGGAGGACTTATCATGGAAGAATTTTCTAAGGGAGCTTACCTGTTTGTTGTGGAGATTTTTAATGTCTATTAATCCCCTTCCGCCTTCTGCTTTTGGTAATATCAGCCTCTGGATGCAGCTTCGCGGGTGATGTTTCCGGTACTTGGTCATTAAGGTGTTGATTGTCCTTTGTAAGTTTGTGAGGTCTGTTTGTGACCACTGTATAATTCCAAAAGAGTAGGTGAGTATGGGGACTGCATATGTATTTATCGCTTTGATTACGTTACCTGCATTAAGGTGAGTGTTCAGAATTTTGTGGAGCCTATCGGTGAATCTCTGTTTTAGTGTAGCTTTAGTTAATTTGTGATGAATTTGCTGCGACTGCTGATAACCGAGATATTTGTAGCCTACTTCGTCATCGACCGGGTCTATTCGCTCTCCATTAGTAAGAGTGTAGGAATTATGTTCTATTTTACCTTTTCGAATCGACTGTATCTTGCACTTGTCGATGCCAAATTCCATGTGTATATCGAAAGAAAATGCTTGGGTGATATCTGCAAGCTTGTGAATACCAGTTAAATTGTTACTATACAGTTTGATGTCGTCCATGTACATTAAATGAGATATTGTGTGTGGATCATTGCCAAATTTCAGTTTAAAACCGGACTTGCTGTTGTTCAGTAAGTTAGATAGGGGGTTAAGTGCAAGACAGAACCAGAGCGGACTAAGGGCGTCACCTTGGAAAATACCTCTGCGGATATTTATCGGGTCTGTTACTACTTTTGTGGTGTTGCTGGAAATTGTGAGTACGGTTGACCAATGTAGCATTGCATTTTCGAGGAATCGTATGATAGTGTGGTGTATTTTATACTGTTTTAGGATATGTATAAGGCAGCTATGTGGTACTGAGTCAAATGCTTTTTTATAGTCAATGTACATAGTGTAAATATCTTGTTTATTTTTAAGAGCTTGTTTGGAGATAACGGAATCTATTGTAAGTTGTTCTTTGCAGCCTTGACTGTTCTGACGGCATCCTTTCTGTTGTTCTGCTAATATATTATTTGTGTCAATATGTCTGTATATAAGTTTACTAATGCATGAAGTTATGATTTTGTATATATTCTGTAGACAAGTAATAGGCCTGTATTTGGCAGGGTTTTTCTTATCGGCTTTATCTTTAGGTAACATATATGTCGTACCTTCCGTAATATATTGCGGTAATGTCTCAGGAGCGTGAATGAATTCGTTGATATGTTTAAGCAAGATCGGGTGTAAATAAGTGAATTTCTTAAACCAATAATTATGGATTTTGTCGGATCCAGTTGCTTTCCAATTATGGGTCTTTCGTATAACTGATTGTAATAGATCGAGACTGATATGATCGAATATCATATCAGGTACAGAGATAAGTGATTCTTTATCAACCTCTATCCATTCAGCACTTTGATGTTCCACGGGTTTGGACCATAAGTCAGACCAAAAATGGTGCAGGTCTTCGGCAGAGGGAGATTCAGAGTCGATATTAGAGTTTAGTTCTGCTGCAGGGGTACTATTGTTGGAGTTTTGTAGTGTCCTGTAAAATACTTTCTCATTATTGAGAAATTGTTTGTTTTGTGTTTTACGGAGGGTTGTGAGCTTGTATCTGCGAAGTCTATTGGTAAGTGCGCTAAGTTTCTGTTTCAAAGTATCAAGAAAATGAGCAAGCTGTGTGTTTTCGTTTTCGTGCCGGGAGTGAAGTTTATACTGACGTTTGATTGCATTTATGTGTCTTGTGAGTCTTGGGCTAGTGTTACCATTAATACATTCTACAAGTCTGCCTATCTTAGCCCTCAAATCTAATATTTTATCCTGTAATCTCTTTTGCCATATTGGTGGTTGATCCCTAGATTGGCGCGTGTCATGAAATTCCCTAATCTTAGCACCATTTTGTGTCGCTGCCACATAGGCGGCGCAGTAGAGGGTAGTTTGAGTGATTTCAAAATTAATGTCCTGGCTTAGGTATTTAGGAAGTATGGTATTGTCGATGAAATGAACTATAGAAGCAAGTCTTTTAGATGGCCTTTGTTTGGGTATAATGGGCCTGCTGGTAGGGTCAGTGTTGTAAAACCTTTCCTTAGTGGCCAGAAAAGCTTGTTCAATCTCTTCCTGTTTTCCCGATGGCAGATAGTAGTGTGTTTGATTTTCTTCGGTACTTAAACTATTAGGCTGTGTTTCATGGCTACTTTCAGGATGATTTTCGGTTGTACGTACTTCGTCAAATGAGTCTGTCTGTGAATTTTCGGTCTGTGTATCGGTACGGGGTAAATTATCACCAATTTGGGTAGTAACGTCTAAACTTAATTCAAGCGAAATTTCATGTTTAATCTCCTGAAGTCTTTCTTCGTTTATATATCTATTGTTGATGATAGCTCGTCGTTGGTCTGCTATCCTTTGCTCGGACACATGTGACAACTGAGGGTGTTTTGCAATTATTCTTTCGTAGAGTGGTTTTCTATATGCGGTTGTGTTACTTCCTAGCTGTGTAATTTTATAATACTCTCTTATTATTGATTCATTAATCGCAGTCGTCCAGATCATTCGTGTATTACTATTTTGTGTGGTTATTTGTGGTTCATGGGATGGGCAAGGTAAATCTTTTAGATCTGATTCGGCAAGTTTTCTAATTTCTGCAATATCTGTGTCTGACAGTAGTTTATTCCGTACTATCGCCCTTCGTTGATCTCCTAGACGTTGTCGGCTAACATTAAATGCCGGAAACTTTTGGCTAAATTCGTCGTGTAGTTGTGGTAAGTACCTTCTGGTTTCGGTTTCAAGAGCAGTGATTCTAAAATATGTGCGCAAGATGAAAATGTTCATATCACGAGACCATTTCTTGCGCACCATATGATCAGCCGCGGCGGGTGCAGGTTGGTTGGCAGTACTTGCCTCCTGCACAACGTCCTCGGCTGCACTAATAGATCGGGAGGGTGAGGTATATGCTGAATATGCTGATGCACTCTCGGAGTTGGAGTAATTGAAATAAGACGCGGGTGATGACGGGACTGATGAAAACAAAGAACGTGATGACGACGGGATTGAGGAGCACAACGATGTAGGGGAGGATGCATGTGTCGATTGGTTTTCGGCTGTAGGGTATTCTTCGATGGAAGCCCGCCTGCTCGACTCCGCATCGCCGCTGGTTCGCATGCTGTAGCACCCAGCAGCGGCTCCAGGTGCGCCCCGACGATTGCCCTCGGGTAGCGGCCCTGCTTCGGCTGTAACAAATTGTTCGGTGGGAGCCCGCCTGCTCGACTCCGCACCGCCGTTGGTTCGCATGCTGTGGCATCCAGCAACGGCTCCAGATGCGCCCCGACGATTGCCCTCGGGAAGCGGCCCTGAACGTAAACTTCTTGATCGCAACTGCATATTTACTTACAATACTTACTCTAAGAAGGAAGGAGAAGAAAGATAGGAAAGTAGGGATCTTAGTTTGGGAAGAGTAAGCCTAGTTGTTATTGGCATTTAGTTTCGTTCCTCCCAGACTGGGGTGCGGTCTAGGTGTTTCGACCTCGGTTTTAGTAGTATCATCAACCCGTAAGCCCCCCCACCACGGCAAGGTGATCCCTTGGGGGGGCCGTAAGCCCCCCCACCACGGCAAGGTGATCCCTTGGGGGGGTTATTATTATTATTATTATTGATTGACTTTTTTCAACAGGCCATGGTTGTCAGCATTCAGCCAAATCAAATACTATTTTGGAGGAGATTTTATGTCACATGGTAGTTTAATTACATGTAAATATTAATAAATCATTATTTTTCATTTTATAATTTATTTCTATTTGATTTTTAAGTAACTAAATGGATTTTTTGGCGAAAAAAGACAAGCGTTCATTCACATCCGGCGCGACGGTCTTCCATAATACTCTATTAATTAGAGGTCACGCATAATACTGTTTCCGGTCATTAATTTACTCAGTCAGTCAACTTTTTGAATACAGTTTTAGATGTTTTAATATTTGATAACCATTTAACTTGTTTAATATGCCTTTTTAATGTTTTAAATATTATAGAAGGTTACTTTTAATGGCCTTTGCTTTATTAAATAAATAAGTAAAGTGACTGAACCTAAAACCCTTTGGCTTGGGTCAACAATAAATTTAAAAAAGTTGGAAAAGTAAAAAGCACTAGTGCGCGAAATCCAACTTTGCGCACGATATACAGCTACATAAAGTACCACTTTTTGAGCAACTGTATTAAAAAGTACATTTTTTGTATTGTTTGCCAAACAAGGAAGCCTCCAGGTCACCTTAAAATTCTCTATCATGACAATTAAAAAACAAATGTCTGGCAATATACACATGCATATTACATACATGTCATGTTACATGTCTTGCATATTACTCTTTTTCTACATACTTACTTCATAACTAAGAGAAACCCCTGATTTTTTTAGCACATTTTAATGTTTTCATTAAATTCATATAAGTTCTAAATCACGAGTATAATGAAGTATTTAACTATTAAAAAGTATTCATTTTTAGGGTTCCGTACTCAAAGGGTAAAAGGGGACCCTATTAGGTACTAAGACTCCGCTGTCCGTCTGTCACCAGGCTGTATCTCAAGAACCGTGATAGTTAAACAGTTGATATTTTCACAGATGATGTATTTGTGTTGCCGCTATAACAACAAATACTAAAAAACCGAATAGAATAAATATTTAAGGGGGCGTCCATACAACAGACATGATTTTTTGGCCGTTTTTATAAATCATCATCATCATCATCATCAGCCTATATACGTCCCACTGCTGGGCACAGGCCTCCTCTCATAGATGAGAGGGATTGGGCAGTAGTCCCCACGCTGGCCCAGAGCGGGTTTTTATAAATAATGGTACGGAACCCTTCGTGCGTGAGTCCGACTCGTACTTCGCCGGTTTTTTATTATTTACCTAAAGGTCACTAATGAGCAAGAACATATAGATACATTATGTGCATACCTAAATAAAGACAGGAAGGGGTATTCAGTGAACGGTTAATCGCTCGTTACCGTAACTGTCCTTTTAACAGTAATTATACCCCGTTTAAAAACGAATTTCTGATTTGCCGGCCCGGTGGTTCTTTTGGGGTAATTTGACAGAAATAAATTACTGCGCCGCTTTGACAGCGCTATATATAAATCCTTCCTGTCAATGTTGGACGCGGTAATAACATGTTTGAACCTTGTTATTTGCAAATGGTCCTTTTGCTAAATGCATCCTTTTTATAATGCATTCTTAAACAGTTATTGAATTATTGTAGCTATTAATAGAGCTTTTAGCTATGGGTCAAGAATTATTGTATTTGTTTATACACAGACATAAAAATATAGGTTTACTGTTGTGATTGTCCACATTGAATAATTTGTTAAAGGTTAAAAGATTTAGGTATAAAATGTCGTATTTCTAAACATCTTAGTTTTTTTCCATGACCAGGATGCACGAAGCGCTTACAATATCAAAGGTTGTCTGGACGAGATCGCTCTTTAGCGATAAGACCGCCTGTTATTACCTCTACTTTAAGCCTAATGTTCTGTACCGTTTTCTTTTTGAGGTGTGCAATAAAGAGTACTGTATTGTATTACTATATACTTGTATTAGTAGATACTCAGGGTATGTTACTATAACAATAACGGGAGCATATAATAAAATAACCTAGAACTTCAGCAATAAAAATAATGCAACGAAGTAGGGTATCTCATGTATCTCATTCTTATGGCAAATTGTAGAAAGCAAACGCAATATATGGATTATACATTAAAAGCCCACCTACCTCCCAAAACGAGTCGCAAGAAACCACTCGATATATAATAATCGGAAGACAGAACATATTGTTTAATTCAAGTATCATCATAATTTTCCACACTTCTGTTCTAAGGGCGAATTTACATAACACCTTTACAGGACATATGCCCTTACAAACGGTACCAAGTTCGCCGTAGAAGGCAAACTGGCAACACCTTGCCGATGTTAGCCGAGATTTATGGCCTAATTTACCGGCTATATTGGCAACTTTCTTTCGCAATTAAATGGAAATTTACCGATACCGAGAAACGTTAATTGATATAGTTTTATTAAGATGCAGTCAGGCGGTTTAAGGGGTACATATCAAATTCCGATTAGAGATTTTAAATTTCCATTTAGTACATTTCATTTTCATTTCATGTACGTATAATATAATCTAAATACTGGGTGGGTCCCATTTCTATTATTTCAAGGGCATAAATATGTATACATTTTTGGACCTTATATCAATGGAGTAAGGTGAAAATGTGTATCCATATTGGTGCCCTTGACTGTACATTCTCGTTGCCCAGTCTCGACTTTCATGTTCCTGTTTTCCAAATGAGAATGTCAGAGACATGAAATTTGGGCTTCTTCTTCTGTCAACTATCGTGGAAGGGACTACAGCCCTGATTCATTAGAAAAATGACATTCAAATCAAGTTATAAAATGTGTACATGAATCGCTTGGATGACCAATGTCATAGCATTATTATAACTTAGCCTTAATCAAATTGTAGTGTATATACACTCATTCTATGAGTTAAGTCGCATCATATCGGCCAATCTTTATTAATTATTATATTTCTGCAAGCCTACTGAATAACGAAGCTTAACCATCTTCAAACTATCATCAATACTTTTTAAATTCATCCGTAAAGAAAATAGCTTGTTCATCATATCATTATTATAACTAAGCCATAATCAAATTGTAGTGTACACTCATCCTATGATCTAAGCAACATTATATCGGCCATTATTTATTAATTCTTATATTTCTGCAAGCCTATTGACTAAAGAAGCTTAGACATCTTCAAACTATCATCAATACTTTTTAAATTCGTCCATATTTTTGAACCTCAGCGGAAGCGTAGCTGGCGCGTTGCCAGCTACTGTTTTATATGAAAAGGAATTAAGTATTCAAAATCTTATTGTACATACGCCTTTACGATAATACGGGAGAGCAGACGGCGATCTTGCCAGTTTTTACGGCTATAATCAAATGCAAATTACAGCAGCGTCAAGAGATAACCGATCTTCTTACTTTCAGAAAAGGTCTGATTTCGATTGCACTCGATTTGTCAACGGATAGGTAACGACTGTATTTTCTTTTAGTGCAATAAAATTGACGCAAAGTTGTAAATTTACACGTGATCTAACCAAAACAATGCGGCTTTGCCGTCGGTATTCCGATACCTAGTAAAACAGGGAAGGCCAAACTCTGCTAAAAGTGCTAGAACATTACAAGTTTTCCCAATAAAAACCCTTCGGCGAGTAGTTTTTGCTCGTTCTTATAAATACCTAAATGGTATCTAAATTGGTAGCTCATTAGCGTCGAGCGTTGTTTTCAATGCGATGAATATTAGTATAGGTAATCACTGCAGAGAAACGCAAATAAACTATAAAAAATCGCACGCAAAAATCGTCGTATTATAACACGTAAGAATTTAGAAAAAACTCTTTTGTAAATGCATCAGTTGAGCACGGATCATGAAACAAAATATGCAATCAAAAGCTAGTTTGTAGTAGTAAAATATTGATTGATTGATAGAGGTAACAATAGTTCCTTATTTCGATTGTGCAATGGCTGCCATTTCAATGAATTTGCCATTTGTAAACTTTGTATTTGAACAACTTTGACTCTTGATTTGGTTCATTTTGAGTGAGAACTATTACGGCAATCTATATAATATTAGGTTAGTAGTCTATTGTTGTAGGTATTGTATTGTATTGCCAATGTGACCGTTACAAAGTCCCTAATTTTCTCATTTGCATCAAACCTCGTGACCTCGTGTAGTTGTTTTGAAAATTTCCTAAACCTAAATAATTATCTTAACCTGTTCACAAAATTTCAAGAGAACCGGTTGAGAAATGCGACCTGTAGATGAGAAAAGATCGAAATTCGCCTTAGAAACATACTAAATAATTGTTAACAAAATTGTTTTCGTAATTTTCCAAAAACGGACTCTACGAAAAATCTACATAATTATCGAACCTGCTCACAAAACTTCACGCGAATCGGTTGAGACGTGCGATCTGTAGAGGAGAACAAACCGAAATCATCCCGCATAAATATACGAAATCATTGATAAAATAATAATTCATCAAATAAATCTATATATAATTATCGAACCCGCTCACAAAATTTCACCAGAATCGGCTGAGAAACGGATCTTTGGAGGAAAATATCCGAAAAGCGCAACTAGTAAAACAGTTTTTCCTAAGATCGCTTTTCTTTTCCTTAATGCCAAGACACAGTATTAACACAAAGCAGGTGTTCAGAAAAAAAGTGTTAGCCAACATGAGAGCCGGAATGTAAATACTCGTCACTTTTTGACGTAACAATTTGCGTAACTACGGTACGAATTATCGTGGCTAAAGTTATATGTAATATTCTGTTGTTTTTTGTGCTTTTCTCTGGTATTTTTTTACTTGGCTTAAAGTACACTTAGATACCTGCATTACAAGCTGCCACAACAAAATGCGCATAAATAAGTATCTGAGAGATCTCTATTTCTAATAGGGCTATTAGAACGTGTCAGTATTTTTTAGGCAGATATGAATACTTGTGACTTTATACTACACAAAAGATGGATATACACTTTCTAGTGTTAATTTCTCTTAGACCCTGTAGACCTTTCTAGTGTTTTTTAAAACCATCTGAGACATAGAATATAGTAACCTAATTTCTAAAAAAAAATTATACTTGTGAGATAAGGATCTTTCCTAGTCAAAATCGTATTCATTTACAAGACCTAGTGAATTTCACTCAATAGAAAAAAATCGTAAAATTACCCCTATTTGGAATGTTGTTTTTTATTTATTTAATATTACGGCTATATATTACTGATATGTTACATTTCATTTTTGTACTCAATTAAAGACCCTAAATAGTTATAGACAGTTCTTAGGGTTTGCTTTAATAAAATGATTGGCTTAATTATTATGCTTAAATATTTACGAAAACTACGGGCGGAACTTCCGTAGAGAGCGGGATGGTTAATTACAAACTCACACGTTTTAGAGCGGGACATTTGCAATGGAGCACACCCCCCCCATAAGTACAGGGACAAAATTCGACTGGCGGCATAGTCATCACGTATGGCGACAGTAATTTGCTATTACTCAGGGCATCATAAAAGTGCAATTTAACATAATAATTCAAATCTTAGGCGCCAACGTCATCAATGTCGAATTCATTGTAGAATATTTTCCGGAGACTGAAAATACTGAAATGTCCATGTAACAATGAGGCAAAAAGACAAATGCCCCTAGCAGAGGATTCAACAAAACATTGGAGCGCCGACTACATCCAGAAGAAACTGACAGGCGCACAAAGCGTACCTACATTTGAACAAATGAAATACGGCGACAAGAGCTTGAAAGATTGTGGCCTTTACTGCCTTTTATCATTATTTCTGTATTCGAATCGTGTGACGTACAAACTGGTCTTTCAGTTATAAAAACTAGAACAGAAAAAAATAGTCCTAGTTTTTGTTTATTTATTCTACTTGTAACTAAAAAGATCAGAAACTATAATTTAGTGTCACTTGAATCATTTAAGTATGGAATAATAACGGCTTTTGCATCATCCAAAGACTGTGTGATTCGATCTTCATGGCCTATCTAAAAATGAGATCACCAAACGCAAAATAAGATGAACCTTTTTTATCCAGCATTTGACGCAAATTCGCACTCGACCACCCAGACAGGTGTTCCCATCAGATAGGTATCTAATGAATAAATGATTTAGCATATTTTACGACAAAACACTTCATACAACAAAGATGCTCATTAGCAGTACATCAATCGATATTAATTGCCTCGACAATACAGTTAATGTTTGAATACGTTAATTTCTATTTAGCAATCATTTGCTTCGTTAACTCAATGGATGG
The DNA here is from genome assembly GCA_951800055.1 of Cenopis cana. Classification (NCBI taxonomy): domain Eukaryota; kingdom Metazoa; phylum Arthropoda; class Insecta; order Lepidoptera; family Tortricidae; genus Cenopis; species Cenopis cana. The sequence goes on from OX637472.1 coordinate 10,964,386, forward strand.
TAGACCTGTAGAGTTCCGTTTCTTACAGCGTTGTGGATAGCTAAAATGTTGCTTGTAGACAGTAAATTATGGAAACGGATATTTTGAAACGAGCATAATTCTTTCTGTGGAGGAAAGGACAATGTTTCATGGAAACCCAAATAATATGTTACCTAATATTATATATAATAGTGCGCTTATCTTGACTGTCATTCCACGCCTGTTACTAATTTATTCCTTGCCTAATTAACCAATTGGTTGATGTTGTGATGGCTGCGGTGGCGAGACTGGTTACCATTAAGAACCACGTACTGGTTCGAAACGTGTCCAGCGATATTTGACCTTAAAGACGTGATAGTCCCATTTATTCCAAAGCGAAAGTACTAGCTTGTATTTTCTGCGATCGTTGAGTCCTGTCATTCTTATGAATGGTATGGTGTTGTAAAGCTTGGCTAATGAGCTATCTCTATATGATCTATCTCTTGAAATTACCACGATAACACTGTCAATCATGAAACTGACGAAAATTGCTTCTGTAAGTAGTTAAAATTAAATCAAAATGCGTTATTTTAGCGCTCCCTGTCCACGTGCTCAAGTGCCGGCCATAGAGATAACGATGCGTCATTCTCGTACCATATTAGAATGCTTTAATGATTTACAATAACTTTGAATCAATCAACTCAATGTACCGTATTCACTTTGCTGTTTTACTATGTATTAAGCTTCATAAGGTCAACTGAGTGCACCAATTAAAATATGTTACAGTAATGATGCCGAGTTTAGTGGCGTTTTTTCTATGAGTAGGTACAAGTATTGCGCGTGAGTTTGGTGACCGTCAAGAATTAGTTTTTGTAATTTTTTTTCTACATAGGTTTATTCACGCTGAATTTTCGAAAACCTGAAATGTAGGTACTTTAAGTGCCGCTGTTGAAATTGTTGGTTGAAATATGCAGAAAATGTGATTTATATTGCAGCTAGATCTTCGTCCTTTCCCATAATTCCCATAGTTAACTTTACAAACCCACATGGGAAGAAAGAAAGTGGTGCACTGGTGCTATAATATAGTATTTTATACAATCGTTATATAATGAATGCTTTTTTAGTCGAGAACCGCGTTTAGACCACGAGGCTTGCCGAGTGGTCTAAGTAAGGTTCGAGACTCAAAAAGCTAATTATATAACTATTGTATACAATACTTTTTCTACGAGTCCACGAAAATAACAAAATAACAGAAAGTTGCCGCTGAAACGATCTCATTTGTGCATGTAGGTTACACGGTGATTAATAGCACGTGGTCTGCACATATCACAATACGTATTACGTGGGTATTGATGAATATTGAAAACAAGTCTAAATAATTATTAAATTTACGATAATATCACAAGTATTGTAAATTTGTAATAACAATTCCAACGGGGCCGGTGCCCTGTTAATATTGAAAAAAAATTATCAGTCCATGCCCGCCTTTGGCATCATGTCAAATTTCGACCAATCACGACGCAAGAGAATTTAAGTTTTTTTTTCTAATGATTATGGCCAGTATCCAGACGACCGTTTAAGTAGGTAGACAATTTGACAAGTGCATTGACGGTTTTAAGTTCAGAAGCGCGGGAAGCACTATTAATGTTGAAATATTCATAAAATTAGTCTCCTTAAACTTAATTTTTTTCATTAAATTACGGCGTTCTATTTTTGAATGATATTTCGATTCTCCGCGCAGTTGTACAATGAAATATTATATTACTCCATAGAACATAGACTTTTAGTTCAGCTTAAAATGTATAATATTGTGCAATAGTCTGTGATGTTCTAATTGTAATATTGTAGTCGACGAGTATAAAAACGTTATTTATTTAATTCTAAGGGATTTTAATTGGATATAGAAGTTTGCGGAAGTAGATGGTTTTTCGAAAATAACTTATATTTCCCATTCGGTTATTCGGCTATATTAAAACCGTTTCTTAAAACGACTTATACATACATATGTTGTCATCTATAGTGTGACTAAAGCGCACTTAAATTACCTATTTTCCTGTTAAACCTGTGGTTAAACAGACATGCAGTTTCAATACATATTTTTTTATGTATTAGGGAGAGTTGGAGTAGATTGATAAGTTTTGCCGCTAAAAAGGGAAAATTGCGGCGTGGAATTCATTCCACAACGGGACCGTTCATCGCCGTTCATGGAAGGAAATTTAGTTCCCAAGGTAGTAGTTGTTACACTTTCCTGAATTTAGCACCGTTAGAGCGGAACGCAGCAATATATCAGAGCGATTTGCTTCAACTTCGCTCCCCTATTTAGAATCCTAAATTCAGGAATATATCTCATTCATTTGCGATAATTACATACACATTAAACAATTCAGAAAGAAATATTTTCTCTTTTTAATTATCTTACGTCGCCGGAAATAAAGGTTAAGCAAAAAGGTCGGTCAAAATAAACTCGTTCGGTATTAAAAAATCAAGAATGCGATGTTTCATCGCCCATGTAAATTGAATTACTTGGCTCGTTTTTTACGCGCCCGAAACCGTAACTGTAAATTGCGTGTCACCGTGAGTGATATTTTACAGCTCAGAAGGTTGTTGTTAACATTTTTGTTAATTTTAGTGCAGGGGAACCATCGGTTTTCGAAAATGTATGAGGCCGAGTGTATAATTAATGTGCAGTTACTGATTGCTTGTACAGTCAGCAGCGGTTGATAAGTTTTAAACGAATAACATACCCAAGCCATAAAAATACCCTTAAGGTGCAGCGGGGCAATCTAGACTGCGGGAAATTAAAACTAATCGAAATATTTTCCGTGTTTTACATCATTTATAAGAGTGCCATGTTAGTGAAATTGTGAAAGGGCTTTTAAGGTCATTGCGTGGGTACCTTTTTTTCGTCGCATTATGATTATGACTTACGGTTGAAACTATGTACAAGAGCGTAAAGCTTAAGACACACACAGAGCGTGCGGGCGGTGTAGGGAATGCATAATAAGCAAACATTTTGCAGCTACATTAGCATGGATAGAGCGACCTTCTATATCTTCTATGCCTACATGCTTCAAAGATAACCCGCGCATCTGCGTGTCTTCCATGACGTCACAGGAATAATGACATCGCGTACATCATTTTCGCGGATGTGAATTAAAATAAACAGGAATTCCTTACATTCCTGAACTTACGACTGGTATAGACGTCAATGAAAACTAAGGGAAAAGCAGCGTTAGACGTCAATGTACCATGAAGTTCATATATACATATTTTGCATCAATTGAAGATGAACCAAATGATTGTCTATTTCGCAGCTTCGACCCGTGTACCGTGGTTTCGTCGCTTAAATATTCTAAATATATAAAAGCTTATAATGTTCTCTTTTTACTTCGCCAAAATGAATATTAAAAGAACATTGATTAATTTCTAGCTGCATCATTAAATTTTCTTGCCGGTAGTACCATTTTGGTCGGTCGTCAACTTTTTATGGAGACGATTTTAACTATTCTAATATTATTTCGGTTCCATTATCAAAACCTTCCCATGATATTATGAAATTTTCGTTGTGGCAAAATGCTTAAGAAATTGAAATAAGTGATGTAAAGTAAAAGCTTGTTACAAAAAAAACGAAGTTCAACTTAGTACCTATAATTATTGTTCGTCGGCTGAAATCATGTCAAAGTTCACAAATATTTTACAGATTTAAGCAATTAATTTTAAAGGTCGATTATTATACGACTGTTAAAATTAATAAAAATTAAAAATTAAATTTGCATGTCAACACATGCAAATTGATATAATAAATAAAAACAACTTCAAATTACGAATAGGTACGCGGAAATTAAAAAAAAAATAACCAAATTACTACAGTCTTATTTATCTTTTAAGAGTAGGTAATCTTGACTAAGTAATAGTATAGGTTAAAATATATAAAGATTTGTTATAATAATGCGCTCAGACTATCGAGAGCGCGATTTACCAAAGTTCTATCACGTTTCACATTTTACTGCTCTAAGTATACACACCATCGCCTAATGCGGGCGAGACACTAATTTAATTTTATATTATCTTCAAATAATGATGTTGTCAATAAAATGATGATGATAGTTGTGATTAAAATCAAGAATGAGAAGAGATGGAGAACGAAAAATGGCAATATTATTACTGAGTATCTGCTTTAACACGAAACGACACGACAAGTCGCAGGAAGAACTATAGTCCCGACAACTGACATTCCTGGCATTCTCTCAAGATGGCTGTCTGGACGTCATCACTCAGAATCAGCTGGCGTCCGTTTACTTCGCAAATAGACAGCCTGTTTGGATCCAGTTATTTTTATTGCGAGTCTTAATGTCTGCGAGTGTTATCAACCGGGATTTTAAGTGTTCATTCAAAACATTGTATTAAAATCATCATTTATTCAATCTTAGGTTTTACCTATCTGGAAAAAGGCTGTTATCTGGGGGCACGGAAGTGCCCCCGCCAAGTCGAGCAAAAGATGCACGGCCGTCCATCCTTTTCTCGAAGCCATTCAGGCCATTTTCAACATCCTGTAATTTTGTTCTAGCTAAAGCTAGAACCCTGAACTTTCAGTAACATGTTGGGCATGATATGGGTTAGATATATTCTCAATAAAATTTTAACTTTTATATTAAGAACCTCCCCCCCCCCCCCCCCTTCAAAGTTCCTTAGTTTTGTCACTGACATACTGACAGATCATCAAAAGTCTAGGGTACTTCTAGCATACCCACAAGCTCCAGCTAAGTAGCTATTAGCCCATGAATGGTTAGAAAATCAAAAAATATTGCAATCTCTGTCACGTATCTGAGGTATACAAACTGCATAAGTAAGTTTGTAATCCTATACAAAATACATGCGATTACAAAGTAAAGCGTTGCGTTGTGTGCGATGGCCAAGCCATTTTATATATTTAGAAACATATAGTAATGCCGATGCAAGTCGGTGGAAATCTTGTTCTGTGGACACCCCTCCGGTACTATTGACTAAAATATAACCAACTTGGTTTAACATTACATATCATTTTGTTGTATAAGAACTGTGTTGCGAGACTTGCGTCTTTTTACATGTAATGTTTTTGATGGGTAAAATTGACGAAATCTATTCGATGCGTCAGGGTAGTAGACTAAGTAGTAGTATGTGTAGTAACACTAGAATTGAATTTGAATGTGATGGTTGGGTTCCATTCGTCAACCAAATGGACCTCTGCTCTAAAGGTTTTATTGACGTCTATGACACATCTCTGAAAAGACCGAATGGAAAGTTCAAACGGGCTCGGCTGCATTTATCATATTTGATGAGAATTAATGTGCTATTATTATTTTTGTTCTCTTGTGGACACTGAATTGAGGTAAACAAGAAACTTTATATCGAATAATTTCAAATATTTTTTCAAGTGTTTTTCATAAATAACTATTGTCACTAAGTGGGTTCCATATAGCCGAATAGATACGGAGAGCGTCGCGGTAGACCTAATATCCGATTAGTATGATAAAGCAGTCGGGCCACGTGGCCAGAGGGAATCGAAATTAAGGATCAGAATTTCTTTGATCGAATCTGCCCAGGACAGAGTTACATTTAAGGAAAAGAGCGGACTTTGCCCAGCTGTCAGACTTAATAAAAATGGTGTAAAGCTAAGTACTTACTAGCTACTTTACTACACATAAGTCCGAAGAACAACATACATTTTTATAACAAAATACGTTTCTCGGCGTAAATATGCGTATTTATTGTCCATAAACACGCAAAAAAGTTATTTACTGTGGTATTAATATACTGATTAATTTCCTAATGTTTATATCATTGCCGGCGACCACTGGCGGGCAGGCCGCATTTAGCCCTTTCCTATGCCAATGCCAAGGAATTCTTCGCGATAATTGCGCAATATACATGTATACTTGAATGGGAATCCGAAGTACGTTTGTCTACGTTGTTAGTGAGTCATTTGGACGCATAATGTGTAAATTTATTGGTTTAAAATGTACAATGAGCTTTGCTTAGTTTGGGAATAGGTTGATTTGCGTAAGATTGTCCAAAAAATTTTTTTTAATAAGTACCTGTAATAATATTGTGTTTCTGAAAGGTTTGCCTAGATTTATTTGTAGTTGAACTATATTACTGTCATGTATGCTGGCTTCGTCCCGGTACCGACGCATAACGGGTAGAGTCAGTCCGACCCAGGTCATGCCTAGCTGAGTTTCTTGCTGGATTCTTCCCAGCTTGGCTAGGTTCTAGGTTTAATGAACCTGCGACAAAACTCGCAGTAGCTCGATTCTATTGATACCTCAGATTCGGTTGAAGCCGTTCAATCTCACTGAAGCGCAAATTCATAGAATATTTCATTGTTTTAACCGCCCGCGTGTCGTGTCGGAGGTTTTCCCTGGTTTTTCCCCAGGCCACTCTCCAATCGCGCACTCCTATCGCTTTACTGGGCCCAGCCTATAAAGCCACAGTCAGTTTAAAAAAAAAAGAGTATACGTTCAAATATACCATATACTTACAGTAGGTATTGTTATAGTTGCCCGCAAACATCTTGAACCTAACCTTCAGTGTGCAGTAGTGTGATTTGTACGTAAATCGGCTACTGCGGTTCAAGATGTTTGCCGGCAACTGATACGCATGTCTATCGTTTTACAATCATGTTCATTCACACATTCATTTCATGCTTTAAGGTACTCTTGTGCAGCGAAAATGTAAGTAAAATTATAAGTCCGTTTAACTGAGTTGGCGCCTGTTATGCGACAGTGGTAAGAGGGATCATGTCTCAGTGAAGCGGTAGAAATATAGTGGTACCTATACGAGAACTCATAAAACAATATAAGATTACAAGCTCACATGGTCATTTACATTAGCATTTTTTAAATTATTATTAATAATAATGGGATTGCTCTTGGCCAGAATGTAGCCAGGCGGCAAAGATTAATAAAGGGATATTTATAAACTAAAATAATAACTCGCGTAGGTACTAATACTGTAAGTGTGGTGTGTCGTGATCGTGTTCGTGTTTGAAGTGAAAAGGCGGACGATAAGTACAGATAGTGAAGGTGACACTGTGCGAAAAAAGCGAACCAAGAAGAGGGCAGATCGCTATGTGTGTCGGTAGACCACAACTAAATCTCGCAGCACGGCAGCTGATCCATAACGTAACTTACTTATATACTGAGATAAAGTCATCAGCTTCTTTATGTACCAACGCTATCTATTCAGCGATGTACGAACTATCAGAATCATTTGACACACATGCACACATACGTACACACACACATATACACAGATACACATACACAAGGGCTCACACATAGCTCACATAGCTATCATTATGTGTGTGTACTTTCAGTACTAATAGCCCACTTTTCCACAAGAGATATGCGAAGTTCTGTGCTAGGCCTACAGAAGGGCTAAGATGATCGTTTATATGTCGGACATTTAGCATTCGTTCCTCTCGCACTTACATACTTAACAGTAAGGACGAATGCTATATGTCCAACATATAAGCGAGGAGGTCTAGTGACGCCACACATGGCTTCGCATGCATTCCGACGCGCAAGGGTCGTGTTGCGTTGCGCGGCATCGCGCTTGCGTCGCGCACGCTATGTGACCAAGCCTTTATCGGGTATTTAAATGATAGCAATATAGCCTAATCTCTATGTTATTTATATTTATATACATATATGTATTTCCACAAAGTTTTCACTGAAGCGATAAAACTTAGCTTTGTGTCATTCTCAACCAAAATAACCTTTGTCGACGCCAATAAAGACGATTTCTAATTGTGTGAATAACCTCGTCAGGACGTACTCGTAAGAGTACAAATTAATGGTAGTACCTACTTCAGACCTGATGTTTTGATAGCATAGTAGGTATTCATAACTGAATTTCACATTCATAGGTACTAAATATAACAAAAATAGCAAGAACTTGTATAATGTCGAAAACTAATGGCTGGATCTGAAACAATGAATAGTCCTATTTCTCGTATGTACTTCCTGAATTACACTAGGTACAGTCAGCGTCATATAGTACGTAGCAGCTAAAGTGTCCAAATACTTCGGCACACCATACAAAATATATGGTGTACCGAACTATTTGGCCACTTTGGCTGCTACATACTATATGACGCTGACTGTACACAGACAGTTGCAGAAACAATTAAAAAGATCTAACGAGGAGGAAATGGTGCCTTATTGACGCCGCCAATGGTTGTACTTTGTTTCGCAGAAAGAAGTTTCATAGATGCATTGTTTCGCAGAATTTTCATTTCATAGAAAACATTTTTTTACAAAGGGGTCGCAGTACTAACCTAACCTACTTTTCTGGATCTAATTGGGTTCTACAGAATGGTATTTTAGCTGTACCTAAAGAAAATAACGGTTTCTGAAAAAAAAATGTTTTTATGTCAAACCTGGCCATAAAGTGGCCATTATCGCACGCTCCGCGCGCGAAAAAACCCACTTCCTGGCCAGGGGGTGACATAAAATTTTGTACTTACCACGGGCGATAATAAAGAAAGCCTCAGATCGCATATTTATCGCCCTTGCCTTCGGCTCGGGCGTAAAATAACTGCGATCTGAGACATTCTTTGTTTTATCGCCCTTGGTAAATAATGTACTATTATGAAACGAAAACTCTGCGAAACGATACATTCTATGAAGAATGTTTGTGCAAAAGAAGACATCCGCCGCCAATAGTACCTCTAGGTACATTATTCTTTAGATGGGCTTGTAAGCTGCAAATGGCGCTTGCAACAGTGCCAAAATATCGGGAACTCATAAACACAAATATGTACATGGTAAATATCCCGTTAGTAATCGTAATTCTAATATAAATTATCATCCTGAGCTTCAAATCTTATAATATTATGCATCATTTATTTAAATTAAATTCCGGGATAACAGACATTAACATGCAAAAATTAAAACTCTCTTCCTAGTAATGGGCTCTTTACGTGTATTAAGAAACACTTAAAACCCATGCGGACAACATTAATTTTTATTATAATGTTGTTTTAAAGGCATATAAGTGTAAATTGAATCGTAACGATTCGTTAAAAGTAAAAATTACACGTTTATTAATGGAATCATTGTAATGCACACAATTTAAAAGTAGTCCGATGAATGATAATTAGGTACTTTAAAATCTCATTAGGTACACAAAATTCCTGAAGGCTGCAATGCATGATTTGAGAAGTTTAAACAATCTCCGAAAGTATCATTTCAGTTCGTTGACTGATGAGGCAATGATTTGCGCGATGATCTCACGCGCAGGCGAAGCGCAGGTCATCTTCGCGAATAATTATAAACTGAGGATGATTAAGCGAGGGTACCTATGTACCTACACAGCCTCAAAAAACATAGGTTGTTATTAATTTTAGTAGGTATCTTATAATTATCTCATTATTATTTTTTGATATTTTAGTACAAGCCTCTCCTCCATCGTCAAATCAACTAGATGCACTATCGTTAATTCTATATAGATCGTTAGCTTAAAAAATCAAGGTCGCAAATATCTATCAAGACTTACGTGAAGATGGCGTTGCCAATGCTATTCATATAAATTAGTTTTGATTCTATGTTTAGAGGTGCAAAAAGACGTTGATTATTCGTTTCTGGCTATCATGCATAAATAATAGGTAGACTGTCTTTCACCATTCGAACTATCGCCATAGTTTAGCTCAATAAAACTTGTGTTATTGTTACTAGACGACGATATATTTATGGATTATAAATTTTAACTAGATGGCATGAAAAATTAGCCATAAGTAATTCCCGAAAGCATCGATAAAAATATTTTCATGAAGCATCTCGAATATCTCTATAGCTTTCGCCCGGCCTCGTCTGTCATATTTCGTAATATTGACACAATAATGATGCTTGTTTACATCACATGCGTTCAAACACGACATTAAACAAAAGGGCTTTTATAACCTTGTGATTCTGAAAGTGCGTGTTTACTGTATCGTTTGACCGCCTGCCAACGTTTTTGGGTCATGAACGCACGGTTAAGCTCGAGACGGTTTCATTTACCGGTACAGTTGGTTGCATTTGAGGTTCCTTTTCAATTTCTACTTAGGTATATATGTCCCCTAGACGTTCGTGGCCAAGATATGTTTGATAAAACACATTGTAAACACATCAGATTCTAAATAATCACGTTAGACGTTCAAAGTGAAATACTTATAATTCGAAAACGTAAAATATTGTTTTTTTACTATTTTTAGCACTTAAGATTTCCGCTGACAGATGGAGAGGCGGATGGACAAACAACGGAGGGTTAGTATTAGGGATCCGTTAGTATCTTTTGGGTACGGACACCTAAAAAGTTCAGAATCTTTGGGGCGCTGGCTTGGCGGTTTCGTCCGTTTCATAACGAATTCACGCCATAATTAATGAAATATGACAATATGTTGACGGGAATATTGCCTATAAATAAAACAATAACTCTTAGTAAATAGTGTCTAACAAAAATATAATGAGTTAAACGGTGGTATACAATCCCATAATCATAACTTAAACAAAATCGTCTTGTTTATGAGACAAAATAAATGCCTCGTGTTTTTTATTTATTATTAGTAGATTGCATTACCTACAAGGGAGCAAAATGGTATATTGTGGCGAGGGTGACTGATTGAATGCACAACGTATCCAGGATAGAATCCCGAGCGTAGCGAGGGCTACTATCGTGGAATCTTGAGCGTAGTGAGGGATTCAAACAGCATCGCCCGAGGTATAAATAATTTTGCTACCGCGTAATACACTCTTTTGTTCACTCCTTCTATGAGAAAAAATATTAAAACAGTCATTACAGTAAATATTTAATAAATAATTAATATTTTTCTATGATCTTAACATCTCCCTAGTTCGATGCCTCGACAAGCGCCATTTATCCCGAAAATCAACGCCACCTGCAAGAAACAATGTTTACCTAAGAACAAGTTTTAATATAAGTAGGTATGTATTTATACAAATGGATGGCTTTATCATAACGCACAGACATATCGAAACTATAAAGTTTCATAGTTTGACTACGGCATACCTACCTATTGAATTAAACTTGCGCGATTTATTCGACAGGATGTCGTGACATACGAAGCATCAGGTGTCCTCAAAGAGGTAAACTAATTTAATAATACCGCAGCCAGCAGCCCGCGCCGCGCCCCACACGAGACCCGCGGCCGCCAGCCTATTGAAATTAAAAAAAAAAAATACTTTCCTCCCTAGAGATGGAAATGCGATTTCGTTCGAGCGCCAAAATATCTCTGGTGAAATTGGGTCACTCTCAACCCTTGTTTAACAATCTACTATTTCAACCCGGCTATCTACACGTGAAAATCGAACTTTCCGAACAGGAGAGATGAAAAACCAGTTTTGCTCCCTATAAACGGGCTAGAAAACATATTTTTTCAAATAAAATAGAAGGAGTGAAAATAAACATTATATTGGCTTGATTTAGGGCACGTGTCTCTAGGATTTAGAGATTGTTCGACTTAGTTGCAGTACCAGTTTAACTTTATAGTTTTAGCTACCGCCTCGACCGTGTCAGATGCTTTATGTTCGCAACTTTTTATAGTTCTAAAGTTACCTATAGCATAAATTGTAAGATGAATACAATACATTGGCTACAATAGCGTTGGATTCTATTATTATTATTTTATGTCAACAAGGTAAAACTACGATCAAAATTGTGAAAAGGGGCGCTTGCTTGACACCGACATTTTATAAACAAATTTAGCCGTATCATCGACCATAATAATATTATCAAGAGATGTCACAAAGCAATCTGTAATCTGTATACTTACCGTTTTTATTTGATAACTCAATCCTACCTTCGGATTAGCTTTATTGGTTTACGATTTTGCCTCTGCGCAAAACGAATCTAGCCGAGAAATTCGTAGGAAATAAAATTAAGCTTGGCAGTCGATATATCGCAGTTTTCTGTGTCATTGTCATCATCAGCCTATATACTCTGTCTCACTGCTTGACACAGGCCTCCTCTCATAGGCAATATTACATGACGAGGGAGTTTTCTGACTTTCTGTGTACCTGAAATAAGATAACGAAGAATTTCAATTATCCAACATAAAGACTAGGTATCTGTTAGATCATTGTGATATTGTCAATACGAGCCTGTGCAAAATGGAACGCGAGCATAATTTCCGGCTTGCGCCCATCCAATCATTGAGAAGTTCGATTCTGCAGTATGGAAGCGCTGGTGATATATTGGGGTGTTAAAGCCCCATTTACATACGCGTTCAAGTTTTTTTTTTTATATAACGACGGTGGCAAACAAGCACACGGTCCACCCGATGGTAAGCGGACACCGCAGCCTATAGAAGCTCTCAACTCCAAAAAGTCAAGAACGCGTTGCCGACCCTTTCTAAAATTTAAGGATTATCTGTGTTGACAGCATAAGGCACAAATTTAGGTCCCTCGCTCTCAACACAGTGCACCCTTGGGAGCTCTGGCAACCTTGCTCAACTCCACGAACACAACACTTACATTATTGCGTGTTACTGGTATCAAATCCTGCAATGTAAATAAACTTGCATTGCATACGATTCTTACTAGCGTGAAAATAGTGCTATAGAGTAGGATCGTACTAGTAACATGGTCCCAATATGGCACGCGCGCTTTGATCTACTCACCGCTACTTCGTGGGTTGACTTTTTTTTAAGGATACCCAAAAATGATAGGTGTGTGTCTGTGTATGTATGTGTGTGTGTGTGTGTGTGTGCGTGCGTGCGTGCGTGCGTGCGTGCGTGTGCGTGCGTGTGCGTGTGCGCGCGCGCGCGCGTGTGTGTGTGTGTGTGTGTTGTGGGCTGTGTGTTCTTTAGTACTGACTACAGTTTCCTCCCGCTTACCATCTGGTACCTGGAGTCTATCAATCTCCATCCATAAACCTTATAATTCCAGGAACATTATTTACCTAACCTAACCTAACCTAACCTATGGATGTAGCTTGGATCCATTACATTCATGAGCATGAGCATAGTTATTTTTAGTAATTTGTATCTGATAGTGCAACGTGCTCATATAGGTATTAAATGTTATTCCTGTTAACACGTTAAACTAGACTAAGTGTGCCTTAATCTAAGGAGTAAATAAATTAAGTATAATTCTCTCCCAGCTCTTCTTCATAGTTGACACGTCTGTCTGTCATTATGACATTACCTTGACACTCCGTCAAGCGAACTTCTTTATATACCTACACCCGAGGATTGAATAGTGCAGACAATGATTCCGTATCGTATCGGCTCCCGTTCGATAAAAGTCTATTTATATCGGCCTACTTCGTCGCGCGGCGTATGGTTTGAATATTCATAATTACTTGAACTAGAACAAAGGTTACAAGTCTCTGCTATCATTTTATACGATCGATTAAATTACTGACTCCAAAAGACAGACAGAAAAATATGATATAGAACTTGGTGAAAAACTTCTCAACGTCCTTCTAACTTTTCTCCAAATCTTAGAATTTGGAAACTTGAGGAAGTTTGAATTTGGAATCTTAATCGTGATTTTGATGTAGAAAAAAGAGATCTGTATTTTGTTTGTTACACAATGTGATGTTTTTTTCATCAATCTTGTACCACGATCAGGTTAGTGGCAACCTAAAAAAATATGAAAAATTAGGGCAATTTTCTTCCATGCTAATTAAATCAAGAAATTCCAAATTGTGATAAAAAAGTAAAAGGTAAGGTCAACCAATTTGATTTCTGAGCCACTTCGTAAGGCAGTACGTCGCAGTGACAGATCTTAGAATAACGTCACTGTGCTGTGACAACGTACGTTGTTGTCTGTACACTTTTCAGTGAAGCCCGTTTCCATTTTTATTTCATTCGTAAAAAAATTCCAATGATTCTGGTCTAGTCTTATTGTATGAAACTTACTTACGTACAGGGTTGATATTTACAAAATAAATACTTACACGGACCACTAGTCTGAGGTGTACCAGTGTAAGATCGATCTCCGATTATGCGCAGTTGTAACGTACTCGTACGTACCTTGAGTGTCAAGATATGGTGGTCTACTATCATAGTACTTAAGTGGTAAAAGACGGTTTGAGAATAGCAAAGCGTGTTTTAAGGGTATCAGACTTTGTGACATAACGAAGCCCAGTTTAGGAAGCCTTACATTTAGGCCTAATACTTTAGGTACTGATGTTAACTTCGTCACGTACAGTATCTTATTATATAAATCTCAGCTCAATGCTTACGTAAATATACAATTAGCTAAGAAGGTTGCAAAAAGGTCGTTATTATTTTCAGGGTTCTTTGGAGACTCAATAGTAGGGAACGTGTAGCCGGCTGTACAACTGTGACTGAAAAGCCTGGGTTTTTGGCGTGTATATGCCATTCTCAAGTAAATTCTTCGTCGGAGTCAATAAAAGGTGCGGAATTGCGGATACGGAAGAGGAGGAAGAGGGGGGGGGCTAAGTGTATCTACGACGCGGTGGACCGACCAAATTAAAGATAAACCCAGCAAGTTCTACGATGTGTTGCGAATGGCCACCAAGAAGAAGCCGATGGAAGCAAGTCGTACTGTCCAAAAAGACACCAGATGATCACGATCTTGAGTCATGAAGGACTGACTACAGAGAGAGACGCATAACTATTCTATATAACATATCCATATACAAACACAAAAATAATAAAAGTGACAGAAAAAGACAAACGGATTTTAGCGGCATATTTGCTAAAAAGAACGGTGTACCTATATTTTTATAACAAAAGTTTGTTTAACAATCCGCACCAACAAAACGTATTATTACATTTAGGCGCATTTAGGCACCTGTCGCTTAGCTTAGAGTGGGCGTTCCATAGCCGGCTTACAAGGCTAAATATGTTTACCAGTAAGTATGCAAGGTTTGTAAAATCACTAGAATAAGTACCTTTACTTAACAAATAACGATAGATGTATACGAGTACATATATGATGTGCTGTATTTAAAAATTAAGCAAAACTCTGAAAAGAGATGACTTGTACAATCCAGAAATAATAATGAACTCAATTCGGTCTGAGCCTTATTTCCAGTAATAGTGAATACCGGTATTAGACAGGGTATTTAAAGATTAAGGTATTATAGTACTCTTATTGCAATCAGTATAATGATTTTATACAAAATACTTCCATTTTATTATTATGCAGTTACATACCTTTATATACAATTATACACACATATCATAAATCCTCTAAAATGCGTTCAGATACCGTAGGCAATGCAATCATATCTGCGGTAGAAGGTTACAGCAGTAACATAATGTATAAGCTTTGCTTAGTTTGGGGCTAGGTCGATTAGTGTAAGATTGCCCACAAATACGAGTATATATCTATCATTTGATATTTCACACTGGGATTCTCTGTGAGGTAACCGGTCTATTCCCAACAAGGTATAGTTTTCCCTCTAGGTTGGAAAGTCAGATGGCAGTCACTTTCGTAAGAAAAAATAGTTCCTACGCCTAATCTTGGGATTTCTGTACGCTCTGTAAAGGGTGTAAAAGCGGACCGGGATCCAGGGAAACGCCAGGGCGATGATAAGTATAATGAAACACGCAATTTATTACTGCCATTTTCTTGCCGTGGTAGGTGTCGTTAGAGCTGACTAATAAGGACTAGGAGAATAAGGTTAGTGTGTAATTGTAAATTAAGCAACAATTGTCAAAAGTGACAGTGAAAATTTAATTTTATGTCACACCTGGCCATAAAGTGGCCATTATCGCACGCTCCGCGCGCGAAAAAACCCACTTCCTGGCCAGGGGGTGACATAAAATTTTGTACTTACCACGGGCGATAATAAAGAAGCCTCAGATCGCATATTTATCGCCCTTGCCTTCGGCTCGGGCGTAAAATACCTGCGATCTGAGACAATCTTTGTTTAATCGCCCTTGGTAAGTAATGTACTATTGTTCAAATTCAAGCGCGCCATTGAACTGTTTTAAGTAAATATACTAAGGAAAATACTTATATTGTGGTCGAAGCTCACTTTGCATCATTGAGGGTTAATCCGCGGAAACCGGTTAACCCTGCGATAGTCACGTAATATTTACTTCAGACCTTTTAATTCAGTTTCTATGCGTAAGTAATCCTTGCTCCCGAGTTTGGACAATAAAATTAACCATTGTTATTACTGTTGTTATTGCCTAATGGCTTTGTAAGGGGAATATTATTTGTTAGTTTATTAGTACTTAGTTAACATATCAGATCAGACTAGAGTCTCGTTCCTAAAAGTTCAAACCAAAAGACCGCGAGTCACTTAAACACAAATTTTACTATTTCGAGACTCACCTTTTAGGCTGCTGGTAGAAAAAGGGGTGTAAAATTTAAAGACATTGTAGGAATGCGGCACAGTTTAAATTTTTCAGGGCGATATAGGTATTAGCTCGCGACCAGCCAGTGGATCGCGACCCATACCTACTTTGGGAAATCCTGTACTAGACTCCAAGTATACTTCAATAGCAACATTACAGTAAGTTATACTAGTAATTAATTCCCAGAGCTGATCAAAACCTAATGTAGGAATCCACTCGAACTGGCAGAACAAAAGGGACATCCATCTATAGGCAGCTATTTACGACGACCCACATAATGTCTATGAAGAAACAATAACAAACCATATTCTATAAACAGTAAGGACTTGGGAAAGCGAAACTGTAACTTTGTAAATTCGATCAGAACGCTTCGGTCATAAAAGTCAGCAACAAACTAAAATCAACCCTTTTTACACGCGTTAAGGGTGTAGCGACACGAAGCTATAACTTTGTACATCCATGTGGAACGTTCCTGTAGCGAAAGCCCGTTGGTTTTCAGTCAGTGCCGCGCACGGCGCCACTGTGCACGGTGGGCGTCGTGACGCTACCGAGAAAAAGCCCGCGTCTTTTTTACACAAATAACAAAAAAACATTAAAAATTTGAATGCCTCGTTCCATATTCGAATTTACTTCGATTCTAAAGTGCGTGATAGGTTTATATAAAAATTAACGTCTATTTGTGATTAGTGGTGTTGCGTTTACAAATAATGATACAAAAATAGTGTTAATATGTATTTTACGGTATGGCATGGCGGGTTCTTGCGCTGAAAATTGTGATTCTTACCGGAGCGGTTGTTTTTTTATGTGTTTGCCATAATTGAGCATAACATTGTTTAGATCTGCAGGTTGTTTAATTATGAATTTCGTTGAATTCCGAGTTTTGGTGTTGCTTGTTTGAGTGTTTACTTCGAGCATATTTGAAGTATAGACAGAGAATATTATTGCCACCTAAAAATAATCCGTTGCATGAAATGTTCGTTTAATGGGATTCGATTATATTCTGTACGATAGATGAATTTTCAAATCGTTATGTAATGTTTCTTTAAAGTTGTATACATAAGTATCTAAAAATATGGTTGTTCTCGTGAAGGACTTTGGTTTTCTACAAGTAAAAATGTACCTACAGGTTATTCAAAGGCCGGGATGCGAGTCCTCTGGAGTTGCAGGCGTCCATAGTCTACGGCAACGGCTTATCTATACATTTTCATCAAAAATGCAATGTTAACTGTATTTACAGTATCTACTTTTTATCCACATATTAACCACCCACTAAAATTTACAACAATTTACGCGAAAAATGTATTTCGAATGTTTTCGTCTCCAAAAAAACTGGTAATCTGGGGGCACGGCAGTGCCCCCGCCAAGTCGAGCAAAAGAGGCCTGGCCGTACCATCCTTTTCTCGAAGCCATTCAAGCCATTTTCAACATCCTGTAATTTTGTCCTAGCTTTTTCTTTTACAGAAATTCCTTAGTCATATTTCTCTACAAAATTAATTTTAAAGAAGCGTTTTTTTACGTTTCGTAAAAAGTTACTGATGTGACTATCAGTAAGTGCTGAAATAAATTATTTTTTTCGTTTCTGTCCTTTAATTTAATATTTGATGATACTGATCCTTATCAAACATAGGTTAAAGGTTAAGACAGGAGACGCCTTCAGTACACATTTTCGATCAAATATTCTCGCATTTATTTGGGAGGCGAGGTAACACATAATTAAAACAAACTACACACACACACACACTTAACACACTACACATACTTAACTTATAGTCGAGCAATCAAAATCGAACTTACTGGCGTGTACACTAGGTGCCAATCGGGTTCCCAAGTTTACCAATGCTAAGGATCACATTTCATGGAAATTCTCATAGAGTAGTCCTTATTTCCTGAATTACGGTTGACATTTTCCGTCAAAATGACAACCAGCCTCGATTATTTATTATTATTTATTTATTTAATAAACACAGGTTACTTGAAAAGCCTAATACATCGCCCCACAAAACTGTGGCTACAGTTTGTCTGTGGGATCGGTAGTCTCTTGGTTACACTTTAGTTTTTGATTTAATATAATATACCTAATAACATGTTATGAATAATACGTTCGAGAGCCTACTAAGGAAGCACTACCCAGAGTCTAGGTAATGCTTCCTCAGCAGTCTCCCGAACTTATTCCTATTTCGTTCACACCTAATTGCTTCGGGCAAACTATTGAATAGGTATGGGATACGTTTTTTTTAGAGTTCTGTCCCCATATTAGTTATTTACTCTAGGAACAACTAGTTTGCCTGTGACAATAGATTTGGTACTATGGGTATGGTCTACTATGGTATGTTAAAGTAATCGGTTTAAATCGGTTTTGTAATCGATGCTCGACTTACGATTTGAATTAAAACTTTAATTGTGCAGAAGCAAAAATATACGTAAGTACATGTGAAATGATAATTCATTTATTTGAAAATTTTATTAAAAAAAAAACAGCACATCATAAAGGTATTTTGATGGAACTCTTTCCACGCCGAGAAAGATTTTGAGACTGACGTTTAATGACGTGGTTAGGAATCCCCACTTCTCTCCCACCCTCATTTACTCAACAACCAATTCAAAAAATAAACAAGAAGACGAAGATGACAATTATTTAGAACCGTGAGATTTTCGAGAAGAAAGTACGGTTGTCAGTTTTTTTAATATTATACAAGATTAAGTCCCCTTTTAATAAAATAAATTAAGGGGTGGTTGATAACTGAAGCTAATCGCTTAACAGGTTCAATGACCCTACCGTAAAGACATAATGAGAATCAACATAAGCCTACAAGAATGTTTGTAGCCAACAAATTTGTAATTCTAATATCGCGTGCGAATTTTAATACATTTTTCTGATCTATAAATCGCGTGCAAAGAAAACGGTCGAAATTTTTGGCATAGCAAAAACACGATGCTCTGAAATAATATGATACAAGAAATAAATTTAATTTGGTTCGAAATAAATTGATGATGTTGTTGACAGCCAGTCTTAGTGCTATCTCTATAATGGTGACAGAACTCTTTCAATAAAGTAATATTCAAGATGATTTTTTTTTGCTTGGCCTATTTTGTTTATGTCAATTTAACTTGTGACTACCTACACTTCCGTGCCATTACAATGTATTTGAATTGGATTATTATGGATAATCTCGTAAGTAATGTAACCAAATGTAAGAGCGAAAAGTAAATGATCCACCCTTTTCATAGTCGAATTCCATTTAATTTTAGAAGTGTGGGAATAGATACTATTCTTTTGTACTGCGGTGTTTACATACAATCAAACGTTGCCAATATTGGCAACAACTGACGATCGAATAGCCAATAACCCAAGCTCAAAATTAAAGCGAACTAATTTTATGGGCACACCAGTTCCAATTCCACTCATATTTCTTGCTGTATTAAAGCCTAGAATATAATGAAATTATTGTGTTACTTGTTATTTTATCGTTTTGAAGATATACGTTCACAATTTCAACAAAATTGTAGCAGATGCGACTCGGTAAATTTAGCCCAACCTTGCGACTTTACTGCTACGCTGCTACGATGCCTACGGTTTAATAGCTACGCTCTAATAGTGCTACGATCTGTCATCACGTTTATATTAGGTGATAACGAAAACTGATCATTTAAATGTCAACTTTAATTCGTTTATATTAAGGCGCAAAATACAGGTGTTATCTCTCGCTTGACATGGACGTTTACCAAATCGAACCGGCCGATCTAATTTTGAACCTTGACGTAGGTTAGTAAAGTTCGGATCGAAAGTGAACTTTAATTAGTCGTGTTAATTACTGTTGTTGTTGTTTTAGATTCTATGCCTTAAAATGTTGCGTTCCCGTGGTTTCTTGTGACTAAAAATTTCATTTCTATTTAATTACAATCCTATTTCAGTATCTGCGGGGCGATTTTTGACTACTAAAAACTATGATGTTTTGACAGATGTCAAATGAAACGTCGAGCGTGCGACACTCAAAAATCGGCCCCCTGGTTCTATGATTACATAAAAAAAGTGTAATTTTTGCAAAATATTTTTTTTTCTCAACCAATTCTCGTGAAATTTTGTGAGAAGGTTCGATACCTAATATAGTTATTGAAAAAAAAAACTCGCGAGGTCTACAGCTCATAGAGCCCTAGTATTTATAACCATGTAAATAGGCAACTGGCTAAGGGACACGACAGACGGCGGTCCCCAATTTCAACCGAGGATATTAAATTTGCACGTCAGGTGACGTGACGTCCGATCTCGCTGACCCCATAACACAACATACCTTTGATTAAAAAACCAGTAATCTATTTCAAAAACGTATTACGTTTGCATCATATTCGTATTTGGTAAGCTTTAGACAATGAAGTGAGTACGCGCGGCAGATGAATTCAATTTATATGTAGGTAACGGAGTTTTTGGAATAGATTCCCAGCTAAGCGGAAGTACACGCTTGACAAGGGTTTTGTAAGGTGTCTTTCTCTCTTTGAACCTTCGTATAATCTGTCCACATTTTCGAATAGAATGCTCAAACCTGCGAACCACATTGTTTAACAAAACTTGTGTGTGACAACGGTCATCTCTGTACTTTTGTTAATGTTCGAAATTATACCTACTTATGAATCTTATGATGCATATTAATAGAATAATACAAAATCTAGCCTTAATACAAGCGTTATTTTTTTACTCACCAAGTTGTTAAAGGCAGATTATCATGTTAAAGGTATATGTATAGGGTAATGGTTAAGTGTTTACATACGATTATTCTGTAAATATATCAGATATAAAAAAAATATTATGCGTTAATAGATAGGATAAAATGGACTTCTGGACGCAGATTGTGAACGATAACGTAAGACTTTCCGAGCTGGTGAGGTGAAAACAAACTTATCATATTTCCAATATTAATAAACTAAGTAGAGATGGACAAAAGATACACGATACATTGGTTGAGCCTTTTATGAAGCCTTCTTTCAGTAATATTGACATAATTAACGAATATACAATACGTGTTCCACGAAGGGCCGGTCCTCCCCCCCTCCCTGTCTATAGGGGGGAGGGTGATGCCCTTCAGTTCGTTTACTGCTTACCATAATGTACTGCAGGGTGCTTAAAAACCGTTTGGAGCGTCGAATTTTCTTTCGTGGCAGATAAATTGATAATGGAGGCTGATGGCTTTTACTTAAGTACTCATCTTTTTGTTTTCCTTTAGATTTTTATATATATATAACCCTTATGTTGTTATTAACTTTTCATATTGGATATTAGTGTTTAATCTTACGTAATAAGGAGGCGTAATTTTTTGAACCTATAAAAAATCCTTACATTTTTAATCGCATTTTGTACGTTACGGGACTCGAGTCTTAAGTACACACATACCTAATTATTTGTTTTACTTTTCATTTCACACAAGTATTAAGGGTCCTTATCAGTTAATAAACGCTCATCTGTAGTAGGCCATTTTCTATTTAATTGACACGTATCTTGACATTTTCACGATGTTACTATCTAAAACAGGACTATTGTAACCTAACGGAATGAAACTTAAATGTATTTTTTGCATTTTTCATTAAATTAACTATTTTTGTTTCAAACATCAGTCATCACTACTACTACACACAAATCAAAAAGGTCTATGTTACTATCTCTTTAATAAAATAATCGTTTCCTTTATTCACTTAATTAGTATTATTTTATTTTATTACAGGTACTTTCGTCATAATACGAATTCAAAATATTACCTCTTAAGAGTAATTACTACAGAGATATTGCTACAGGAATATTATAATTTATTATAATTATAAATGTAGGAACAAACATATATTTTGTCATTTCATTATGATTGATCTATTGATGATTACCTCATCTAGGCTTTCAACATCGTCATTGTGGATGGAGGTAAAAGCATTATCGTTACATTTTTCCTCATAGCTTAGTTATATTTTCATGAACGATCGTGTCTGAAAGTCGGATTGGGTTATAGATAAATAATTAAGGTTTGACTCTTATTAGAAAAACCTGTAAATACATAAATGAGCCTATAGATTATGAGAAGTTTTATCATTTTCTCCCTTCATCTTCAAAGCGTAGTGAGCTTGCGAGTATTAAAATTCTCAATACTATTCTTATAGCCAAGAATATTTCCTAGAAATATAACTATATTTGTCATAGGTTTTCTATTCTTTGGTCTTCATATAAGCACTTAAAAAATATTAAAAAGGGTTGACAACGCGCTTGTGATTGTTATGTAGTAGCTTAGCGCGCTTAGCTTCCATAGGCTACGGTGCCTTACCGTCAGGTAGACCGTATGTTTGTTTACCACCGTCGTAGTATTAAGATTTGAAATCCAACGTTTCGAAGTGAATCAACTCGTGACTATTATAGGCTCCCAGTTTGCCACGATTTACCCCCATGATGTTAATTAATGGTGGTGAAAGCCTTGTCATTAGCCATCTGAGGCTTATGGTGTACGGGCGCTGATGCCTTTTTGATGTCGGTCATTATTCATTATCTATTATCACCGTTGTTATTGCCACCTTTAATCAAATGTTGTAGTATGTAATTCAATCAGTCAACTGAGACCTCTGTACCCTTACAATGAGTTTGCAATGTTTGCATTACCGTGCTAGCGACTACGTAAACGATTTAGTAATTAAGGGCAAAAGTACAGCGCCTCTGGCGGTTACGCAATAGAACTAAGAATTGCCATACTGAAACGTTTGCGCAGTCGTTAGCGAGTACTTACGGTAATGCAAACATTGCAATAAAGCCAAATTAAATCGATGCAATTCCGGCCCAGTTCCACAGAATCCTGTACCCTTGTACCGGGCCGGAATTGCATCGATTTAATTTGCCTTTGTTTCATATCTGATACACACTGTACAGTGTGTGTGTGTGTGATACAGTCACCAGCATTAATATCTGCCAAAACAAAGGCGGCATAAATATCTGACACGACTCTATTTGTAAGACCGTAAGGACATGTCAGATATTTATGCCGCCTTTGTTTTGACAGATATTGGTGCTGGTACAGAGATAACGCTTGCAATCCGGGATATCCCTTGCAGGGCACAAAATCATCATTTGAGCAAAAGGGTAACCAAAAAAACATTTTATTCTAAGATTTTTTAAACTAGAACTTCGGAATTGAATTTCGAGGTAGCACCGTAGCTTTTATGAGAATTCACATTAAGATTTTTTAAATTTACCTACGAATAAATAAATAAAGTAAATAAAAATAAAAGGCCTTTATTGTTGATCTTAGTTTTAAATAACAAAAGTTTTCTGGTAGTTACTCCTCAACTTGTCTTTCGACGAAGGCCTCCTCTAAAGATCGCCATTCGGTTCTATCCCTTGCTATTCGAGTCCACGTTGAACCCGCTATTTTCCTGATATCATCTTCCCATCTCTTAGTTTGTCTTCCTCTGTTCCTTTTGCAGACTAGCGGGTACTATTATGTTATTAGTCTTGTCCGTTTTTAGGGTTCCGTACCCGAAGGGTCAAAACGGAACCCTATTTGGTGACGCCCAGACGTCCGTCCGTCGTCTGTCACACAGGTTTTACAGCCAAACGGTTGGAGCTACACAGGCTTCAAATTCACACAGTATAAGCATCTTGTTGGCCCGAAGCCATACAAATAGTCAAAACTTATTTTAAAATGTTTTTAAGGGGGGCTCCCAATGCTCCCATACAGCTAAAGGGTGGCGCGAAAAAAATTTTTATCCTACTCTATCGAGCGGGGTATCATTGTTTAGAGCTCAATGACTCACTATATTTTTAATAAAAAAAATAAAGGAATGAGAAGCCACCAAATTCAGCTTTTTTTACGAAATTTTGTTCCGAAGAGTTTTTAACTTGCCAAGTACCAAGTACCTATAAACTTAAAATTTGGTAATAATGTTTCTTATTATGTATATTTTACCAACAAATACTAATATATTGATAAATTAGATTTTTTCTCTGAAATTTCCTTATTTTTCCTATAAACACCAACTTAACTTTGCGGTCGGTTCGGAACCCTAAATATGCGAAGTCCGACTCGCACTTGGCCGGTTTTCCTTCTTCTCTCTTGTCATATGTCCTGTCCATCTCCACTTTAGTTGTTTGTATGTTATGTATGCATTCTTGAATTTAGTTTTACTTTTAATGTTTTTTAATTTCTAATTCTTGTAAGTTTTTCGAAGGTTCTAAGACTTCTAAGTGATCGGCAGTTTTTAGTTGCTACATGAATATCATTTGTTTTCTTTTGACTGTGTGTGTTGGTATTGTTTTTAACCTTCAGAGGGTCGTGGTCATTTTTACCTTTTTTACCTACGAATAAGATTAGTCTAATGGATTTCAATGAAACTGTGCCTGAAAGTATTATAGGATTTGTATTAGGATTTAGGGTTTCACTGAGTAGATATTGTTGTGTAAATATATATATTTAGGTGTAAGTGAACCATAAAGTCCAGAAAAACTTGTGATTTCAGGATATTTAACAGGCCGATTGCAAACATCGATACGACTTACGAGATACTATTTTATTTAACACGCATTATATTTCTTTAGCGCTTTTGCAGCTAACAATTTATTTATGAATAGTATGGCAGTGGAAATTAATTCGAACTGTGAGATCTACGTAAATACCAGTGGCGGAGCGTCCACACAACTCGATTCCCACCGGCTTGCCTAATTTTCAGCCAGTGCAGTTCTTTTACTACGGCTCATGGAGAATAAGAAAGGCAAATAATTTCCGGCTTCCCTAAGAATATTTTTGACGCGCCGCCACTGGTACATACTATACAATCATCATTATTCTCCTAGTTTGGTCCCAGTACAGAGTTGCATATTGAAGGATGCCCGGGCTCCGCTACCTAATCCCGAGATTTGGCGTAGGCACTAGTTTTTACGGAAGCGACTGCCATCTGACCTTCCAACTCGAGGGGAAACTAGACCTTTTTGGGATTAGGCTTTGCCAAGTGAGTGGGCAACTTGACTGTTAGAAGCTCTCAAGCCGCCCGAAGGCCTCTAACTTATCTAAATACCTACTATAATATAAGCACCAATACGGTATTTCACTCATAGTCAAATCAGCAACTTTTTATTAAATGTCAAAAACGATATGTTAGTATGAAGTTTGTAGAGAAATACTGTCTTAGTGACGTCACTAAGACAGTGTGAATTGGTATGTTCAAACCAGCGTCCTTTTTAAATCTTTATGTTATTTATATCAATTAATCTTTAATCTTTCAATTAGCTAAAATAAATTAATGATTGATGTTTTCCGAGTATTTTCGTTAGATCTTTTATTAGTCAAGTAAAAACTAATTGATTTTTACCTTAGTTTAATACCCTATTACGTACCTATGTGTGCTAATCAAATCGAGCTCTATATAAATCCAATTAATTACGTATAAGATTGATGCATCGGTCATTAATAGCCGCATTGCCGCAGCGGTTTGTTTGGCGACGGTTTACAGAATGCTTTATTTGGTGTAATGGACACGCTGGGCATTCCATTATCTCACAGATTATCAGATTTGTGGCGGTTGGCATTAAATCCAGTGCATGTCCATTGCATACGTGGGCACATACGTGTGAATAAGATTAAACAGTGATGGTTCCTAAAATTCGATTAAAAGGCTTTCATAAATTAAGGAGCACCCCGACCTCATGGTTTTTAGGGTTCCGTAGTAAACAAGGAACCCTTATAGTTTCGCCATGTCCGTCCGTCCGTCCGTCCGTCCGAGCCCCGTTTTTCTCAGTAACCGTTAGTACTAGAAAGCTGTAATTTGGCATGAGTATACATATCAATGACGCCGACAAAACGGTAGAATAAAATCTTATAAAAACATTTTTTTTAGGTTACCTCCCCTACGTGTAAAGTGGTGGTGCAATTTTTTTTTCTACCAATCAAACCCCATCGTGTGGGGTATCGTTGGATAGCTCTTTTAAAAATACTATAAGGTTTTTACAAGCATTTTTTGATTAAAGAATTGGTTAGCGTGATATTAAGCTTTGAAGTGATAATTTTTGTTATGGTCAAGTGTACCCCCTCCTGCCAGTTAAACTGTGGCTACTAGGCATGTGAAAAAAATCATGATAGTAGTATATACGATGAATTTAAAAGGAAAACTATCACAGCTAAGCAGACATTACTAGTTAACGAGTAATAGTCGAACTTCAGAAATGTACTTTGCAAAAGCAAACTTTCGTACAATTTCAATGTAGTTAATTCTGTCAAAAACTAGTAAATATAAGTTTGCGAAATTTTTAGTCCACATAATGTAACGGGTGGACGACTACGGAACCCTACCTTGCGCGTGGTCCGACACGCACTTGGCCGGTTTTTCATTGTTTAATTTGGTATCAAAAGTCCGGTTTTGGCAGTATAAAAATACTGTGCTGATTTTAATTTTTAATGTATTTCGAGGTTAGTCTCCATCGAATTTAATATTTATTATATCTTTAAACGAGCAATTCTTGTATATTTATTTATTTATGTATTTATTTCGGGGATCTCGGAAACGGCTCTAACGATTTTGATGAAATTTGGTATGTGGGGGTTTTCGGGGACGAGCAATCGATCTAGCTAGGTCTCATGCCCGGGAAAACGCCGAGCAAGGCTCGGTCGCCCAGATATTTTAATATAGTCTCATACAAGGGATGCATAGGTTATTTTTAAATTGGTTCGAGGAAAAATTTACGGGCCCGCATATGTTAATCTATTTTCTGTGTGGTTACTAACTGAGCGCTCCGGTGCTTTGGAAGGCATGCTAAGCCGTTGATCCCGGCTGCTGTCTATGACAGCAGTCGTTAAGCCAAGTTGGAGGCCTTCGGGCGGCTTGAGAACTTCTAACAGTCATTCAAGTTGCCTGCCTGCTGCCTCACATGACAAAGGGGATCGAAGTTGCACCACGTACTTAATTTGGATGTTATCATCGGTAGCAAACCAAATAACACATTTTGCTCCTCAATTTCCTC
Organism: Cenopis cana; assembly: GCA_951800055.1. Taxonomy (NCBI): domain Eukaryota; kingdom Metazoa; phylum Arthropoda; class Insecta; order Lepidoptera; family Tortricidae; genus Cenopis; species Cenopis cana. The sequence continues at coordinate 10,991,634 of OX637472.1, forward strand.
TCTTTCATTGTCTTCAAACATATTACGACCCTGAAAAAATGTGACAGATATCTAGCAGCCATCATTTTATTTTATTTTATATAATTTTTCTGCACCCTTCATGTGCTTAAGTTTACCTCGGTCATATCCAGGTTTTTTATGTTTGAACTAAACTGTTTGTTTATTTATGTAGCTTAACCGTGTAAGCCTACATTAATACATTATGCACGATACCCGCTACGTAGGTACGGCGAGAAATGGCTGCTACGTAGTACACAGTACCTAAAACGCTACTTAAGGCAGGGTATTACCTGCACTTTCGAGTTTTTTAAAACCATCTGAGACATAGAATATAGTGTCTTAAATTAAAATATATATATATATATATGTGTTACATAAGGATCTAAGTCAAAAGCGCAGTCAGTTACATGACCTGATGAATTTCACTCGATAGAAAAAAATCACAACGTTACCCCTTTTTGGAATGTTTTTTTCAATATTACGGCTATATTACTGATATTTTACATTTAATTATTGTACTCAATTAAAGGTCCTAAATAGTTATAGACAAAATCGCAGGGTTTGCTTTGACAAAATGATTGGCTTAATATTTATACTATACTAGACTATAGCTAAATATTTACGAAAACTACGCGCAGAGCTTCCGTAGGGAGCGGGATGGTTAATTGCATACTCACGCGTGTTAGAGCGGGACATTTGCATTGGGGCTACCTCCCCTTAACAGTAAGAGTTAGCATGTAATTTGGTTTTTACCCTTATATATTGGCATTTCACACACACTAGTGTTTTGTTTGGTTAATCCGTCAATGGCCTGCCTGTTAACAATAAAATAGTTACCATATTCGGTGGCATATAAAGAAAAACTTTTGTATTTATTTTTATTACTGATTCGGGTTTTTAAAATTTCAGCCTAAGTATCGTTAGGCATAATAAACAACATAGATAATACGAAGATGACCTCAACTTGACGTCGCCAGAACGTGCTGTGCATACGTCCATGTATTTATTTATTTATCGTATGGCATTTATTTTCGAACCGTGAGATCTTCGAGAAGACAGTACGGTTGCCAGTTTTTGTTGCACTTTTAGAACCACCCAGGGGTCACGTGTAGGGTAGCGGTGGGTACTTACCCTACGGACATGGTGCAACTTCGACCCCCTTTGTCAAGTGAGTGGGCAACTTGACTATTAGAAGTTTTCAAGCCGCCCGAAGGCCTCCAACTTGGCTTAACGACTGCTGCCATAGACAACAGCCGGGATCAACGGCTTAACGTGCCTTCAAAAGCACGGGAGCGCTCAGTTAGTAACCACTCAAAGCGGTCACCCATCCATGTACTGACCGCGGCCCACGTTGCTTAACTTTGAATAACGCTTGCGGCACGCAGGCGCCGCTGGGCCACGAGCGCTCCAGTATTGCATATGATGTATAAGTACGTCCATGTATTGCATATGCATAAGTGGCTGCGCCGGAACTTCTCAATTTCCCATAACCCTGTTTACTGGTTGACTAATGACGTATTGATCGTGTTGTGATGAATTCTCGGAAACTTAATGTAGTATGCCGTGATGTTATTACATGGCTTCTATTGGCTATGAAGTCTGTTTATGCCACGTCGATGGTAAACAAGCAGACGGCCCGTTTGATGATAAGCGGTCAACGTAGCGTTCACGTTTGAGAATTTTTTCCTCCCTTTTGCCGTTTTTCTCTCTTCTTTATCTTTAGAGTTATGCTGAGAGGTTGTCATATCACAGGCGTGCCTTTGAATGTCATTCTCAAAATTTAAGTATTTATTTTGCAAACAGACAGAAGTTTTAATGTTTCAAGAACCTAAACTCTATTATTATAAAACTCTTGTTCCTCGTTGAAGACCAAGTTTGACAATAGGTAAAGCCCAATCATAAGAATACTACGTGATAACCAGGTGGTAATCTAGACTGTAGGGATAAGACCTTTTTTTCGTACAAATAAAAACGAATACCGGCTCGGTTTGCTACGAAGGTATAAATTCATTATTGGATCAGCTACGAAAAAATATAAGAATGATTCTTCCTTATAAATTACCGGTCGTCAAACTCTCTTTACACGAGGAACGAGTAGACCGTGGGCCAACAACAGGTCACGATGAACAATTTCTTCTCGCATGAAAACTTGTACAGTGGTTAAGAAAGCGTTTCATAAAATACACTCGTGTTTTAATGCCCCTCATTATGTACCAGTTGCATAATCTACTATTTTTTTACATGTTCATGTGCTTGGCAAACGGGTATTCCACCATTCTACAACCGGAGAAAGAATTTTATTCCTTAAAGTATGATATTTTTGCTTAACTATCATTTAACACTAGTTTCAGTCGAGAGGAAATGACTGTTTTTTTTACGTGTTTGGGAGGCTGCTGCTCCTCAACCCACTATCGGAATCGTGGCAGACGTCCACAGTCCTTCATAATACAACTTTACAAGTACCACTGTACAAGTTTTCGTGCGAGATGAAATGACTAACGATTTTAACGCGTGGCCTACGGTCTAGAGGGGTGGGTATATTTATTTATCAACCTTCACGTCATAGAACGTTTTGAGAATTTAGCTAAATGTAAGACTCGAAATGAATCGGAAACAATATTTCGTTGTAAGAGGTGTGCGTTTTAAGGCGATATATCGATTGAAAGAGACACCCTTTGTTTTTCGCTCACGACAAAACGGGATGCAACCCTCTCCGAGAATGGCTTTTTAGACAAATCTCATTAAATATCTGACTGTGTGCAGGTTTAGTAAATTTCCTCTTGTCAGTACCTAGATGAGGTAAAATACATCATACTCGTATTAACTTAATCGTGTCTTTTAATAATGCGTTGTTTTAGTAGACTGAGGAAAAAAAGGAAAATATAGACTCAACTTTGGATTTATTTTCTATCGAGAAAATTTTAAGCAATCATGTTTCGCTATTGGCAGTACTACAATCATATAGTCAAGAATCATATATCTGAAAATCAGCCCCTACTGTTTGCTAGTCTGGGCAGGACAGCGTTTCAAAGTCTCCAAATTTCTCAGTGTAGCGCCTTAAGAGTACAAATTGTTTATAACATAGCCTTTTCAGAATTCACATTAAATATGTAAATGTTGTTCTTTTAATAGTACATATGACGCAAATTAACGCATTTGTTTCAATGTATACCTACAACCACTACATACTGTTTATTAAAAGACGACTCAATTGTTTAAACGCAATGAAACATAGAAACAGAAAATAAACTGACGTCATATTGGCGTCCCATTACGACGCACTTCACACTACAAGAAGTTCTTATTATCAGACTGTAGCTACGTGAAGGTTTATATGGGAACTCGCACAATACGTTCAAGGAGCCACGGCCACTTGTCATGGCTGGAATTAATAATTACAGACAACACGCCTGAAACGAACCTGTATTAAGTCTGAGCTCCGATTACCCGTACTTGTTACGGAACTCGGGGTTAAAATAAACTAGGGAGTGAGTTGGGGGGTTAGTTGAGGCTGTTTGTGAATAGCACAGCCGTGTACGTGACGACCGGTCCTGTGACAATGGCAGGGTGTAAAGTGACAGTACCTACCCGCCTCGGGTTACGTTCTATGGCTGCCTAGAGTACCTATATCGTTGGCGCTGATATATTTTAGTTAACTTCGTGTTATCAGATTTGAAATGAAGATTCGTAGCAAAACCTTGTATTTAAAAGTCATCTGTATACGTACATTAAGGCGAGGGAAGCTTGGGCCAATTTGTGGAATATGTATACGGTTCCAGTAGTAGTTAGGCTATTTGAAGGTCCTAACTAGTGAAACTAAATTATTATATCCATCATAATTTATCATATTTTTTTATCGAGCCAACTGCACAGACACACACACACACACACAAACTAGTTTATTTAGTATCCGGTTCCACAAGAGTTTTCCGCAAAAACATGTTACGCGTCGGCATTGTACCCTATTGTATTGTATTTTGTTCGCGATATTTAGTACCTGCTGAATCAGTATCAGTACTTATGAATCCGCCCGTAAGCTCGGTCATTGAACTTAAAATATACCAACCAATATTTCGTCTCTTATCTCTAAATGGATCGCATCGATCAGCTCCAAGCATGCAACAAACTTATCTCTCTGCGAGCGGTCAAGACCGGAACTACTGTTAATTCATATAACCTTCCTTGAAGATAAGTGTGGTGGCGCCTTGTTTAACTGTAGCGTTAAGTTTGTGGATTGTTCAGTCTTCGAAATTAATTGTATTGGACAACATAAGTAGGAATACCCGATTGAACGTGCTCCGCTTCAGCAATATTACGTAAATTATGCTTCTAGGTCGTAACGTCGTAAGGTTTGCAAGTCTTACTTGTATTGTTTTCATATTCAGTAAATTAAGCCAAGCAACCTAGACCATGTCATATTTAACTAAAATAATCATTCCACACGCTAGCTATGATATAAAAACAAAAAAGAAATGTACAAAATCCTAGTCATAACATTCCTAACCAAATAAGTACCAAAGTGAAAATGATTCAAGTACAAAAGCCACGTTAACTGTGAAAGTCACGTTGAAAATGCAAGTCGACAAGAATAACAGGAGCGTCAAAATGCGGCGCGACTGTTTGAAATTGCGACTGAGCGACCCGAGTCCCGGGTCCATCAGCTCGTCGTTCCACGCGTCGGACTCGGACGACGAGAGCTCGGAGCGCTCACATAGAGAGCGCCACAGGGAGCTACCAGCGGCTGTTACATCTAAACAGGTCAGTGTCCTGTGCCTGAGCGTCCCGAGTCGTGGGTTCATCAGTTCGTCGTTCCACGCGTCGGACTCGGACGACGAGAGCTCGGAGCGCTCACATAGAGAGCGCCACAGGGAGCTACCAGCGGCTGTTACATCTAAACAGGTCAGTGTCCTGTGCCTGAGCGTCCCGAGTCGTGGGTTCATCAGTTCGTCGTTCCCCGCGTGGGACTCGGACGACGAGAGCTCGGAGCGCTCACATAGAGAGCGTCACAGGGAGCTACCAGCGGCTGTTACATCTAAACAGGTCAGTGTCCTGTGCCTGAGCGTCCCGAGTCGTGGGTTCATCAGTTCGTCGTTCCCCGCGTGGGACTCGGGCGACGAGAGCTTGGAACGGTCACCCAGAGCTCTCTCTCTGAGTGACCGCTCCAAGCTACCAGCTACCAGCAGCCGTTACCTCTAAACAGGTTAGTGTTCTGCATCTGGGCGTCCAAAGTCGTGGGTGCATCAGCTTGTCGGTCTACGCGTCAGAGTTCGGACTTGGGCGACGAGAGCTTGGAGCGGTCACTCAGAAACTACAAGCGGCTGTTACCTCTAAACAGGTCAGTGTACTGCGAATGATCGATCCGAGTCCCGAGTCCAGCAGCTTTTTATTTCTCGTGTCGGACTCGAACGATGAGAGCTCGGAGCGCTCACACAGAAAGCGTGACAGGGAGCTACCAGCAGCCGTTACCTCTAAACAGGTCAGCGTCCTGCGACTGACCGACCCGAGTCCCGTTCAGCAGCTTCTCATTCCGCATGTCGAACACGGCCGACGACATCTCTAGGTAAACATGTCAGTGTGTCAAGGTCTTATTTTTTTATCATCGTAAAACTCATGGTACCTACTACCTCTTTCACTAGACACTCACGATTCAACAAATAGGTTTATGAAAGCATTTAAAAAATAAGTGTCTTTGTTTTAGAAAGTGTATTTAAACTTGGGTTTGCACTAGGTAGGTACCCAATTCAATGACGTACCATCGTCCTCACATTCGCATCTAAGTGCAAGGTTATGCAAGCATCATCACGTCAAAATAACAAATAGCTGATATCGAACATCCATTCCCAGTGAGGTTTGTTCATAAATCTTGTTTTTTTCTCCCGTCTCGGTAAAACCCGCATTAAACATTTGCTGACTCGTAAATAATGTACATATCTGATAGGTATATGTTACGCATATGGGCTTGAGTGAAACATAATGTCTCAATACAATCAATAAAACCCTACTCGGTACAGCCAGGGGGATCGGTTTTTCATCTTTGTTTGTATTAAGATAAAACATACTTAGATACATTTTTTGTTCATGTAATCTCGTCTCGTTTTACCACCTACTAGGTTTTTTAATAAAATCTAGTTTTGTGAAGCATGATGACTGGTACAACTTTACGATTCAGCATGCATTATGATCAAGATAAAGTCGAGAGTTTCTAGAAATCGTTTATTAGTATTACAATACTAAAGAGAATAATAAATAATTAGTTGTCATCGTTGCCAAAGCTTGGCTAATAATTCATAGCCATTTCAATTAGTATTTAAGAGCGTTCCTTGGGAAAGTACGCGACCGCGAAGTTTAGGAAAATATAAGGACTAAATTTCAAGTAATATTAGACTTGACTAGGTACGATTATTTCACAGATTATAGCCGAACCACGATTGCTTTAAATAATATGGATAGAAAAAATACAAGGTCGTGTCTTTATTTTCCTTTTTTACCCTTATCCTACTCAAATAAATAGTACACTATTGAACTTATAAGTGAGTGGGAGTTACAATCAAATTAAAACTACCAATGATATTGCCTAATGCTGCCTAATGCGGCTAAAAGCTCATACGAGAAATTATAAATAGCCAACTTCATAAAGTTGTATATTTATGGAGTTTTGTCTTAAAAAGCCATTCCAAACTAGTGTTGTATCTTGTTTTCCCGTGTGTCTCTTACATGGGAGCGTGGTTTTAATAAATCCCTTAATCGCGGATTTCTCATTCGCATATATTTAGTTATTCCGTAGCAAAATGGAGTGCGTAAATAACTTATTAATTTTCCATCTAATCTCAAATGTGTTAGTAGTCATACCAGAATAGAAATCGAGCCCAATCATCTGAGTGTCTGTCTGTATCAACGCAGAATATAATACTAAAGACGACATAAGTCGTTTATTTGGTTCAACCGGGAAAAGTATTCCTAATTTGCCTGTAAAAAATAACCTGTATACTTAAATGTATCTCTTCATGCAACCGAGAAGGAATAACCGGTTTCCAAACATAAAATGAAAACAAAACAAACAATCCAATTACGCCGAAATGACTCTAATAACGGCAAGTCATTTTGACTGCGAATTTTAGGTACAGTAGCAATAACATAAAGGATCGATTACGGCGTCGTAAACGGGACTCCGCTTTATCAGTTAAGGCTTGGCCACACCGCTTGCGCGACGCAACCGGTAACGCTGCGCTGCGCGCCAAAATGTATGAAACCGTCCCGCTCGCGTCGCGCATCCTGTGTGACGTCGCTAACCTGTTAGCATACGTTCCGGCGCGCAGCGGTCGCGTCGCGCGGACGTCGCGCAACGCTGTGTGACCAAGCCTTTATTAGGTATTTATTGTTACAAGTTACGGATGACAGTACACCGAGACGAGTCCGGTACGAACGAACGCCGCGAGCATTCACCGTATTGTCCCATACATTCGCTCGTTTCAGTGCAAAATGTACAAAATTCAATTTGTAGAACACGCGAAATATAGTAACGTATAATGCTAACTATTTACAAGCAAAATGCACATTACACGCAAAAAATTATGCGTTAGGCGGAATATGTAAATAGTAAATAGAGAAAAGTTTCGGCTCGGGCCACCTCATTTCATCGACGGAGTTCTTACTAAGCTATGTAATGTAGTATATTACGCAATTTATTTCCTAAATTTTGTTTGCTATTTGGATTTACCACTGTGAAATGTCCAAGTCTTCGAAGCCTACGACCCTCATAAACTTATATTAGGTATGTAGTTAGTTATAGTTGCAGGTTTCAATTCAACCGGCCGGACTTCGGCACGGTGTATGATACCTACTGTGAGCCATGCTTTACAGTGTAACGATACGACGGAAGCTTCTGTTAACGCTTCGCTCATTTCGCCTTAATCTCAGGCTTTTCCATTATTTATTTAAACTTCACTGTACAAACAACGAATTTAATTCCCACGCATAGCTGCCGTCGTCAACAGTTTGCCGTTTTTAGGATTGATAATAAAATGAAGTCCGCTATTATAGGTAGGCTACATTGTAAGTGTAACATACCTGGTGTTTGCATAAGCGGCTGCTGGTTCTCATTTGCCGGATACGGCTTGATTTGATTGATATCCCTATATATTTCTCTTATCCGGGTTCCGTTTGTTATTTCACGCTGTAACGACAAACATTATTTTAACTTAAGTACGAAAATTGTAACATTTCCTACATTGCCCTGGCTACGGGATGCACTAAATACGCCTTCTTACTTACCTTATCTGATTTCATTCAAATTTAACTTGTGTTTGTAAGATATTGCTGAAAAAATTGGTACCTCTTCGGGAACCGGGATTACCTAACACGGTCTCTCGTCAGGCCTACGACGACCTCGTCAGGCAATCCCCTACCTTCCGAGTCTCGGTAATAGGTTAGATTAGGTACTATTGTGACCAGGTTCCTGGCTTATTTTAAGTCGAATCGCAAATATCTACAGTCGCCTTCAGTTATATTGGAGCCTACAAGACTATTGTCAAGACCACGCCATTTTAGCGCCACTGTACTTTAGAAATAAGAATACGTTACGAAAAATAATTCCTTTTTTATAAGTTGCCTGTCAAGTATACATTCCGATTAACGGAAATAAGTAACGTTTAAAATTTGCGCGTGGGCATAAATTGCGCGCAACCGGGCCAAGGGTAACGATTTAACACTTCAAACCGGTTACGGACATGGTTCTGAAAAATATTTCCTTCCGTTTGAATTTATATGTCTCTGGGATGAAGTAGGAATATTAGATATGGTATGACCAAGGCCGATTTCTACTTGTGATTCGATTTTCTGTCGAGCGTTTATTAACTTAGCACAGTAGAGTAGGTATATAAAATCTACAAATTGACATTTAGTCGAAGCAGAATAATACAGTTGATATGTCCTAACTCGCGTTCCGATACTTACGCAAAACCATACTGACTGATGCACGATTTATTGCAAACCTTAATAAAATAACAGTATAGAACATATAGTCACGATAAATAGAGGTAAACGCAGGTGGTCTTATCGATTAAGAGCGAGATGAGGTATGCGGATTATTCCACCTATTTACACTAGTTTTTTCCGTTAATGTTAGGAGGTGATAGGTCAAATGGATTACTGTAACTTAACGATTTAAATAGTACAGTAGGTACCAGTGGCGGAGCGTCCATACAACTCGATTCCCACCGGCTTACCTAATTTTCAGCCAGTGCAGTTCTTTTACTACGGCTCATGAAGTATAAGAAAGGCAAATTATTTCAGGCTTTCCTAAGAATATTTTTGACGCGCCGCCACTGGTAGGTACCCTTCCCATGAGTTTGCAATGTTTGCATTAGTACCTATTCGCTAGCGACTGCGTAAACGATTTAGTACAGCGCCTCTGGCGGCTACGCAATAGACCTAGGAATCGCCATACTTACTAAATCATTTACGCAGTCGCTAGCGAGTACGGCAAACATTGCAAATTCATGGTAAGGTACATCTGCATCCGTTAAATAAGATTTTTGTTCTAAAACACTGTCGAGAAAACGAGAACCCGGTTAAGGTTGAAAACATTGCTCAATGTCCTTGAATCAAAAATACGTATAGCTTTCGCCATACGAGCTAAACAATATGGATCTGCAAATCACAGATGATACTAATTGGAAATAAAACTTTAAGTAACCGGTATAAAGTGCCTTTTGAATTATAACATCAGCACTAAATACGACTTTGGGATAGTTGTCAAAGAAAATAGAAGATCTCCTACTTTTCTTGCGCCAATATTGAGAATCTGAAACTTGCGATGTTGGAATAAAATTGATGTTAGTACAGATTGTTGGTATCAGATACGATCTTGGGAAAGTTATAAGTGTATATTGGGTTCATTGCTCGTTCTTAGTACGTCTTTCATCGACTAGCTGATGCGCATTACTTTGTATTGTGGAAAATACGTCGTAGAATATTAACGTTTTAATTTATTATTATTATTAAATTTATATTCCCTGATTTTCAATAGCTTATTTACCTAGATATATGTAGATTGTATTAGTACAAAGTGGTACCTTGAACTGCGAGGTGAGAGAATATAACCCACAAAAGGTTTAAATTCGTTTGGCTATCTCACTGGTGCCCCTTATGTAGAACACGACCTTGATGCCATAAGAGCTCTTGTTTTTAATAACCTGAGGGACGCAGTAGTACCCTACGTTAAAGAGTGAGGGACTTTGAGCATCACACACTCTTTGGCATTTTTTCAGAAGCTTAGGTAATGAAAAATACGTTCAAGGAATATTTCATATCAACTGTAATTTTCTGAATATAAAACGACAGTCGATTTGTCCAAATGCACTTTAGAAAAAGTTTTTCAATTACTTTGAAAATTTTATATTATATACGTAATGGCCAATTTCTGAGCTAGCAAGATAAATAAAATAAATATTTCTGAAAAACCTTCGTTTTTTAAATGGCCTAGCAAACAAGTAAAACCATTCTCAGATAGTAACTTTTCCAAACCAAAAAGTGAAACCTTTACAGAGAAAACGGGCTGAATCACTGCCCGCGTCAATCGGACAAGGTTGCGGCACAGATGTCAACCTATAGGCACTGCGGGTTGCGGCCATCTCAGTGTCCCTTACTCGTACATTGCGATCCTTAGTGGGCCCGCGGGAATGTAGACTCGCAAGATAAAGGGCTCTGTTTGACTTGATGTATAGAATTGGTTAGGTACTTGGTTTTTTTATGGTCCCATTCGGAAGATCAAATGCGTTCCCGATCAACGCGCGAAAGTGACATCGCGCGAGAAATATACTGACGAGGAAAAATAAGGGGTGCACTTTGTATGGAAGTTCCATACAAAGTGATAGAAAAAAAAACAAAAGTTGAGTCTATATTTTTCTTTTTTTACTCAGCCTACTAAAACAACGCATACTTAAAAGACACGATTCAGTAAATATGATGGTATTTTATCTCATCTAAAATCTGTCAATAGGAAATTTAATAAACCTGCACACAGTCAGATATATAACGAGATTTGTCTAAAAAAGCTATTCTCGGAGAGTGTTGCATCCCGTTTTGTCGTGAGCGAAAAACATAAGGGTGTCTGTTTCAATCAATAATCGCCTAAACTTGTTCATTCAGTAGTTTAAGCGAAGGAAATTGTCAAATTTGTGCTCGATCTCACGAAATTTCTTAGGGTTTCGGAACGAAGTATCTTATCGCGTGTTACACTCCATTTTGGAGAATGAAGGCCGAAAAAGAGGGCCGCAATTGACCGACAATTTAACTTCGTTTCAATTCAAGTGAGTGTTTCAAGTTCCTATTTTTCTTACATAAGTAAGAAAACCTACCTACCTATATAAAGGTACTAATAAAATTCTCAAACGGCTAGAAATAAAATAGAACAATGTATGCCAAAAATAAGTATTTAACCCAACACTACCTATAGTATACTCGTAGACCATCATATTACTAGGACAGGGTTCTACCAAACCGTTTAGGCTAAAAAAATACTACTTTCTCCTTATTTAGGTAAAACATTGACCCAGTTCCGTTGGCATTGTTTACAATGAAAATATTTATACCAGTATTTTAACTAATATAAAAAACTATATAATTAGTAGGTGTATGACATTAATAAACCCAGAGAAGAGCTCATTGATGTTGACGTTCAAAAAATAACTATTGAGCAGCTAATAATTTGGAATTTGCGTCTTATAACTCGGACGGCAGGGCGCTAGTACTTCCTACTTTTACTTCAAAGTTCAAGTATTACATTACTGCCTATAGTATTTATATTCCACAAATTTATTTCTTGCGATTAATTCTGTCCTTAGAAAAACTTTGCCAATAAGTATCCTCAAGCTGCAGAACATACTTATAATCATCCATCCTAATATTTTTTCTTTGATATTCATGGAAATGTTCACTGGGTATGAAACAACCGTTTTTATAATGTTCCTAAATCGTTCTTATTTGAGAACAAATAAAACAATTACAATTTAATTGAATGAAAATGAGTGGGAATAGTAACATTTTTGACTCTGAAGTATTTTCTCACCTCATGATGTGTAATATGGGAATGTCTCAGACATCCCCGTAAAGACGTCTGAATTAATTCAAAAATTCAAAATTCAAACATTTATTCTGCAAACAGGCCACAAAGGCACTTTTACATATTTTAATTTACAATTTAATAAAGTCTGACAGTATAAGCATATGACACATTTTTCATGAGAAAAATTAATTTACAATTTAAGAAATATGACAATTGATTTTTCTATATTCGCTTTCACTAAGGATGGTGATAAATAAATAATAATGGAAGCCCCTGTAAGCTACCGTTGTCCAGTATGAGTGCCCTTATCGATCCGGGACGAGGTCGCTGATAACCGACAGCCGATCTGATCACGATTTTCCCACGTGACCGACGGACCAGGTTTGCATCTTAAGTGGGCCCAGTGTAGCCAGTGCCAGACGAAATACAAAAAGAGGAAACTACGCCTTAGAAACGCGGATTGTTAAATTAAAATGCTGAATACATTCATTGTTAATAATTTTCTGTATTTTTATGTTCGAAATGAAAAACATGTGCTCTACTCTACGCCCTCACGTGGACTTCGGAAACTTATAAATGTTACTTGCATTCATTCTAGTTAGTTGGCAACACTGAGAGGGCCTGAGATCTAATCCTCCTCTTTCTTATCATCACATACAAGAAGAATGGAAGTCGTTGAATCTTAAGCTAAATTGGCAGCAATTTGTGCTTGCGCTTCTGATCACCTTTCTCGTCGCAGTCGGCTAATGAAAACTATGATCTGATCTCATCTGATGATGAGAAAAGAAATATTTTGCGGCGCACTCAGTATACAGGCGATACCTACCCGTTATCGTTACTCCTTAGTAGGCCTATCCCTAAAAGATCGCTATCGCTTGCATTCCTATGAATGCAAGTAACATAAAAAGTGGAATTACAAATTTATCGAATCTAATTCGTACCTACAACATATGCCATCATCACAAATATGAGCATACAGGAATCCTCTAATTAGAAACTAGAAGACGTCTCTTACTGTATGTAAATGAAAAATAAAAACACAATCATTTTTAATTGAATGTAATTCAAGCTTTTGATTGACTATCATAAAATCCTATGCCAGCGAAACCCGAATATTAATCTCACACCGTCAGTAGCACATCTCATAATAGTCATAATTCCTAAACAAACAATTCCTTGAACACCCACACTACTAAGGGATAATGGCTGCTATTTTCCTTAGACGCTCTGAATGGTATTTTCTACATTTAGGTCACAGGCACTGAAAGGTCAGTCCAGGCAAAAGTTAGTATTCTTAAACACGCCATATTGATCGTGTCTTCTTGAAATGAGATTTTATTTGATTAAGTACCTACACAGATGTAGTGACTATAGGTGTAGGTACTATTTAACTGAGACCGCGCTTGTGACGGGACAGGGGTAAAGCGGGTATCATACACTGTCCTGAATTCAGAATCCTGACTAGGGGAGGGGAGTTGAAGCATCTCGCTCTAACATATAGGTACGTACCGCTCTAAACGTTCTGAATTCAGGACAGTGTAATACCTGCTTAAGCGGGGTGTCAAAGGGTTGCGGAAGAGTAGCGAGCGGCGCGTCTCTGCCTCCCGCTACCTATTCGCGCGTTCTCAGTTAAGCGGTCGAGCTATAGGTTGAAAAAGCGATGCTTCGGTGGTTTGGGCATGTTGAAAGGATTTGTTTAAGTAAAGTGACTAAGGGGATTTAAGTCTAAGAGGCGGATGGAAGCGTCGGAAGGGAACGAACAAGGCGAGGATATCGAGACTAAACCGAGCAAGAATATAAGATTTTTTGTAGATCTGTCTGTGACTTTGAGTTGCAGCCTGCTGATAGACGGACGGACAGCGGAGTCTTAGTAGTAGGGTTCCGTTTTACCCTTTGCGTACGGAACCCTAAAAAACCAGCGGACCTCTTTAAATATACATTTAAGGCAAAGGTTTATGTAGCAATTTATATTTTTTTGGAAAATATAGCAATTAAGTTGATACCTTATATATAATACTAATTATGTTTTTATTTGTTGTAGGACACACGGACACACGTCGTAGTAGAGTTGTACGACACCGAAAAGTCCTACGTGGAAGCATTGGAGATTCTAGTTAAGGTGAGACATTTAAGTTCTGTTAAATTTGTAACCGAGATCTGTGGGATTCGGTCACAAGGATAAGTTTGCCCACTAGAAAATACTTATATTAGTCCGTTTTCTATTGGGTATACTTGTGTGGAGAGGTACGAGTACAGATACTATTTTGAGTACAGCATTACAGCAATGCCGTTTGGTATGGGTATTATACACGTTCACTTGAGCCCATAACTTCCCGGTAGCCAGTTTGTACTCTGCGACTATTGGGGGGATGGGGGGTCAAGCTCTACAGTCTCTTAAGAGGGCGCCGAGCATATTTAGCAAAAACAGCCTTCACCTCTCAATCTGTGGAGGTCACGATTCTCTACAAAAATATATAAAATATATGTAATTATTATCACAAAGAGTGTGTTTACAAGTTATCACTATTAGTAATCTATAATAAATTACACTTTAATAAATACAATACCGTAAAGTTGCACTAAAAATGAGAAGAACGCGTGTCGGCGTTTAGGCAAAATTGAATTGAAAAATCTATTATTTCGTTTCAAAATCACACTCAAACAAATCTCAAAAGTATTCACTATAAGTTATCACACTTTTCACATTTTTCCTCGCAAAGACCAATGAGAATTTCAAACGTAAATCTAAACTTTAGTGACTTTTCCATACATTTTCCCTGCCACCATACTTTCGAAAAATCGACAGATGGGCATTGGCCCTCGGTGAGAGCAGACGCATGCTCCTTTTTTCGCTTTGACAGCTCTGTTTTTGACATTTTGCCCGTATACGAATACAATATGTATACCACACACAAAGATTGTATTAATTGAAGTAGGGTAAATAAATATTGACGTGTGGCGTTTTAAGAACCTTTTAACATGGAATTTTTGGTATTAGCCTTTTATTTTTTAGAGAACATACAGTGTTTGGTCCCGAAAGTTTACTTAGGCGTCCAAATTATAATGTTTTCCTTCCCGAAAACGCATTCTAGACGCAAAAAGCTTGCCGATGCGTTTCATTACAATGGAAATTAATTTCAATGAATGGTCACCCTGACGGAACATCTTTATAACGTAATGACATTTGTCACTTACTTCAAATGAAAATTTGTGTACATTTTTCTTTCTTTATATTTCAATAATTTTACGTATCTAATGTTGATATCGAACACCAAATACGCATACACACACGCCTCTCGACAGTTTGCCAACAATACGCATACTTATCTACTGGCATTTTTTGGACATATCGCGCGTCGTCCCTATTAGCCTCGAGTACATCATGATGACGGGAAAGGTGGAGGATAGACGAGCTCGGGCCAGCCAGGTGGATTGAAAAAATCTCCAAATTCGCCGGACTCCGAGAACACCAGGCGCTGCATGCAGCGCATCATCGGAACCACTGGCGAGCCATCTGCACTCCCCGCCAGAGACATAGCGGTCACGATCCTCAGCATTGGGTTCTTCCCACTGATTGGATTGGAATACTTATTGAAATTTGTGTGGATATTCACGCTTTCTCGTCAAATAGGAATACATTTAATAGCTAAATATATCTCAGATGTCGTGATATAACTTCAGGAATCGTGGATTATCAATCTGCAGTGTCACACAACAAAGAAAGTAATAAGCAGCAGAAGATTGTACTGTCGAAGCCGCATGGTCATACTAATTATAGAATGAAAATATAAATGTGTTTTTTTTTATCTTAGTTATATCTCTAACGACGACGTATAATCTGAGTCTTATACAAAATATATGTATGTATAGTCCTACTTATTTCTGCAGGTCTGTAAGTACGGTTTCTAATTTCTATTTGATTGTTTTTTATGGTTTGAAATTATTTGGTTCACTGCTTTGATTTTGGATATACGGATATACGTACTTTAGTATATACATTGTAGTCTTTGGATATACGTAAGTACGTCACACCGGGTAGAGTCAGTCCGACCCAGGTCGGGCCTAGTAGAGTTTAGTGAACCAGCGACAAAACTCCCAGTAAGTAGCTCGATTCCACTCACAACTCAGATTCGGTAGAAGCCGCGTAACCAATCTCACTGGAGCGCAAACTCTTAGAGTAAGTATCCCAGTGTTTAAACCTCCCGCGTGGTCATGTCGGAGGTTTCCCCTCGATTTTCCCCAGGCCACTTTCCAACCGCGTACTCCTATCGATTTATTGGGCCCGACCTATAAGGCCACAATCAGGTTGAAAAAACAAAAAAAGTACGTCGCAATAATTGTTTGGACGTTACGTAAACGTAGTAAATAATAGTAAGATTGCAATTTCAATTGCGTATATTATAAGTATTATAACTGTTACATTACAGCATGTATGCAGCATGTACATGGATTTAGCTATACGCAACCATTGTCCAAGTAGTGTTAAAAGTTCAGTAAAATTTACTCCACTAATTATTCTATTCAATTATCGTTCTTATAAGAAGGAAAATGAGAGCTAATTTGTCATAACATAACTATGGACTCGTACATTCAACCATGCACACGATAGCGCGTTCGGCCGGCCAAGTTCCAATTACAGATAGTGTCAATGATTTACTAAATCCTACTTGATCATATTTGTCCTACTTATTTCATTATCATTAGGTTTTAAGAATACTTAACAAACTTATTTCAAAATACTGCCATTAATTTTCATTAAGTTTCATTACATAATATATATCGAAATAAAACAACCGCATCTTCGCTTAAAACTCGCATTACCTATAAAAGCCGCTTTAGCTTAGTTGGTAGTGACCCTGCCTGCAGAAAGATTACACATTCTTAAGTTTTATTCACCATTTATTCAATTAAATATAATTTAACAACATAACAGGTTAAGCCATGGCATTGATACACTTAAATATAGGTATTTTAATCTATTTGTATATGAATAATTAGGAGCGTTTTACTAAAATCAAATCCCAATTTTCAGAAGTAAGGTTTTGGTGACAGATCAGAATTCAGAACTTGACTTTTATTTTTACATTTTTGTCATGCCTTAATAAATCATCAAATATTGTAAATCAAAACTTTGTATTCCTTACAGAAATTGACAGAGCATTGTCATTGTACAATGACAAGTTATGACAATTTCGATTTCTCTAAGGAGTTTTTAACTCTGATTAACTGGTGGCAATACACAACCGAAAAAACCTATTAAAAAATGTAAGTCAATGACCCGGGCCAACAAAATGAAGTAGTGTGTGTGAAATATGTATGTGTGAGTTACTGGGGAAAATAATTAAAAAAAATAGAAATTTGACAGGCGCTGATAATTTACCCTGCACGACGCAGTCTTAAAGTGGTGAAAAAATCAAACGTCTAAGTTAACGCAAAAAAAGATACGGCAATTTATGTATATTTCGCCACTCTCAGGAGAATCAAAGTTTATATGGTACTTTTCGAACTATGAAATTTGGCAAGTATTATCGTCTTATACTACAAGTGCAGGGAATATCTAAAAACTATACATTTCTAATTACTTAAATAGGTAAGTAATAATAAATAATGTATTGAGGATCACCCGTGTGCATTAAGTTTACCCTTCATTTGTATGCGGCGCCATACGTACTAGGTGCAAACTTAACTCAAACGGGTCCTACCAGTTAAGATGGGATGGGATAAGTAAAAAAAATTACGGAACGCTCGGTGCGTGAGTACCAGTTAACAATACCTATCGGAGAGACGTGTCAAATTTGACAGTTTGACGACGCGCCAGCCATACATAGTGAAATTTGGGACAAGACATGTTAAGGCGATATATCGATAGAAAGAGACACCCTCTGTTTTTCGCTCAAGACAAAACGGGATGCAACCCTCTCCGAGAATGGCTTTTTAGACAAATCTCGTTAAATATCTGACTGTGTGCAGGTTTATTAAATTTCCTCTTGTCAGTACCTAGATGAGGTAAAATACCATCATATTAACTTAATCGTGTCTTTTATTGTAATAATGCGTTGTTTTAGTAGGCTGAGGAAAAAAGGAAAATATAGACTCGACTTTGGACTTATTTTCTATCGAGAAATTTTTAAGCAATCATGTTTCGCTATTGTCAGTACCACAATCATATAGTCAAGAATCATATATCTAAAAATCAGCCCCTACTGTTTGCTAGTCTGGGCTGGACAGCGTTTCAAAGTCTCCAAATTTCTCAGTGTAGCGCCTTAAATTAATGTCGACCAAACGAAGCTTATGGGAAACATTTATTTGATCAAACATATTTTGAAAAATAATTTAATTGCGTAACATTTTTATTACCAAAAATGTTTTGCTTAAGTAGGAAAAAAGTAGGTTGCCATTTGGCAAAAGAAAAATTGCTGTAGTGACATTTGCTGTAATAATATTCCAACAAGTGATCATTTGACTAAATTAGGATTTGGCAAATAAATCTATGGGGAAAATAATAGGTATTGGAAGCTAATCTGCTGGCACAGTTTGTTTGGGAAATGAAATTTTTTCAAACATAATTATTTTGGTAAAACAAGAGAATGCCAGTTTTGATCCATATTTATGAGAGTATTAATTTGTTACTACATATTTTCGTACTTACTTATTCCACCCTTGTATCAACGACGTTGCCTATCTTCCTTTTAGGGACGAAAAGACAAATAGAACGTGAATATGCGAACAACGTTAACGTTTTATCACGACGTAGGCCTGAAACTAATTGGGATGTGGCCCAAGGGCAATTAGGGAAGGTTTGATAAGGGTGCTGGACCGAGAACACCGTACACATTATTCAATCTCATATTTACATAGGCTCTTATCAAAAGTGGCGCTTATCAAGTATGCCTCGAATTTTCGAGGAAAAACGTCATGTGGGTGGGCGTTTTCAATTTTTGTTGTACTTTTACTTTTCTTTAATAAGTGAATACGCCCACGCCCACCTAGGGAACTCCGCCATTTATGACCAGATTTGAAAAATTATTTATTTGTTTGAAAGCATATGCTTCCAGATTAGTCCCGTTTTTATTAAAGTTCACTTCTGATGATGGAATCAATGAGGAATTGAGGGAAATCCTCAACACTTCAAGGGAAACATATTTTAGCGATTTTATAATATGACGAAGCCATCTTAAATGCCGGGTTTTTTGTTCAGCTTTCAACTCTTTCATTTTAAATAATTATCTCTATAAACGTCAGAAACAGCAAACCTTCGGTTTTAATATTAACTTAATTATTTTCATACCAATTCTTTTCAATCTTCGTTCATTCCTCCTTTAAAAGTCAAACTTTTGATCCTGAAGCAGGTTTATAACCGTTACTTTTCCCCCAATTTTCCTCGTTGGCGTCCAGCTCCACAAACTCGCTGCACGTCCTAAATTTATTGTAATTATGTTAATAACTCAGGTCGCCCGTTCATCTGATCTAAATTAACCGACGAGTGACAAATTCATTACATTTGTGGTTGGATCATGTGAGATATAGGGTTGGCGATACCTGGAATTTTGGATCGGGCTCTCTTTTGTTTGGCTCATATCCAGTAGGTACTTAGTCCTTTATTACCTTTATTACTTGCAGTGCGTCAATATACTTAGTGGCGTATTGACTGGACAAAGCCGCTATATAAATATATACTTACATATAAGGATTGTCAAATACATAGATACACAGAGCAACTATTAGTTTTACCAGTTTTCATATGGAAGAAACCCTAATATGCGGAGATCCGGAATATATATGAAAAACTACCCTCATCAGTTATTCGATATTAAGTTAGCGGCACTTTTAGAGTTTACATAAAAGGTGCCGTACAAAACGTGCAAATTTTTGCATGTTCTGTACGAAAACAACATAAAAAGATGTCATCAATATAACATCGAGCTGGTCTTATTTTTAGGGTTCCGTAGTAAACAAGGAACCCTTATAGTTTCGCCATGTCCGTCCGTCCGTCCGTCCGACCCCCGTTTTTCTCAGTAACCGTTAGTGCTAGAAAGCTGTAATTTGGCATGAGTATACATATCAATGACGCCGACAAAACAGTAGAATAAAATCTTTAAAAAAAATTTTTTTTAGGGTACCTCCCCTACATGTAAAGTGGTGGTGCAATTTTTTTTCCTGCCAAACCCCATCGTGTGGGGTATCGTTGGATAGCTCTTTTAAAAATATTATTAGGGTTCTAAAAGCATTTTTTGATTAAAGAATTGGTTAGCGTGATATTAAGCTTTGAAGTGATAATTTTTGCCATGGTCAAGTGTCCCCCCCCCCTGCCAGATAAACGGTGGCTACTAGGCATGTGAAAAAAATCATGGTAGTAGTATATACGATGAATTTAAAAGGAAAACTATCACAGCTAAGTAGACATTACTAGTTAACGAGTAATAGTCGAACTTCAGAAATGTACTTTGCAAAAGCAAACGTTCGTACAATTTCCATTGATACCTTAGATAATGTTGTTAATTCTTTCAAAAACATAGTAAATATAAGTATTCGAACTTTTTAGTCCACATAATGTAAAGGGTAGACGACTACGGAACCCTACCTTGCGCGTGGCCCGACACGCACTTGGCCGGTTTTTATTGGTTCTAAGTGTCGGGACTGCCTTCGAAAAACCCGAAGGTATCCCCAATGCAAATGTCCCGCTCTAACACGCGTGAGTTTGCAATTAACCATCCCGCTCTCTACGGAAGCTCTGCGCATAGTTTTCGTAAATATTTCGTTATAAAGTAGTCATTAAGCCAATCATTTTATCAAAGCAAACCCTGCGAATTTGTCTATAACTATTTGAAAAAACTTTATAAGAAGTTACACTTTTGCAAGACTTATGGAAGAGCCTACGTATATTGCCGGGTACTGTAATTCAATCGGGCAAGGAAAAAAAATATGTTAGTAAAAGAAATGCAAGATATAATATAGAATAGAATTAATAAAGTAGTAGAACGTAAGTAATAGTAGTTGAGTAATTAAAATTGGAGTTGTCACAAAGTCAACATGTATGTCAAAATCAAAATGAGCTCGATTTAAGAAGACGTCTAACAAACGAAACGAGTCGTTTTGAGAACACACTCAAATGATTACCACACTTGAAGTATAATGCTCGAGGATACGAGTACGTGTTGTTTACCGTTTCTGTGCAAACTTCTCCTTGAATCTACAAGGTGGAGATTAGGGTTGGTAACTCGCTCAATATGTATAATACTGCAGAATTTTACCAAAGAAAATCATTGTTTTTTTATACAACAACGGTAGCAAACAAGTTTACGGTTCACCTGATGGTAAGCGGATGCCGCAGCCTATAGACGCTCGCAACTCCAAAAGAGTCACATGCGCGTAACCGACCTCTTATAAAATTACTACCGAACTATACTACCATACCATACCATACCATACCCTACCACCATACCATACCCATATCCCCATATTTTACTGCCATAGTTTCATATGTGTTACAAAATACCTATAGAGGAGGAACAGAATTGGAAAAGGCGTCTCTAAACAATGCAAGCGGCAAGTCATGTAACAGATGGGGTGACAACGTTATCAGAGGGTTTGGACCCTGCAGAATACGGATCTGCCTGTCGCCATCTCGAAATTTGAGCCGGAAGTACGGTATACCGGAAAAGGTGCAGCCCATACAAAAAATTTCGTAGTACATTTAGTAAATTGTTGCTCTGGTACTCTAAAAGAGGTCCGATTGATATGGTTTTTTGGTATGTTGTGAAGGACAATATTAGACATGGTAACCTAAAAATTTCGGCCCTCCAGCTCCATAACTTTGGCCGCCATCTTGGAAATAGTGTCATTTTTTTCAGTTCTTTGCTTTTACTGTCGTCAAAGTTCATTCCAGTGCTAAACATAGTTCTACAATATTGTAGAATACAAAATTTGCTAAAACTTTTGGGTACAAAGATTTTTTCCATGACCCCTAGGGACGAAGATATGACAGGATATAATTATCATTAAAAATTGCCACTTTTTTCTAGTTTTCCGTTCATGTTTACATTTTAAGTGCATTTTAGCACTAACTATAGTTCGGCAATATTGTAGATCACGAAATTTGCTACAACTTTTGTATTGAAATATTTTTTCCACGACCATTAGGAAAGAAGATATGAAGTCATCTATGGAGTAGCGCCGTTGAAATTTGCTACTTTTGCAGTTTTCTTCTCATATTTAGGTTTGAGTGCATTTAATCGCAATCTGTAGGGGATCTATGATGGTCGAGTGATAGCGGGATAGACGACAAGATAAAGCATCTGTCACTTTCCGATCTGTACCACTTCAATCCCTCAGAAGACAAAATCGTCTGTTTCCACGATACCTAGAAGCTCGTAGGTACTTTGAATTTGCATATAATTTTGTCTTCTATAATATTGCTGACCGAGAAATGCACTAAAACGAAAATATGTGAAGAAAACTGGAAAAGTAGTAAATATCGACGGTAGTACCTCATAGGTGACATCGTATCTTCTTTACTGATGATCGTGGAAAAAATATTTCAATACAAAAGTTGTAGCCAATTTTGTAATCTACAATATTGCTGAACTATAGTTAACGCTAAAATGCACTTTAAACGTAAACATGAGAGGAAAACTAGAAAAAAGTGGTAATTTATAATTATATCTCCTGTCATATCTTCGTCCCTAGGGGTCATGGAAAAAATCTTTGTACACAAAAGTTTCAGCAAATTTTGTGTTTTACAATATTGCCAAACCATGTTTAGTACTAAAATGAACTATAACGACAGTACAAGCAAAAAACTGAAAAAAGTGACAGATTTTCCAAGATGGCCGAGAAAGACGTGGAGCTGGAGTGTCAAAAATTTCGGGATACGATGACAAATATTGTTATTTACGGCATATCAAAAATCCATAACAATTGGACCATAGTTAGGGTACCGGAACAACGATTTACCAAATGTACAACGAAAAAATTTGTATGGGCTGCACCTTTTCCGATATAACATTCTTCCGGCTCAAATTTGGGGATGGAGACAGGCAGATCCGTATTCTGCAGGGTCTAAACCCTCTGATTACGTTGTCACCCCAACTGTTACACGATTTGCTTCTTGTATTCTACTTCTTCAAAAATGGGCCTACTCTACTACCCGTTTTGTTATTATTGAAACTAAGCTCAAATATAATGAAAATAAAAGCGACCTAGCAGCAACATTTGAACTTGCATTATCCTATTCTATTCACTATGTCGTCTACATGGCTTCCGAGTAGATGAATGGTATTTTATAAAGCTTAATTTTTAATTAAGTTACATAATGTTTAAAATAGTATTTTTTTAATTTGTTACTGATATTTTCAATGCATAAGTAATGTCGTTGCGAAATAAATGGAGAATAAATTCCATATCCTTTTGCTAACTGTTCCAGAGACTAACTTTAATGACTCTACTCATTTGCATTCTAACATCTAGGGTTACCAATACCATTACCATATGTTTAGATTTTTTCATACATAGCATTTAAAAACGAATATCTTTTCAACATGCAAGATATTCCGTGTTGAATACCCGTGTTGAAAAGTTGAATTACAAGCAAGTATTATATAGTTTTATAATAAAGTGGTCTATCACTAACTTATTTACTCCGATGGCTCAGCGACCCAAAGTGGATCTTGGCCTCCGATACGAGTTACGAGTTGGCGCCATCGCAACCTGTTCTGTGCGATCTCTGCCCAGTTTTCTGCTTGTAGGGCGCGAAGGTCTTTCTCCACTTCGTCCTTCCAGCGGTCTTAGGTCGGCCAACCGGTCGCCGACCACTTGGCCATCCCTTGTAGGCCTTTTTCACAGACCCTCGCTAGGTGTCCAAACCAGCGGAGTGTCGCTCATTTAATTCCTCCGACGGTATATATGGGGCTCAGACACCATATCTTCCAGGTGCTGATTCTTACGGGTCCTCCAGCTTCCATCTTCTCTCTGCACTGAGCCCAGTATCTTGCGGAATCCTTTCCTTTCGGCAATAAGTAGCTTATTTTCTTCCTTTTTATATGGAAAATGCTTGCCTCTAAAGGCGCCTTAATACGCAAATAATACGACGACGGTACGTACGATATATCTTATATAATTAATAATACCTAACTTATATTACTTGAAATGATTATGAATGATCTCTGTAATTTGAATTAATACTGTACAATTTAATTAATAAGTAATAATAATGACATGTAATATTGATAATATTATTAATAAATGACTATGACTGTGACTAATATTATAGTCGAAAAGTGGTATAATCACTTTCTAGGCCAACTGTACCAATTCTACAGTAGTTAGTCAGCAGAATATTCGTCGCCTAACTATAACTTAATGTAAGCTTCTCCTTGTAGCTAGAGTCAATGACCTACATTATCTAGAGCTCCTTTACACGTGGCAGAATGAACACGTGGAATATTTAAGGGAGGAATAACGTCAGATAGTCATTTTCTTATCTTCATTTAGCTACTAAGGCAACGACCCAGTATTCCCCGCCCGGTTGTAAAAATATGTGATTGGTTTTTTGCGAATGTGTTACCTAACGGTTTTAATAGCTTTTGGTCTGTATATCTTTCGATGTAGGTGGGTAAAGCCAGTCACAATATCGATAGGAGGATGACTTTAGTATTCTTGAGCAACAATATTTGATTTTAAGAATCCATAGGCATTTTATTTAACATAGTTTTAAGTACTAAAACAATAGTTGTTGCATTATCTCCGCTACCCAAAGGTTGCCTGGAAGAGATCGCTATCTAGCGATAAGACCGCCTGTTGTTTACCTCTCTTTTAAGTCTAATGTTCTGCCTAATGTTGTGTTCTTTTTTGAGGTATGCAATAAAGAGTATTTGTATTGTATTGTATTGTTGTCCTTAAGAAACAATAATTCAAACCCCGATAATTACAGTCGCCTGAATCTTTCCAACTTTATTATCCACCCAGTTGCAATATTTGATTATCCTACTTACTTTATCTTCTAACGGGATCATCATCTGAAAGGATACTCCACCTCGTCGTCTCGTTTTCATCTCGTCGAGTTAAGTACACAATTTCCACGATATTCCGCCGAGCGTCGACCGCCAGCCCTAGTTTCCTTGCAAATTTTCCACTCCCCACAGGGCGACAATAAATCTCCCACCCCTCACTCCGTCTGACGCGTTCGCTTTTAAATTCACGGCAAAAACTCCTACGTGGATACTTGGATAGTTTAAATATTATTTTTTGTCGTACCTAAATCAAAATTGTTTTCCGTCTATGATTTTTTCTTATACTATTGTTTATTTACATGCACAAATTTTCTTGTGTTATTATACGGGTGGGTCACACGGTAAAACAAAAACCGGCCAAGTGCGAGTCAGACTTCGCACATTTAGGCGACTTCCTGATTTGTCGGTGCGGAGGCAGTACGATATGAGAAAAGTGTCAAATGTCAGTGCCAGCTGCTAACTTGGCGGGGCGGGATCGATATGTGTAATTTTCTTCTTTGACGTAAACTTACTGACGTCGCAAATATTCCCACTTGACAGAATACTGTCAGTATTACATTTGCGCAGGAGTAATATTATGTGCAGAAGCGGACCAGTACTGCCTTCGCATCGTCCCGCTTCCGCGCATCCCGCGCCACACTCATCACTCAAACAAACACTCATTTAAATGTAGGGGCGCAGTAAAAAGTAGTGCTGAGTTGACTGACAGTTGACACTGACCATTGACAGTTTTCTCATATCGTACCTCCTCCGCACCAGGATTTTGATCGTCGCCGCGTTGGTGAGCACACGTGCCCGGGGCGACGACGAGCAGAATCCATTTACCGTACAAAACCTTATCTACTGTCTTGGCGTCGTTACCGAACAACGTCGTTGAACACGTGACATTGGCGAAATCATCATAAATTTGAAGGAAGCAATTTTTAAAGAATTGAATTTCTCCTCCGCACCGACAAATCAGGAAGTCGCCTTAGGGTCCAAACCAACCGCAAAATTAAGTTGGTTTGTTTTCGCGCCCCCTTAAGCTGTATGGGAGCCCCCTTAAAACAGTTAAAATTTACTATTCTTATGACTTTAGGGCATTGCACAAAAAATGCCATTGTGTTGAAGTGCATCCGCAAGGGCCCTCAACTAAATAAGATAAGTTAAGATGACTTTGGGCCAACAAGATGCTATATTGCTTATACTGTGAAAATTTTAAGACTGCATAGCTCCAACCGTTTGGCTGTAAACCTGTGTGACCTACGACGGACTGACGGACGGACGGACGCGTAAGTGACAGCAACAGGGTTCCGTTGACATGAATGACAGGTACATTTAAAAAAACAATAGGCCGAAATAATCCAATTTTATTCCATATATCGTTATTGTATAATCCTGAACAAAATATTTCGGTCTTCATTTTTTTCCATTTTGTTCCATTGGTTAAAAAATCATTTCAATTCGATTACCTACTATCAATTGTAAAAGTATACTTAACAAACTGCCCT
Source organism: Cenopis cana (assembly GCA_951800055.1). Taxonomy (NCBI): domain Eukaryota; kingdom Metazoa; phylum Arthropoda; class Insecta; order Lepidoptera; family Tortricidae; genus Cenopis; species Cenopis cana. The sequence goes on from OX637472.1 coordinate 11,018,195, forward strand.
TCAACTAAAACAACACATTATATAAACCTAAACAAAAGCTAATTAGAAAACTAACGATTTAGGTATGTAAAGTTGACAGGCTACAAATAAAAGGGGTTAAAAACCTTTACCCTGTTTAATTTAACCTGATATCCATAATTCTATGCACCCATAATCCCGAAAAATAAGTTCGCAGACATTTCTTCACGGACTTAATTTTCTTTCTGAGTAGGGTTGCCAAACTGTCTAACTTCCGAGACGAGTCCATCGTGTACCCAGTTTCGGGCTCAACTTGGTCACTTTACATCTTGTTATGGTAACTTTAAGTTGATGTTCGAGACGAAGTTATGATTTATTACAAGGTAGATAACTGGATTTTGATTATATATTACGGCTGTTAGAAGGTTCAGGGAGAGTTTGTGTTCACTTGGCTTAATATACCATTGCTTGTAAAGTTAGTTACCAAACCGTCCAAGCAATTTTGTCGAAAAAGATTTCAAATTTAATGAAAGTAGTGGATACACGCTTCCACTTCTGCTACACGCGTAATAAGTATGCAAGACAATATACACTTCAATATATTTTTGTTAATAATTAAATATAATTTATATTTTGTCACAGAATGGACGCCCTGTAAATAGCTTTAGTCAAATGCGTATCAGCCTGCATTTGTGCAATCTTATTTTTAATTATTAGCTAACCCGTCGTCTACCAGTCCCTGGGATCCCAGGGCGGATAACAAAATAATGGCATTGTATATTTATTTCGCCGGGAGAGGACGGCTGACACACGCGACACAGACACAGAATGGACGGCCGCCCTGTAGATAGCTTTAGTCAAATGCGTATCAGCCTGCATTTGTTCAATCTAATAAAAATCTTATTTTTAATTATTAGCTTAAAATAATTCAAAACACACTTTACAATCATCTTACTTCTTACATCTTACCATGTTACTTTTCCAGAAATATCTCCAGCCGCTCAAGAGTCCCGAGAATGCCGCGCTCCTGGACGCGTTTCTCGTGGACGAGATCTTCTACCAAGTACCGAGCATCCTCAACGTGCACCAGGTCTTCCTCGAGCAGCTCCGGCGCCGGCTCGAGACCTGGGACCTGCAGCAGAAGATCGGGGATGTGTTCCTCGAAGTGGTGAGTGAACGCATGAGGAATAAGTGAATGAACGGTCTAGGCGTGGCCTCCTTGGGCGGTGAGTGAAGAGCTTGACTTCGCGTACATTTATAAGCGGTGACGCTTCTCATAGGCCACAATTTCTACATTTATTGGGGCGGCCGATCACTTCCAAGTCCCTAGCTACTACCTATCCAATTTGTCGTACACACCCTTGTCTCAAAAGAATAATGGTGCTTCCGTCCGGGCCGATATTGAGTTACGAAGACATTTAGTGATACCAGTAATCTCTATTAAAGTTTCATCAGGCTACATGAATCAAGCTGCCGCATGGGAAGCGATTGCTATCAATCTGGTCTTATTTGACAGTAAAACTTCAAACAAAATACTGGACTGATTTTTTTTAACCAATTTGAATAACATTATTAAGAGCCCACATATGCACCTTTGCCAATGTTTATCGACCTAGATCTCAACATCTATAGTGATTAAATATCTGTCCTTTCAGTATATCAATCTTGAACTAGTTTCCTCCAGTCTGTTAAAAGTGAAAACACGATTTGCAAAAAAATTCTCGATACTTTTATTTTTCAAACATAACCCTTTTTTGATGTTTTTGGTTGGATCTTTAAAACCCTCCCATCTTTAACAATGATTTTTGGTTTAATAGTTCTAAAATGATAAGTTCTCAAACTTGATAAAAAAGATTATCCTTATAAATGTACACGTTTAGAATAAACATCAATATCTACGAAAAACACGCGCTGAGCTTCCGTAGAGAGCGGGATGGTTAATTGAAAACTCACGCGTATTAGAACTTTTGCCATCTACGCCCTCTTAACGAGAATAGTTTTGTTATTATGTACTTAAGGTATGTATTTCATATACGTTAACTATAGGCACAACAGACTCTTTTAGGTACTGGTAACCCCCAGTACAGTCAAGGGCACCAATATTTATACACTTTTTCACCTTATTACATTGAAATAAGGTCCAAAAGTGTATACATATTTATGCCCTGACTGTACCTATAGTCTGTTGTTATTCCTCATAAATATATTATACGAATCATCCCACATAAAATCGGATAGCTAACACATCTTCGCCTTCAGGCATCGGAGAAAAGTTCAACAGCCGCTTTATTGAACTAATCCGCAAAACTACAAGCAAACCTTTTCTTTGCTCCCTCCCTAAAGACATCTTTGCAGTAAATCTAATAATATGTAACTGTACTACTTCTGCCATAATTTGCTTTTGCCATACTGAACTGAATTTGTATCCTTCGGGGTATTGTACCTGGAGGACGACCTTTTTTGTGACTCAAAGTATCAAGGCATTTATTTGTGTACGATTGAAGTTTAATTTTATACATCTAGAGTTTAAACATAAAATCAGTCTACCGTGAACCGGCGTGACTTTAGTAACAATTAATAAAAGTGGCATTATTGATACTATGCTCAATTCAGTCATTTAAAAATGTAGAGAACTGCGAAACTGTATGAAGTACTAAAGTCACTGCGAAAAAAAACTGTTACCTACCAAGTGGGCGTGAAAACTGTATATCAATGTCATCAAAGTCGAGTGACTTTGATCTGTTTTTGTGAAAAAAGAAACTACTACTACTACTTACGTACGTAGGTACATTATCCAATTATTTATTATCCAATGATTTTTTTCAGTTCACAAAACCCACCGTTATGGACACCTACATGTCCTTTATCAACAACCTGAAGAAGGCGAAAGAAACGATAAAGACCGCTGCGAGTTCTCGGCCTGCGTTCGCCAAGTTCTTAGACGTGATGGCGAGGGACCATAAAGGGAAGTGGTCGTTGGACAATCTTCTGATAAAGCCGGTGCAGAAGTTTCCCAGCTACAAACTGCTGATACAGAGGTTGATCAAACATACAGGTAATTACATGAAGAGATACCTACAGTCAAGTGTAAAAATTAGTATCGAATTAGTCTCTCATAAATATATGTCGAAACCTTAATTCGCCAATATAAGAATGACGGTATAGTGCGTGTCATTCACGACGAGGTGCCCGTGCCCCTCCACAGCGAATCTTAGTCTAAATATTCTAATCTATGCCCAATTCGTACGGATTGAGCCGTGGAGGGGCGCGCCTTCGTGGATGAAACGCACTATACATATTTTTGCAAGTATTTTTATATGCCCTCATATTTATACACATGACCACCGTAGCTGAGCCAGTGGGGCTAGCATAACATGCATCTCGTCTCTACTCGCGCGCGAGATAGGCTACCTGTCACTGTCTGATTAATGCTGTCAAAAAGTGACAGGTAGCTTATCTCGCGCGCGAGTAGATACGGAATGCATGTTGTGCTAGAGGGGCTGGTTGCCATCTAAAATATCGAAGCATCTTGAATTTGTGAGCACCTTTTTCGCCTCGATATATCAATGATAGTACATATGTTTTCGCATTCTCTTTCTTTCTGTAACAATGACAATGAACCTGAAAAGTTTTGCTGTCTAATTTTCATCAAGTACTAACGGGCCGTTGTGAAACGGCATAAGTCTGTCGTATGTCGCAGAGATATTCTAATAAGTAGGGTTTAATCCAAATCTAGGGTGGGAAAATAAGTTCCGTTGATATGATCAAGCCAGTTGAAGTTAATATCTATGCATTTTTTCGAAGCATGAGATGTGAAACACGTATATGATATTACAGACCAATCGCACCCCGACCACAAACTGCTATTAGAAGCTCAAAAGGAAATCCACGAACTTCTAGAACTGATAAATTGTACAGAACGGGAAAGTTTAGAATTAGAACAGCAACAGCAGACGTTAAGAGACTTGGAGCAAATGATCGAAGGTTTAAATAACCTGGCTGCAGCCGAACGAACGTTCCTGAGACACGAGACGGTGTCGATGCTTTCTGCCCAAGGGACCATTAAAGATAGAGCACTGTTCCTCTTCAATGATACTCTGTTGATTACGAGTGTGAAGAGACGGACAGGGACTATGAAAAAACCCATTCCGTAAGTAGAAATGATTGCTGCATTTTTTGTTTGATCATCATCAAGTTATTTCAATCACCATCATCATATGAGTCGAAAGACGTCCACTACTGGATATAGGCCTCCCTAAAAGAGCATCCGCATCCAGTGGGGTCTCGCATTTATCAGGTCATTAGTTAACCTCACGCTGCGCCTTCCAGTACCCTTACCATGACTTTGCAATGTTTGCATTACCATACTCGCTAGCAACTGCGTAAACGATTTAGTATGGACAAAAGTACAGCGCCTCTGGCGGTTACGCAATAGAACTAAAAATCGCCATACTAAATTGCTTACGTAATCGCTAGCGAGTACGGTAATGCAAACATTGCAAACTAGTGGCAAGGGTACAGTACGTGGTCGCCAGTCGAGAAACTTTAAAGTTATTTATATAGCTGAAAATTTTTTCGCTGTAATAGGTATGTACATGAAATAGAAAGCAGAATTTGGAGTTTTTGGGTTGAATTGATATGCTTTTATCCATAAATGTTCAATCACATCTATTTTGGTTCACATTCCAATCAAATTCCTCCGTTTCATTGACGTGTATTATTGAGTCTATTTCTTTTATTGCAGAACATACCAAAGTAATATAGCAAGTCAGATGGAAGGCAATAAGTACAAACTTTTGATGCGAATATCGTTAGCTGATCTCGAAATCGTGAAAGGTAAGTAAATATATACGGAAAGTACATAGACTTAAGTTAGTATCAGCTAATTTTATTTAACTAAACGGTTAAACTCACGTATTAATTCAAGTATCAGCTAAGTTATGTCAAGTTTTATGACACCCCAAAAATATTTTAATTTTAATTTGCAGCAAAAGACGAAAATCTACGACGGATAATGAGTGAAGTAGAAACGTTAACAGAGGACGTGAAGACGCTAACTCAGATTTCTGAGCAAGTGGCGGCGTTGCACATACCTCACTCGCACCTGGAGGAAATTGTGAAGGACATGCTGCACACCATGTACAGGCAGTTGGCGGAGAGGCAAAGTAGTGATACACAACTGTGTTATATGGAAATTAGTTTAAATACTTCGTAAGTAACTTAATCTTAACCATGCGAATAACTTATGGAACTACTACGACTTTGTTAATTTCAAATTCAAGGGTAATATTTATAAATCCTTTGCACCAAGCAATAGCCGAACCTGCGGCCTTCTGCCGCACGCGACCTCTCTCAAGTCGCAAGTCGTCCTCAGACGTTACTGTTAATGTTTATTACAAGACTATGACTTTAGTACTGTGCTTATTTAAATAATGAATTTTCAGGAATGGACCAGAGAATCTTACTTTAATATTTCCAAAGACGGAGAAGAGAAGCAGTTGGGAAGAACTGATAAACGAAACCAAACAAAAATTATGTAAGTATATTAATGTACAGTAAACCAATTTGATTTCTAGGCCACTTCGTACTTTGTCACGGTGATAATCAATATGAAAGCCGCTAGAGATCTTATATCAGTGTCACTGTGACAAGGTACGAAGTGGCCCAGAAATCAAATTGATTGACCGTACCTATACGATTCTTTTTTATTCATGTGGCATTATAATATAACTGTCGCGTTTTTAAGATTTAGAATACTCAAATATATAATGTACATTACAAAATATGTCTCTGTTGAACCCGTGAGAGAAACGATGTTGTTCTGAAACGTTTTACATTTTTCCAGGACTGACGCTTAGGTTTCCTATTAAATTTGTTGAAAGTAAGTAAAGTAGTACATTTAGTATTGGGACAAACATAAACGATACAACATATTTACAGTGTTGATGAAGTCCGCACACTATCATTATACCTTGGTCAATTCTTCCTGCACACAGTGTAATTCGATAATTACATACTTATGATTTTCTTCTTGTGTGGCGTTATATCGATTGTACACATTTAGGCTACTTCCTGATTTCGCGTGGCAGGAGTATGAATGCGGTATTTTATACTTTGACGCAAGTTTACTGACGCATGGATTTCCTTACATTTGGAACGGGATAGATTTGCGCAATGGACATAATAATATCATGCGTATCAATCAGGGCTGCTTCCGCGCATCCCGCGCCAGTCAGGAAGCACTTACAAGTTAAATGTAGGCGCCCAGTAAATAAGCGGTAGTTAGGTACTAAATAACTGTTATGACACCGACGATATCTTACCGCCTCCGCCCCGCCACCGGTAGAAGTAGCCTATGGCCTTCTTTACGGAAAATCCTTGGATAGGCGATGCAGAACACGGGATGCTCATGTATATACGTGTACGTAAACACTCTTTTGCAGCATCATATATTGTGCGTTTGGGCGGCTTCCAACGATGGCGTAACTGGTTGATTAACTTGCGGATGTGACAACCACGTCATGAGAATGTTATCCCATTATATATTGAATCCCAAAACCACGGAGAGCTTCAAACCGATCCATGGTAAATTGAACAAGAAATTAATTACGATTACAGAATACTGATCGGAAACACAATAAAGCGGATGTTGAAACGAAAGCAAATGAGTTCATTCACTATTCACGGAAGCGAACCGGTACTGTGCAACTGACCTAGGGTGCGATTTGCAACACAATTAGTCACTAGTGGCTCTGTGAGCTCCTCGCGAACATTTTTTACGCTTTCAATCCCCATGTATGCGACATTTTGAAAAATCATAAAACTGAATCGAAAAATAAATCAACTTAAAAACTTATAGAACTTGCTCACAATAGATCACGAGAATCGGTTGAGATGAGAGATGAAACCTGTACAGGAGAGCAGCCGGAAGTCCGCCTAAAGAAAGCATTTTTGGCTAACCTGAAACGGACACCTTCGATCGCTTCACTGGCTCGGTCAATGACTGATAACGATGATGAATTGACGACGAATTATGTCGTAGGAACATATAAAATTTTAACAGCCGTGAATCGTGATATTTCTATACATTCGTCACCCCTTAAAGTATGGGAAGAAAAGAGTTTCATTATGCGTATATTGAAACAGAGGAGTGGTATTATTTTCAATAGCACTATACAAATATCGTACATCCCGTTAGTAGGACCATATTTCAGGATACAAAATTATCGTTCAGTACCAAGTACTCGTATTTACAATATACGTGTGATATTTTTTTTCTAGTCTGCAGGTATTTAAACAGGCAGTTCGATGTATTACTTACTGTATTAAATAACACACACATTTACACTAAGATCAAGCAATTGACTGTGATGTATGTAGTAGTATTATTAAATAGAAACTATTAGTTGAATCCCTTTTCAATGATATAGTAGTTCGTAAGAGAAAAAACATGCTCTTTGCCAAAAATGGACATGGGCCGGGCATATTGCACGATCACAAGAAAAAAGGTGGGCTCTGGAAACAACTAAATGGCCTGGCCCAGATGGCAAACGCGCCCAAGGAAGGCCAATGCAAAGATGGGCTGATGATATAGTGAAGATAGCCGGCAGGGACTGGCTTAAAAAAGCACAAGACAGAAAGAACTGGTGAAAGATGGAAGAGGAGGCTTCAACCTGTTAAGGATCCAAATATAGAAAAATAAATAACAATAATTAAACATAAATGAAAAGAAAGTGGAAAAAATGGAGTAAAGAAGCTTAATAATAATAAGAGAAAAAACGTATACAGGAGAGAAAGGTATACGAGGGTTGAATGCTGATCAGTAATAACGTATCATCTCACAAAAAATCCTAAGTTTGAATATTGTAGCATGAGCACAAATAGACCCCAACTACTTATAGCACATCTGAATGCAACTGCACAACTATTACTTGTTGTACTGTCCATTTTCTTAATTTTCTCGTTCATCCTTATGTTAAATATATTTCACTGTAGAGTAGGTAGGTATACTTAAATAAAATTGATCTAATATTGTTTTAAATTTACATGGATGTAATTGTACCTGTCGAATGTCGGATGAACCAAATTTTTTCATTATGTATTCCTATGTTTAAAGGTGTATACGGCCACGAGAGAACAGCACCCGAGTTCCTATCTCCAGTACCTATAAGGAAAACCCGAGCTGGACTGCAGTTTACTTGTGCGGCACCGACTTTGCCGCCTAAGGGACAGTCGCCTGATGTTTGGGTAAAATTATATTCATTTGTTGGTCTTTCGTGAAAGCGATCTCTAGATTGTTTAAACAACACAACACAAGACTATCTAACTCTTAAAAATATTTACGTTGTTCGCGAAAGTATAATTTTATACGATACCTAAGAGCAAGGTCTCTGATCCTAATCTCGAATATAGGTAACTTAATTAGTATTAGTAGATATTTTTCAATTTTAGAAATAATGTTTTACACGTGAGCAATTGTTGATTCCTCCAAACCTCGGTTAGTGCAAGGCCCTGGATTGGCACCAGATTGCGACTTGGAACGCCAAGTTGGAACCCTACTTGAAGCAAAATGTGATTTTTCTCTTCAATTTTAACTGAATTCAGGGAACCATTCTACCTTTGACTCTCTATTCCAGGTATGCAACAGTGACGGTTACGTGGGGCAAGTGTGCGTGTTGACGCTATCGCCGAAGCCGCAAGTGACGTCATGCAATGGCGTCTGCAACGCGCGCATATTGTGCGTCGCGTGCATACCGCCTGCGCCGGCGCTCACCAGACAACACACTGTCGATATACCGTAAGTTTTCCATTTGGCACTTACATTATGTACACAAAGTCTGGTTTACCTCTCCAAAGTAATTACTATAAGACGCTCGAAAAATTACGCATTTTTGTAACTTTTCGAGCGTCTTAACGAGCATGATATGGAGTTAAATGAGGGTTAAATGTCGTAACGCTCGCTCGTTGGTCTAACGAAAACTTCCGCAACATTCTTGCTTGTCTCTCGTCCTAAAACCACCCCTAAACATTACGCAGTATGGATACTTCTTAAGTCAATATTGTCACCTACAGTGATTAGAGTGATTATAGAAAAGTTTTGTATCACTTGGCACTGGCAGAACATTAATTCTACGTCCTAATACTTTCAGAAGTACGAGCTCCCTGAACAGCTCTAGTTCAGTGAAGCCAGGCATCAGCATATCCGACCCTGATGACAGCTGCAAAAATATACGATTAGACAGGTTCGTAACATTTTACCTTTAAATCTAAATAGAAACCGCTGCAATATATTTTAAATCGTTAACAATTTTATCTATACTTCAAAACTCTGATGTTTTTTTAATGAGGAGTGTTTGCGGAATATCTTACGCTCAATGAGCTCTAGGCCTAACAGGTTATGTTAATCAGTTTGCCCGACTAACTGCCGATAGATACCGTTTTACTGATACTGCGCATGTGACGGGACAGGGGTAAGACTAGAGGAGAGACGTCAAAGGGTAGCGGACGGGTAGCGGGCGGTGCATCAGTGCCCTGAACACGATTATTCGAAAGATTTATCGACCAAACATGTGTTGTAAGCAACGCAAAAACCTACTGTACGTAATGCGCCTCCAAAACAAAATTTGATGTACTTACTCATATGTTTTTTTAACGCCTGCTTTTGAAACAGCTCGTCATCGAGCGAAGATGACGACGACGGTTCATCAACAAGCGAGAACCAGGACGCCCTTTCGGAAAGAAGCCAGGAATCCGCCAGCCTTCGTCTCCACGGCAGTCTGACGGCCTCCCTGAATCACAGATCCACGCTCACGCCCAACCATAGCAAGAGCTTGAGCACCCCTTACACGGGACAGAACATGCCAGTTCACCCTGTGATGAAGTCCAATTCGAATCCAGCAGTAGACAAGCAAGCTATGGGGATCACAACAGGTTAGTCGAGGACAACGGACTTACCGAGTAAAAATCGGCTAGAGGTTGAAAAACAGATCTTACCATTACAATTTAAAATTGCTACATGAATAATATATTCAATACCCCCTTGTATATTCTACTTTAAACTTTTTAAATTCTATACCCCTGCGCACTGCAAACTTCCATTTGAACTAGTCTTATTTCTTACACTAGTAGTCATAGTTACTCCTTTATAAAATCACAGATTTGATATTTGCCCCTTCAAGTTTTTTTACAGAGTAAGAGTATGGTTGACGAAATATAAGCTGCACCGATTCGCCATACAAGTTGTTCGAGGAATCGGTGCAGTTTATATTTCGTCAACTATACGTTTATAGATATCTTAATAACTTTATCCGAGTATCATTGTATTTTGGTAGAACACGTTTAATCACCCTACTTTTACCTATATATTTTATTTACCTAACCTTTGACCTTCCTGCATCGGCTTTCAGTTTCAGGACGTTCCATACTGGGTATGACATTTCCAAAACTTTTGCATGCATGCCTGATCTTAGTATCTTTAACTTTTGTACACAATTATTTAAATATTTTACAATATATTTTTTACTCTTTGGATAAAATTAAGTACCAAAATGGTCCATACATGTTAATAGTACATTAGCAACTAAAGCTGGGAAGGAAGGGATTGCCTGCCGAATGTGTATTAGACGGCCAAGCGTATACCGTACTAGTGAACCGTACCGTAGAGGTACTTATACTTAGTAGTGAGATATTAATGGTAAATTATCAATTTCAAATGGCTGTTCTAACTAGGTACCTTGTCATCACCGGCCAGCCGCCAATCTTCCGAAGACAGTGGCACTACAGCCAACCAGCCCACGATGTGGCTCGGTACTGAAGATGGCTGCATACATGTCTACAATTGCCTGGATAATATACGAACCAAGAAGAACAAAGTCAAACTACAGCACAACTCAGGGGTGCATTCGATAGTGTAAGTGCTATAATTGTACCTATGCACCAATAGTTGAGTCCCTATTAGACTTGTCCCTAAAAAGAATAGTCGTCAAAAGATCCATTTTGAAATATCACTTGCGTCGCAAAACTATGACATGTGTGGACATAGAATTTTATAGCTGACAAAAAGAAAAAACAGTTCTTTTTCTTTTTTGAAAATTCGTTCGGATGTTCAATTTAAGCACTTTTAAGTTCCTATTTTTTAACATTTTCTAATCAAATAATTGTTTACCATTTCAGTTACATGGAGGGAAAAGTGTTCGTTGCCCTCGGCAACGGTGATCTCGTGGTGTACTGCAGAGATATAGGTAAAATCGTTTATTTATTTTTAAATAATAATCATAGCGAAGTGTACTACTTAGGTACTACTGTATATTTTCCTTTGATCCGAAATCTTTTTTGTATTAACTACCTAATTCGTACTCCAACTCCCTGTTTTTGTTGCGTAAAACAGGCCAGATACTAGGACTGTATTTAAATATGGAACTTATCTACCCCTTTCAGATGGTTCATGGACCGAGCGCTCCACGATCCCAGTAGGCCTGGGCAGCACCACCGTGACGAGCATGCTTCTGTCCGGGGGCAAACTATGGTGCGCCACGCATTCTTCCATCAAGATTATAAACCCGCAGTCGTTGCAGGTTAGTTGTAGGCAGTGTGGATGTTCTTATTACTTAGATATTATGAAAATAACGTATTCCCGAGCAGATGGTTCTATGGTTCGGTGATAAACGCACCAATTCAATCATTTACTTTTAATTTCAGGTCGACGAAACATTCCAAATAAGTTCCGAAACGAAACCCATCAGCCACATGGCGGTGGCGGGTGGCTCGATTTGGCTGTCGCTGGACAACGCGGCACAGCTGCGCTGCTACAACGCGGCCACGAGGGAACAGCTCGCCGAGATCAACATCACGCCACAAGTTACCAAAATGCTACAAGGTAAGTGCGCCAAGAATCCTAGATTGTCGGACAGATGTTTATCCGAACGAGACCGAGTTTGCATCGATCCGAATGTATCATTAGTCGTTCAACCGTTATAGGTATGCATTTACTGGTGTGAACATTCCCTTTTCTAATAAAACTACCAAACCGCAGTTAATTGGCCCTATTCAGATTTTTCAAGATTTTCGAGAAAGAAAAGTTGCTAAATCACGCTGATTGGGCGTTTGCGAAGTGTATTTCCCAAACGTGACACTCAAGTCACGTCATCTCGTATTCGCACGTTAAGTCATAAAACTATTGACCATTCTTATGCAAATTTCCAGGCTGCGACGACATCATCAGACAGCACAAGGCAGCCTGTCTGCGGGTGACGGCGCTCCTAGCGCACCGGGACACGCTTTGGGTGGGCACGAGTGCTGGCGTGCTACTCACCGCGCCGCTTCACAACTCGCCAAATGCTCGCACTGGCCAGTTCACTGTGCCCACACTCACAGGTGCGAGAGCTTATACCTCAGTCGGCCTATTCCTTAAAAAAAAACGTATGCAAAGCTGATACTTAAGGGATTATTATAGCTTGGTACACGTGTTTAGAAATCCTTTTCAGATGAAATATGATGAAATAAATATTTACATAACTAAAAGTTACTCATGACAAGGTAGTCAAATCCTCAATAATCCTGGTTATATTTTTATAAATTTCAGGTGTGACTTATGGGCATACTGGTCACGTAAGATTTCTGACCATCGTAGAAAACCCGGCACCACAGAGACAACCAGCGAAACCCACGCAGACAACTCTCAAGACGAAAGCCTTGACGCGGCGGTCTGCAAATGCGGAAAAACTTCACAAACAGGCGGAGACTACTCAAAGTAATAAGGAAACTTTGATAATTTCGGGAGGAGACGGTTACGAGGACTTCAGAAGTTCGAGCATGACTGAAGATGCTGGCAGGGAAGACTCGACCAATCATCTCCTACTCTGGAGAGTCTGAACGAATTTAAAGGCCTACAGGGTTAAAGATATTTTCCAAGGCCTGTTAAAAAGGGCGTTGTACTTGGATTCGGACGTTCACAAGATGGCGTCACGGAGATTTGGAATTGACGTTTTCAAGTGTTTTTTCGAATGTGATTTTATTGTAAAGTCTCGAAGACACGTAATGGAGCCTAATGATGTTAAAATGTTTTCGAATGAATGTTATTATTCCAGCTTATAATTTAGATTGATGTACGCTAATCTAATGAAATAAAATAAACGTTAAAAAATGTGTTACGCTTCTGAGCGTGGGTAAGTAAATGTAGGATTTTTGAGATTATTAACGATTAGTTAAGGCATTAAATGTCATCCTGCGGCCATAAAATGTATACAAAATTGGATTACCAAATATCGGAATTTTGGATGGTAATTTAACATTTTTAACAGTATTATTAAAATCAGAATTGATGTTCGATCATCGTTTTAAAATGATTACCTAAGTACCTTATTATAGACATTTTATAATAATTATTAAAAGGTGTTTTAGAGTTATTTACACGGTAAAATAGCCATATCAGAGAAGTGTTATATAAGCTTATTAAGACCATATGAACCAAGAAATGAATCATTGTTAGTAAAAGCAGATAATCTGTTAAAGCCATTTAAATAATTTCAGCATCTAATAGCCGGCCATTTAAAAAGTGTCTACTTGTTGAAAAGTAGTAAAATGGAATTGTTAATATTCTCATACATTTACAGTAGGTATGATACAGTACAATTTGATATTTTTGTGATGATTGCTCAAAATCATTGACGTTACCGGATCAACATTCAGAACAGATTTAATAAAATAGAATGTTTGGATGTATCACATGTAATATTGCAGTAATAAAAAAAACTCTGAATAATGACTTTGATTTTCTAAATCCTACCTATTGTATAGAATAGTGTGAGCTAGATCTCGCTAATTTACCTACCCGTATAGCCTCTAGCGGTCCACCATACAAGAAAAATTGGTAATGACTTTGTTTTATTTTGGAATTGATTGAAACAAAGCAAATGCAACTCTGTTCGAATTACCAATACACGTTTTTGGTCATAGTAGGAAATAACGAATTAATTGTAATTTTTATTCAAAACAACGTTTCACAATCAATTTCTATATTACTCTTCGTTACGTACATAGATTTCTGCAAAATGAATAAATTACATTATTTATTTTTACATTACAATTAGCTAGTTTTTTTTCTTTTATGCGTGGTAAACTTACGTCAATAGGATCCTATAGATATGAGAACATATTAGTTACACATTACAGCTACTTGACTTACGAATTCATCGATTTCGTTTTCTTTCGTGTCGTTTTTCTTACCCCTGCTAACAAAATATGGATCATTTTGTAGCTGAGCTGCTAGCTTCTTCAAAATGTTCCTTCGATCTCTATCCTCGTTAATTTCTCTTTTGACATTTCTCCCTTCATTCGTCAACGTTAGTTCAATAGTTGCACATATAAGTTCTTTAGCCTTCAAGAATTCATCGTGCATCTTATAATTTTCCGCTTGATTATTGTGGAAATCTTTTTTGCCTCTAGCTATGTAAAAAGGGTCGTTCCGTACGGACTTGACTATCTCTTCAATAGCATTTCGTCTGCCCCTCGATGTGTTGTTAAAGTTCTTTTTTTTACCTCTCGATATAAAATACGGATCTAAGGATTCAGCGGATGATCGACTACTTCTTTCTACTAAAATGTAATGTGGTTGATCAGCATATATTCTGTCGTCTAACACAGTACTAGAGACTGATGGCTGCGCAGTTAACTCGTTCGGAAATCCAGTTTTAAAAGCTTCAATTGCATGGGGATTCTTTATTCGTGTACCATCAAATAAACACCGTAACTGGCTGTTCCTTCCTCTATTCTTCCAAAAATGTGCATTTGACTCAGCATCACTTCCCCTTTTGAGTCTCGACAAACAGTTTATGTCATTTTCAACTTTGCTGATCGCTTCCTTTATAGATTCTTTAAAATCTTCCTTACGCCTACCTCTGTTTCCCCAAAAAGGTTCAGGTCCATCCACCTCTTTTTTCCCTCGATTCCCCCAAAACGGTTCTTCTTCTTTTTTGCCCCTGTTACCCCAAAAAGGCTCTTCATCTTGCCTTCGCCCGCGGTTACCCCAAAATGGTTCGTCATCTTCTCTTCTACCTCGGCTTCCCCAGAACGGCTCATTGTCACGTCTTCCTCTGGTACCCCAAAATGGTAAATTGTTTTCTCTTCGTCCCCTTGTACCCCAAAACGGTTCTTCTTCTTGTCGTCTACCCCTGCTACTCCAAAACGGCTTGAGTTCATTATCGACTGATATTTCATCAGAATTCCGCCTCCCTCGATTACCCCAAAATGGAAGCGAATGTTCTCTTATATCTTTTATACTTGGATATCTGCTGAAGCTTTCTTCTGTGTTAAGAATGTCGTAGTCATTATTGCCGGAAACAAGATCGGAATACGATAAATCATTGTAACTTTCTTCAGAAGAACGCCTTCCTCTGTTACCCCAGAACGGTTGTTCATTATACAATTTATTGTGGGAATTTGGATTTTTTT
Source organism: Cenopis cana (assembly GCA_951800055.1). NCBI lineage: Eukaryota > Metazoa > Arthropoda > Insecta > Lepidoptera > Tortricidae > Cenopis > Cenopis cana. The sequence continues at coordinate 11,033,600 of OX637472.1, forward strand.
TATTGAATTCTTCATCGACATGATCTTTGGTTAAAACTTTATGCATAGGTTGTCTCTTCCCTCGGTTTGCCCAAAATTGTTCATCGTTTTCATCGTAATTAGAGGATCTCTTTATGCGGTCGGTTGCCTTGTCTTTGATATTGGTTTGCTGACCAGTTTTTGCTGCTTTTATTTTACTTCCACCAAATGCATTACTTGACAGAAGCAGCAAAAGCAAGGCCAATTCGTACAGCCGTTTACGCATTTTGCTTGTAACTGGAAAAACAGGAATTTTTTAATTCAAAATTACGTACCCACGGATTGAAAATTAAGTAGTTACAAGAACATTTTTTTATTGACTAAAATACCTATCAATCAATCAATCAAATATTTATTTGCATAGATAAGATAAGATAACGTTTATTGTGGTAATAGTAGAACAAAGTATTAACAATACTGTATAATAACATCCCTTATGTTACAATATTATGTCTCAAGTGTCATGTATTCAGCCGGTGTAGGCGTGCAAATATTCATTATAATCTAATCATTAAATTCATATATTATCCTATTATAATGATGAAGATAGATAGACTGTAACTTTCGCCAACTCATCGACAAGCTTACAAGACGAGTCTTAACTAAGTTAATAGTTTATAGATGCATTATAGAAAAATGTAGTCTCTATAACAGAGCTAGGAAGAGATAAGTTATTGTATAATAAATAAATAAAAAATGACAATGAAATTAACAACAACAGGTGTTATTAAGTAACAACTTTTGTAGAACAAGATTTAATTATTTTAAATTCAGTCCTGAGACCAAAACTTCCAACTTCCAGTATGGATTCAAACTTTCAAATAAAGAATTATCGGAATGAAATAATAAATAACGGACAAAAAATATTAAGCGACACCTACCTAAACTTTGATGGAAAACGTCCCAAATAATGTAAGGATTTTAATTAAAAATGTAAGTACTTACAGTTTCCAAAACTTCGTCAAATCCGGACCATAACGAGTGACTGCCAGTTTTCGTCTGCCGGTCCACGGTGCCTGTACTGTTTTTATATGGGGAGGCTAGTAGGTGTCCCCAAGGGCTGTCACAACGGATCTCATTTGTTCTGTTTTCCACTGGATTTCTCAAGAGAGTGTGTGACCGTTATTAAATTAAAACAACGTTTCTTACATTGGACTGGACGTATTACGAGTGTGGGACGTGAGGTTGGACTTTGTGCAGAAGGCGCGGATTCGATAAAGTTGTATTTTATCAATTTTCACTAACTTTTTATCTTATTACAAATAGGCCTATTGCAATCTCTTCAACCAATTTCTTTCGAATTACAATAAGCTACATTTGGTAACATTAGTTACAAGTCAATATACTATAGGCATCTGATGGTTCTGGTTGAATATTTAAATAATTTTAGTAGTAGTAAGTAAGTAAACTATAGCTATAAAATATAATGGTAAGTCTATTAGGGGATTTTTTTAACGTGACTGTGGTTTTACAGGCCGGGCTATAATAAAGCGATAGGAGTGCGCGGTCGGAGAGTGGCTTGGGAAAATCCAGGGAAACCTCCGACACAACCTAGCGGGCGGTTTACACACTGGAATACGCTAAGAGATTGCGCTCCAGTGAGATTGGTTGAGCGGCTAGAAACGAATCTGAGATGTCAGTGGAATCGAGCTACTGAGAGTTTTGTCGCTGGTACACTAAACCTAGCCTAGCTGAGAAGAGTCCAGCAAGAAACTCAGCTAGGCCGGACTGACTCTACGTACGAGTAGAAAACTCCCGTGGGTCTCAGACATATTGAAATATAATAAACGGGTCACTCACGTCTTTAACGTCGAATATCGCTCGACATGTTTCGGACCAATCCGTGGTCCTGAATCCCAATGTAAACGTCCCAATGTTTGACCCCTTTATTCTAATAGTTTACATTGATTAATAGGTATTTATTGCTGTGCATTAAGTTTGAAGTTGCCAAATATATATATTTTTTTACTGGCTTTTGCCCGTGAATTTTTTCCGCGTAGGGCTAGTTCATTGAATTGCTATTCTTTTATTTCAGACTATATCGCTCTTACATAGTAACTTCCACCCCCTTAAAGGATGATTTCCGGAATAAAAAGTGTCCTATGTCCTTCCCCGGGACTCAAACTATCTCCATATTTTCAAATTTCAATTGGTTGAGCGGTTTAAGCGTGAAACAAGACAGACACTTTCGCATTTATAAATTAGTGGTGGATTTTCGCGCAATGGCTATAAAATAATACTTACGTTAGACTCTTAAACACAATCTTGTCAATAATCGCCATCTTATCACTTGGATGATCTACGACTATAGTCTCTACGTATAGATCTAAACTCTGGTCCACCATTCGGCGGAGTTATTTGACAAGTCAAAATGCACAAATGTTGCCCCAGTGCTGGTCATATCGATATTATTCAAGGCCTCACTAGACGTACGGATCTTACAGACCTATTTATCGGGTACCCCTTGGTGCTTGCCGAGATCATCGAAAATCGAAATCAGTAGTGTTTCTCTCAATCTAAAATGCTCTCAATTTGACAAATTAAAATGATTTGTAAATTTTATGAATTTTCACATTTGTTTTACTTTTGTCCGCTTAATGAGCCTTTAGTTGCCGAAAAGTAGAAACTTTTACATTTATTAAATTAGGTAGTAAAGTAGTAGGGCTTAAATCTTGATCGAAAAAACTTACTATCGAATAGTATATCGATTTTAATATTCCGAAAAATGCTGGCACATTTTAGTCCGTGAATAAGAGAGTATAGTTAGTTACAACAACAACAAACACGAAATATTCTTTATTGTTCACCAAATAATGTACATTACAAAACAAGTAACTGAAACAAACTACTAGTTACTTACTACTAGTACTAGTAGTACCTAGTAGTTACTTTATACTTATCGACATATTTTTATCGATATATACCGTCACTATTTTTTTTTCTACTCCTGGCAACATCTCATCTGCCAGTTTACTCCGCCGAATTATGGACTTGACCTTACGTATACGTAACAATTTATTGCAATGTTACCTACGTATATTTGGCTATCTTGGCTATCACTAATTATTCTAGTGGCTCTGTGAGCTGTAGGCGCTCGCAAATTTTCCGAAAAATAATAATAATTAGGTATTAAACCTGCTTACGGAAACATCACGAAAATCGGTTGAGAAACGCAACCGTTAGAGGAGAATAGCCCTTCATACTGGTAGGTACGAAAGCATTTATGGCCAAATTAATCCAGTGAGTAGGTACACATTGTGTTATGAGTAAACGTACCTATATTTCTCCTATCCCATCAATATAATTCACCATCACCAGACTTTTACTGTCAACGATCTATACGCCAATAAAGCAAAAAACCGTAAGTATGTAGAGAAAAGCCCCTACGAGACGAGCGCCGACCCAGCGGTCTCCTGACAATTAAAGTGTTGAATATTCAAATATATATATGGAACTAGCGGACCCGGCAGACGTCGTCCTGCCCGGAAAAGCAGTGCCACCTACCTGGTCGAATTGTATTTTCAAACCATGCAGGATTTATGCGCTCGTGAGATAAAAATACTGGGCTGTTATTCATAAAGCTGGAAGCCGCTCAACCAATCTCACTGAAGCGCAAACTCTTAGGGTATTTCTGGCGTGGTCGTGTTGGAGGTTTCCTCTGGATTTTCCCTAGGCCACTCACCTAGCGCGCGCCCCTATCACTCTCTTGGGCCCGGCCTATAAAGCCAAAGTCAGGTTAAAAAAGGACACTGTTTGTCTTTGTCCAAGTACTTGCCGTTAGGATGATGACCACAACCGAAAATGATATGCCTGAGTGGCACTCCTGGACGGCGGCATGCCCGACAAATGTCGACAGTAGGTACCGCTTTTAGGATATATTTCCAGAAATTCTTCGTCATGCATGATAACTTCGTCTGCGATTGCACAGACAAAACCTTCGGCTTCCCCGCAACGTACCCAGTTCACCGACGCGAGCAGTCTATGTCGGGCCCCGTACGGGCCCCGTTGAAGCGCCTGTGTAGCTCTTTAGGTACAGTCGGGTTCATTGTTATGTATACACTTTTTTACCTAATCGAAAGCTTTTGCTTTCAAATTGTAGGCGACCGCATTCGATTAGGTAAAAAGTGTATACTTATTCTTTATATCAATGAACTCGACTGTATCTTCCACTCCGCCTTGTGGTAGTCTAGTCAGTGCTCAATCTTTGAAGACTGTGCCAGTTTTCGGATTCTCTGGCGCACCTGTCTTTACCTTAAAGTGTTAGGCCGAAGAAGGCCGTTGCGATATTCTTGGCTGACATGCTAGCGGACCCGGCAGACGTCGTCCTGCCCGGAAAAGCAGTGCCACCTACCTGGTCGAATTGTATTTTCAAACCATGCAGGATTTATGCGCTCGTGAGATAAAAATACTGGGCTGTTATTCATAAAGCTGGAAGCCGCTCAACCAATCTCACTGAAGCGCAAACTCTTAGGGTATTTCCGGCGTGGTCGTGTTGGAGGTTTCCTCTGGATTTTCCTTAGGCCACTCACCTAACGCGCGCCCCTATCACTCTATTGGGCCCGGCCTATAAAGCCAAAGTCATGTTAAAAAAGGACACTGTTTATCTTTGTCCAAGTACTTGCCGTTAGGATGATGACCACAACCGAAAATGATATGCCTGAGTGACACTCCTGGACGGCGGCATGCCCGACAAATGTCGACAACGTACCCAGTTCAAAGACGCGAGCAGTCTATGTCGGGCCCTGTACGGGCCCCGTTGAAGCGCCTGTGTAGCTCTAGGCACAGTCGAGTTCATTTATGTGTATACACTTTTTTACCTAATCGAATGCTTTTGCTTTCAAATTGTAGGCGACCGCATTTGATTAGGTAAAAAAGTGTATACTTACCTTTATATCAATGAACTCGACTGTATCTTCCACTCCGCCTTGTGGTAGTCAGTGCTCAATAATTTGAAGACTGTGCCAGATTTCTGATTCTCTGGCGCACCTGTCTTTGCCTTAAAGTGTTAGGCCGAAGAAGGCCGTATGTAATACGTAATGTATTTAAGCCGTTGTGTGGATTGTGTGGTAATTTGGGTCACTTACACTTGCATTTTCCCGTAAACATTTTTTCTGCATTCATATTTGTTCGCCGCGTGTAAACTGCTTACAATTCGAGTTTCGTGTGTGACGACCAATATTTCCACAACATATTACGTTTTATGTTTATGTATTGAAGCTTTTTACTGATTTTATAATTAAAGAGTTATTTATATATTAAATTGCCTTACGTCCACTCTACCATAATTTTACAATAATAAATAAATCTCAATTCAATTCAATTCAATCTTGTAAATAAATCTCGCTTACTTATGGAAATATGTCAGTGACGCAAGTGACTTCGCATGTCTTATTGAGCACCGTCCGTCAAATGCCAAAGAGTTTGTTCTACGCTATCTATGATACACAAATGTTCAGCAGATCCGTTTTTTAACGAAAACACGAAAACGACGCCCCCTGCCGGGTCCAATTGTCTCAACTGACCTTTCCGGGACCAACACAAATATACACACAAAATTTCATCCCAATCGGTGCAGCCGTTTAGGAGGAGATATGAAACTAACACACGTACAGAAGAATTATATATATAAAAAAAATAAAAAAAAATATATATATATATAAAGATAAAGATAATAGGTAATGTCTGTGATCTCGACTATTATTAGTATACTAGGGGTAATATTTAGAAAAGGTAGAGTGAAGCTACTCGAGTTAGCTATATGCCTCTGGCGGTCGCTTGACGTCTGTCCGTCTGTCGTGATTACAGCCACTGAAAGGGGACGCTGGGGTTCAAAGGATCTGTTGAAAATATATATGAATTTATAGGTACTACTTGACGAAACTCACAATAGCTGCAACACAAATGAAAGAGGACAGCCCATAGCCACGACCATTCTGACAAGAGTGCACTACTGATAGAAGTGAACCCCAATGTTTTCTGATTGAATGGAATTTGGGAAGTCTCTGTGGGATAACAGCTGCCGGTGCCCTTAGGATAACTTTTTTTTCCATACGAACCCTGTAAAGTTCCAATTAGCTTATACTAGGATTTAGTATTTTGAACTAAGGATTATTACTACCATACTAGACATGCGCAAAATGTGTCACTAAAAAGAAAAGAGTAATATACTTCATTCCTTCACTGTGAAGTATATCACTCATTTAGTTCACTAGCTCAGTTTCGTTCAGTAGCTCAACAGATCCATCTACGATATAGATTGGGTAAACATATCAGTCATTCATTCAATCATGTCGTCTATGTCACTCTCGGAGCGAATGAGTAGGTAAAAGATATGAATCATGAACTGAACGAACTGAAGTATTGAAGTATATTAATCCGAACTGAACTAGTGAATGAAAGAGTTACTCGAGGTGAAGTACTTCATTTGAATCATTCATTCGTGAACTACTCATGTCTATACATTACCTACTATATAGGCTTAGCAAAACGAGTTTTCAAATTATAACCGACAACTATTTGTCTATATATTACACAAGCTTGAAAAGTTATAATTTCAATTTGTATAAAAAACCGTACATTTTTTTTTTAAAAATTTTACATAGGTATTGTAATATAAACAAAATATTGAAAATGTAATGAGTAGGATACCTCTCCATGTAAATCTACACAATTAATTATGTACATTGCTCTATATTTACATTGTATATTATCTTGTGACACGCCTTGGTTGGCTGAAATTGAAACATGTTTGCGGCTTAACAGGAATCCGCCGTTAAATTGATGCATAATTAATATTCGAATCTGATCCAGCGCATCCTTAGGGCGTGTGTCAAGTGTTCTATTTCACGACCGGATTTGTAATGATTTATTTTTCTGCCTCTCGGTTTGCAAAATTATTTCCGTCATGGTTTACGCCCATGAATCCCTAGTTACGATCAAGATTATTCTTTAGAATCTTTCACTTTCCTCAGGATACAAACACTACTACTTCAGGATACTTACTATATGGGGAGGGCACTCCCTCACTGTACCATTTAAATGCTCCTTTGAAGCTCAATCTACTATTGCCGTTTAGAAAGGCATAGCCCACAGAAATATGTATATCAAGATAGAAGGACAATACAATACTTGCTTTTGGCAACTCTGGTTGCCAGACATAACCCTTATTTTCTAGGGAATAGAGTTCAACTCAAAGTACAAAGCAAGCAAGTGGTTAGTACGGGAACCGAGCGTGTAACATTTTGCGTAGGTCCTGTGACGCCACGAGTGTAATTTAGTGACGGGAAACAAGCCTCGCGGCGTTTCGTCAACATCGATCACAATATCGATAAGAAACGACAGAGGAAATGAAAAATAGTCTTAATTTTTTTTGTTTTTTTCTTACAGTATATAAGGAAACAGTCATTCGATTAGTATGGGATCCGAGCGTTACATTTTGCGTAGCCACTTTGACTTGACGAGTATAATTTAGTGATGGGGAAAATATAAGCTGCATGAGCGTAACAAAATATTTTAATGTCACCAAAATTACATAAGTACCTATGCAAAATTTCATTTCAATCGGTTGAAGATTTAGTACTTTAAAATTTAGTTGCAAGATTTGACCCACACATAGGTACAGTCAAGGGCATAAATATGTATACATTTTTAGACCTTATTTCAATGGAAGTAAGGTGAAAAAGTGTATATATATTGGTGCCCTTGCCTGTACTAAACGCGTGAAGTTAAAAATAAGCTTTCAAAAAATACTGAAATCGCTATAGCCATGCCGATAAAATTTGAGGGGTTCCCTCGATTTCTCCAGGATTCCGTCATCATATTCTTATTTGATGACAATGGGAACAACTATGTAGAAAGCACACCCTTTCAAACAAAAAAAGAATACATAAAAAATCGACAAATTCGAACGTCCTCCTTTTTTAAATTCATTCATAAACGGTTAAAACTCACGTATTAACGAACGTTAGTGTGCAATCGGCGCGGGTCGCAGACGCACTCATCCTGATGAAGAACTCCCGAAGAGTTCGAAACATGTCGCCCGAAGTGACAATTAATACGTGAGTTTTAACCGTTTAGTAAAATAAAGTTATAACATGTCTCACGAAAGTTTAAATTCAAGCATTCATAAACGGTCATAAATTTGAAAAAAGTGTACTTAGAGAATAAAAGATGTTGGAAATTTTATACGCCTTAATTTACATGTACTTTAAAATTACGCGTATCATGACACGTTCTAGGTACAGTCAGCGTCAGCGTCTAGGTACTATATGACGCTGACTGTACTAAAAAGCTTTGAAAAATATCTTAATAGGATAACAGATAATTTTCACCACCTCGCCCCAGCCTCCCCACGCCGGTATTCCTGTGTGTTTTCCAGTAATAGCATTTCGCAGTACTCGTTGGTATAAGAACGTGGCACCACCCCGGGTCCCCATTATTGTACCTCAAGGCGCCAGAAGGAAAGGTCGCGAGGAAATTGTATTTATCTGTATTCGGGAGTGAAAAATTAAATTTTTCAGAACACGTTTGAGTTCTATTTGCTCGACTACAATACCAACGCTTATGTACGTTGTGATGGATATTGCTTTTTGACGAGAAAACGATTAGAAGTTTAACACTAGTAGAATTTTAAGGGGATATATTGATTCGGTACACTACGCCCCCGTGAAAGAGACACGCTTATGTCTTTTGCGCACGGCAAAACGGGATACAACACTCTTCGGGAATGACTTTTTTTAGACAAATTTCGATTTACTGTGTGCAGTTTTATGAAATTTCCTCTTGACAGAGTTTAGATGTGGTGAAATGCCATCATATTAACTATTTTTTGTCGTTTAATAATGCGTTGTTTTTGTAGGGCGAGTAAAAAAAGGAAAGTAAAGGCTTAATTTTAAGCAATCATGTTTCGGCTACTGTCAAAAACACAATCCATATAGTCACCTCATAAAAAATCAAAAAACCAAATCATAAATCATATAGGACCTCTCTGAAAATCAATTCCTATTGTTTCCTCTTCCGGGCAGAACAGCGTTTCAAAGAACGAGATATTTATCGTTGTAGCGGCTTAAACGCTGTGAGTCTGAGAAACGGTTCCTAACATTTAACAGGGTATCACTTTGAATCCCTTTATTGCGTAAGATTAAGTTCTCTCCTGGCAACAATGGCATTGTTTTGTTATGTGCCCGGAGACCTCCAGGCTTTGCAAATTACGGCAACAATAGGAGCTGTTTTTTACCAATTATAAATATAATAGGCTATTTGACACATCTTAAAATTTGTAACGTGGTGTCACTTTATGGATAGTAAACCATGAAAATATCACATTGAATTGAAAATTATAAACTTTTACCACAATAGAAAAAAGATATTTAACATCGAAAATTCGGAAAATTATGTTTTTTTTGTCATCCAAAAGTCAAACAAAAGGTATCAATAGAATACTTAAGTAAAAATAAATAAAAAAAAAACAACGGGTTGCACTCCGGGAGTGCCGGCAGAAGTGAAAACTCAATAAAGATAGTAAATGGGTCATTGTCAGATTTAGGTGCGCGTCTTTTCGGTGGACAGGACATGCCAAAAGTTAAGGGCTACAAAGCTTAATTTTCGATTGATCTGATAACCCGCATAATCTGTAATTCCGTGTCTATAAATCCATATAATAAATACGTAAATTACATGCACACAAGCCGTTAACTATTGTCCACCGAATTGTCAGTCGGAAAAACAACTTTTGTTTTGTTTTTCCGACTGACAATGACCCAAATAACAAAGATATTCATATAGGTATCGGTATCCGTATCTGTACTGTACTCATACTCATGTTCATATTCGCATAATCCATTTACATAATATGTCCCGAGTATCATTGTGTCTTACGCATCTAAGACCAGGAACCTGTACCACAATACTTTACAAGCGTACAATTCGACAAATTTGTGAACTTTTTCTATGGAAAATTGTGCAATTTTGTCAAATTGTAGACTTGTAAAGTTTTGTGGTATAGGGGCCAGCTGAGTTTAGCTGAGTTGACACCTCCTAACATCGCAATCACGATTACTAGGAGCGATCAACTAGCTGGTCTTAGAATCGTAGAATCTGTCGCGAGTTCAACAAATTTTCCCTAGTACAAAAGTGCTCAGAGCCGCTAAAGAAGTTTTCACTTCAAAAATTGTAAGCAATACTACCTATTTCCCATTTTTATTTCTTTAGATTCGTTGAGTGTGCTCAGGAACTCCATGAGCTCATACCGCCTTCCCCCTTCTTCCATCAGATATCCAGACGACGTACGACTGGCTACTTTCATTACCTGGTCAAAATCATCTTTTTTTATAATGTTTACTGGTTTGGTATTCGAATGGCGTATGTAGGTACTTCCGAGTTCAAATAACCTGGACCTTTTTAAGGTACGAGTGAATCTTCTGGGTGAGCTCGCATAAGCGTCGGCCTCATTTTCAATTTAAAAAAATATATATGACTGGTTAGAATTAGGCGTTTATTTAAGAAAATTTAATTTAGCTGTTTGCTCTAAGGAAGAACCCAAATTTGGTGTATTTTGAAAATTAATTTTATTTTTTAGGAAATATTATATTATTAATATCTATTCATTTAATGTGACTCGTTTACTTTCTTTGTCTATTCTAACAGAATCGTGCTCTATCAAGGTCATAGGGGCCCCATTACCCTAATGTGCCCAGGGCCTCAAGTTGGTTAAAGACGGCCCGGCCCTGTGCGTTTCCGTTACTGTCACCCGGGGAGGTACCCTAAAAAAAATTGTTTTTAAAGATTTTATTCTACCGTTTTCTCCGCGTCATCGATATGTATACTCATGCCAAATTACAGCTTTCTAGTACTAACGGTTACTGAGAAAAACGGGGGACAGACGGACGGACGGACGGACATGGCGAAACTATAAGGGTTCCTTGTTTACTACGGAACCCTAAAAACTGAAAAAATCAAATTACTTGAATTTCCCGAAACGTGGGGTAATCTTCAGAGGATTTTTTTATTATTTGTTGGTATCCCGAAATCGAATTATAAACCGACTGAATGATGGGACATCAATTCTAAGCTGGCTTCTATGGTAGATTTATACTACGCGATTTGATCGGTTTATATGTGAAATGTTTGGAGGTTATTTTTGAATTAATTTACATATTTTTCCTATTTCATCAAGTGTCTCATGATATAACTTATGATTTAGCTCAGTTACTTGGTACCGGTGAGATTTTAGAAATAAACACGGGTCCAAAATGCAAAGAAAATGTACTTACGCAAATTACGCATGGAATGTAACATCCGCCTTTTTACGGTCGAGTTTGCTTTTACAGCCCAACACTGAACACCCCACCATGTTTGCACTGAACACCCAAACACTACGGATCTGATAATTGGTAAATTATTATTCATTTAAACCAAACTTATCATTAATTCTCCATTTATAAAATGCACTACCAAATATTGCCAATTTGTTTTGCAATCTTCTTGACACAAAACTTTGACACAAATACAAAATTTTTCGATCGGTGATAAGGACAAAACATCGCACTATTTTCTACTTCCTCTCATAGGAATCGCAATAAGGCTATCTTTCTCTTACAAAGCGTGTCAGGCCCTTGGTATTTTATCCATCACTCTTGGCCACTAGGTATTTTGAAGGGAACTGTCACCGTATTTAGGGACAATAAGAACTACTTTCCATGAGAATTTATTTGAAATATGATCTTTACGGAAATCGGTCAGTCTGGCGATCCGATATTGGACTTTGGGAACGCTTTTTTAGGGACAATAAGAGCTACTTTCCATGAGAATTTATTTGAAATATGATCTTTATGGAAAATCTTAGGATTGTCTTAAAACAGTTAGAACCTTGGCTTTCTAAGAAGACCAGCTGGGGACCCCTCGTAACATAGCAATCACGATACTAGGAGGGGTCAACTAAGCTGGTCTTGGAATTTATCGCGAGTTTATACGTTTTTCCCCAGTACAAAAGTGCTCAGCGCCGCTAAAGAAGTTTTCACTTCAAAAATGTACGGCAACTATGTACCTAAACGCATTATTTTACGACCAAAACAGCAAAATACTTATTTTCCCATACAACAGGTTGGTTCGATACCAGGCGGTGACGTTATCTGCCCGTGACAATTTATTTGTAGGAGCCGCTTGGGCGGCCGCTAGCGGCGAGCTAGGTTCATCTCTATTTTTGGCCCTTTATTGTGGTCTGTAGTTGGTCCCATATAGAAATTTGATTGTCTATGAAAACTGGTTCGAATGGCACCATACAATTTTTTTAGTCAAATTGTGTATTTTATGAAAACCTACGACCGAGTAAAAAAGTAAGCAGAATCTGTAACGTAAAGTAGTACCTAAGTATATGTAAAATGTCTTAGACTTAAAGAGTCTCTCACTGAAACAATGGAATACAAGTCCATTCTGTCCTTCTTTCAACTCTTAAAAATAGCTGACTTCCAATATCATTTGCGTGAAAATAGCTCGGTTTCGAATACCGCGGCCGTATATAAAATCATGCTATTTTGGTGCACGATAAATGATATAAATAATCGCCAATCGGTATGTTTCATCTTCGGTTTTCTAGACTGAGTGGGACTTTGAGGTTATAATTATGTAGCTTATGTATATAAATCGGCCATTTTTTTTGACGTAGTAGTTTTTTTTAATTGCATGAAAATTGGTAGTTTGGAAGAGCTCCTGATTCTGAACAATATGTGCACTACTTCCTACAGTGTCCCACAATTTTTTTCCATTGAGTGACAAATCGTATGGGATTTTCGTAACTCAGTGGATAAAATGTATGGGAACAAAATTTTTTTCGGCGCCATATTGTCATTTTTTTTACTTGTAATCAGGAGCTCTTCCAACCTACCAATTTGCATGCAATTCTAACGAAAAAAAAACTACAACGCCAAAAAAATTGGCTCAAATTGTAGGTAGAGGTGGGTATAATTTTTTACATGAATAAAGTGTGTTGTCACGTGTTGCACGTACCTAGTTGGATCTCAGTGTAATAAACATACAACAAAGCAAAGAGGTGAATTTTGTATTTTTGTCATACGCTCTTAACTAAAGGATGATCTTCGAAACAGCCCAACAAATTATTCGAATGCGCGGAACTATAAATAAATATCTGCAGTTAAAAATATAAGTAATTAAATGAGTATTAATCTTACTTAAATGTGTTCCGGAGTGACTTCAAATAAGCTTCAAAATAATCGAATCACGAAGATATAAATATGTTTGGCCTAGTCATAATCACTTGATTTCAATTGGTTATCGTTTGGTATTATAAATATCTCAAGGGCTGAGTCATGAAATCAACTACATTATCCTATTCGTATTTCGTTCTCAAGGTTCATGTTTTGGTCGTACCCACTAGAGATTAAGGGGCTCAGACTCGTTCGGTCCCTTTCCTAAGATGTCTACTTCGGAAAGAGTCTGTTTTCAAAAATGGGTGTCCCCTTCTTTTACAGAAAAATGTTTTATTTTCGTTTCATAGAAACTTTTTTTTTCAGAAACCGGTAACTTTTTAGGTACAGTTAAAATGCAATTTTGTAGAACCCTTTAGATCTACCAGAAAAGTAGGTTAGGTTAGGTTAGAACTACGACCCTTTTGTAAAAAAATGCTTTCTATGAACTGAAAATTCTGCGAAACAATACGTCTATAAAATGGCCTTCTTCCCACATTTTCGCTTTATATAATGTTTACATCTCATACTGTCAATTTCCTATAATGTCTACTTTTCAAAGTGTCTCTTAATTTGGATCTTTTTATGTAGGTATGTATTGCTTCACCTCAGAATTGCTTAGCAAACAAAAGTTTAAAAATCCATAACTCGAAAAGTACGAAAAATCGGCTAACATACTCGTACATGGGGTATATTCTGATAGCCCACAACGTGAGGAATCTAAAAAAAAAATTTGACGTCAATATTTGGGCCATCCTGTATACTAACGGTTACAAACCAGTTTTACTAATAGTATTTACTGACACCAAAAAAATATACTTGTTATTAATGCTCATTCGTAATATTTCGTAATCTTACGTACTGGTTCTAGTAAACCATTTATTTAAACTTAAGGAAAGTTTTGTACAATTTATACACTGTTATTCCGAGTCAAGAATATTAATTTCACGATTAAGTAAAACTGTTTCGTATTTCATATACTTTGAAATTAATAAAATTTCCTTAAAATTAATATTATTTTCTAGGAACTAGAAATTAATTACTTGGAAGTATTTATGTAGGTAGTTACTTAATAAAAGGATTGTTTTATTGTTGTGTGAGTATCTATTATATGACGACGCCTGTAATGTTGCTGATTCATAGTTGCACCCACCTTTCGCAGTGGCTTTGAATTTCTCAATGTGATTTTTCTGCTTACTTTGTTAAATAAAACCATTGTGGCGTTAAGTAAAATAAAATTGTAAAAAATGTTTCTAAGAACTTAATTAGAAGAATTGTTGTAACACGATGTAATTAGAGCGCCTGCTAAGTTGCGAACTTCTCTTTAACAAAGTCCCGTTTAAAAACTTTTTTTATTACGCAAGTTAAAGCCACTTTGTAACAAGACAGTTTATAAGTAAAATTAATTTTTCTTCAGAAAAAATGAACGTATAGAAACAGTCTGATTAAACCAAAAGTACTGGATCTTGAATTAAATGCTTAATATAATTATAATATTAATTGAATACCTACTTATTACATTATGTAGACTTTTTAAATATTTTTTTATTACAACATTGGTTAACCGATTAAATTCAATAACGAAAAAAAAAACAAAACTGATCCTCTGGCCAAACTAGCACAACTTGCTGCTAACAATAGGTATGTCACATCACTCAAAGATTCCTGTCTCACTCGTACTGTGGTACTTAGGAAGAGAAGGGGTGATTTATCTCGTATCGTGTCGCGTCGCAGAGGCAGCAGTACCCCGCTGATATGCTCCTCCAACTAACTTCCAAAGAGCGACGGATGCCTGAGTGAAACGAGGGCCACAAGGACAAAGTCGCCGGCAAAAGCTAGTAGGTAGATACCATATGTCAGACACGCCACGTACCTAGAGGAATTGCTCGATTATCCACTCGCCACCATGTGCGCACTGTAACGATATCACACCCACTCAAAGCCTATAAAATATTACGAATTCCTCTCTATTTTAGATTGCCTATTATATATTTTTATCGTATTACGTCAGAACTATAAAGTAACCAAAATCAAACAAACAGTGTGGGAAAATGTTATTTTATTACCAATGAAATACAATCGTAAGAGTTTACAGGATGTTCTACTGTGTATGTGAATGAGTTGACTGAACCAGTGAGCTCCAGCTTTAGGCCTTATCACTAACCATCAGGTAAAGACAGGGTTCAACCAGTTATTTACAAAAATAAAAATTGTACCCAAACATAATCAGCCACTTTCAATGACAATAAAATGGGTATTTTAATATATAGTTTCGAGCGCGTAGGTAAAGCATTAGATAAGCTGCTAGTCACGTTTAATAACATAATAGGGCCATTTTACGGAAAGTGTACACTCGATTTTTTATTTAATTTGCATAAAATCGGGTTTTTTTCAACTCCGAATTGAAAGCACTTTCGAATCTATTGGGAAATAAGTCTCCCAAAATTTACATCCAATTTTAAGTTTTCCGTTCCGTTTCCACCACACACGCTAAGTATGGAGAACGAAATAATAGTAGTTTATGCAACTGGTACATAATGAGGGGCATTAAAACACGAGTGTGTTTTATGAAACGAGCCGAAGGCGAGTTTCATAATAAGATCACACGAGTGTTTTAATGCCTAATTATGTAAAGTTGCATACATTACTTTATCTACACACATATTATAATTACTCTAAGATGGGTTCAGAAACCGTAGTAAACAAATACAATAATTGTGTTAATACAACCTTTTTTGCACGGTTGCGGAAATATCGAAATCAGAACTGGCAACCGATACCTGAATGTTATTTTAAAAAGTAAAGAGTCCTTATTCTGATGTGATCATGTCGTTCTAGCTCAAATTTCGTGCGATATATACTAAAAAACATGAAACAAGTATAAGATGGAACTGGTGATACACACATACAAAGGTGTGTGAAGGAGATGTAAGCATAGACAATAACACACGTGGGAGCGAGAAACAATGACATATCTCCTGTCCCTCATCGCGTATAAGGCAGCGATTGTCTGCCACCGGCCTATGCCACCAAAGTGTCATCGATAAACCAGTGGTCAGAGTATAAAAAAATATGTTACCCATAATGTTGGGTAAACTAAACCGGCTCGAATGTTAAAAATAACAGATTAAAAATTAAATTGTGACGTGATTAGAATACTATTGTGAATTTCATTATTATAATGGCTTAATAATTAAGACGTTTTAATCTAATCGTGATTTTGTTAACTTTAATGTAGGTATTAGATTAGTACACATTTATATCGTAATTGGGAGGACATCGGATGTTTTGTGTTTGCCCGCTAATATTTACTAAGAGTTTATTTTGAAGATTCTCAATAATTAAAAACCTACTTGTCGGTAAAAATGGGGAGATTATTCTTTTTGTGGTAACCCCAGCAAAAACTGTCACAATATCTCCGTCCTTGTGTGTGATTCGCTAAACCTCCTTCTATATATCCTCTTTCTACGACTAAAAAAACATCGAGCTGACATTTCGCATCGACTGAATTTGAATTTTCAGTGATACTAGAATAGGGACATGTCAACTTTGACATTTAAATTTTGACAGTTTTGTTTGACGTAATATTTTAACATCATATATGAGATTAAAATGAAATATTTTATTACTGCTGTAGCCATAGCCACAGATAAGAAAATTGCCATAAATTCATTGAATGTTGAAATGAGAGTCATTTTCTACGGTTTCCGAACGCATATTAGAGGATTTATGATATGTGTGTAGATAAATTATTTTGGGACACTTCTTTCCCCTATAATATTCGAAAGTACATTCGATTCTGAGTATAAAAACTGGATTTTATACAAATTAAATAAAATTTCGAGTGTAATCCGCATTTATCAAAATCTAGAAGAAAGTCGAGTGTACAACTTTAACTACTTATTTATCGTGTTTGATTCTACTTTTTAGGATTCCGTAGTAAACAAGGAACCCTTATAGTTTCGCCATGTCCGTCCGTCCGTCCGTCTGTCCCCCGTTTTTCTCAGTAACCGTTAGTACTAGAAAGCTGTATTTGACATGAGTATACATATCAATTACGCCGACAAAACGGTAGAATAAAATCTTTAAAAAAAATTTTTTTATGGTACCTACAACTACATGTAAAGTGGTGGTGCAATTTTTTTTTTCTTCCAAACCCCATCGTGTGGGGTATCGTTGGATAGCTCTTTCAAAAATATTATAAGGTTTGTAAAAGCATTTTTTGATTAAAGAATTGGTTGGCGTGATATTAAGCTTTGAAGTGATAATTTTTGTTATGGTCAAGTGCCCCCCCCCCCCTGCCAGTTAAACAGTGGCTACTAGGCACGTGGAAAAAATCATGGTAGTAGTATATACGATGAATTTAAAAGGAAAACTATCACAGCTAAGTAGACATTACTAGTTAGCGAGTTATTACTCGAACTTCAGAAATGTACTTTGTAAAAGCAAACTTTCGTACAATTTCCATTGATACCTTAGATAATGTTGTTAATTCTTTCAAAACATAGCAAATATAAGTTTGCGAACTTTTTAGCCCACATGACGTAACGGGTAGATGACTACGGAACCCTACCTTGCGCGTGGCCCGACACGCACTTGGCCGGTTTTTGTACGTTATGTAGGAGGTGAAATAAGCAAGGAGAAGTAGAAATAGTACGTAACGTAAATACGGGTACGGCACCGTAAACGCGGTAGGGGTTTAAAATATTCACAATCTAAAAAATGTATCTCGCAGCGCTGTACAGTGAAATTTACTCTAATTTTACAAGCTTCATCTGTCTGTTTGAGTTTGTTGCCTAATTCAACAAGTATTAAATTAACCCATTCGTATTCAGTTGAGTTGAGCCTTTATTCTCGCATTGAGCTTGTTTGGCTTATCCCTTAGTAACCGATGTACATTTTTTGCGTGAATACCTTTTTCCGGCCCATAAGCTTACCTACTGACTGTGTACAAAATGAAGCTACCTAGCCGAAAAAAAAATCTACTCGTACATACACCGTTACACCGTAACCAACAAACTTCAATAGTGTAATTTTTAACATATTTGTAACCTAAAATATCATAGTTTGCATAAAGAATGGTAAAGTACCTACTCGTAAAGAATGGTAGTAGTGGTATTTAGGCCAACTATAAACTATAAACTACACAACTAAAGGAACGGTTTGTATGTATTGTAATGTCTATTTTCAATATATACGCTTTAATTGCTCGATTGTATTCTTCAAGCCATTATCGACCGACTTTGATAAATAACAAAATCTTCTATAAACATTAAATGTAAAAACTCTAATTTTCTTGTTATAAGTACTTATAATCACTCGCTAACTAAATTTTGATCAGTATTTTATAGGCGCTAGTTCTAATAGTAACTGGCGCACGTAAGTACCTACCTAATTCGGTACGAGGTACGACTATAAACTCAATCGTCAGGATGTTAGGTTGGATTTAGGTAACTATTATTTTTTAATAAAAAAAATACAAGGTTAAAAATGATGTTTAAGAATGTTCTTTTATCAACCCTTTTCGAGCAACCACTTCAGTTCTCTCTACGTCGCTTTTTTCCCGTAACGTGTTGAGAGAGCGAGTTTTTTTTAATTTTCCAGCAACATTTTCAATGTTATTTAGTTCAGGAAAACGGTCTGAAACCAGGGTAAACATACGCTTTCGTTGTCATGTAACTTACATTGTGTAAAATCGCAAAGTCATAAACATTACCTCATTATAATAATATTAACCTTTTGTCTGAGCTGTATTTGTCTAGGCACAGATTTTATAATACTGTTTAGGTTAGAATCGTTCTCACATTTTAGTAATTTTTGCATCTATTTTAAGAATATTTTATAATTCTATAGGTACTGCTGAGGCCAACGATTTTTTAATAAGTTAATAACCCTCATACGAATGTGATTTATATACGAGTATTAACCAATTTTAGTACAAAATTAGTTGACTACCTACTAAGAATAACCGCTGTCTATATCAATCTTTCGATAACCTTTCAAAATGCTCTTCGCAGTACAATTCATTGCAATAATATCATTTTGAATACAATTTCACTCAACTTCCATAATCTATAGCGCTTTTCCGACCCCGTAAGCGCATTGCGAAAGATGTAACTATCCCGTTCTTACATAGAACCCTGTAATTTTCCCTTTTCACTCACACATTGACGCGGGAAACTCTGAGGCACTGCAGACAGACCTGTAGATTCGCGCAGGCCGTTGGGACGTTTCGCACGCCACTGAAAAATTTCCGGCTCATAACTTTTTCGAAGCGTTTTTCGTCCTGTTTTTGAATTACACTTGTGTTCCTAATTTGAAATTGTTGTGCTGTGTAGTGATTGGTGTAGTGTTTTGTACTATGAATAAGTAGTTAAGTGTGTGTAAATACTGAAAGACGTCATAGTGAGGTAAGATAAATAAAGTTAGGGTGATGGCACCAGTAACCGGCAGGCTCCAGTAATCGGCATTTTTTTTACAAGTTGGATTAAAATTAGGACTGCCAACAATTATTCCAATTAATCAACACTGGACCATAGACAGTGTATATTCTACTCTCATCCAAGACAATATCATAGACACAGGCGGTTTTGTTTAAATATGATAACATGAAAATGATAAGAAAAACAGTGCTTTTGAAGAAAATGAATAATCCTTAAGGAAATAGTTAAGAGAATGACTGTACATATTTGTCGATTATTTAATAACTATGAAAGATGTTTGAGTTTTTGTTTACGTTATGTATAGCTATAAATATCCTTCAAATAATGTTGTATTAGAAAAATTTAATGTTAGCTTATTCTTGTTAAAAAATATAGTGCCGAATACTGGTCCCGTGAAAGTACACTTTCGCCAGTAATCGGCAGATGGTGATAATAATGATTCTTAATATGCCATTAATAAATTATTAGTAGATACATAGATTTTGCCCGACGCAATGACTCACAATATATCAATACGAGGACAGATAGTGAGAGAAATACATGATTTTCATTCTAACTGCAGTACTAATCTAATATTATCAATTAAAAAAATCAACGTCCTAACAAAACTACTGAACATAGAAGCTTGTTTTTTTTTTTACAGTAGTCTTTCTAGCCTATACTTACTGTTTATCTATCTTTCCAAGCTAGCTCTCTCGGAATATTTCAACTTCTCACTGTCACTTTTCATTTTCATACATTTTATAACCTAAAAGTTTCTTTTAGGTTATATAAAGAAACAGAACACCCTAAGCAACTTTCTACAGTTCGATTCTTTATTTATTCGTTTCATTCAACGATAACTTTTTATCCTGTTCCGTAAAATACATCAAAACAAAAGTACCTATTCGAAATACTTGCACTAAACTAGTGCCGAATACTGGAGACTGCCGATTACTGGGTGCCGAACACTGGAGACTGGCTGCCGATAACTGGAGATTGCCTATATTTTTGGTTATTAGAATGTTTATATTTATCCGTGTCTCTTCAGTCAACAAAAAGCTAATATGTTGTTACTCAGAGATATATTTAACGTTTTTATTCAGTTATTTTTGTCCTAAGTACAACCATATTATTTTTATCATTGATGAAAGTACACAACCTCCTTAAAGTGCCGGTAACTGGTGCCATCACCCTACTTGTTTAAAAATAGTATGTCTTAATGGTTTTGATGGGTCAGTTTAATCTAATAGACAAGACACTTAAGTTTAAATGAAGAAATACACTAAATAATATACGTTTTTAAAACATTAAATTATCAAACACATTATTTTAATTATGACACACTTGGCCATAAAGTGGCAATTACCGCATGCTACGCGTACGGAAAATCATACTTCCTCCAGGAAGAGAAATAAATAATTTACTATACTATTCCATCATACTCATACTCATACTCATTTATTCATAAAATATAAAAAATTACATGTCATTATTATTATCATGTCATCTTAAGTAAAAAAAACCTATACTACCCCAATCCAGTTTCCTCGTGACCCATAAACTAAAAAAAGTATATCTGATATCATTGGTAAGTATATGAAATCACTCACACGGTAATACTGTATATGCGATGTCAAAGTACCTATATATATATGCAAACTGTAACATAAGTTAATTTATTTTCTTTCTATGAATATTCTCTTATTATAAAAAAAGTACCTGAGAGACCAACTTTGTAGACAGGAAGAAAACAAATTTTTCCTCCGAGCCCGGCAACTACTATCCACATGTTCTTGTTATGTATTGTTAATAATAATAATTTAAATTGTTAAAAGGGCCTTTACGTGTTGGCTATGTGGTACTCGTTGGTACTTCTGTACACACGGGTCCGGGATATCATTTTCCTGTGACCGGGAAGGACACATAATTAATAATATTAGTTATTGCACCACTGAGAAAAAAAATCACCACCAGGAATTAAAAAACCGATTTTTAATTGGGGAAAAATTAAGTTTTACTATTAATTACAGAAGTATTACGGTTTTTATAAAAGTTATCACGGTTTTTATAAAAGTTATCTATTTCTACAAACAGCCTAGTAATCTTGAATCTATTTTCAACAACAGGGGTTTTAGTAAATGTAGCATAAAACAAAATTCATTACTTATTACAAATCACTGTAATTATTATTAAAGTTCCCTATATTTAGCTAATTATTGCCTATTTTAGAAAAGCCATTTGTGATTCCAACTTCCAAGTGATGTTTTTAGAAAAACAGTCAGATTTTAGTAACATCAAGTAACAGAATTTACAAAAGTCAATTTGTTGCTATTAGAAGTTATTTCTCGTCCTCGGATTAAGTTTTATTTTAGTAATAATAACTCTATTTTTGTTGTCTTTTCTCTCAGTGTACATTATTAAGATTTGGTAAGATTAATAATGGTAACAACAATGAACAATGGTAATAATGGCAATAGTGTATTGTTCTTTTGTTTTAGGTTGATTTGTGTGAAATTTTCCACAAATATTTATTTATTTTGTCGGTAGACGAGAGCTAGCCGTTTTTGAGAACATATTTATATATAAAACCGTTGTCCGTTCCGATCTTAGTCAATAAATAACTCTGATTGTCAAACTCAAAGGTTTATTCCATATATCCATCAACTCGTCAAATTACAGTAGGTATTCAATACACATAAAAGTAAATTTACAAAATTGATGCTCCTTAAATAGCGTAAGACGATACTAATTTAGGGGCGCCACGCGCTATTTGTCGATTTTTTACGAGTTTAGAGTCGATATTCGATATATATGTCGAGTAGACATATTTATGGCACAAACGGTTATTGGTTCTTGAATCCTTTATCTACATTTGTAAGAGCCGAATTTTGAAAAGAATGAATACTTATTTTTTTATGATTTATTCAAACATGGTCCAAAAAAGCTCTTTTTTCGATATAAGTATGTTGTTTCTGCACTTATTTATATGAAGTCTACATGTTACTGTTTCTTACAGACGTCTCTTATAACACAAGAGAGATTTTTGTTGTGTCTCGTTGTTGTGAATACGATAAGCCGTAAAAATACGAGAAACCGGAGCGTTACAGATCGAAGGTCATTGGGAGCTAGGAGCCCCTTAAGGGGAGGGGTAGGGCAAGCTCTCTCCATACAAACTTTGTGCAGGATTTACTTCGTTTGTGTTTGCATTAAAGTTATGATTTTTGGTCAGTATCCTTATTATTCTGATAGCTATTTCGTGATGTAATTTTTTTTTTTTCTTTTTTTTTTATTATTTTGATTTTTTTTGAAATATTTGAAAATTTTCATATCACGATCTTCGCATATCTAATATTTACAACCAAAAAAATATTATATTTGTTAGTGCCAAAACCGACGAATAAAACGTGCACAAAGTTTGTATGGGGAAGGCCTTGCCCTACCCTGCGACTTAACCCAAAATCTTCCTCGACTCTGTGTATTTTAGTACCGTAACTAATAACTGTGATTGTCAAAATCATATGCACAATAATATATGAAAGGTTAATTAATTTTATAGATACGGGTTTCCTTTATCTACCTCA
The DNA here is from genome assembly GCA_951800055.1 of Cenopis cana. Taxonomy (NCBI): domain Eukaryota; kingdom Metazoa; phylum Arthropoda; class Insecta; order Lepidoptera; family Tortricidae; genus Cenopis; species Cenopis cana. The sequence continues at coordinate 11,056,823 of OX637472.1, forward strand.
TTAAATAGAACCGCATAAAGCGGGGAGAAACCATACCTATCATTTCAATGCTTCATAATAACTCGGATATGAGGTTCATATCCAATATTTACCTATGATGATACAAAATAAATCTAAACAGAACTTAATCCATACTAATATACGAATACTAGGTAATATTATATATTATAAATGCCACAATGTGTCTGTCCGTCTGTTTCCTTTAAGCTTATACCGCTGAACCATGTAGATGAAATTTGGTATGGAAATAGTTTGAGTCACGGGAACGACATAAGATACTTTTTATCCCGGAAATCATCCCTCGAGGGGTGGAAGTTTGTATGTAAGAGCGACAAATAAGTAAGCGCCTGAAATAAATAGCAATTAATTTCTCAGTTATTTCTAATAAAACTTACTACCGAATAAATTTTTGCATAACAATTAAACATTCTACCTGAAATAACATTTTTTAAAGAGGTACACCGTTATTTCAAATAAGCAGCGGTATCATATTTGTATGTAAAATGTCGAATCAGTTGATCTCGTTTTCGTGTTATTTGTAGGTTCACTCACGGCTGATGCCCAGTTTTAATTAATTTATCCGGCAAAACGGCTTTGTAGTATGAAATCCGTAAAATATTTTTTAGTTCGCTTTCAGATCAAACAATATTTTGTGACATTTATTTCAGTGTTAATCCATGCGATGATGTAAAATTCGCACCTCTATAATTTCTAGAACTTATTGTTTATTCACTGTTCGATTAAGTGATTGTTTTGGGCAATCGTAACCTTTCCCGCTACATTTGAGGATGCCCTCGGGGCAGTTGTCAAAACGACTTTGATTTATTTGTCTACAAATACCTATACCACGAATTTAAATCCGTGCCTGTATAATAACACTCTATCTAGGATCTAGTTGAAAAGCACTATATTGTTTACGATGTTAAGCGGTCCTATTATTGCTAATAATCCAGTAACTTTGCCACCTGAAGGTACGGAGTAGATTGCATCAAGATGTTGAGTTTTTTTTTCAACCCTAAAGAAGTAGTTGCTGATAGTTCCTTGACGTTTTTAAAGTAGACTAAATTTGCTTCAACATGAGACTAGAATTGTCGCTCAATCTTAGTAAATGTATTAAACTATTTGTAAAGTTAGTAAAATTTGAAAGAACTTTATAAAGAAGTCTTGTCTGAGCAATCATAATGATATCAGTTCATTAGTGAAAACTGTTTTGGCTTTTGTATAATTTAAAATCCAATTACTCCAATTATAGTTTAGTTTCAATGTTATATTTTATCTATCTATTATATTATTAATTACTTGCATGTGTTATTTTCGCTGTCTGTTTCCCATTTTAACAAAAAAAATATTTACCGAGATAAATCCTTTCAGAGTTCATAATTTTTTCGAACATCAAATTTCGAATTGATTTATCTCGAAAAGTATTGGGTATACAATCTACATAGACAATTCTAGTCTCATATTTAGCAATTTTAGTCTCCTTTAAAAACCTGAAGGTACTAAATCAGCAACTAGTTCATTAGGGCTGAATTTTTTTTTTTTGCAAATTTGCGTTCGGCTTTCGAGGTCACAAACTTGGATTATTCATTGGGCCAACATCATTAACAAGTCTGCGAAAAATCAGAACTGCCGGATTTAACGCAAGTTCTACATGTATAAAGTTACTGGATTATATACTGGATATGCTGGTTACTGGATATTCTTTTCAACCCAGCAACTCCCTGCTACCTCAAAGAGCGTTTTAGTTATTTTCGTTCGGTTAGATCCGCTAATAATTTTTTACTTACTGTACCGGCATCCACTTCAAAATTTTATAACAGTTCGTTTACGTTTAAAGCTACTCGACTATGGAACAGCTTACCACTAGAAATAAGGCGTGCTAAAACTCTTTTGGCTTTTAAAACACGACTCAAAGAATATTATTTGTCTCTCCCTTAATACACGGTTGTTGGTTCTATTGAATCCTTTGGCTGATATTGTATTATATTTATGTAATATTGTATGTATGTTTATTTTATGTTTATTATATGTATGTTTATTAAAATTTATTTTATTCGTACCCATATGTGGTATTATTTTAAATCCATATATCGGTTTGCCACCTACTCAGTTAGATATATAATGTTGCATTATCTCCGCTACCCAAAGGTTGTCTGGAAGAGATCGCTCTTTAGCGATAAGACCGCCTGTTGTTTACCTCTATTTTAAGCATAATGTCCTGTACTGTGTTCTTTTTGAGGTGTGCAATAAAGAGTATTTGTATTGTATTGTATTGTATTATAAGGTCGAAATCATTTACAATCTAAACTTCGGAACCAAAAAGCGTTCCAACCAAACTTTTAGAAAACAGTATAACCCTCTGTATCATGGTGTAGCCGTAGCCCGACGGCAACAGAAACTTCGAAACTCCTTCCAATCTCAGGGAAATTTATAAGCACGTTTTAACATATTGTGGCATATTGTTGCATGTATTGTTGTTGTATTGTGTTGTGGGTGTCAACACACCCATGTTTGTAAAAACGAATACAAGTAAAAATTATAAACGCCGCCAACAGTTTAAAATCAAGATTAGTTCGAGGTTTCGGTAAAAAAAGAACACCTACCTTGTCTTGTCAATGGGGAAAATCGATAAAAATATATTTTGATGTTTTTGGACTACAATTGGTATAACTATAAACGATTAGCTAAATGTATATTTTTCAGCACGTTTAATTTTATGCAGCTTATTCTTTTCTTACTTACCTACAGACTTACATTTTTGTGTGTTATTATGCGTTATATATTTTTATTTTACACAAAAACTAACATTGTGGTGGATAAAAAACAAAAACGTAATGTTTGAGGGAGATTTATTTGCTAAGAAATCATATCCATATTTCAATATCGTTATTTACGTTATCGTTCGTATGTTACTTCTGAGCAACAATCAAGTTTTTCTTTTTTTTTGCAAAAACAAAAGAAAACGTAAGAAATTAAGTTAATTAAATAACTGAAATATACCGGAGTTTGTAGAAATAAAATAAAAGTTCTTGAGTTATAAATGGTTAATAGTAAACAGTAAGGGAAACACAGCAAATACGCTCAGGGTATAGACAAATAGGAACACCCAGGGTAGATAACTCTCGCAAGTTTAAATTACAATACAAATACTCTTTATTGCACACCTCAAAAGATCACAGTACAGAAACATTAGGCTAAAGGAATACAGGCATCCTCTTTGTTAAGGAAATTAATCTCGAGATTACGTATTACACAAGGCGATCCTAATATTCAATAAGAAGCTCAATTGCATGAATAATGTATGTTACTTGCATATAGTATATCTTAAATACCTACGTGCAATTTATCTTTCAAAACATAAAAACATTAGTTCTCGATGAGAAAAAAAACTGTCTCGCATCTTTTAACAATGTAGAACGCCTTCGATTTACAGTGTAATATAAAACAGAGTTACATGTATATTTTGAAATATATTCCGTTGTATGTCGAAACCGATTCTGCGACTCCTTTGAACTCGGTCTATTTGTATCAAAACCGTTTGTTTATCCGCCCGTCCGTCATCGCGAACCGTTAATAAATTATACCGCGTATTAAATTAAAATAAATTGTACGATTTATAGAGAAACGAAGTTTTCCCACGTCGGTATCTTTTGGGACGATATTGATTAATGATAATCTTTGTTTAGAACTATATTCCACCAAACGGTTAAAACTAACAAATTAATTATCACGTTACGTCACGTACAGTAGGAAGTGTACGTTACAACCTCGCCGCGAGTGCACTCATCCTGACGAAGTAATCCCGAAGAGTTCAGAACATTGCGCGAAGATTGAAAATTAGGGAGTAGGTACGTGAGTTTTAACCGTTTAGTAGAATATCGTTTTAAACATGGTACACGGAAGATTAAATTCCAGAAATATAATATAAATAAAAAATTAAGAATTACAGTAAGAGTAATATAATTCTCAACTTAAATGTTGATGCATCAAGACCCCAACAATAAAAATCCAATATGTCTAAACCGTGGAGCAAAGCAAATAAATCAATTAAATGTAAGAATTGTGTAAACTGACCCACAAATTCATTAAGACAGCAAAGGGTAGGTACTCGATTAACCCGTTAATGGATATTAAATACTTTAATGAAGAATGTTAATTAATATAACAAATATAAATCGCACGGTGTACCTACCTAAAACGAAAGAATTGTTATTTTTCTGGTTACTTACAACTTTTTTTCTATTTCAGGTTAATTATCAACAGTAACATTACTGCTGTGGAATAAATATTAGTAAGATAGTAATTAATAATTTATCATTGTTATTACTGTGTATAAAAAATATGATAAGAAAATGTATCAAGTAAAGAAACAAAGAAACTTGTGTCTTAAATGGAAATTCAAACGTGAAATTCGGGACCAAAGTTAAAATTACACTTAGTGTTGTTCTGTGTTTTTCATAAGAGGAAAAACAAAACGAAATGGCTTCATATTCGAATACGCCAAAGGCGCCGTCTCCGCCACCACCGGGACATACACCCAGCAAAATGGAACGAAGAATGTCTCATTTCAAGGAATATAAATTCTTTAGAAGCTTCAGTGCGAAAGTCGAGAACTGGCCTATGAGGAAAGCTGAACAACTATGGCGGAAGATGAGGGAAAGAAAAATTGCAGGTAGGTGAATTTCATTATTGTACAAAATATTATTTGGTAAATAAAAATACGTAAAAAAAAGGAAAAAGAAATTACGCCCAACGTGGGGCTCGAACCCACGACCCTGAGATTAAGAGTCTCATGCTCTACCGACTGAGCTAGCCGGGCAGATGACGGGAAGTTGATATTATGGCTTCCAAGCTTCATCGTATGATCTTAACCTTACTGCTTCTATGTTTTCTCTCTGTCTGTAGGTGTCTCGGTAGTCGTTCCTAGTCCTTTAAAATCGGACTATATTAGCTAGTTTGTCAATTTAACTATACTTAAGTATAGTTGTCGGTGCCCGTAGTGCAAGCTTTGCTTAGTTTACATTTAGGTACCTATGTCTTTTTTATAGCCTAAGTAACTAACTAAATTTTTGAACTAAAGATGGCGTCTGTCTGTCTGAAAAGGAAATGCAAAAAGCTTTTTAAAATAACACGTGCAGCCATTACCTTCTGCAGTGGCTTGATTCATTTTCATTCTATTTTCAACCGACTTACAACCGATATAAAAAAGTGAAGCTTCTCACTTAAAGGAGTCGTCCATAAATTACGTCACGCGTTAATGTGGGGCAGAGGGTCGACGAAATGTGACATTGGTGACAAGGGGTGGGAGCCGTGGGAGGGGTCTTAAGCTAATCCAACTCCTATATCTAAGTACCAAAACACAAAATTTGAAGTATTGTCGAAAAAGATGTCAAATTTTACGACACAGTAGCTAGGGTCTTACGAATGTGACCAGCTGTGACAAGGACGGGGAGGGAATCAAAAATCATGAAATAGGTACTTGTGACGTAATTTATGTATAGCCACTTTTCTCTTTGTTTTTAACTCTGTGAGGTGATTACGTAACGTTTTCGTGAGTGCGTAAGGTTGATCCAAATATCTTCACATATAGAAATGACACTAAGACCCACGAAACAGCCACCTTGGGCATTTTTCTATTATGCGTAAAATAAAATTTTGGTGTCCCACAACGGAACGATTTGAAAAACTTGTAAATGTAAATATATTGTTAAAAATTTTTTATGTGGTACAGTCAAGTGCAAAATATGTATCGATAGAATCCTCTCATAAATATGTACCAAAACCTTAATTCACCGACATAAGAGCTATGGGACATTATGAGCAAGTTGTATGCACCCATAGTTTTGCACTTGGCTGTACCTACATCGATTAAATATTAAATTATACGTAAATCATTTGTTTTTTTTCCTCACCTCAAATGGTTCATCACTTTTTCATAACAATGCATTTCAAAGTGTATCAGGCACCTTCAAACTAAATCCCTACATAAAACGAAGTCCAAAATAAGGCGAAGTAAACTGACAGGCAAGATGTTGTCAGGATTAGAAAAAATAAATAGTGACGGATATATCGATAAGTATAACGTTGTACTACCAAACATGAATAAATCATTAGATTTAGAAATGAAATTAAATGAAATGTATTATTATAGGTATTCATAAAGAAGTTCGTGGATTCGCTGGTAATTAGTGTAACCAAATTATCAAGACGTCACCCTCGGGATCCTGTTTTGCGTCACTAACGAACTCCTATTGCTAGTCAACAGAATTTTCATTCCATTTAAGACCACGTTATTCGAAATCATAGTATTTTTCATTCAATTTTAAACCATTAAATACTCACTTTATTGATGGGATATTTAGATATGTTATAGTTTAAGAGTCGGTCTAGTGTATTTTAAGGCTGAAAACACGATATTTGAAACTTCGCTCGATGATCTCACATCGCAAAAACAGGTAAATTTTGATCTTATTGTGAGTCGTATATAAAATATATCCAACTCAGACTCGAGTAAAATATATCAATAGATAGGAAACGATGTGAAGAAGTGCATTTTACGGCTAATTTTTTTTTAATGTTTTTATATTTAACAAAACTCAAAAATATCAGAAAAGCAAACTGCGCGCTTCATTTTAGTAGACAGATGGCCGTTGGGCCTCGAGCTGGACGGACGTCTGTCGCACTTTTTGCAGTTTGACATTTATAAAAATCGCATATTTAATACCAGTAACTAGATGATATTAACATTTTCAGGGTAAATTACTGGTGAGTCATACCGACGAATAAACATTTAAAATAGTTTTCCTGGTACTTTTACAATTCGAGATAGTGGAAAACATAAAATGTGGCTAATAAAGCTTATCATTATATCATGTTTTTCCTTTTTAAACCCTCTCTTATTACAAAAGGTTTCATTGAGTATTTTTAGAATGTGGATTTTTTTTCCATTATACGGGTCACACTCCTTCATATAGCATATTGTATATTTTATGTCTATGTGTGAGTATATTCATAGCGCCTGACACATAGTTTGACATCTGACATTAGCAAATTAAATTCAAGCTTGGTATTTCAAATACAATATTTTAAATTATTAAATATATTGAGCTTCGTATTGTAACAAAATAAATATGCCCTAACGGACCGTAATCCTGCCAAAGTTTTGACGCTATTCGACTTCAATTTGCTCTGCAGTTCAATGTAAAGCAGAATGACATCAGTATTACGATGAAAGTGATATTATTGCATTGTGTAATTATTCCAATATATCAACGTAAACGATAAAAAAAGAATAATACAAATTTAAATGAAAAGATGCCTCGGATAATATCTGAAATAGAAAGGGCCCAAAGCTCTGAGGAATTCTGGCCGCTTACGGCTAGTATGTGGGGGAGGATATCTGGTGACGGCGTCGCGGTCTCAGATCTATGATCAGCGGCTTCGGTGAACTTCACTTCATAGCCACATCATGCGCAAATGTTTACGTGAATTTACTGGACGAAGTGATGCTGCAAATTGTTCTACTGACTTTCCTGACTTTATTCAAGATAATTGCCCCATACAGCACGGGTCACTTGGGAATGGTTTACTCTACAGCTACATCCAGGCATAAATGTAATGATGTAATGCCATCGCCTGAAATTCGAACCCGATTGAGAATCTTTGGGGTTTAATGTTCCAACAGTGGGATCATCACCATGAAAGAACCAAAGAAGCAATTCAAGCAATAGATACTGCAATGAAATATGGGAGGAAATGCGGGGAACTGACATAATTATCAACGTCTTCTCAGCTTATTGAGAGACAGGCTACAAACTGTTGTAGACGCACTGTGGTTGCACGCATTATAATCCCTCAGTCTTATGTTTTATGTTTATAATAAATTATATAATAAATCTTGAATTTTATTTAAGATGGATTTATGAACCGTACTGTCTTCTCGAAGATCTCACGGTTCGAAATAAAGGCCATACGATAAATAAAGAATAAATATCTGGGCGACCAAGCTTTGCTCGGCGTTTTCCCGGGCATAAGACCTAGCTAGATCGATTGCTCGTCCCCGAAAACCCCCACATACCAAATTTCGTCAAAATCGTTAGAGCCGTTTCCGAGATCCCCGAAATAAATATATAAATAAATAAATAAATATACAAGAATTGCTCGTTTAAAGATATAAGAATATCTGGGCGACCGAGCTTCGCTCGGCGTTTTCCTAGGCATAAGACCTAGCTAGATCGATTGCTCGTCCCCGAAAACCCCCACATACCAAATTTCGTCAAAATCGTTAGAGCCGTTTCCGAGATCCCCGAAATAAATATATAAATAAATAAATAAATATACAAGAATTGCTCGTTTAAAGATATAAGAATATCTGGGCGACCGAGCTTCGCTCGGCGTTTTCCTAGGCATGAGACCTACCTAGATCGATTGCTCGTCCCCGAAAACCCCCACATACCAAATTTCATCAAAATCGTTAGAGCCGTTTCCGAGATCCCCGAAATAAATATATAAATAAACATATAAATAAATAAATATACAAGAATTGCTCGTTTAAAGATATAAGATAAAGAACTAATAAATAAAGTTGTAAGCTTTTATTAGCAGGGCTTGGCAGGGCAAAATATTTGTTGAATCTTTTTCTAAATAAAATAAAAAAGTACAAAATATTTATTTACCAAAATAACGCTCAATAATTATTTATGCTCTAAAAATTACAAAAAAAAAACACTTGCTCTTGCCTGAGATTCGAACCTGCGACCTGTGCTTTAGAGAGCAAGCGATTACTAATTACACCACAATGTACTTGGCTTAGTGGTTGAAATTAAGCTACTTATTTGTGGCTTGCAACTTTGACTTTTTGTGTCGAGTCGTGATAAAATTTAGCCCTTATTTAGTTAAGTGAAATCTGTCAAAACTGCGCAACAGAGACAGAGATATGCATGCGTTTGCGTGAATGTCATAACAATCTGTTCTAAATTTAAATTGTTGACAACCTAATTATCACGTGCGCCACTCTGGCTTATTCTGGTTAATTTGACAAAGAAGGTCTGTCACATATTCAAATTCTAAGTTACAGCAATCATTAAAAAAAACGAGGTCAGTGACCTGTCACAGTAAAGTGAGATAGTGTGTGTAAAATGTAATTGTGTTTGTTACTGGGGAGAATTACGATAATGTTGCGCCGCCTAGCGGATTTTTTGTGTCGCGTTTGTAGTTTCGCTGCAATAAGAAAGCCTTAATAACAGAAACCTGGCACTTCCTAACTAACTGGGTTGGCACGACGACCCAAAATGAGTCTTGGCCTACGACACAAGAGCATGCAACGCCACTTTCCTCGGTCCTGCATACATAGCTAATTATATTAATTAGTTATAACGTAATGCAATAAACAATAAAAATATGAATATTTTGTAATTGAAAAATTACTTTAATTAAAAACTTAAAATAAACCTAATCGAAAAGTCCCCCTCGAGTTGTCCCTGGTGCAAAGGTGCCCATCACACTGGCCGCGTTGCCACGTTGAATGGCGATCGACAACCTTTGCACCAGGTACGAACCCGCGCGGGCGTCAGACCCCCTCTCCCTAATGCGACGTCCCAGTTCTTTGACAAACGTCATCGCGTCCGAGCCCCAGCACCCAGTCGTTTCAAAAGCCAGGGGCACAAAATAATAGTTACTGCCCAGGGCCTGATACTTATCCCGCTTTTTGTCTGCGGCAAAATCTGCAGCGGCACCAGCTGTACGAATCGTTCGGCTGAGATGCGTGACGGCGAAAGTACTGACGCACGTGGCGTCCCACAGCAGACACTTCCCTTTCTGCCATGGCACCAAAGTTAGGCCGTCTGGTCTTTTGTTGGAATTATCAATATAAAACCTTAATTTGATTGGACGAAAAATATGGTAAATCCCGTTTTTTTTTGCTTAGAATTTTAACGGTCACTTTCGCCTATAATTATTCGTTTCCCTGAGGCAGCAGGAGATAATATTGTACTTAATTCACTTATTTCAATAGCTTATCACGTAAAAATTGTTACAACTCTCCTATGTCTCCCCTACACAAATAGTTAATATCAACACAAAACCATCAAACTCTAGGCGGTGGTTCCATTATTATTTCCATTTTGCGAAATTACGTAGTCATGGATTACAAAGACTTTCAGGCTAGGTATGTACATACATATGTGTGGACGCGGGGTGAAATTGAATGTCCCGCGAACACACGCTCTATTGTTCATCTGATTACAAGGAAACGAGTTTCATGATGGATTGTGCATACTGCTGGTATTTTATTTAATTATTCGCATAATGTATTAAATTGGAAACAGTTTTAAACTGGAAAGATGTCCAAAAATAAAACGCTATATTGTTTCTTTTTTTTTAATTAAAATTTCTCAATTTGCATCATTTTCTGTCCAAAATTTAAAAGTTGTTTCTTAGCAGCAATTGGTAGCCGGTTTTGTTAAGAGTATCTTCAAAGTTCTAAGTAAGTAATTTTTTGTTGATTTTCGGAAGCCGTACCAAAACCGAAAAAACTTTTCCATTCTTTAAAAGTATCTTTTAGTCCCACTTAAAGCACTCGAAATTACTCGATCCATTAAAAATGTAAAATAAACAAAAGGGGCAGTTTAATAACTTAAACTTCTATTCCCGAAGATTAGATCGCGAGCCGTAAACCGAAATGTACTAGAACAGATAAAGAACGCTATTAAACGTTAAACTTTACCGAATGGCCTGTAAAAGCGACAATCTAGTGATGAATGGGTGGTTTTATTCCAAAACACGAGTGGCTCACGGCTGTTAAATATTGATGGTATTTTTAACTTATTTTGTTGCCTGGTTTTTAAGGACTTGACTTTACTACTGTAAATTCAACTCTTCTCACGTACACTTTTCACTCCTAGCTATAAAGAAAACTATTTAATAGAAATATATTGCAAAATCCATTGTATCATTGATAACCTATAACAATAAAACAATGTTTAAAAATGTCTGCTCCATCCTGTATACCAACAAAACATACAGTTATTCATTAGTGTCAGTAGGTTTATCAGATATTGACAATTCATAGTTTAATTATTACGTACGATTATAAAATCGTAAATTTGTAAAGGTTTGGTATTTTAATTGGTTTTCGTATTGTGATTTAGGTACTTATAAGTTCGTACAAAACTGTAAGGCCAAATGCTGTCATATGAACGCAAGCAAGAATCTACCTTACAGTCAGAGTCAGAGCTCTCAGTCGATTTTTGCTTGCGTTCGTTTGACAGATTTTGGGCTTAGATGTTTAAGTACATACGAACTATACCTACCAACAAGAAAGTGTTTACATCCGATGTCACATCAATCAGTCGACTAGGTAGGCAGAAGTAGACTTAAGTATCTAGAATATCACATTTCCTTCATCTTTGAAGGTTGCTAGTTTATCATCACTCACAACACGTTTATCGACCTACTTACAATACTGTCCATGACAAAAAAAAATCTATTACCACAAATGTGAATCATTTTCAGCGTGAACAGAATCCTAAAGAATCAAATCAATTGAACCATGAAATCAGGGAGCTTTACGTAAAAGCTACACTTTGAAGTGAAATGTCCTTTGGGACGCATTTTGTAAATTAATTATTTCGTAATTTTGGTCCTATAGATAGCTACTTACTTATTGTTATAGCACATCAATTTCATCACTACGATACGTAGGCAAGGCACAGATACGTAGGGATGGGTACGTAAATAATGTTATACCTACTCTATGTAAACTACCTAGGTATTCTGTTATTGTACCTAACTAGTTATTTATTACTACTAACTTAAAACGAAATGATATTCATGACTGCGTACAAAAACACAAAACATTCATATACCTAATGAAAAAAATAAGGTAACAAATTATAGAACATTTATTTAAAATGCCCTGCTGCTACTAAATATTATAATAATATTATAGGTCCATTTTGTGCGCTATAATCATTACCGCGTAATGTGCCATAATATTTTGTACTGGCATGGTGCCACGAAAGTTGCTAACAAGAAAATAGCACTTCACGCGACAAAATGTAAATGAAATTAATTTATTCGAAAACAACGCCTGCGGCAAAAAATCTGCAATCACTCTCGTTTGGTAAATTGCCTTGTTGTCAAGTTTGAGAGCTTTTGGTTTTAAAACCCATAAAGTTAAATTTATTATTCAGTTTACTGTTTCACATACTTCATGGGAGTTTTCTTGAATTCAAAATGTGTTCGGTGATTCTCAGGAAACCTTTCGATTAGCTGTTGTATGGACTAAGTATAATCCGCGGTGGCAAGCGGAAAATTTGTATAAATTTTAAGAAAATCAAAACGTATTCTGGGTATATGACATAGTAACATTTCACCAATTTTCGTCCTTGTTAAATATCACAATAGTACGGGGGCAATCGAAACGCGAAACGCATGTCTTGAAAAGGATAAGGCCTTTTAAGGATCAATATTATTCCCAAGCTATAGATACACTGCAACGCGTAATGGATAGGTTCTTGCAATTATTTTGGCTGACACTATTTTGCATAGTTGTTTTACCAAATAATACCGAAGCTCCACCATCCACTGATCACAAGTATTTGTGCACGGCAACTATGCAATTTATGCATATACAGCGCAAGTGTTAAATACATTTTCAGTTTTCACTTAAAATTAACTACCATCTAGTAAGCACCTAGCTATAAAACGTCATCTGGCGCCGATCTGCGTTTGGAGTAAACTGTGGGGTGAAAGACCGGGCGGTGGGTGGCCACGCGTTCTGCCGTAGATTAGATGTGGAGATATTGTTATAATTAAACAGTTTTGATTAGGTTGTCGTTGCTTTTATAATTTCTCCATGAAATAAATTAATGGAATATTAAACTAACTTTTTTAGGTCACTTCGGTCCTCCGGGCAGATCGTCATATGGTAGGTTGGTAAAAAATTACCGTGTATTAACCGTGATAACCTATTTAAATATAGATAGGTAAATTTACGACTAATTCCGTGAAAAATATTTATGTAGGTACAAAAATTAAGTCGGAACGCAGTTTATCCTACTGCAAAAAGTGTGAGATGTGATGTGATGTAAATAAAACCAAGTCAATTAAAAATATTTATTCAATACAAATATAAACCAACTGCTTGATTAACGGTAACAACTTGGTTGAATTATAACATAAAAAGTCCACAAGTTTTTTTCTTCTTCTTTTGTTTGATGATCACCGGGGAGGTTTATCCTATCCACATGAGCACAAAGCCAAAAAGGAGCATAGTATTGTTTGTTAATTTTAAGTTGTTTTTTAAGGTTCGACCCATCCCTCGGATAAGTCACAGGTCACCAAAAAAAGAAAAAAAATACGAATACATGGGGACTCTAACATTGACGTGCAGACGCATGCATGCATTGTATGGTAATTATACCAAACACACGGCCAATGTCAAAAAGTGGTAATTCCTTTAAAATCTAGACTTGATACTTCATTATGATACCACTGGGACGACGTAAAAGGTTTAATATCGTAGTAAGTCAATGTAAAGTTAAAAGTTTGAACTACGTTTTTGAATTAGTCAAGCGTGACTTGTCGTTGAGAAGGAATCGATAGTGTGGCTTGAGGAAGTTACGTGAGTAACATATTGATTAGATGATGGTAATTAAAAAAGTCATGTAGATTTTTAAAGCCAGGACATTTTAACATGCCTATTGGCACCGCATTTATTTATTTTATTAACGGTTTACCAACAGTCACAACGATAAGTACAAGTCGTTTTAAACATAGCAAACAATACATCTTAATCCTTAATTTATAACTACATTACAGTTTTAAACAGCTTGGCAATATAATTATTTTTGGCTTAATATTATATACCAAGTAAAAAGGCAGATTAGGATGCAACACATTTAGTTGTTATACTATCCCGTAATAACTAAGTATGCCGGAGTTTTATATAAAAATCAATGACATACTTAAGAAAACCGAAACCTATCGAGGATTGTCACCAAAACTTTTGTTATTCGATTTTCCTCCAAAAATACAGTTATAAAAGTTATCCGGGAGACTACCTAACCCTGGAAACGAGTGATAAGAAAAAGTTGATAGGGATATTTTTGACCCTCACTAACAAGTTTACAACTTGAGGCCGAATTATTCGATCCATAGGCGAGCGCGATTAGGGAGCCGAGAGTGAAATGATCAAACCTCACGCGTTTCGTACGATGATATCAATTCAACACATTTGCCCGTCATCACATGGCGCAGCTCATGCTACCTACAATAACTTTCAGTCATATGTCATGATGACAGAGCTGATTAGTAGTTGTCATCTATTGGACACTATGGTGTCTGGCACTGGGATGTTTAGGTACCTTAGGTATGTGTGGGGTATCATTGGATAGTCGATAGCCCACATAATCTTGCAGGTATTCTGTCTGACACCATTTTTTGGTTCAGGAATCCATTTTCGTGAAATTAAGTTTTTCAAGTGATAATATTCGTTATGGTCAAGTCCAAAAACGCAGAAAGTATAAGTTGTAGGTACGATCGTTTAAGCTCGCATAGTGTAACGGGTGGCCAACTATAGAATACTACCTTGTGCGTGGCCCGACACGCACTTCGTCAGTTTTTTTTTTTATATTTTGATTGGGAAGTTAAACATTATCTTACGTGGCCATACTTAAAGTTTCTGGGTTCTGTTAAATAAGCCCGATATTCGATTATTTATAGGTACAGTCAAGGGCACCAATATGTATACACTCTTGGACCTTTCAATGGAATAAGGTGAAAAAGTGTATTCATATTGGTGCCTTTGACTGTACCTAACATTTATTGCTTTTCAAAGTATTTACACATTTTTACATTCGCTGGAACCATTGTGAAAAAACAAACGACAGTCTCCCTTTCAGTATGCCCTAAAGTAGTACAAAATTCACCCAAGAAATAAATCATGTTCCTGTGTACTATATTGCTACGCTAATTGTACGCTTAAAATATGTGACTGCATTAACATAGCTAGAATATTTTAGTATTACCTCCTAATGTAACCTCGATGTACCTAATAGAAAACAATCTTCCTTTTCTTTCTTTTTGTTCGTTTGTATCAATGTATCAGTGTGTCATACACAACTCTTAGCTCATTTTAATTTTATGTTATAGTACTAAAATTGTCCACGATTGCTGTGTCGATACAAACCCGATTAGGGTTTAACGACACTTTTCTGTGTAACCTAAAATAAGAATTTTTAAATGTAAATTAAAATATATATATATATATATATATATTGTGGAACAAACAAAATACAATAACAAATACCTACATACTAATACTTACATACTTAAATCTATTAACTATAAAAAAAAAATATAACTAAACTAAATCTAAAAATGGCCCCTGTGTACTTCAATAATGTAACATGATGATTGATGACGTTGCAGTATTGAATACCTAAGAACAGTAAGAACAGTTAGTGCAAATGTAGGTTTTACGAGGGAATTTTCGGGGTTGATGGGATTTTATGTTACCATTAAATTTGGATATTTGTCAGTAGTATTTTTATCGATATTTTTCATTGGCTATTGCTTTAGTTCTTTAAGTATGGTATTTCTTTGTATTGTTTTGGTATTAATGCAGAACCAAAACAAATAAATAATAAGTAAAGAACAACAAAGATTACATTTAACAATATACGCAAGCACTGCCCATACAAACTTTGTGCAAGTTTTTCTTCGCTTGTGTTTGCATTACACTTATGATTTTTGGTCAGTATGCTTATTTTTCTGTTAGCCAGAACCTCAAGAAAAGATTCTGTTTTTTTAATTTTTTGTATTTTTTTTTAATTTTAATTGTTTTGAAATTTTTGATTTTTCTTAATAATATCTTGACATTCTTTGTATATCCAATATTAATAAGCAAAAAAAAATTATATGCGGGAATAAAACTTGGACAGAGTTTGTTGGAGAAGGCCTTGTGGAATAGTAATGGTATCTCCTATAAGGAAATAATATACTGAGTTGGATATATACAGGAAAGGGAGAAATGTACAAGTTATATACAATAAATAGGAGACACAGGAAGGAACGACAATAGAGAGATCTCTCAGGGACCGAAGTCCAATGAGAGTTGGTTGGAAGTTCTATATATGCAACTGACTTAAGAAACTTCGATAGCGCGTTGCAGAGCATGTCAGATTTGACGGTTGCCTAGCGACGCCACATCAGCCCCCCTTAAAAGATTTGTTAAAAAAGGTAAATACATAAATATCACGTTAGACTCGTTTAAACAAATTTTTAAAGTGCATTTAATGAGACAACTTGTATGGGGAGATGTATGCATTTGATTGAAGCAAAAGACGTAGGTATGTAAGGACCATAGTACTTGGTGTTCTTTGGTCTCTGCCTACCCCAATGGGATACGGGGGCGTGAGTATATGTATGTATGTAACAAGACAGTAAATTAGTTCGTACCTACACTTGTACATTTAATTAAAAAAGAGATCTTTGTTGTTAACTTTGTAACATGAGCTTGTTAACTTTAAGTGTTATCGACCAGGTCATTGCCATGGTCTCTAGTGATAATTACTCTTTTACAGCATCTGGGGGATATGAAGACAAGAGTTCGTCGTTGATACATTAGATTAGACGAATGTATCCGTCATAAATGTAAATAATTACAAAAATTAAAAACACGACTGCATTAAAAAGATAAAAATAAAAACAAGTTTCCTAATAAAGAACTCAAGGATATATTTTGTTTGCAGTCGGGGGACCTAATACATACAAGTCAAACCAAAATATTAGGTCCCACGACTGCAAACAAAATATATCCTTGAGTTCTTTATTAGGAAACTTGTTTTTATCTTTTTAATGCAGTCGTGTTTTTAATTTTTGTAATTATTATTTTATTTCGAACTTTTGTTGCTTGAAACACATACATTATATACATTTTTGGAATCGTCTCTTCAAATGCTTCATTTTGATACCCCACTTACTAGGATAGAATGTTTTTTTACGGAACACTCTAAATTGATTCTACAGTCCGCCATATTGTTTTTATTGCAAAGTCACATATTCTATGTTACCCGGGATGACGTAAGGATTCCAACGATACCTCACACATCTAAATCGGTTAAGGCGTTGAGAAGTTCTGGGGGAACAAAAAAAGTTCACATACATACATACATACATACATACACACATACATACAAACATACATACATGAAACCTGAAAACATTACACTTCTTTTTTTTGGGCAGTCGTGTAAAAAATAATAATGGTATGATGCCCCAATGTAAGTTTTCAACGTGTAAAAAATACATTTGAAGTATTTTTGTGATAAATATTTTTGCTACTGGCTTGTGACACCTAAAAAGTTACTTTCAAATCCTCCCTCCCGTAAAATGGCCTCTACTGAATATATACTTTGACTTACCTAAGTAGTAGTTATTATCCTGAAAATAATTCAAACGACGCAGTTGTAAGTGAGATACATAAATTACAAATATTTTTATCAGAATTTTAGGTCGCTTAGTTACAGTCCGGGGTCCTCAAAAATCATCTTTTCACTAGGCCGCGCGGAGGCTTCGCTAATACACCTACGTGCAAAATTTTAAGTCACGGGTCAAAATCGTACGAGAATAAATCACAAAAAGAAATTAAAGTTCCGTCAAAAGTTGCTTTTATAATCCGGGCAACTAATATCTCCATTATAAAATTGTGAACAAGTAGGTAAATTTAAAATTTTAAAAATATAGTTTTATGCCATTTTTATAGATTCTGATCAAAAAAGATTTAGTGCTAATAAATCTTAAGTCAAACTACTCGTACTATTACGAGACAAACTCAGATGATCACTAAACGAGTTATTTATCGATATATCTCCCAATTTCTAGTAGATTAATTTTGCTAACTTTCTATAGAATTAACTGTCATGATTTATCAACGACATCGATATATTATGGACCGGTTAAATTGACTTGATTGAGTATTCATTTTAGCTATGATAACGTTACTAGGTATGAAAATAATTTAACATTATTCAACTTATGATACTACTACTACACTTATACTTATGTATGATCAATACAATAAATGATATCTATCTATCTATGTACTGCAGGGAGTTGCACAAAATAGCTATTCTCAAACAAGGTTTGTCTTGGTTGCTACATTGTAACGACGAAAGAAACGAAATATGTTTAATAATATCACTGATTTCATAAGATACTATTTAAAACTAAAATATATACAATTGCTTAGTTATTTGCTTACTAAATTTTTTCTAGTATTCAAGTTCAAATAATTTCAATAAACTATTATGTATGACCTACCTACCTACCTACTAAAACATTATAAACCAATTGTACTTCAACATCATAAGTCGTATCACGAAACTGTCACATTCAGAAACGGACCTATGACAAAAATCTGACCAGCGGGGTAATCACGTAACGTTATGTACTACCGTTAGAGCATATTTATTGTCAATTTTGACGAATAAATCTATGAGCTAATGTCGAAAAATTACATTAAATATGCTCTAACGGTAGTACATAAAGTTACGTGATTACCCCGCTGATCAGAATCGTACTTAATAAGATTTTGACCTACAGCTCAACTGGCTTAATTCGAATCTAGCCTGACCTGCCTAGACGATATTTTTTACTGTTAAGGTATTAATTGAATGTCCATACGTGTCGTACATCAATCGCGGATCTAACGAAACTAATCAATTTCGGTCGGATCTCGCTTGTTAATGCCAATTTGTTATTGACTTTAACGCTCATGTCGACAATAACTCGTTATTAATGAAACGGATCCGCAAATTTCATTATAGGATAATTAACTTACACTTAAATGTAGATTCCGATGCGTCCAAAAACTATGATAGCGAAGAGTTATGGGCCCACTCTCACTTTTTATGTTAACGGTCATGTACCTAACCTACCTAGTTCTGTCATATTCACGCTTCGATTTTTTTTAACGAAGATATAGAATACTCGTGCAATTTTCATGTATGTTTCAAGTAATTTTCATAATTTATACAAATAAAATACCTACTGCTGTTCCACTTGATCTAACTTCGGTGGTCGCATTAATTGTAAATTATGAAGTTCAAATAAATTAGATGCCTTTTTCGGATATTTCTACATCGCTCGTAAAGTACCTAGTCATGGGTTTATTTAAAACAAAATTGTCTGTTTTACATTGAATGAATGATGAAATTAGTTTTGCGTTTTATTATTTATTTAACGGAGCGAGATATCGTGAAAATCGTCATTTTTGGACATTGATATTTTATGACAGGATCCCGGAAATTGCTAATACAGTTGGGCAATACGAAGAATAGTATATTATGTAAATAAAACGAGTGTAGAATATTCAACAAAACCTATTAAGTCTATTTAATTTAAACTAGGGTGACCCGAAATTTTTGACCGTCAGTGTACATATAAGAGAGGTCAAGCTTTTTTTAAATAAAAACAGATAAGGTTGTATAACAGGCCACAATATATACACTACATACTATACAAGTTTAGCCATGAAAAAGACAGAACGACTTGAAAGAAACAAGCTGACGTCTCATCAAAGCTTCACAATGGTTTGTAACATTTGTACTATAAAAAATTGCAAAGTGCTAGCACCGCAACACCGTTTCGTTTGTCGTGGGTCGTTGTACTCGTCCTGCAAGTCCGTTGGCAACATACAGCTGTCAGAGAGACAAAAAAAACGGCCAAGTGCGTGTCGGGCTACGCGCAAGATAGGGTTCCGTAGTCGTCCACCCATTAAATACATTATGTGGACTAAAAGTTCGCAAACTTATATTTACTATGTTTTTGACAGAATTAACAACATTATCTAAGGTATCCAATGGAAATTGTACGAAAGTTTGATTTTGCAAAGTACATTTCTGAAGTTCGACTATTACTCGTTAACTAGTAATGTCTTCTTAGCTTTGATAGTTTTCCTTTTAAATTCATCGTATATACTACTACCATGATTTTTTTCACATGCCTAGTAGCCACCGTTTAACTGGAAGGGGGGAGGGACACTTGACATAACAAAAAATATCACTTCAAAGCTTAATATCACGCTAACCAATTCTTTAATCAAAAAATGCTTTTAGAAACCTTATAATATTTTTAAAAGAGCTATCCAATGATAACCCACACGATGGGGTTTGGCAAAAAAAATGCACCACCACTTTACATGTAGGGGAGGTCCCCTAAAAAATTTTTTTTAAAATATTTTATTCTACTGTTTTTTCGGCGTCATTGATATGTTTACTCATCCCAAATTACAGCTTTCTAGTACTAACGGTTACTGAGAAAAACTGGGGTCGGACGGACGGACGGACGCACATGGCGAAACTATTATCCTTGTTTACTACGGAACCCTAAAAATAGTAGGTATGATAAGCCTACGAAAAGAGAAATTGTTTTATTTGGACGACAATAAACAAGATATACTCGTATTACCTATGTACACTGAATGTACCTAGTTGAGTAAGTATGAGACGAGTGACCTGACTACCATAGTGAGTTTTTCTAGAGTTCACGTTGAATGAATTCGGAAATTTTAAATCTATCACTGCTCATAATTAATATTTTGACATGAAAAATTTATTATATTCTTATTGTCATATTTGTTACATTGAAAATTAATTTTTCTGATGAAAAATGTAGCATATGCTTGTATTGTCAGACTTTATTACGAGTAAATTGTAAAATATCTGGGCGACCGAGCCTAGCTCGGCGTTTTCCCGGGCATGAGACCTAGCTAGATCGATTGCTCGTCCCCGAAAACCCCCACATACCAAATTTCATCAAAATCGTTAGAGCCGTTTCCGAGATCCCCGAAATAAATATACATATAAATAAATAAATAAATATACAAGAATTGCTCGTTTAAAGATATAAGATAAATTGTAAAATATCTGGGCGACCGAGCCTAGCTCGGCGTTTTCCCGGGCATGAGACCTAGCTAGATCGATTGCTCGTCCCCGAAAACCCCCACATACCAAATTTCATCAAAATCGTTAGAGCCGTTTCCGAGATCCCCGAAATAAATATACATATAAATAAATAAATAAATATACAAGAATTGCTCGTTTAAAGATATAAGATTGACAAGTAAAAGTGCCCTTGTGGCCTATTTGCAGAATAAATGTTTGAATTTTGAATTTTTGAATCATGTTGTTATCATGACAGATTTGACAGATGATTCTCGTTCGAGATTAGCCTAACCTACCACCTACCTGCCATGTGAATTTAATGGATTCATCTTGTGTAAGTACTAGTTCTCCGCTAAATCATTATTTTTAAGATTAATGATGAGGATTATGTTGTAACTTGTAACCTGTGGTTGTAACGAAAAAAACATAAATATTACAGGTGCGTAACTGTTCTGCTTGCTGTTTTGTGAATAATTTAAATCTGGAAGACTGACTTCATTTTGAAGTAAATAAGTAAGCCTTTTTTGTGCAAAGCAGATTTTTTTCTTAAATTTCTTTTTCTACTGGTAAAGTCGGCAAGATTTCATCTCAAATGAATAATACAGTATGTTAAGCCAGTTACGACTAAGGGATTGGCGGATAGGAATAATGCCACGTAACACTGACGGTATTACTTGGCTGTGGCTCAACAAATTTAATTTAGCAGATATTTGTGTGGAAGCTGCAAGTAGCTTAATGGCTATAGGTACTATTTACCTACATTTTAATACCTACCTATACTAATATTCTTTCCATGCTTTTGTTGCGACGCTGAATATTTATGTCCGCTTGAGAAGCAAATTTCAGGGTGAATTTTTTAATATTTAATCCCTCACAGAAAGACGTTGTAGGTATTTTTTAATAATATTTTGTCTGGGGTATATGAACCTCTAAAATGAATCAAGCGAGTTGAGTGAGGTATGCTCTATGCTGTGAAATGTAAAAAGTTTTTTATTAAAATTAATTCAGTTAGGGATGAACCTAAAAAGGTGACTTTCTATTAACTTACATACTCTAAAGAACCTTAAATATAAAATACTGACTGACTGTATCCAAAGTCCAGGTTTATTTTGTATTAAAAAGAATATGAATATATGTTTTGTAAGCTTCATTGAGTCACAGGATCGCTTGAAGGCCGTGTTTTAATTACGCCTGAATAATTCGCAATTACAATACAAAGGAGCCTTGTTAGGGCTTGACGCGACTTGTTGTATAGAACAGGAGATGCATGGAGTGTCTACTCCACACCTCTACTAAACCTAAACTGTGTCAAAAATTACATTATATGGTAAACCAGATTAGTTCTGAACTAAATGCATTTTACTAAAATAGGTACTCACGACCACGAAACACGAAGATTACGAAGATTTGTTTCCATACATCTCTGGTGGATAAAAGATAGAAGTCAGAAAAAAATTACATACTTACTTATTTAGGACCGAAAAACTATTGAATAACCAATGTAGGTAGTTAAGTAGTTGATTTTCATCGATGTTCGCTATCGGTTACCTACCTAGAATGTCTAGAATAGCATTCTGTAATAGTTACCTCGTTGTACAAAACTAAAATGTAAAAATAATTAGTAACTTTTGACTTCCCTTTCCTAGTAACTCACCCAACGAAGACCAACAACTGCCAAATAGGGGAAATAATATCTGTATGAGGGAATTAGGTATAGTTCTAGGTAAAGATGTTCTTAAGCAAAATCCTAAAAGTAGGTACCGATTGATGGAGGTGGAGGGGTATATTATGGGGGGCTGTGTTAAGGTCTCTTTTTTAGTTTTCCGTAAAAAATCATAAACGGTAGCCCATGGCAAAAAGTGTTTATAATAAGTAAGTAATCTGCATAATTTAATAAAAGACTTACGGTTAACAATCACTTGGAAAAGTTACTATTTGTGACATGTTTCGGACTGCAATTGGAGTCCTTCATCAGGTTGAGTGATGTTACGATGACCGACCGCGCATCACAGCTCGCCGGCGCGCGCGTTGGACGCGGGCGAAGGCGGGCGGGCGGGGCTCCGATGGGACAGGTGAATTTTTTTTCGTGCCCCCGTTTAGCTATAGGGGAGCCCCCCTTAAAAAAATAAAAATAAAGTGAGTGTGTCAGCTCCGACGCACGATTGGAGTTTACTCTTTACGAACGATATGTTATAAAATATATAGATTAGCAAATGAGGGTAAATGAACGCATTTTTTATATTACTGAAAGATATACAATTTATTTAGAAAGTATAATTTATATCCATCAATGATCCTTAACTTATTGTAACATTGTTGTACACGCTGTAAGTTTGTCTATCTCATTCCCCCGCTTTCCACTCAATCTCTCTAAAAGGTTAGCTGGAAGAGATCTTTGTACTTTAATCTTATGTGACATGTATTTTTGTTTAACATACCGCCGCGGTTCTTCAGGCCAGAATGGTGGCACGCTGACGCGAAAAACATCCTGTGCGCTTGTTGCTGGATTTGCGCTGGGTGTTAGAACAAACTGTAATTGTTCTTGAACATGTGGCGGTTTCTTCGCGTTCGCGTCGCTAAAATTTTCATCTTCGTCCGACATCCTGCTTTTGCTCTTTAGTCGCGGTCACGCAAGCACAGATTTAACTATGAACCGAATATATCACATAATTATGTATTGTCTGTGCAGACCACTGATGGGCGGACAGACGGTCAGTGACAGCAATTGGGTTCCGTTTGGACCCTCCGGGCACGGAACCCCAAATAATGGAACATTACACTGCCATCCTCAGTACTTTTAGTATGTTGTTAAGACACTTTAATCTAAAACTATGCCAAAATTCGCTTTTACACGAATACTATCCGCATATATTTTATTTCGTTGCGAGTACTGTAGGTAAAACAAATAAAATGTAATTAGGTAGAGAATAACGCTGTAGCAGCTAACTGCCCATTGAGTGACACCTGCTTTTCCAGAATTTTCTCTACTATTCTCGCAATAAAAAAACCTACATGATAAAAATGCAACTATAAATAATGCCACTGCCAAACTTACATCGACTCCATAGTTTCCCTAACATCCCGCCTCGTTCCCTATCGGGTATCTGCACATTAGGGAGTTGTTTTAAAACACCGATCCTGTTCGGAAACAGTTCTTTTTAATTTATTTTAGAAACACTAGCCACCGCGTTAAGTGTAACATAAGTTCAGTTTAACTTTTTGAATAGGAGCATTAAGCGGCCACTTTATTAGCTCGTCCATTTCGAAATATAAGATTTAAATCATTAATTATATTTACATAAATTGACATATAATAATCGGTTAACAGTTACTGATTTATAGAAAAATGTTACGTTGTGTTGTGTGTTTTCTTTGTTACGGCAAATTTGCTTCACTTTAACAGTATTTAAACAAAAACTATTTGATTAGGGCGAAAAAAAGTTATGTAATATTAATAATAAGTATAGTGTGTTTTATTATAATAATCGTCAGTTTTCTTATTATAGCTATAGAACACAGTGCGAATGAAGAGCGTCTACCACTAGTGAGCGAACAAGACAAAATTGTAGGTCTGTCAGCCATCAGCGTCTTAATATGGCCATAGGGTCATTCACGCAAGGAGATGGAACAGGCCTCCTCGCCTGCTCTTGTGACTTGCGCTGTGATATAATTGTGAGTCAACTGCGCAGTGGCAGGTTTTGGTTTACGCGCACGCGCTTCGCCTTCCGGCCGAAACTTGATCGTTCTGTAATTACCAATTGTTAAAAAAAGAAGCCAAGTGCGAATCCAGTGGTATAAGTTAAGGTGGTTTTCACCAAACCGTCGTATTTTTGAGCGAAATGGAAAGTAAGAGGAAGACAAGTTTCGACGGCACATTTAACGTCTGTAATGGCTACTTGCCCTTCCTATGCATGCGCCATCATGTAAAAGCTTTAAAAAATATTATAAAATAGTTTATGATTGTAACCATTGAGCGATTTCAAATGATCTTTTTTTTGCAATCTAGTATAAGTGAATGTTCCGTTAACGGTGTTTTCTTTTTCAAACCAGCTTATTGAAAATGCCAGCGTACCCACATTTTTGAAATTCGGGTCATTCTCTGATTTAAGTTCACATCTTTCCTGTAGACTTACCAAAAGACAATGGGTATAAAGCCTAATTTTTGGTTGGACTCATAATCCGCATAAACTAATAATGTCGGTATCCCTTTGCATCAACATGCCATGTTACATTACATGCCATTGACTACAGGAAAGATGACTTTTGTTTTAATTTTAATAATTAAAAGTAATTACCCATAACGTAAACAAAAAAAACAAATGACTATGATTGATACCTAATACAGAAATCACTCACCACTTGACCGGAAAACTAACATTAACATCGTTATAATTTCCCGTCTCCACCTTATAGTGCCATCATTTCCCACAAGTAAGGTAAACTGGCGCCATACGGAGCCATGGGCATTGGAAACATCTGCCTAATCGCCGTTCGACAAATGTTAATTATAGCAGAACAAATACACTGCTCATTTCCTCTACACAAAGTCCCAGAACAGAACAGAAAGATCAATGTTGACTTAGGATGCTCGAATATTAAAAACGTAAGTCCGTAAGTCGCTAAACTTAAGTGGCAGTGGGCGGGGCACATTGCACGTAGAACCGATGGCCGTTGGGGCCGAAAGGTTCTCGAGTGGCGACCACGGACCGGAAGGCGCAGCGTGGGTAGACCCCCCATAAGGTGGACTGATGACCTGGTAAAGGTCGCGGGAGTCCGCTGGATGCGGGTGGCGCAAGACCGGTCATTGTGGCACTCTTTGGGGGAGGCCTATGTTCAGCAGTGGACGTCTTTCGGCTGATATGATGATGATGATGATGAAGTCCTTAAGTACTTAAATGCTTTTTCACTTCTCATGCTCGAAAAGTGTGTCATATTAGACTTGTGAAGCGGGGCTAAAGTAGTACATTTAAGCCCTAGGGAAAATATGTATACATATTTATAATTTACAAAACATTTTAATATGACCAATCAAAATACTTCGCCTATTATATCCACCAATCACAGAACAGTAATTTGACAGATTAAAAAATATTTGGTAAAAATGTCAACCAACCAGAACACAGCTGTACTAAAATCGACCAATCAGGAAAGACGTTTTTCAGTTCTCTAAAGGTTAAGCGGTGTCTATGATCAAAGCAATTACTCGCATGTTGCATCTCTTTCTTTAATATAGCAAAATAAAGGGAGGCGAATACGCAAAGCGAACACGCATAGCGAGGCATGGTGCTGGCCTTAGAAAAAAAACATGCTGTCAAATTAGACATACGCCCGCCAAGAGTTAAATTATTCATTTAATGTGGATAATTTGTGTTTATGTGTTTTCTCGCAATCGAAGTGAAAAGTAGAGTGTATAACTCGGGCCTAAAAGCCATATTACCACTCGAACAATTGTTTTATGCCTTGAATGTGTGACATAAATACCTACTGTAAGAGAACTAGCTGCTTGTATGTACTCTGCGTCGCCGTTTACTAACGCTGTCATGAATTGCCGATGACGGGTGCATCCCGGAACCGTCAGCGTCTAAACTTTACGTCTACCCGTTCGGAGTAATAGGCCGAATACGCGGGAACTCCTAGCTAAGCATGTGTCCTGTCAATATTTTTTTCTTATCTCGCTTAGATATAAATATTCTATGATATTTAGGTATACAGTTAGTTATAATAGCCAGGCACTGGACTAAGTATGTACTGCAAGAACCAAAGGGTCTCAGGCTCGTACAACTTACTCGAAAATATGTCCCGCGGTTCTATGCCGGCGAATGAATGTATATATTTCCAAATTAGTAAATTATAGATAGCAAAACAGAAGTGATATTGTGCTGGGGAGGTAAAGCAAAATAGGTAACTCTTCAAAAAGGGTTCGCCTTTGTACCTTAATCTTCCGTGACATGTATATTGTTTTAACCTGTTTTGTGTACAATAAAGTGCTTACATACATACATAAAAGGAATGAAATCCTTGTCTTAAGTACTTGATCGTTTAAAAATAAAAGGACCTAGGTAATTTAAGCTCGCTATTTAAAGGGTGTGTAGCTACCCACAATGATATCAAAACTACTTGCAGAAATCTCGTGCACTGCTGCCGGGCTGCTGATTACTGAGTCCTACTGCATAAGTAACGTGGCAGGTGAAACGTGGACAATATAATGGGCGAAGAAAGGTGTTAAAAGACCACCCACTCACCATACAATCGCTAGTTAGGGTTGCAATCAGCTGACGCAAAAAAGAAGTGTACCTAAGCGGTATGGTACAAAAGTACATGAAACTCAGCTCAAATTAATTTTCTCTCTATACAGGGTGGAAAAAAATGATGGGCCCTGGAGGGAAACCAAGTACCTTCAATGCTTGAGATAGCTCATTTTAGTTAAATGAAACATTCTTTTATTTAAAAAAAAACAAAACTGAGTTCAATGATTTTTTAAATTTTCTTTTGAAGATATTGAGTCACAGTAAATTAGGTTATAATATTTGCAGAGGACAAGGCAAGGCAAAACCAAGTGCTCTGTTTCTACATTATACAAACCCATTTGAAAAATAATTCTGTTTGTTTTGGTAAAGTTACTGATCTTTGTGTAGGTGACAACAGGAACTAACGCGCTTGTGTAGCTGATAAGGTTATCACAATAGTGAATAATGGACTAAATAGTAAAAAACCCGGCCAAGTGCGTGTCGGGCCACGCACAATGTAGGGTTCCATAGTTGTCCACCCGATACATTATGTGGACTAAAAAGTTTGCGAACTTATACGTATATATACTATGTTTTTGACAGAATTAACAACATTATCTAAGGATTCTAAGGTATCAATGGAAATTGTACGAAAGTTTGCTTTTCCAAAGTACATTTCTTAAGTTCGACTATTACTTACTCGTTAACTAGTAATGTCAACTTAGCTGTGATAGTTTTCCTTTTAAATTCATCGTATATACTAGTACCATGATTTTTTCACATGCCTGGTAGCCACCGTTTAGCTGGGGGGGGGGGGGGGGGGCACACTTGACCATAACCAAAAATTTTCACTTCAAACCTTAAGAGGACGGGTAGGGCAAGCTCTCTCCATACAAACTTTGTGCGGGATTTACTTCGTTTGTGTTTGCATTAAAGTTATGATTTTTGGTCAGTATGCTTATGTTTCTGATAGCTATTTCGTGATGTAATTTTTTTTTTTTTTTTGAAATATTTGAAAATTTCACTTCAAACCTTAAGAGGACGGGTAGGGCAAGCTCTCTCCATACAAACTTTGTGCGGGATTTACTTCGTTTGTGTTTGCATTAAAGTTATGATTTTTGGTCAGTATGCTTATGTTTCTGATAGCTATTTCGTGATGTAATTTTTTTTTTTTTTTTTTTAATTTTTTTGAAATATTTGAAAATTTTCACATCGCAATCTTCGCATTTATCTAATATTTACAACCAAAAAAAAATTGTATTTGTTAGTACCAAAACCGACGAATAAAACGTGCACAAAGTTTGTATGGGGAAGGCCTTGCCCTACCCTGCGCCATCCGAACCGCCAACCGATTCTTGAATCAAAAAATGTTTTTTCTCAAACATGCTCGGAAATGTATGTGCTAATGGCCCGAAATGAAGACATGAAGTTTCTTGTCTATGGTGCCGCCTAATGTATGAAAACCCTAAGAAAAAACATTAAGGGCCGCTGCTCTAACTTTTTAAATCTGCTTACATTATTAAACTGACAAAGGAAAAATTACATACTGCCAACCAGCACTAGACTCTTTAACCATACTTGCACTAATAGTATATTTATGTGCGGCTACACATTGCTTGTTCAAATGGCATGTTTAAAAAAAGCGGCAAATTAAAATCTTTTTTGCGAAAAAACGTCATTATACTCGTTTTCGACTAATTCAGGGGTAAGGATTTCTGACATTTATTTTGAATTTTAATCCAAAATAGTAGATTGTTTGACAAGGGTCTAAAGTAAGCCATATTACCACGAGATAGTTATTTGAATTGTTCGAGTGGTAATATGGCTTTTGGGCCCGAGTTATACACTCTACTTTTCACTTCAATTGCGAGAAAACACAAACACTAATTATCCACTTTAAATGAATAATTTATCTCTTGGCGGGCGTATGTCTAATTTGACAGCATGTTTTTTTTTCTAAGGCGTGGACCATACCTCGCTATGCGTATTCACTTTGCGTATTCGCCTCCCTTTCTTTTGCTATATTAAACAAAGAGATGCAACATGCGGTTTTCTTTTCTTTTAAGAGGTGCAATTGCTTTGACCACAGACACCGCTTAATCTTTAGAGAACTGAAAAACGTCTTTCCTGATTGGTCGATTTTAGTACAGCTGTATTCTGATTGGATGATATTTTTACCAAATATTTTTTATCTGTCTAATTACTGTTCTGTGATTGGTGGATTTAATAGGTGAAGTATTTTGATTGGTCAAATTTAAATGTTTGGAAATCATAAATGTGTGTATATATTTTCCCTAGGGCTTAAATGTACTACTTTAGCCCCGCTTCAGAAGTCTAATATGACACACTTTTCGAGCATGAGAAGTGAAAAATAATTATTTTTGCGAAAAATCGTCATTATTATACTCTATTTCGACTAATTCAGGGGTAAGGATTTCAAATTTTATGTTTATTTTGAATTATCTCAACACACAACCGTGGCTCACCCGTGTTCGTGAAATAAAAGTAGGTACTTTAATAGTTGAAGTCAATTGCTTTGTATCTAACTCAATAGTTTCGAATGGTATTGTTAAAGTTAAAACGTTATTTAATGCAAATGTGCCAAAGACAATGGCAATCAACGGAGTGTTCACCCCACCATGCAACATCCGGCCTGAATGTGTTTCGTTACGTTTTTTGATTACATTAGAAAAAGTAATTGCGCAACAAACAAAACAACTTATTTCCTTTTACGACTGATTGTTAAAAAAACATCACAATGAAGTTACGACGCGAATCTATTACAGTGTTTATTTTGTTTTTGAAATTTTTCGACAACTATTCGCCTATCTTTTGGCAATGGACCTTTAGAAATAAATTATACATTTATCTTTAAAAAAATAGTACTTTACATGCTTCTGTAGTTAGTTAAAAGAGATTATAATTTCATTTTCCGTGCGGTAGGTAAAAATTTCGGGTTTTAATTTTGTTTAACGCAGTTTCTAACTTCTAAATTCCCTTATAGCATTAAAGTCCACAGTGTTATCTCAACTGAGTCTTGTAATTTAATTAGTCTTATCTTTTTTTTATTTGACTGTACGATAAACTTTGCTGTAGAGATGAATACCGTTCTTAAAATAGATGCTGACTGACTTCTTGTCTAAATACTTAAGTTATTGCTTACAATGTAACTTATGCTGGCTGCAGATTTTACTACTTTTTTATACCTGGCGATATTGGCAATTTAAACGTAATTAAGTAGTTCTATTACCTACTTATTCTGTGACGTAATCTCTATATTTAACACGACTATTAGAACACAGGTTGATTATTTTTATACGCTTAATTATAGAGATATTGTATACTTAGAGATAAATAAAGAGAAACAGTTTCACCACGTTTTAATTAGGCAATTGAGTATTTAATGTTGCTCAATAAAGGCTTTGCTCTACAAAATCTACATTTATAAGAGCCAATGACAGTTTTTCAGTAAGTAATGTATGTATGTAAGCACTTTATTGTACACAAAAAGCAGGTTAAACAATATACATATCACATTAGATTAAAGTACAAAGACGAACTTATCCTTATGAGGGATCTCTTCCAGCTAACCTTTGAGGGATTTGGATGTACCACTGTACATATGCATGTAGTTTCTTAGGTAGTCTAAGAGAACACATTAAAATTAAAATTAGGTTTGTATTGAATTTAGGGTACTTGACAGTGGTAGAAGGGCATTTTCACTTTAAAGTGTAACCCCTACTTTTTTTTCGGTTCTCGGTGATTTTGGGTATTCTGACTCAGAATCACGAGTATATTGATTCAGATGAAGAAAAAAAAAATCCTTGATTTTCCATACAAATTTTCTGTGTCAGTTTTGTGACGAGCCATATAAACTGTATGAAAAAAGCGTCACAAAACTGACTTTTTTTGGCGGGACACTTTTTTTCTTCGCGGAAATGGATAGTGCTCGTTATTATGAGTCAGAATACCCAAAATCACCGAGATCCGAAAAAAAAGTAGGGGTTACACTTTAAAGTGAAAATGCCCCGAAAAAATAATGTGGAGAAGTCCAATGTAAATTTCATCCTATCTAACTAAACATTTCAACTACAATCAAAACAGATATTACTTAATACTGTGAAATATGTCATTGATTAAAAATACTCTATGATAAGGTAAGTATTGTGGTTTGGCTCTATAAAATAAGAATATCGCATAAAAGTAATTTTAAGATTTTAAGCTCACATGGTCATTTACATTAGAATTACGATTAATAACGGGATATTTAGCATGTATATTTGTATATGTGAGTTGCCGATATTTCGGCACTGTTCGTTGTTTTGTTGTTGTTGTAATATCGGAAACTCACATAAACAAATATACATGGTAAATATCCCGTTATTAATCGTAATTCTAAAGTAATTTTAACATGATAAAGTCATAAAAAAGTTAGAACCGCAAACGCGTGAATGCAGGAGTCGTTTTTTTTATTCAAGTAAAGTTATCGATAAGGCATCGTTTTTAGGACGTGTCGTGCCCCCCGCTTAGTAGAGTCGGCAGCGAGATCAGTTGGCCCCAAGCGCTCGCAGCGTGTGGTGTGCGTATTTGCGCCTGCGCGCACGTTCGTTCACCCCTGGCTCGATCGTCACATCGTCAGCTGTCAAATTTGACGTTTCGTAACCCCCCCGTCCACGATTACAAAGTAATCAAAGTGCACCAAAACTAAGCAACTCTACTTACGCTGTTCTAACAAGAATTCCAACTCGCGTAATGTTTTGACGTGCCCGCTTGTGTTGTGTTAGTGATGATTTCTGATTGTATCGAGTGCTGTGTTTTGTGTAAACTAGTTTCGAAGATTCGTGGTTGTTATGCTGTTATCATGTAATGTCGTTCGACGCTGATATGTCTATAATTAGCGACCTGCGATGGCTGCAGGACGAGGAGTTGTTTGCTCTTTCGTTGCAAAACGGTAGGTTTCATTCACGTTAACGATCCGGTTTTGTTTTTCTGCCAATGACGTTGATTGTAAGTGCGCGCCTTTAAAGTGTCTACCGAAGCAAATCGTAAAGTTACCTCTGAGGGAGCAGAGTTAATTACTTTACTGTTAGACCTTGGTTAGTGCCTGGGCAACAAATTCTTGGCTTCTTAACTTCGCGGCAAAATGTCAAGCGCTTGCGCACAAACATTTTGAGCGCGCTTATAGTTCACATTCACACGAGTCACTGACCAACAAATGAAAACATTGCCTCTAAACATAATTTATTTGGATGAAATACGGATTACACATACATAGCTTTTTCCTGCGACATTGTCCGCGTAGAACTCGCTCATCGCGTTAGAATTTAATTGCTATTTTTTTATTTCAGGCGCTTACCTAGTTATCGTTCTTTCATACAAACTTCCATCCTCTTAAGGGATGATTTCCGGGTTAAAATATACTTAATATGCCAAATTTCAACTAAATCGGTTTAAGCGAATTAAGCGTGAAGAGGTAACAGACAGACAAACTTTCGCATTTATAATGTGTGGATTTACACATGTTTAAAATCGATGATATAAAATTGTAAGTGACTAAAGCAGTGGTTCTTAACCTTTTAGTGATGAGGGACCATTTGACTTTTTTTTGTCTTGCCGTGGACCACCTCATATTTTCGGCTCGGCTCCCTCATAGCGCAACTCGCGCGACACATTGTTTGGTTGATTCGTTGTCACTTATTCAATATTTTTTGCTTTGCTTCCAGGGACCACCATAATAACTAAAGGGACTAAAGTACCATAATTAATTAAATAAGTAGGTACAGTCAGCACCAAAAGTGGCTTGGCATATGAAAACGTCAAGTCTTTATTACAAGCGAATAGGATCTTTTGACATCTTCATATATGTCAAGTTACTTTTGATGCTAACTGTACTACCTACGTACTACCCTACCTATATATGATCATTGCAAAATATACCTATAAAATAATCTTACTTTCTTATGAACAATCGGAAAAAAGTCAACTTTAGCAAACAGTAAACAGCGGACTCATTTGTATTCGTAATCGTGAGTTTTGGTCAATATTGTCGCACAATGTCGAAGATGCGTGCGCTCGGTAGGTAGGCAAGTAGGAAATACTGCCCAAGGTGAGCTAGATTCTTGCCGGCCGCCTGTTTGCTCGCCCTGAGGAATTCATTATGAGACGCAATATTGTCATTATTGTCCAGTAGTTGATTAAAAACCTCTTTTTGAACTACAAATCGCTATAAAACTCTTTAAAATCGTGAACTGTTCAAAATTCACCATTCGAGAAGAGCTTGTATTAAACCATATAAATGCGTTATACAAGTTGCTTATGCGAGTGGTATACGTCCAGAAATTGCAAATCCTCTCATTATTCCAATTAGAAATCCTGATAGAAGATGATTAAGTATTTACACATTCTGGCAGGCAGACCTAGACACGATGCGGTAGATAAGCATCTAAACAGACGTCAATGCATAAATATATCAGCCACATTTCATATAAACGTCTCGTCGGTTAAATTCTTTTGATAATATAACACCCACGGAACTTCGTTAGGACCGTTCACTATTAACAATACTTTTAGATTTTTTTAAGGCGGTCTTAATTCAGGAAACAAAGCTGTAACAAATAGTTAATAAAAGAGAACTCAACAGAAATTACGCTCCATCATGCTTATGTTTTAAGTGTTGAATGTAGACGATCAGTTCTTAGTTGGTGCGAGGAATAATACGTCTTAGAACTGCCGCAAACCCCAACATACGAGACATAAATAATTATGTCACTTATTCTCAGATAAAAACCAATATTCGACTTGTTTCAAGAACTGTTTGTGACATTGCAAATCTTACGGCATGCTCTTCATACATACAATTGTCGCATACAATTGTGTTGTTTATTATAAATGTAAACTTGTATGTATACCCACTCGTACAACTTTTCCAGCGCTTTGGTGCAAATTGTAATTCTGTTTAATTTTTTGTATCAATTAATAAATACATAAGTACTTCGATATTTGCCACATATTCAATTCAACTTGATGATGTTAATGCATTTCGAAAAATGCGACAGTGCGTTCTACACACACATCAGAATAATCTAAGTTATATTTACTTCAAGACCTTCTAGTGTAAATTAAGTTCGACAGACTTTTTTCCGGTAAGGGCAAAAGCTGTGTCAACATTACAGAATAATATCATGTCGCTAATTTAATGTTATCTTAATTAAGTTGCAGGCGGCTTGATAAAACTCATGAAATGATTAAAAGTGAAAAAGAAATGCCATTTAAATTGAGTCTAAAGTCTATAATTATTACTCTTTGTTTTTATGCTTTTGTGAAGTCTGACTTATCGAAATTATTTTTATCGTGGGTTATTCCAATATTGTTGATCAATATCCTCCGTTAGTATTTATGTCATCGGCTAAATCGGCTTGGCATTTCGATTCATATGTTTATGTAATGTTTATTTTTGTTCTTGACATTGACTATTTATTCTCGATAAATATTGCACAATTAATGAGATATCGTGTGTTGGTGTTCAGTAAGACGCGAATTGAAAAACCGGTTCTTATTTAGGTTATTATAATGTTATTTTATATTTAGTAATGTTTAACGTGTCCTAATAGGTACCTATGTATGTGTCGTTGTCTTGGAGAAAGGTTCTTTTTGCGTGTACATCAGATTCTCTTTCAAAACCCGCTTACGCAAATGCTAAGTTTATTTCATATTTTTGTGCAATCATATCATTCAAATAGCGTTTCTTCTAGACTAGCGAATACTTCAAGTTAAACACGACTTTGAAACTCCATAATAACTATTAGTAATGATGATGACTAGACCACTACACTTACTTTACAATATTAAACATTCTGCCAATGCAAACATAGATAGTCTCTAATGTAAGGACTTTAAAGGCGAAAATCAATTGTTGATCAGTCAGAGAACTGCAAAGGTAAATTAGGAATGAGATGTAGTGTTATGTAGTTAGAATTGGCAGCATAGTATTAGGCAGAGCAACTTGTAGGTTGTAGCATAGTTGAGACCACACGGATGCGGTCACGGACATCATGAAAACACTGTAATATACATTAATAAGCAAGCACTCGTCTACTTCTAAATACTAATCTGTGCATGTGATACTAGAGTAGAGTACCAGCTATGTAGAAAAGATAAAACAAATATTCATATAGTTGACGAAATATAAGCTGCACAGATTCCTCGAACAACTTGTATGGCGAATCGGTGCAGCTTATATTTCGTCAACCATAATACCTACTAGGATACGGATCTATATTTCTCTCTCGTTGTGGGACATACACACACACATTCTTACTCGTAAGTCAAAAGAAACATTCTCAGCCGAACCCGAATAATGTACCTATATGAACTGACGTACTGTAAGTCCCAATTGTTATTGGTACAATAATTGCAAAGAGCACAGTGGTCAAAGTGGAATTCAGACGCTGTACTTTGCCACAGAATGTGACAATGCCACGGCAGTTTAAATATGTCAAGTCAAATCAGTAAAAGCAACAAGGTACTAAAATGTCCAGTGACTTTTGAGGCTGAGCGGACAATGGGCAGTTTGTAACCTACATTTATCGGTTAAGTATTAGACACTTTGAGGAATATAAATTTAGACTTTCTTTTAGAATCTGCGCTTTGTTTCATTGCACAGTTAGGTATATAGAAAAACTTTATATACAACGCATAAAAGAAAATTACTCTAAGATATCTACGGTGGTCATAATGCCCCCTGATAATACAATTTCACCAGGCCATTCGACCAACAAGGAATAATAAACATCAATATGAACTAATCTTGCAACCTCTTTTGTTTGGCCGATACTATTTAAGCCCAAGATTTCAGCCAACCACCAGTTCGATATAAATAATTATCTAAAGATCCAAAACACCAATTTAATAACACTTCAAGACGCTCGAGGTAAAAAACCTTGGCATAATTTAAGCGGATCGTTGACGTCAAGAATCGATGATCTCAGCTTACAAAAAGCGAACACCGGCCCGCTAATTAACTATGTATTCACTTCGATTACATTACACAAGATTACAAAATGGAAATTCTGATGAAAAAATCCTATCTTGAGGGATAAGCTGCGTGCTGCGTTGAAATATTATTGAACAGGTTGTTTCAGAGATACTTTAGAAGTTTATATTTTGTATATTGTCATATTGTATGAATTGTACCGTTTTTCTTACAGGGACATGTTGACAAAAATAATCAAAAGGCTATAGTGTTATGGTTGCAGGTAGCAGTCTGTTTAATTACAGATTCATTAGCGTCTCGTTTAAGGCTGGCGTCCACTAGGCTCGCCGAGCCGAATCGAATCGAATCGAAATAATTCGCCTTCATACATTAACTATGAAAGTGCGTCGATTGACGCAGAGCCGCGGCGCGTCGAATCGAATCTACCGGCCGCATCGCTCGACAGGCGAATTTCTGCGCCGACGCGTTTCGACTCGACTCGGCGCGTCTCAGTCGACGCGGGGTGGCGGATGAGATTAGGCGCATAATTTTTGAATTTGGTTTGCTACTTCGGAAAAAGGCATGAAAATGAATGAAGAACTGTTGATATCACTAGTTCAGAAATACCCAGAACTGTATGATCTTGAAGATGCCCGCTATATTTTCTTATTTTATACCTGTTGACGATCCTTTTGTGAATTAATTTTGTTTTAAATATGTAAAACACTATGCAATTTTATAAAGGAAATAAATATATCTAATCTAATCTATCATGACGAGCAGCGCAGAATGAATGTGTGGGAAGAAATATCGGGAATAATGGAACAAACCCGTAAGTCACACAAACAATTTTATTATTATAAAATTACAATTTTATTACAATCTAGGATTCTGAAATCCTTTCCTGACAACATTTGTTTGCCATGGAACGGAGCCTGTAGATATAATAGTACATTACTTACCAAGGGCGATAAAACAAAGAATGTCTCAGACCGCAGGTATTTTACGCCCGAGCCGAAGGCAGGGGCGATAAATATGCGATCTGAGGCTTTCTTTATTATCGCCCGTGGTAAGTACAAAATTTTATGTCACCCCCTGGCCAGGAAGTGGGTTTTTTCGCGCGCGGAGCGTGCGATAATGGCCACTTTATGGCCAGGTGTGACATAAAATAATTTTTGAATGTCTCCCGTATGCCGAATACGGCTTGAGATGAATTGCCGCCGAGCTGAGGCAAATCTGCTAATCCGTCAGTTCTTAAATTTTCCGTCAAATCTTGTTCTGACCAATATGTCACGCTGAAATTGTATCGAAATTTGTTATAGGGCATACCAAAATACCGAAAAAACTTAACAGGGTCGTTTTTGAGATCCAAAAATAAATGGTGAAATTCGCCGAAAATATTACGCTTCTTGTTTATATCGTGTATCCATTGTTTGTGCACTCTTCGCTTTCTTTTTCTTTCGCACTCTTCTTCAAGAATTTGGAACAAGAACATTTCTTCGTCCGAACTATCCATCATCCACAAACACGACCTGCAATGCGACTGACTTCGATTCGTTTCGATTCCTCTGTGATGAACGCACACGGAACAAATGAGACTCGATTCAACGCGGCTCGACTCGACGCGATTCGCCTGTAGTCGACGCCAGCCTTTAACTTACCTATCTGATGGTAACAAATTTGACATCCGCTGAGTACTAGTACAGACAGAACAAGTTTTTCAATAGACAAGCCGGTGGCAACCGAATTCTATACACTTCACGCTACATTTTTATTTCCTGTTATATAAGTGTCATCAAATAGTTGACGATAATACAAATTAAATTCTCAGATGCATTTTTGTCCATTGCAACTCAATGTTGCCACCTAACCGTATCATATCATATGTCACGATGATGTCACGTGTGACGCGCACACGCAGGTCCAATTGCAAAAAGCTTCTGAATGACCTATCATTTGTAAATGGAGTTGTTTGGAATTTCATTAACGAACTAAGGGTGTATGTTCTAAAGGATAATTCACAGTAGACCGTTCCGTGTCGGGCCGGCCCGTTTTCTAATACAGGACGCGCGAGGGCCGTCGATTTCTTGTACTAGAACTAGAACTTGTAATATAGGTTGTATTTTCTAGTGTCGCGTGGCATCCCGCGACGTGTTTTGCTGTATTAAAACGCGCATGTATGTTATCGAAAGCTGCTATGTATTATAAAATAAAAATAAATACATGTTTAAAAAGTGCGACCCAACTAGTTAACGCGTGGCGCAATGCTACGCGTGTCCACAGATGAGCACGTATAGCTTTATGTAAATATATACTATGAATAGGTACTACGTATATATAAATAATTACTAACTCCATGATTCATATATGAATACATATATGTTTATGTAGTTTAAAAAAAATAAGGAGAATATTTAGGCCAAATCACGTACGCGGAATAGCTCAACATTT
This sequence comes from Cenopis cana, assembly GCA_951800055.1. Taxonomy (NCBI): domain Eukaryota; kingdom Metazoa; phylum Arthropoda; class Insecta; order Lepidoptera; family Tortricidae; genus Cenopis; species Cenopis cana. Next base: position 11,095,420 of record OX637472.1, read on the forward strand.
AGTTAAAGGCAAAAACATGTACCATTTAGACAAATGCGCTCAATTTGTCAATTGAAATGTTTCCGCACTGACGTATTTGTTCCTCGTAGTATACTCGTACAAACAAAACCGTCATAACCATTAACCATATTGAACTCAAAACCACTTAAACAACAATGTAGCAAAAATAATAGAATATTGCTTTACACCTGTACGAGTCGACATACTTTTAGTTGAATTTTATATATATGATAATAGAGTTGGAAATGTAGTGGCAGATGTCATGTATATAATGTTGTCCCATCGGGGGCAAGGTTATACCTATTGGAGACACATTCCAAACAGGCAACGTGCAATTTGTTGAATTTATTTATCATATATGTACATATCTTATTAGTTTGTAAATTAACATTAACTACAGGTCGAATATAAAGTCAGTCCTGAGTTAACTGGTTTACTGATAATTTAGCGAAATTTATCGACGTTAGAAAGCGCAGGTTATTTGATTGTGGTGTAGTATTTAATGTAGATTAACAATTAAACCGGTTGATGAAACTATTTTGAATATAAATAATGTAGGTATAGAAATCATACCTACCCTATTTTTGGAAGTCAACGAGATGAGAGATTTAAGAAAAGTGTCGTTTGTTGTTTTTTGATAACGTTGTAATCTTGCAGAGCTCATAATATTTACCTATATGATCATAGTTCAAAATCTAAACTGTATTCGATTATAACATACTGACTATATTTTACTAACTAAACGGTAAGACTCAAGTATTAATTGTCACTCCTTGCGACATGTTTCGAACCCTTCGGGGGTTCGACCTCAGGATGTCCTCATACGTGAATATATAACGTGATTCTTAACCGTTTAAATTCGAACTTTAGTTTGATGAAGAAGTAAAACTTCAGCATATGTTTGTAAAAAAGTTAAGAGCCGACCGATATGACCGTTTATCGACTGAACTTCGGCATTATTACCTGTCGTATATAAACAAGCAGAAACCCGTTTCATCTTACTTTATTAGAAAACGCATTTTTGCTTGTACTATAAGTTTCATGTTGTTGTGCACTAATTAAGAAACTAGAATACGATGCTTTAACACAACGTTCTTACACCGCAGGCTTAGTTATTTAGTATTTTATGATAATCGGTCGCAGATAAAGCTTTCCTCTATTTCATACTTTGAATCTTGGTATCTACTTAGGTACACTACTTACCGATGTTTTACTGTAGGCAATCATCGTTAAGCTAGACATGGTGTTGGCAACTACCATCCCATAGAAACGTACACTATATTTTCCATACAACCACATTTTGTAAAAACTGCTTACAATTACAGATGGTGTTATTGCAACCCACCCTAAGGCAACTTCCTGACTTGGCGGGGCGGGATCGATATGTGACATTTACTTCTTTGACGTAAACATACTGACGTCGCAAAGATTCCCACTTGACGGAATACTGTCAGTATTACGTTTGCGCAGTAGTAATATTATGTGCAGAAACGGACCAGTAGGTACTGCCTTCGTATCTTCCCGCTACCGCGCATCCCGCGCCAGTCAGGAAGCACTCATTTAAATGTAGGGGCGCAGTAAAAAGCGGTACTGCCTCGACTGACAGTTGACACTGACATTTTACATTTTTCTCATATCGTACCGCCTCCGCACCGACAAACCAGGAAGTCGCCTAAGGTAGTGAAAAAATGCGATCGTCACATTTATGCTATCGGTCGTAAATGCATTGGTAATGCCGTACTTTTCTAATAGCCTTGTTTTGCGGGGTAATTAAGGATAGCCACAGGGTATTCGCCAATGCTGCTCAAGATTAATTATTATAAATAACAACTCGTTAGTTTCCCGCATTGTAATGAGAGTTTAAACGACCACCATTACGACACCTCATCGTTTTACATCTTGTGTACTTGTTGTAATGCAGTGACATTAAAGAATGTCTGTAAACGCTAATTTGGAAACAACAATTCATACGCACTTTACCAGTAAAGTAAGTTCGTAATCATTGTGATCATTGAAAAAAAAAATGATACAGAAACTGATCCGTTTACAGCCTAGTGTCATCAGATTATAATGATTATGCAAAAGACACGATTTTTTTATGTCATAGGCGGCAAACGAGCAAACGGATCGCCTGATGGTAAGCGATTACCATCGCCCATAGACACCTGCATCACCAGAAAACGATGTTCGAAGAGTCGTCTGAAAAATAACAAATAAGTAATCGAATACTTAACACTAATAAGGCGACTTCCTGATTTGTCGGTGCGGAGGCGGTACGATATGAGAAAACTATCAAATGTCAGTGTCAACTGTCAGTCGACTCAGTACTACTTTTTACTATGCCCCTACATTTAAATGAGTGACTGGCGCGGGATGCGCGGAAGCGGGACGATGCGAAGGCAGTACTGGTCCGCTTCTGCGCATAATATTACTACTGCACAAATCTAATACTGACAGTATTCTTTCAAGTGCGAATCTTTGCGACGTCAGTAAGTTTATGTCAAAGAAAAAGATCTCACATATCAATCCCGCCCCGCCAAGTCAGGAAGTCGCCTTAAGTAACATTAAAAACTACATTAAATTTCTATAGCACCATAGTGCACAAAGGTATAATGGGCGCAGTAAAATACATTAGGTACTGACTCGACTGACAATTGACTCCAGTTTTCTCATGTCGTGCCTATGCCGGCCGACTCGGTACCGACAAATGAGGAAGTCGCCTTATGAATGCAAGTGACAAGTATTTACCTTAATTGTATGTACATAGTGTGTTCAACACGCAAGTTTGTAAAGCTCCGCTCGCATGTTTCGACACACGTACTTGCCTGTATAGCAGATGCGCCTTATCTGCGCCCGCATTCCTCCCGCCTCGGCTTGATTGATAACTATGCTTATGTAACACTTGTAACATATATTTAGTTGGGAACAACAGGGATTCTGCCTGTAAATTAATTTAGGTAGGTAAGTAGTGGTTTGTGTAACGATTACAGGCTGAAATGCAAGTACCTACGATTGAAAGTGGGGAGCACAGATAATTGGATCAGCACTGGGACATTTTTACCTTGCATATACCTATAATGTATCACTTTACCAATTATGATTTCGGTTAAAACATCATTTAGCTTGATATCAGAGCACAAATAATGTTCTGCTTACATTTAATTAATGTTAAACAATTAAATTAGGCATAAGTGAGTATGAAAGATAAAATTATTAACCTCAGCGTTTCGTTGCATTGTTAAGATACTTATCTCTTGCAACGCTAAGGCCGTTGCCCTCTAATTAGGTAATATTTCTTCCAATTTAATTTATACTTTTTCACTAATTAACCTCATGTGCATTTCCCGGCAAGGTCCATAAAATCTTACGAGTAATTGTATACTTTATTTAACAAAACTTTTCATAAAAATGAATTACTTCAAAAATGTTGTCAGTTTTCATCGCTGCGCTGTGTGTATAGTTATATACGAGTACATATTCTTTGTAGGAGATTAATTAATCTAGTTAACGACATGCTACACGTATCGTGTCGTGTGTGTGTATGTGCGTGTTGGTATGTAATTATAATTACACTACACTATTACTACATTGGCAAATGTATACAGCAAGGTAATGTAATAAAAATATTTTACTCAAAATATTAATTTATTTATATCACGCACAATTTAATTGCTTTTCCGAATGACCAACCCTAACACAGTTAAGAACTTTTACAAAGCCAAAATAGACAGAGATTCCCCATAACCCCATAAGTTACCGATTGGTTCGCAGTGAATTTAATCAGGGTTGTCAACTTTAGCCAAATATTTACCTTTACACAACGTCCTTTTGTAATGCAAATTAGGGGAACCTTTATTACCTTGTTACAGTGTGCATGCATATGAGGCAAAAAAGCATTTAGATTGTTACAATAAAGTATCAAAAGTTCCTGAAGATTTAAATATAGTGCATGTCATCCACGACGGCGCGCCCCTCCACGGCAAATCTCATACCTATAGTACGGACTGGGCTGTGCTGTGGATGATACGCGCTGGATGCGGATGCGCCTTCATGTATAGTAACTAACGAAATAAAACGCTTTTAGGTTAATATCAGCAAGTGTCAATTATTATTTATGTAAAGTCAAACCCGCGTAAAATATGCATGTCCACATTCAACTTGGTTGCATTTTACCACACAATACTAGCTACGGTGCACATAACCCATTGAAAACTGAACTCTCGGCACATGACCTACGACTCTAATTACAAAAGAACATACATTTTGAATTATAAATAAACAATACACAATCACGTTCTATTATAAACCCAACAATCGCGTAGCAAGGCTCTATTTAGACTGTATCTACGTGTTGACTTACTACATTCTTCCTTTCGCTCATCCATGATTCACCTCTATCTGAATTCGGGCGCATAGCGAGAAGTAAACAATCCTATACCATAAATGTGGAGACAGTTATGGTGCCCTTCCGAGCCCTACATGGAAGCAAAGTTCCCGGCGATGTGGGGCACCTCATTGTGCTGCAGCCTACTTGCATATTGACTGCACGAATCCTGTTCCGTGTTTAGGTGGAAATGTACATTTTTCAGGTTTGTGGCATGATTTTACAGTCACCGTCTAAGATTTATGTATTTACACTTTTGCAATTTTTTTATTGCTATTACGGTGAAATTGACGTCAACTGCACCTATTTGCAAATAAAATATTTGCATTGCTGCTTGAGAATATTTAAGACATTAAAATGTGAATAATTCTTTATGTTGTGAGTCGTAAAAAACTATTTAAATGAATAAGATACCTCTATATAAGTCATTGGCAAGTATTGGTACATTAGTTACATTATTGAATGATAAATATATCTATAACGGAGTAGTTACCCCTGTTGGAATTAATTCACTAATACGATACAAATACTTTTTATTGCACACCTCAATTAAAGGACACAGCACAATACAAAAAACACTACTAATCAAACTACTACTAATCAAAGTAATCAACCTATCAATTCGATACACTATACGCGTTCGGAACTTCCTTCTACTCGTAACTAATTCTCAAAGGACAAGCCTATAACTAAATTACTTTAAGGTTTCTCAGGCTAATGCATTCTCTAATTCAATTGATGTAATCCTACTGTGTCGAATCTAGCAGACTAAATATAACTAGAACGTGATTAAATACTCATTGCAATCATACATTTTCAACGGAGGGCTGAACCGATGAACTTAAATACAGGGTGGAAATAAAAGATGGGCCCTGGAGGGAAACTGCCTTAAATCATTAAGTTAGCACGTTTTACTTAAAGGAAACATTCTTTTATTTTTAAAAAGGAATAAAACTGCATTCACGGGAATCGCACCGGATAAACATTAAAAAAATAACGTTCTCTTATCTTTATTTCATCGATTTAGTCATAAATAATATTTCTCTAAAAAACATTAGGTCTCCCACGCAACTGTCGACGTGCAAGATATCCATAAAATCGAATATTGAGTTGATATTTCTTAGAAAATTAAAGAAAATCTTTGAATGCAGTTGTGTTTCTTTTTTAAAATAAAATAATGTTTCCTTTAAGTAAAATGAGCGGTCTCAAGGTTTTGAGGTCGTATTCCTCCAGGGCCCATAAAAAATTCCACCCTGTACACTTATTAAAAAGGATAAGTTAAGCATCCAATCTTGGAGCATTCTTCAACGGCGATATTTTTTTAGAGTCGTTTCTACATTACAAATATTACAATTACATAACATCACTAATGGCCTAGTTTTGTCAATTGATATGTATATTTACAATTTAAAACATATCTGTTTGGGATAAGACTGTAATTTGTGTACACATTTTTGAGTTGACCGACTCAAACATTCTGTTCTCACATCACGGACTGTACCTTGGCATATATTTGCCAACGTTTTACTAAGTACTCATTTGAATTTGAAATCGACAAACAAATCGATTCGTCGCATTGACATCTATGCAAAAAACATTTGGGAAAACGTTGTCAAGCATCACTAGTGCGATTTCAGACTTTAGAGTATTGCGGTAAGGTAGACATTGGAATGGAGTAGTTTAGCGACTCGATGCACTGTGGTCTTACAAGGGAAGTTGATTGTGCATATTCAATGGCCACATTATGTCATTGTTTTACCCTTTGACTGAGTCAAAGGATTGATTGTGTCCCTGTGGCTGGAATAAAATTAGGCTAGGTGTTTTCGGGTCACTGTTACAAAAGAAGCAGTGACCTATGCGAATTATTTTATGAAATTAATTTGAATTCTGAAGCTGATATCCAGTGGTCGATTCAATTAGTACTTGGTACATATTACTTTGCCTGTATTAATTTAGTGTTGATATTTAGAATATAATAAATAAATTAAATTAAGTAGGCAATACATTATCTAGTTCATCTTGAATAGACTAAATAGTTTCAAAGAAAAGTAATTATAGTTGTTTTATTTTAACTTTGAGTTACAAACCCGTAGTTTGCCTGTTTCAGCAGTGAACTCATTTCCCAAGTTAATAAAGCGAAGGCTGTTTTTTTTTAAGGACGACGAAGTGTTCTTTTAATGAGGCGTATAAATATTAAATTTGTTAAGTAAATTTGCGGTTTTGGACAAACTGCGCGTTAATTAGTGCCGGTCGGGCATTTTGGTAAACGAGTTTGTTTGTGACATTCAATTAGGTGACGGTATCGATCGGTATTGATTTTACCGGTCCCTAATAATGTAATTATTCTAGATTCAGCATATAAGTGCAAACAAGATCATCTTCTGAAAAAGGTCAGGAGGTTATTGGTATTATTTGTTGCCTTACTTACTTAGCATCCAGGGAGATTGCTTCAACATATGTTGAACACGCGTTGTGGAGGTTTCAGCAGTCGAACACAATCATATGTAGCCTCCTAAGGCCCACCATACAATAAAACATGGTAGTGTTCAATCAACCAGGCGTAGGCTCTGTTTCAGATCACACTTTGTTCAAATTAACGCAACACACCAAATGCAACTCTTTTATTTTTTTAAACTATTTAAATCCCTTTAAAGGATTCCATCCAATCTTTAGGATCATGGGCTTTAGAAAGATTGTCAGAAAACTTGTTAGAAAAAATACTCGAAACACATTGAAATCAAACTTGAATACGAAACCTTTGAAAAAGATCCCTGGTCAATAACATGGCAGTACTATAGGTTAGTTTGTGTACGATCCACGGATTCTGAGTGGAATATTTTCGGAAATAAACTACCGGAAACAGCTTTACGGCAGACTAAAAGGCCTCATTAGTATCATCAAGTGGCATCCAATTAAAACGGCACGTGGAAAGCGTGTTTTCACACGTTCGACAAAAGCCAACGAATTTCACTATTTTTCGTCCACTTCCACTTTCCCACACATTAGGGTTGGCGATGTGTAACTAATAGTTATTTTTCAGTACAACAATAGTTTTCAGTGGAGAAGCATTATTGGTAAGTCTCACGTAAGTCTATTTAACGGAATTAGGATGCATCATTCTCATTTGTAACAGTAAATCATCATCATCAGCATCTGCTGTGCCAGCCCGTTACGTTGAGACCACTGCTGAGATAGGTACTACAGGCATCCTCCTTTGGAAGACGTAAAATGGACACGACAATGATTGGAAACTTACATACGCTTTTGATTTTTTTTGTTTTGCTTAACTGAAAAGCTAACGGTAAATAACGTTAGATTTCCGAACATAACTACCTAAACCATATCGGAGGCAGGATTCGAAACGGCCTTCTGTTTACCAATATTTATAAAAAATACGTACTGACATACAAATCAGTTACACAATATTGTCTATATTTTAGTCAAAGTTTCAAGTCGGTAGCATGCGTATTAATGGAGATACAAGCAAAACAAGATTTCAATTTTTGAGCGCCATTTTCTCGAAAGTAGCTTGAACCTAGTCATTGCACTTTAAGTTAGGAGGGCAGCAATATCTGCCATTAATTCTTATGATTTTCTTATGGCTTTTTAATATGGCCTAGTCGAACTCTATTATCGTAATAAAACAGATCGAGGGCATCACTTATTACGAGACCCATATTTTATACTTAATACAACGCTATATCATATTTCTGGTTTTACGACTCACATCAATAGCTTGCACCACTGGTACTTGACCTTATTCAAATGTTTCACTGCTATATATAACTGGTGCGCAATGTAGCAATTGCAATAGTTAGAAAGACAACTGATGATCATAGTTACTCTTGTCTGTTGGACGGGTAAAAATATCACTATACAAGTGTTGAAGTGTATTGGAATGTTTACATTGATTTCATGGCAAATAATTTATATAAATATAGTACAATATAGGTACCAGTGGCGGAGCGTACATAAAACTCGATTCCCACCGGCTTGCCTAATTTTCAGCCACACCAGTTCTTTTGGTACGGCTCATGAAGAATAAGAAAGGCAAACTATTTCCGGCTTCCCTAAGAATATTTTTGACGCGCCGCCACTGATAGGTACGCCTTCGTTTTTGTTTGATGCGGTAGTACATAAGTAACGTTGTATAGTACTAGTTTCACTAGGTAATTCAAATTCGTGGAAAAATTATAATATTAATAAGAATTTATTTTTATATATTTTTTAAAATGCAACTGTTATGTCCTTGTTCGATAACAGCTCAATGTTAACTACACTGTATATGAAATAAGACTTCATTTAATCGTAGGTAACTAAAATCCCATCAACTCACAACCCTACTAACACAAACAACCAGTCCATTACGAATGTTTGGTGTGGTCACTCCGCGAAACGTCACGGACGACTCGTAATTTGATTAGTTTGAGCACGCTAGAAAGTGAATGAGTTTAAATTTGGAAAAACGCCTACGTTCTTTCTTGTATGGCGACTATGGCGTTACTCAGGTAACAACTCTTTGACTGTATGTCTTAAATACTTTGTCTATTGAATTGGAAATCCGAACAAGAACTGGCTTTAACTAAGGCAATTTCTGTAAAATATCATAAATTTCCTAAACAGTTAAATATTTCAGCTGTAAAAACAGAAATGTTCAAAGAGAAACGTTAATGTTAATTACCTAATTATAACCTTGATTAGTCAAATGACAAGAAATTGCTATTAAACTGAAAGTTTAGACATGTAATCAGAATTGTATAGGAAAATTAAGTGAAATGTAATTGTGAAAAATTCACTCTAGAAAATTACAACCTGCCCATAGCTAAAGTAAATAATTATTCAGTCACCAATGCTGATTTGCTTAATTGCACAGTTAGCCTAACATCTTATACAATTAAAATTCCATCCCATTTTGGTCGTGGTCAGCATTTATCGAAACATATTGTTATTCTTATTAATGAATCAGAATTTACCTTCTAGCAATGTTCGGTCAAAAAACAACAGATTCATTCAAACAAAAACTTCTCAATTCAAACTACTCTGTGACATTTAATCTATCCAACATTGATAAACTGTCCACTGAGGATTTAATACGATAAGTTCATTCCTTATAAAAATAAAGATTAATGCGGACCACCCAAGTATTAATACCAAGTATAAAATAAACTAACAAGATGAGTGAAACATTTGCAAAATTGCGTTTTAAATTACAATGATTGAGGTGGAATTTCGTACAGATTTTTAAACACATTTTAATGATCACTGATCACTTGATAACATGATTTACAAAGTCATTATAAGTAAATTGGAAAAATATGTTTCTACTTTTGTTTCTGTTAGATATTATAATAAACAAGAACGCGTGTGGTATTTATAACTTATAAATAATGAATACCACACGCGTATATATATTGTATCTAATAAGAACACTATAGTGTTTGTTTAATCAAGTAATCAAGTAATTTATTGCTTTCATGTTGTTAATGTTACATAGATGACATAGTTAATAAAAGTACCAAACATGAGCCCTGTAAGGGCATCGCAACGGTCTTAAAACTAACTTATAACTAACAGGTTAACAATTTTTAGGCACACTATCTTTAGTGAAGTGTGTGAGAGTATGTACCTAAGTGTATGTAATGATAACTTTGTGTATCCTTAATTTAGTGTATTATTATACATTTAATTATTTATTAGGTATAATTATAATTTTATTTAGGAGCATGTTATTATATTAATTTGTCTTCTAAATATTCTTTTATAGAGTAATAAGCTTTATTTAATAGAAATTGTTTTAATTTGCTCAAAAATGTTTTTTCTTTGCTCTCTTTTTTTATTTTATCTGGTAGTTTATTATATATTTTTATTGACATCGTTAAGGGACCTGAAGAATGGAGTGTTAGACGGAGACAATGTACAATCGATCGTGAAAACGAAATGCAATTGCAATGTTAGGGATTTAAGGGGGTGAAAAATCATGTTTTAGACTTGCCAAAAACGTTTACTGCGAAATTCATGATTTCCCAAGTTAGTATTATAATATTTTATTTCCATGAAATAAAACAAGTTATCGCATAAGGTCACGCTCTCGAATCTATATTCTTATTTCTCAGAAGCTCTACTGGAATCGTATAAGTTTCTTACCTACTACTGACGTCTCCTTCAAAAGTAGCTCCACATGTCAATGATTAACTACTACAATGAGTCAGTGCTGATTCTCGTCAGATATTGCGATGATGTCAGTTCGTTACCATACCGCGTGACCTAAAGTGCATGCATTAATACTTTATTTAGTAGTAGGTAAAGGAAGCAAAACCACATAGGTGATAAAGGTGCCTTTTATCCTTTATTATTATGATTGTGACAATAGCGTAAAAGGTAGGTACATGTCTCAAATTATATAACCATCGTTAAAAAATACGGTTACTCTTGACCTTCCTACCTCAATAACTCTAAATAGTTGCCTCAATGTTCGCGAAAAATGTACAGTTTCCTAACAATTTCCTTGCACGAATGCTCCGGCTTACGGCTGCGGAATGAACTCCCCGTCGAGTGGCTACAGTATGGGGTAGGTAATTCAAGAAAGGAGTGTACAGGTTTTACAGGGTCGGCAATGCACATGACATGCCTATGGAGTTGCAGGCGTCCATAAACTACGGTAACACCTTACCATCAGGCGGCCCGTAATTAAAAATACTTTGCAGGTCAATGAAAATCATTCACGAAAAATTTATTTCAGAGTGGATATAGTAGATTGTAGTTACACCAAAGAGGATAAACCATTGTTTTATGTCACGGGCGCGATATTGAACCCTGAAGGTAATGAAGGACTCCAGTTTTGACTCTCAAGCGAGGGAATTGAGACAGAGTTTTGAGTGCAGTGAAGGAAGTAAGCGCGCCCATAACATAAACAGCTTTATCACCGAGGAGTACACTCAACTTTTCTCATCCTTGATTTTACAATTAAAAACCAATACTACTTCAGTCAATCAACGCCATATCACTTTCGTCACTCGACATTTATTAGAATGTAATCTTCTATTTTTTTACTCTGTGGACTACAGCGCCTTGTTTGTAACACTCGCGGCTTTTGTTTTTAAAATGTGTTCCATTCAGCTTGTGGTGGCCAGCACGAATAGGTTCGATTTTCAAATCATTCGGCGCGGGGGTCCCGGTCCCGGCCCGTGGGCCCAGCCACGCGAGCCCTCAGTAAATAAGACTTTAAGGACATAACAATAAGAACTATGAAAATTGAAACCACATTATTAACCAGCGGGTTATACATGAACGAATGTAAACAAAAATTAACCTGCCTGATATATTTAGTGGTTGCTATTCATATCCGCGCGAGCCAAATAAAGAGAGATTGTCATTAATCATTGAAGAAAAAAATCGTCACGATCATTGCCATTGTATTAACATCAGTCTGAGATTATGTAAATCAGAAGCGAAATAGGAGGGCTTACTGTCAATCAGGAACTTATTACCAATCCGTGTAGAGATTTGTCTTACAGAGACAATGCATGCTATCGACGAAAATTTCAAGCGATTTTCACCTTAAAAGTTATCGGAATAAGATTATGATTAGTTTGTGACTATTTCACTATATCAATAATACGAACTTTATAACTTTAACTAGGTTCATTTGGTACGGTTGGTTAGTACGCATGATGTTGGTTTGTGTTTGTTACATTTTATAATTTAGTATCCTAATCTCACAATACTTTTTAGATTATTATACTCGAATAATCGGTTTTAAATATGTCTTTGTGCCATGATTGACCCAAGTATTTCTACTTTTTAGCAATTTGACAAAGTGTAATACAGACAACAGTAAATATGATCTTCAGGATCGTATTTAATTTATGTTACGAAAACGTCAACTTAGTTTACAATACTTGTTTCTAAAGGTATCGCTTTGATATTGTGATCTTTCTATAAGCTTAAAGCTTATAGAAAGATCACAATATATAAAAATTCGTTCTTATGATTCTATTATTAAACGCTTTTATAATCGTTGCGTATCAAAATAATGAATATTAATTGAGTGGCATTCTTGACATATTAATCGATTATCGGATCCGTAAGGTAGGGGATTTTCCTCGATACGTTATGTTTTTTACAAGGTCTCTTTGTATTTGTTATTAATAAATGCGTGGATAGTGGATAATATATTTATTATAATTTTCAAATTAGGGTCCGTTGGAATTGCAACGAAATGGCGGCATAATTATATAGATAAATAGATACTTAAATGTATGGAATGCATCCATGACTCAGGAACAAATATTCGTGTTCATCACAGAAATAAATACCCTGACCGGGATTCGAGCCCGGGACCTCCAGCCATCAACTAGGCTAAAGCGGTCGTCAAGAAGTTTTGCTGGTTTTGCTTGACAATTTCATATTATTTCTTATCACTTTAGTAAGGCTGGTAAATGTCCCAGTGCTCGACAATGTGCAAATAATTGTCGGCTCCAATGTAGCAATGAAATACAGGCAGACACAGGTGACAAGCAGGTAATTGATATTGATATAAACATATTATAACATCAAACATATTATATATATTTTATAACATCAATAACATGTAACAATACAACCCTGCCTAATTTAATTGTACTCAACATATGTACATATCTTACCTTACTTGACTTTCAGATGCTTATGTTATTGTGCCTTCCTGATTGTTATCTCAGATCATAAGAGGTCCTTGTGTTGCAAATCTTTGTGGAACAAAAAAACCGTTGTTCCTTTTGGCTAACGAACTTGCGCAAAAAGAACGAGATCAAAAATAATCCGATGCGATTACGGCTGAGTAAATTTAAATATTTTTTATGAATATGGTTTATTCTTCGTATTTTGAGTAAGTATTTTTATTGTTCTGATATTCATCGTAACTGACTTTTGCCCCTTAATTCGTAAGCGTTGAATTTCGTTTCTGAGGGAATAGCAGCGTTAAACGGTGCCATCGCGTTAACATTTATCGTTATATTAGCCAATTCACACAAAACGTTAATGAATTAATAGTACAATAAACCTTCTTCATGAAACACTCCGTCCATTGGTAAAAACCGTATGAAGGTGCGTTCGGATTTTCGGATGTTCTTGATTTAAAATCAAGTAGAGAGTTAGTCACGTACAGACTTTGTTTTGTTTTTTTTTTCTTTTAACCTGATTGTGGCTTTATAGGCCGGGCCCAATAAAGTGATAGGAGTGCGCGATTGGAGAGTGGCCTGGGAAAATCCAGAGGAAACCTCCAACGTACAGACATACAGATAGACGTGGCTTGGGAATTTCTTAGGTAAATTATGTGGTGGTAGATAAATTATGTGGTGTTATTTTGGTTGTACACACATATCATAAATCCTCTAATATGCGTTCGGAAACCGTAGAAAATGACTCTCATTTCAACATTCAATGAATTTATGGCAATTTTCTTATCTGTGGCTAAGGCTACAGCAGTAATAAAATATTTCATTTTAATCTCATATATGATGTTAAAATATTACGTCAAACAAAACTGTCAAAATTTAAATGTCAAAGTTGACATGTCCCTATTCTAGTATCACTGAAAATTCAAATTCAGTCGATGCGAAATGTCAGCTCGATGTTTTTTTAGTATATATCGCACGAAATTTGAGCTAGAACGACATGATCACATCAGAATAAGGACTCTTTACTTTTTAAAATAACATTCAGGTATCGGTTGCCAGTTCTGATTTCGATATTTCCGCAACCGTGCAAAAAAGGTTGTATTAACACAATTATTGTATTTATTTACTACGGTTTCTGAACCCATCTTAGAGTAATTATAATATGTGTGTAGATAAAGTAATGTATGCAACTGTACATAATTAGGCATTAAAACACTCGTGTGACCTTATTATGAAACTCGCCTTCGGCTCGTTTCATAAAACACACTCGTGTTTTAATGCCCCTCATTATGTACCAGTTGCATAAACTACTAATCTATATGTAGGTGCCGCCTGCCAGTAATTAATATTATTATGATATACATATCAATAACAATGTCTACTTTGAAAATTACGTTAAGTACTTATTACGACACCCCAAATTGCGTGATTATAAAAGCCTTTCTGGATTTTTACACTTAATACATCCTAACTCCTACGACTAATCGAAATATTCGAAATATAATGACACCTCACATGTTAGAATCTATCTAGCCCAATACACGTAAAAACATAATAACCCTCCCTCGTCGCAGTTGGGTAAAATCTTGTGAAATAACAGTGCCCAAATGACCTCTCATCTCCTTTTGTATGAGCCTCAAGTGTGGGCACTAAGTACATTAACACCATTTACACGGTTCTCCCATTAAAACTCCGTGAATAATGCATTCATTAATGAACTAGTTAATGCTGCCGTACTTGATAACTAAGTATATTACAATTTTCCTGCTTGGTTTCTTAGAAAAAACCTGTGGTTTTTGCATTGACTCATACGATTGATTTATTATTAGGTTTGGCTGGTCATTTGTTATACCTGTTTTACCTTTTGGATTGTGTTCAAGGAAAGTTTATAAGATGCAAATCTTGTGCGATTCTGGGTTTTAATAGGTAGTAATGTACCACTTTGTTAGGAGCTCGGGATGAATAATATAACCACGAGATGGTTAAACGCGCACGCGAAGTGGCAATTGTACTTTAATAAAAAGAATATGGTTTACAATACGCCGTTCCGTGCTCGGTTTATATGCGGTCCGAGCCAAACCATATTCTTTTTATTTTATAAACAAACAAATGGGTCTACAAATTGCTAATTTTTAAATTACAACATTAGTGATTAGGTATTGGTGTAATTAATCGCTTTACCTAAGTACTTTTTTGTGACAACAATTAAATTTAACATAAGGCTGCTACATATTTTTTTAAATATGCGTCAAAATCACATAATTTGAGTCACGTTCAGGCCTTACATTCAAGTGAAATGTCTCATGGCTCCTCTTAACATATCCCATAGAATCGGTATCATGGAAAAACCATTAAATTAAAACAAATGAATTTATCGGCAGTGTAGTGCTGTCGTGGGCGAGAATTGCTCCCACTGGAACGTTTAGCGCAGTTTTAGTTAGTTTAGCTTGTTGCTGTTTTTTAATGATGTGAATAACAAGAAATAATATTTAAAAGCTACATACACAGTATAAGATACCTTTTATATAGTAGATTACGCGGTTTAATTAAATATTCGATGGTACCTACGAGTATGCTTATATCATCTCCAAATAGCAAAATTATGCACCCAAGAATGCGAGGGAATGCCTCGTGATTTTACCATAAAAGCCATTTTTATTATGTACCTATACTATCATTCTTCCAAGAATGCAGAACATAATGCCTCCCTTACATAGCATTTTCGAAAGAACAAAACAATTTCCTTCAATTCTTACGACATTCAAGACCACAATACAATTAAGCCCGCGTTCACAGTACGTTGAGGGCCAGTAGATCAACGTAATGTCCATCTTCAGATACTATAAATGTACGTTTAATAGTAACAAATGTAAATATTTTTTCGCAGACCAAAATAATGTTTTTGTTTTCCAGTGGTGGGTTTTTACACTTTTGCAGTGACTTTTTTTTATTAACTAGCATAAACTTTTGACACATATTATGATATGTATGAAATATATAAATCATAATAATTTTTCAACAACAATATGTAATGACTCAACTTTCCAAAATAAATCGTGTTTAAAGCTCCCGTGGGTTCGCTAGCGTTTAATTTAAAGGTAACGTCTTCTTAAATAGCTTCGCAGACCTTACCGATTCGATTGGGAAATCTCGCACAGTTTCACAAACGCAGTAACACAAGTAAACATTAACAGTTAACAAACAAACAAGTGTTTAGCCATATTAGTCGCGTACCGACATACCGGCGCCAGCTGGCAGCTACATACCATGGCACCTATTTGTTGGTTAACCTTTACTTGTTCTATTTACGAGTATTAATAGCATATACCTAATATGAAATTTGCTCTTATGTGATTCGTATTTTATTAAATCTGGAATTAATCTACTCGTCATACGTCTTACTCATTTTCTTTTATAGAGAGACAGTGACACAAGACATTTTAGTAAGCAGAGGTTTGTTAAGTTATATGAACTGGGGGGTTAACGTTTATCAACAACGTTAACTTTTTTATATGGCTACTGTAGGTAAACTTGTTCTTCTACCTAGCGTTATCCCGACTTTTGCCAGGGTCCGCTTTCCGGCTCACTTTTCTCGACTCGATTCCTGGGCGTCTGGGCGTATGGCAACTGTAGACTACACAAAATTAATATTTAATTGACAACATTTCTAAATTTATAATGATGCTTGCGTTCGAAAACCATTTCGGTAAGTATGCTAGCCGAACGTAATATAATAGTTTTTAGATCTTTTCTTCGTCCCTAGCTTTATATCCACGGAATGTAAGAATCTCGCGAAGCGTAATCCATCAATCATTTTGTATATTTACCATTGTCTCGTAAACATCGATTCTGTCAGTCAAACCTACGCAGCACATCTCAATAATACTAACCAAACTTGTCGATTTCATGAACACAATACTACTGTATTTGGAAAAACGACGTATAGCACTAAGTTTCTTATGTACTAAGGTACCTTTTGGTTAATATGGTGAAATAGCGAACAGCATCAATTGCCCAAGCGCATAATTACGATGTTAGCTTGCGCGCGCAGAACTGCATGACTCATTGAGCCACGACGTATACTTGTAACAGTTGTAACCATTATTTGGTCCCGAAGTCGTCTTAAAATAAAGTAGGTAACATTTGTGTATTGAATGTACCTCATTTTGAGGTAAATCGTAAGCCATATTTCCTACGGTTCCCCAGAGGCCGGGTATGATATTATTTATTCCCGTTACGTACCTACTCGTAGGTGCCTATTATATAGTTATAATGTCTGAAAATCCTGGCGTCTCATGAAAATGCCTGTTTTAGCTACTTGTGTCTACATCATGTTTGATAAAGGAGGCCAAATAATAAATAAATAAATCATATCTTTAAACAGCACCAATATGCTTTGGTTTTTTGTAACACCTTTGGTTTTAGTAACACCTTAGCGCAACCTCCGCTAGTTAAACGACCATGGCACACTTGCCCCAGTGTCCGCTGCGCCTGATACAGGATGTGCCCACGCGCACTTCGAGCACTCAAATCAATGGCTGCCATTGTGCTAACGCCATCTACAGATTGATGTGGGAATATCGTATCAAGTAAAATAAAGTGAGACGGTTAGCAATTCGCAATACGGGTGGGCGCAATATTATGCGTTAGGTAATAGCTGGGATTAGATCTATTTCCGATGTGTATTATTTGTTGTTATGACAGCGATATTATTGATAATGTACCTTGGTTCTATAACGCACACCTAGTAAAACGTGTATGAGACGCTATATTCAAATTCATTGTTGTTTGGTAAATTGATAAAATTATAGGTATTCTAAACAACAAGACTTGTACTCGTATTGAGTAGCTGCTCGATAGTAGTTAGCTACCTACTGACGGTAGGAATGAAAAAATTAACCACTCTGCAGTTTCGAGTTGCGAGCGTTTAAGATAGGCTGCGGTGTCTGTTTAACATCAGGTGGACCGTACGCATGTTTTTCAGCGTCGTTGTATAAAAAAAATTAAAAACTAACCACTTTTCGAGATTATTTCAAGGCTTTTAAGGTTCAAAAGATCCAGCCCTTTACGTATCGCGACTGTACAAAATAGCTATTGCTCTCAATACATTTAAAATCACTATGTAGGTACCCATTAGAACCCAATACATTAAAAACCACTTATAGGATTCATTGTGAAATTTCCAACAACAATCGCATCCCGTGTGCCATTTATCAATAAATATCATGCTACGAGTTTATGTAGGGCTACCTAGAGGATCCATTAAAGCTTAAGCCACACAGAGAGCGGGCGGGCGTGAGCGGCACGGGAGCGGCGCGGGCGCGGGCGCGGGCGGTAGCGGCGCGGGAGCGGACGGTAGCTCCCGCGCGGCTCCCGCCTGCTCCCACGCGCCTCCCGCGCCGCTACCGCCCGCTCCCGCGCCGCTCCCGTGCCGCTCCCGTGCCGCTCCCGTGCCGCTCCCGTGCCGCTCCCGCGCCGCTACCGCCCGCTCCCGCGCCGCTACCGCCCGCTCCCGCGCCGCTACCGCCCGCCCGCTCTCTGTGTGGCTTAAGCTTAAAAGGTTTCCTCTGCGTTAACCTTTCCAAACTTAACCTTTACGCATTTTATGTTTGACTATTCGTGTTATAGGTTAGGTAATATTAGGTTTAACAACACAACTAGTTTATTCTCATATTTACCGAAATACTTTAGAATAGTGTCCGTGTTTTTGGGAGGGTTTTGTCAGTTTTGCAATCCGTAGCGACTCATCAAGGATAAACCAATAAAAACAACGCCCGCAATTGACAAGCTACTTTTATTTGATTTTGCTATATCAATGTCATAAGCGTCCGTTGGCAAAAAATTATGTTAACGAAGTAATTGAATGATTACATTTCCTGCTTCTTCCTCGATCTTGTAAAATTTTGTAGCAGCCGCAAAAACGAAACGACACGAAATAAACAAACTAGTCAATATTGCAAACGTTAAAGATAGAGGTAAATAGATTCTTACAAAGTATGAGAATATTATTGCAGAAACTACTTACGTTAACAAATTTACATGCAAGTTGCAGATAAAGTGCAGTATGATCGTTCGTTTGTGTAATCTAAAATCTTACAAATGTGCGCCCAGAGAGTTTTAGCTGGCGCCAAGTTGGAATAAAAGGTAAATGGCTAAAACACGACTCAAAAGATCATGCTAGTAAAGTATAATTTTAATTTAAGATAAAAGGTATTTTTATGTCACAACTCGGAGCGCATTAGTGAGTTTTATCCTTTAAAATTAACTTGAATCATTGGATAAACGCGTTTAAGCTGCTAAAGATAGGCCCTTAAAAGCCTCCTGGCTTATTTAATACAGCAATTTAAGTGTAAAAAATGTTTTTTTTGTTGATTGGAGTAAGTATATATATATATATATATATTGGAGCACAATCTTACATACTTATATACAGATTACAGATTAAAATTATTAAACATTTGACTGAATTAACACAAACTATTTTATTTCTTTATTTACATTTAACCTGCGATTTGCCGACGACGTTGTTCTTTTCTCTGCAAGGTTGGACTTCAATGAAGAGAGCGAAAACTCAGTTGATGACCAACAGAACTAAATGTAGATGAGCAGGATTTACAATATGTCAACGAATACGTATACCTGGGCTTCGAAAACAGGCAGTCCATCCATAGAAATCGATAGACGTTGTTAAAATCGATAGAAATCGATAGTTGCCAGTGTCCGTAACTAAGATCTATAAAAAGTTGTCGATATAAGTATATTTGCTTCTTTTAAGGCGACTTCCTCACTTGGCGGGGCGGGATCGATATGTGACATTTTCTTCTTTGACGTAAACTTACTGACGTCGCAAAGATTCTCACTTGACATAATACTGTCAGTGTTACGTTTGCGCAGTAGTAATATCATGCGCAGAAGCGAAGCAGTACCGCCTTCGCATCGTCCCGCTACCGCGCATCCCGCGCCAGTCAGGAAGCACTCATTTAAATGTAGGAGCGTAGTAAAAAATGGTATCGCATCGACTGACAGCTGACACTGACATTTGACACTTTTCTCATATCGTACTGCCTCCGCACCGACAAATCAGGAAGTCGCCTAAGGTGTATAGTGTCACGCGCACAAAACCAGCTAATTTTTCTTTCCTTTTTAGGGTTCCGTACCAAAAAGGTAAAAAAGGAACCCTTATGGTCTCACTTTGTCTGTCTGTCTGTCTGTCACATCGCTAAATATCTCAAGAACTACTTATGCTATCGATTTGAAATTTAGAATAGTTATAAATAAGGGTAACCCAAATACATGGAAGATGGTTTTTTAAATATTTTATTTTATTTTCTGTGAATAATGACAGATAAAAGGGGGTTCAAAATTTTAAAGTCTGGCAACTATGTCAAGTGGGGTATTATATGAAAGGGCTTGACTTGTACAATCTAAAACAATTTTTAGTTTTTTTTTGTTGGGGAATTTTTGATTTACGAGGGAAATGGAAAAAAAAAATACCCCCCCCCCCCCCTCCCCTTATCTCCGAAGTTTACGAAGAAAAAAATTTGAAATTATTACACAACATTAATATGCATTATGCATGTATATTTTACAGGAAAATTATAGCCATAGCTCTATCTAGTTTTTCTTTTTTTTAATCATCAAAAAACTCTTCTATACTAAGTTTGTAATTTAATCACCTTTGTATATATTTTTGTTTTATATTTAAATTTACAAAATTACGTTGAAAATACCTTCTTTCAAATAAAAAAACAATTATTGAAATCGGTTACTGTGATAAAGAATTATTCTTGAAAAACCAACATACCTACTAAGTTATTCAGTCGCGCAAATTAGTAACACAATGCGTCGATAGATGGTGCTGTCATGTTTTTTAAAGATTTTTCCTGAATTAATGGGGTCGGGACGGGTACACAACTACATATACAAGAACTGTGTACGGAACCCTCGGTGCGCGAGTCGGACTCGCACTTGACCGGTTTTTTTGAAGTCAATTTAGTTAACGTAATACCAGTGTAATAGAAATTAAAATGGAACCTAACCTAACTCAGGCTTTAATCAACGCGGCCTTAACAACTCCGGGTTTATCTAATATACGTTTTAGCACTATCGTTTACGACCGTAATTACTAAGAGTAACTTTAATTCGCCGCGGTAAGCTAATTTTAGTCCAAGCGATTATAAAAACGCTATAACTGAATAGGCACTTGTTTATTATATTACGCAGAACAGATCATTGTGTAAAGTATAATATACTTGTAGATGATGGAAAATTGTGATGATACAGAATAGTTGACCTCGTACAATACTTGTTTTGTTTTATAGCTGTCACCACCGCTTTATCATTGATAACCATCGGATTATTTTCCCAAAGCATTGAGTAATTTGTTATGTAACAATTTTTAAAGATATGCATATTTAATGTAGCCGGAAAGTGTCGACGACAGCGGTATAAATTGCCTACATCAATGGTTAATTTGGGCGCCGACAGCGAAATAATGTGGGACCTGCGTGAGAGCAGCAAGCATCTTCGGTTACAGTGACAATGCACTCAATAACTGCATAGCACGTGGAAAGTGACAGAATTTCTATAATAAATTTAAGGGACTACTATACAGGGTGTCCGATGCGAAAGTAAATACCTACATATGTGATTTCGGGGTCTCGGACATACTTTCTGTTAAAGGAAAATAAAATTCGATATGTTTCATTACGAGCCGCGGCCAAGAGGGCATCGTATCGTCAATAAATTTTGCCGCCCCTTTATTCTTTTTTTATCTGTGTTTAAATTCAGATTTCCAACCATTTATAAAGTTTTTTGTTTTATGTACCGTACAGAGTAAAATGGCAATAAATAGGATTTCTATAACATGTGTAGGTACTGTACCCATAGATTCAAAGATTCAAAGATTCAAAGCGTTTATTGCCAGAACATAGTAAAAAAACAGATTTTAGTGTACAATAATGAGCTTATGTTCTACCAATCTTGGCATGCAATATTACAAATTCATTGTCATTTATTAAAATTTGTTTAACATACATTATTGTTAATACGAGTCATTTTTCACAGGTCATAGAAACGATTATTTATTTTTGTATGTTGTTTAATAACGAAATACTATTTACATTTTATCATACATGGTAGTTATTTTTTTGGATCCTCGTGAATACATAATTTATATACCTATTCTATTATAGGTAATACCTGTTAAAAGTAGAGATTCGCATCAATAGCGGGGCAATTCGAAGCCCGAGCCAAGTCGCGTGTTTTCAAACCGTTAAATACCAAACAATTCAATCAACAAACGTGTCACTAACACCTCCAATGCTTCGAAGCCAAAAAGCCCTAATTCACAATGAAATTTGTACTGGGATATGACTTTTTGGTTTCGTTGGCGGCATGTACAACGTCAGGCGACCCAAATACGTAACCCAATTGACATTTGAGCTCATAAACTATATACTAACCCAATGCCAGCGTCATTCATAACACGTAGCGTAAAGAGACATTTCCCCTGGGAAATATGTACGTTTGACGATTGGCTTCTACATGTGCAACGTTGTTTATTGATATGCTGAAATAAGTACGAAGATTTCAAGTTTGTAGAATTTACGAATTGAATTGTGTATGCGTACGAATTGTTTGAGATTTTTTTACTAATTATTCAATGAATATTAAAAAAAATTAAATAATTAAAATAAAATTACATGTTCATATCTATATGATGCTGCTAGCTGCTATGGTAGAAACCATTTGGTAGTTAAATTATTCGTAGGTATGTCAACCTTTCTGCGCTCTGTGAGAAACTTTCGTAATATCAACCCCTAATAATTATTGTTTTGTTCAAATATATTTTTTTTAAATCTAATAATAGGTATAATTAGTTATTGCATTATACCTATCCGATGGTTCATTTTATGATTCAATTACCTATTAAATCGATTAAACTTGCTACCTTAATATGATAATCTATAAAACAAATATTAAATACGTTATCTTAATGATGATGATGATGATGACGGATTAGTGATGATTTCTAACGATAGGTACTACTTAAAAATTCGGATTTTTGGCTGAATTGAATAATTCACTACTGAAACGCAAACATTTCCTTGGTTAATAAAAAAAGTCTAAGCATGTTAGTGCACGACAACAGTTTAACTTATACTTGCCCATCGTAGGCAAAACCTCGTTTCTTAATATTTTCTCTAGTTTCCGCAATAATAATGTTTGGTTACAATTCACACCAGTAAGATTGGTACATGTTCTCGGTTTTCATCACATTATTAACTTAAACCTGTATACTTACGTACTATAAATAAAGTTATGGTAATCACCTGCCTAAACGTTACTTTGGCAACGTAATTCATAAATGCCTAGTAGGTGCAATACAACATAATAACAACAGGCATACCATAAATAAAAACCATACTTCACGTCCTAAAGAACCGTGAATAATTTTAAACTCGAATATTTCAAAGCAAAACAAAACAAGGGTCGCCGGAATATTCTCCGAAACAAATTCCAAATTTGAATATTCGGATGTTTTATTCGCTTAATTGCCAGTCAAGTCCAGTCTACAATAGTATGGTTACTTTTAATGTTATACTAGTTTATGCAGAACAGACTTCAGAGAGTACAAAATATAAGCTGTAAAATGGATAGCAAACAGTGCAATAAACTCTGCAATAAGTAGAATTTATTATAAAGTAGTTGATTTCCTTATTTTTTATGGGTGGATTGCCAAACATAACAATAAGTGTACCTATTTCAAAATCCTGGTTGACTTGTACTTTTGGAAAAAAAAATACCTATGCTTAAAACCGCATTCGCACTAGGGTATAATGAACCTTAACGTTGATTCTTTTAAGGTAAACATGGCCTTACAAACAGGTATAAGAATTCCTCAAAGTTATAAACATGCCGAAGTTTTTGCCTTTTTTGTCAAGGTCGCCATCAAACTATGCAAATAAACGATGATGTATGAATAGTGATGCTTACAGTTACGGCATCGGTATTTTATTATCATGGTTGTGTGTCGTATTTTTGTAGCGTTGACCAGTATTAGTTTGCCCTCCGATTAGGTACATATAGTTTCGGTTTCGGTATGTAGGGTGAGGCCACTCGAAGTGGTTGTGAATCGTAGGTATAAGTAAGATAAGAACGGGTCCTTAGATTAGTGTTTCATGTATCTGTCACTCTTTGAGGATATTCCTATAGCATGCCGGTGACGTGTCATATACTTTGTTATTTTGATTGGCTCCCTGTATCCAACGATAATATAAATGTACTTCATCCTTGCCTGATACGTCATCATTAAGGGGAGATATCCCCAATGCAAATATCCCGCTCTAACACGCGTGAGTTTGAAATTTACCGTTCCGCTCTCTACGGAAGCTCTGCGTGTAGTTTTCGTAAATATTTATTAGCTATAGTCATTAAGCCAATCATTTTATCGAAGCAAACCCTGCGAATTTGTCAATAACTATTTATGATGTTTAATTGAGTACAAAAATTAAATGTAAAATATCAGTAATATAGCCGTATAATCTTGAAAAAACCGTTCCAAAAAGAGGTAACTTTGCGATTTTTTTCTATCGAGTGAAATTCATCAGGTAACTGAATGCGATTTTGACTAGACAAGATCCTTATGTAACACATATATTTCTTTTAGAATTTAAGACACTATTCTATTTCTCAGATGGTTTTAAAAAACTCGAAAGTGGTAATACCCAGCTTGTTTCGCCTCTTTTCTATCTCATACCATAAAGGCTTGGCCACACCGCTTGCGCGACGCAAGCGGGACGCTGCGCTGCGCGTCAAAATGTATGAAACCGTCCCGCTCGCGTCGCGCAACCTGTGTGACGTCGCTAACCTGTTAGCATACGTTCCGGCGCGCAGCGGTCGCGTCGCGCGGACGTCGCGCAACGCAGTGTGACCAAGCCTTAATTTGTCTCCTTGCTTTGGACTTGCTTTAGTTTCTAGATTGCTGAGCGAAGTAGGCTTCTTAAATTCAGTTTAATAGACGGGTGTACCATGTGTGGGTTAGCCATGCGGGCAAACATAATTAAATACATAGAAGATGATGAATCATTGACAATATCAAACGAGACATAAACATACATTGCTCAATATCAGTCCACAATGCGACGTCAAACTATGTTGTTACAGTTGGTATTCGTAAGGTCTGGAGCACTGGGCCGTGACACTACGTCATTGTTCTGTCAGTTACAAAAGATGCATGCAATTTTGAGTTTTACCTACCTGAAATAAGGTCGATCACGTTCGCATTTATGAACGTAACTTATCTAGTAATTCTTACGCAATTAAAAATGAAGAATATGTTTTGAATTCATATGTTTATACGACATTCTTATTATGACGCGAATTCACATATTGAATGATTTAATAATCTACGCATCTGTATTATCTATGGCGGTTAATGTTAGCATCACACTATTGCTTGTAGCAGAATATGTACATAGGTAGTAACAATTTTATTATCTTCTATTCTTTTGTAATAGGCTCAACCACAAAGTAAATAGCGGCGGCGCGCGCCGGAGCAGAGAGTCCGCTCAGTACAAAGTGCCATTTTCGCCGCACGCACACAGACATAACATTGACAGGCATTCTCAGTTGATTTCGGACGAGCTTAGTCGCGACTGTCACTGTCGCGTCGCGAGTGCTAGTTGTGCGCGCGTTGATCACTTGACGTCGCCGCCGCTACGTAGGTACTTTGTGTCACGTACGTCAAAATGAATAACCGATATTATTACAGTTGGAATGTATTTTATTGTTTAAATACAACAAAAAACTGTGCCTACACTTTCTTCAAATTTTCAAACGATATTGAAAGGTAAATAAAACGGTTTTCTCATTTTGGTAGTTACAATACATAGGTAGTTAGGAAATTTTTTGAAACTAGCCGCTTTGATAACGACGATCAACCATTACACATTCATCTTATCGTTCGCTGGTAAAACGCCAGTATTTAAGATATTCTTTGTTGGCGCTCTCGACCGCCGCCGGTCACAAGTCACAACTCGCAGCGGGTCACGCATCAATTTATTAGGGTTCCGTACCCGAAGGGTCAAAACGGAACCCTATTGGTGTCGCCCAGACGTCCGTCCGTCCGTCCGTCGTCTGTCACAAAATTTGTTCCGAAGAATTTTTAGACTTCTCATTGACCTATGAACTTGAAATTTGGTGACAATTTTCAATATTACGTATATTTTTTTAATAAATCATATTTTTGAGGTTGATTCGGAACCCTAAATGTGCGAAGTCCGACTCGCACTTGGCCGGTTTTTTACCAAGATACGCTGGTTCATATTTAAATGTCATGTTGAAGAATTTTTATTATACCTACTCATTTTAAAATTCAGAATCAATACAGAAGCAACCCTCAAGTTTAGGTATGTATTTTCAAGAACGGCGGGAACGGACCTTCTGTATATTTTTTATTTTGTGGCTCAACTAAGTTAAAAGGTCAAACTTCATAAACGTTTGAAGTAATAGTTATAGTAATTTTAGATTATTTTAATGCCAGAGTATTTTCATCACATAGGTGATGCTATCAGGGCTTATAGAGGCCTGTAGAGGTTCTGATAGGGGTAAATATTTTATTTTACAACTATAATATCGCTACCGATATGGATTTAGGTTAAAGAAAATATATTATGTATAAGTTCGTACAAACCTCTAAGGCCAAATTCTGTCAAACGAACGCAAGCAAAACTCGACTTAGAGCTCTGACTGTTAGGTAGATTTTTGCTTGCGTTAATTTGACAGCCCTTAGCCTTACAGTTGTTTACGAACTATAACTACCAACTTGCTTCGATTACACGTTGAACAGACTCGAACCGCGGAAATCAAAATATACCCACTATTCTAGCATTAACAATGCTAAATAGGTCACTCCGTTTGATTTAGAACACATGTTCCACAGGAAATTTAAAACAGAAACAGAAAGTCACTTTAAAACAATACAAAGTTACTTTTGCGGGCGTAAATCGCTGAACCCACTTTTATCGGCCATGGTTAGTTTGAGATCGAAAGAATTACTTAAGTTTGTAGCATTAAGTTGAAACGGAACACTCATCCGTCAAACGAATTAACCTTATCCAAATCGGTCAAGCGTGGTGTTTAATTTATAAAATTGGTTCCGTATTGATGGTGTCATTAAGCTTTTGATCAATCGGTAGGGGTTGGATAGTTAGTTAGTTGCTCGAGCGTTACTTGGGGCATGGTGTACCTACCTAAACAGACGGCCTACCGGAAACGAAAAAGGAAGTATCTCCCTCTCTCGCACATACAAGTGCGATAGGCAGATATTTCGTGTCCGCTAACACATACTGAAACTGCAGGTGATAAGTAGTGGGTGGAAGGACGGAGCAGCAGCGTCTCAAAGTTAATGAAGCCTCTAAAACACCATGAGCCTCAAGCGATCCTCGATTATTTTTATACGGTGGAAAAATTAATCATAAAAGTTCTTATTACATTTTCTGTATGACAGTCGGTCATCAAAAGGTATTGTAGTAATGTAGACAAATAAAGTATTTTTAGGAACGTAGATTGAATGATTGAAGTAGTTACAAATCTCGCTGAAAATATAACCAGTCGTAACTAGTAGTGAGTAGTGAGCCTAATGCAGCTAAAAACCAGCTGTGGTATAAAAGGAAATGGCCTTCGTTCGTGTCCTCAATAAATATTTTTCCGGCAGCCACGCTTCATTGTTCGAACAAAAAAGAAAACAAAGTAAAATTAGTTAAAGCGTAACCGAACGAATCTTAGGCGAT
The DNA here is from genome assembly GCA_951800055.1 of Cenopis cana. Classification (NCBI taxonomy): domain Eukaryota; kingdom Metazoa; phylum Arthropoda; class Insecta; order Lepidoptera; family Tortricidae; genus Cenopis; species Cenopis cana. The sequence goes on from OX637472.1 coordinate 11,123,256, forward strand.
GCTTACCATGATGCAACGGCGGAGGAATGGCGGCACTGATATCGATAATTTTAAGAATCCTTTCGAAAAATAATAGAGAAACATGTTGGGGACTACAAAGGGACCGCCCTTTAATTGACGATTTTTATAGTACAATAGTTTAATATGTATAGGTAAACCTAAGGCCAGGATCACACGTACCGAGCAAAACGGGTTCTCGCCCGTTTTGCTTGGTATGTGGGATCAAGGCATGAGCTTTTTTTAATTTTTGCTTGGCACCAATTCTAAAGTGGTTATCTGATAATCTGGAATACAGTTTTGATAAACCATGCACCATACCTATAATGACCGTTAATTTTTGTGTACGTCTTTAATTGAAAAACTCAACCAATTTTTCTTTTTGTCCACAGGTAAGGATTTGGCGACAGAACTTCTTATCAAACAGGAATACATCTGGTAATCGTATGGCAGACTAGTCTCCACAAATTTCAATCGTGTTTTCTCACTTTCAAATGCAATTTTTTCGAACGACAATCAACTTCATGAATGTAATGCTTCGATGTATTTCTATTGTATCGACTGCTCCCATCACTATACCCCATATTGACCTATATCTTCCAAAAACTCGCTTCCTCAAAGCACAACGAAGCACTGTTGTGTTACCGAGCCGCGCTCGGTATTTGGGGCGATGACACCGTACTAAGAGCAACAATACATTTTAGTTTTATGTTAATTTTTGGTTCTACGATTAGCGTACAGTGGATTGTGTTGGGTACCTGTCATGTCGACTGAACCTTGTAGATGCCAAAATTAGGACAACATGAACAACAATGAAAAATAAACCTGTGGGCGAGATTATTTATACAATGCTTCATATTCTAGAAGCTCTAGCTTCAGCTGTCAGTACATTACTAATAATGTACTGAACATTACAATTATTGATAGGTTGAAAACGTACCATAACTGTTTATCACTATCAAATTATTACGTCATATCATATGACGACCGCTTTAGCTTAGTTGGTAGTGACCCTGCCTGCGAAGCTGGAGGTCCCGGGTTCGCATCCCGGCCGGGGCATTTATTTGTGTGATGAGCACGAAAATTTGTTCCTGGGTCTTGGATGTTTTCTATGTATTTAAGTATCTATTTATCTATATAAGTATGTATATAGTCGCTTAGTACCCATAGTACAAGCTTTGCTTAGTTTGGGACTAGGCTGATTTGTGTAAGATTGGCCACAAATATTTATTAATATTTTATTTATATTCTGCCATATGTCTAGTTGTATACGTACCATCCCATTTAACAGATATAAACTGTCTGATGTTAATGTAAATATATTAAATTAAGTCAAAAATACGAGAAAATATATATTGTTTAAAGGGGTGCGGCGATTCTAGACTTTTTGGATTAACAATAATCAACCAAAACTTAATAATAATCCAAATTTATGTCTAGGTATAACAATGTGTTCATAATACTATAAATAAAGGATTACATTAAAGGAGATTTCGGGTATGTCATGTCATGTGGCACTAAAAACTTATGGCAAAAAGTGTAGTAGAATTTTGCTTTCAGTTGGGGTGCTCGCCCGATATTTCGTAACTCCTGAATAATCTAAGATACCTATTTATATGTGACGACAAAACGATAGGAACGAAACACTTAAATTTTCCTCAACACCCAACCACTGACACTTCGATGGCCATCGAATATTATCATAAAAATGTAGTTTCTCACACAACTCACACTCACATTCACTTACGTCATACTTAACACATACTATCAAATAGATACTGACAGAATATAATTGATACATGGCCGCAGTGATTACCAACTACGATGGGTTCAAGTGTCAAAATTGACAGCACAAAGCTTATGCTGATTGTCAATTTGACAACAGTCATTGTAGAGGTGGAATGTAAATTTATCTTGGTTTTTACATGGCAGACAGCCGTAATAAGTATTTGGAGTCTAGTTCGTTTATCTAAAAAAATATTTGAAACAGGAGCGAGTCTACTAGTTCGTCGAACATAATTTTGTAGTGGAATTTAAGAGCGTAATATTAGCTAAGATCGAAAAATATTGCACCACGAATCTTAGTCTGAAATTTGGCAATATGAATCCAGAGTAAGTCACTAACAACTTACAGTCACGTGTGCTCATTGAAATTCAGAAAGTCGAAGAACACTTAACAACTTCCTCTTTCATTACAGTGGAGTATATACAGGGCAGACTCTGTCCAATGTGTAAGAACTGATTTTGCTCACCCTTGTAATTTTAACGCTGTTACCAACATTATTACAACACATGCCTGGAACGCGTACTGCGACTGTAATAAAATAACAAATCACAGGTTTCGGTAAATTTTTACTTCCAAAGCAAACAAATTATTTTGACCAAAGATGGCCGAAGTTGCATCACCTGCCCATCAATTTGACACGGCGATTATTAGCACTTGAGATGCGGGGGGCACACGGTCCTGTCTCAAGGATGCATGATGATGTATGATCGTTGACTTTTAAATATCCTCTTCACATCTACTTTTACTTGCAGTTTAAGCAAATTTGCAAGAGTATTTTGTATTTACGAAATTGATACAATCTGGAAATGGCGATGGTTTCCTACGCTAGTAATTCTAGACTTCTAGAGGATTGCATAAAATGTTGTGTAACTACTTGCTAGAAACATACGAGCATACCTTTAAAAATCGGACCAGTAGCCATGAGGACCAAATCTGCTACGTTGTTAGGTCATTGTTATCTTTTTGGCTACTTACAAAAGTTGTACGCAACATTACCTACCCATAGCAATAATAGTAAGTTCGAGTGGTTTAAACCAGAGTTATACACTCTACTTTTCACTTCAATACTATATTTTCCACTTCGATTGCGAGAAAATAAATATAGACAAAATATGGCGGGTTTTTTTTACGTACGGTACCCGGTACGTAGTTTAAATAGGGACGAAAACAGACGTAATGTTTTTGAGAGTTAACAAATTAGTTGAACAGTGTACGTATCAAAATAGACCCACGTTCCGATTGGCTGTCGATGTTTTGTGATTGGTGGATTTAAAATGGTACGTATTTTGATTGGTCAAATTAAAATGTTTTGTTAAGAGCCCACATATGCAAATTTGCCAATGTTTATCGACATATATCTCAACATGTATAGTGATTAAATATATGTTCTTTCAGTATATTAATCTTGAACTATTTCCCTAAAGTCTGCTAAAAGTGAAAACACGACTAGCAAAAATTTTCTCGATACTTTTATTTTTCAAACATTTTTATAGTTGGATCTTTAACAATGATTTTTGATGTAATAGTTGTACTGTACATACAATGATAAACTAAGTTCTAAAACCTGAGAAAGAAGATTATCCTTATAAATGTACATTGTACACGTTTAGAATAAACATCAATATTTACAAAAAGTTCGCGCTGAGCTTGCGTAGAGAGCGGGATGGTTAATTGCAAACTCACGCGTGGTAGAGTGGGACATTTGCAATGCCCTCTTAATCATAAATGTGAATTCATATTTTCCCTAGGAGATATAATATGTACTACATACTTTAGCCTCGCTTGATAAGCCTAATATGACACACTTTTATTGATATTTTAATGTGTAGCTGATACCCCCTTTTTGTCTTTCACCGCAAGGTGTTACAAAATTGAAATCGTAAACATAACAATGCGCAACATTGCCATGTAATAAAACACCTTTGTCGGTATGCATAATATTTTTTCTTAATTTTTATTGCAGCCTCCATTCGCGGTCGGTCGTGTGGCCAGTATTATTCAATTACGTTTTATGGTTGCCAAGTGGCAACACTGCTTGTGGAATTGTGCTTTGATTTATCGCTTCGTTTATTCTCAGCTTTTATTGTAGCGAGTAACCCCAACCGTTAGACATACGTTGAATGTAGAAGGTTTTACGCGATATTGGTTGATGCGAGGATTCAGAAATAAATAGTGTTTGTTGTTTTTGAAAGTAATGTGATATGATCTAGAGCATATAGAGTCAGGTCCTCAAGCATTATTGACCATGGTTTTTAAACTGCGAGAGAGGTTGTATTGAACGTGTAATGTAAGCAATCGATAAAGTTCTATTTATTTTTATATTTTGAATTTATTTCACACGCTCACTGATCACGTACCTTATTATGATTTTTGCTGACACATTCCCTAGGTATAGCCATCTTAAAAGGTTAAGCGCTTCCCGCCAAAATTCTGACAGCTGTCACAACATCAACGAACATGGTATGCGTAACAAAACGCAACAAAACAGTGATTTCGTCACCACGCCATCTGCCACCAAATCACCCACGACGGCCACACCAGCCAATGACCCCAATCAAACGACAGCAGCCCTTAATACTTAGACAATAAAGCCTTCTAGTAATGTCATCTAACAATGATCCTTCTATAGTCTAGACAAACTTATTTTGTACAGTTTGCGACGTCGCTGTCGGTATGCAACAAGGCAAAGCTGGTACATAAATTCTTTAGTTTAGATTTTAGTCACGCGTATTTATAAGCTTGTTTTGTAATTTATAGTGCTGTCGTAATGTGGACAGTGGCTTATTTTTACCGATGGAAGTTCGGATTGCGCCTAATTTGAATATTGTCTATATTGTTAATGGGTGCCATTACTAGTTAATGCTGTTTTTATTTAGGAGATTTGACAAATGGCTGTTGCTATTGAGTAACTATGTCAAATTAGGTCACAACTGATCTGAGACTAATGTGTATCTTCATGATAATAATCAATGTGTAAATATATTGACTTGACAACCTAAAATGTGTTTGAAACAAACGGTAAATTTTGTAAACATTGTACCTGGTTCTCACAAGCTAGCTTATATACATTGTGAGAATCAGAAATAAAACGCTAAATACATATTGCAATTTAACTATTAGGGTAGTTTAAAATGTTGTATAAAAACTAGTGTAAAGAATACCTCGACTATCTCAAAATTTCTCAAATTACAGTATTTTTAATAGAATCAAAAAAATTATCTTAATGTGAAAATCCCAGTTGCATTGCATCCTGAAAGAAACCGAGAAGAATAGACTATTTTTATTTAAGCGAGTTCCATAGTCTGATCTTCCAACACAGAGGAGAAATTAGATCTTATTGGTATTAGGTTCTAAGTAGCATTGTACTACAAAATGCAAATGCTGTGCTTAAACTAAAACGGACAAAGCTGTAAGCTCCACATACAGCTATCTGTTCACCTATAGATAGCTGCCTCGTCTGAAGTTTTAAACAATATTAACATACTAGCGGCCCGCCCCGGCTTCGCACGGATAGTCTAGTTTTGCTACAGATTTCTTTTGAATTTTGAAATAAATTGTAGCCTATGTCCTATTCTGATGTCTAAGCTACAACACTGGAAAGTTTCATAGAGATCCGTTCAGTAGTTTTTGAGATTGAACGGAACGTACATCCATACATCCGCACAAACTTTCACGTTTATAATATTACTAGCGGCCCGCCCCGGCTTCGCACGGTTAGTCTAGTTTTTTTACCTAATGTTTTGATCTAATTACCCACTAACCTACCCTATATACTACTACAAACGACGTTTCTCTAGTCCCTCATTTCGAATATTAATCGTTTTACATACAAACATTCAACCCCCCTTTTTGGACCCTTAAGGGATTAATTTCCAAAAACGCATTTTTTAACATTTTATCTGAGATTAGCCGCGTCTACCCGCGAAGTATGAAGTCACTCACTTTAAAATACTCAGCTTGCCTTTACAATGTTTCAACCCCCTTTTCATCCCTTCAGAAGGTGAATTTCCAAAAACACTGAAATTAGTTTTCTTATAACTGAATGCTTGGTCTATAAACAAAGTTTCAAGCTCCTCGTTTAAAAAAAATGTGCTCCCCATACAAACTTTCAACCCCCGTTTCACCACTTTAAAGGGCGAATTTCTAAAAACGCTGAAAACTGTTTTCTTCCATTTTAATGCTTAGTCCATTACAGAAGTTTCAAGTTTCTATCTTAAAGATAATTTTCTTCTCCATACAAAATGACCACCCCCTTTAAACCCCCTAGGAGGATGAATTTTGAAATAAATCATTGCCTATGTCCTATTCTGGTATCTAAGCTACAATACTGGTAAGTTTCATAGAGATCCGTCCAGTACTTTTTGAGATTAAGTGGAACGTACATTCATACATCCGCACAAACTTTCACGTTTATAATATTAGTAGGATATTAGTATTAGGATTAGGATTAGGATTGCACTACTCGTAGGGAGAACATCCAAATCCGGATAAGTCGCGCGGAACTCAATATGGCTGGTGTGCATCCGTAATACAAAATAACGTGTTTTTATAGGGAATATTAGGCGGTTACGTCTTTATGGTGAATTCTGGTGAGCTTATTCTGTTAAGACTACATTTGCTATTAAACTTTTAACTATAACAGACTTGCTCAATGTAATTTGCAGACTTGTGACAATTCAATCCGTATTAATAACGAAACGGATTTATAAGAAAATACATATGTTTATGAAAAAGAAAATGAATATACAATATATATCTAATAATTATGGGGAAAAATTTCGTTCATTAGCTGTGCACAGTTTTAATAATATTAATAGGTGTGCTAATTCTCTTACAGGTACTGTGTAATATACCTAAACATCGGTAACATGTCTGATAAAAAATGCGATTTGTTTGCGACAGGGATAGCGAGATTGATGACAGAATGGAAGAGAGTGCTTGAGATGAAGCAAGACAGGTATCCTGTAGCTTTAAGTTAGTTTTAGATTGTAGTTCAGAATCTTTGTAACGATTTGGGTTAAACTGTAATGTTACATGTTTATGATTCAATAAATAATAATAATAATAATAAAACGCATGGGAACTCGCAGTTGATTGCAGAGTTTGTCTATCGCTGGACTCATTATTTGACGACACCAAGGTTACATCGTCCATTCTTCTTCCGAAGTCAAAACCATAATTACCACCTGGCCTTGACAGTTTTGAGTGATGACCGCTCGAGAATTAAGATCGCGAACCTGAGGTCAGCGAGGTTGAGCAATGTGACGGGGCCGAGTCGTGGACCGTGTTAGACTTGCCGTGAATATTCAATTTGCTACGTCTCATTCAGCCTATTCCCAAATAAATTCATAAAAATGTTAATTGTGATTCAAAAATGTGTTTCCTCTCCTCCTACGAGCAAAAAAATAATAACGCCACCGCTTGCTCTACAGACAGAACAAGCGTATAGTTGCCTGTCATTCACGACGACGCGCCCCTCCACAGCGAATCTTATAGCTGTAACAGACGATCGAACCTGGTGCGCTCCGCACCGCGACCTTGGTCCGCTCCGTACCATATTCGATAGTGTGTACAGCGGTCCGCCGGACAATATTATTATTTTGTCCGGCGGACCGCTGTACACACTATCGAATATGGTACGGAGCGGACCAAGGTCGCGGTGCGGAGCGCACCAGGTTCGATCGTCTGTTACAGCTATTATAGCTGTAACAGACGATCGAATATGGTGCGCTCCGCACCGACGGACTGTGCGGTGCGCTCGACACGCCACACCACCGCACCGTGTCATGTGACACATGAACAGACGTTCGAAGTTCGAATATGGTACGCTCGCACCGTGACCTTGGTGTGCTCCGACAATATTTGTATGGCAGATCCGTCCACACGTTCGAACTTGGTGCGGACCGCACCAAATCCAGTGGGAAAATCATCTTACCGAGCGCACCGTCAATAATATTAATAATGTCCGGCGGACCGCTGTACACACCATCGAATATGGTGCGGAGCGGACCAAGGTCGCGGTTCGGAGCGCACCATATTCGATCGTCTGTTGCAGGTATTATACTAATCTATGCGCCATTGTACGGATTCGGCTGTGGAGGGATGCGTCACGCACCGTGCGTGCGCCTTCGTGGTTCGTGAACGACACGCACTATGGTGTTGTATTCCTGAGGGCAAGTATCCAAGTATGGTCGCTAGAACAGCTCAGTCTCAAGACGCCATCGTAGTTGAAAAAAAAAACCTTTAATTTGTACTCTATTCAAATACTTTAAAAGGTACTTAATATTCTATAACACCATACGCACCGTTTTGTCTTCCTTAATGTGTCAAATACCCAGAAAAAACATTACAATACTGTTGAAGTGCCGCTTATCTCACATTATTCAAAAATGCCGTATGTGCACTAAACCTTCAACCGTTTAATAGCTGTTTAAGATAGGACTGTTCTTAGTAGCCGAATAGATAGAACTACACAAGTCTTGAATTGACACTTAAGTCATTTTAGTATTAGGAGTGTAGATAGTGACGAACTGCTTAACATTCGGGACTCGTGCGCATTCCTTTACGATCTAGCTGCCGACGATCTATGTACTACTGCATCGGGAGTTGAAAATGCGGCGGTATGTTTTATGTGGCTTTGTTTTCGGATTGAATACATAATAATGCAATAATTTTATAGTGATTTATAGCGGGATATTTGAATTCAATTTGGATAAAATGTTTATAGTGCCTGTCATCTACGAAGGCGCGCAATCTGTACGCATAGACTAGTATGTGATTCGCTGTGGACATGCACTATATCTTTGTTTAAATTTACCTAATCAATTAAACAATTTAGTTTCATTTCTAATACTGTATACATATATCATAACTATTTCATCATCCCCTTTAGGCTGTGTCATTACATTTTCTTTGTTACGTTTTTTTGGGGTCTAAGTTAGTCGATGTCGCCATCGGTGTTATAAACTGTGAACAGTCGTAATGGGATATATTGAAGAAAACAAGGTACTCACAAATTTTATTTTATTTATTTCTGAACACGACTCTATTGTCAAGACATTAAAGTGCATTATTTAGACTGCATATGTTAAAAAAAACTAAAGAGTTCAATAGTTGATTAATCACAGTAAAAAGTATAGCTTAGTTTCAATCAATATGCCTGAAACATTCTTCGCTTGAGCCAGTAGCACAACTCTCAAACTAATAAAAACTGATTAAATTCTCAACATGCTTCTCCCGTCGTCTTACAATGCCTTAATTCCCATGTGTAAACTACTTCACAAAAGGTCAACAAATCGACGATCGCCCCGTTGACATTCCACGGAGCTATTCACGCATTTGTACCTATTTTAGTGTCCCAAGAACACATGTTGTGGTGACTCATTTTCCGTGGCCCCAAGTGTGTGTTCTAGCTGTTTAAATTTCATACTTATTTGGAATTGAGTAAAACTTTATTTGGGTTACACATTACACATTGTTTTCTCGTGACTATGTGGGAGTTTTAAATTAGAATCAGTTTCAATTTTTGTTTTGGTTTGCAGTTTGTAATACAGTTCAACACTCATTAGTATAGACGATCAGACAAGATTATTATCTTGTCTTTTTTATGTAAGGCGTTATTTGTAATATGTTTATGTATATATTGGTACCTCTCACTGATCATAGAAACAAACTAAGGGACTACTTATATTTTACTGGTTAAAAGTCACGTATTCATTGTCAATCTGGGCGACATGTTTCGAATCCTTTGGGAGTTCTTCTTCAGGATGAGTGCATGCGCGCCGAGTTTGTAACGTACACTACCGATTAATATATAAGCTTTCCGTTTAGTAAAATATAGTTTTACGTGACTAAAGAAAGTTTGAATTCAAAATTCAAACTAAGGGACGTTCCGTCTTTAAGAAAAAGCTCTAAGAAGGGAAGTATGAGAAAATTACCCCCCTTTTGCACGCATTATAGTAGAATTTCGATTTGCGGAAAAGGCCAAGTTAGAACTAAGTAACTATTAGTAAAGTAGGTGCGTAGGAACATACCACTATTAGTCTGAACTTCATGCATGACCCGTCGTTTTTGTTTGCCGGCAGATCGGTTTCAATAGCAAAAAGCAAAGTCGTCACGCAACGTATTCCGTTATTCGGTCGTGGTGAGTCTGGTGAGGGACCAACGACGGGATTGTTGAAGTACTTTGAGCTAACACGTGCGCCGTGCGTTTTCTTGAAGTAAACAACAGTAATGGAACTTGTCATGTGTCTCGATTGTATCATATTGTATTTCTCTTCCTGATCGACGTCATACGAAAGAAACGAGCATAGACTATTTCGCCCTTTTACGCTTACGGCTCGTGAATTATTTGGCTCCGATGCCCCATTTTTAAAATGGTAGTAATCTGATATTTGATACGCAAAATATACTGCATACTTACACTTCCGACGCGGAACACCAAATGATTAATTTTTATTGCCGTTTAACACGGAATGTAAGGAACTTGTATTCTGCTGAGTAACCTATTAACGAATGATTTTTCAACTCTACGCCAGAATTACGTCATCACGATGACGCATGTAGGTAAATAAAAGGCCAAAGTCAATGCAAGACTTAAGAATGCTTTAAAGTGATATCTATAGACATAGAATTCCTTTTGGTTAACAAACAACAAATATGTAGATGCAGATTACGTGACGTGTCCTAAAAGTTGTCATAATAATGATTGGTATACATACATATGAACTATTTTCATTTAATAAAAACCGCTAAGTTAATTCATCTGAAGCACCAGAAACCTATCGGTTCCGCCGTTGGGCAAGACACAATGTACTGACGGATTGACATTCACAGTTACTCGAGAAAAATGGATGTCAACTTTGCCGTGTGACCTTACCCTGTTGTTATGAACCTTACGAATCCACGAACTCTTATTCCCTTTCCTTAAAGTCTAATTTTGATCAGCAAAAGCATTACAAAGATGCACCGATTTGACACCTAGATATGATAGTTAATTTTAAATTTCAACCGTGGATGATTGACCCAAAGTTGGTTTTAGATTGATTGAAAAATGGTGCGTTGAAGAGTACGTTAAACGTTGTATAATGATTTTGGGAACTTTTGTCAAGTGAAGAGAGTTTAAACTTGTCTAGCTAAACACCGTCTCAAGTTAACATGCCGCGGAGTAATGTTGTAAATTTGAAGTAGGTAGGTACGTTAGCTTTTGGATTGAATAACATTACATCACGTTATTATTTTTAAGTTGTGTGTGATATTACAACATATTTATAGCGTTTTGTTGCTCATAGATTTGTAAAAATCGCATAGTACATGCAAAACATTAGAGAAATATATGTTCTTAGTCTACGGGAAAGTAACGCATAATTTACGTGTTTACCTTTATTTTCCAGCGCCTTCAAAAAAAGGAGGAATTACTCAATTCGGGTGTATTTCCAAGTGTTTCATGGGTGGCGCTAAAATATTTCGATCAAGATAGTGAATCGATTATGAAGAAGTCAAGTGAAATAGTCAATATATATACAATTTTGTTCCCATAAATATAATTGTTAAACAAAACATAATAAATATTCATTTTAATTACACCCAATTGAAAACGTTATCAAGTACCTATTTGTCTGTGATAACATTTTTAGAGTCTTGTATATTACGGGTTCTTTTTACGCAATGGAATATTCTTTTAAAATACAGAAGTGTCAAATTTATAACTTCGAAGCAAAAGATTTCTCTTTGAAATAAAGTTGTGTAAATAATATTTCAGAACAAAAAGTGGCACATCCATCATGGCGTAGATGGTAAACATGTCAATCAGAACTTATACAATTTTCTTACAAGCGCACCGTCGAAGTTGCGGTAAACAACATGCAAACTTTGACACTTATTCTGAAGTTTGATATGTTGTGGTGTTGATTAATTTTACTTGTTACATGTTGATATTTCTGATCCAAACGCTTTTCGATTCAAAAGTTATTGGTACTCAGATTCTACGTTCTGATATTTACATTTACATACCTAGTAGGTTAAACGTAATAATAACTACTACACCGAATGTAGGAGTCAGTTACAAATGTGTTTTTACTTTTATTCATATCATATATTGCCACAAGCAATCGGTAAAATTAAATTCTATTTCTTTCACTTTACGGAGATGCCTGTAATTCATAATCAGAACTATCAAGGATATCCGTAAAGTTACTTATGATTATAAATAGAATAGTACATATTTAGCATATATTCAAATAATAGGGTTATATTTACTGAAATTTTATTATTACTTGAAAAAAAAAACAACCCAAAAAATATTTCAAGTGATGGAAATCCTATCCTAATGTATAAATAAAAATTAAGTTATAACTGTTTTAATGTTGCTAGTGCTTGCTAGTGTTGCTAAGTGAGAAAGAAAGCTCTGCAGATATGTCGTCACAAATTTCTAGCGTAATAGTAAATGGGTAGCATTTAACGAACCACCAAATCAGTTGCCGAATGAAGCTCTAAAAAATTACATTGATTACCAAAAATACTAGATTCGCACCAAATTTTCAACTCCTTTTAAATATAAAGTGCAACTCAAAGAAGTAACATGTCGATAACCTATTAAATTAAATTGTTACCAAATAAATTAGTCACTACCCAAAAATACTTAATGATCACCTAATTTCAAACACCAAATTTCATATAATTTACATCCAAATATTACAGGGCTCGTAATCCTATTAAAATTATTTACACCCAAATAATTCTTTCGATACCCAGAAATACTACATGATCACCAAATTTCACGCGGCAATTGTTTTTTAATGTCCGACGCGCAAAGCAGTTCCAATCTAGTCTAACCTCATTGCTAGCACACTGATGCGGTTTTCCATACGGTCCGTCTCGCTCGCACCTCGCACCGCGTGCGAGCAAGACAGCGCTAAATGATTTTAAGAAGTTGAAGTTTGAAATAAAAATAGCTATTTTAATTTCAAACTAGTGGGCATTGGAACAGTATTGACGGATCTCCGCTGCCGCGGAGCTCCTATTTTGAGTTGTTTTGGCCCTTCGGGCCGATGCAAAACTAACATAACCTAAACCTACCTATACCTATTTCTACCTATTAACTTCCTTTAATTTTTCCATGAAAGTCTATCTATATTAATAAAGTAAACTCATTTGAGGACCTTTATCCATTTTCATAACAAACTAACAATTTAATAAATCAACAAAACTCATTTTCAAATAAAAGGTTTCAATCAAACGCGCTCACGTCAACGCATTAAAAAAAAAAAAAACTTCTTGCAGTTTGTAAACCATCAGCAATAGGTAGTTAGAATGAAACAGCAATAGGTACCTTTCACTCTAACGACATATCAATAGGTTTTATGCTTCAGACAATTCTTTGTATTTGATTGAGTGAGATAGCAGTATACGTGTTATTATTTCACACAGCCACATTGCGCGTTGCTTTTTAAATTAATTTAGAATTTTACTTTCTAATTTATAACATTTTGGAAATAACTGAAATATTTATAGTGCTAAAAACAATTAATTTGTAACTGTTTACTAAAATGTAGCATGCGATGTATATAATATTTGGATGTAATTCTAATGAAAAAAGGTGCATGAGATTAGGTGGTAGTTTAGTGTTTTTGGTGGTACTTGACAATTTTTTTGATGCGATTATAAATTTATAGGAACGCAATAAGTAAAATAGGTGCAAGTGCTGCAAAAATAGGTAGACTTTTTTTGGTGACTCGGAATTGCTGATCGATAAATTTTTTTGAGTGTTCAACCTTATTTTAGGGTTCGAAAATTTGATGATATCAAAAGTTATTTAGGTGATCATTTTATTTGTTCCCATAGTAAATTACGATCATTTCATACGAAGGTTACGTTTCGAGCAAAAGGGACAGGAGATTTCCTCTCTGAAAACTTTGATCACATAACCTTGTGATTATTTATTCTCTTAACCTTTTTTTTCACCATGCAGTGCAGTCACAATTTCCCTATAACACTTATACCCACCAACCAGCGTTTTTGGCGTATCTGTACAAGTTACTGATTCCAAACCAGTCAAAACCGTAATTGTAGGAAATGGGTAAACCGAGTACCTAAATGTATAAATTATTGTCAAAATGTACTCATTGTGGCGTGTGGCGCTCCTCACTGTGAGTGCACGGGTCCCCGGGGGTCGTCTGAAAGGTTCTACGCGGGATACATTTCGAATCGGTAAACAAAACTACTTGATATTATTACAGCATTTCCAACTATGTAGGTAGTTACATACAGGCTGCTGATGTAAATGATGATGACTTGTCAAATGGGTTAATGCATACCTATTCCATTTTTAAAACGAAATGTTAAAGTATTCAAAATATTCAAATGCAATCATTGTTGCAGAGTTATTCCTGTGACAAAAGTGTGCTTGAAAGAGATCGCTTTCAATGCTAAGAGCCGTATTTATATTTCTTTTTATACATATATATATATATATAGTATATACCTATGTATTACTTTTAGCTGCGTAGCTATCAACATGTTGCCTTAAAACTGTGAATTTGAACCGTATTGTATAACACACACTGCAGCACCTCTATAGAGTTAAAAACAATTGACCCGTCTTTGTTGCTTTTGATTATGTTTATGGTGAAATTTAGAGACCTTGACCAAACATGCAGTGTTTGTAAATGGATTTTCAAAACGGCTCTAATTCAACAAGATTTAGATACAACCCCCCACAGCTTCCAATCAGCATTGGGCCAGCTAGGCAACTGGGAACCTCATAGTTAGGTCTCATTTTCGGGAAAATCCGTTTCCACGCGACGCCGAGTTCGGTTTTCCCAGCACTAGTTAAGCAAAGTAAAGCTTAATACATGTTTACATATACCTGCCAGTCAAATAAAAAACCGGCCAAGTGCGAGTCAGACTTCGCACATTTAGGGTTCCGAACCGACCGCAAAGTTAAGTTGGTTTTATAGGAAAAATAAGGAAATTTCAAATAAAAAATCTAATTTATCAATATATTAGTATTTGTTGGTGAAATATACGTAATAACAAACATTATTACCAAATTTTAAGTTTATAGGTATTTGGAAAGTTAAAAAATTCTTCGGAACAAAATTTCGTAAAAAAAGCTGACTTTGGTGGCTTCTCATTCCTTTGTTTTCCAATCTTATATCTTTAAACGAGCAATTCTTGTATATTTATTTTTTTATATAAAGTTATTTCGGGGATCTCGGAAACGGCTCTAACGATTTTGATGAAATTTGGTATATGGGGGGTTTTTGGGGACGAGCAATCGATCTAGCTAGGTCTCATGCCCGGGAAAACGCCGAGCAAACTTGGCCGCCCAGATATTATTTTTTTAAATGCCAAGCCTGAAACACCGCCGTCGAGTCGCTTGCCTATCAGTATTTTATCGGATACACTTTAGGGAGTGTGCACAGGAATTACACGATTTAATTCCGCCTTCTCCGTTCCATCAGCAGACACCAGACCAGACGAGGGGAGCGGTATCATCCTTATGTTGTTAATATTCCGTTTATTCGCACGAAGCGATTTGCTTCCTCTTTTCTAATGAGAACAGCAAAGGAGTGGAACCTGCTCCCGTCTTCTGTATTTCCGGACAATTATAATCTGGGTCTCTTCAAGGCAAGAGTGAATAGGCTATTACTGAACCAGTGAGATCTTAGGCCTTGTCGTCGCTTTCCATCAGGTGAGACTAAGGTCAATCGCTGTTCAGTCATACATAAAAATAAAATAAAATATATAGTAAGTATCTACTCAATGTGCTCTAAATAATGATACCCCACTCGATAGGGCAGGATAAAAAAAAGTTTTCACGCCTCCCTTAAAAGCATTTAAAAATAAGTTTTAACTATTTGTATGGCTTCGGGCCAACAAGATGCTTATACTGTGTATAATTTTTTTGTTTGGTTGATTGTCGATACGTGGTATCTTTGTTTCTATATCGGTTTTGTGACAGTATTAGGTAGACACGATTATATATTGATTTAAACTTACACGATTTTCACACATTATTATAAGGGAACGGGACTTAATCGCGTACAATTATAACTAATTTACCTTTTTTAAGGTTTTGCCCGACGTTTCGGATGTATCACAATATCCGTGGTTATATTAAATAAATAAATAAATAATAAATAAATATTTGTGGACAATTTTACACAAATCAACCTAGTCCCAAACTAAGCAAAGCTTGTACTATGGGTACTAAATGACGATATAAATACTTATATAGATAAATATATACTTAAATACATAGAAAACATCCAAGACCCAAGAACAAATATTCGTGCTATTCACACAAATAAATGCCCTGGCTGGGATTCGAACCCAGGACCTCCAGCTTCGTAGGCAGGGTCACTACCAACTAAGCTAAAGCGGTCGTCAACGACGAAAAAAAACGATTATATTTAAAAAAAACATGCGTTCTACAAACCTTAGGAGACGCACGGGAAATAAAACCTAGGAGAACCCTGTTGGTCTGTACTGTACCTACTATTTTTTCATAAATACTTATTTCTGTGTATGTGTATTCTTTCATATTCTTGGACTTAATTGGCGTCACTAACTGCAGTTTCAAGCATTACTACGACATAGCTAGTTGACCCCAAATGCTGCCTGACAACGTTATTGGACAAAGCGAGGGTGCTTCAATGTTCTTGAGATCCAAAGTGCACCGGAGTGCTTGCAAAACCAACAGCAGGCTAAAAGTAGGACCTGCGTGGTCTAGCTTATCTGTATCAAACGGTACATTGCTGACTAACTCACCTGTACATATGTATATAGGAATTATGTAGTTGCCAAACGCCAACTGTTCCTTTTTCATAGCCATTTACCAATGTGCAATTTAGGAGTTCGTTTGGCTTTCTTTGCATCTCGATCAGCTAGCTTGATTGGATCAATAATATGTATTTCGTATGCGTTAGTAGCCTGTATTTCTTGTAGGCACAATCAAAGTTTAGTTAGGTATGACCTTTTAAGGGGTACCTAATTCTCTTGCTTTACCCAAACTAGAGTACAGTACGTTGTTGGGCGACATGTCTGTGAATGGTCATGTAATGTAATGTCATGACATTGGATTTTACTTACAATTAAGAATTACTAGTAATCAACATGAAACATTTTCATCAGTTATGTTAAGTAGTACGACTAAAGGATGATTCACGCTAGACTGTTCCGTGTCCGGGCCGGCCCGTTTTGTAGTTTAAGAAATCGACGGACGCGCTACGACCGTCGATTTCTTGTACTAGAAAATAGGCCGGCCCGGACACGGAACGGTCTAGCTTGAATCATCCTTAATTCATAGGTCCTACAGCTCATGTTGATTAAAAAACTTAATTGATCCCTATACCAGTCGCTGAGTATGGTAGTTGTCTGTCAAATTTGTCAATCCTGCACTGTAAAATTCGCCCTTAGATTATAGTACTCCCTCATGAAATTCAAGTTCCTCGTTATAATCCTCTCAATTATGGAATACGAAGCTCATTGTATCAATTTCGTCCCTGGGATATTGAGTCGATAATAACGTCATGTGGCATTATATCAATATTAATATGTATTACATTTGGGCCGACCCTCTTAACATAAGTTTGCGTTGAAGGGTCTGTATACGTTAACGTCTCAGTGCCGCTATGAGATAAACTTGTAACTTCGTTTGTGCTAACCTAATAGTTTAATGGTTCTTATACAAGAAGCTTCCATCAAATATTATTTTAATAAAAGTCCGGTCATAAACGGGTAAATATTGCTACAACTGGGCATCCTCGTTCAACGGCCACTCGCCAGTCTAATAACAAGTCTAATTCGGTCCGACCACACACGGGGACAAAAACTCTTCCAGCCCATTAAGTACGACTTACATCGAATCTATTTTCTTTTAAATTAATCAAACAAACAGATCCAAGTTTGTTTATTTGGGATGGCACGATTGAAGGGAGACCCTCATCGGGTTTGAAAGAGAATTAAATCAAATCGTTAGTTGGAACCAGAATGTCTAATTGATGTATATTATTATTGTCTAAATAATAAGTTTTCAGAGCACAAAAATCGACCTAGGCGAACTCACATTAATATTTTATAATCAATTCAAAATAAAGTGTAAAGAGTATACTTACATTCCATGATAATGTTCTGACCATATCACCTTATAACAAATTGCCTAAAAACGTATTGCGAAAAAATATTGTCACGATAAAGCGTTTCCCATTCGCACTGGTAGTATTCATAAATGTGTGTAATATTAAGGTGTGATGACTTGTTACCCAATTAACAGCTTTTTTAAATAGCTTGCGGAATTAAGAACATAATAATTCTGATTGTGGCCGCAAACCGGCTTTAATGGCAACTAACTGCCAACAACAAATTACTTATGTTCATGTATAATTTTCGCACATTTTTCATGTGTTTCGTCATGTTCGATACTTGTATGTTTACGATTCTTGTGAGTTAATCGTAAAGTTTCAAAACTCGTTTTATTGGGAAATAATATACGATCACATTCGTTAAACGTCAAAAGTAACCTAATTTATTTATTTGGTTAATGTTGTTGCTTATGGTGTGTGGTTAAGTTATTTAAGCGGGTTTATTGTTATAAAATAAAGTTGAATTTCCTATTGCAGAAGCGCTCTATGTAATATACTAATATACCTACATCACCAGGAATTGCGTATGTCAGAAGGTCGCAGGTTCGAATCCTGCTCGGGGCATGAATTTTTGAAAATTCCTATTAATTTGAAATTCATTGTAAAAGTTTTGGATATCATCGAAGGACAGTGGTTAACAAATTTCAAGTATTACCCATTCATTTGCAAAGTGGTTATTAATCTGACTATGATTGTGTGCTACTACATTTACCACTAAAGATTAAAGATCACCTGTTTTCAAGTAAGTTGGTCAATAAATTAGTAATTTTCTTGAAATTGTGTTTGTAGTTTTCTTTATTGTGTATTTACATTGTATTTTATTTACTTGCCTAAGTAAATACCTATTTATAGATACTTTTTATAATCACAAAACAAACTTGCCTCGACTTTAAGCTTGCACGTTTTTCCTCAATTGTTTAACCTTCAGGTGTAGGTAAATAGCAGTTTCTAATTACCGTCCTACTACCTACGTACAAGTGGATAATAATGTGACTAATACGTAGCCTGTATACGGCTAGTGTAGAAAAGTTTGTACACAACAAAAATGTCACATAAGTTTGTGCAGAAACTAAAACTAACTTATGTCGCCGTAGAAAAAGCAGAACAGAATACCTATACGCACAGATATACAGATAGCGTAGAGGTATAATAATACGTTGGTCATAGTGCAGCTGTTGGTAAAACGCAGTAGGAGAGGTATCAATGTAACTTGCGGGCTTTTTGTTTGCGAGACACGCATTTCTGATGTACAGTCGACGGGAAAGTCATATATGTATGCATTTTCACCTAATGAAATAAGGTGCGTAAACGTAAATGGCAGGTATTATCGAACCAACTGAATCGTGACCCTCCGTGGAACCTTCTCACAGAAAGCGTCATAATGATTTTCCTTGTCAGGCACTACGATGTCACAATGACATTTTCTGTGACAAGGTTCCATGGTGGGTCCCGATTCAGTTGGTTCGATAGTACATATTTAACTGATCTGATATTTCTTAACTAATTACATATAATAGTGTTGGCAAATTACATACCCGCCCCGAGATAGGTAGGTACCCAAAAAGACCTAAATAGATAATTGATATAATGCTAGACTTCGATCATTTTATTCCTTTGAATTTTTTTCATTCAAATTTGTATAAATAATTATAATTAGAGTTTAAGAATAAATAAATCACCATAAAATGATAACTGTGATATTTTATTTGACGTCCTTAGCCACGGTGTGTCAGAACGAGTTAGGGCTGCTTGAAATATGATCACACATACTTTACTGCAATTAATAGTGCTTTTAACGTTCGTTATTTTCATTAATAATTGCTATAATTCTACATTCTACGCTGCATGCGCGCGGTAGGCGCGCACCGAGTTCAGATTATTATAATGATGATCATTTATTGTAATTAAATGTATTTTGTTAGTGTAATTGGTAAATTAAACGACCCCATATTCCCTCTGTCTTTGGGCAAGGTTATGTGTATAATTATATGACTTCTTAATTGCTTTGCTCTTTGAACGAAAAGTAGTTAAGTTTGAACAGTGTTAAGGTAAGTATGTTTTTAAAGAACTTTAAGAAACATTTGATGGTCTATCTACTAGACTCAAATCAAAACAAATCAAAAATATATGTAACTACAATAGGTTTGTGTTATTTTAAATAAAAGAAAAATAAATATCGGTCCCTAGATTCGCGGCCTGCTTATTATTCCAATAAAACGATAACAAACATAATTGTGTTTCATAAGTATCCCTTGCAAATGAAGTCAATTTAAATTCATAATCAAACAATTATAGGAGACGGCCAACCATATAAAATTCACATCGGATAATTCAATTAAATATTGCATTGCAGCCGGCCATTTTTAAATTACATTCAGTTTTCATTAGTACAATGACAAAGCTATAATAATTAATAATCATTACCACACTGCGGGAGCCTAGCAACTATACCGTCGTTAATAAAAAAGTAAATTCCTTTAATTTATATTAACGTAAATATGTCGTTAAATACTAGTATGATAAAGGCCGTCATTTTTATTTTTAATTGTGCTTTTCGAATCTTCCGAACTTTTATAGCCGAGGTTTAATAGTTAATTAAGTTTAGTAGATAGGTACATGTTTTCTGTTTGATCGGCACATTTTATGGCCGCATGATTACCTACAGGTACCTACTTTATGCAAATACTAAGGTAATGAACGCGTCTCCGGCCAGGATATTTAATTCACTCGACATATAGTAACTTTCTATTGTTTCAATTCAAACTATTGTTTCAAAACCAAACCACTTAAGTGTCAAAATTCATATCAATACTTTAAACTGCTTACCTACCTATATACAATCTCCAGCTTCATACTTTTTATTATACCAAGGGACCCCTAAAATTGTACTTCTATTTTTTCGTTCAAACCTGAAATATATCCATCTATGTTTTGTATTGTCCAGTTAGGAATAGATGCGCATATCGTGCACCATCGTAATTTATATTATACATATACGTCTTGGACGTTTTCAAAACAATTTGACTATTAATCATACGCGCGACTTTTATGAAATGTGCCCGTATTGCTTTTGAATTCGCCGTTACTGGCCAATTATGTTACATAACATAACTTTCTCGTGATTGATCGTTTACCGACTAATGTGGCCAAGGTCAGTTGGGTTTAATTTAGTTAATAATAAATTCAATCGTTCTAGACATGCAATCAATTTAATTTAATGAGCATTGCCTGCACGAATTGCTAATACGGGGTTCGCTTTCGAAGTTCTCGAGCAATGCGTGTTTGAAAGTTTAAAGTTCACTAATGCAGCAGCCGTCAATATTCAACAATGGGACATTCATCAGACAAAAAAAATGTTAAGTAAGATTAGTTTTCTACCTTTGCCTGACCTGATGGTAAGCATATACCTGCCATGCCTTGTTTGCTAACGTCGTGGTATTTTAAAAGACTTTGTATCCATGTAGAGTGCCTAAGGTTTTTATAACGATGTGGACACTGGTAGTCAAAACGCACGAAAATGTTGCAAAAATAACTAACTTTCGCACGTGCCAAAAGAAAAAATATATAATTCGCAAGTCAGTTTCACTTTAACTGCCCCTTACCGGCAGTAGATAATAAAACATTTGCGGCAAGAATAGACTGCTAACACGAGTCGTTAATTACTTTTCCTCGTTTACTCTATTTGGTCGGGGGGGACGAAGTGGAAAAAATAATTATGGCTATCCGCTTCCTGTCGAATCAATCAATCTCATACGTAAGATAAGAAAGTAAGTTCCTTAAGCTAAGCTGAAGACGACTATTACGGCAACGGGCATCGTAGGCCCGCAGTACCAGTTATCTACCGGAAAAAAAACAAACAATACCCTGCGCACGGAGATCACCGGGATCTGTAGATGTCGCAAATGAATCCGCAAATGACACATCAAAGTGTTGGCAACGCGCTTGTTACTTAATCGACTTGAAACCTTGATGCATAATAAAACAAAAGATAAATAAAGACCGAAACAATATTGTCATTTCTTCTCGTTCATTGAATCATTACCGTACGTTATTAATGTCATTATTACTATCAATTTAATTATAGTGTTGCTACTGGTTCATTCATTAACATAAATAAATGCATTGCTCATTTAATTACGTGGCGCGAATTTCTCATTCAAAATGCTAAATTAGGTATTAGCATCAGAATAATGATCAATGATTTCTGCATTATAATAGGTATTAAATTTTAAATACTTTATTATCAGGCAATCCAGCAGGTACTTAACAGATTTATTTTATGATATAAGTATGACATAATTGACACTAATTCAATCGGGACCTAACTGGTCGAGTTATCGTTATCGCTCAAGATGTACTCACACTCAAAAGTAGCTAAGTGGATGAAGAGGTCAAAATGGTATACGAACGTCTTTAAAAGAGATTGTTTACATGATAGGATTATAGGATACGTAAGGATGAAAAGACTGGTTACCGACTGCGCCATGTAATATAAGAATTGGTATGAAATCAAACAGCAACCATTACTAGTTTGGTCTAAGAATGTTTTATTACATTTTTAAGAACATAGACAATATAGAACAAACCATAAACTAAATATATACTACACTGGTAGTAGCAATAGCCAAGTAGGTACCTACGGCAATGTGTGTCAGATTATAATTAGGATACCTACCGACGTACTTTTATGTCATTTTAGCCATTGAAGTGCAATTGCATGTCTATAATTTATTGCAAATTGTTAATACTTTGTGCTTTCTTTTCAGGTAAGCCGACTTACAACAAAACACGAAACATGAGGTATCTCATCCAGAACATCTGTCCAGAAGCGATTTACATCATTTGACCTACAAACTACGTTTTGCACCTTTCTCGGAAGCCAACGCGCGACCTTGTAAAAAAAATACTACAAGTTCCGAAAGGACATAACTGCTTTGGCCTTACAACAAAATAAGCCTCTTTATAATAACACGCCATACAACCGATCCAACCACACTTTTTTTTGACGCATTCTGCAGTTTTGGTTACTTACCTTAAGTTTTACTGATATCTGAATCTAATCTGAGCTACTGCATTTTGTAATGTGCTGCCTTCCTTTAAGGTCCTATTTCTACTGCACCTAAAAACCAATCTTGGCTAAAAAGTTTTTCTGTTTCAAACTTAGCGTGATGGTTATAGGGTCGAATGTTTTTTGGCAAATCAGGTGTTGTTCTGAGTGGCATGAAAGCGCCATCGGCACGTGTGTCGAAGGCATCTGCTTCCCAATTAGGGTATCGTTGTCAAAGAAGGCTGGGGAATGATCCTATTAGCTTTGTTTTTATTATTATACTTAGGGCTACGAGTATACTAAAGGCTAAAGCGAATTCATCATATGTATATTGACATCGTTATCGTGCTGTCATATCGCTCGTAGTCAGGTTAGAGGCCTTCGTATTGATATGTCGCAGGCAAATCGTATAATCCGCCGTATTACATTATGGCTAGGCGTTTTACAAAACAGAGCTTTTTTGTATTACGGCGGGTCAACGATTAGGCGTATTGAATACGGCTGATTGAAAATCCGCCGAAATATATGTAATAGGTTCGACAATAACTTAAACCATACCTAAAATAAATATAAAAAATCTCATCTCATCATTGTCAAACAATTACGATTCCACAGAAGAAAGCACAAACACACACATTACTTCTGCTGCATTGTGCCGTTCCTACGTGATCCTATCTTATTTTTTCAATGAATCGTTTTTATAAACGATTTGCGGAACCGACATTAAAGTGCAGTTGCGGGTTGTGCTCTCAGCTGCCTTGTGAACAGCTGTTCTGAGTGTTCTAGCATATTGTTGTAAAAAAATTAAGAAACTGAGCTGTCACGACTGTGCATTTATGGCGGCGAAGAATATCTCTAGAAAAGGAATCGAGTCGGTATTTCATACATACCTTGCAAAGATCCATCTGGTCACATTACTTGCTAGGCAACGCTGAGTAAGTATCAAATGTTTTTATTAAGTTGTACGTAATGTGTACCTACATATGTAGTGCCTATAGCCCACTTCTCTTGTAAACGCGTTAAATTTTACTAGCTATCCTAAAACAAGATAAATAAAAAAAAATGTGCCGATAAAAAAACATCTATTTCTATAAATATAAAATCGTGCGTTGCGCTGTACAGATAAAAATAATAAATAAAATGAAAAATAGTGTGCATTTAAAGATACAATTGTACACAATATATGAAATTTACGCTACCAGTTGATTTATACCTTAACGTTAGCCATAAAATACTAGAAGTTACCAATAATTTCCGTTATTGTTATTAACTTACAAACTCGGATAACAAGCCCGAAACCTATCATAAACAGCCCATCATAGAAATAAACCTCAATGAATAATTTATTGTGAATTCCCCAAACCTAGCAAACTCCAACAATAACATAAGTCCACCGAAATATGCCTCAAATGATTTGTTCTCGAGTGTTTAAATAGCCTTACCAATAATATGAATTTAAAAGTTTGCTTGGTTCAAATACCCGTTGGATCATCTCTGCAAAATAGATCAGGCTGTCCTTATTGGACACATATGTTAAAAGTCTTATAAGAGATTTCTTACCATGCCACCAAAGGCTTTAAGAGATTCTGGGTCCAGCAGATTTTTTCTTCGATGTTTGGTGATATATTATTTTTCTTGTAAATGATGAAAAACGACGCAAAATTTTATTTTGATTACGTTCACAGAGATGTCTGTAATTACTTATAATTACTGTAACTTACAACTGTAATGTGTTCAAAATCACAATACCTACAATGTTTTGCACCGATCACTCATACTAAGCAAAGCAAGATTATCAATCACATAGCACAGAAATTCAAAGCAATAGTCAATATAATTATTTTATGGCTGTAATAAAAACATATGCTTTTTGCCTCGACACAACAATGAACATACAAATCAGCGGAGTGTTGATGTAGCAAATTAAATCAATGTAAGGACGAGGCATTGTACAAACCTGCGCGTGGGCCGAGGCAAAACTGAACGCTTAGTGATGTATCGGTGCCTGCTTGCTCGATATCGATGAACGTGTATCGTACAAAGTTCGTTTTGTTCCAGTAATCGCTACAGTGCATTTATAAAATGAGCTATTCCATCTTCCCTGCACGCGACCGGTCTTCGGACCGACGATTACCGTTAAGAGCTTACAAATGATAATTGTCTCAAATGTGGATACACCAATGGGACACCCGCCCATACAAATTTGCCCATTCTCCTCTCTTTTGTAGATGCGTGCATTCCTTTAGGCATCATATCACGACACATGTATAATTTATAATGGATGCTTAAATTCACATCACGATTTATACTATTTCCATGTGTTTTGTGAATAACAATAGGCATTACCCTTTTTCTAAAACTTTCTTCAAATCCTTTTTAAGGTAAAGTGTCGTTAAAATTCATTCGATTTTTATTATAATTTTGACAAAGTGGTTTGGGTTTATAAATGCGGATGTTTTTGAACGTAACCCAACACCCGATAACTTTCACATAATATTATTAAATGCTAAGCTTTACACTCTTCAACGCCATTGTGGGATTTTAGTTACCTTACCTATCTATATAAAATGTAAGCTATACTGCTAATTGCTGTAAACTATAAGTAATATAAGTACATACCTACGATAGATAAAAGCGTTAATGTTACATTATTGTTAATGCGGATCGATTCAGTGCGATCTCGCCAGCTATTACATAAACCTAACAAGGTTTTCAATAGTGGCTAAGAATTGTAAAATGAATTGTAAATTAAAATTTTTGGTTTAATAAATTAAAAAAATATATATATTTATATATATAAAATATATAATATATATATATATAATATATATATATAATATATATATATATATATATATATATATATGTATGTTTTCTTGTTTACCAATGCCACACCAATAGCCCCAATCACTAAAGCGATTGTGATTTTACGTAATTCTATGAGGGCAAAGTGAATTTGTAATTGAATGATTTACATGCAAATGGAAACGTAAACCAATTTCCACGTCTCGAACAAATCATTGGGGAACTGGAAACGAAACAGACCTCGTTTATATTTTTATTTGCATTTTTTAATACCTTCCTGCTTGGGTATTAAAATTAATCCGATTCAAATATATATATATAGAAACCAAAAAGTCTTTAGAGTCATCTGTGCTTTATTTTTACATCATATTGTATAGGTAGGGTTTTATTCAATGATTAACTTTTATCTTTGCTTTGTGTGTTGTCAATCAATATTATTCCGTCTTTATACATATCTAAATGCTTTTTTCAAGGCACTGTCCCATCACTAGCTTACCTTTGATGTGATGGGTTCAATAAATGTAATTCGAGCTGGCGCAAAAAAAGCTTAACATGGTTCTGACGGTCTATTTCAAAGCATTTTTTGAATGGGTAGCATTTAACGAACCACCAAATTAGTTGCCGAATGATGCTCTAAAAAATTACATTGATTACCAAAAATACTAGATTCGCACCAAATTTTCAACTCCTTTTAAATATAAAGTGCAGCTCAAAGAAGTAACATGTCGATAACCTATTAAATTAAATTGTTACCAAATAAATTAGTCACTACCCAAAAATACTTAATGATCACCTAATTTCAAACACCAAATTTCATATAATTTACATCCAAATATTACAGGGCTCGTAATCCTATTAAAATTATTTACACCCAAATAATTCTTTCAATACCCAGAAATACTACATGATCACCAAATTTCAGGCGGCAATTGTTTTTTAATGTCCGACGCGCAAAGCAGTTCCAATCTAGTCTAACCTCATTGCTAGCACACTGATGCGGTTTTCCATACGGTCCGTCTCGCTCGCACCTCGCACCGCGTGCGAGCAAGACAGCGCTTAATGATTTTAAGAAGTTGAAGTTTGAAATAAAAATAGCTATTTTAATTTCAAACTAGTGGAGATTGGAACAGTATTGACGGATCTCCGCTGGCGCGGAGCTCCTATTTTGAGTTGTTTTGGCCCTTCGGGCCGATGCAAAACTAACATAACCTAAACCTACCTATACCTATTTCTACCTATTAACTTCCTTTAATTTTTCCATGAAAGTCTATCTATATTAATAAAGTAAACTCATTTGAGGACCTTTATCCATTTTCATAACAAACTAACAATTTAATAAATCAACAAAATTCATTTTCAAATAAAAGGTTTCAACCAAACGCGCTCACGTCAACGCATTAAAAAAAAAACTTCTTGCAGTTTGTAAACCATCAGCAATAGGTAGTTAGAATGAAACAGCAATAGGTACCTTTCACTCTAACGACATATCAATAGGTTTTATGCTTCAGACAATTCTTTGTATTTGATTGAGTGAGATAGCAGTATACGTGTTATTATTTCACACAGCCACATTGCGCGTTGCTTTTTAAATTAATTTTAAATTTTACTTTCTGATTTATAACATTTTGGAAATAACTGAAATATTTATAGTGCTAAAAACGATTAATTTGTAAATGTTTACTAAAATGTAGCATGCGATGTATATAATATTTGGATGTAATTCTAATGAAAAAAGGTGCATGAGATTAGGTGGTAGTTTAGTGTTTTTGGTGGTACTTGACAATTTTTTTGATGCGATTATAAATTTATAGGAACGCAATAAGTAAAATAGGTGCAAGTGGTGCAAAAATAGGTAGAATTTTTTTGGTGACTCGGAATTGCTGATCGATAAATTTTTTTGAGTGTTCAACCTTATTTTAGGGTTCGAAAATTTGATGATATCAAAAGTTATTTAGGTGATCATTTTATTTGTTCCCTTTTTGAATTGCGATCGGTTTTTATTTGTTATGTACTACAGACTCAAGAGCAAAAATAACGGGTACATTTCTATGGAAGTTCAATACAAAGTGCATATGCAAAGTGTTATTATTATTATTTATATCTAACTTGACGATCATAATGTGAATTCTTATATTTTTGACATCAATGCGAACTTATATTGTAATTTACTTTAATGAAATAAATGAATCAGGGGGGCTAGCATAACATGCATCTCGTCTCTACTCGCGCGCGAGATAGGCTACCTGTCACTGTCGGATGAATGCTGTCAAAAAGTGACAGGTAGCTTATCTCGCGCGCGAGTAGATACGGAATGCATGTTGTGCTAGAGGGGCTGAATCTGAATCATGCATTATTTTTGCTCGTGAGTGAATTTAACTATTTACGCGCGTTATGCCTTATGTGTTAGAAAGAGCTCGTGCTATAAATACACTGCACAACCGATTCTAATTAAATTTTAGTTTACATAAACATGGGGGCACTGACAATGAAGTATTCCATTTATATTAAGGAATACCGAAACATGAGAGTTGAGTTGAATACCTTTTATATGACTGTGTTCTGTTAGTTTTCAAAAGGGCTCACAGTTTACGCAGGTAGTACTTAATTATCTTGCTTATTGTTGGATCTGAACCTAATTGCGCCTAATTTTATATTCGTTTGTAAATATAAACGTTTCTTCCGCATAATTCATTAATTAAATCCTTAGCTTCCTAGGTCGTGTTGTGTTGAAAGTAAGGGACTTGCACTTGTTTCTAGTTGTCGATATAAAGAATCATATATGCGCTACTGGCCCTGCCGTCAATCCGCTAGTAGTTGATGAACAATCACAAATCTCCACGGATAATCGACCGTCATCGTTTTACAAAAACAGGTATAGAGAATAGCATCGTGTGCCACGAGAGGGTTAAAGATAACACTTTCAGTACCGACTGTACCGAGAACTTTAGTAACGTAAGTAAGGAAGGTGTCCTTCAAATTATCGTTCACGCGCGTCACGTTCCCCAAAGTATTCGGTTTTAACAAAGTCCCTAAATCTTATTACTGAAGGGGAAAGGCAAGCTGTCGTTTTTCCGTAAACCTTCGGTTTTCTGCGAGTCCCTATCAAAATCAAATTAAACAAAAACAAACTGGTACAATTAATAGAAGATTTTAGGTAAAATTAAGTGTGTTGTGGCTTTGTGCAAGTTGCGAAGCCAAAAAAGGGTCATTTTTCAGTTTCGTAATCAGTAGTTCTGTCTGTTTTCTGTCCATATATCACAGGCGTTTTCTAATATATGTAAGAACGATGGTTAAAAAAAGGGTAGCATTTAACGAACCACCAAATTAGTTGCCGAATGATGCTCTAAAAAATTACATTGATTACCAAAAATACTAGATTCGCACCAAATTTTCAACTCCTTTTAAATATAAAGTGCAACTCAAAGAAGTAACATGTCGATAACCTATTAAATTTAATTGTTACCAAATAAATTAGTCACTACCCAAAAATACTTAATGATCACCTAATTTCAAACACCAAATTTCATATAATTTGCATCCAAATATTACAGGGCTCGTAATCCTATTAAAATTATTCACACCCAAATAATTCTTTCGATACCCAGAAATACTACATGATCACCAAATTTCACGCGGCAATTGTTTTTTAACGCCCCACGCGTAAAGCAGTTCCAATCTAGTCTAACCTCATTGCTAGCACACTGATGCGGTTTTCCATACGGTCCGTCTCGCTCGCACGTCGCACCGCGTGCGAGCAAGACAGCGCTAAATGATTTTATTTTATAGAAGCTTCAAAATTTCTGTAATTTTAATGAGACACGTACATAACATAATTTAATTTAATATCTTTTCAACAGTGCTTTCCGTACTGGTCGCATACAGCTATTTGTTCTCAGATGTTTTTGCCTCTACTCTATTCGCGGATAATCGTCAATTTGCCTAGGTAGTAGTATTTTTCTATGACATCTATTTTTATTTCAAACTAGTGGACATTGGAACAGTATTGACGGATCTCCGCTGGCGCGGAGCTCCTATTTTGAGTTATTTTGGCCCTTCGGGCCGATGCAAAACTAACATAACCTAAACCTACCTATACCTATTTCTACCTATTAACTACCTTTAATTTTTCCATGAAAGTCTATCTAAATTAATAAAGTAAACTCATTTGAGAACCTTTATCCATTTTCATAACAAACTAAGAATTTAATAAATCAACAAAACTCATTTTCAAATAAAAGTTTTCAATCAAACGCGCTCACGTCAACGCATTAAAAAATTATTAATAAAACTTTTTGCAGTTTGTAAACCATCAGCAATAGGTAGTTAGAATGAAACAGCAATAGGTACCTTTCACTCTAACGACAATTTGTATTTGATTGAGTGAGATAGCAGTATACGTGTTATTATTTCACACAGCCACATTGCGCGTTGTTTTTTAAATTAATTTAGAATTTTACTTTCTAATTTATAACATTTTGGAAATGACTAAAATATTTATAGTGCTAAAAACAATTAATTTGTAACTGTTTACTAAAATATAGCATGCGATGTGTATAATATTTGGATGTAATTCTAATGAAAAAAGGTGCATGAGATTAGGTGGTAGTTTAGTGTTTTTGGTGGTACTTGACAATTTTTTTGATGCGATTATAAATTTATAGGAACGCAATAAGTAAAATAGGTGCAAGTGCTGCAAAAATAGGTAGAATATTTTTGGTGACTCGGAATTGCTGATCGATAAATTTTTTTGAGTGTTCAACCTTATTTTAGGGTTCGAAAATTTGATGATATCAAAAGTTATTTAGGTGATCATTTTATTTGTTCCCTTAAAAAAACAGCATGTATTTGTTATTGGAGATTGAGCTAGTATCACAGAATAAGTAGGTAATACCTAGTAACGTTCAGAAGTCCCACTGTTTACAAATCCCCAATTTACAACCCCAAATCATACTAGGTAAAAAACAAACATTGACCACATAAAGTTAACGAAGCGACGACGCGACCGGATACCCTTTGGCGGTTTGTATTGTATCAAGTATAAACAGTTGTCTGAAATTATGACATGACAATATTGGCAATGGTCTTATCTAAAGTTGAGACATCTTAGAAACTGTCTACCTCTGTCAAAGATACGAATACCATGACTCGGAGGCGAATCAATTTTAGTCAAATGTTATCTAGGCCCGAGGGAAATTATGTTCTGATTTCTGTAAAAATATTTTGCTTTATTTTAATTGATTATAAACATTGTTTCATTATAATATCAGTAGATAATTTACTGTTACATGAAAAATTGCCGTGCTGCTGTTGTCCTTATCTCACAATTAGTGCGATAAGGACAACAGCAGCTCCCACTAAAAATCTTAAAGCAAGACCAGTTCATGAATCGACGAAAATATTAAAGTTTGACCGTACAGTGTGAAGAAATAAAGTAACTGGACTAAACTGAATAAGAAACAAAGTAGCAAAATAACCGAACAAAATATTGAAAAAATGCCTTGGAAACTCTGTCAAAAAATCCTAAATACTTATCATCGTAAAAATAATCATCATGGTGATTATTTCGTAATTGTCAACGACAGTGATATGTTATTTTTTACAAAAAGGATAGATTTTTAATTGTTCTAACAAAATAACTGGATTGATTTTTGATAAGCCTAAATTGAAGAATAAATTATTATTATTTTTGATTTTGTATCATTAATAGCTATTATACTTTCTCTTCATTTTCTAGAAATATTATAAAAGTTACTGCGATATGTAAATTTAAACATAATAATACAGTAAAATATAAATTAAGCTGTCCAACATTAACTTAAATAAGAAATTTCCTCTATCTCGAACCATTTAATTTAAACATTACCGGTTAACACCTCGGCAACAAGTAGGCTGGAAGTAAAATAACAAAAATTACAGAAATTACATTAAAGCGCCCAGATTATATCCCTTGGACTGCAATCAGCGGTTTTGGGATTCCGACACACTTTGCAAACTCATTACTTTCCCTTGTCCGGTTGGATTCCAATTTCGATTTTAAAAGTGTGTTTGAATCGAAAATTTCACAATACAGAAAAGTTTTTACAGCACAGTTCATTAGGTATATCTGGATTGTGTCACGTTCGTCGAAACCGCCCACAAAATTGACTTAATATTAAGAATAGGTAAATAACTTATTATTGAGAATAGGTAATAATAAAATGTCTGCAATCATTACTCCGCGTTTTCTCTGCTTCTTATAATTTCTTTTACTAAGAATAGTAATTGAATAACATTGTAAGTCAAGTACTTTTAAGACTCAATAAAAGTTATTGTATTAGAATCTAGAAAAAAGTTTCAGGCTAATCCTGGACGGTGTCTGAAAATTTACAAAAGTAATCATTCTTTGTTTGCAGTAAAGTCAGTTGCAATAATAATAGTTTTGTAGTAGGTTCGGTATCCGATCAACGAAATGTGACATGCTTCATACATTTCGACTGTTGCATGACTGACTACAATCGATCCTTGCAGAGGGTGAGACAATTTCAAAACACTATCCACAGCTTGCTGCTCTGCAGCAGATGCCATACATATCTTGGAATCACTTGGAGTATATCTTGTAGTATTATATCTTGGAGTCTGCAAGTACAAGTATAGTGCACCAGACCTATTTCATAGGCTAGGGCGAAATTCAGTAGGAACATACACTTTATTTGAAGCACACTGAGCGAAAATAATACTAATTATTAGTAAGTTTTAGTGAATCCCAAGACAAGGAGATTATATACTAACGGTTACGAAACAGTTTAGTAGTAATTAGTAGTTACAAGGACAAATTTTTTGGTATTAGTAAATAACTACTATTATTAAAAACTGTTTTGTAACCGTTAGTATACATATAATCTCCTTGACCTGGGATTCACTAAAACTTACTAATAATTAGTATTTTTTTTGCTCAGTGCACTTGCATGAAGTCACACGAAGCAAAGGGTTAGGTTAGGCCATAAGGAGAAGTTCGCAGACAGTCACAAAACGGTTTATAGCCTGGGAGGAACAGAATCTCGTCGTCTTCACAAGAAAGCCGTATGTCGATGTGAGTGTCATATAGTGATACGACTTTTTCGCTCAACAGCACGGCAGTATTTCAGCTCATTCAAGGCGTCGTTAGACGGGAAGGTTTCCAAGGCGCTTCATTTCCGCCATCTGCGGCAGTTCACACGTCGTAGAATACGAATGAAAAGGCTTTAAGTGGTAAATGCATACACGCCGAATTAGATTCTAACTCGGTAGTAAGGAATCTAAATTAGGAGGAATACTTTGATGGGTTAATTTTCTTTTATTTTATTACTTGAATATCTGCTGAACAATAAGAAGTTATTTGAGATGTTCGGAGTGTCACAGTTGTAGCTCGGTGAACAGGAAATTGGTATGGAGTAAATACAGGGACAAGCGTACATATACCCATACATATACCTACATAATATTATCTACACTTGTATACATATTATTGTTATTAATGGACACACACGTCCCGAAGTTTTCTCGGACATTTGATTATTTTGACGTCAACGCAATATTTAGTTACTTTTTTTAAATCCCAGTAGTGTCTAAAATAATCTGTCATGAAAATAATGCGTTAGGTATGTATAAAAAACGGGCCAAGTGCGTGTCGGACTTCGCACATTTCGGGTTCCGAACCAACCAACGCAAAATTAAGTTAGTTATAATAGGCAAAATGAGAAAATTTCAATGAAAACGTCTGATTTATCAATGTATTTAGTATGTGTTGTAAAAGATATATTTTATTTTACCGACAAATTATATATTCAATTAATAGTTTATAGGTAGGTCAATGGGAAACTAAAGAACCTTCGGAGCAAAATTTGTACGGCTAATGGTCAATAAGATTCTTATACTGTAAAAAAATTAAGACTGCCTGCCTGGCTGTAGCTCCAACCGTTTGGCTGTAAA
Organism: Cenopis cana; assembly: GCA_951800055.1. Lineage (NCBI taxonomy): Eukaryota > Metazoa > Arthropoda > Insecta > Lepidoptera > Tortricidae > Cenopis > Cenopis cana. Next base: position 11,156,983 of record OX637472.1, read on the forward strand.
ACCTGTGATTCAGGCGACAGACGGATGCGTATAGAGTGACAGCAAAGAGGTTCCGTTTAGAGCCTAGTGTTCTATCTATTCCATAATAAACAAAGGACGATATAAAATCGATAGAAAATCCGTCGGAGTATCATAAGGGCATCCGCACATTGGCCCTTTATGGTCCATAAACTAGTCAAGAGCGTCATATGGTTTTAGTACGTCGGGCCACCTTAAAACCGTGATTGGATAACCCGGTTGCCACACAAATTATTTCAGTCATGAGCCTCCATCCACACGTCCTCTCCAGTGACTAGCAATGCGTTGCAAAAGCACTAACAATTTTATGTCAATTGCTGATTTTGTATATTCAAGTGTGCGTGAGCGATATTTATAGGCACGGTCTGCTCACGCACACTTGAATATGCGCTGACATAAGAAATTAAATAAACGTTATATAAGGTATAAATATTTTCAGATTTTATTATATAAACTGAAAATAAACAAAGAGTTATCTAAATGGAATTTCATTTCACTCTTTTTCTTTCATCTTTTTAGGGACAGCTGGTGGTTGGCAGTAGAATAAAAAAAAACATTTAATATCCTTTGATCACATTTAATAGACTTAATTAACAAATTTGTCAAAGTGATGACGAAATTTGTGAAACGACCTGTAACGCCATTTTAAAATTGGGTTGAAGAACGATTTTGAATTTGCTTTGTGCATATTCTTTGTTACAAATTATAAGATTATTGATTTGTAATTTTGACGCTTGGAGACTCTATACATCTCATAGGATATTATTCATGTTACTATACCTACCTTATTTCTTATTTTTATTTAGCGGTTAGGGACCTTAGGTATACATTTCTAATGAAAATCAGGATTGTTATAAATTTAATTTACTTTCTTTTCTTTTTCTGACAAGTAAGTACTTATCACTAAACTTACCGAAATACCACGCTGCGCTCCTTAAGAAAGATAGCAGATGTGGGTAAGAAGACCGCCTTGCTTAAGTGGAACTGGGCCGGTCATATATGCCATCCAGTCATCCACAGAGGTGGGCCCATCTGGCTACTTGGTAGTTGCCACAGGATGGACACAGGGCGAGGCAGACCCAGGCGGAGATGGCGGGATAACCTTAGCCAATGATTGGCCAGAGATTGCAGGGGACAAAGATGTGTGGAAATCCTGGTCTTTGCCCAGCAGTAGGACACTATCAGGCTAAAAAAACACAACTTTATTTTATTAATTTAATTTTGACAATTGGATAGGTACTTTTCATTGATAGAGACAGATTGTGACATGTAAAAGTGCCCTTTCGACCTATTTCCAGAATAAATGTTTTGTTTTTCGAATTTTGCGTAATAATAATACGACCGAAATGCAAAGAAAAACTCCCGGAATAAGATTGATTTGTATGACATAGCGGCTGCAAGCGGTCAAGTTGACGTGATATCCTGTCGTTATAGTACATTCAAAACTGTAAGGCCAAATGCTGTCAAATTAACGCAAGCAAGAATCTACCTTACAGTCAGAGCTCTTAGTCGTTTTTTGCTTGCGTTCGTTTGACAAAATTTGGCCTTAGAGTTTTGTACGAACTATACACGCCAGCGGCTTTTATAATCAACGCGCATCATTTGACAGCGGTAGGTCAGTTATCTATAAAATGACAAAAGTTATTACATTGTTATAGTGTAGAAACATGGCACTATAGTAATGGGCGTGGTAATATTTTTAGTTTCTGGAAAACATTAAAATAAAACTTAAATAATGTGTTATTCAATAAATTAGCTTAAGCACCTACGTACTGCATATTGGTACTAATAATTAAAAGATTACATACGTCTGTATTTATCGATTTTCTTTATATTGTTTCGGTGTATTTTTCTTTATATTGTATCGGTCTTCTTTCAAACACAAAGGAGTGACTCCTTTTTTTATACTACGGCCTTTTTATTTCTGACTTAAGACGGGATAAATGATTACAACTCATCACATTTCCCCTTAAATTAAAATAAAAGAATCAATATTACCTAGGTATTTTTACTTACTTTTATGTTAATCATGAACATTCTACACGATGAAAATTAAAAATCTTGCTTTGTTTAACTTTTCCATTATTGATCCGTATAACGTAACGACCATGGCGTTTTTATTTGTTATGTATATAATTATAATATGAGGCCATTGCTATAGATTACGGAGCGCATTAAGATAGATATAATGTTTTTAATAAAAACTATCCTCAAAATGTGCCTATAAAAAAAAGAAATAATATTTCACGAAGAATTAAAAATTCATTAATTATATTTTAATGTACGAGTGAAGGTACGATTTTAAGGTTGTCTCTAAGAGATTGCTTCTTAGCGATAGGTAAGCTTACCATTATTGAGTGCGATTTAATTGATGTTTTCTTTAGTGTAGGTACTTTATTTGGTAAGCTTAAAGAATATTTGTATTGCATTGTACGATTATGATATTTATGATGCACAATATTTTTTAATATTACAAGATAGGTATCGATACGAAATTGGATACCTATTTATTAACAGCGCACTCTTTACCTCCAACAAGATGTAAACTGTGTATGTAAATGCGGTTCGGCAAGTTATTACTACCCATTAGGATAACCGCAGGACAGCGTGCGGTGCGTCTATACAAGTTACGAGGGGCTGCTGAACGGTCTGGCTACTTGAAAAAACGTAAAACTTGTATATTTTACGCATACGGTCAGCCTGATGGTAAAGGACATCTAAAAGACTCTTATACACGTTACCTATACCCTTTGAAAACCTGTAAGGATCCTGATTTACCTATGTATACTCCTTGAGGAACTACATAGTAAAAAACCTAAGCATAAAGCTCATTCCATATTTTCTCACATTATATACAATGAATCATGTATGTCGACAGTTCACAATATCTATGACTTCTCCAAAATTTAAATTCCAAGTTTTTTTTTTCAACTATAAGAAATTTACGCCAAAAATGGCATGCTACGACATGCTACGTGCTAAGGTACAAAAAAACATGTTGAACATAATCGTCAACCAATAGTTTTGTTTTGGTAGATAAACTCGTATACATTCAAACATAGATCCCGAAACATTCAATGCAAATAAATGTGTCATTTAAATTAAATGTTCCAAAAAGCTCAAATCGCAGATAGATCGACGCCTGCGCTGGTCCGCTGAAACTGCTTATTGTTGTGACGGTGCACGGACATTATGTGAGAGACGATCGTCCCGATTGAATCCCGCTGTCTAAGGCCGCGGTCTCGACGCTGGCGACCAGCGGCGCGGCGAGCGGCGAAAACAAAATGACTTGAAAGAACCTGTTCTGGACGACAGTGGCGCAATTCCATTGTTCTCGTCGTTCACCGCTGGTCGCTCCGCTAGCCTTCCGCTGGTCGCTGGCATCGCTACCGCGGCCTGAGGCCGCTGCTTCGACGCCAGCGACCAGCGACGTGGCGAGTGTGCGACCAACGGCAAGCAACGAGAACGTGTTCTGGACGACAGCGGCGCGATTTCATTGCTCTCCCCACTCGCCGCTGGTCGCTGGCGTCGATACCGCGGCTTAACTGTCCTGTCCTGGGTCTTCATTTTACAGTTTAACTTTATAACCCAAGGAAACTAATATAATTGTTACAAACTATGGAGAAACTACATGTACACGACACGTGGAATACATTTACAATGTATACAATAAATGATATCTATCTATCTATCTATCTATTCTTGCTGCTTAGACTTCAAATGGGGATTATATATTTTGATTAGAAACCCCAAAATACAAAAAATACATTAACACAATACTAACTTCTAAATTAAATCTAGAAATGACCACTTCGTCATTGTGCTGAAGATACTGACAGCATTTATTTTCCTCGCAGAATAGCTGAACTTATTCTTTGTGCGAGGTAGGTAGTTGCCATTGCCACAGCTCTTCGGTCACCAACGCCTCTCCAAAATATCATATCCTAAATATAAATTAAGTAGATAGTAGCTATGCTAACATTCAGTTACAAAGCATAATTTTCAACATTTTGCCACAAGAACAAAACTGCTGAAGTAGCAACCAAATTGCTGGCGTGATTGTGTTGTTGTCAAGTTATTTAATGTATATAACTACGAGATTGGTATGCGAACTATTACCGCCAAGCTGAGCGGAACACTCAATCACCCACCGTTACTTTCATTACGAACACCCTGCTAATCCACTTGGTTATCCAGGCGAAAACAACCTTTAACACATTGAAATAAAGACGTGGTTATTACGTGACAATCTAATCAAACAAAAAACCAAGCCATCCTGCCTTCATCCAGTCAATTAAAGAGTCGTCAATTCGATGAAGGAGGACCTTTAATCAATGCTATCGGAAAAAAATACCTTTTGATTTTTCTCGTATTTTCTTCGTTGTAAATCTTTGATCAATTAAGCAAGTTCACCGGAAGACGGTGCGTTCAAAGAAAAAAGTTAGTCGCAAGAAACCATTGCTTGTATCGTGAGTAGTAAAAAGTGCCACAGGAGTTATAGGTGAGTACACAGTACAGGCGGATTTTTTAACTAGACACTTCGTGAGTTATGTAGGCATAAAAATACATTAAGAGGTCAATTTGATAGAACGCTTCACAAATCACATGCCAGTGACTTCGATTCAGGGTTCCTTTCCTGATGGAAAGGAAGCTCCCCAGCTCTGATGAGCTGTGCTATGCTATGCTACGTTGCTATGGATGCGTTGATATCCACCAATCATATTCATTGGTTCAGATAGCATATAGCACCGGTGGAAACGGAAAGCTCAATGGAAATCACATCCTCGCAGCATATAGCTGTATACCAAGGCTCTATTGGAAAGGGAGCCTCAAGGTCAGAAAGAGTGCGCTTTGATATTTTTTGGCTTTGTAATGTCGGTTGAACCGAAATGATAATAGTGAAACTTAAAATAACCATAATTTACTTCAAACTTACTCTTGATAAGTTTCTTATGTGTACGGTATGAGTATTAAAAATATAACATTTAATAAATAGATTTTGTCTGGATTTTAAGAAAGCAGAAAAAGATAGAAATACGCATACCTATGAATTGTATGCACAATAATGAACAAATCTCAACGATCTTCATAATCTTTTAAGCTACAGTTCCAGTAGGTACTTACTTACTTACCTAATCCGCTCCGCCGCTACACACTGCCCGCTTCCACCGAGCCAAGCCCCTCGCAGCGTGACTTGAATGAGCATTTCTTGCTAGCCGCGAGTCATTTATTAACACAACGTACTGTCACGTCACTTTATAACAGCTGAAGATGCCGGGGAATTTAATCAGCGCTTATAGTTGCTATATGGGTATAGAAATACGGATGTGAGTTCACTACTACACTGACGGTCAAAAATTTCGGGTCACCCTAGTTTAAATATCCTACACTCGTCTTATTTACATAATATACTATTCTTCGTATTGCCCAACTGTATTAGCAATTTTAGGGATAAAAATATCAATGTCCAAAAATTACGATTTTCGCGATATCTCGCTCCGTTAACGTTGTTTTTTTTTTCATGGGTTTTCACGAGCCCGATTTAAATCTGGAAACGTTACTTTTTTGGCTGTTACTTTTGCATTATATATGTAAAATTAAATAAAGATAATGACACTATTATAAAAACTGACCCGTATTCTTTGTCCGCGAGTGTATGATGTAGGTCTAGGTACTATCGAACCAACTGGATCGTGGCCCACCTTGGAACCTTGTCACAGAAAATGTCATAGTGACACCGAACTGCCTCACAAAGAAAATCATTATGACACTTTCTGTGACAAGGTTCCACGGTGGGTCACGATTCAGTTGGTTCGATAGCTGGTTGGAGACTAGCGTAATTTAGAAGATACTGGCGATCAATAAAACGAATGGCCGTATTAGTCAAAATGCTCTTTTTACACTTATTTTCTTAAAAAAACATGATTTAATTAAAATAAAGAAAACCGGCCAAGTGCGTGTCGGGCCACGCGCAAGGTAGGGTTCCGTAGTCGTCCACCCGTTACATTATGTGGACTAAAAAGTTCGCAAACTTATATTTACTGTGTTTTTGACAGAATTAACAACATTATCTAAGGTATCAATGGAAATTGGACGAAAGTTTGCTTTTGCAAAGTAGATTTCTGAAGTTCGACTATTACTCGTTAACTAGTAATGTCTACTTAGCTGTTATAGTTTTCCTTTTAAATTCATTGTATATACTACTACCATGATTTTTTTCACATGCCTAGTAGCCACCGTTTAGCTGGCAGGGGGGGGAGGGGGGGGGGACACTTGACCATAACGAAAATTATCACTTCAAAGCTTAATATCACGCTAACCGATTCTTGAATCAAAAAATACTCTTAGAAACCTTATTAAAAGAGCTATCCAACGATACCCCACACGATGGGGTTTGGAAGAAAAAAAAATTGCGCCACCACTTTACATGTAGGGGAGGTACCCTAAAAAAAATTTTTTTTTTAAATTTTATTCTACCGTTTTGTCGGCGTCATCAATATCTATACTCGTGCCAAATTACAGCTTTCTAGTACTAACGGTTACTGAGAAAAACGGGGGTCGGACGGACGGACGGACGGACGGACATGGCGAAACTATAAGGGTTCCTTGTATACTACGGAACCCTAAAAACAGAGATGTACACTTGTACAGTGATATTTGAAGAAAAACAAAGTTATAAAACAGACGAATATGCAATAGGTAAACTATGATCTAACAAACCTACATGCCATTAATGTGAATGAATCATGATCATAGAATCAGATTATTCCTTCTATCTTCAGACCCAGAAAGATGCTTCGGTCTTCGGCATAAAATAAATAACACAGAGATTCAAAAGCAACAACCCTACTGCGAAAGGCTACCTTTTATTATATTAAAATTCAGAATAAGAGCAAAATTGGCTGTTATAAAACGAAATTAAATCATTTGCGTGGCAAGCGGGCTTTTAACGGAAGGATACGACTCATTTCCGGTTATTTGACGGACCCGCGTGCCTGGTCAAAAGGGCAAGTTAAAAATATCCGTAAGCAAATATTTTGCGATAGCCGTTGCTGCTAGTTCTTTTTGCTGAAACCGGTTAATTAGTGGGGTTTATAACAACATCTTAAATAGCTGCAGAAGATGGAAGGTTTGTGGCATTAAATTAAGATAAAATAAAGCGGTTTAGCTTAGTCGCCAGTGAGCGGATGGTCTTTCGGAGTTCAAATCCAGTATAGGCAAATTATTTGTGTGATGAGCATGAATATTTGTTTCCGAGTCTATATTGCCTTCTATGAATTTAGGTATTCATATCTAATGAATGTATCGTAGTCTACCATCCATAACACAAGTCTTATTGAGCTTACTATGTGATGAGGCCAGTTTGATTTCTGTAAGATCGCCCCCTAATACTTATTTCTAGGATTATTTCTTCTTATCCCCCGGTAAAGGTACACTGAGCGAAAAAAATACTAATTATTAGTAAGTTTTAGGGTATCCCAAGACAAGGAGATTATATACTAACGGTTACAAAACAGTTTAGTAGTAATTAGTAGTTACAAGGACAATTTTTTTGCTATTAGTAAATAACTACTATTATCAAAAACTGTTTTGTAACCGTTAGTATACATATAATCTCCTTGTCCTGGGATTCATTAAAACTTACTAATAATCAGTATTTTTTTTCGCTCAGTGTATGCAAAAAATTTGTGTTTTGTCTTGTATTGTACCTATTTTATGAAATTTCAGACCATTAGAAGTAAAAAGTAAGAAATTGAAAAAGTTACTCAAAGCAAAGTTACTGTTGTATATTACATCAAATGGGTACAGTAAAGTATAAGTGTTCAATTTGGCTTACCTATATTATGTAGTGAGCAAACATTGGCTCCGACCGCCAATATGGTTCCTGGCACGGGTGCCTATTGGCAAACACAGGGGTTTACTCCTTTATTGACCAAAACAAATGTACCACCAAATTTAGTTAATCTTTTTTTTGGTACGTTACGTTCCCTTGAGATCTAGCAATTTTAGGTTTAACGATGGATAATAGCTATTTATGATACAAGTAGAGAGTACAAGAGTTTCTCTGCGTGATCGCATCAGAAATGAGGCCATCCGTAGCAGAACCAAAGTAACCGATATAGCCCTTCGAATCGCTAAACATAAGTGGCAATGGGCGGGGCACATTGCATGTATAATCGATGGCCGTTGGGGCCGAATGGTTCTCGAGTGGCGACCACGGACCGGAAGGCGCAGCGTGGGTAGACCCCCCCACAAGATGGACTGATGACCTGGTAAAGGTCGCGAGAGACGGCTGGATACGGGTGGCGCAGGACCGGTCATTGTGGCACTCTTTGGGGGAGGCCTATGTGCAGCAGTGGACGTCTTTCGGCTGATATGATGATGATGATGATACAAGTATGGAAAGTGAGTGATTTTCGACGAGTGTCTTTCTTATATACACGAGCGAGCGCAGCGAGCGAGTTTATAATTTGACACGAGTCAAAAATCACCTTTAAGCGCTCGTATCATACAAAGTTTTACCACGTTTTACTATGCATTGTGCGAGAAAATAAAAAACTTTAATTTGGAATTTATGTATAGGTTATAATTTACCATGTAACAACTTCTTGACATAGAGTGCTATTAATTTCGACTTCAAACCATCGTTTTACCGTTTCATTAATGCAAATACTTTTAAGAGTTTACCGCAAAATTCATTATAACTAAGTACGTTATTAATTTTGATTTAGCCGCCAAGGAACTTTTGTTGGCATTTTGTGCTTCTTGAATACGATGTTCTGGGGTTATATTTTATATTTGATCTGATTACACTTACACTGGGGGTTATACTTTCACTCGATATTTTTATCAAACACTAGGTAAACAAGAAATTAGTATTTACTATGAAGAATGGCACCCCATTTCTAAATACATGCGCGCTCAACATCTGTACTACTGCGCATATGCACACTGGCTAAATGTGCATTCAGCCAAGCATTTACCTATAGTGAAAATTTACAATTTATTTATATGCAAATAAATAAATCTAAAATGATCAATGATACTTTTAATTAAGTATTAATATTTATGTACCCTTTTAAAAGAATGTAAATCTATGACTTACTAATTTGTACAACATTTCTCAAATAATAAAAACTCTTTGCGTCGAGCTGACGACGGAGTTTAAAAAAAAGTTAAAAGTAAAAAGCACTTGTTCGGAAAAATTGTACTTTCCGTACAGTTTGACTGCTTCGAAAACGCACTTTTCAAGCACATCCATTGTAAAAAAAATTTGATGTGGGTTGGTTAAATCTTTTTGGTGTTTGAAGGTCGTTTCTTGATGCAGTGACCTATGTATGTTAATATAATAAGATGAAATGAAAATTTAATAAAATAATTAATGGTGGAAAAACACTCTTTTTTATTATACCCAGCTGTTTAAATATTTTTCTTCTTAATTATAGATTGTACTTGGTTTAATGTATTCTTTCATTCTATGTCCATTTGACTCGCAATACTTATCCGTGTATTTTTGAAGTGAAAACTTCTTTAGCGGCGCTGAGCACTTTTGTACTGGGGAAAAATGTATAAACTCGCGATAAATTCTATGACCAGGTTAGTTGACCCCTCCTAGTATCGTGATTGCTATGTTACGAGGGGTCCCCAGCTGGTCTTCTTAGAAAGCCAAGGTTCTAACTGTTTTAAGACAATCCTAAGATTTTCCATAAAGATCATATTTCAAATAAATTCTCATGGAAAGTAGCTCTTATTGTCCCTAAAAAAGCGTTTCCAAAGTCCAATATCGGATAGCCAGACTGACCGATTTCCGTAAAGATCATATTTCAAATAAATTCTCATGGAAAGTAGTTCTTATTGTCCCTAAATACGGTGACAGTTTACTTCAAAATACCTAATGGCCAAGAGTGATGGACAGGGGGAGGAAACTTAAAGAAAAGACCAGTTTCGCGTGAATTTGGCGTAGAAAGTGCTGCCTCCTATTATATTTGGTGTCGACATATTTTGTGTAATCCGTCTCAAGCAGGTTTCGTTTTTATTTCATCTTTCCCAATACAATTAATCAAAGCTGAACGTGAAAAGGAACGTTACAATGTATCGTAAAAATTTAATTTTCAACTCTATGGTCACAGATTTTATAATACTCTATGGTCGTATGGTTGCCATGGTTATTTTTAAATATTGAAATAACACGTGTGTCAATAACGTGTCAACATATTGAAAATAAAACAATCGTAATTATAAGATTTTCTGCATTATTCTTGTGAAAAGCAGTTATCAGATACGCCGCCGAGTAAAGTAAGTATTTTTTAATTCATTATTTACTATCCCTGTTTACACCGATGCGATGTTATATTTATATTCCAATCAATTGATTTATTTAGGTAGGTAGTCTGTTTTGCCGGGTGGTTATGCAGCTCATACATAAATGAATATCAACGAAAACAGTTGATTACTTAGCAATATAAACGTTTGAGTATTGAACTACGTGAGCTATACGATAAACGAATATGAAGCCATTGAAATATATGTTACACTAGAACAGACATTTCAAACACAAGACGTTGTCAGACTTGATTAAAGAATGAGCGCGCAACAGATGCGACATACAGTTTATCCTACCTTCCTTATAGTGATTCACGACGTATGTACAATGGGAAAATTAATAGTTATTTTTGTAATGGTTCATAATGAAAAGCATTTAAAACAGCAGTGTGGATTTTACAATAAAAGCATATTTTTTTACGCCAAATTATGTGCATTTCATACTTTTATACCACTATTAATCCTAAACTTTCTTCAAAATCATTATAGAGGTTTTATGGCATTGGTGTAGATATAATAATATAAAATATTTTAAACTGTAGCACAATATTTGATTTCATAATCTCTATTAACATTTCACGTCTCAATTGTCCCGTCTGCGTAATCGTTCTTTCATTACTCTATGATTTCATGGCGGCCACATGACGCGTCGGCATGACTTAAAATTTATACAACAAATATTTTTATAGGCGAATTTAACGAATATCCAGTAATATTACTACTGAGTAGTCACTCCTTGACTTTTATTTGATTTTCCTATATGGTTTGCGCTGTGCTCCAGTACACAGGTAGGCATATTTATCCGCACGCTTTTTTAACGTCATCCGTCCAACTATCACAGCCGTCTGGCACAGACTGAGTGCACTTGTGTCACTTGACCCTAACTCATGCGACAAGAAATCAAGTTGAGATGTCTGCTCTATTAGTATTACCTCAGTGTATGAAGCCCACTTTCTTCTTCGTGTTGTCTTTGAAGTAGGTATAGTAGATAATTAGGGACATAATTTCAAAAATACACACATACCTCCTACGCTCTCATCTCATTATTTAATGTTATGTTTTGCAGGTACATAGTGCATACAATCGTGCCACGTCCTCATGCTGAGAAAAAGTCAGGACAGAGGTATTTTCAACATGGATGTCAATTGTTGGAGAAAACAACACTTAGCCTGGGCCAATACATGAAATCAGGAAGATATCTACAACGTGCATCCATTTCAAGGTGAAAAAAATGGATACATCTTTTTGTAGACGATTGTACTTCACTAATTCGTTTACCAGTTAGTGATTGAAGAAGTTAAACAAATCGCTATCAAGTTATAGGTAATCGTATTTAATCCTTCTTTTAATATACTACTCATAAATAAGTTAGTCAAAAATAAATAAATGATATTATATATACAACTTAATTTTATTAGTCTCCTGACTGGAATAATTATTTGTGTACAAATCACTTAACCCTTTCAGTACGGCGTGATTATAATTTGTACTCAAATTTGACGAGTTAACACGCCAATCCGAGAAAGATTTTTTATAGATAAAAGTAAACAATAAAATACTGTTCATGTACTATCTACCTACTGTGGCATCTTAACCTTCCCGTATAAACTTCCCCATTGTCATACTAAAAAAATATAGTAAATTATGACTTCTGAAAAGAATAACTTTATTACCATTATTCAATTTAAAATGTGGGAAATTGCCACGGGAAGTTTAAGATGTCACAGTAGGTAGATGGTACAGTCGAGGTCAAAAATATCTTTACAATTGAGTGTGACAAAAATATCTTTACATTTAAATAAGTTTACACACTACATGACGAAAAACATGCTTACAACGTATATGACAGTTTCATCTTTTCACTTAATGCACCAAAGTTCTGTTTACAATTTGTCTTCCATAAAATCATTTACACACATTGTGATATAATAGGTTTACATTGCATGTTACAGAATAAGATTTACTGTCAATGTGCCATAAATAGGTTTACTTTCAGTATGGCACTTGGAACTTTACGTTCAAGCGTACATTGTTTTGCTTACAACTCTTGTTACGTAAATATCTTTATGTCACACCTGGCCATAAAGTGGCCATTATCGCACGCTCCGCGCGCGAAAAAACCCACTTCCTGGCCAGGGGGTGACATAAAATTTTGTACTTAACTCGGGCGGTAATAAAGAAAGCCTCAGATCGCATATTTATCGCCCTTGCCTTCGGCTCGGGCATCAAATACCTGCGATCTGAGACATTCTTTGTTTTACCGCCCTTGTTAAGTAATGTACTATTACAGTTTGACACAAACCACCGTTCTTCTTTCAATTATGACGTGTAGATCGCAAAATGTGAGACAAACATATGCACTGACAAGTTTGCACTGTTTTCGTGAATTGTCAGTTAATTTTATTCAAGTTTGTTTCATATAGCAAGAACATAAAGTAGCTTATTGGAGATTTACATGTTGTATACCTACATATTTTGCAGCTGTTAGGAACTGATTACATATTTAATGGTTTTATATAACGGGAACAAATAAAATGATCACCTAAATAACTTTTGATATCACCAAATTTTCGAAACCTAAAATAAGGCTCAACACTCAAAAAAATGTATCGATCATCAATCTCGGGTCACCTAAACAGTCATACCTATTATTCCAGCAGTTAAAGCTATTTTATTTATTGATTGTGTTCCCAGAAATTTTATAATCGCATCAAAAAATTGTCATTGTTTACATACTACCAAAAATACTAAACTTACACCTAATCTAAGGCGCTGAGCACTTTTTGTGATGGGGGAAAATTGTTAAACTCGCGACGATTCGTAAGACCAGCTAGTTGACCCCTCCTGATCCCCCTCCCCGATGTTAGGAGGGGTAAACTCAGCTAGTCTTACGATTTACGATGCGTAAGACACAATGATACTCGGGGACATATTATGTATATATGTGAATGGATTATGCGAATATGAATATGAACATGAGTATGAATATAAATACGGATACGGATTTACGGATACCGATACCGATACGGAGACGGATATGAATATCTTTGTTATTTACTTTCTTTATTGAGTTTTCACTTCTGCCTGCACTCCCGGAGTGCAACCCGTTGTTTGTTTTTTCAGGTATGTTGCTGTTTTTTCCGTAGTTGGTTAACAAATAGTGGTAAAATACATATTTATTTATACTTATGGTAAAAAATATTAAAACCTGAATATTTTTAAATGAATGGACCAGGAAAAGTACTATTTAATGAAAATTAAGTCCTGTTTTCGGTCGTAGTTTCCTCTAGTTATTAACATAATCCGCTTTAAAAGTCTATCTTTAAACGTGTATCCCCAATGAAGACAAAATACATTAACTTTTAAATAGGGGCCTAAACAGTATCGTCGAAAGTTCATCGCACCCGGCGTATAAGGAGCAAATCAGCATTAGTGACGTGCCTACTCGCCTTGACATACTGAGGACCGTTAATGAGCAACGAATTGGACTGATCACTGACAGCTGATTCTTATCTAGTGCCGTATTTAATTGTAATAAGGTCTGTTTTAGATTGAAATTAGCTTTTATGCTAAACATAATATATAGGTGCAGTGTATGCTGCACTTATTGACAGAAGAAAAGGTTACGTTGCTAAATTTGTACAATACAGGCAGCGTAAATGAATAAATACATAAAAATAGGTTTCTGCGAATTTAAAACATCAAAATAAATGTTCTTATCAATATCGTAAGCACATACCGAATGCTATGCGTATATAGGACTAACTCAAATAGGTACGTGGTACCAATTTTCTTAAAAAAAAAACCGGCTAAGTGCGGGTCGAACTCGCGCACGAAGGGTTCTGTAGGTACCATTGTTTATAAAAACGGCAAAAAAATCATGTCTGTTGTACGGGAGCCCCCTCAAATATATATTTTATTCTGTTTTTTAGAATTTGTTGTAATAGCGCTAACAGAAATAAATCATCTGTGAAAATCTCAACTTGACAGACGGACGGACAGCGGAGTCTTAGTAATAGGGTTCCGTTTTACTCTTTGGGTACGGAACCCTAAAAAGGGTTATTTTAGTGCTTGAGTCATATTATGAGCCGTAGAGTTTCTGTATGACTCGCATATTGCGGAATTCTTATAGTCACTCTTGGCAAGTAATTTTCTCCTTTACATAATTAGCCATAGGAATGCATTTTAAATAGCCGCTCGTCATTTGTTTATTACACAATGCTTAGATTTAAGATAAATACAAATGTCACATATTGACACTCTTCGAAAACTCTTTACGACTGTTATATAATCAAATGTATTGTTCCAGTTTGTCATGGTTACGTTTGTATTTAACACGCGGGTTATCTTTAAAATTATCATGTTAAAGCTTTTCGTATGTATCTCATTCATGACCCGGATATTTATATAGGTATTAGTGATACCGAATATAATATAGAAAAGTCATTCATATAATTATGGCACCTAATAGACACCGTCAAAATAAGATACTAAAGCTTTGAAGTTACCTGTAGTTACCTCAATTATAGGTGCCGCTTAGCACAGGTATAATAAAAATATAATAGAAGAATTATTTGTGGCAATGAATACCTAGTCTCAATGAATATAATATGTATCGCGTGTTCGTTCTGATACGTTAGCCCGACGCGCATGGATCTGAGCTTGCTAAATACATTTACACATATGTAAATAACAGACCTGGCTAGTGGCTATGATCACACGCACGCGGGTTCCAATCAGAATAGGAAATCTGTTTGAAAAAGGAAAATAATCCTTTCAGGCTTGGATTCGTATCAAAAGGGAAACAGACCGTGTAGGTACATAAAAGTATTACAAATAAACCAAAAGGACCCGAAGGTAAAATACTATATCCATTCTGAAAGTCCACTCTATACATCGGTGAACGTTTTTTTTTAAATCGCATGTTACATTCGGAAATAACCCCACACACAAACTCAAAAACAAACTTTACTTCTTTATTATTAATTGATGTAGATACCGATATCGTCAGTAATTAATTAATTATGCATATAACTGTTGAGGGTTACAAAAAATCCACTAAACCTCGACGAAATTATAAATACAGGTGAGGTAGTTAGTTACAGTCCAAGCTACAGAATTTTCCAGAAACCCTGTTTCGCTATGACTTCTCCTTTCGCAATTTGAGATCTTTCTTTATAGTACTAATATAACAAACAACATTCATCCCGGTGTCGCATGAATCCTTTATCAGGCCCATTAAATATTTATGAAATCTCAGCCCAATGTCAACTGAGAGGTGTATAAGGCTTGTTTACGTTGGAAATGTCAGAGTAATGAAAAACACGAGAGAAATTTCATTATGCTCTAAAATAAAGTCCTTTCGCGATGTTTTGACCACCTTACCAGGGCAGCGCTGAATCGCGTATCTTTTTCAACGCGCCTTGGGACGTATGAATGAACAGAAATGTTTTAAAGTTGAAAGAGGACTGGGACCGGTGCCTAATACAGCCGTCGTTGACGATGTAGACCTCCTAAGATACCTTGATACGTAGATGCTGCAACAATCATCCAGGTAACACTATGAACAACGATGGTTTACATATTTTGTCTAGATAGGCATGTAACTTGTCCACATATACATAGATTAATAAAGAATTATTTATATACCGGGTGTACAATCCAAATGGGTCAGTATGGCGAAGTCGGAAACTATGAGAGATAGCGAGATCTGTTCTAAGGAACCATGACGTCGATTTTAGATTTAATAATAATTACATTAGAATATATTTTTATGGGGTGCATATGTGTTAAAATGTTTTCTAAGGCTGTAGTTAAATCTTCTACAGTGTCGTAATTTGATTTGTAGATTTCATAGGTTTGTAGGTTCGATTCCCGGTTATGTATGAGAGTTAATAAAAAAGTTTGAATGTAATTATTATTAAATCTAAAATCGACGTCATGGTTCCTAAGAACAGATCTCGCTATCTCTCATAGTTTCCGACTTCACCATACTGACCCATTTGGATTGTACACCCTGTATATACTCGTATATTCTATAATAAGTGCTTAATAATAATTCTTTACATAGCTATTCCACTAATTTGCCACTATTCTATACTAGACCTGTGGCAATCGACTATCGATACTGTACGCTTTTTTGTCACTATATTGCATCCTGTTTGCTTACATTATGTGTTCCAACAAGAAATAAAAAGTTCTCCAAAATAATCTCACCTATCGGATAACCCTAAATCATTTTACAAGTGCGCGGCGAAAGCGGCCCGCGGATGTTACGCCTGGCAATTATGAAAACTTAACTCTGAATCAACAGTGGTTGATCATTTGCCGAAAACTGCCAATTATTTATACCTACTGGACGTCAAACATGATATTAACCAATATTTTTACGTCATGTCTGGTATTTCACCGTTCGAGCCTCAACAGCGTTTCAGTTTTTTCTCCAGATTTCTTTAATATACATAAATATCTCTCGAAGTGGTCGACTGTGACGAGAACACGGTGTTGGGTTTTGCATTTCTGAAGATATCAACATGTATGATGAGTGGATACTGGTTTCCTTTTGCTGGGCGATATCGTCAAACATGGCTTTTCCTTGGTGACAAGTGCCGAGTCAGTTTTTAAAGAGGAGCAGCCCGGATAGCAATGGCAGGTTCGCTTTCGTTTCCTATAACTTTCGATTCGATCGGTCTAACGATTTCTCAACATAATTTGAGACGTTAGTGCCGTTAATGAAGCCTGAGTTTTCTGGTGACTTAGAAATTGTACATTCATTTAAAAATAATCAGCTTCTTAAATTTTAAGGAATTAAAAATACATTCTTTTATTTCCTTTAAATTTAAGAAGCTGATTATTTTTAAATGAATGTGCAATTTCTAAGTATAAACACGCACACACACAAAAAAGAAGCGCAATAATTTATGAAAAAAATAATAATCTACTCACCTCAGAATTTTAAATAGAAAACTTCCGTGAGTCTCAGACATATTGAAATCTAATAAACGGGTTACTAACGTCTGTATCGTCGAATATCGCTCGACATGTTTCGGGCCAATACGTGGTCCTGGTGGTGGTGGTGAGTAACCCGTTTATTAAATTTCAATACACCTCAGAATTTCTAAAAAAAACACATTAAAAAATCCTCCACTCCAAAACTACAAAAAATCGGCTAACATAGATGGGGGTACATTCTGATAAACCTTGATGCGAGGAATCTGATATAGGTATTTTTTGAACGTCTGGGTTTAGTCCAGACTGATGTATAACGTAGGTGACAGTTTTAAGGGTTCCGTAGTAAACAAGGAACCCTTATAGTTTCGCCATGTCCGTCCGTCCGTCCGTCCGTCCGTCCGACCCCCGTTTTTCTCAGTAACCGTTAGTACTAGAAAGCTGTAATTTGGCATGAGTATACATATCAGCTACGGTAGCCCAGTGGTTCAAGCATGCGGCTGTCAAGCGGCGGTCGTGGGTTCGAATCCCAGCTCGTACCAATGAGTTTTTCGGAACTTATGTACGGAATATCATTTGATATTTACCGTTAGCTTTTCGGTGAAGGAAAACATCGTGAGGAAACCTGCATACATCCGCGAAGAAATTCAAAGTTGTATGTGAAGTCCCCAACCCGCTCTGGGCCAGCGTGGGGACTACTGCCCAATCCCTCTCATCTATGAGAGGAGGCCTGTGCCCAGCAGTGGGACGTATATAGGCTGATGATGATGATGATGATACATATCAATGACGCCGACAAAACAGTAGAATAAAATCTTAAAAAAAAATTTTTTTCAGGGTACCTCCCCTACATGTAAAGTGGTGGTGCAATTTTTTTTCCTCCCAAACCCCATCATGTGGGGTATCGTTGGATAGCTCTTTCAAAAATATGGTAATAAAATAGGTTTCTAAAAGCATTTTTTGATTAAAGAATAGGTTGTAGTGATATTAAGCTTTGAAGTGATAATTTTTGTTATGGTCAAGTGTTCCCCTCCCCCTGCCAGCTAAACGGTGGCTACTAGGCATGTGAAAAAAATCATGGTAGTAGTATATACAATGAATTTAAAAGGAAAACTATCACTGCTAAGTAGACATTACTAGTTAACCACACCATTACCACCGATACACCATTGTAATTTAAAGGAAAAATAAACGCATTTGTATTTGTATTTTGTATTTGTATTTTAACGAGTAATAGTCGAACTTCAGAAATGTACTTTGCAAAAGCAAACCTTCGTACAATTTCCATTGATACCTTAGATAATGTTGTTAATTCTGTCAAAAACATAGTAAATATAAGTTTGCGAACTTTTTAGTCCACATAATGTAACGGGTGGACGATTACGGAACCCTACCTTGCGCGTGGCCCGACACGCACTTGGCCGGTTTTATTTTTTTAATTCTTCCCCTAAAATATAAATAGGGGTGCTAAGCTTGTAAACCATATACCTAGCGAAACGCGTCGCGTGTCGACTAATTGTGTTTCGGTATACATTTTGAATTCCGCATGCTGACGGACGATCAAACTAAATCCAGACAACGCCGTCAATTCAAATTAATCAATTCACCGTTCCCGATTGATTGAAGCGTGCAAATCTCAGCTTTAAAGAATTCTGGCTCCCACCTACCAAAAATCCTGAAGGGTTCGAAACGTAGACACCCGTAGTGATAAGTAATATAATTAATAATTATTTGTATAATTTTACAAATGTCTCACAAATCGTATCAATGAGCTTTTCGTTACATGTTATAGAACTAGCACCTATGACCTACCTAAATACTTGTAAGTAAGTGAACCCCGGGCTAATTCGGGATGCACCGAAGAAGACATATTGCAAGACCTTAATAGTGATGTAGAAATTTTATCAGTCAAACTTTTAAAACGCAGAAATACTAATGACGGAAAGTGGGAAATGAGTGAAGCGGTCAGAATTACCTTCAAGGGGGCATCTTTATCATCACATGTCTACATCTATGAAATGAGAACCAAGTTTAACCCCTATAATTACCCAGTAACGCAGTGTTCTCGATGTTGGCGGTACGGTCACACCGTGAAAATGTGCCCTTCTAATAAGATTATCTGCCCTAAATGCTCTAACTAGCGGTTATGATGAATCTATCGTCACCTCAAATATGTTAAAAAGATCAAGCGGTACAGTACCTGCCGAAAAACCCTCTCTTCGCCGCCGGCAATCTCGGCAATACCTAACCAATAAATAAATAAACCAAACTTATAGTTATTTAAAGTGCAATTTGTTCAAACTTATAAGGATCTCCAAAAAGAGGATGAGAAATCGCGCCCGATATTTCTCACGTCGTCGGCGATGCTGATGATACAATATTTTGGCTGCGGCCATTTGTAAAATGTATCAAGTATCGGGTTTCGCACTACAGGCGCTTAATGGGTTTTTCAAGTCTTGATAAACGACCAAACGTAACTGATATAAACTGACTGATGGTATTATTAATAGCTGGGCAAAGACCTCCCTCCTTTTCATCACATATCCCTTTCTTAGGCAACCGCCTCGTTGTGGAGGGATAAATGATAACAAGAAAGGGCCTATTGTCAATAAATTGCCAATAATATACATACTTGTAGCAGGGCTACGTGGGGGGTTTCCCACCTGTTCCCACCAGTGTTAATCATGATGAATGATGACAAGTTTCTCACACCATGTCCGCCAGGGTCTGCCGCTAGGAAGTGTTTGGTTTTGTGGAACCCACTTGGTAATGATTTTGGTTGCGGTTGTGGTAGTAGCGATTGTCAAGACTGATGAACTATCATCAGTCTACACTAGTCTACTAACATTATTTTAAAATATCGGAAATTTTATTGCAGACGTACTTGGTAATGTCTGTGTTATGTAATCTATGTAAGCTGTGAAAGTGCATGCTAACTTCTATGCGATGAGGTACAAAATGGTGGAAGAGAGGTAACGCTTAGCACAGGTATAATAAATGTTATTAGGTACCTACATACAAATAATTCTTCGTAGCGACATATAGAGGTACTATGTAATTTCATTTTAATTTGACAATTCGACTGTCGGCATGTATAATTACAGTTTCCACGTCGAAAGATAAAAATAACGACAATGGGGAATCCTCAACGCGCGCGATTTTGCAACGCCAAGGGTAAACAAACAGGGCAAATACTCGTAGTTTTAATCTCAAAACGCCGCAGTGTGGTTGAGAATATATTGAATCTGATACATACTCGTAGCACGGTCATATATTATTTATTTAGGTCACATTTTACTGACTTCCTGCCTCATAACGTTTGTTTGGTATTACGATATATTTGAAACGAAATAATTACCATTTTACGGCACTCTATATCTAATTTAACATTTCAATTTTATTGACATACTTTAAAGTGCCTAAAAGAACTTTGTACCCTTGAATTATAGCATCGTAGATGATTATAATTAACATAATAACTCGATTTTACTTCTCATATTAAAATTGGTTCGGTAGGTATAAGGTGAAAAATTAGAAACCTTCGATTAAGAGCATTATCTTACGTATGCGTTAAAAGATCCATTGACATTAAGCAGTTCATAGATTTTACAGCGATACTAATAAAATGGTAGAGCAGCAAGTAAATACATAACTAAATTTATATTGTATGTATTATTTTAACATCTAGGTAACATAGGTTATAGGATAGGCATTTAAGGTAAACGTAACTGCTCTGGACACAGCCCCAATGCTTTACATCTTAACACTTAATTCATAGCAAAAAGACGGACAGCAACTTGTCTTTGACTGGAATTAGGGCGTCAAACATTAAGAATTGTCTTAGAGACATAGTATTTCCTACAAACGATTTTTCTAAAAAAAAAATTTTTTAAAGATAAAACTCGCACACATAATATTATATACATTATTAAGAATGCAGATTTTAATATTTAACAATACATTCTGCAATTTCTGCTACGCCACTATGTGTTAAGTCAACCCTGACTGTATAGGAACATGTTTTTATTTTAAGAGCTAACTTAAAAGCTTTTTGGTGCTGAAATTGGTTTTTCGACGTTTTAACAAACTGTTAAAAATTCCTTTTGTTTGTTTTTACGCGTATAATGCACACGTTATTTCATTTTCGAATCTAAAATAGACATTGAGTTGCTATTCCAAACATTATTACAAGTAACATGGAACAAAGTTTGAAAATCTACTTTTTAAGTTAAGGGTACTTTTCGGTTTAAGTATTTTGATTAATGACTACTAAGTAAACACAATAAAAGCAAACATGTTTAGATAGGTAGTAATGGAGCAGTTAATATCAACAATTTTAATAATATCATCGTATGCTGTAATTGGTTGATAATGAATTATCAATACCTACCTTTGTCATAATTCGAATTCAAAACATTTGTAAGACCTAAAACTGGTTTGCTACGGTAACCGACGAATTACCGATTCGCGGTCTCCACTCAAGAACTCGTTTACCCCAATGGCATGTTACTAACCGTGCTCTAAATAACGTTAGCCCTAACGCGGGCCCTTTGCGATCGAGGGATTTCCGAGCTGTACAAGCTAGCTGGCCAACGGACATTGCGGCCTAATGACTCTGATTACAAGCGACATTCGCCCTTTCATGTTGCCGCGCCTGTTCAAGTAATTGTAATTACTTGAACAGTCGACTGCTGTCGCAGAATAGAAATGTTCCTGTAATATTAAGACATTTTAGTCGTACCTACATGCTACTTCCGCATATGGCGGTGCGAGTCGGACCGATATCAGTAAGCTACCGGTTATCTGTGTCAACTGTCAGCCGAGTTGGTACAGAAACTTTACTGGGCACCTGTATTTAAATGAGTGCTTGCTTATTGCGAAGGTTTTGGCGGGATGCACGGTTGCGGGCCTGCGGGGTGGTACCTGGACTATCGAGCGGCGTCTGCGGAAGATAATGATATTTCCCGAACGAATTACAGTATACTACGAGTATATATTCGTGCGTTATACGCGAATGGTAGCATTACCAAACGTCAGTACGCTGTCGGGCAAACAGAAAATACAGCATACAGGTTGCGCGCTTCCAAGTCGAGTAGCTTAAGGCGACTTCCTGATTTGTCGGTGCGGTGGCGGTACGATATGAGAAAACTGTCAAAGGTCAGTGTCAACTGTCAGTCAACTCAGTACTACTTTTTACTGCGCCCCTACATTTAAATGAGTGCTTCCTGACTGGCGCGGGATGCGCGGAAGCGGAACGATGCGAAGGCAGTACTGGTCCCGCTTCTGCGCATAATATTACTACTGCGCAAATGTAATACAGACAGTATTCTGTCAAGTGGGAATCTTTGCGACGTCAGTGAGTTTACGTCAAAGAAGAAAATGTCACATATCAATCCCGCCCCGCCAAGTCAGGAAGTCGCCTAAAGATATACCTATGCTAACTAAAATGTCTTTTCTCACTGTCTCACAAGCACAAGTGGCAAAGTGACCGATAAGGACAAACGAACACTAGCAGCTATTTAAGTAAAATATGTTTGATGGGCGTTTATGAATAAGGAGGTTAATTTTTACACTGCGCGTACTTGCTGAACGATGATATTAATTACTTTAAATTGAGGCTGCCTCTTCTGTCATTCATTCATACAGTAATACCTAACTGTTTAGTACATAATTTTGATCACGATTATATTTATGTTATTTGCGTCTACTCTCTGTCGCCTCATTAATCTACGTATTTAGTTTCCGGGCACTGGTGCTTATTAGAAACAAGAATGTGGTATCGAATGATAGTGTTTATTGTATTAAATACGACAGCTGAAGGAATGTTAATAGCAAACTTTATCTGATGCGAGATATAATCTACTGCGATATTACATTACGAAACTTATATTTCCAACTAGGAAAATGGTATAAGGTAATGTCAATGACTTGTGGGTTCAGTATTTTCAAAGTAAAGTGACAAAGCATTTTATGGCTAGCGTTGAAATAAAGATCTTCTGTTATCATCTATTCTTAACAAATTCTGGCACTAGAAAAATGCAAAGGGAATGGTAATGCCCTAAATATTAACGAGTTTTTTCACAAAGAAATAATAATTTGCATTTCTATAACTAGCGTCTCCTTTTTAGGGTTCCGTAGTAAGCAAGGAACCCTTATAGTTTCGCCATGTCCGTCCGTCCGTCCGTCCGACCCCCGTTTTTCTCAGTAACCGTTAGTACTAGAAAGCTGTAATTTAGCATGAGTATACATATCAATGACGCCGACAAAACGGTAGAATAAAATCTTAAAAAAAATATTTTAGTGTACCTCCCGTACATGTAGTGGTGGTGAATTTTTGCCG
This sequence comes from Cenopis cana, assembly GCA_951800055.1. NCBI lineage: Eukaryota > Metazoa > Arthropoda > Insecta > Lepidoptera > Tortricidae > Cenopis > Cenopis cana. The sequence continues at coordinate 11,180,612 of OX637472.1, forward strand.
CTTGCTGCCATACCCCATGGTGTGGGGTATCGTTGGATAGCTCTTTTAATAATATTATAACATTTTTTGATTAAAGAATTGGTTAGCGTGATATTAAGCTTTGAAGTGATAATTTTTGTTATGGTCAAGTGTCCCCCCCCCCCCTGCCAGTTAAACGGTAACTACTAGGCATGTGAAAAAAATCATGGTAGTAGTATATACGATGAATTTAAAAGGAAAACTATCACAGCTAAGTAGACATTACTAGTTAACGAGTAATAGTCGAACTTCAGAAATCTACTTTGCAAAAGCAAACTTTCGTCCAATTTCCATTGATACCTTAGATAATGTTGTTAATTCTGTCAAAAACATAGTAAATATAAGTTTGCGAACTTTTTAGTCCACATAATGTAACGGGTGGACGACTACGGAACCCTACCTTGCGCGTGGCCCGACACGCACTTGACCGGTTTTTTTAACAAAATTTGAGCTCTTTAATCCGAGCTCAAATTTTGTTAAAAAAACCGGTCAAGTGCGTGTTTTTGACAGAATTAACAACATACGCCCGTAATTCAAGCTACAAACGCCAGACCTACCTACCGCCTTCATTTACATAGCTTAATAACTTAATTTTTGTCGTATAATACCCGATAAGACCACACACGACCGCTGGACATATACGGAGGTTAATAAACATTTTGTATCTGTAGAACACGTCACATACTACTTCCGGATACGTTAAAACAAAAACCTTCTTAATATACAACGGTCTAAAGGGGAGTTTAGCGCGAAACTTTCATACTCATATTGAAAATGGAACCATTATCTTTTGTTCTGCGGCTCCGGTAGTTCCGTTTTTGGTTTCAAGGGTATTTTATGGTGGCATTATTGAATTTATTAAAAGAAAGCGCGCAAAAGTGAGAGCTGGTGGGCATTTGGCAAATTATTGCGTATCTGATGGGAATTTAAGGTATTTTTATGTTTAAGCTTTAAGGATTTAAGATAAGTAAACAATGTTGGCAGTAATCGTAAATATATTGTGGAAATGGCGAATGGCGGCCAGTATTTTTCAAGTTTGAAAAAGGAAGGCACATAATTGTATTGTAATAATACCTATACATCATGAGTGGATTATATTTTTAATATAATCATTAATTAACAAAAGATGAATGGTCTGGTGTACTTTGTAACGAACTTATTTGTTTTCTGTTTAATATAATGACAAGTATTTTATACAGAAAAGTCCTTTTGAAACATGTCGAGCAACATTCGAGCTATAATGATAATATATTGTCAAAATGATCGACACTATTTCTGTAAAGCAAGTGCAAGGAAAGAAACAAAAAGTTTTCACTAAAGCAAATATAATTTCTTATAGTTGCGTCTCCCACGCCTCGGGAATAGTGGAGGGACATTAATACTATAAATGAGGTGTAATAGCAACTAAATATGGAACTTTTGCTTGGCATTGCGAAGCAGGAACGTAAGCTAATATTTGAATGGAGTTTATGTGTTGGCCTTTACAAGGATGTTATGCATGTATGAAAATAAACTGAAAATAAGGCTTTTCACCTTCGCGTGCTTTCATGAAATTCCGTTGCTACCGACAGGGATAGGACAGCCTCAAACTATTTTCGGACTTATCTCTAGTGGAGTAGGGTTGCCGCATTTCATTTAATAATAAAAGTAAATAAATAAATATTTGTGGACAATCTTACACAAATCAACCTAGTCCAAAACTAAGCAAAGCTTGTACTATGCTAAGCTTAGCTATGCTTAAGCTTGTAATTTATTAAATTATTACCAATATTTTTGTAGTTATTTGGTTACGTTTGTCCTAGTAAGTGTTACATAAAAACATGCTTTTTCTCAAACAAGGAAGGAGTGCTCAGCTCATTGTGCATTAATAAAAAAACAGAAACTACGAGCGTGGAAACATTAACTACCTACTTAGTCTACGTATATGTTTTGAAACTGCTCAATATTCAATAACTTAAAACCTTAACAAATATTTATTATGAAAAATAACAATTTACACACATCACACATGGGTCACATAACCCATCGTTTATCGTTGCCGGTGCATATTTATATAAACAGAATGACATAGTCATGACTACCAAAATTTCTGTATATTTCAGTTCAGGTTAAAGACATTTATTTACTCAAAAGAAATTACATTTCACTTAATGAGTAATCTTAAATTCAACAAAATAGTGACATTTCGTGAGCGTTCAATTATACTTAACAGTTAGTATGTAAAGAAAATATTTAACTTACGTAAGTCGTATTCGTACGCGCACAATACACAATTACTTACACGTTTAGAATTTACAAAGTTACATATATACTAAAACAACGTCTCACAACATAACCAGCAGTAAATCGTTTTATCTGTACGCATCGCAACGTGTTTATATGAAGTGGACGACATAAAAGCCAAAATCCTAGCTTAGTTTGATTTTATTATAAAACTATTCTTTTTAATATTCATCGTAGCATATGTATTATTTTCCGCATACATACCGCCTAAAATATAGCTTACATTACCCTGAGTGCGCTGCGGCAACCCTACGAGGACTGTAATGGAAAGCTGAATGTTTAATGCGAGCTGCGTGGACTAACAAGCGTCTAGGGGTGTGCAAATAATCGTGTAGGCGCTCGACATTGCTAAAGGTATAATAATTACAAACAAGCCGGCTCCCGACATACCTACTCCTTGACTTACCTTGACCGACTCCGCTGTAGTCCAAATATTTTGTATAAAAGGTAGGTACGAGTATATCATTTATATGTTGATCGGATTCTTTGCTCTTAACCTTTTTTATACTCTGTTCTTTTATATATAAAGAACATACTATCCTATGCAAGTTCTTTGCATGAATTGGTAAGAAAGAAATGAACGCGCCATACATTTTACTATAACAGTACTTAATAGATAAAAAAACAGGCTATAGTAAGAAAAATATTATATACCTATACTTATATTTGGTCAGCTGTTTACTAGACCTGTGACCTTAAATTATAAGTTTTGACTGGCACCAAAGTCAAAAGCATCGTGCCCAAACTTGACCTTTGCAGCACGACATTGACACTCAAAACTTGAACCCGCCGTGGGATACGTCAGTCGATCGAGGCGATAACTGGGCGAAATATTTGGGTTGTGTTACGTATAGGTGTAGTGTGACTTTTGATAGCAATTGGGATGGCCATAAAGGCTTTAGCTATGGCATATTGGTAATTATGGTAAAGCATAAAGATTTCTTTATTATATTTGGTACATATGAATATTGTTTTCTAAATTAAATATGAAATCAGATTCTTAGATTCTTACCCCATTCAGACTTTAAAGTAATATGATACCGGAACGATTTTTCCATTATTTGCATGCTGCTTTTAGCATCACGGTAAAATGAACGCAATAACCGTTTGAAAATCTCTTCCCTAACAATTCCTTTTCCACGCTTATTTGCTCAGCTTGGCAACTTTTAATAAGTCTAGTTTCAGATTCAATTAGACTCCCAGTCTATCTAATTTAGAGGGATACTACGAGTACCTAACTAACTAACTAATCACCTACCGATTCCTCTCTGTGGACGCCACAGTTTGCAAAGAATAATATACTTTATTACTTCCGTATGGAAAAAGTTTCCATAGCCGGGTGCAGTAAAGGCTGTTTTTATTTGATGTACTAAGTAGGTTTTTCTGTGGTTTCCGGCATTATTCCTGCCAATATATTTATTTCTAAATCGGCACACGTAATAGAGCCTTTCTGGCCAAAAGGTGCTATCTCGATCTACCAATTCCTTTCATAATAGGAAGATAATCCGAATGTCTTCACTGTATTATTGCATAAGCGGTATTATACAAATCTGAAGCGATATTGACCTGATAAGTAGGCGGGTGAGAAAAGTATCACTGGAAATATTTATTTATGTCACACAGCCATAAATTGGCAATACCGCACGCTACGCGCGTGGAAAATTCCACTTCCTGGCCAGGGGGACACATACAATTTTGTACTAACCACGGGCGGTAATAAAGAAAGCATCAGATCGCATATGTTTCGCCCTTTACCGAGCTGAAGCTCGTGTGTCATATATCTGCGACCTGAAACATTATTTTACAAGCTGGTATAAGAGCAAGAAAATGTTTATGAACACGTATATTCCTAACACGGTAATACATCTTATATTTAAGTATATTATTCAAGAAAGATTTTAGGTATTGTATTGCCGATTGACAACATTTCAAATTTTCAAGTTGGCTTTTTTATATCCTAGATCGATAGAAAATGAAATGTTAAGGTCCACGTGTTTTTTTATTTCTCCCGAAATCCTAATTTTCATTCAAAAATATCTAATTTAAAAGTAGCGAATCGTAAGTAGATTATGACGTAATTTTCACGAATTACCCATGTTTGACAGCATTGCTCCTTAACAGTCGTAAGAATGACGTCACCCTTCCGTTTTATACAGTGGGTTTTATTTTGGCGATTTTGCTTCAAATCTAGCGAAGAAAAAAATCTAAAAACTATTTTATTACGTTCAGGTAGCATATTTACTGAAACGGTTTTCGATTTAGGCATCATCATAAATTTTGAAATGTTGTCAATTGCGGTTACCAATTTGTATAAAACCTAGATAAATACCTCCAGGGAATAGCACCCTATTTATTTATTTATCGTATGGCATTTATTTCGAACCGTGAGATCTACCCTATATTACCTAGGTACTCGTTGTCGTTATCCATATTAAGTTTATGGCTAAAGCTTTAGGTAACTTTGAACAGCAGTTTATTGCAACACTAAGTGTGCTTTACGGGATCTTCAATGTGAAGCCTGGATTGACAGTGCTTTTTCTTAGAGCTGTTCTTGAACGTAAATCGAGGTGTCAATATGTGATTACGCTAGATAGCATTAAAACTTTATGAGGTAGGTATGTTACAGAAGTGGTTGGTAGAAAGTTTTCGATACATGTTAGTTAAGTAAAGTTTTTAAACCTTACCTTATTATACATATAGAACTAGCGGACTCGGCAGACGTCGTCCTACTCAGAAAAACAACGCCACCTACCGGACCCAATTGTGTTTTCAAACCATCCGTAAACCCATTGAAAAATAAATACAAAATTTAGGAGGAGTAAGGTGATAACACACGTACAGAAGGATTATATATTATAATAATATAATATAATATACAAGCAAATAATTATAAGGTAGCATGATCCAATGATCATACCAATCTTGATATAATTGAATGGCAAAATAATTGAGCTGAGCGCAGGAGTTACTATTAGTGCAGTTTGCGTTCGTGCGAAGTTTGTACAGAGATAATCAATTTCACCCGTCTCCTGTCCCTCACACCACGCGCCATCCCACTCACGAACTCACGAGTATTGATGTCGCTCCTAGTGTTACCGTCATCGCTTACTAATTCACAATCTTTATGATTCGATAGCGTCAATTTGCGGCCTATAGCTATATGACCAGTGCCATCCTACAGGTCAACACTATCTCAGTACTTTTTTTTTATAGGAGAATAAAATAAAACAGACGCAGCCCGATATAATAATTTATAAACCTAAGTAGGACAAAATACAATACCCACGTACACATACCTATTGATGTTGTATCAGCGTCTACTCTTCATTATTAGGTTTTAATTTAAATTTACATAAATAAAACATGTATGTATGAATGTTATTGTCTACATAGATTATCTTCCGAACATTTGTTTTTTCGGCAATCTGTAGCCTTACTTTCCCTATTTCCAGGTTATCGCAGCTATTCATTCAGCATGTGTTCTCATTAAGTATTTAAATTGAGTTATTTCAGATAATATTACTGTTAGGCGCCCACCGCCTTCGTTTATATTCAAATATAATAATAAAATAGATAGTATGCCCTAAAAACAGCAGTTCACGTTCACACTCAATAAGTATACCGATAAAAATAACACTGCCGGAACTAGATAGTACCAACTAACCATAATTAATTCACTTATACAAATAAATATTAATAGTTTATTATATATTTATGTATATATATATATTTGGACAATCTTACACAAATCAACCTAGTCCCAAACTAAGCAAAGCTTGTACTATGGGTACTAAGCGACGATATACATACTTATATAGATAAATAAATACTTAAATACATAGAAAACATCCAAGACCCAAGAACAAATATTCGTGCTCATCACACAAATAAATGCCCCGGCCGGGATTCGAACCCGGGACCTCCAGCTTCGTAGGCAGGGTCACTACCAACTAAGCTAAAGCAGTCGTCAAAAATTATGTTATTTATTTCCAAAAAATATGAACAACACAGTTACTTTTTATCTTACCCCCACACTAAACATAGCCTGTCTCGTGGGGGAATTGATGTGGTTTACATAAAAAAAACATACAACCGAATTGACAACCTTCTCCTTTTTTTTTAAGTCGGTTAAAAGTATTACATTACATACATTAGCGGCCAGTGGCAACCATGTTTTACATGACAGAAAGAATAAAAATTAAAAATTAACTACAGCTTGAATTAGTGAATAGACAAGATAATTATGCAAGTTTTCTTGCAGTGAATACTTGTACAATACAATTAATTTAAATTAAATACCTCCCATAATACATATTCAGGAAGCATTTCAGTAATAAAAATGAAATTACATTAGCAATATTTCATTTCGAACATGAATATGAATTTCTGTAAAACAAATGCCTACGTTAATAAAATTTCATTACAAATTATTCCTAAACGTTCACACAATACCATTAGAAAAATGAAATACATGAACCTATTACAACATTCTCACCTTTTCATTTTATTTATCCAATTACAGTACTCCCATTTGGTTAAGTAAGACTAACAACATCAAGGGAATGCGTAAAAAACGATCTTATGGTTGTCTTATTAAGTTTAAATTCCTTTGAAGAAAAATGCTATCTAGAGACAAACTTATAAAATTCACAGTAAATTATTAGTTTACTATATCGTTAACTCCACTAAATTCGATACTTATCGAACGATTCTTTCACCTATCGCACTATAGACATGATGTGTTCGTTTTATTGAGCGTTTTGCTTTTAAATTGCTTATTAACTTCGGTAGTCATTTGTTTATTGTAATATTAGAATTCCGGTTACTAAGCAATATATGTAGAATTATTTCATACAAAATATTCCGCTTGAATTCAAATATAACAAAGCTAAGAATATCCACAATTGCTTGTCTACATTTTCTTTTTTATCTTAATTGATTTTTCTTATTCTTATTATATTTCTTTGTCTAAAAGGTGACGTATTTATATTTAATGAATAATGTAATTGATAATGTATGATTAATACAAATGAAGAATCATATCATATACCTTTGAGTAAAAAACTATTAAATTTGGTAGCGTTTTTCTCGAAATGTACATATAACGCTAATGAAAGTCATCGGTATATCAATGCTAGATATTTCCTGTCAATATTAATTTCCTTTGTGACTCACGGAAATGACTCAAATCGTGAAAGTTATAGTTCCATTGAAATTTCGCCTATTCCTTGGTTTCGATATTGTCATATTTATTCAAATGTTTCTCAGCAAATTCTAGGTAATGTAGTACTATTACTTATTCTGTGGTAATGTTTTATTTATTGTCAAACCGTTAGCCATGACGTTATCAGCAGAATAAATCTCTCTGTTATTACCATTTAGTTCACAGGAATATTAAGATATTGCTACTGAATTGTTTTAGTGGTTGCTAAACTGTCAGAATGAACATGCACTTTCAAAACAAAGTTAAGATATAGTAAAATATAATTTAGGTAAGCTATAGTAAAGTAGTATAGAATATACGGTTTAGTGATGTTCGAGTACAAGTTTTAACAATTTTAATAGATTTCTAATTATAGTACTCTGATACTGTAAAAATAACTGATATATAAATGGCTGGCAGTGCTGTAAGCTTACATTGTATTATTGAATAAATGAAAATGAAATAAATAAAGTGAACAACTAAAGCTCTAAAAATATTTAGCAAGTTCTGAGGGGCGATTTTTGAGTGTCGAACGCTCGATTTTTCACTCGACATCTGTCAAAACATCATAGTTTTTTGATCATGAAATTCGGCCCCCAGGTGTCGAAATATTTTAATTTTTTTAAATAATTTTAAGGGTTTGGGTATATTATATAAGGCAAACGTGCCAATGTTTGACGACTTAATGTCCAGTGGTTGACACCTATTGTTCACATCTATTAATATGACATAAGTTTGAAAGGGTCTCGTGGCACTGGAACAGTTTTTGACGATCGATTTCGACTGCTGCCTGCACTTTTATGTTTGCCCAATGCCTCTAAAGCTTAATTTCTACCTGTGCAAGCTAATCCTTTGAAATGGTTTTGCCACTTTAGATTTTATTACAACTCGAAAACATTAAATCCGCAACGATGTTAATAAATATATTTATGACTAACACGTATTCATTAAGCATGCAGTTCGCCAAGTTTTCAACTGGAGATATTGTCTGATATCTACAACAGCGTTCAATATAAGTAGCTGGATGTATAAATAAACCAATTTATCGTTACTTGCGACAGTGCATACACCAATGTATTTTTTTTTGTAAAGTACTAATCAAAGTTAACAACCGTGTGTCGATATATAATAAGATTACCGACCTTGTCGGCTTGTTTAAGTCTCCATTCAATTATTGACAATTGGCAGCGTGAAAACATAATTACATAGCCAAGACAAACAAATGAAACAACTGTCAAGGTTTAGTCAATTCAGAGGCCACGTTATATTATAAAGGTTTTAGGCACTTATACGGTCATATCTACATTATGTTCATTTCATACGAACTAGTCATGTCTTTAATTATTTAAATTAAATATCACTATGTTTATATGAAGATGGTGAGGTAAATGGTAAATAGTGTCCATAAAGTGTTAGTACGTTATAAAGTAGGCATGCAAATTGTTTGTTTTTGGTTAAAATGAATTTAATAAGTTATTCGGTCATATTTTATATTATATATAAAACAGAGTTCAATCTCAAGACTGGTAATATTAAAATAATACATTAATAAAATTAAAATAAATTGCGACTACATCATTTTAGTTATTACTATTAACATAAGGTATTTAAATATTAATTTACGCTATGATAATTATGTTCACGCAGAAAATTTAAAACTGGTCTGGTGAAATATAAGCTTTGTTTTTTAAAAACTAAGCTTATTTCCGCTATGTTCATGCACGGTAAGGGGAGAATATTAACGGTTTTTTTAATAGGTCTTCATGACTCTCTAGCGTTTTAATACCGCTTAATGCTATTATGCATTTTTTGAGATTTAAATGCCACAATTGGGATGTTGACACAAAATTTATTAATACTCCATACGAAAGAATACATATAACTATGCCAAAAAGTGAAAATCCTATTCAAATAATTCAAATAATAACGAAACTACAACCGTTAGAATGTTTTTAGTTAGAGAGAGAAAACGCTACAGGTCAGTGACGTCACTGACCTCGAGCGCCATAGTAAATGACGAACGTTCAATACAACGGGGCGTTTTGCGGAAAAGGGACAGAAAATGCCCCCTCCTAAAACTTTGAAGACTTATAATTATTTATTCTTTTGGATTACTTTTTTCACTATTTGATAGAGAATTTGATCCTTTTTCGAGAAAATTCGGATTCATTGATTTTCTTATTTGGTGTCAACATCCCTATTTCCTTTGCGCGACTCCAATATTTAATACCAACTAATTAATCAGGATTCAATAAATCTCAAACTAGAAATAATTCTTATTAATGTATATCTATAAACGTAAAAAGGAACCTGACACAATGTCATTAACGCTTGAATTCCCATGGCACAAAATAATTAGCAAGCCTACCTCTCCACTATTATAATTAATTTAATTAAATCTCCTATTTAAGGTAAAAAGTTCCCTTAAATTCACACTACATTCTTCAGCTTGCAACTGACCGAATAAAAGTAACTAAATGTTAAATCCACTAAGTCAATTAATGTTAAAAAGCGGTTCTAGTCCAAATTGAAGGGTCTTAAGATTGAGATTCGGACGAATTTCCCCGGGGACCTGGGAGATTTCGGTGTTAGAGTGTGAACTGTCGTTTCTCAATCACTTCCAAACATGCCGCCATGTTAATGTTTAATTCATTGCCTTAATGGTCTCCAGGTTGTCGTTAACTTATTAATTAATTCATTTAAAGTTCCGTTTTAGTAGCTTGTGGGATATGCTAGTTGTCTAGTTCGGCAGTGACTCACGCTCACTTGACTGTAAGTATATATATACCGTAGTAAAATAAAATCATAAATATTTACTACCAGTTCATCCTCAAATAAATTAATTTCAAAATCTTTAGAATAACACTCCTGAAATATTCAATTTTGTTTCAATTCAATCCAAGTTCAGATAACTTTTACTTCAATAAAGTGAAAGTATTGAAAATTATTACCTAGCTGTCTTTAAATTTGTACCGACACATAGGTATGGTTAAATATTATACTGAGATTCTGGTGATGTTCCACTAGAACATAATATTCCTACGCGGGGATAATACCTATACTAAATTACTAACTCGTTACTATTAAACTACTTATATACAAGAATAGTAAATAAAAAACCTAATGTTTGAAAAAAGTGCATATTTTATATTTACATTACACTTTGAGTCGTAGGACGAATAGAGCCAGTTTTAACTCTGATAATCGAACTTTGAATATTCTGATACTAACCACAGATTGCTAGCATTGCTAATTATTTGCCGGCGAAATGAATGGTAAACAGACAGTAATGTTTGCTCTGCGAGGTAAATTATCTGTGCGCTGAAACAACCGTGGAATTAATGAATGCATTGAAGTTTTTGAATATATGTGATACTATCGTCTAGCGTAAACTTCCACTCCCTATTTCATCCCCTATTCGAGGGATGATTTTCGGGATAAAAAGTATCCTATATATTTTAATCCCGGCTATAGACTCCTTGTATACCAAGTTTCATCATACTTAATATAATACTTTTAGCCGTTTTTGCGTGATTGAGTAACAAACATCTAAATATCGAACTAAACTTGCGCATTAATAATATTGGTTTTACGGTAACAATGCAACATAATATTTATTACAGTGCGCTAACTAAAGCTCGGACATTAAAAATGTGACAAGTTTGTTGGATTATTTTCATTAAATCTTTTATGACAGTAGCGAATTTTCGTACGTTTTTATTTAAATAAAAAAACGAGCATGACAAATCCCCTTGGAAAAGAATTGCTACATTGTAAATACGGAACCCTAAATAGCGAGTTTACAATCTACTATGAAAAAATGCTAATACCTGAAAATTATTGGAAAAACAAAATGGGTTGTTACTTACAAAACCAACTGCATACTCGTACGTACCTGAAAACAAAATTTTATCAGCTCTTGACATGTTGGCTAATTAGGCAAACGATGTCGAAAAATATCCCAGATCATACCGACTTAGCTTGCTTAAAAAGGGGCTGGTTACTTGAAGTTTCAACACGCCGCTCCGTTAACGTCAAAATGATTGATCCGCCACAAAATAGGGCAAATAAAACATGCTAAAAGATTCTATTAACTCTTTCATACTTTTTCCTTTCATAATAGCAGCCTTTTTATAATGTTTGATGCCGTTGAATGATTTAGATTCGTCATTGCTTTTATGTAATAATAAAACAGCCATTGTACACAATACAACCGGGCAGAAATCTTCCAATATTGATACGAATTAAAGAATCATATAATTGTTATGTTTGAAAAATGAAAGTATCGAGAAAATTTTTGCAAATCGTGTTTTCACTTTTAACAGATTGGAGGAAAATAGTTCAAGATTAATATACTGAAAGGACAGATATTTAATCACTATAGATGTTGAGATCTAGGTCGATAAACATTGGCAAAAGTGCATATGTGGGCTCTTAACACAATTCCATTAAGTTTTCATTAACTGCCGGAATTTAATGACTCTATCGTAACGGGCCGATATTCCATCCATGTAACATTACAGAATGAGACAATGTCGCTGTCGTTTTGATTTTGAATGACAGGAAATGTATATATCCCTTTTTGTGAAATATCGTGGATTGTATGCCGTGGTCCTAAATTTAACGGCAAAGATGAAAATATATCTCGTTGCCATGTCGGTATTGTCGGTGATATCAATTTTTGTCATCTTTGTGTGAAATGACGTTTTCTTGGCTTAAATTTTTGTTTTAACTAATTTCGTTCTCGCGCCGTACTTGAACACGTCTCGAAAGTTAATAAAACAGCGATAAAGTGTGCAATTTGGAATTGACAGCGCAAACTTGAATGGGAATCGGCACCATTTGAGCTGTGAAATGTGAACTTTTTTATTCGTTTTGTTTTTATATTTCGCAACATTTTAAAGTGCTTACACACAATAACATGAGCATGAGGTTAATACGTTCCCACATTTTATTATGTCAAGTTTGTTAAGTGGATATACCGTCGTCATCGAACATATCTGGACTCTTAAGAGTGATCAAAAATACATCAGAGTGAAAACGGTGATCATAAATGTATGAACACAGTGCATGACCTTATGATCACCGTTTTCGCTCTGATATATGTGATGCATAAGGATGTTAGTTTGCTCCTCTCTATGGTCGTTCCCTCATGGCTGAGGATCGTGGTCATCACTGGACTATACATACTCTTTGTATATAATTTGCATCCATGGATGGACGATGGTTACTCCATCATGGTTTCTCCAGCTTGGAGAAAGATGAGTCCTTCAGTTGATCTGTCTATCTTAGGTTGTTTAAATAATCCAACCTTTGCTAACCAGTGACCACCATACGGTCCACCTTAAAGATATTATCACCGGTGGTCTAAGACCAAAGAGCTATAAAACATTAAGCAATAAAATTAATACTGCAATAATAGCACTTTTCGTGCAAACGATTACGTGAGCTTTTGCTATGTGTAAAAAATTACTTACGGTCTTTTGCAATAAATTAACTAATTAGTGGCTGTATAGCCTTAGACCAGCGAATGGACTATATTTTGTGTTGCTAAGTTTCCCTACTATAGAAGACATGATCCAGATACTAGACAGGCTAAGTTAGACAGTCGATACCGTCATTCCCTAGACATGCGTTAATGTATTCCTATCCCGACCATGAAAAATTCATCAAACTTCAAAACACCGCCCGATGAATGAATCGAGTTTTATGAGCAATCGACTGCGGATCAAACGTGCCGATTACTGCCCGCTATTAATAGATCAAAGCCTGCATCTTTACACGAGCTCAGGTGGTAACAGGGAGTCAATTTCACTAAACTTCAGATGAAAAAGACGTGGCATTGTGCGCGGTGGCTTTCACGTTCAGCAGTCCTAAACTATAGGGTAGCATTTAACGAACCACCAAATTAGTTGCCGAATGATGCTCTAAAAAATTACATTGATTACCAAAAATACTAGATTCGCACCAAATTTTCAACTCCTTTTAAATATAAAGTGCAACTCAAAAAAGTAACATGTCGATAACCTATTAAATTAAATTGTTACCAAATAAATTAGTCGCTACCCAAAAATACTTAATGATCACCTAATTTCAAACACCAAATTTCATATAATTTACATCCAAATATTACAGGGCTCGTAATCCTATTAAAATTAATTACACCCAAATAATTCTTTCGATACCCAGAAATACTACATGATCACCTAATTTCAAGCGTCATTTGTTTATTCAATTTAATATCTAGTCTAATGCCGAATCTACGCAATGGACATAATGGCGCAATGTAAGGAACGCAAGCGACATGTTTCGGATTGATCGAGCGACATGTGTCGGACCCACACGCGACATGTTCGGGCTAATCGAGCGACATGTTTCGGACTCACACGCGACATGTTGGGGTCATCGAGCGACATGTTTCGGACTCACACGCGACATATTCGGGCTCATCGAGCGACATGTTTCGGACTCACACGCGACATGTTAGGGTTACCGAGCGACATGTTTCGGACTAACACGCGACATTCATAATAGGGTCACACGAGTGTTTTTTAGGGTTATGCTACAATGTTTCGGACTAACACGCGACATGTTCGGGCTCATCAAGCGACAAGTTTCGGACGCATCCAGGGACATGTTTCGGACTCACCCAGCGACATGTTTCGGACTCAACATGTGTTGGTTCTGGCGCTTCGCCGGCCGCTGCCGCGGCACGCTCGCTTCGCTCGCTCGGCTCACGCGTTGTATATATATATATATATATATATATATATGTATATAAAGGAGCGCTCGTGGCCCAGCGGCGCCTGCGTACCGCTTGCGGTATCTAAGGTTAAGCAATGTGGGCAGCGGTCAGGACTTGGATGGGTGACCGCTTTGAGTGGTTACTAACTGAGCGCTCCCGTGCTTTGGAAGGCACGTTAAGCCGTTGATCCCGGTTGCTGTCTATGGCAGCAGTTGTTAAGCCAAGTTGGAGGCCTTCAGGCGGCTTGAGAACTTCTAACGGTCAAGTTGCCAATAAGGTCTAGTTTCCCCTCGGGGCTGAAAGGTCAGATGGCAGCAGTCGCTTTCGTAAAAACTAGTGCCTACGCCAAATCTTGGGATTAGGTAGCGGACCCCAGGCATCCTTCAAGATGCAACTGTACTGGGATAACGCTAGGAAGATGATGATGTATATTATATACACACGCTAACGTTTGAGTCTTGGGTATCAACAATATCAACATAAGGTGTCAAACATTGCGACGTTTACCTTAATTGGAAGTTTAACTTATAATTCAATGCTAATAGTAGTTTATGCAACCGGTACATAATGAGGGGCATTAAAACACGAGTGTGAGTTTTATAAAACGAGCCGAAGGCGAGTTTCATAATAGGGTCGACGTCGACGAGTGTTTTTTAGGGTTATGCGACATGTTTCGGACTAACACGCGACATGTTCGGGCATTAAAACACGAGTGTTTTGATACACTTTTTTTTTAAAGTTAAAATTCAAAATAATTGTAAAATTTGAAATCTTTTTCCCCGAATTAGTCAAAATCGAGTATAATGACGATTATACAGTAAAGAAAATTTTTTTTACTTGAAATTCAAAATAAATGTAAAATTTGAAATCCTTATCCCCGAATTAGTCGAAATGGAGTATAATGACGATTTTACGTAAAAAAAAATATTTTATTACTTAAAATTCAAAATAAATGTAAAATTTGAAATCCTTACCCCTGAATTAGTCGAAATCGAGTATAATGACGATTTTACGTAAAAATATTTTTTTTACTTAAAATTAGAAATAAATGTAAAATTTGAAATCCTTATCCCCAAATTAGTCAAAATCGAGTATAATGACGATTTTACGTAAAAAAATTTTTTTTTTACTTAAAATTTCAAAATAAATGTAAAATTTGAAATCCTTATCCCCGAATTAGTCGAAATCGAGTATAATGACGATTTTACGTAAAAAAAAATTTTTTTTTACTTAAAATTCAAAATAAATGTAAAAATTGAAATCCTTATCCCCAAATTAGTCGAACTCGAGTATAATGACGATTTTACGTAAAAAAATTTTTTTTTACTTAAAATTCAAAATAAATGTAAAAATTGAAATCCTTACCCCCAAATTAGTCGAAATCGAGTATAATGACGATTTTACGTAAAAAAAAAAATTTTTTTACTTAAAATTCAAAATAAATGTAAAATTTGAAATCCTTATCCCCGAATTAGTCGAAATCGAGTATAATGACGATTTTACGTAAAAAATTTTTTTTTACTTAAAATTCAAAATAAATGTAAAATTTGAAATCCTTATCCCCGAATTAGTCATAATCGAGTATAATGACGATTTTTTGTTAAAAAATTTTTTTTTAGTCAAAATTCAAAATAAATGTAAAATTTGAAATCCTTATCCCCGAATTAGTCATAATCGAGTATAATGACGATTTTTCGTAAAAAATTAAAAAAAAACATTGTTATTATATTTAATAACATAATGAACAATTTTAATTCATAATAATCATTATGTTACTGCTGTAACCTTCTCCACACGTAAGAACATTGAATGTTATTATGCGAGTCATTTTCTACGGTTTCTGAACGCATTTTTTAATTTGTATGTATTAACTACAATATAGCTTGTAATGTGTATAATATTTGGATGTAATTCTAATAACAAATGATGCACGAGATTAGGTGGTAGTTTAGTATTTTTGGTGGTACTTGACAATTTTTTGATGCGATTATAAAATTTCAGGGAACGCAATAAGTAAAATAGCTGCAAGTGCTGGAATAATAGGTATGAGTGTTTAGGTGACCTGAAATTGATGGTCGATACATTTTTTTGAGTGTTCAGCCTTATTTTAGGGTTCGAAAATTTGGTGATATCAAAAGTTATTTAGGTGATCATTTTATTTGTTCCCTAAACTATATAGACGTATATTAGTTAGTTGCTAGCGCCAATATAATACCGTGTGTAGTGTACCGTTTTATACACAATCTATCGTTGTAGGAGATACATGTTGATTGATATTTAAAATTATTCTATTTTTATTACTGACGATCATGATGAGAATTGTCATAAGACACGTCCGCAATATTGTATTGTATTTTATAGTGAAATAAATAAATCTAAATCATTTCGCATTTACATACAGCCGTAATAATACGCTTCATTGCGATTGTAGATTTGGAAAAATACGAATCCGTTTTCAATTCAATACTTTCAGTATAATAGATGCTTAGTAGAGTTAAATGTAGGTACATTATACGGAACTTCGAGCCTACAGGTGACCTATATCGGTTACCATGCTAAACGCGCGCCAACATATAGTAATATGAATAGTCGATCTATGAATGAGTGACAATCAGTTTGGAATACCTCAACGCCTTATTCTACAACTCTGGACATGAAAAGCATATGGTCGGATCCGAAGATCCACCCAAAATGACTTTTTAATATTTACGGCATTATGTTTTTCTCTCTCATTCTGGCAAACTAACTCTTGTATTTTTATCCTTGTTCATTGTCGAGTTCCATTAATGCATAAAGTCCGATCTGATTATTTTCTGAAAAAACTGTCTGGCATCTGATCTTATTTCTATTTATACCATTATACACTCTTGAAGAAAGGTTTACTATGAAGAAGATGAAAACGTAGTAGTTAACCATAGCTATAGTTAGTAGTTAGCTATAGTTATATACTAAAGTATGCCTACGCTTAATTGTATAATTTTTTTTTAGGTAGGTATAGTACCTAAATAAATTCAAATACACTCAAACGCTGTATCATTTATTAAAGGATCAAAACGAAATAACAATAAAAATAATAAACTAAGACTAAAACCTACAATATATATACTCTCACTCAAACTAATTAATTAAACTGGATAGATTTATCAACGCTAATAAAAATGTTGAGCTCAATGAAAATCCGCCGAAACTAGTTAGAGATCAATTTTATTAACTAGATTTACGGTCAATAAATCAATTCAGTGTCAACATACACTTATTTAGACTTACCTTTCACTTTCGATCTAGCAATATAGATAGACTAATAGTAATTATCTTCATCATTAATCTTAATGAAAACCGCCTTTGAAAAGGATTCTATCGAGTGTACGATTCAGTAGGATTTACTTTTTATGTTGTTATTGATGACTGTATTTATTTAGTAGTCAGGTATTTTTTGCAAAAAAATCCTAATTCCTTATTTCTTAGTAATTTAAAACATTACAATTGATAATACGACCTGCCGGTTAAAATAAAGGTCCGAATTACAAAGGCAGCACGATTGTGCTAATAACTATATGAGACCGATATTTCAAAATTTACAAATACCTATAAAAGCACATCTTGTACGAATACATTAATATTCCCTGCACAATACCCACGTGAGTTAGACAATGGCAGACTATGGCAACAAGATGCGGAATAAGAGAGAGCCGTGGGGGACGGCTGCTTTTCTAACCCTGACACTGACACGCCACGATGGGCACCGTTGGACACATGTACGGACAATTGTTATACAGATTTCAAATTTAAATGCCTAAGGCTAGGCCATAGAGTCCACCACCACATAGAACTGCAGAAATACATTTTTTCAATTGAAGTTTGTGATATTTTAAATTCTGGAGTTTATGGCTACTGTCTAGTAGTACAATTACGACAGCATCCAGGTTAGAAGCTGCACAAAATTACGTAACCTTTCTAAAGAAAACCTTCTTTCGAACAGTAAGACTCAAGTGTTATTTTCCCTTACAAAAGTGATATTGTGATCGACCTACAGGTACGTAGAAAACCTTAAGCAGTCGACCCGCTGGTATAACAAGAGCTGGCTAATTAAACAGTTTAGGTTTTCGACAGGTAAAAGATAAATTCAAGACTTGCGATTTCAGTACATTCTATGACGTATTAAATATCTTTTGATTGTAAAAGATGAATTTTGTCGGGGCTCTACAAATACATGTTGCGCTAATTGGAAACTTCGGAAAACATTGACAAGTATAGACGACGTCATTTATATCAGAGAAAACAAACAACAATACATCCATGACGTTCTCAATGTCTAACTTAGACAATCGCATATCCGTTTCGTCCACACAATAAGTAAAGACAGATGTCGAAGAGATTATAGTCCACAAACAAGCCTATGAAGAGGGCGCTGATGATGTCGATGTCGGCTGCAGAGAAAATTACCTCCCCTCGCATGTGACTTCCTTTATTTCCTATATAATTTCCTAATGTTACCGCCCTTCACGCATCTATAAAGCTTTGCAGAATATCTTATCATCATCCTCCTCGCGTTATCCCAGTAAAGTTGCATCCTGAAGGATGCCACGGGTCCGCTACCTAATCACAAGATTTACAGAATATTTATTTTCGTTAAAATTGAGATTTTCGCTAGCGGACGCATCCGCTTAACAAACATATTAAAGAATATTTATTGTTCTTAAAATAATCAGCGATTGGTAGTTTCTTCAAAACTTACGTGTATGCAGATTGCATAACAGTTCTTTGCTTCTGTAAAACGCTAACCGATTAGTCTACAGCACGTAATTGTGCGTAAAAACACTGAAACTAATTGAGTAAAATGACCATTTGTTTTTAATTATCAGAATACTGGCTCATGCCTTGATCGAATGACCTATAACCACTCACTGTCTGAAAGAGTGTCCGACTGAAAAGAACTGCACTGTCTTCGCAATAAATAATTTTCATTGTTAGACTCAGATTTCGCATTTCTCGTGATCTTAACTGTTTTATACTCTCAAGAGTATTGTATGTGCACTTGCTTCGGGCTCTGTCCGAAGTATAATCATGTTCTGTGAACTTTGTTTGCATGTATGACAGTGTGGGATGAAATGGATTGAACTTTCCCAGTAGGAACTTCTGAGACAGTTGCGAGAGGCATGGTTTACTTCAATTTAAACACAGCGGTGTAAATTTAATATCCCTAATATTTTGATAAGACTGCATGATCTCAGGAATCAGTATGTCGCGGGTTCAATTCCTGCTCGGAGCCTTAATTTTTCAATTTTACCATTTAAATAAAATAAAAAAACAATCGTTAGCAGACGTTATAGTGAGTGTCATCCATGACGACGCGAATCTCATACTATAATCTATATAAATAAATAATCTATGCGCAATTGTACGGATTGGTATGTGGAGGCGCGCGCTTTCGTTGATCACACGCACTATTACCTACAGATTAAGACAAAATTGATTTAGATTTGAGGCAATTGTTCTGAACGCAATAACAATAGTACATGTCATCGGTAGCTCTAGTATAGGTTTTTTCGAAACATTAACTAAGTCAAACGCGTTTGCGTTTTGTCTCAAAATGTATGAAAACGCTCTCACCGAGTTTGAAATACGCGCGTTCATCGGTTAGCAACAAATGTTATACTCGCTGTTTTAGTTTCCACTAGTGACCACCAGAGGCGCTGTTCACGTTTTCATACCACTTTCATACATTTTGAGACAAAACGCAAACGCGTTCGAATTAATTAATGTTTCGAAAAAACTTATACTAGAGCTACGGTTGACTACCAAAACTCACTGAATAGGTAACAAATGCCAACCTAAAATAAAGCTCGTATTTCAGCATCGCTTCAGTACTAAGAAACGAGGTTTCTAAAAGTAGTGACAGGTTTGTCGACGATTTGACATCACTACACTACACTACACATAATATTCATATGTAATTGCCGGTGAGAATCGGCACCTACTCTATGACATAGCTTGTGTAGATATCACTGGCGAATAGCGAATGAAATTTAACATATACACTCACCGGCAAAAAATTTGGCCCAAATACTTTTCGTGATTTCAAACTATAAATTGAATAAATTAAATAATGTTTATTATATAAAAATGCATTTTTCTAATTTGGGCTAAATTTTCTGCCGGTGAGTATATGTAAGGTGTACTTACTGTTTTAATTGTACTGTATTACAAATAATTAATCAACCCGAGTAGTTTGCCTTCGCTTCATAAGGTCCGATGTCTCATCTGCGCCGCGCTCCCGTGGTTAGACATTTACTCATTGAAGACAAACGGCCTGACCACACTGTCACCGCACTTATTTGGAGCATCAGAGCTATTAAACGTCACCCACTGTCATATAGTTTGTAAGGATTCATTTGTCAATGTCCAAAATAAATATTCGTATATATTCCTCTTCCCTTTGGCAATAAGAGGTTTCAAAGTGAAATATATTTGTATTGGTTATACTGAACCGAAATAGGTATCTATCTATCTCTCTTGGATCCAAACAGTACGGTAAGTACCTCTACTACCTCTAGTATAACTTTTTTCGAACAAGCTTTGCCAACAGATTAGTTTCCAATATTTTTTTCCCCATAGATTTATTTTCCAAATCCTACTTTATTCAAATGATCCCTTGTCAGAATATTATTACAGCAAATTTCATTACAATAATGCCAAATGTGTTACTTTACTTAAATTTTTAGTAATACCGCAAGTAAATTATTCGTCAAAACATGTTTCATCAAATAAATGTTTTCCATAGGCTTCGTTTGGTCAACATTTTAATATAACTTGTCTTGTCCCAAATTTCACTGGTATTATCGTGGTGATGGAATGAAAAATTATACTAAGTAGAGAGTAGAGGTACAGATTTACATTGCGGAACGTGATATACTCGTAGCTCTACAAAATAAGCAGGTTCCTTTGACGAATCAGATCAAATGTATAGTATACAAGAAGCACAAAATGCCAACAAATGTTCCTTGGCGGTTAAATCAAAATTAAAAACCTATACTTATGATGAATTTTGCGGTGAAATCTTAAGTATTTGCATTAATAAAACGGTAAAACGATGGTTTAAGTTGAAATTAATAGCACTCTATGTCAAGAAGGTGTTACACGAAGCTCCGGGTAATAAGTCACGTATCGATCAAGGTAAATTATAACCTACAGGTACATATATTTCAAATAAACGGTTCTATTTTCTCGCACAATGCATAGTAAAACTTTGTATGATACACGCGCGTAAAGATGATTTTCGACTCGTCGAATTATAAACTCGCTCGCTACGCTCGCTCATTTATAAGAAAGACACTCGTCGAGAATCACGCACTCTCCGTACTTGTATCAAACTCACATTCCTAAAATACGAATATAACGTTGTTTGCAACTTTGTTATCAGACAGATAAATGAGGTTATAAAGTCCCCCAATAGTTCATATCATTATGTAGTAATTAGCTTCAACAATATTTACACTTGGTCACGGTTTAAGATAACTGGGCTGTTAACATAACCGTTAAAGAAAACATTACCCAGATATGTAGTAATGTTATTTTTGCACACGCTGTACATAATTAGGTATAAAAATAACACATTTATGACCATTTACTGAATTTCCGGTCGAGTAAAAAATAAATAAACGAATATTGTGTTTTAAGCTTTGTTTTTGAAATCGCTTAAAATAATAGGACTAATAAAAGAATTATCAGCTCTTACCTACGTAATCAAATTTTAAGATTTTTTTGTATTAAGTAAGTACGTTTGTTACCGGTATGTACACGAATTGTGAGGTTATAAATTACGTTGTAATAAGCATATTTTTGTGAGAAAATAGCCATTTTCTCACAAAAATATGCTTATTACAACGTAATTTATATAATAAGAAACGCAGAAAAAAACTCGACAGTCAGCCGACTGTCGAGTTTTTTTCTGCGTTTCTTCTCGGCAGTGGCCTCTGTGAAACGCTAGTAGGGTTTGACTTGTAAAAGTGCCAAGTTGCGGCCTACTTACAGAATAAAGTTCATTTTATTCATTATTTTTACGTTCGCTATAAATAACTTGTGTATTAATATTACTCTGTACTTGTTCCAGGTAAGTCAAACGTCAAGGTTGAACAAAATTATAATGGCATATTATTTACTGATTATACAGCTAACTTTAATTGCCTATAACAAAAAGTAAGTATTCTTAATCAAATTCAAAGTAATCTAACAGATTATAATAGTTCAAGATCATAATATATATATATGTTATATATTTTTCCTTACTATTTTTGTCAATCTCAAATATTTCTTAAATTTTTATAACCTTTAAAATCGCATACTTGTATGCCTCAAGCAAGACTGCGGCTATTACGGAATCACTTATTATTTCCACGCCTGTAAAGTATCATAAAGTATCAATTAGAGTTTTTCTGAAATATAAAGTGCCAATTTAGCACCATTAAATACCTGTTAAGACGACGGTAGCTAACCGACTATATTTTACCCAACAAGGTAGGTAATGGTTTGGATTTTTCATCGAAACGTAAGCGCATCGATTATATTCATATGCACACTCGTATGTCTGTCAACACTGTGAATACTGTAGTCAGTAAAGAGTCGGCAACGCCTTGTGATTCCCCTGAAGGCATAGGTTACGATGTCTGCTTACCATCAGTTAGGCCGTAATCTTATTTGGCATCGGCGTCGTATAAAATAAACAATCATCTAGTCTTAGTTTCTAGGGTTCTTTACCCAAAGGGTCCAAACGGAACCCTATTGCTATCACTCACGCGTCAGTCCGTCCGCCCGTCGTCTGTCACAAAGAGTTTAAACCTCCCATTGACCTATGAACTTGAAATTTGGTGATAATGTTTATTACTACGTATATTTCACCAACAAATATTGATACATTGATAAAGAATATTTTTTTCTTTGATTTTTCCTTAATTTTTCCCTTTCATTAAAAACAACGTAATTTTGCGGTTGGTTCGGAACCGTAAATGTACCGATAGGTACGCACTTAGCCGGTTTTTTACCATTGCTAATCGCGATGTCACTATATCTTAGGTACCTATCTACTATTAAATAGTAGATATACTATTTTAAACAGTCACATCTGGAGAGGAATTCAACAGCGCACTTACTGAAGTCACGGGAGTTCCTTTACGTGAAAACCGCTTTGTATTAATTTCGGTTTTCTATAAACATTCATTACTAGTGTATACATTAACAGTCTCAACAGTATTTATTCGTTCTATCTTTGTGACTTAGAGCTATAAAAACCGCAGAGCTAAAATGTGGCTTGTATTAGGATTAATATTAGTTGCAGCGGTGCAAACCGAGGTCGTTTTTTCCCTCGACCAGCAAGATCGACAGACTGCATGACGCGC
Organism: Cenopis cana; assembly: GCA_951800055.1. Taxonomy (NCBI): domain Eukaryota; kingdom Metazoa; phylum Arthropoda; class Insecta; order Lepidoptera; family Tortricidae; genus Cenopis; species Cenopis cana. The sequence goes on from OX637472.1 coordinate 11,204,253, forward strand.
TGTGCTCGAGGACTAGTTTTAGGGCGATATCGATACGGCATATCGATGAATCTAATGCAATTCGCATCGTTTTTCTGCATACCTTGTTAAGGGGCATGTACTGTATAATACGTTAAAGTAGTATTATAGTGTAACCGACGAACAAATACTGAGTGAAAATTGCGCGTCTATCTATTACAAATTTATAAGTCCATATATCACCGAATGTCAAGTTATAAATTAGTAAACATTTTTTGCATAGACTATAAATAAAACATGTGGAAATAGTAACAAGTAGTTTTAAATACTAAATAGTGTCCGGTTAGCGTTAAATATGGCGCCGGTAGCTGCCTGTACTGGCAGGAGACTGTACTTAGGCAGCTGTCAATCTTGCCAAATAATACGTAGTACTATTACTTATTCTGTGCCAATAGGTACATGTACAAGTGTGGAAAGTAGGCTTTGTCTCAAGAGTGTCGGTGAATAATCGGTTTGTAAAATTAAAAAGCTTCTTTTCCGCACTAGTGCGGTTGCCGAAGGCAAGGGCGATATGATCTGGTGCTTCCTTTGTTACCGCCCACATGATAAGTACAAAATTTTGTCTCCCCCTGGCCAGGAATTGGGATTTTCCGCGCGCGTAGTGTGTGGTAATTGCCACTTTATGGCCAGGTGTGACATAAGGGAAGTTACGATACTTACTATCACTGACTACTTAAACAACCGGATATAAATAAACTTATTTACTAACATTTCAGGATAAGCGCGTGACGATTATTACAAAATTGATGAGTTTAATTTTTATTACTAAGAAATAATACATAAATATAACTACAGCTAAATTCATACTTGCCATTAATACCAAGGTAACTCGATAAGTGTGATAAGTACTGAGAATAACTAAAATAATGCAGGGTCACTGATAGCTGGAGGGGTTATCGACCCTGTCAATGGATATAGTAAACATTGACTCATTAATGCTCCGCGGTTTACCAATCAACGTTCATTTATAGTTAGGGATCCCTAATCCTCTTGTCTGACAAGTATTGTTCTAGAATAAATCAACTGCGTAATTTATCTGCGAATATGGGTTGTCCTTGTCCCGTAATAACTCTATCTTTTGTAAAATATTTTTGCATCTTGTTTTTACACTGCAAATAAGTTGGTTACTCTTATTATTTATCGTATGGCAATTATTTTCGAATTATTTACTCTAAATGTACTAGATAATTTCACTCGTTATAATAATAACGTTTAGTATTAAATTTCAAAAAACGTTTTCAACCAGGTACATAATTGCGTGTTTCATTATTAAAACTGCTATATAAGCCTTAACCAGCGTTTCTTAATTAAGTTAACGAAGTTATTTTAAGGCGTGATCCTACTACTTTTTTCGACGCTTTTTTGCGAGTATTATTTTCTATTTTTATGCATTTTACTTGGGGTAAGGTCAGAACATATATAATTGTGTAAAATAAATGGAACCCTTATTCTATGAACGATATTATTAACACACTTTTCAAACTCAAGATCACTTCAACTAATGATGAGGTCATGGCGTGATTCTCATGAGCTTAGAACCAAAATTTATTTGCGGATACGAAACTAAAATATTCATACTACGTTTGAGTACAATTTATTTTATAGTCTGTATTATGAAGGTGGGAGGAACGCAGTCTAATGTTTTACATGTCACTTGTAATATAATGAGCTATTATAACCATAACATTAAGATTGATTTAGTGTTTATGGTAGCAATTTTTTTTTCACGATGATTTTGCAAATACATCATTGTGCGATGTCATTCGCTTTTAATTATTTTAAGTGACCATTAATTCGAAAGCTTTCTAATGAACGTGATTTATATATGCCGCTGTAATAAAATTAATTGAACGTTACGTGAACTGTGTAGATTAGTAAATGTTGAGTTACAAAAATACTATCGATATATTATCGATGTATAAACTGTTTAGTAACATCTCTAGTCTGTGCAATGTCGACTCGAAGCTCACGGTCGCCCATTGCAAATAATCTTTTAGTTTTACCTTAATGTGAGTAGAAAAGTTTAAACTACAAATTAAATATCTCAACGAGCGTTGATTTCCAGTAGGTATGTACATAATTCAGTGCATAGGTATAAAATTTTATTACATTTACAAAAATATGTTCGCCACCACTAGCGCCCAGCCAGGAACTACATAAATGACTTTGTTTTTAATAACTTTGTAGTTTAAATAGGCCAAGGACATTATTCGCATTTTTTTTGAGAAGTTGTTTTCATTCTAGAATTATACATACGCAACCTTCGTTACATTCCATATTATTGTTATTTTTTTAGCTAAGCCCTTAAATACAATTTGAATAGTATATTTTAGGTACTTTTTTTTTGGGATACGAAGCCTATAGTACATTTAAAGTTCAAATATGAACATATTGCTTATGCGAGTAAAAGCCTTTCAATGTTACATGAGCTTTTTGCTTATTGTAAAGATCGATCTTCAATTCTTACCTTGCCCTATCCTATTATTACAAATTACCATTTTATATTATTTAATTTTAAAATGTATTGATAAATCCGGGCTAAATACGTCTGCCGCACTTGGCACCACTAATTGGGAGCCACAGAAATGAATTAGGCGTCGCAGCTGTAAAAAAAATCGAAGACGTTTAAACTTCAACACGATGTCCAAATATGATTTGTCCATGGATGGGACAATGTCAATTATTACATTCACACATAGGTAACTTTTTATGTCTTTTCTCACTTCGATTCTAAGGTATCGCATGTTGCTGAATTGATGAGTTTGAATTATTGATCAAATGCCAGTCGTTTTATGCACCGTTTTATTTCAATACCGGGGAAGTAGGAGTATATTATTCAGCAAGTAGTAAATTTTAGGAGGCATAAAATGTTCTGAGCCTACACTTGGCTTGAATGCATGGATGTTCATTACATGTAAAATTGATGTCGGTGCCTACCTTCATCTTCGGCAGGTACAGGAAATTGTAAAGGCATAAATATGTTCGCATACTTTATCGTCGACTTATCATATAGAGTTTAGTAACAAATGCTCTGTTATGGTAGTATATCAAACGCCAAAGTAGGTATCAACTGCTTAGACTGTTTTTTTTATTTATTCCAAGAGAAACATTAGAAAGAGGGTATGGTAAAATATTTCTGAAGTTTCGTTATTAGGTTTTTCATTAAAGTAAAGCTCAATCTAAAAGAGCTTATCACTGGAAAAAGATGATTACAGAGTCTCTGCGTAGATATTACGGCGAAGCAAAAAAAACATAACGCATAAATTAACTAGTTTTCTTTTTCCATTCCGTGAAAAAAATAACAGAGCATAATACTGATCAGCATTTGAAAAAAATGCAGACAGAAAATTATCTTCAAACTGGTTAAAATTACCTTTTCGCATACTTTTTTAAGTTAAGGAGGCGACGTCACATGTACTATAACTTTTGTTAAAACTTTGCAGCTAATTAATGTTACTTTTAATTAATTCCACTAAGGTGAAGAATAGGTAGGTACAATACAACCTACCTACCTAATTGAGAAAATGAATTTTATGTATGTATGTAATTACTTTATTGTACACAAAAAACACGTAAAAAAATAAAGATAAATTAGGTTATTTTGGTACAAAGGCGAACCTATAATCCCTAAAGGGATCTCTTCCAGTTAACCTTATTCGTATTTTGTACCATAGCGCAACATAAGTTTTTCTGTGATCGTTCATTGTTATTATATATGAATTACGATGCAAGAAAAAAATGCTTTTGTTTGTTTACCAAAAATAGAAAATCTCTGGATGGTTTAAATGCACAGTAATCAGGTATAATAATACAAAGCTACAGGCTGCATTATCACTAGAAACTTAGTTGCATGAAATTTATATTCATTTATTGCATTTATGGGTTTTACAATGTCTTACAACTACACATGTTCCAGCATATTCATACTCATACTCATACTCATTTATTTATAATGCACGTATACATTACACGTCAAAGTTTTCATAAACCCCGTTAGGGCGCAGCAATATTATAAAGTACTTAATTTTTTGTCATATTTTTTGGTGTGGAAAATAATATTATGTCAACCTTACAAACATATGGAAAATCTCCAAAGTGCATATATTATTTATGATGATAATTTAAAGATGCCTGAAATAAATAAAATTTGTATAATTGTGGTCGAGCCAGTCTACGCTTAACAGTTACTATGGTGGTAAGAGTAATAAGTTCCAGTAGTTTATGAGCAAAGTAGCTTGACAGGCTAATGCTTTGTGTTTTGAAGACTTATTGGATATCTGGTGCATTGTTATATTGCTAGTAATAGTAAGTATTAGCTTCTTCTTTCGGGATAAAAAAAGTACTTATACTTTAATACAGGTTATAAACACACCAAGTTTCATCGTAAACCTCTCACCGTTACGCGTAATTGAGTAACAAACATTCAAATCTATTCTTTCGCATTTATAACATTATAGTAGGATAGTGTTTCAAATACAATACAAATACTATTTATAGCATACCGTTTATATCAATACAGCATGTACAAAATAGTAAAAAGATAAAGGGAGTATAAGTAAAAGAACGATATCTTTCAAGGTAATGAGAGGTGGTGCAGTAACTATTGCAACTGATATCGTTAAATATAAATAGGTGTCTCCTGGGAAAAGGCCTTACTCTAAATGTCACTATCATTAGTTTCAATTATTGCAAAGATATTCTTGTCTTCTAAAAGCTCTCTTAATGACTAGTAATTAGTAAACATAGCTAAAATGTAATCAATCAACTGCGACAAAAAATCCCCTTCTAAATTAGAGTAAGTCACATTATTTTCAAGCCCCTGTGTTTCCAAAAGTTAATATAGCTAAAAGCTACATCGCCAAATGAGATAATATAATATGAAACCTCATTACAAATAAGTTAGCCAACCTAGAAAAGTAAAGTTTTGGTCACGTTCCCCGTAATATGCTGAAAGTATCACGTCCTTACATGATATCCCATTGTTACCAACTTTCACGGCCAATACGAATCGTGACGCTTTTATTTTTTAAGAAAAACATGCTTTTGCACGGTATTTTATTACGTCTTGCGATGCTATTTTGTTTTTATAAGGTTTTGATTAAAATACGCTAAATAGAACCTGGGAGAGAGAGAGAATAGAGAAGACTAGGCAACAGCATCTTTATTTCATTAGATGGACTTTCCTATACTCATTTAAATTAAATGTTAAGCTAATCCCCATTTTCATCCATAATGCGTTCGTTTAAGTATTCTAAGTAATTGCCTAGGTAACTTACTTGCTTAAGGTATACTTGGTCGTGCATGTCTTAAAAGTAATCGAGAAAAATTACACGAGATATTAAGAGTATATCAACTGTAGTTTTCTACATTCACTTATCTGTACGGTACGATTAAACAAATTCCTTTTTGCATCTTTTGATTCGAGTATTTTTAAAATACTTAGATGTTACTTTTAAAATACTTAGATTAGGTTAAAAATACTTAGATAAATACTTTTAAAATACTTAGATAGATAAGTATCTAGCTGACAAACATTGAAGAATATCCAACCTAATCTAATAAGTAGATTAGGTTGGATATTCAATTCAATTATTTATTAATAAAATATTGCATTTTACATGTCATTTGTTTACATTATTAATTAAATTAACTTATATTTATATACATTTAATGTCATATAGTTCAAAAACAGTTCAAGAACAAGGCAGGGCAAGCGATTATTCTTCAATGTTTGTCAGCTAAGAGTACTGGAGTGCGGCGTCGACAGAATTACGTATAGGTATTTAATATTATATGTACCTTTCCAGGACACGTTCCACGACACAAATTCATCTAAAACTTACTTGCGATAGTTTGTCAACACACGTGGTGTTGTGCCGTTATCGGCAGAAAATGACGATAAACAACTCGTAGGCACTATCGTTTCGATCTTGCTGGGACCTGGGACTGAGTTAGTTTATACTTGAAATAATTTCTGTTGAATGAATTGCACCCAAGCGATTCCTTCAAAAAGCCACTTTTACCGTTGAAACAATAAGGTTCAAAATCCAATAACATTTTAATAGGAATACGTTCAACAAAAATAATTTCAACCATACCCTGTTATTGTATATCGGGGAAGGATACATGATTGATATCTTGTTTATTGTTTCATTTTATGGACTGGCCTAGTTAGAACTTAGGAAATATCATTATTTCATTACAAATTTGAACTTGTATTTTTGCGTCTTATAGATAGTCTTTTTATACGGAAATGACTTTGGATCTATTGATAACACATAATTTAATACAAGTCAAATATAATACATACAGATGATATACATTAGGGTGGGCCGTTGTTGTATGGGAAAAAATAAAAGTTCCAAATTCGAAGTGTAATGGGAATAAAAAGTTGCAGTTTAATAAGTAGATTATGGTGATAATATCAAATTTAAAAATATATACTACTTTTAGCCCTCTACCAGGTGCCAAAAATTTGAAGTTAGGGTAATATTTGATAATTATTTAAAGATATAATATTACTAGTATTTAGCCCGTTTATTTTTGTAAATTAAAGACGAATGTTAATATAATAGAAATCATCACTAGTATTCGTTTCTTTTTGAATATAATCAATATTAAAAATATCCCAAATTTTTTGTAATTAAAAAAAATACCATTAAACGACCCATGTACTGTATTATAAAAAAATCGTACTACGTATTTTTCAAATATAATCTCATACAAAAGTACGAATGTTAATATTAAAATAAAGCAGGGTTTGATTGAAAATATATAACTTTTTAATGGTTTAAATAGACGGTCAAAGGTCCTATTTCGCACTTTTCCGGGCATGTTGCCACGTAATTTTGGCCATATTTTTGGTTTAATCATTATCATTTTTATGCTTTATGTAATGTGTTTAATCCACGACAGTTCTGACGAATCCTTTAAGAACCAATTTAGATATATTTAATAGATCAAAAAGCCTTTTTTGAAAAACCCCATTTACGTCGTCTAAGTTAGTCACAAAAAAAAATCTTCTGATAATAAATAATAACCAAAAACAAGTATAATTGATACCAAAATATGTGTTTTAATTAATAATAAAGTTTAAATAAATTTAAAATATAAGATATATATTTTTTAAATTTTTGAATTTTCTGACATTTAATCGTCGGTAGAGGGCTAAAAGTATATGCCAATTATTTTTTTATTATTTTTCCCCTAATCTACAAAAAATCATACACCGTATGTATACTATTACATTACGAAATTCCAAATTTTTTAAAATCGGCCCACCCTAATATACATACATAAATATTAAATAATACCTGAATGAGGATCGAAAGTCCTTAATTTTGAGAAACAAGACAGAGGTATTTTAGTTAGCCTATCACAACTTCAAATGTTTCCAGGAAAATTATTTGTAGCCGATTAGTTTTAAACCCGCCTACCATTTCAATTTGAAATATATATACCTGAGGTTTATCTCACAAGGATCAAAGATTACATTGTTAACATATTAATTGGTTTAATTCATGTAATAATTATACATTGGTCGATCTTCATAACTTGTTAAGAGGTCTGATATGGGTCGAGAGAACTAAATATAACATGCCTGACGTTGACATGGCCCCGCCTAAGCATTTTGAAATTCGCTATTTTGCTAAGCATAAAAACCGGCCAAGTGCGAGTCGGACTTCGCACATTTAGGGTTCCGAGCCGACCGCAAAGTTAAGTTGGTTTTTATCGGAAAAATAAGGAAATTTCAAAGAAAAAATCGAATTTATCAATATATTAGTATTTGTTGGTAAAATATACGTAATAACAAACATTACTACCAAATTTTAAGTTTATAGGTATTAGGAAAGTTAAAAAAATCTTCGGAATAAAATTTCGTAAAAAAAAGCTGACTTTGGTGGATTGTCATTTCTTTGTTTTCCAATATTTTTTTAATTAAAAATTTAGTAAGTTTCTACTCAATGAGCTCTAAACAACGATACCCCACTCGATAGGGTGGGATAAAAAATAATCGCGCCCCCCTTTAGTTGCATGGGAAACCCCCCTTAAAACCATTTAAAAATAAGTATTGACTATTTGTATGGCTTTGGGCCAACAAGATGCTTATACTGTGTAAATTTGAAGACTGTAGCTCCAACCGTTTGGCTGTAAAACCTGTGTGACAGACGACAGACGGACGGACGGACGGACGCCTGGGCGTCACCAATGGGGTTCCGTTGACCGTTCGGGTACGTAACCCTAAAAAACTTGTTAATTCAATTTAGTTAGCCGCCATTCATCTTAACATGTTTAATGTTAGGTATGTATTTCATGGAACTGTATGAGATAGATAGGTACGTCTGGCCAATCCATCCAGAGTGGTAGGAGCAAATTATAAGCAGCTATTATACATTTAACGAACCGATAATCGATTGTTTGATCTGACCCACCTCACCTGATTAAAATCGTGATCATATTTCGATTCCATGCAAACTTACCTAATAGCGCATTAAGCTATGTAGCAAGCGTTTCGCAACGCAATCAGTCGCAAGGTCGCTTATAGAAATCGTTCAACAATGTCGTCCATTCAATGACACTCTGATTACTATCGATATCGATCTGGTAGTGAAGTGTTACAACACTACGTCACGCGTGTTTGTAAATGCATTATAACATGACGTTGAATATTCACGACTTCGTTCGGAAGGATTACGGGAACGTTATGGAGGGCATATTATTAATATTAGGGATGTAGGTAGATTGATATTAATTACGATATTTAAATAACTTGCAATTTGGTAAAAGTTTTTCAAGAATTGCGGTGATAAGAGTAGGTTTTTATTATAGTTTGATAGTTTTAGAGATTATACTAAAACATAGACCGATATATATAATGATCATTCATACGTGACACATTTTTTTTTTTAGTAAATTTATTCTTTTAAATCAAGTTAAGCTTGTTGCAGCATATTCATATATTTTAAACAATCATGTTTAACGTCAAGATCACAACAACTGCACACGGTTAAGTACAATAAGTACTTCGCAACTTTTACTGCCGAGGAAAGCAAATTAACACTTTTAATTGTAATTAGCATGGAAGTAAGAAACAATGGTGCTAATGCACTTTCGTTTATGACTAACTACCTACTGTTGGGTAACGAGAACGTTCCCTTTACACCGAATCCCAGAGGCTTAACATTTCTAAGCAAACTTGACATAACAGTTTTGGGATAAATAACACATTCATATTTTACTTTATATACGTAAATTATTATAGGTATACGTAAAAAATAACAGCCGGTATTTTAAAAGTACAACTTATGTAAAATTTAGGTACAGTTATTCAGAAAGTTTACTGATTTGATAATTGATAACTTAGTTATCCTACTCATATTACGTCGAATAACATCGAATTCCGATTACGCGTGTACCGTAGAGACAGCAAAGAAAGTCCTCTACCACCTTTGGTCTCTAACGTACACATAATAGAATCGAAAAGTGGTAGACCACTTTTTTCGTCGACTGTACCTAGTTACGAAATTAGGTCTCAAATATGTTTTTTTTATTCCAATCCTTGTTGCTTGTGTTTCTACATATAACAATACATAACATCTAACGGCAAATCTGGCGAGATCCGCCATGAGAATGAGAACTAAAGATTTATCTCAACAATGCGTTCCGGGAGGGACACTTTCTAAGGTACTCGAATAAAGACGTCGCTAATTGGTGTCTCTACAGCCTCATAATTTTGCACCTTGACAGTATCTCTGCATATGCAACGTGCAAGCAACAAGAAAACACACCCAGCGCCAAGTCCCATTCTGTAAATCAATATAGGAAGGGATCTGTTTTGGCGTTCCAGCCCCTGTGTATACCGGCCTCTTTAGTATTGTTAATATTATGATATTCAAAATATTAATTTTGTACCTAACCTAACCTAAAAAAATAATTTTTTTTGGCTCCTAGTAGTATTCGAACCTGCGACCTTCTGTCTGGCATTCGCGGCCAATCGCTCTAACCACTGAGCTACGCGAGAAATCACGCTCGGCCCCCAAATTCCTCAGCAGTTCCCTCCTACAACGCCATAAGCAGGCGTAAAGCGACATCTACCTGGATGACTAATGCTTCATACGGCATTAACGTCTTAAATTGTGTTGGGAAATCGCCAACTAAGATGCGCCATCCCATACTAAATTCATTTTGTATTAAGCAGTAACGCTGCTCCTACAGCATTTTTCTCGGAGCCTAAATAAAAAAAATCCTTTATATAAGAAAATATGATATTCAGGTATTTCAGGTTAGTTTAAATTACAATTTGGCCGCGACTTCGTCTAACTGTCGGGATAAAAAAACAAAACACCCAACATATTGGCGAATTGAGAACCTCCTCCTTTTTTTGAAGTCGGTTAAAAAGGGCCGTAAGCACATTTAATTTAGGTTTATAGACTTTGTGTGTGCAAAATTTCATTTACTTAAATCCGCTGAGCCGTTTCGTGTGTTTGAGTATATAACAAACACTAGTGGGATTACAATTACTTAACTCCTAATTCGATACACTCCTAATTCGCGATATTCCCACTTGGCCACTGGACATCACGAAATGCGGCTGAGGACAGCGTTTACAATGCCGTAAATATTTCTCACACGGACACGGCGCGTTTTTCTCTTAGGCTCTGTCATTCTCTTCAATTTTATTCAGTACTAATTAAATGAGATGGATACCACATGTCGTGTATAAATATTTATCATTACCAAATAATAGATAAAATTACTATAGGGGTGCGTTTAGCCATATTCGCACGCAGCTAAGATTTACTACAGGTACTCGTACTCGTATAGCGCGAATCAGGTACTCTTCACAATCCCACTAACCATAAACACGCAGACTCCTTATTTCAATTACCTTTTCAAAGACAAACGCTGTTCGTATAAATTTAAACCACAGACAATAAAGCTCTGTTCCGGCAGATCTCGTGACCAATCGCAGCTTTGATCTCGGAGTTCTTATCTGTGGTATCCGCACATCGTTAGGAGGTAAAAGTTGATCGTTATCCGCGCCGATGATTTGTGGCAACATCAGGTGACATGGCGACACTTTCGTTAGTTACATTTTGTCTTTGAATTGAAAAACTATTGTATTGTCATTTTACTTCGTTACTGGAAATCCATTACGCCGTGTATGGCTGCACGTTATTCGTCTTAATATATTTATAACTAGGCGTAATCAGATACCAGAATTACATAATATACGATATCGCCTTCAATAATGATGCACTTAATTATTTTATAATCACTACAGAAAATTTGACTTTTCGGCCGCGCTTTATTACCATTAAGTAGACCTACCTATCATTTTTGGAGCCGACAATGAGTCGTCACTTGATGTTCATTTCTTCACAATATACCTAATGTTATAAATTTGGCAAAAACTTAAACCGTAAATCGAACAAATGGGAAAGTTGTCTTTTACTCGTTATATGTACTTATCAGCTGTCATCGCACTGGCAACACCAATTTAGTTTTAAACAAATCAAGTGCGCCACAGATCGTAAATAGCATCGATATAGATGGCATCGCGACAAAAGAATGAGGTATCGATGCAATCAGTCGACACCCGTGAGTCGATAGTATCGGATGCGATCGGTATTGCTATCGAGCACGATTGTGTAACTGTAAGGCAATGAATTGTTTGTATTGATCTGGTTGGATGACCTCACGGTACGTTGTGTAGTAGGTAATTAATAAATTAGTTGATTAATTTACAGGTATTTCTAGCTTTCGTGCAAAGCCTGTGTGAGGTTTTCGTTTTTGAGTTATTTCCTTATATCAAATAAATATCATTATGTGTAATTAAAGTTTTTATTTTGGATTTAAATTGTAAATAAATCTAATTAATCGACATTGAATAAAAGCAGTTTGGAGAAAAAAATACGAAAGACTGACGGAATGGGCCGAGAAACACAAGAAAAAAAACATAATTACTTTATTTAGAAATTAAGTTATGAATAGAATGATCATTGGTTACTTACCAATGACTGCTAATCGACACAATTACCTCATGTGTGGGTACAAATTTTCCATTTATTTCTAACCTAACCGGATTTCAGTTATTGCAACTGTCATGGCTTTCTGTCACCATTGCATTACTTTTACTAAACGTTCCATCCCTACCTGTCAAATTTGAATGACTTAAGCATTATGCGCATTAATTTTGGTGTCACAAAGTCATCTGAGACGGTGTCACTGTCATATTACATATTAAAACGTAAGAAGACACAAATTCCGGCTGGAAAGAATCTCTAACGCTTTAAAATCGTGGTGACATGTAGGTGTTTTTTTTTTCAACAAAAATACATATTCTGCTAACAAGTTACTAGAGTCTGGCTACGTTAACTCTTCAAAGCAAATGAACTGTCAAACAAATGACAGCGTTTTACCTACCAATAAAACGCTTATTAAATACTTACCTTATTCGAAACCTTACATTATAATGAGAGCAGCGCTCGTTTTCGTGCCGGAGGCGGTCAACACCAAATTACCTTCAAATATTGTAGTTTTTTTATGAGCTGGCAACACCAGGCAGCCTATATATCCTAAGCTACATACTTCCCTCATTGAGTCTCATATACAAGCTATGTTTTGAAACATTGTAACCAGGCAGAGCTTGTATGTAAGGTTTCGAATAAGGTAAGTATTTAATAAGCGTTTTATTGGTAGGTAAAACGCTGTCATTAAATTCTGTACCGTTATTCGAAACCTTACATTATAATGAGACCTGTCTGTTATCGCCTGGTGTAATTCAACGCCAATGTGATTTCAGAGAATATATGTTAACTAAATAAAATATAGTTCTTGTATCCTATATAAGATGGAAATAATTAGGACATAAGGGATGTTTTATGAATAAAACATGACATACAATAGTACTCTTTTATTTATTATTAAATTAATATAATAGAATGAATGTTACAAATTACAACATCATATTATCTGATTTTATCATAATACATAATGATTGCATGTATGCTTAGTATGATGATCAACACACAGAAAATAAACTAGTTATAGAATTGTTGACAATCGGATTTTCCTTAACAATTCTTTTATAATATTTTGTGAATGTATTATGTGAACGCCAGTTACCCTTACTTAGTATTTCATCCAATGGACAATTTAGCACCCAATTTTTTGATGCCACTGCTGATCGGATGCTCCCAGGACTGGCTTCAATTCCTGCTTCCTTTAGTAGCGATCTGATCCAATTTGCTATCATGGTCCTTGATGCAGGTTTAGGTTCTCCACATATGTTAATGAAAAGATTTTTGATGTCTTGTCTTCTTTGCTTGGATAATTCGATTAACATTTTTATCCAGTAGACTGGGTCCAGAGCTTGTGATTCGTGGTTATTAACAAAACACCATCCCTGTTGGCGATAGTCTGGCCCGTCAGTTTTTGACCCATACTGAGGCCAAAAAATAATAGAATCTTCTTTTATATCACAGCTACCTTTATCTATGGTAAGTAATGTTAGGTCGTGAACTCTTCTTCCTGAACAAAGTAGTAGTAAACAAGCGGTTCTTCTTGAGCATTCGTAAAGATTTTTGTTTACATTAGATTTGCTCAACCAATTTGACAGGATGTCAATGTCCCAAATTTGAGCTTTTTCATGTTTCGGTTTTTGGGTTGCGACAGATTTCATAACGTGACGAACCAGTGGATGAGAACTTAGCTGCCTAGATTTATCTGGATCACACAAAGTTGAGATAACTGATTTATGCAAAGCAATGGTACTATAGGAAAACTTATGTTTTTGAAAAATATCTGTCAAAAATCTAGCTAGGTCTGCGCCATTCGGGTTGCTAACATTAACGTTATTATGTAGTGTCCACTCGCACCAACGCTGCCAGGCTGGTTTATACGTTTTTATAGTAGATTGCCGCCAGCTAGATTTTAGAAATTCCTTTTGTTCTGCTGTCCAGTTTTTTAGTGCCGAATCCCACCCCCACATTTCCAGATTTCCATGGTCATGTTCAGCACCTTGGGAGGAGGAGCCCCTGTTGCTGTATCGATCAGAACTTGGTCCAGATTTCGGATGGTGAACGGGGGTGCTATTGCCCGTTGTTTGAGATCCGGACGCCAAAATGCTTTTTCCCACTTGGGTACTATTATTAGGTACCGACCCGTCGCATGATTCAAGTGACTTAGAGCCCGTGGTATTAAGAAGGGCGGTGGAAACGCCCATGCCAGAGGGTAACTCCATGGTCGGCTCAGAGCATCGTGAAACTCTGCATTCCTGTCTCTTGCATTCAGGCTCACGTAACGAGGGACGACATGAGCCTGGTGAGACGCAAAGAGGTCTATCACAGGGGTTCCATATTTTTTGAAAATCATCTGAGTGAACTGGGGAAGTAGATGCCATTCTGGTACTTTCTTTTGACGTGACAGATGATCTGCTTCTACATTGTACAGGCCGGGCAGGTGATGTAATGATAGGTAAATATCCCGTGATATTAATATTTTGTACAGGTTCTTTGTCAGTTCTGAAAGTTGACGAGATCTGGTCCCGCCTTGATTCTTGAGGTATGCTAGTACAGTTTTGTTGTCCGACTGTACTGATACAGTCGTATGAGCTAGGTTTGTTTGCATTAGGAGAACTTTGTAAATCGCAAGCATTTCCTTCACATTTGAATGCAGTAACATTTCTTGAGGAGACCAATATCCCTGTATTGACAGGTTGTTCAGTTGAGCTCCCCAGCCCTGACCAGATGCGTCTGTAGTTAGATGATGTGATACCGGATATTGGTGAATGAGGGATGCGTACATCTGATTTTGTAACCACCACTGGATCTCTTTTTGAGCTTCTTGAGGTATTGGGAATTGATTGCAATGATCTGTTTTGAGAAGGTGTTGGCAAAACCGTTGTAAAGATCGGTGATTTAAGCGTCCGTTCTTGACGCAAAAACTTGCAAAATTCAAGGTCCCCACTAGACTTTGCATTTGTTTGAGGTTCGCCGTCTTTCTTACCAGTAAATATTCTAATTTCTTTCGCAGGGCAAGGCATTTGTCTGACGGTAACCATTTTGAATTCGTTACAGGACTCCACATTATGCCCAAAAATTGAAGGGTTCTTTGGGGCGTTAAAACCGATTTTTCGGTGTTTATGTGCCATCCCAGAGAGGTCAGTATGTTTAATGCCAGATTGACGTGGGATTCCAATTCTTTTTGGTCCTGAGACACCAAGAGATAATCGTCTAGGTAAACAATCACTCTGACATTTTTGTCTCGTAACAATTGAGCTACCCAGTTGCTGAGCATGGCAAAAACTTTGGGCGCTGAAGACAAACCGAAAGGTAGGCAGGTCATTTGCCACAACGTGCCTTTGTAAATTAGCCTTAGGAAGCATCTGTGGGCATGGGCTATCGGGAGATGGAAATAGGCATTTGACAGATCTATTTTTGCCATCCAATCCGAGGCTTGAATAAAACTTGGAATTGTCTGGATGTTTATTAATTTGAACTTGCCTACGTATACGAATTTGTTTAGGCTTTTCAGGTTGAATATCGGGCGGTGAGTGCCATCTGGCTTTGCCACTAAAAACATCCGAGATACAAAACTGGGCGTCAGTGGGCTTGGTTCTAAGACTCCCATTTTTATCAAACGGCTGATTGCTACATCCATTTCCTCCGACTGTACCGTTAATTGAGGATGGTTTATTAAACATGGTATTTGAAGTGTTGGCTTTGTATAAAAAGGTATGCGGTACCCCTGTATAATTTTTAATACCACTAGACTTGCTCCGTAAGCTTGCCATACATTTACGCGATGCGATATTTGACCTGCTTGGAAAATCGAGTCAGAATTTTTTCCTTCCTCGAGACTCTTTCCTTGAATCATTGTATGACTGCCTAGATGAGGCATGGTTAACGAACGACCCTGATTTATGACCTCTTGAGCCTCGCTGTGAGCGAAAATTTCGATTACCCTGCGCGGGCGGCCTTGCCAGAGATTGTTCATATACACCGTAACCAACTTGCGCAGTAGGTACAGGTACTGTCGTGGGGTAGTATGGAACCTGCGCGGTTGCAGCCTGTGGTGGGTAAAAGTAATTATTCAAAGCCGGTTGTGTAGGCGTTTGAAAAGTTTGTTGATTACCCTGCGCGGGCAATAAATACCTAGATTTCGTCCCCGAATTGGTATCAGCCTGCGCGGCTTTTTTGTTAAATCGCGACTCACTTTTTAAAGGCCAGAACACTTTGTTTGTACCACCTTTCTTTTCTAAAGTAGCTGAGAATGTGTCGACTTGAAAAAGGCTGTCGCATGTCGGTGGTATTTTTCGGAGGGTTTCTTTTGTAAATTTATCCTTGACCGAGCGTAAGATACTATCTCGCCTTTGTTGCACTAAATCAGCTCGATGGCCGCACGCCATCTGCAGTAAATCTGACGAGATTTTCTTGTAATCGCCTTCCAAGAAAATTTCGTTTATCTTATTTTGTATCGTGACAGTATCTACGACATCGGCCGAGCCTATCCACGTCATGAATGTACGGATGCCTTGTTCCATTGCGTCGCATTGTTTTAGCAAACCTGACGAAATAGCTGCGAAACCACGCTCAGTGTGACTGAGGTTATTAAAAACATCGTAAGGCTTTATTTCTTCATTTGATTCTAATTCGACAAACCCGGGGGTAGACACGTAATTCTTTTGAACCTCAGAATACCGAATTTCCGCCCAATCTGGCGATTCAAAGCGTTGAAACTGTTTCAAGGACGCTAAATGATCAGGCGCCGACTTTGGAACTGACGGTTCCTTAGCAATTGTTTCTAATGCCATTGAAAAAGGCTGCTCAGGAATCTGTGCGACTTTTGGAATGCTAATTTCATGTTGATTGTGCAAACCTGATTCGGGTTCAGAAAACAATTCCCCACTTGCATTTAAATCAATGGCATCGTCCCCGTGGATTTCTACCGTTTCACTTGGTGACGGTGGGCTTTCTGTTGGTGGAAAGTGACTCGACAGGAAATTTTGTATATTTGTGACCTGTAGTGTTAAGTTACTTAAAACTTCATCGTAACATTTGCGCTTACTTTTTCCAACAGAATTCTCGGTTTGAGTTTTCCGTTTTTTTGAGGGTAGTTCTGTGTCACCATCTTGATCGCCCATTTTGACCTTTTAAAAGGAAGAACTGACTTCAAAACGGAAAACTTTAAAATGTCAACCAAGGAATACCTATTTTAATTTAAATAACTCACCAAGTGTGACCGCTCCTAGCGAAAATCAAGACGCCAATGAGGGAAGCAGGGGGGGGAAACTTAAAGAAAAGACCAATTTCGCGTGAATTTGGCGTAGAAAGTGCTGCCTCCTATTATATTTGATGTCGACATATTTTGTGTAATCCGTCTCAAGCAGGTTTCGTTTTCATTTCATCTATCCCAATACAATTAATCAAAGCTGAACGTGAAAAGAAACGTTACAATTTATCGTAAAATTAAATTTTCAACTCTATGGTCACAGATTTTATAATACTCTATGGTCGTATGGTTGCCATGGTTATTTTTAAATATTGAAATAACACGTGTGTCAATAACGTGTCAACATATTGAAAATAAAATAATGCTAATTATAAAATTTTCTGCATTATTCTTGTGAAAAGCAGTTAGTGATATAGATCTACAAAGTCAAGTTGATTTATCATTTTCTTAAAAGTGCTTTTTTATGAACTTTTCGGAAACGCCTTTTCCCAGATCGAATACGATGTGTTATCGGATACGCCGAGTTAAGTATTTTTTGATTCTTTATTTACTATCCTTTTTCACATCGATGCGATGTTATATTTATATTCCAATCAATTGATTTATTTAGGTAGGTAGTCTGTTTTGCCGGGTGGTTATGCAGCTCATACATAAATGAATATCAACGAAAACAGTTGGTTACTTAGCAATATAAACGTTTGAGTATTGAACTACGTGAGCTATACGATAAACTAATATGAAGCCCACTTTCTTCTTGTTGCTGTCTTTGAAATTTGAAATAGGTATAGTAGATAATTAGAAACATAATTTCAAAAATACATACATACCTCCTACACTTTCATCTCATTATTTAATGTTATGTTTTGCAGGTGCATAGTGCATACAATCATGCCACGTCCTCATGCTGAGAAAAAGTCAGGACAGAGGTATTTTCAACACGGATGTCAATTGTTGGAGAAAACAACAATTATCCTGGGCCAATACATGAAATCAGGAAGATACAGCGTGCATCCATTTCAAGGTGAAAAAAATGGATACATCTAGACGATCGTACTTCACCAATTCGTTTACCAGTTAGTGATTGAAGAAGTTAAACAAATCGCTACAAGTTATAGGTAATCGTATTTAATCCTCCTTTTAATATACTATTCATAAATAAGTTAGTCAAAAATAAATAAATGATATTATATATACAACTTAATTTTATTAGTCTCCTGACTGGAATAATTATTTGTGTACAAATCACTTAACCCTTTCAGTACGGCGTGATTATAATTTGTACTCAAATTGGACGAGTTAACTCGCCAACCCGAGAAAGATTTTTTATAGATAAAAGTAAACAATAAAATACTGTTCATGTACTATCTACCTACTGTGGCATCTTAACCTTCCCGTATAAACTTCCCCATTTTCATACTAAAAAATGATAGTAAATAATGACTTCTGAAAAGAATAACTTTATTACCATTATTCAATTTAAAAAGTGGGAAGTTGCCACGGGAAGTTTAAGATGTCACAGTGGTGGGTGGATGGTACATGAACAATATTTAACGGATAATATTATGGGTGTGTGTGTGCACGCACACAGACACACGAAATTAGTCCACACCAAATCCGTGTGCGGCGCTTGTGCTCACGAGTATCCAAATTTTCACGCGAGATGGCTCTCTTTACCTGACATATATTATTATACTCTTTGGAGGGAAGTATGTAGCTTAGGATATATATATAGCCTAGGCTGCCTGGTGTTGTCAGCTCATAAAAAAACTACAATATTTGAAGGTAATTTGGTGTTGACCGCCTCCGGCACAAAAACGAGCACTGCTCTCATTATAATGTAAGGTTTCGAATAACGGTACAGAATTTAATAATTGGTTTGGCAACACTACCTCACACGTTACATTTCCATATAAATATGACGTAAAATTCACAGTATTGCCAAATTATAACTCTTTGACAGTTCATTCGCTTGGAAGAGTTAACGTTAAAGAAGTACCTACACCAAGAAACTTATTTAATGCAAAGTCGTGTTTTTGATATTAGCAATATTCATGAATATGAAGTGACTAAGGTACAAAGTAAGACCTACAGCCACTGAATAATTAATGGTGGTTATTGACCCTACCTAGAAGTGCCGAATTTAGTTTAGTCAAAGTGCCAAGAAGGCCTGGCACAGCAGTGAGTGTAATCCGTATGGATATCGACCCCATACGATACGCCTTGTGGCCAAAATGAAACCGACGTGACTGTCGACTTTGCTACCCGCCAGCCGGTCCCTTATTCTTGATTAGACCGCTTTATAGTGCTTATATTACAACACAATGCATTTTATAAATAAACTACAAGTGCACTGATAATAGACGAAGTAATGGCCTCATCTCGACCGATGATAGAAATTACGCAAGCGAATATCGAAATAAAGTAGCAATTTTGTTGTCAATAGCGCCGTGCGAGAACGATAGACATCGCGCCGCCCGATCTTTATCGCTATCAATCTTACTACCGTTACATGTAACATGAGCCTTTTTATACCTTATCAGTGCTACTTAAGGTTTAGAATAACTTAAGAATAGTTTCGTGCAAGTTGTGTTCGATTGTATATCATATTACGATGTACGAAAGCCGATTATTTGGTGTAGGATTAGAATAATATCAACAATGTATATGATGGTTAACAAATGCATTCGGGGTTTTTAAAGATTTGAAGAAAGTACTGCAAAGTATTTCATAAAATAAAAAATGTTGTTAAAACGTTTTCAATTCATTCGTGTGTAAGAAGTTTAGTGCATCTTTTAGGAAAGACGGGTGTAAATAAGAATTGAGGCTTATAAGTTGTTACATTGCGACGATATCAAGTTAGACAACATAATCACAGATTGACTTACCGATTAACTTTCAACGTACAACAATTTATCACATTACACGTTCTGTTTCCTGCTGGTGATGCGATCGATCGATTATCGAGTATTTGCGGTGAAATTGGACGAGAAAGGCTTTGTCGATTATACTATCGATGGTAGGAAAGTGATCCGGACGACATTCTCTGGGTTTCACAAGTAATAGCTGTAGGTTTTCCATGGATGGGTCTAAGAAAAGTTATAGGCTGTGGGAACGGTCAACAAGTTATTTTTCAGGGATCTGTCGAGACGACCGCTTTAGCTTAGTTGGTAGTGACCCTGCCTACGAAGCTGGAGGTCCCGGGTTCGAATCCCGGCCAGGGCATTTATTTGTATGATGAGCACGAATATTTGTTCTTGGGTTTTGGATATTTTTTATGTATCTATTTATCTATATAAGTATGTATATCGTCGCTTAGTACCCGAAGTACTTCAAGCTTTGCTTAGTTTGGGACTAGGTTGATTTGTGTAAGATTGTCCACAAATATTTATTATATCTATTATTTAAAAAGTGTCAAGTTTGAAACAAATTTGAGGATCGCAAGTGACATTCGATTTGTTGTCTTTAACGTGTTACAAGATCTTCTGTTTGTTAATCAGATTTATTTTGGGCGTATCCTTAATTATCGCTCTCCCACTCAATATTCCGCCCTCTTTTCACCACCTTTACAAATGATTTCGGCGATTTAAACTATTCTGTGTCCTTTCTTAGATCTAAAACCTCAATGCCAACTTTTCCCTTTAATATTCAAAAGTCTGTCAAAAGAGGACCAGTCCATAAATTTAACCCAGTTCTTTGAACAACAACACAATTACCCGATTATTTGTCACTCGCCCCCTCTCCAACAAGATTCATAAATGTTCAGTTCTCTTTGCTAGTTCATCATGATACGTATTGTATCAGAAGTAAAGCGTTTAGACTAGCAAGAAATTGCGTACAATTTTCAGGATATTGCAGGGTTCTGCTCGTATTCATCTTATCTCGGGAGCCCGCAGGCCCGCAATGATAAGGCGATATATCGATTGAAAGAGACACCCTTTGTTTTCCGCTCACAACAAAACGGGATGCAACCCTCTCCGAGAATGGCTTTTTAGACAAATCTCGTTAAATATCTGACTGTGTGCAGGTTTATTAATTTTCCTCTTGTCAGTACCTAGATGAGGTAAAATACCATCACATTAACTTAATCGTGTCTTTTAATAATGCGTTGTTTTAGTAGGCTGAGGAAAAAAAGGAAAATATAGACTCGACTTTGGATTTATTTTCTATCGAGAAAATTTTAAGCAATCATGATTCGCTGTTGTCAGTACCACAACCATATAGTCAAGAATCATATCTTAAAATCAGCCCCTACTGTTTGCTAGTCTGGGCAGGACAGCGTTTCAAAGTCTCCAAATTTCTTAGTGTAGCGCCTTAAGGTTAGGTTGACTCGGCTATTGGTGGATGGTGATGGTGAATTTTTCAATCTTAACACTCTTCTAATCAAGCCTTATTAGGGCCTTATTAGCCTTATTATAACTTTCATGCAAGTTTTTGTCACTGTAAATCGGCCTTAAGAGTCAAATATTGAACAAAGAATTTCCACGATAATTTCCAATAGCGTTTCTAAGTAGCAACCCTGGCCCTAATGCTACCGACAACTGTTAAATTGTCACTGAATCGAACCCAGTGATATGTTAATTTAATAGCCGCGCTTTCTAATATGGTAATAGTCACCTGCTGATTCCCGCGTGATTGACGCATAATCACCTGGACCCAATGCTTGTCTCTCCGGAATAACTTACTGTGTAAACAGTGGACTTAGGCACGAGGGCCGCGGAAGATTCGTCTACGGTCCACCAATAGACGAGTCAACCTAACCTTAAGGCGCTACACTGAGAAATTTGGAGACTTTGAAACGCTGTCCTGCACAGACTAGCAAACAGTAGGGGCTGATTTTCAGATATATGATTCTTGACTATATGATTGTGGTAGTGACAATAGCGAAACATGATTGCTTAAAATTTTCTCGATAGAAAATAAATCCAAAGTCGAGTCTATATTTTCCTTTTTTTCCTCAGCCTACTAAAACAACGCATTATTAAGAGACACGATTAAGTTAATATGATGGTAATTTACCTCATCTAGGTACTGACAAGAGGAAATTTAATAAGGGAACAAATAAATTGATCACCTAAATAACTTTTGATATCACCAAATTTTCGAACCATAAAATAAGGCTGAACACTCAAAAAAATGTATCGACCATCAATTTCAGATCACCTAAACACTCATACCTATTATTCCAGCACTTGCAGCTATTTTACTTATTGCGTTCCCTGAAATTTTATAATCGCATCAAAAAATTGTCAAGTACCACCAAAAATACTAAACTACCACCTAATCTCGTGCATCATTTGTTATTAGAATTACATCCAAATATTACACACATTACAAGCTATATTGTAGTTAATACATACAAATTAATTCTTTTTATCTACACACATCCTATATCCTCTAAAATGCGTTCAGAAACCGTAGAAAATGACTCTCATAATAACATTCAATGTTCTTACGTGTGGAGAAGGTTACAGCAGTAACATAATGATTATTATGAATTAAAATTGTTCATTATGTTATTAAATATAATAACATAATTAAATTTTTTAATTTTTTACGAAAAATCGTCATTATACTCGATTTCGACTAATTTGGGGATAAGGATTTCAAATTTTACATTTATTTTGAATTTTAAGTAAAAAAAATATTTTTTTACGTAAAATCGTCATTATACTCGATTTCGACTAATTCGGGGACAAGGATTTCAAATTTTACATTTATTTTGAATTTTCAGTAAAAATTTTTTTTTTTACGTAAAATCGTCATTATACTCGATTTCGACTAATTCGGGGACAAGGATTTCAAATTTAACATTTATTTTGAATTTTAAGTAAAAAAAAATTTTTTTACGTAAAATCTTCATTATACTCGATTTCGACTAATTTGGGGATAAGGATTTCAAATTTGACACTTATTTTGAATTTTAAGTAAAAAAAATTTTTTTTTACGTAAAATCGTCATTATACTCGATTTCGACTAATTCGGGGAGAAGGATTTCAAATTTTACATTTATTTTGAATTTTAAGTAAAAAAAATTTTTTTTACGTAAAATCGTCATTATACTGGATTTCGACTAATTTGGGGATAAGGATTTCAAATTTTACATTTGTTTTGAATTTTAAGTAAAAAAAATATTTTTTTACGTAAAATCGTCATTATACTCGATTTCGACTAATTCGGGGACAAGGATTTCAAATTTTACATTTATTTTGAATTTTCAGTAAAAAAATTTTTTTTTTACGTAAAATCGTCATTATACTCGATTTCGACTAATTCGGGGACAAGGATTTCAAATTTTACATTTATTTTGAATTTTAAGTAAAAAAAAATTTTTTACGTAAAATCGTCATTATACTCGATTTCGACTAATTTGGGGATAAGGATTTCAAATTTTACATTTATTTTGAATTTTAAGTAAAAAAAATTATTTTTACGTAAAATCGTCATTATACTCGATTTCGACTAATTCGGGGACAAGGATTTCAATTTTTACATTTATTTTTAATTTGAAGTAAAAAAAATTTTTTTACGTAAAATCGACATTATACTCGATTTAGACTAATTTGGGGATAAGGATTTAAAATTTTACAATTATTTAAAAAAGAATGTGTATACTGTACATAATTAGGCATTAAAACACAATGCCCGAACATGTCGCGTGTTAGTCCGAAACATGTCGCATAACCCTAAAAAACACTCGTGTGACCCTATAATGAAACTCACACTCGTGTTTTAATGCCCCTCATTATGTACCAGTTGCATAAACTACTATTAGCATTGAATTATAAGTTGTAAGTATATATATATACATATATATATATACAACGCGCGAGCCGAGCGAGCGAAGCGAGCGTGCCGCGGCAGCGGCCGGCGAAGCGCCAGAACCACCACATGTTGAGTCCGAAACATGTCGCTGGATGAGTCCGAAACATGTCCCTGGATACGTCCGAAACATGTCGCTTGATGAGCCCGAACATGTCGCGTGTTAGTCCGAAACATTGTAGCATAACCCTAAAACACACTCGTGTTTTAATGCCCCTCATTATGTACCAGTTGCATAAACTACTATTAGCATTGAATTATAACTTAAACTTCCAATTAAGGTAAACGTCGCAATGTTTGACACCTTAATGTCACCCAATGACACCCAAGACTCGAATACGTTAGCGCATGTGTATATAATAATATATATATGTATATATATATATACAACGCGCGAGCCGAGCGAGCGAAGCGAGCGTGCCGCGGCAGCGGCCGGCGAAGCGCCAGAACCACCACATGTTGAGTCCGAAACATGTCGCTGGATGAGTCCGAAACATGTCCCTGGATACGTCCGAAACATGTCGCTTGATGAGCCCGAACATGTCGCGTGTTAGTCCGAAACATTGTAGCATAACCCTAAAACACACTCGTGTTTTAATGCCCCTCATTATGTACCAGTTGCATAAACTACTATTAGCATTGAATTATAACTTAAACTTCCAATTAAGGTAAACATCGCAATGTTTGACACCTTAATGTCACCCAATGACACCCAAGACTCATACGTTAGCGCATGTGTATATAATAATATATATATGTATATATATATATATACAACGCGCGAGCCGAGCGAGCGAAGCGAGCGTGCCGCGGCAGCGGCCGGCGAAGCGCCAGAACCACCACATGTTGAGTCCGAAACATGTCGCTGGACGAGTCCGAAACATGTCTCTGGATGTGTCCGAAACATGTCGCTTGATGAGCCCGAACATGTCGCGTGTTAGTCCGAAACATGTCGCTCGGTAACCCCAACATGTCGCGTGTGAGTCCAAAACATGTCGCTCGATGAGCCCGAATATGTCGCGTATGAGTCCAAAACATGTCGCTCGATGAGCCCGAATATGTCGCGTGTGAGTCCGAAACATGTCGCTCGATTAGCCCGAACATGTCGCGTGTGGGTCCGACACATGTCGCTCGATCAATCCGAAACATGTCGCTTGCGTTCCTTACATTACGCCATTATGTCTATTGCGTAGATCCGGCATTAGACTAGATATTAATTTGATGAAACAAATGACGCTTGAAATTAGGTGATCATGTAGTATTTTTGGGTATCAAAAGAATTATTTGGGTGTAATTAATTTTAATAGGATTACGAGCCCTGTAATATTTGGATGTAAATTATATGAAATTTGATGTTTGAAATTAGGTGATCATTAAGTATTTTTGGGTAGCGACTAATTTATTTGGTAACAATTTAATTTAATAGGTTATCGACATGTTACTTCTTTGAGTTGCACTTTATATTTAATAGGAGTTGAACATTTGGTGCAAATCTAGTATTTTTGGTAATCAATGTAATTTTTTAGAGCATCATTCGGCAACTAATTTGGTGGTTCGTTAAATGCTACCCATTTAATAAACCTGCACACAGTCAGATATTTAACGAGATTTGTCTAAAAAGCCATTCTCGGAGAGGGTTGCATTGCATCCCGTTTTGTCGTGAGCGAAAAACAAAGGGTGTCTCTTTCAATCGATATATCGCCTTAATTACAATTTTTCATTATGTGATGCGGGCTGCATTGCAAAAGATTTATCTATTATAAATACCTACCCTCTTGACTTAAAAAAGATTACAAATTACGATTACAATTTATCAATATCATTGCTGTTAGTAGTTATTGAGATTTATGAGATGTATGATAGTAATGTAAGAAGAGCGGGACTTTCTGTCACATGTAAAAACACACTTACTAGGAAGCCCCAACCTCTGCATTATTATTGTAACCTTGATTAAAGAAATAAATGGTTTTTATTTATTTTTTACTTAGATTTTTTTTACCCAGCAGACCCATGACGGGGATTCGATAGTAGACACGGTTGAACTCATTTCGCTCGACCTTTGTACCAATATTTAACTATTACTGTCTCACCAATAAACATTACTATCAATTACAGCTATCTCTTGGACCCTTTACAGTCTGGTTATTTAAGAGCAACATTGATGAGTTTTTTAAATGGTTTGCAGGTAATAAACATACAGTGTCTGACTTGATAAGTTTCATATGAGAAAAAAAAAACGATACTTTTTTTAGAAATCATACACATGACATGACTGACAATCGAGATAATTAGCTCGTGCGTGGTTCTCGCCTCAAAATAAATATATATAACAGAAAATAATGCCAAAACAAATGTCGTGAAACGGGAAGTTTCATCTAAATGCAAATTGCAGTATTTAATTAGTTAATCACATAAAAGCAAACGGACAGTGCAAATGCACTTCGCTTAAACAATAAAGGCCCATTTACACATTAAGTGTTGGAAGCGGAAGCCCAGGACACAACTCCAATTGGAGTAGGTTAAATTCGTTTCGTAGAATCAAGTTTTATACGAGAAATTATTTTTTGAAATGCGGTCATTTCCTTTTTCGCTCGTCACCCCATTTTAATCGCGTACCACTTTCGTCGTACCACCCAGAATGGAGACGTTTTAATTAGCCTGTAATTTGTACCGAATCTTTACTTTTATTTTAAGGGGCACCAATAAAGCATGATAACTATGGTATCATTTATTGGGTAAGTTACAATGCTACGTGACAATGAGATACTTTCACATTTGTGCAATTTTAATTCGTATAATTATAAACCATGAATGACAGAATTTTCGAACGCTCGTTAAAACAGTCGATGTCCAAGATTTATGTTCACACTTTTACACCTCCTTTGTGACAAGTGATACCTGTACACTATACATATCTTTGCCATCGACATAAAATAACATCTGAAATTGCTTGACAGTGAAAATGAAAATCCACACAATCACATTCTTTCATTCTTCATCATTGCCTGCCTCTGAAACAGAAAATACTTCAGGTAGCAATGCACCAATAGTAGTTTATCTACACCCATATAGTAAATCCTCTTTTATAAGTTCAAATACCGTAGATAAGACCCCGCTTTATAATATACTGTGCGGCTGTTGCGTGCGTCCCCTATTAGATCACGAAATATAACACTTTAACGAGATCACGTACAAAATTAAGACACAGCTGCGGGCTGGCGGCGGAGGCGCGGGCCGGCCTGTCGACGCAAACATGGCGCACGCCGGCGAGAAGTGCCCACACGAAACACATGAAAGAGGATTTAATATATGGATGTAGATAAAGTAGTGTATGCAACTGTACATAATTAGGCATTATGTACCAGTTGCATAAATGTAATTTTATTTATACTAACGATTTTACTAATGAGAACATAGGGTCCCAGTACTCATTTAATGACTCAATACTTGGCACCTTCAATCTTATGTCATTATAATAGAGCTGAATAATAGGTGTCAATTTGTTTATTATTTATTTTATTTAAACGCCTAGAATGTCCCACTGCTGGGCAAAGGCTTGCTCTTCCACGAATATCGATCCCGACCAGACTCCTACCAGTCTTTCAAGGCATCGAGTTCATCTCGCCAACGCCGTCGTGGTCTACCACGACGCCGGATTCGGTTCTGTCGCACCCAATTGGTGGTTGTTTTAGCCCACACGTCCTCCGGCATACGACAAACGTGTCCAGCCCAATTGTCAATTATTGGGTTTTAAAGTGTCAAGTATTAGGACGTTTACCTTAAATAGTTTGACTAAATCTGCCATGTTTAGGCGGCTCCTTACGAACGTGTTTTATGGAAACTGGTAACTGCGAGTTAATAACAAAGGATGCGCAGTGGCCGCTGATATAAATAGATATCAGAACACGCAGCCCGCATAATGCCCCGATAGCCCTAGTGACGTAGCAATGTCGATATAAAAATTGGACGATAGTAATTAATTAAAACAAATACATAAGTTGAACGGATACAAATATAAATAGTTTTGTAACTCTTGACGATCATTCATATATGAATGCGTATAAATTTGATTAATGACAAGTTTTTATTGTATTTTACTATCGAATAAAAGAGTAACAATTATTAATACAAATACAAATAAATACAAATAGTTTATTTCACCAATAAGCATACATAATCAAATACAATAAGTACTGACCCCCACACTAGGCGATGCCTGTCCCGTGGGGGAGGTATACATGCAACGGTTAACATAAATTACGTATATCGACGACTACGCTGGCAACAGTATGACAGTATGACTAATTTTATTCATTATAAACTAATAAAAATTTAAGTGCTACTACTACCTTTAACTATAGACATAGTTTTTTTTTTTTTTAAAGAACAAACAGGTGACTTGCCTGAAACATAATACTAAAAAATAAAAACTTAAACATTTGAATCTTTAACAAACATAAAATCTTCTAAAGTATGTGCTTGAGTAAATATGTATGTGTGTGAGTTTGTGTTTGTACGGGTGTGTATTTATGTGTGTGATTTTGTGTTTGTACGTGTGTATGTGTGTGCGTGTGTGAAGGAGTGTATGTACCTATATGGGAGAGTGAGTATACAAGAATGTGTTAATTATTTTGTTAAGTATTACTATTTGCAAAGGTATGCGCTACTCTTTAAATAGGTGTGATAGCGTATCTTTAAATTAGGTAGATATTATACGACATCCCAAGGGGTAAAGCTTCTTAGCTTTCAAAAACGTAATTTTTAGGTAGCCGAAAACTTTATAGATATACATATATTAGACAGAAAATGTCATTGAAAAATACTTACTTAATATTTAGTTCACTACACACCATTGGCAAACAGAAATCTCCCATAAATTACCTAATACATTGTTTTTTTTACCGTCCCAGGTGAGTAATTTAGAGGTACTATTGCAAAAGCATAATTTTTACTAGGGATAATTTTTAAATTGATTGACAAATATATTTCAAGATAAGTGGAATAAGTGTTAAAAGACGTTACCTGTCAATCAAGTAGTATTTGACCTGTAGAGTAATTGCTCTCACTTTCCAAAAGAATGCTCATACTGTTACGCCATAGTCGCTCTTATGCACTTATTCATATAACATGACGCTTTTAATTTGTCGATATCGATAATAATTTACGCATCCTTCGCCCTTCACAGTTGGAACCAACTAGTGGCTATAAGTAAAATAATCGGGCAGATAAAATTGTGAAATAATTATTGCGCTTTGCCCTATGGTTGGACGTGGAAGTACGAAAGAGCTCACTTAGATCATCGCGGGCGTAAGCATTTTGTTTGCTCAATTTTACGTGGGAAGCGCTTGTACGGTGAAAAATTAAAAGGAATTTAAGGAATTATCTAATACTCCTATGTTAATGGCGTCATAGGAATAGCATAATTAAACCCGTTATTTAATAATATATTTAATTACATATTTAATGCTTTACTTAAATTTTGGACAATATACGTGGAAACAATATTGGACTAAATTGGAATAATTAACTGACGTACCAACCTAAAATGTCCATTAAGTTGAAAAGAAGTTTATGTCACACCTGGCCATAAAGTGGCCATTATCGCACGCTCCGCGCGCGAAAAAACCCACTTCCTGGCCAGGGGGTGACATACAATTTTGTACTTACCACGGGCGATAATAAAGAAAGCCTCAGATCGCATATTTATCGCCCTTGCCTTCGGCTCGGGCGTAAAATACCTGCGATCTGGGACATTCGTTGTTTTATCGCCCTTGGTAAGTAATGTACTAAGTATTTAATCACAGATATCGTTCAACTTCAATTGCTTGTATCTTGTAGGTACTTCTTTGAAGTGAAATTTAAATCATTTATATCCTCATTGCTTAATCGCTTACCGAAGGAATGAAGGCAGATAGAAATAATGCATGTATTGATTAAATTTTACGACGAATAATGATAGCACTATTTGCTCCCCAGGCATCGGTTTCAAGCTTGACTAGTGAGAAATTGAACTTATAGGTTGGAAGGGAAGATGTAATTTACTGGAACTAAATATATTAGGGTAAACCGACTATAATGAAACTTGGTAAATTGTTTTGAGCTGGAGAACAAAAGGAATAGAAATTGGGGCTTTTCGATCTAACGATATGTACAGTCAGTTACAACAGAGAGAGTAACCTGACCTGACCCCCTGCATATAAACTTCAATTTATACATAGAGGTAGGTATAGGACTGTTGACGTAGTTATTACTAATTTCTAACGCAAAATATTTGTATTGTATACCAAGTAAAGGCTCAAACCAGATACTTAAATAGAGTAAAGATTCATATATGTGTATTTTTTAATTTTATCTAGTTGACACAGTTCTTGCAAGAAAACATATCAAAAGATTTATAACTAAATTTATAGTCTAAAGGATTCCATTTTTTTACCTAAATAGAATTTGATAATGCTTAGGTATACAGTTTTGAAATGTTTTCTTGTAGAATTACACACTGTACATAACTGTTTTTTTTTCCTCATTTTATTCTTTGTTTTTGTGTTGCTTTATATAGATACTTAGATTTCTTGATCTTAAGTAGGTTAAGTATTATCATTGTAATAAGCATATTTTTGTGAGAAAATGGCTGACTGTCGAGTTTCTTTCGGCGTTTCTTCTCGGCAGTGGGCTCTGTGAAACGCTAGTAGGGTTTGACTTGTAAAAGTGACATTGCGGCCTACTTACAGAATAAAGTTCATTTTATTCATTTTTATTTTAAATATCCCGTATTATACGGGCCTATTCTCCGATTACCTAAATTTTGAATCTTAGTAATGTAGGTAATTCGTTTTTATTTATAATATGAATTATACCTAAGTTTCCAAATACTGTAATGTTTTTCACTTAGGAAACGATAAGACGGACTAATGATATGACAAAAAAGTATACAAACCATTGATTTACCTTCTTGTCTGCTTATTGACATAGAATTATAGTAATCGGCAGTTATATTTGAAAAGTTGAGATGTCTCAAATGTTGTCATCAAAACATTATTTTCACTTCCCATATTTCTATTAAAATTTATAGTGTTTTAACAAAAGGTAAGTATTTTATGGTGTCTTCATAGCTCCGTGCTAGTACAGTCAGACGGGCGAATTACAGGCGATAACTAATAATAAAATTTATAACCTCTCCATTCCAATCAAGAACTGGTATAGTCAGTAGTTTTAAACAGTAGGTAAGGTACGTTTTAGTACAGTATACAGTTTAAACTTAAAGGATTGTTTATTGTTTAGACGATCAGCAATATTACGGAAACTTGTTATGTGTAACAATGTTTTTATTTTTTTAAACCAGCAACTCTGGTTCTTATTTGCAGGGTAGAGCAGAACGTTCGTAGTTACCAGCTACACATAGAGCACCGTTCCTTCGTATAGTATTATCTGTCTTTTTATTTTCCCGATATATATGTATGGTACAACTACCGTACGACTGTTCGTGATGAATCATTTAATTTTCAAGACTTTGCAATTCGCGTGCGTTAAGTTAAGGTTTGATCCTGATTTAAATTTTCAGAAGGAATACGTAAATATTATATACCAAATCGTCCATAGAGGCAAGTTGCACTTTACAGTGCAATGGGCGAATTACACTAGAACTCAATGAAAAGGAGTAGAATCAACGCTTTTTCTACAACAGTGACGGCAACAAAGTAATTGTGTCAATTTATATTACTTAAATAGTATTATAACACTTTAAACTCTCGCGCTTTGTAAACATACTTAAAAGGTTTGTTTTAACGGGTCTAACGCGATATTTATGTATTTACCTTTTTTACCGACGTTTCGACACGGGTTTCACCGGCCGTGGTCGCGGATATGACTGTCGTCTCAGCAAGTTGTCAACGGAGATATGGGTACACAACATTTGACTACCCTACAAAAGTTAACAAAAATGTGAGGGGTAGACTCGAAAAATGTTCACTACCCGTCCACTTTGTTTCTAATACATAAATATCGCGTTAGACCCGTTAAAACAAACCTTTTAAGTATGTTAAATAGTATTGTATGGTTGAAATATTTTGAGCTGGCCTATATTTTATAAAAGTGTTCGATTTTGAATCTTCTGGCATCCAAAGTTAAGTCGCTTTTTGTAGAATTACTTTAACACAACGTGGCTAGTTCACATAATCTTAAATATACCCACTGTGCATGATCTGTGTGGTACGATGTATATGTATAATTTAATTGAATGCACCGGCGCTCCTGTGCTTATAGGAGAGTAAAAGTGGTTCATAACCTTTTTGTAAATGATTTATTACTTTAATACGACATGATTGTTTGTTTAAGGCTTTCTATAGCTCTGATATTGGTGCGTAATCCTTACCAATTTAGTAAGAGCGAAAGTAAGTTTTTTTCATCCTTTAATTTGTTTTGTAACATGTTAATCGTGGTGATCTGTAGTAGGGTAGAGCTCGGGAGTGCAATACAAAGTTTCAGTAAATAGGAAGTGCCAGTAATAGTGAAGCCGGGAAATGTCATTAGATGGTGACAATTAGAAAATTTTCTTATCTGCAGTAAGTATATTAAATTTAAAGTAGATAGTTCAACCTACAAAGATATTCGCAGTCCTACCTATACTGTAGGGTATGCTGTGCTCTTACCTATGGTGTCGGCCTGTGGGTGGGATATTGCTAGAGGACAATGTTGATTACTATGGGAATATTAATAACAATATAATATTGCATTTAAACTAATATAGTTAATATTAAAAACATTATAAACAACTAAAACTAGACCTACAAATAAAACTAAATTAAAATTAAATATCTATATCTAAATAAACTAAACTAAACTAAAACATATGTAAAAAATTGGCCCCCCGTGGCATGGTACCGAAGATGCTGGCAGCATTTCCTCGCTGTATTGCAATACTAATGCGTTGAATATTAATAATGTCACATCAGTTAGACGCGACCACATGGATAGAACGGTTAAGCATATATTATCTAATATTTGTGGACAATCTTACCCAAATCAACCTAGTCCCAAACTAAGCAAAACTTGTTTGATGGGTATTAGGCAAATATCATCATTGGCTTGCCCTTATCCCATTTAGTTGGGGTCGGCGCAGCATGTTTTTTTCTTCCATACCTCTCTATCGGTATTAGGCAAATATATACATACTAATAGATAAATAGATACTTATATTCATAGAAAGCATCCAAGGCTTTGTGCTCATCACACAAATAAATGCCCTGACCGTGATTGGGGACCGAACCCAGTGGGCCTACCAGGAACTGAAAACGAAGTATGTCCCTCTTTGTTGCTCCTATATGCAAGTGCGACAGAGAGGCAGATATTTCGTTTTTGGTTCGCGGCCCTCAGGACCTCCAGCTTCTTAGGCAGGGTCACTACCAACTAGGCTAATGACGATGCAAGAACTTCCATGCGATTTTCATTACATTGCGGGGTTTGATCGCCCTCTTCTTACCTCGGCAGCCGGCAGCCCGCAATGAATCAAAATTGCATGCAATTTCTTGCACTGTCTAAATCGGCCTTAAAGCGGTTGCCAAATACATGAGAAACGTGGGCGGCTTGGTAATTTTTTGCCAAACCCATCGTGGCCACTTAACCGCTGTTAGGAAATCGATTCTAACTGTATTGTCAATAGAAATTAATAGAAAGTGGCGTAAAAACCTGACGGGATTTTTTTGTCTATTAGCCACGCGATCTCTCACATTCGTACACTAAACTTACCACTGGTTGTTCAAGGGGATACATATTCATCATATTTTAGTGTAATACAATAAGACCTTAGAAAGTATTAAAGCAAGAATTTTTGTCGACCGTTTAGCCTAGTTGGTAGTGGCCCTGCCTAGGAAGCTGGAATTCTCGGGTCCGAATCCCGGTCAGGGCATTTATTTGAAGAAGAAATATTTTTATCAATGTTCATATTTCCGTACCTAAAAAGCAAATATGTCCAAAGGGAAACGCTCTAAATATCTACAACAGATATCTCTTTGTTACAATTCTTCATTGTAACAAATGATACTAACAACACATAGGTAACCAGTACCTACCGTTAGCTACCTACTGTAATAAAATTAACATAAATACAATTTGCTCACACGAGGATCTCGTATTATATGAGAGCTTCTAATAGAATCGATCAAAATATCATTACGATATGTGTGGGACAAGTCAAGAAAATTTGTATGAAATGTAAAGTACAAATGCGATGTAAATCGTATTAAAGAAATTTATACGACGAGTGCGATGTTAACCAGATCGCGTATTCACCTTGTAATATGTTTTATGATAATTTATATCTACAATCTACAAAGATATATACTACCCTAATCGCTGGTCACATCCGTATATCATCAACGACAAAGGTAATTCATATTTTGATCCCAATTCAATTGCAATAAGACCAAAAACATAGCTGGTTCCAGACTACTAAAGTGCGCTTACAAATCGCTATTTGCTTATAAATTAAGTCATGTCGTACACATGCGGATGGTCCCTGTATTACAATGAGTCATTTCCTGTAGCTCAACATACGTTGCCGCAAATTGAATCAATCTGTGCTCGTACTTAATTGATATTACATACTCGTACCCATATTTTGTTACCAAAGATCATGAATATTATGCAAACATTCTCTGTATCCAATTAGGTGTGTGTTTTTATTTATTTATTTAAAATGAGATTGTTCTTGGCCAGCATCTAGCCGAAGAATCGAGCTCACGCAGAAGATGCCTGCAGATGTAACATAAATGAATGAAATGAAAATGAATGAAAAAATGTTTATTAACTCCACCACAAAGTATACAATGAGTGTACAAAAAATATTCTTAGAGTAATATTAACAATACTTTAGCTATGTAACTTGTGCGGTGGAGACTGGTGCCTGGACTAGGGGAAACCTGTATGTCAGGTCACCAGGTCTCCAAACCTCAGATGTCTATAGCAACGACAAAATCATAGTGTCAATAAAGTGCTTACATACATCATCAACATGTATGTATGTAAGCACTTTATTGTACACAAAACAGGTTAAAACAATATACATGTCACATAAGATACAGATGACAGACATGACAGACAGAGACAGACATCTGACAGTGATGTCAGATGTGATGTGGGCGATGGGCTTTAAAGCTGTTAAAGTACTGGCATGTGTAGGTACCCCTTTTGGGATAACATGCGTGAGTTTGTGTATGTACTTAATGTTGTTGGTCTAAAACTCAGTCAATTTAAACCAATGACAAAGGTAAACTAACCTAAACTGCATACTGTGTTAGAGTTCAAAATGGGAATTATTTCGTATGCCACCAATTAAGTCCACAATTTAGTGCAACGCAAAGCCCCTCCGGTCCATTAACTGCGGAACAGTAATATACTTACGAGTGGAGCAGCTGTTTACGTCTGCGCTTGTTGCTTAGGGTAGGGTGGGGCCTTCAATCAGAGCTATGCTATTGCTATGCTACGTTGTTATGGATGCGTTTATATCCACCAATCATATTCATTAATTCATATATCATAGCTCTGGTGGAAAGGCAGACTGGCTAGCAGATCATGCATGCTACATATCAGCCAGGCGGCAGAAAAAAAAACCCCTATTATGCACAGTGTGGTCGCGGGAATTACCTTTCGCTGGGGATATTTTCTAACTTAAGAAAGGGCGATTATGTATGGCGTGTTACTTGTAATATATGCTTGGGAAAGCCGGAGGTATTAGTTTTTCTTGAAGAATGGTGGGAATCGAGTTCATTAGACACTTCGCCACTGATTAGTGTCATTGCTAGCTCCCCCTTTGCCGGCCCTTAAGGAGAATGTAAGAGACAACCTCCCTATGCTATAATTATTTTCTTTTTCGTTTTTATCATCATTTTCACACCAAGAAACCTAGCGGAGGATCTTATTACAAAAACGATTTTATCAATATATTGGTTTTGCTTTAGGTTCAAAGTGTCGTCACTGAATTTCTCTCGTGTAAAATAGGTTTACGGGATCCGAACAAAGCGTTGTTAGCTGTGTATTTAGTTACTCGGTAGCCCTGGGAGCCCAGTAAAGCGAATAATCACGTACGCTCGGCCACGCCGAATGATGATCACGAACAATGGCCTAACAACTTACACAAAAACAGCTAACGCTTTTTGATACTAAATACGTGGTACAAGGTCGGTATTCCATATTCGCTGCTACTTTAATGTCATTGACATTCTGATTTTGTAAGTCATGAGTAATGAAAGTGGGGATTATATACCCTACAAAGCCTAACCTAACCTAACCTGCGCTTAATTTTACTTAGACTTCATTTAATTTCTAACAAAAATTTTAATTGCCAGCAATGTACAGCATAGTAAATAGACAAATCAGTACAAATTACACCCCTAATGTTCTGTTTACTATGACGTTATCTTAAGCAGTGCACTTAGTACATTGAAAGTGCGGAGTTAGGAAATTTAATTTTGTAGTTAATTCACATATGATGATTTGAGAATACATGGAAATATTTGCTAATGGATTATTCCAATAAATGCCCGCGTGTCGGTAAGGCTCTGTATAAATAACAAAGGCCTCAAGCCTTTGTAAAATGCGACCTAGCTGTTCTACTCTGCGGTGGGGTCCGAATGTCGTGCGCTTACGCCGCATAGTCCGTCGTAATTACTCCAAGCAGTAGCGGACGATTATTATGCTCAATTTGACAAATTGTACGAGTGCTATTGTATTATGCCAGTGTACCGAGGCCCCATTTGGTGTTAGGAAATTGTAATATACTCGTATCAGATCTTGAATGTCATGTACTTTGGACTGTATTTCAATTGAAATAGAGTTCACATGTAACAAAAATTCAATTTCCTCGACTGTACTTGGTGAGGTGCATTTGAGTTAGAGTTCTTAATATTTTAGGGTGCCTTATCAAAAAGTTATAAATAGAACCCTTATGGTGCGACTATGTCTGTCCGTTTGTCTGTCACACCGCTAATTATCGACAACTAGGTACATGCTATCGACTTAAAATTTGGAATACATAGTTATAAATCAGTCTAAACCCAGATGCATGGAACATGATTTTTTAAATAATTTTAACGGAGGAAAATACTATTCCCCCTTTTACAGCCCGTCCATGGTTCTCAACACAGCGCATCCTCCGGAGCTCCGAAATTGGGTCGTTCATCAATAAACTGTTGAAGACATTTAAATTATTACAGATTCACCGATAACGTACGAGTACCAACAAAGAACCGTTGAGGCTATTGCTATTCAAAGAACCAGTTCAAAAAAACAGGTGTCAAAGCATCAATAATGCATCAGCTGTGAATCAAATTATACTTGTGTAACAATTTTTTGTCCCTGTCTTACTATAGTTAAAAATGAAAGACAGTGCAGAATGTGTGTTTTGAGCTAAGGTCCAGAATTACGGGCTCCCGTTAGAAATGCTGGGTGATTCTACAAACACTGTATTCAAATCATAGGTAAATATATAAGGAATTGTGCTCGCCTTCGGCTCGTTTCATAAAACACACTCGTGTTTTAATGCCTCTCATTATGTACCAGTTGCATAACCTACAATTTTTTCATTTACCTACTTTTAATGTGTGCGAAGCTAGAGGTCTTAGGTTCGAATCCCGGTCAGGGCATTTATTTGTGTGATGACGCGAGTATTCTCTTCCTGAGTCTTGGATGTTTTCTATGTATTTGTGTATCTATTTATCTATATAAATATGTATAGGTATCGTCGCCTAATGGCCATAAATACAAGTTTAGCTTAATTTGGGACTGGGTCGATTTGTGTAAGATTGTCCACAAATATTTATATATTTATTTATTTATGTATAGATGTAGGTATGTTTATAACTCAAGACAAAATCCTGCTTTTTACTCTTGTTACCTATCCTTGATTTTTTTTTAATTCTAAATAAAAGTTTATATTATAAAATGTAATATCGTGTCTGTGGAAGCAACTTTACCCCACGACACGTGTTCATTGCAATTCTAGCCACGTTGTTGTCGTGTCCCCAGTGGCAGGATATTCATAATGCAATAGTTTTGAACAAGCGTGGACACGCTAAAAAAGTCATGTTTAAAACACATTACCCTCAGGTAGACTACCAAATTAGGTATCACGTGGTGGTTTTTGCCGCTACCCGTATTCCTATTCCCTCAGAAATTGTGGCCTCGGCAATATTTACATAATTTTAAATATTTTCATAAATTATTAGCATAAGGCGACTTCCTGACTTGGCGGGGCGGGATCGATATGTGACATTTTCTTCTTTGACGTAAACTTACTGGCGTCGCAAAGATTCTCACTTGACATAATACTGTCAGTACTACGTTTGCGCAGTAGTAATATCATGCGCAGAAACGGAGCAGTACCGCCTTCGCATCGTCCCGCTACCGCGCATCCCGCGCCAGTCAGGAAGCACTCATTTAAATGTAGGGGCGTAGTAAAAAACGGTATCGCGTCGACTGACAGCTGACACTGACATTTAACACTTTTCTTATATCGTACTGCCTCCGCACCGACAAATCAGGAAGTCGCCTAACAGTTTCAAACTAGACATTCGGTAAAAAACGCGGCTGTTTGCCTATACGAGTAAGTTGACTATAATATTCTTAGTACCTACACAAAAACTGAATTTGTCATTAAGTTAAATATGTTATATTAAACGAGGAAACGTTACTTACTATAATATTGCGAGTGTACAGATTTTCTTATGTTTAAATATCTTTTAATAATAATCATAATTTATTTTGATTTCAGGTAAGTCACCCACTCCACCAAGCGCTGGCCAAGCACATGTTGGCTTTGTTCCAGACGATAAGTACGAGATCCGTAGTTGTACGGACTAACTGACAGGCTGAAAGACAGGTAACTGTAGTTAAAAGATATTATCTAAATATGACGTCATTGTATAATGAATTTCCCTGATAAATTCGATGATCAACAACGCCATGTTTTATTCTTATGGCGTTATAGAACTTCAAATTTAGATTAACCGACCCAGTGTACCTATTAAATCCATGATTTATATTATCTTTACAAAATATATTATCTATGATTTTCAACTGCTACGTTTTTTAACTAGTAACTCGTTACGGAAACATTTCATAAGTGTACGACGTACGACACAGATATACAGTCGACCATTTTGATTTCTGGGTCACCTCGTACCTTGTCACAGTGACATTTCTAGCGGCTTTCCTACAGATTTTCACTGTGACAAGGTACGAAGTGGCTACTGCTATTAGGATGAATAAAATAGAATGGTCATATGTATAATTGAGTGTGTTATTATTAATCGCCGTTACTGATTAGCTATCTTTAGTAGGATTTGTTGGTTGTGCCGTAAAAAGCGAAAGGCAATCAGTCTTTATGGCGTTTTCTAGCTTCCCGTGTCGGAAGAAAGAAATAAGATTTAAACAGCGAGAGCATTTTGACCATTAAACGCTGTTGAAATTTTTAATATCTGCAGTACCTTTATCATTTTCTGTGGACACAAATTAGATTGGAGGTACAATTTTGGATTTTATCGGGTTCTACCAAGGTTCATGACTATATAAAGTTATGGAGACATTGATGTGCACACACTAAACAAACAACCGCTCATCCTAAACGCATATACCTTCTCCGTTCCGTCGTGGGTAAAATTTGAGTAGTGAGGCTAGATTTTAATATAAGGTTTCCAATTTCCTCGTTATATATTGAACTGCAACGTAATGATGAAATATAGGTACCTACACATTCACATAAAGATACCCTCGAGGCTTAGTTCAGGTGATAGGTAGTAGGTATGTTACTCGTATATTATTGATGTAGGATTGGTACTTTTTGATGGCTGTGTAAGGTGCTGGCTGCTACATGATGAACAAGGAAAGTTAGAATAAGGTAAGAATTGTTTTCGTATGAAGAATGAGTTGATGTACGAGTATGATTCAGTATGAAACACGATTTGAACGTTTAAAGACGCTAAGTTGTAAATAAATAGAAGATTTTCCAAGAAGATTTTTAAATTTCATTTTTACGTAATTAGACCCCGTCCGGGGTCTACATGGATACCTATACTTTATGGTGTATGTAGGTATTTATAAAATAAACTGACACTGCATGGCAAAAAATCATAAACATAAAATATCATTGTCCCAAGTTCTACTTTGCGTTCGCATTCATTTGTTTATAGACTTAGCTGTTCTAATCTACAATAAATAAGTTACGATTTCCATTTCCTTGCAACCACGTCAAATTGATTTTATGATGACCAACGCTACTGATTGCTGGTGGGCTTGCTGTCAGTGGTAAAGAGTAAATGTACCTACTAGGTGTGAGTTCTAGATTTAAATTTATAGTAGTACTGGAAAGGAAAGTTGTAATTAGATAAACTTTCAGTCTTCTAAGTAGTTATAAATGGGGTTTATCTGTAACTGTTAAAGTTAGATTGTTCTAAAGTAGGTAACGGACCCCGGGCATTCTTCAGGATGCAACTGTACTGGGATAAAATGTATTTTTACCAATAAAGACTGTATTCTGTATGACGCTAGGAGGGTTATAGTATTACTTACCTACTACTAGGTACTTCTCAGATATAGTGCGTCTCATCCACGAAGGCGCGCCCCTCCACCGCCCATTCTGCACATTTGCGCATAGATTCGCTGTGGCGGGGCGCGTCATCGTAAATGACACGCACAGACTATACTTAAGTTTGTAATGAAACAAAATACATATTATGAACATATTAGGAAACGCAAGTCACTATAATTAACATTCGTTGTAACAAGAAATAATAGACAGTTTAATATGAATTTTCTACTAATATTTCTATCGGTGAAATGTTCTATGCAAGATTAATTCCTGGTGCAAACATCCACACTGCGAATACCGCAACTTTCTGTTTTCTATTATTTAAAATTTCGCTTAAAGTGAAAATTTTACGACTTGCAGCTTCTCGCTAAATGGAAGAAACAGTCTCCGCGCCATTGTTGGCGCTAACAATTCATGTTTGTTGTCACCTGTTGATGTATTTATATTGAAAAAGTGATAAACTTTAAGATGATTATACAGTTAAAGTTTAAACATTAGTAAGTCAAAAAGAATCACTTTTTCATTTCT
This sequence comes from Cenopis cana, assembly GCA_951800055.1. Lineage (NCBI taxonomy): Eukaryota > Metazoa > Arthropoda > Insecta > Lepidoptera > Tortricidae > Cenopis > Cenopis cana. Next base: position 11,245,429 of record OX637472.1, read on the forward strand.
ATGATATACATGTCATGGTATATATAATAGTTATCGGCTTACGTGTTACTGAAATATCCCTCCTAACAACAGGCTCAGTGGATTTAGAGGAAGGTCAGTACAGTCAAGGGCACCAATATGTATACACTTTTTCACCTTATTCCATTGAAATAAGGTCCAAAAGTGTATACATATTGGTGCCCTTGACTGTACATGGACTGCTTTGTCGGAAGCTCAATGCTTTTAAGTAAGTAAAACAAAATTCACTGAATCAAATTGCATTGAATACCCAACCCGCACAAAGCCCTTCTTAAATTAGGATACCCTTTTCATGTATATGTATTGACTTGTTGCGATCCCAATAAAATGTGGGTGGGTAACCTCACACCACGCTTTTTAGGGTCCCGTGTTCAGGGTTCCATGTTGTCTTGTGAAGGGAAGGAGCGTGTTCTTCCGCACGTGTCGACTTTTATTGTTGTCGTGTCTTTATCGTCTAATTAGTGTCTTAATTAATGCGTACACAGGAAGAACCAAGAGCCGTGAAATTCCTAGAAAGCAACAGAATGATATGAGTGTTATTTATAATACCTATTTAAGTGAAATATGTGAATGCGTAATAATATGGAAAAATCGTAACACCAGAATGTGTAATGACACAAAAGTCACACCTATCTAGGCACTAATTTGAAACATAAAACATTTATTTCATTATCTTTACACTGCTATTTACATTCATTTACACTGATATATGCTATTTTATAGTCATTTTGAATTTGTTGATGAATTCGGGAATTGTTAACATTTAGACTTATATACGACAAATAAAGGACTAACTGACGCAATCAAATGTTTTTTGGTCTATTCTAATTAAATTATGGCTCAAGAATAGAATACCTATCATAATTTATTGTTCAAGCTAAACAAACCGATGACAACTGTTTACTCAATACAGAACTCATAACATTGTGTTAACTACTAGAAATGTTTTGTTGTTATTAATATAACGAAATATGTCCAGCATATTACGTCAACCCCCCTAGGGATTACAGTCACATTATATTTTATCTCTCAGAATATTTAAAAGATTACCGGCGAGACTTAGGGACGCCCAGAGGTAGATTAAAATCTTACGGAAAACCAAGTTATCAGTACATTCCAAGCTGGAACCACTGTCCATTGTTGAAGAGAAAAAATCTAAGCTCAACAATATTTCTTCATTTACCCACCCGCATAAATAAGTTGGTAGTCCTTCTTTATTAGTACGATGTTATTCCGAGTGTCTTTTCTTAAATACGTTATTAATAAATTATAACCTTTTGTGACAAGATAATGCCTTTGTAATGTGTCTTTCTACGGCCGTAGGGAATATTATTGGGACATATATATACTACTAGTTTTTGCCCGTGACTTTGTCTGCGTAGAACTCATTCATCGCGTTAAAATTTAATTGCTGTTCTTTTATTTCAGGCGCCTTTCATAGTTATCGCTCTTCTATACAAACTTCCACCCCCTTAAGGGATGATTTCCGGTATAAAAAGTATCCTATATCCTTCCTCGGTACTCAAACTATCTCCATACCAATCTAAATTGGTTTAGCGGTTTAAGACTTTAAGTGTGAAGGGGTAACAGACTTACAGACACACTAAGTAATTGGGTATGGATAATAGAATGGATTAAATCACTGTAGTCATGTGCTTGCATCTTATTAGTAGGGTAGTAGATGACAAAATTATAATAACAGATTGATTACGTGAGTTGATTTTTTGAAACCAAAATTTGTAACAGAAACTAAATGTACCTAGTCAGTTCTTTTATTTATTAAAAATAAAAATTGAAATTTGCTGATACGTGAGAATAGGTGAGATTCGAAATGATACATTCCCCCATAAACACCAGACGCCACCTTTTGCCAGCAAGGTTTATTAATATTTATGATTAAGACAGTAATTATGAATCTTTGTGCGCCATATTAGGAAGAGAATACTCAATCTTCATCGTGACGTCTCTTAACTCCGTCAGCTAAGTGCATTCACCCGATGCATAACACATGAGTGCACAAGGAAACAGACGGACGGATATGTGCTATATCAGGTGTCGATCTGAGGAAGGATTGACTGACAATGTTGGAATAATAAACCGATAGATACGAAGTCGCTGTTTAAGATAAACGGAGGGGAAACGTTTACCTATATCGCTAATGTATACAATTGTACCTGTATTGTATTAGAATTGAATATTAGAATAGTTAAGGAGAATGGAAGCCGCACATTTAACTATACATCCGAGCGTAAAGAGGAGAACCCAGTAACGACGGATAGTCGTTTTTGAAACTTTACAACTCTGAAATGAGCCAATGAATACAAAACCAGGAAAACAATATCCTTTTATCTCTTATTTATTAATAAAAATCTCCGAACGATAGATATTCTTGTAAAACGTAAAATAAAGCGTGTTGTGCATAAAATTCTCTTCTACTTCTAAACCACAAGTGTTAAATTCACGGTTCTTTCATAAAATATTGAAATAAAGTTTGATATTCTGGAATAATCATATTTCGACATATGAATTCACATTCAAATTACGTTTGTACACGTATGGTTGACGAAATATAAGCTGCACCGATTCCTCGAACAACTTGTATGGCGAATCGGTGCAGCTTATATTTCGTCAACCATACACGCACAGTGCACACATAATATCAAGTCGCCACTAGTGAGCAAGCGATACAAAATTGAGAACTACAGTCGCCTTAATATATCTCGTTTAAAGTCTGTGATATTCATCCCTCGATCTATCTCAGTAGATCCATTGAGTAGATCCACGGTGTATCTAGTGAGAATTTTTTTTCCCGCTAGATACATTGCAATTCATAATGGATCTATCAAGAAGTTTTTTTTCATTAGATACATTTTAGCACGGGTCGGTCAGGAATGGATCTAGTGAGAATTTATTTCTCATTAGATCGGAACCTAAAATGGATCTAGTGAGAACTTTTTTATTTTTTTTTATTAATAATTGGATACTTACAAAAATATTTTGTTTTTTATTAATGCATTAATATTTATTTGTGAAAACATTTAAGTATGATAGATATTTGATCCTCAATCACGCTAAACAGTAGATGTTTAATTTAGAGTAATGTGTAGTAGCTACATATGATTTTATTGGAAATCATTCTCTAAAGAGATAAAATTGTTACTAAAAAAAGACTAAAACTTTTTATTGGGAGGTCACATAACAAGTGTTTAATGGTATATTCCATTAAAAATAAGTTTGACTACTTCGTACCTACTCTCTGCTTTGCTTTTTGATTTATGGTTATTTTTTACAGTATAAAATATAAGCCCCCACCTTAGGAAAATGGAACAATCCCGAAGAGTAGATCTAATGAGAAAAAATTCTTGACAGATCCATTATTGGTAATATAAATGGATCTAATGAGAAAAAACTATCACAAGATCTATAATGTATTTCGAAAAATAAATCTAGTGGGAATAAATTCTTACTAGATCCTCAGTCGTTAGGAATAATGGATCTAATGAGAAAAAACTATCACAAGATCTATAATGTATTTCGAAAAATAGATCTAGTGGGAATAAATTCTTACTAGATCCTCAGTCGTTAGGAATAATGGATCTAATGAGAAAAAACTATCACAAGATCTATAATGTATTTCGAAAAATAGATCTAGTGGGAATAAATTCTTACTAGATCCTCAGTTGTTAGGAATAATGGATCTAATGAGAAAAAACTGTCACTAGATCTACGATAATGTATCACCGAAAATAGATCTAGTGAGATTAAATGCTCACTAGATCCTTCCTGTATGTAACGAAACAGATCTATATTTCATTTTAAGCCAATTGACAAAATGATAATACGTCAACTGCATAATTCTCAATGACATACATGAAGTGCCACGTTGTCTTTTTAATACTAGCTTGTGTATTTTGTATAAAGGCCAAATATGGACTAGTAAATAATCAGGTAAGACGAAATTCATATATTGAATAAATACCGTACCGTAAAGAAATACATAAATTGTATGTTTTTTTTTTCAAGTAGCGTTTCATATTCTACATAAAATAAAGAAATTGTATTAAAGTTCCGAATCAGTTCCACGTAGGTGTAGTTGCGGGCAAAATCTATTGAAAATAGACATTTATTTATTTTTATACTTACCATTACATACCAGTGGCGGAGCGTCCATACCTACAACCCGATTCCCACCGGCTTGCCTAATTTTCAGCCATTCCAGTTCTTTTACTACTACGGCTCATGAAGAATAAGAAAGGCAAATTATTTCCGGCTTCCCTAAGAATATTATTGACGCGCCGCCACTGTTACACACTCCTTGTAATTTTCCCGAAAACTCTTATATATACGACCCAGCGATTTTTAAATAAACTTATGTATGATATATCATCTGATATATAGCAGTAATATTCTCACAAAATATTTAATGGATCTAGGAAAATAGATCTATAGGAAATATAGTTCTCGTCAGATCCATTAACTTTGACATGGATGTATCTAATGATAGTAAATTCTCATAAGATCCACACTTTGTCAGTAAGATGTATCTAGAGAGAATTCAATTCTCATCTGATCCATTTTACATTATCTAATGAGAAATAAATTCTCACTAGATCCATTCCTGACCGACCCGTGCTAAAATGTATCTAATGAAAAAAAAACTTCTTGATAGATCCATTATGAATTGCAATGTATCTAGCGGGAAAAAAAATTCTCACTAGATACACCGTGGATCTACTCAATGGATCTACTGAGATAGATCGTCATCCCTTGGTTATCAATCTTCTCATGAGTAATGTAAATGTTAGAGTAAAAAGTATTGTATAAAAAAGTATATTTGTATGAAAGTTCAATTTGTACCAGTTTCTCTGTGTGGTTATTAAATAGGTTTAAATAATACATTTTCCTCCGATCCCTTTTCAGCCGACCAAGATGTCCTTCTATAACACAAACTGACAGTACCTGTCTTCACGTAGCCTTCACGGAGCTATTTCACACAGAATACTTTTACAACAACGATATACCTATATCCCTACAACAGAGACATATGTTTCACTCATCTGATTGTTTGAAATAGGTACATATTTAGTTGTAAGCACAAGTGTGGAATTATTGAGCTTACGAGAACTTCTTATCGTATTTGGAATACTATTTTTTCATTTCTCATACTCTGAAAGTGGGTCATTGTTCATCAATGTAGCGTGCTGAAAGTGGTCCATTTCTGCTCTAGAGCAGAAAAGTATTAAAAAAAATTGTATGATGAATCGGAGTTAAATTGGGCAACAGCACTAACCTATACAGCCACATAGTACAGATTCTACAGAGATCCTATACTTGTTCAAATGCCTGACTTCTTACCATAAACAACCTCCTCAATTTGTTTGTTTGTTTTTTTGCCACAGTCGAAAGTAATATCAATAGTTTGTGGCAGATAAAAAAGGGAAACTATGACAAACACAACAAATCATATGTCTCTCTCTGTCGCTCTTATATAAAGTTGTATATGACCATCTCGTTCAGTAGGTATTATTATTTGATGTCGAGTCTAATTAGTCTGAGCGTAAGCTGTTTTTTTTTATTAAAAATAAATGGAATAAAATGGTCCATACACAAACACCATTAACGTCAGTCAACAGTTCCCGCCAAAATGTTTTTTTCGCTGATTCAGAAAATGTTTGTACATATTTCTATTGTTATTGAATTTAACAAGTACCTATTTCGCGTTGCAAATAACACAGTTCCTAATTTTTAGATCATGTCAATATTGTTTTACATCTTGTCTTTTGTGAAAAATGAAACGAAAATGTGCATATTTGATTTTTTGTCTACGAAGCTGGAGGTCCCGGGTTCGATTCCCGGTCAGGGCATTTATTTGTGTTTTCTATGTATTCAAGTATGCATTTATCCATGTATGTATATCGTCGCGTTAGTACAAGCTTTGCTTGGTTTGGGACTAGGTCGATTTTAGTGTAAGTTTGTCCACAAATATTTTTTCACTTCTCATGCTCGAAAAGTGTGTCATATTAGACTTGTGAAGCGGGGCTAAAGTAGTACATTTAAGCCCTAGGGAAAATATGTATACATATTCATGATCTACAAAACATTTTAATTTGACCAATCAAAATACTTCACCCATTAAATCCACCAATCACAGAACAGTAATTTGACAGATTAAAAAATACTTTGTAAAAATATCAACCAACCAGAATACAGCTGTACTAAAATCGACCAATCAGGAAAGACGTTTTTCAGTTCTCTAAAGATTAAGCGGTGTCTATGGTCAAAGCAATTGCGTCTCTTAAAAGAAAAAAAAGCGCATGTTATATCTCTTTCTTTAATATATCAAAAGGAAGGGAGGCGAATACGTAAAGCGTACACGCATAGCGAGGCATGGTCTGGCTGGCTGGCTGGCCTTAGAAAAAAAAACATGCTGTCAAATTAGAGACATACACCCGCCAAGAGTTAAATTATTCATTTAAGATGGATAATTTGTATTTAATGTGTTTTCTTGCAATCGAAGTGAAAAGTAGAGTGTTTAACTCGGGTCTAAAAGCCATATTACCACTCGAACTATTTTCCCTCACTACGTTCGGGAAAATAAACATCTCGTGGTAATATGGCTTACTTTAGCCCCTTGTCAAACAATCTACTATTTATTTTTAAATATTTTACTTTCCTCGTATTCGAAATGAAAAGCAGAGTGTTTAACTCGGGTGAAACCACCCATTTCAGCCTCGAACTATTGGCGCTCTCACTTCGTTCGAGCGCCAAAATATCTCTGCGGAAATGGGTGGCTTCCAGCCCTTGGTTGTAACTATTGTTACCCCAGCAACTATTGTTTCTAACTGGAAAATTAACCGTTTGCTGAGACAAAGTTTAATAAGTACCTATGCGTCGTTATAATAAATTCCCGTGTGGTTGTGTTTGGATATTAAAACTCATGATTGAATAGGTATACTTAGTTTAATGTCTAACTGTTTATTTTATTGTATTTTATATACGCCCAAACAACATAGCTCTATTACTTTTTTCCTTGCCTTGCTTTTTATGTTGGCTCCCGAAGTGGGCCTCTACAAAGTGCCTTGACAACTAACTCAATTACTACTAGGATATTATACGATATTTTGATTGTCATTGCCAATTTTTTTTTAATCAATTAAAAGGATTATCCCATTACATAATACAGAGCTATTTATGTACAAAATCAAAATCAAACATTTATTCTGCAAATAGGCCACAGGGGGCATTTTACATGTCAATCGGTAATTATTAATTAACAATACTCACCAAGCTACTATGTAATTCTAATTAATTAACAAACTGAATGTCATTACAAAAACAAAATCGTTACAAAGGAAAATAAAGATGTCTGTCAAAGTCTGTTAAAGAGCTCTTTTTTACTATAGTATTTTCATGTTTTACAAAAATAACTTTCTTTGAATACTAGCAGATTTTATCAAGGCACTCGACAACGTCACGTCCAAAAGGCGGGATTAAGGCACGTAATGAAATTTCACGCATTTTAAGGAAGCTAAAGTAAAATAACACTTGGAATGTAATTTTATCTCGTTTTATTTAAGATTCAAGAGATATATTAAGAAAATATGCGTCTTTTCTCTGATATTTATTATTCATAATTCATTTATTGCAACCATGGTACAATACAGGTGTTACAAAGTATTTTTATTAGATACTGATAGGGTAAAGCAAAAATACATGTTACTATAAAGTTTGCAGCTACTTAATTAATACCTAATTTACATCGAAATAATCTTCATAGTATGTCACTTTCATTAAAATTATATAAGTCAAAAATATAAGTAATGTAATAATATAAATATATTATAATATAATTACGGATAGAAATTATAGTATTGACTCATTACATATGCAGATAGTACATTACTAATACAGATAGTACTTATAGGAAATAGTATGACAAATTTTTAGGTCATTTCCATGTTCCCAATCATAAATTAAAAAAAATATATAATTTCAGAATTATATTACGTCCGGCTTGAAATCGGTCGAATAAACTTTGGATTATTCGTGTTGTTATGTAATGCCTAACTAGATATGATTGCACGTAATTTATAACCATTACCATACTAAACCAATCCCGATATAAATTAAACAATAAATTACTTACTAAGCCCTCGAAAAGGTTTTGCAACAGATCGTGACCCGAGAGCACCCACGGTTCATTGTCTAAATACGTATTGCGAAACTTATTACACAGATAATTTCCTTAACTTTTATCTCACCTTTCATTTTGAACTTTGGAACTTTATTTGAAGCTGTTGAAGTTCAAAGTCGAGTAAACAAAAGGTCGTCTTAAGACTTTGCGTAAGTTATGTTTCAATTGGCGTATTGAGACAGCTTTTATGGTTTTCATTAGATTCTGTTTTTCCTAATAAGTAAATGACTTTTGACCCTAAATAACTGTCGATTACGGAGTGGGGGCTTTCACGGGTTAGTGTAAAGTTATCATAGTATAGTTGAGATCTTTTGTACTGGTCGATGTCTTATATTAGTCTGTAAGGTGTATGTAATTATGGGCCTTATTGCCTGATTAAAAAAAAAAAAAAACAAATAAAACTGTTAAATTGCATTTCTAATCTTCTAATATTCCATGTTTATTTATTTAATCTTTATTGCACAAAAGAAAACCTTACTTATAGTACAAAAGGCGAACTTAATGCCAAAAGCATTCTCTACCAGTTAACCTTAAGGCGAAGCAGAAAAGTTGTGGCATATTCGAATAATTTCTTTATCCTGACGTTCATCGTTATCAATTTCCCAGTTCAGCGGGGTAGTTCATAGCTAGTGAAGAAGGGTTTAATCATATTCAAATAAACAGTACGTGTAAAGTCACCATGAGATATATCGGACCTTATAGGGTGTTTATAAATACATGAACCGACTCTATTATTTATTTGTCGTATGGCAATTGTTTTTAGAACCGTGAGCTCTTCGAGAATACTAAATACTATCAAGGCATAAGAGTACTTGTGCATGTGCAGATATTTTGACCACCGTAAAAAGTAAATTAAATGGCAACTGTGCCATTTTTCACTAGAAGCATAATTTACAAATTCAAAAACTGGCCTAGTATGCAAACCATCCTTAAATGTTCCCTATTTCTCTTTGAATCATTACATCAACAACATACATAGTTAAAACACAATAAGTACCTACGCCTCCCGTTACCCAAAAGAGCTCGTGAGAAAAACTACAATAACCAAAACACCGCCGGCGCAAAACAAAAGGAATGCAAACAAAAAAGGCAATAGAACTTAACGGTTGCCCCCGCGCACGATCATGCAGCCGCTTGCGCAATTTGGTGCAGCTTTTGGTTTTTTTGAGTCTTTTTGTGTACTTAAGCTATTACAAAACATTGGTAGTTACGTTATTTTATACCACAGAGCGATATTCAACGTTTTAGTCACAGAATGAGATGAGACATCCATGCTGAGTTATAGTACCTATGTGCCTATATCTAGAGTATTACATTGTTAGATTTTCCCCAGGCCACCCTTTTTTTTAACGCTGGAAAATGCTTTGTGCATACCGGCCTTCCTGGGGGTAAGCACGGTGATGTGGGACTCCTGTAACAATGTCAGGCTACCCACTAAAAACCAGCGGCTTCCCCTCATCGCCTTTGTGAGACGCCGCAGGATTCGCTTGCGCATGCCACTGCTGACGTCTCGGCATATGCCCGCATCGACGCGAGCTCAGGCCCTACAAGGTTGCCAGGCCACCCTGCAACCGCGCACTTGCAGCAACCGTGACTTCTCTGGAGACGCAAAACATAGGTTACGATGTCTGCCAGTAGGCAGGCCGCATGTTTATTTGCCATTATGGTTGAAATGGCATTGCGTCACCAATTTTTTGTTATTGGAAAAGCATTTTGTTACTGAAATTGAAGTCTGCTTGCCGTTTTCAAATTGAGATAAGTTCTGTAAAATACATTGTATTGTTCGCCGATTAAAAATAAAACTAAGAGTGAAAAGGCATCGTCTTGGTAAGCTTGATCTATTTTAGACCTTGTACTTCAAACACAATCACTCTTTTAATTAAAAAATGCACGGCCATTTGGAAAACCTTTTGGAGGGCCATTATTGCGTCAACTCAAATAATTTCATGACAAAGAAACAAGCTTTTAGCATGATTCAACCCTTTTGCTACTCCCTAATACGACAACCCTCAAAACATCACCTGTCTATTGTAACCGGAAGTGGATTACGATGAGTAATTACGCCGCAACGGAAGCGGCTATCCATCATGGCGGCTTATTTACAAAATGGCGGAAGTGCCGACTCATGTCCCGTATGAATTAACTGTGGATATTGGAATTAAAGTATAAAGAAGCGAAATTGTTGGATTTGTTGGTTGCACCAAATAAATTAAAACTTTAAAAAACACAAACACTTTATAAAAAAATAAACACAAAAGTATATAATCATCCTTATCCTTAACTAATATATATTATTTGTTAATATTAATGATATGGAGCACTACCTAGTTCTCGACACTGAGCATTACTTGGATGCCATTGATCTAAATTCAATACAACGCGTTTGTCACATGACAATTATTTACTCGACACCTAGTAAGTACATAAATGTTTAATGTCGTTCAGAGGAACAAATGTTTTAGAAGGAATAAAAAAATACTGTATGGGAGGCGGATAATGCAAATTTATTACTTCCTGGTACTATAAGGGTTTCTTTATTGAAAGCGGGATTAGGGGTTGTAATATTTTATATTACCGTTTGAAGTGTTTGTAATGGTTTCACGTATTATTTTCATCAGGACGTTTAATGAGAGAGGATAACTGACTGTGGGTTGACGGCGAAAAAAACAAAACAAAACAATGTTTTTGTTTACTTGACTTGTATTCGCGTCACCGGTCGACATGGGGTTAAATTGTGATGTCAAGAATACAAGTCGTGACGTCACTTGTTTTGACGTCACAAATGAACGTAGTCTGAACATAACGCGCGATTAAGAACTTACTAACTACTTTGTAACCTAAACTGACGAGCAAAAATAACGGGCACACTTTCTATGGAACTTCCATACAAAGTGTACCCGTCAGTATATTTGTGGACAATCTTACAAAAATTAACCTAGTTCCAAATTAAGCACAGCTTGTATTTTATGGGTAGGTACACTAGGTACCTACTACTACTTATATACACAAAAAGATACATGAATACATCCAAGACTCAGGAATACAGGAGGATTCGTGCTCATCAGTCATCACACAATTAAATGCCCTGAGCGAGATCCGAACACTATCCAAATACTGAATCTACTGTTAGGTACTTTTTAAATTCGAACATTAGCGATGATTAACAGTTGTCTTCGGGTTGACAGCTGCATCATCAACGTAAACCGGTCCTTCATGGGCTCAGGTTGACGACGGTTCTATCCCATGACGTTGACAGCATATTTCCCTACGGTTTCGTAACAAATCGGTATCAAAGTGCGCCGGCAGGTGTGGGCTGCGCGCACGTCCTCTGTTTTGATCGATCACTCCCCACATGTACCAACGCGTGTAGTACCGAGATAGTGGTCTACCACTTTTTGACTAAGGTTCAAAAGTGCTCGAACACATCCTTGGCTGACTGTACTGTACCGTGTGACGTTTCTATTTTTTCATGGTTAGCTACTCGCCCGAGTATTTACATCGAATGTAACGTAATAATACAGCGGTCCGAAAAGTATGAGCATTAACGTCAAAAGAAGGTTCCTAAGCAGGATTTTCATGTACCTACCAATTGTAATATTAACATCTCTTGTGTTTCGTCATCTGGTTGCTAATAAAAAAAGAAGAAGCATACAATATTACTTTTATTTGTAGTGATTAAATAATAATGCAGTATACGGTATAAAATCAATCATTTCTGGCTCATCATACACCAATTATTACGGGCTTCCTTCACACTGCATTATGATGAAACAAAGCCGGTCGGTACCGAAAGCAATAAAACAATACTGAACTTTGGCAAACTAGTATCTAACTCAATCATGTTACGGCAAAATAATCCATGCACCAGTGGCCTAAGTGTTATAATCCAATAAAATGAAAAATCTTTATATGAAATTGGGAAAGGTTCCCTTTGATATAACGGAAGCAAGCCATAAAGTATCTTAATATCGGAAGAGGTAGTGCCCTTACACTTCAAACATCAAAGAACCCGAATCAGATCACTGGCAGCCTAATACAAAGATATTCCATTAGTGCACGTAACTTTTTTTTTAAATAAAGCCGAGATTCGAAAGTATAGTAAATTTAAAAATGGAATTCGTATTATAACTTTGTATTTTCGGATTAAGAAAATTAATATGGAACTTAATGCTTTGAAATAAGATATTAAATTCGATACGCAAATCACAAATTTTGATTTTGTTATATGTTAGTTTGAGATTGTGCGTTTTTTAATGTCAGTAAAGTGATAAGGTGAGGTCAAAGCGTCATGTTTCATGACCATGTTTCAAATGATCGACTCTTGGTGATAACAACGAGTGTGTAATGATGGTTATAAAAAATAATTATAGTTTTAGTTTCATTCAATATAATTTTAATATAACTGCAGATATAATTTCAATGTGATTGGATTCATTACATTTGATATAATTTCGACGTGTATTATCACTCATTGTAGGTATTAAACGTTTGGTATAATTTCAAAATATATGTTTAGTTTGTATATTATGTAATTATCGTTTGGTTTCACTTATATATTATTTGTCCATAATATAATATGGTATATTTCTCATGTTACATAAGCATAAGTTATTCTTAATTAAAAATTACGGCTCAGGGGGCCGATTTTAGAGTGTCGAACGCTAGATTTTTCACTCGAGATCTGTCAAAAAAATTGAGGTTTTGACAGATGTCGAGTTAACATTCGACCGTTCGACACTCAAAAATCGCCGCCCTGGCGCTTCGTCTCTGGCAGCTCGTCGCCGTACCTACACCGACGACCTGCCATAGAGTGACCCTCTAGGACAATATCTTAAGGGTGTATTTCCGTCAGAGATGTGCCATGCAGCTATGCTGCAAGAATGTAATAGCTACGCTACGAAGGTATGTGACCGTTTCCACTAATGCTAACCTATTGTAGTCTTTCGAGGAAAATGCGCTATAAAGATGCGCAGCCGCGAGGTAGCTGTGTGATGAAGATGCGCAGCTCGAGCACTCGCGAGGATCCATAGCACGCATCAACAGCACGCATCCAGAGCACGCATCCTCAGCACGCATTCAGAACACGCATCCTTCCATATAAAAACATAGCTTAGTCGAACCCGTTTCCTCCAGTGCTATGCTATGTGGACAAATGAATATGATTGGTGGATATTAAACGCATCCATTGTAACGTAGCATAGCACATCTCTCGTGGAAAGGCACCCTAATTTACCAAAAAATATTATGGTAACTATGAATTTGATGAAATCCACATTATATCATATGTGCGTTATAGTAAATATGCATTATATACTTAGATTGTCTGTATCAAGTCAATTTACCTACATGAAATCAACGTTGTTAAAAATTATAATTGTATGAAATTAAAATATATCAAGCTGTTATATGACTCAAGAATTATATGATATAAGAGCGTTATTTCAACTAGTATTATTTAGATAAATTATAGGCTCGCTCTCGATAACATTGCGTTAACGCCGTAGGAATCTAAGCATATTGGAATTATAGAGTAGGCCCATTTTTGAAGAAGTAGCATACAAGAAGCAAGTCATGTAACAGTTGGGGTGACAACGTTATCAGAAGGCTTAGACCCTGCAGAATACGGTTCTGCCTGTCTCCATCCCCAAATTTGAGCCGGAAGTATGTTATACCGGATAATGTGCAGCCCATACAAATTTTTTCGTTGTACATTTGGTAAATCGTGGTTTCGGTACCCTAACTATGGTCCGATTGTTATAGGTTTTTGATATGCCGTAAAGGACAATATTTGTCATTGTATCCCGAAATTTTCGACCCTCCAGCTCCATATCTTTCTCCGCCATCTTGGAAAATCTGTCACTTTTTCAGTGTTTTCCTTGTACTGTCGCTAAAGTTCATTTCAGTCCTAAACATGGTTCGGCAATATTGTAGAAGACAAAATTTGCTAAAACTTTTGGCTACAAAGATTTTTTGTATGACCCCTAAGGACGAAGGTATGACAGGAGATATCTTTAAAACTGCAAATTTTTTTTAGTATTCCTCCCATATTTGCGTTTTAAGTGCATTTTAGCGCTAAGTATAGTTCTGCAATATTGTAGATCACAAAATGTGCTGCAACTCTTCTATTGAAATATTTTTTCCACGATCATCAGGAAAGTAGATACGAAGTCATCTATGGAGTACTACCGTCGATATTTGCTTCTTTTTCCAGTTTTCTTCCCATATTTGCGTTTTAGTGTATTTTAGCTCAAGTTGTAGATCTGTAATATTACAGAAGACAAAATTATATGCAAATTCAAAGTACCTACGATCTTACTACGTATCGTGGAAACAAACGATTTTGTCTTTTGAGGGATTGAAGTGGTATAGATCGGAAAGTGACAGATGCTTTATCTTGTCGTCTATCCCGCTAACACTCGACCATCATAGATCCCCTACAGATTGCGATTAATTGCACTCAAACCTAAATATGAGAAGAAAACTGCAAAAGTAGCTAATTTCGACGGTGCTACTCCATAGATGACTTCATATCTTCTTTCCTAATGGTCGTGGAAAAAATATTTCAATACAAAAGTTGTAGCAAATTTTGTGATCTACAATATTGCCGAACTATAGTTAGCGCTAAAATGCACTTAAAATGTAAACATGAACGGAAAACTAGAAAAAAGTGGCAATTTTTAATGATATATCCTGTCATATCTTCGTCCCTAGGGGTCATGGAAAAAATCTTTGTACCCAAAAGTTTTAGCAAATTTTGGATTCTACAATATTGCAGAACTATGTTTAGCACTGGAATGAACTTTGACGACAGTAAAAGCAAAGAACTGAAAAAAGTGACACTATTTCCAAGATGGCGGCCAAAGTTATGGAGCTGGAGGGTCGAAATTTTTAAGTTACCATGGCTAATATTGTCCTTCACAACATACCAAAAAACCATATCAATCGGACCTCTTTTAGAGTACCAGAGCAACAATTTACTAAATGTACTACGAATTTTTTTGTATGGGCTGCACCTTTTCCGGTATACCGTACTTCCGGCTCAAATTGCGAGATGGCGACAGACAGATCCGTATTCTGCAGGGTCCAAACCCTCTGATAACGTTGTCACCCCAACTGTTACATGATTTGCCGCTTGCATTGTTTAGAGACGCCTTTTCCAATTCTGTTCTTGCTCTATTAAGTTAAGTTATTTATAGTAAGTCAGAAACAGGATCCCAGTTTAAGATGGCAACTAAGCACGGAAGCTTCCTGTAACCACTCAATTCGGCGGTAAACCATCCCAGGGCAGGCCTCGGCCTTCGTTGCTTTATCGTGTAGGTAAAGTCGATGCGAACGTGCGGTAACGTACCGCTTATTCACATAATATAACATCAATTTAAATTACAACATGCGTAATTCTACTCTGTGATGATGTTACGAACTCAATTTAAACTTGTGACGTCACAAGCGTAAAACGTCACCGCGTATAAATCAACCCGTATTCACCAATTTGGTTCAAATTTACCTGTAAAGTAGGGTATATGCTCGAAAAGGTTACACGTTTATTAGAATTTGTGAGGGCTTACGACCTTATCGCGTGATAACTTATTTTGAATAAATGTTAGTACATACATCATAAATGAACCTACATCATGAATATAATATGTATGTACGAGCGCTTAGCTTTATTTATTGAGGTGTGAAATAAAGAGTACTATTTAATTCATTAACCTTTCCTGGAAAAAGCTAACTCTACCTCACCAATTTAATCAACGTTTTCACTGAATTCTCATTTGACTCTCATTCAAAGAACAAATTAAGTTGATTTAAAATATCGCCTGTTAATTTAATTTGGATTCAATGAAGCGCAATAATCCAGTGTTCAATATACGAAATGTAATAAAAACCTGTATCATGAGAACTGGGTCCCAATGAGCACTGGACAATAATTATTGAGTGTCGAATACGTTTTATAATTGACACCTTCCGATTTGAGGCAAGTGAGGAGAGATCAGCGACATTCATATACAATATAAATGAAAGAAATAAAAAGAATAGGTACAGTACTCGCATCTCATGCAGTAAACAGTAATGGTACTCGTAGGCACATAAAACATTAGTCATGATACTCATGATAATATAATAATAACTTACATTATATCAAAGGCCGAGTGTGGTAATAGGAAGCAGTCTATGGATGTTCCAAGAATAATAAGAAAAATCCAAATGAAATTTTATAAATTCATGGCAACTGCGGCGGCGCGTATGGCAATATCCTAACCCGCCGGAAATTTTCTATACCTACTTTAAAAATCGCGTAAAAAACCCGTGTGTTCGAAATGCCTGGAAACGATGGGTTTCGTAATAAACAATTTAAATGCCCCACCCCCTCCTCGCACTCCGGGCGCATCGCGCTTCTAATGACGTTTGACAGACAGTTGACCCTTGTCTTGCATTCGAATAAGGCGTATGCCTCTCCTGCCAGTGACCTCACCTACCTAAAGTATTGCCCCGCGTGTGAATCAGTATGTGTGCCTGCGACATGAACCCTGGATAGATAGATAGATAGATTCTATCTATCTATCTGAACCCTGGACTTCGCAATTGAGGTATGTGAGCAAGGGACGTGACCTAAAGACTATTTCCTAATTCTTTGTGTTAATTCCCATTGTAAACAGCAGTCTATTATTTTGTTATCTCTTCAGTCTAGTAAATCTCCCTGAAAATTCTGTATTTAGTGTAAATTCGTCAGAACAAGAAATTTTCACCTTCTATTTATTTTACCTAATTCAATTACCAAGACAGCCGCACACTGGCATATGACCTGCTTGCTGGTAAAGGGACACTACACTAAACTGTAGTCCACGCACGCGTTGATTATGTATAAAGAAGTACGTGCTATACAGGAAATGAGAGCCGCTCTTTCTTATTACTTGGCACTGGTTAAAACGTGAGAACGTAACTGATTCTCGTATCTCGTTCAGAAAATATATAAATAGTTTAATGAAACTGTAAAGATAAGCTCGTAAGCGGGTTTCCGTTACTTATTAAACTAATTAGAATTACATCAAAACTCGTTATTATGGTGCTACTTGACAGTTGATCATCTTTACTGTTTTGATAGAGTTTATTGCGGAGCTACTTTCATGAACCTCATGCCAAAAACATTTACTTTGCTTAAAATCCTAACATTAGACAATTAAGCACTTTATCCTTCATGTCTTGGCAAAAATTGAAACCATTTAATCTTGGTTCCGACTTTTTAACGAACATACGACGGTGCGCGTCACTTTTGACTTTTAATAACCTATCTTGATTGTACAGGCAATTATTTAACACATTTTTGATCACGCATCCATGCCATTGTTTGAATATAGCCTCTGTTTTAAAAATCATTGGAAAAACTCAGTTCTGATTGTAAATACTATATGTACACACAGTAAATTTTCGTGTATAATTTTAAACACATTGAATGCTGCAAACTGCAATAGCAATCTGGTTAACTCGCCATGACATGAACAGCTTGAAACTGTGAAAGGAATAAAGTACCTACACGGGCAAGCTTTTTGTATCCATCAACCAGCCAGTGGATGAAAAAAAATAGTTTCACGAAATGTATTCACAGGCTTTCCTGTGTCTGTCTTTAATCGAATCTTACGTGTTAAATTGGATCCATATTTTGTACTGAAGATACGAGTATTATTCAAATAAATATCATACAAAATTAATTCATTTATTGTACTATCGAAGGCAGAGTTAACTGACCATCCGTGAGCCTTATTGCAACGAGGTAAGGCCTACTTATGGTCAGTTAACCTTGACGTCGATAGTATCGTAGCAAACATAAACACTGCTGTAGAAATACTGTCAATGGAGAAGGATTGTTTAAAGACTTTTCCTGAGGAACGAATGCTCCATTCTGTATCTTCCTCTTTCTGTGAATTTATTTTTCTCTCTTTGACATACGCTACAGCAATTCAACATTTTTTTTAAATTATAATTGTATCAATGAATTGTTCTGAATAATATGATTCAAATTATGTAGTGTAAAACTGACGATTCAAAAGTGCTTGTTGCTAGGCCTATTTGAATAAAGAATATTTTGAGTTTGAGTTATTGAGCTGACGACTGCTAATCGACTGGTACCTTCGACCAAAAACACCTTTTGGCTAGGGTGTTGCTTATTTGGCAAAAAATAAAAAAAAACTGAAATCCTGCAGTCTCACCCCCCCATTTTGTTCTACTACCCCTATTAACAGATGCTAGTTTTTTTTGTATTTTTTTTTAACTAATTTTAGAGGTCGCTACCAGCTGTCAAAGTTTTGAAGAAACATGTTCAATTAAACATATATAAATTACGTATATTTTAATTAAAATCAAATAAAATTCTAACAATTTAAGCCAAAATTAATTAATAATACGATTTTTATGACACTCCATGTAAGATAATTTATCAATGCTACAAAAAATTTGAACCAGAAAGAACCCCAGGCTCAGATATATCATTAATGAAGCTTTTACCCTGAAACTAAAATGGAAATGGGCTACACATGTCGCGAGGTTAAGAGACCTGCCCCTCTAGCACAACATGCATTCCGTATCTACTCGCGCGCGAGATAAGCTACCTGTCACTTTTTGACAGCATTAATCAGACAGTGACAGGTAGCCTATCTCGCGCGCGAGTAGAGACGAGATGCATGTTATGCTAGCCCCCCAGAGATAGACTATAAGAGCGACTCTTTGACGTGGCCCATCAGGCAATCGGAGCAGGGGAAGATGACATCAAGAGGCCAGCCAGCTGGCTCTGAAACGAGTTATGACAGGTCAAAGTCAGAGTGATGGTCATCCTTGGGGGAGATTTTTACCCGGCCAGGGATTCTGGCAGACCAGCTTATTACGAGTACTAATACCTAGTTCATAATAACGTAGTTTAGCAAAGTTATCTCAGTTTTTTCCTAACCAACGATATGTAATATTTAAAATATTTATCTTAAAGGGATTTTTTATTTATATATTTTAATTATTTATTTCTAAAGCCTTTCACAACCAACAACAGGTATTGCTTTTCTTCATTCACCGTGATTAACTTGTTGAATTCCTAAATTAACCGCAATAACCCCATGCCGAACTTATGTTTTCTTCCAAAACTTTATCAAGCGGTAGCGACCCCTAAAATACATTTAAAAAATAAATAAAAAAAACTAGCATCTGTTAATCGGGGTACTAGAACGTAATGGCGGGGTGAGACAATGACTTTTTGAAAGTTCATTTTTAAGGAACACCCTACTTTTGGCCTTATATTTCACGTTATGTTTATTATAGTTATTTATATATATATATATAGTTATATCGCATCTTTCTCCATAACACAATCTCTCGTTTAAGCGTTTCGTTGCGCCAATGAAGATTAATCTTTAATTTATTTACTTTGATAAGCGCTTGGCCCGAATAGCCGTAATGTCCATCAATAAAGAGTATCTCAAAGAAAACATTAAATGAAAGATGCTAGATAATGCAATTAAATGGTACGCGTACACTGCAGGCCACTGGATAAATTATATATACGGGAGCGTCTTAAATGATTGTTGATAAAGTATTTTGGTTCGCCGTGATGGATAATACCTACACAAAATTCCTACTAACACATAAACAAAATGCGGTCCCCTTAAACCCCCTTCTGGGTGGCGTTTCGTCGGCCTGGACGATTTTTTATCGTTTTTGTTTAGGTATCTTTGCCTAAAATTGTACATTAACTACATACAACTCCAACAGATAAATTATAGAATATAAAAACCTAAAAATATTACCAGAAGCAGTGTGTGAATACTATTTTGAACAATGTCTTGATACTGTCACCGCAGTAGTTTTAACATTAAAACTAGTTGCTCTGTGAGTCTGTAGTCCTTGCGATTGTTTTTTTTATTTATTTAAACATATTTACATACATTACATACAAGTTCGCGCCGGTATCCCAATGGGGACAGACGTGACCGCTGCGATACGCGCCAGGCTTCGTTGAAAACTGTACATGTGCAATGTACGCTCATCAGAGCAATTACACTACATCCCAGAATTAAAATAATTTGTCGGCATGCCCCACTCATATCGCGATCAGCCCAAATAACGCATTCTCGGCGCGTCGACACTTGACTGATGACATCCGATCGTTAGATGTCAAGTGCCTCGATCTGCTTTCGTTAAGCCCTTTATGAGATAAAGGAGAAAGTTTACTTTACTGTTCGCGCTAATTTCCAGTTTTGACACTTATTTAAATTTAAATTCCTGTATGGGTATTACAGTTTACCGTACAATGTCAATATTCTCTTAAAAAGCTTGTTTAATTTTAATAACCACAAAGCTGAGATAACACTCATTAAGTCAAATAACAAACAGAAACATGAAACTACTAACAAAAAGTTTATAAAAGGCAGGAAATTAAATAAGGGTTGGAAATTAAATAAACCCCGCTACAGAACTTGACAATGGACTGTTCTACAATGCTTCCGTAACAATAAGCTGTTAGGCAAGACACTTTTTTAACTTTCGGCCGTGAAGGTATGAATCTAAACAACGTACAGTGTATTATGTTATACTCATTACTGTTATTCATGGATTTGATAACGGGGTCAAAAGTAGCTGGTGTTTTCTATTAGCTACTTATCGCGACTATTAGATACTAATTATTGACACTCAGACTGTCTCACTTTTGTTATTTATATTGATGCTTACTTTTAACAACCAAATTATGTAGATACAAGTGAGCATTTTTTCAATTTCTTTAGTTATGGACAAGTAAGGAAATTGAAACAAATGCTTGACATCTAGATCGGTTTGTACCCCGAATCGACTAATCACTAAAGGATAATTAGTAAATTTTCTATTACGCGCTTATAACTTTTGTTATTTATTTATACCGAGTGTTTAATCCAGCACCTCCACCAATTCTTATCTCCACGTTGGGGTGGTTAAGGTTATTCTCAGACAAACAATGCCTTTATTTACTCAAAAAAGATAATATCTCCGTAATAGGATAGAAATTGTGAGGGTTGATAAAAATGAAAGGGACTGTGATAAAAAAGACGAAATTGTGGTGTTTTGTGTGTGATGAATGGGTTAATTTTAAAATAATTATAGAATAGTTTAATAGTTTGAATTGAATTGAATTAATACTTTTCTCCTTGTCAAAGGAATTTTAAATTAAATAGTGATTGAAAATCCTTTCATACGTTGTTAGCATGTCATATCAGTGGTATTAGTTACACCTAAATAAATATTTGACTTCACTTTTTAACTTATACAGGCCGGGCTGTACCAACTTTCGATGACAGAGTCCATTATTCGGCGAAGTAAATTGACAGAATAAGATGTTGCTAAAAGTAGAAAAAAAATTGTGACGGTATATGTCGATAAAAACATATTGATAAATATAACGTTGTACTATCAAACTTATTCCAATGTTGTAATGTAATGTATGACATACGCATAAAAAGGGTAGGTGAATAAAACCTGACAACATCTTGTGTGCAAAAATTTTAATTTTAAAATAATATTAAATAAATTTTGGCCAAAAATACAACACTAAATTAATGTATAATTAGTGCACTTCACCTACCAGCAGTTTCATAGCTTTTTTCCTGGAAGTTACATAGCACTTCACATCTAAATTACAACACATCACTTTTCAAAATGTCACAAGTTGAATCTATTAAAGATTCTATCGCGGAGGTTGCTGTACTGTTCCATTCACGGATGGCTGAGCTGGAAAATAAGCTTGAGAAGGCGGACCCAACAAATCCAACCGTTGCATCTGTAGCGTCAGACCTTGCTGACTTCAAGAACTTCATCACTACCGCTCTTATGACCCTGCAGAGACAAATTGAGCTTCTGACCCAGCAGGTTGATCAAATTGAAATGCGATCCCGCCGTAAGATGCTGCTCGTCCATGGGGTCGCTGAAGTTGAAGGTGAGGATACCTCTAACCTCGTGGTCAACGAACTGCGGGTTGTGCGGAGTAATTTCACTACAGCAGATATAAGCCGGTGTCATCGGCTAGGTGGCCGTAAGGGGCGCAGCAACAAGTCCAGAGCTATTCTCGTCAAGTTCAAGGATATCAGCACTCGTGACGACGTGTGGTTCAAGAAAGTGGCACTGAAAGGCACTGGCGTGACTCTTGGTGAGTTTCTAACCAAGTCCCGCCACGACGCGTTCATGGAGGCCCGGACCCGCTTTGGAGTGCGCAGTTGCTGGACCCGGAACGGGGACGTGCACGTCCTGGACAAGGACGGCGTGCGCCGCCGCGTTGCCAGCGTCGCTGAGGTGAAGGACTTGGCGGATTCGTCTGCTGGTTCATCTTCGCAGGACAAGGCATCTACCACCTCGAAACCTGGTGAAAAGCTGGCCTCGGCTAAGCTGCGACCCCGTGCTAATCAGAAGCCGAAGTAGTCTTTCTACTCGTGGTATTTTTATTTTATTTTCTTTTTAGCCGATTAATACCTTGTTCGTCATTACCGCATTTAGTCGAGTAACTATGTTTTGTGTCTACCCTATTGTATTTTCGTGATTTATAATATAATGTTTAATTGTTTATATCTCCGTTAGTGACACTGACATACATGACTGACATTGATGACAAATTTTGACTTTTGTTACTGACACTGACAGCTGTCAATCTATTGTATCATTTGTTAAGTGTTACCACTTGTGAAAGCTGCGTTTCGTTCCACTTGATTTTCGATTGTGTAGTGTTTAAGTATTTTACTGCATTCTTGTTGTAATGTTTAATTATTTGTTAATGTTCCCTCCACATATGCTGGCGGGTAGCGAGTGCCTAAAGCTAGAGTTTAGACATTGAAAATTTTATACTGTAGTCATTTATTTATTTTTACATATATATATTATTTATGAATTTATTCAGCCACAGTAGTGAATCAGATAGTGACGACAATTTCGTGTCTTTTTCTTCTACCGATGTTTCTGATGACAGTTTCAGGAGTTTGCCGCCTTCACTTCATGATAGTCTTGACGCCGAATTTAGTGATGTCTGCAAGAATTTTAATATCGTCCATATAAACGCGCAAAGTATTCCTGCCCATTATAATGATTTATATGCTTCATTCGATTCCCGTAACATTCATGCTGTCTTAATATCAGAATCCTGGTTGAAGCCTTGCTTACCGTCTACGTCTTTTTCTTTGCCAGGCTTCCACTTAATCCGCAATGATCGTACTGGAAGAGGTGGCGGCGGAGTTGCTATTTATTTACGTTCCCATATTCCCTATTCTGTTGTCTCTATGTCACCCCAATCTCCTTCTTCCGATTTCGCAGAACATCTTTTCCTTGATATCTCTCTTTCTCACACCAAACTTCTCTTGGGAGTATTTTACTCTCCTTCGCTGCAAGTCAATTATTTCGCTTCCTTAGAAAAGCTTCTTGAAGATCTTTTGCCCTCCTTCGACCATCATGTAATTATGGGTGACTTTAATACCTGCTTGCTGAAAGATGACCACCGTTCCAAATCTTTACAGTCCTTAGCCTACGCATGTAAATTAACTATACTTCCTTCTGGGCCTACGCATCGCTTCCCAAACTGTACTCCCTCTCTTTTAGATCTGACCCTGACTTCTTCTGTTTCTCATGTTGCTAAGTATGGCCAATTTTCCGCGGATGCTTTCTCGTATCACGATTTACTTTACTTATCTTACAAAGTCAAACCCCCGAAGCCCAAACCTAAAATCCTTCTTCAGCGTAATTTTGGTGGAATGGATGTTGACAAGCTCCGCCATGATGCGGCTCAAATTGATTGGGATGTCATCGCCGAAGCTGATTCAGTTGATCAACAAGTAGCTCTGTTTAATTCCCTCCTAATCCAGCTTTACGACGTTCACGCCCCAGTCCGTTCTGTTAAACTTAAACATCTTCCTGCTCCTTGGCTTACAAAAGAGATTAAGGACTTACTTGAAAGGAAGAATTTTGCTAAAACGCGGTACAAACTCGTCCCTTCAGACAAAAACAAAGCTCGCTATCACTCTTTTCGCAATCGCTGTAATACCATCTGCCGCGATGCTCAGAGGCGCCATATCCATCAGTCTGTAGAAGGGGGTGATCCTGCGAAAGTGTGGAAGTTCCTTAAGTCACTAGGAGTTGGAAAGTCTCAACAGACCCCGTGTACTAAAGATGTAGATATCGATCAGCTTAATAAGCATTTCTCCACTTCTGCCAGTTTTGATGGCCTCGCCAAGGTTGAAACCCTTGACTATCTTTCATCGCTTCCAACTCCTGACGCTCCTCCTTTTTGTCTTGTTCCTTTTACCGACAGTGATGTTAGGAAGAGCGTTTTGTCCATATCGTCCAATGCAGTGGGCATCGATTGCGTTAGCCGTAATATGATCCTTCCCCTCCTCGACCTTCTTATTCCTGTTATTTCTCTCATCCTTAACAACTCCATTGCTTCCAGTACATTCCCTACTATGTGGAAGGATGCTTTTATCATTCCTATTCCAAAAAAGCCTAATCCTTCCACGTTTTCCGAATACCGTCCCATTTCAATTCTCCCTTTCCTCTTTAAAGTTATTGAACGCCTAGTGCACCAGCAGCTTACATCTTACTTTAACAAATTTGATCTCCTTAACCCGTTCCAGTCTGGCTTCCGCACAGGGCATAGTACGGCTACCGCTCTCGTTAAAATTACTGACGACATCCGGGCGGGGATGAATGATCGGAAATTGACAGTATTGACGCTGCTAGATTTTAGCAATGCGTTTAATACTGTTGACCACGACATTCTACTTGGGGTCTTACGCTCTCTTAACATATCTCCTGCGGTAATTGACTGGTTTCATAGCTACTTAAATGGTCGTCGGCAGCAAATAAAGGTGGATGATCTCCGCTCTTCATGGTGTAGCACGCTGGCCGGCGTACCGCAGGGTGGCGTGCTGTCTCCATTGTTATTTTCTGTATTTATAAATTCAATTACTCGTAACCTTTCTTCACGCTATCACCTTTATGCCGATGACCTTCAAATTTATTCGCACTTGGTTAGCATTTCGAACTGGAGTCGTAGTTTTGGGCTCATTGTCAATCCTGCTAAGACACAATCTATCATCATTGGAAGCCCAAAACAAATTTGTAAAATTGATTTTGATAATCTCATGCCTATTAGTTTTGATGGTGTTTTGATTCCATATGTACGGCAAGTAAAAAACCTGGGAGTAATTATGGATCAAACCTTATCTTGGGTGCCTCAAGTAAACGAGGTCAGCAGGAAGATGTTTATGGCAGTTGGCTCCCTCAGAAGACTCCGTAATTTTCTTCCTATCCCCACTAAAATTGCGCTTTCTCAAACTTTACTCCTGCCGATTTTGGATTACGCTGATGTTGCCTACCTTGATCTTAATGAAATTCTACTCGATAAGCTTGAGCGTATTCAAAATGTCTGCATACGTTTCATATTTGGATTGCGCAAGTATGACCATGTCTCCTCTTTCCGCTCTCAGCTTAAGTGGCTTCCTATTCGTTTACGGCGTAATTCTCATATTTTATCTCTTCTGTATAGTATTCTCTTCAACCCTGCAACTCCATGCTACCTCAAAGAGCGTTTTAGCTATTTTCGTTCAGTTAGATCCGCTAATAATTTATTACTTACAGTACCGACATCCACTTCAAAATTTTATAACCTTTCTTTTACGTTCAAGGCTACTCGACTTTGGAACAGCTTACCACTGGACGTAAGGCGTGCTAAAACTCATATTGCTTTTAAAGCTCTGCTTAGAGACTATTATTTGTCTCTCCCTTAATACACGGTTGTTGGTCCTATCCTATTGATATCTATTTGGCTGATATTGTATTGTATTTATGTAAAAGTGTATGTATGTTTATTTTATATTTATTGTATGTATGTACGTTTATTATAATTTATTTTTGATTAGTACACTCTCCTGGTATTTCCAAAAAATCCATGTATATCGGTTTGCCACCTACTCAGTTACAATTTAACGTGTTGCATTATTTCCGCTACCCAAAGGTTGTCTGGAAGAGATCGCTCTTTAGCGATAAGACCGCCTGTTGTTTACCTCTACTTTAAGCCTAATGTTTCTGTACTATGATCTTCTTGAGGTGTGCAATAAAGAGTATTTGATTGATTGATTGAAAAATATCCGTGTGTGACGTTAACCACTTCCTATACATATATATATATACATGCTCAGCAGTGGGAGATTACAGGCTGAAAATGATGATGATACCTACATTATATTGTATATGAAGTACCTATTTAAAATTTATTCCTTTAAATATTAATAAATCTTAAGATTTACAGATCATTTTAATTTAACAAATTCAGAGGATTTTTTTTTAAGAGAACCACTATTAATTTCGATTTGCGATATTCTCGGCAAGCACCTGGGGTACCCGATAAATTGGTCCGAAATATCGCTACCTAAGTCTAATAATATCGATGAACAGCGCTGGTCATACTGTGGCAACATTTGTGCATTTCGACATGTCAAACAACTTCGCTTATAGTGGACTTCACTCTACACTCAAATTTTAGCGAGCACCTCTTACATTTACAGACGGTTTGAGCAACCCACCCTTATTTCACTCACCGTTATTTTTCAAAAAGAATTAAAAAACGAGGCGACCTAATTTGTTGTTAACGCAAAACCTGACCGTAAACTTACACTTTGTATTTATCAACAAACAAATAATGTATTAATGTATGTATGTTTTTGTTTTGTTACAGCTAAACATCTGCTTATCCTCTTTCATACCGGATCTGGTCAGATATAGTCCGGAACTGATTGGGTTACTCCATAAATTCACAAATACCGATTTTTAAATTAATCAGAATAACACACATAGGTAAATAATTTGCTTCGAATAGACAATGAATCGTATACTACATACATGTAGTATACGATTTGATTTCTGTGCCACTTCTTACCTTGTCACAGTAATAATCAATATGAAAGCCGTTAGAGATCTCATATAAATATGACTGCGATAAGGTACGAAGTGGCATAGAAATCAATTTGGTTGACCGTACGAGTGCAAGTCTTATCAAAAACAACGTTGAATGAGCTAGATATACCTCTACCTACTCGACCAATAAAATTTGTCATAAGTTCAATCAGAGCGTTGTGTCTGCCCTATTAAACTCGTAAATCCTCAGGAAGTGGTAGGTATATATACCTAACCTAAACTCATAAAGCGTTCATCAGTTACCTTTGAACTAAATCATAAAACGTTCAGTCGAATCTCTATAAAAACTTGCTAAGCAACCTTGACTCGAATAAATAACGTTAATTGCACCCTTACTATCATTGCGTACAAGATTAAAAACATAAGACCCTCATAAAAAAGTTACTGGTTCAGAAGATAATCTGAATTCCATATTCAAATTTCTACTTTGTTTCCAACTAACAAAGTTTGAATCCGTTTGACTCGGTTTGAAGGCTGCACAAAAGCGGCTTAGTCGACGACAAATACTTTTCATAGAGCTACTGACTTATTTTTACGAGTATTTCATCAAAATTTCCTTAAGTCTTGGAGAGAATCGTTCACAGTGGTTAGTTTAAATATAGGATGTTTTAAGAGATATCATTTCAGTTTTTCATATATTTGTTGGTTACGTTATTAATATTATTATTCAGACACCCATGCCTCAGTAATCCGTACATCGCTTTGAACCAACTTAGCTATCGTGAGGATCGTGGTGACGAATATTTCAATGTGACTCTTCTCATTACGCCTTGATAAGTCCTTTTTGTAATTGCCTACGATAACTGTACCCTTACCCCATGAGTTTGCAATGTTTGCATTACCGTACTCGCTAGCGACTGCGTAAACGATTTAGTATGGCGATTCTTAGTTCTATTGCGTAACCGCCAGAGGCGCTGTACTTTTGTCCATACTAAATCGTTTACGCAGTCACTAGCGAGTGCGGTAATGCAAACATTGCAAACTCATGGTAAGGGTACCGAGCATCAACACTGATTGGATCGAGTAGTATTTAGTACACGTCGGATTCATTCTCCCCCGTGGATTCTAAATGGCCACATTTGGGATCCATCACCAAATTAACAGTAAGCCTTAATTTGTATGTAGACTGCTTAACATTTACAACATGTTGCATTTATTGAAGTTTAAGTAAGTATCACGAATTACCTTTGCCTTCTTTGAAAGAAATAATGTATTTTTTATATTTAAGCTGTAGTTTTAATTTAACTTGTAGTGTCTGAACGCCTGAAGTTCAGACTCTGAACTCAAATTTATACACTAAAAAAATAATTCTTACTAATGAGATTTTAAAACTCGAGCCCTATTTTATAAATATTACAGTCTATGTCACGTCTGCGCCATAGGAGAATCTAACGACACCTCACACTGTAAAATACATCTAGTTCGTCGTTTACTCTGCAGAGCGTATACGTAAGAAATAGACACCTAGGTCCATACATTATGCGTAGACTAGGAAAAACATTTAATAACCCTCCTTCTGCTACAATCTGATAAGAAGCGTACTGTCATTATCTTTGTTGGTGCAACTTAGGCGACTTCCTGATTTGTCGGTGCGGAGGCAGTACGATATGAGAAAAGTATCAAATGTCAGTGTCAGCTGACAATTGGCTCGGTACCATTTTTTACTGCGCCCCTACATTTAAATGAGTGCTTCCTGACTGGCGCGGGATGCGCGGCAGCGGGATGATGCGTAGGCGGTACTGCTTTGCTTCTGCGCATGATATTACTACTGCGCAAACGTAATACTGACAGTATTATGTCAAGTGAGAATCTTTGCGACGTCAGTAAATTTACGTCAAAGGAGAAAATGTCACATATCGATCCCGCCCCGCCAAGTCAGGAAATTGCCTTACGAGCAGATCAGTCTCACACTTTCCAAAAAAAATTTTATTTGTAAATCAGTCAAAAGTGTCATCGTAAATCCTCAAACAAAATAAGACACGCTGAGGTTATCAAAACAAAATCGTTGTTCATGGAAAATGTCTCCCAAGCTGCTAGAAAAAACAAATGTAATTGTGCTAAATAAGTCCTAGAAGCTTTTTAATGATGTTTTTAATTAGATATAATTTAATTGGAATAAAAAAAAATTGAAAATGTCTCCCAAGCTGCTAGACAAAACACATGTAATTGTCCTAAAAGCTTTTTAATGATCTTTTTAATTAAAGCTAATTTAATTGGAATAAAAAAATTAGAAGATGTCTCCCAAGCTAATACTAGAAAAAACGAATGTAATTGTGCTAAATAAGTCATAAAAGCTTTTTTAATGAAGTTATTAATGAAAGCTAATTATTGCGATGCAAACTGAGTGTTGCGTTTATTTCAATCATTTAGTTGTTTATTTTGAGGATAGGTACCTACTCGAAATCTCGAATTAAAAATAAACATATAGAATGCAATACAAATACTCTTTATGTCACACCTGGCCATAAAGTGGCCATTATCGCACGCTCCGCGCGCGAAAAAACCCACTTCCTGGCCAGGAGGGTGACATAAAATTTTGTACTTACCACGGGCGATAATAAAGAAAGCCTCAGATCGCATATTTATCGCCCTTGCCTTCGGCTCGGGCGTAAAATACCTGCGATCTGAGACATTCATTGTTTTATCGCCCTTGGTAAGTAATGTACTATTAATGCACACCTCAATTAAAGGACACAGTACAATACAAAAAAAAAACACAAAAAAAGAAATAGTATAAAGTAGTAGTAGTATAATATAAAGGATGGTAAAAAAGTGCCCACAGGGGGAATCTTAAGTTAGTTTGTTCTTACACATTAAGATTTGAATATGTATAACATATCTAATGAAACACTCTGTATAAGCCACAAATCATAAAGATCGACACAGACGATGTCCTGGTGCACCTAAGAGGATTAAATCAATAAATACTGGAGCTGCCTATCCCGGCGAACCCTTTCAATAGTGGTTGAGTATTCACTTATTTATTTATAGTCGACATCGATACACCGTCTGTGTCACTGGACGCATCTAAAAGGGTTTGTGGACGATGGTGCGCACTCCCTCACTGCACGTTTTTTTCATGCCGTCAAACCTATTAATAGGTACTAAATATTGATAACCCCACAGCGACCCACGCTATGTTACGCGAGTTTTGAATAATTGTTGACATTGTTGTGGGTACTCCAGTGTGGATTTGGCATGTGGAGTGGGGAGTACATAATCTATTTATCAAAGAAAATCAATGGCATATTATAATATAAAGTAATACAATCCAAACTTTTAGTAAATTTATTCGCAATATGTATTTATATTGTTCACCTTGGTAAAACGCAAGTGCGACGCTTAGTATATCGAGAATTATTTAAAAAAGGGTTTTTAATGTTGTCTGAAGGAACTCAGAACTGAGTTATACGATATGCATCACAAATCTTTAACATGTATGTAGCAGCAGGCCAAATATCGATACTCTATAGAATCTTCTACATCCCTATTTCTTAGAACACCTCGACCACTGATCTACAAATATTTTAATAGCTATTCATATAAAATAAATCTCTTTAACATAAATTACGTGATGTATGTTCGGTTAGAATGACAAAAAGTTGTTAGTTTTTTAAGAAGCGCGGTTCGGAGTGTTCTGGTCTTCTCGGAATCTTTCGGTTATTTATTTCGTCGCACTTTTCAGCTTGAAAGTCGATTTGAAGTGTTGCTAGAAAACATATGCATGAAAAATGCAAAAAATACTTGCAAATTGAAATTTTTTCTTCGTTACTATCTGATATGATATTTGGTCACAATAGTTTTATATTATTATAAAACTAACGAACGAACGATACGATACGAACGAAGAAAAAATGTCAAGATATGTGTCAAATCACACAGAAAATAGTCTAAATAGACGAGCGTATTTAACTGTTGATTTACGACACGAGATGAAAGTCGCGACAGTGATCGCTCTTGCTATGATCCTGGCACATAGCATAGCTTCATTCAACCACTATGTTAGCTTTCTTCGATGATTGACAAAATAATGTATTATGTGTTGCGACTTTGATTTCAGAGGAGAAGCAACACCCAACGCCCGTTTTTGAAAATGTATAATTTTGCTAAAAAGTTTTCAAATTAGTTTCCTTTAATATATAATTAATAATTGAATTCCCGAGCGTAGTTAAAGAGCACAGCATATCAAGCTAACAGCAGCGGGCGCACGAGACAGAATTTAGGAGGCTATACTCGCCTTAACAACAAGAAAATCGAGTTATTTTTTTTTCTTATTCAACTACGTGTCTACGTCTTGATTTACATCAACATATCAACCGACGGTATCTCTGATACCTAAAAAACAATAAAAGTACCTAAATTAAATCGTTATCATTATCATGTATGAGCTCCATTGAAGCGGCTGCTCAGATCGATGCGCAAGATTCACTCGTAATCGCTTTTCCTTAAAGGAACAATTAATATTAATCGATTGGGCAAAAAAAGATCCATACCGATGATATTTGAGACGAACATTCAATATTAAATGCCGGCGTTCATATTGTTCATTGACATGTGACAGGTTTTTCTGTGCCCTCATCAGACTTGCTGCAGGTAATTGGAATTTAATCATAAGAGTAATTTTTGTACATTTGAAATACTTTAATTTATTTAGTTTCCATGTCATCAACCGTCATTTTTGTAACGGAAGTAAACGTTTAGATAAAAAAAAAATCTCTATTATCCTTAATTTCACACCAAAAACGAATTAATTCACAGGTTCACTGACTTCACTGTCTGTCTCTAAAGCTACCCGAATTAGAAACGGTATGTGTGATCACATTTCTCCATACGCATTAATAGGAGCAATTTATGGTAAGTTCGGTCTAAGCAATGAAACACGATTTCTGGTGTGACTTGTTTTTCGGAAAAAACTGTAGGTAATACGTTCGTATTAAACTTACCACGAGGTGCTCAACTAATGTTACAAATGCACATTAAGTCGATCTCACTGTCTTTTTCCCATGCAATGCGTTTGCAACATTACGTGATCGACTAGCAGGTTTGCACTAGGTCTACTGTGTCAGAACTGTCAGATAATAGGTAGTCGTGTATAAACTTGTACTTTTACAGTAATAACAAGCGCATTAACCACGTTTGCTATAAAGTATATTAAACCATCCCCACGATACGAATCTTAATGTCGCAATAATGTACCATTGTCTCGGGGCAATGACCAAACGAACATATTTATATATTTTCATTCAGTTAACGTCTGAAACGGCTTGGCTTTTTGTCCGCCGTTCAGAAGCCTTCGTGTCATTTTCTTTTTTCGTGACAGTCATTTTGTACATTCTACACAGGGTTGTCACTACTCTTATCTAAATTATTTTTCGAGTTATGATATTACAGTACCGCTTACAAACTTAGTTTGTAAACCAAGCCTTGTATGTTTTAATAATAATAAACACCTCATTGCTGCTGATTTTTGATATCAGCTTCATTTAATTGTGACTTTATACATTAGCGGTGTTTAATTCGAGTTAAACGAGCACCCCCTACCCGCCTTCACGTGACTCCTGGGTGGTTCTAAAAGTGCAACAAAAACTGGCAACCGTATTGTCTTCTCGAAGATCTCACGGTTCGAAATAAATGCCATACGATAAATAAATAATAACGAGCTATAATTGAAGTTAGGTTTAGTTAGTTTAAGCTCGCTTTGTGCTTATTTGTCCTTTTACTATTTTGTCTTTTAGATGTACAGTTGTACGTACGGTCACGGACTTTAATTGTTGAGCCATCTAGGTAGAGCTCTTTTTATAACAGAGACTTCATAGCTTAACTATTAAAATAACATTAAGTGTACAATTAGTAGGTTTATATAACATATCTATTTGTCTAGTACTACATACAAATTTGACACGAAATTATGGTAATGCTTTTCAATTTCCGAACTAAAATAATTAGTAGTCGTATTATGACTCTTCGCGCATTTATACTGCGGTGTTGCAGCCCTAAGACGAACGCGGCCTGTTTAAGAAATCGCGTCCGCATTCAATTCAATGCGTTTGCGCCGAAATCCGGTACACTGGGAATATTGATGAGTGAAGTATCCCGCCGCTTGTGGAAATCAGCCCTTTGCTGTACCGTTACACGAAAGAAAATACTTTTTAAAGGTATGTCAAGCACGAAGTAGGCTTCCCGCACGGAACGAGATGCGAGGTGTAATTACCTATATATGTTCCGGATGTTTCTCGAGCCCCCATGCATCTAATCTAAGAACTCTCATAGTAGAAAAATCTTA
The DNA here is from genome assembly GCA_951800055.1 of Cenopis cana. Lineage (NCBI taxonomy): Eukaryota > Metazoa > Arthropoda > Insecta > Lepidoptera > Tortricidae > Cenopis > Cenopis cana. Next base: position 11,278,881 of record OX637472.1, read on the forward strand.
GGTACTCTGAGAAAAAAAAATAAACAAAACAACCAACCAAGTGCATGTCGGGATTGTCGGGCCACGCGCAATATAGGGTTCCGTAGTTATACACCCGTTACATTATGTGGGCTTAAAAGTTCGCAAACTTATATTTATTATCTTAGTAAAGTTACTTACTTTTTATCTATCTTTATATTTATCAATGGAAATTGCACGAAAGTTTACTCTTCAAAATACTTTTCTTAAGTTCGGCTATTACTCGTAAGCGAGTAATGTCTAAGTAGCTGTGATACTTTTCCTTTTATATACACTATACTGCCTTGATTTTTTTCACATGCCTAGTAGCCACCGTTTATTTGTCAGTGGAGCGGGGAGGGGGACACTTGACCATAACAAAAATGATCACTTTAAAGCTTAATCTAAGTACAATATTTTTAAACGAGCTATCCAACGATATCCCATACGTATACGATGGAGTTTAGAAGAAAAAAAAAATAAGGGAAACCCTAAAAAAATTTTTTTTAACATTTTAGTCTACTGTTTTGTCGGCATGATGTATACCCAATACCCATGCCAAATTACAGCTTTATAGTACTAATAACGGTTACTGAGCTAAGCTGCTGATGGACGGACCGACATGGGCGACATGGCGAAACAATAAGGGTACCTCGTTTATTACTATATTTCATACCAAACCATTTTTTGTTGTGTTCAAATAATGGTTTTAACGTCGCTTAATAGTTCTTAAGACGTAAAATAATCCGTCTTCCGAAACAGTACCATAAAATGCATCCGAAAAACGGCTCATTGATACATTGCGGAGAAACCTGAGGGGCCTTTATTGTTTTTATTGGCCTTTACGAGAGGTTTTCGCCGACGATAATAATGGATGTTATTACTACAGCGGGACGGGACCCTGCCTGAATGAAACATTCGCGATGTTCATTCATTTTTTACGACAGCTGTTTGTTGTTTTATGAAGGCTTATTACAATAGGATTTATTATAATGAGCTTACAGTTATTCGCGTAAATCCGAAAACATGGGTTTTAGAGCAAAACATATGAAATATTGTTATTGTTATTTGATAAACATTAAATTGCATGCCAGTTACTGGTGAAATATGTGATTCTGTGTGATAAATTAACACCTTAAATGTAACATATTTTAAGCGAGATAAATGGCTATGGACTATACTTTTACTCGTATTGTTGTAATTAATTATTTCTTTACATTGTATTGACAAGTATTGCTTAGGTGTATTTGTTATTTTCCATCCTGATGAATTTGTTACAGTTTACGTAGACTGTCTAACTGTAACCGACTACTCGTACTTGTCAAACTATTTGGACCCATTCATAATTATCCAATCAAGGCAATTGACAGCGAATTCTAGGTTTGTATGACAGCTGTGGTGTTAAGTACCCACTACACTGGCGAGCTATACCCGTAACAACGAGTTGTCTAACGGGAACATTATTTTTTAATCATTGTAATCTGGACACTGATCTTCGTGTTAATATATTGTAACTGATGGCGTTCATTAAATTAACATGTAACTAAAAAAAGTCTAGAAAACAAAAAAAAATGGTTTTGAAGAGTCGTTTCGTAATATTACAAGCACCAAAATTAAAAGAAGAGTTTTTTCCCCAGCTCTGCGGATTAGGGGTCGTAGGGGTACTTACATTTGATACCAATCCAGTCTGTCAAACTTGTGGGGTGTCAAACATACATTTCCTTAATACTCGTATATGTATATGGAAACACAGTTTCGCACATATCTGGCGTATACTTACACTTATTGGTCTCTAATGTCAAATGTACGAAATAGAATTTTATTGTTTTGTTTTTCTTGGTGACGTTTTATTGATAGTGTGTTATTTAGATTGACTGCTTCGATAAGCCTATATAACGCCACAGAATCGCGTGAATGTGGAGGAGTCGTCGCAGTTGCGACAACACGCGAAAGTAGCGCACACGCAGCAATCAAATAAATTAACGGATCAATTATAAATCTCTTTTATCTGACCGACGCAACATTATATCTTTACGCAGACATTCGGAATATGCTGGTCGGAAAGGGTCCGGCTGATGATGGGTCAGTAATTTCGATAAGTGCTCATACTGAGGCTGTCTGATTTGTGATGAAATAGGTTATAGCTCTGAAGGTTCTGATATTTTGTTTAAATATGTACACTCAACAAAATTTGCAATATAATAATTTAATAAAGTACCAAATTTCTTACCCTTACTACAATATAGGATATAGCGAACCTATCCGTTGACTGAGAAAATAGCCAGCACACGGTTTTAGTAAAAAAATTGTTTAATGGCTTTAAAAATCTTAGGTGGCCCGATAAACAAACATGTATTTTGACCGTGAAGGCCGAAAATACATGGGTGTTTATCAGGTCAGATATTTGCGGCGTTGCGGGTTCTAAATTTGTCTTCCTAGCATTCGTCTTGGGCATAATATATATTTATTTAATCGCCGACTACACGTTCACACGACACATTCTGTCAATTAAGAGCAATAGAATTGCGGCCATGTTTCACTTCACATATCCTAGGTAGTTACCACTAATTTATTCATCTGAATTGCCTAAATGACCCGTAACACGGTTAACGCATTAACCGGTAAGCTGGACTTATGTCAATTAGTTACACTTCGAGACACACACGAGTCCCTTAGTTCCGTAAAAGGCAGGCAATCCATAGAGGAATCAGCACGATCTATCATTAATTCTTATTACAAGATATTATTATAATTTATGGTTTTAACGTCTGGTTAATTTTTATTTCTTTATTAAGTAATAAGTGATTGTAGGTGTAGCCATCGACTAAAAGTCCTGGTCGTCGTATATGATATATGACTATCGTGTCCATTAAGTTTAATCTTGCAATAAACTTTACCTGATCTACTTCTACCGCGGCTCTTGCACGTTTATAGGTAGAATAGAGCACCATTAGTAACTTCAGACAGCAGTAAATCTCGATAAAAACACACTATTTCATCTATGACACTAGATACTTGGTGGTCTCTGATAACCTCTACTCTACAACATGACTTAGCCAGCAAATATGCATGCAATTCTAGGTCATATTTCCTGGACAAAAGTTGCCACAGGACAGTGCGTCAACAGTGCTCTAGTATAATCTGTGTACTATTGCGAGGTACGACAAAGGCTATTTTCTTTTAGTACCCTCCATACAAGGAATTGAGGTCGCTGTCATATAACCTGCGCTCTTACTGTTCCCAGTGTTTCTAATCTGACATTACCGGTGATGCATGTTGATGTTCAACGTATCATGAAAACCTCATATATCACTCAATTTTGGTATCATAAAAGCAACCATGTCTGCCAAGATATAAGATACGTTTCATGCAACAATTTCTGGTCAATTTATTTCAACTTAAAAAAATCCTGTGTTCGACGCTGGTGCAGTCAGCGTTTATTACCTATAGTTCGGTAAGCCATCGTATTTTGTAAGATTACCGAACTATTTGGCCACTTTGGCTGCTACGTACTATATGACAATGACTGTACTGAACTTCGTACTTACCTACTCCTCTTTTTGACCTCATACTTTCGAGATGCGTGTATTCTTCATTAAAATATCTTTAAATACTCGTTCACCCATGACAAATAATGAACACCTGTAAGTAAATGCCCTATAAAAATTGGGCCTAAAATCTTTAAAGCACCATATAAAACAGTTTCACGACCTATGGTCATTTTAAATCACCCGAGAACGAAATATCTTTAAAACATTTTCCTGTCGATCCGAACAGCAAACTCCGTAAAAAAGGGTAATTAATTCTTTTCATTGAACGCTTAAAATTCTCCCATTGTTTGAAGAAATTTAAAAACAGCACAGTGAGTTTCGCGTTGCAATTCGTGACAAAAAGTAAGTATAATGCCGCATTTTGATCAAGCCCCGTTTGCACCATTGAGCTTTTTTCTATACAATTAACGATAATAAGGGAATTATACTTTGAATCAGGTTTTGTTTCAAGTCCCATTCAACAGCCGTCGGTGTTTTTATATTACGTCGGGAATATTTATTGTATGTCCGGAGATTCGATAAGTTATCTATAAACTAGGTTGCTGCTTCTATTCTAGGATATAAATGTTACCCATGCAAAACTATAGGTACCTAACCAACATGTGTTATTATATTATTACAATTTATAAGGTTAAGATTCTTTATATATTTATATTATATTTAAATAGATTATATTTCATTTATTGCATAAAATCGTTATTATATTATTGTTTGTTAAACAAATTACATCATGCAAAATTACACATTATGAATACACCAATGTATTATGTTTCGTGGATTTGGATTTGTTGGATTTTAAACATCTTAGCATATAGTTAAATAAATAAATGACATGACAGAAATTAATGGTGAATGAATAATGGTCCAATAACCAAGTTTATTTCAAAAAAGGTGCTGTACATTTTTGCCGACAATAGCGATGGAAAACAGAACTGTAAACTAAGAAACAGTAAAAAAATTAAGCAAAGCTTTGCATACTGTATTGTGTTGCGCTGAAAGCTAGTCGACATACATAATTCATTGTTAAAATAATCAGTTAGAATACCGAAGTGAGCTGTCAAAAGTGTTCAATAAATTTCTATTGACGTTTCGAAAGCTCTCCCACTAGTGTTCTACCCAGGCTTTGCTCGCGAAAGCACTAACTGCATCATTGTAATTGGGGAAAGTTTGCTACATTTGAATACAATGAGACACGCATATATGCGCATTACGATATCCATAATGTCCTACGTTCATATAAAAGGGTAACAACATAGGTTCTTCTCGCTCTATGGGTAATGTATTCGCCATGAATTAAACATAGCCTAACCTATTGGTTTCGCTGTTTTTATGCAACATTGTTATACAAGGCTTATAATGATATAGTTTAGTATACGCGTGGGTGATCGATTGCACTCTGCCTACAAGTAATCTTGCGTGATATTGAAATAATGAATTACTATTGAAAAGTTGGCATTATTACATAATATGTAATTGTAGTATTACAGTGTATATAGTATGTAGTTTATATACTAATCCAGTTTAAAAAACAACAGACACAAAAGCCCAGAGAGAGATTTTAGAGGCCTAAGCATATTTTAGACTAGTTTACGGAAGTTTTAACGCAAGAGAAGGCGAGAGTGAATCGGTTTTCAAGCGCAAGTACCTATCTAGAATAAAAAAACTTTTTTATTAAGTATTTTAGATTTGTTGTACAATAAAGAAACGTCATTTTTTGGCACAATGATTTGAGTATTTACTTCTACATACGAAGTACTTGTACATACAATGGTACTTTATTATATTATCTGTTTATTATTTCTCATATATAAACCAGCGGCCTACACATAGCCCTAAAAAAAATGATTATCGTACACGATTTACCTACACACGAGGCGATCTAGGGAGCAATCTAGGGTGCTCCCCACCACTCTCCCGATATCGCCTCTGATTTTAGGGCTGTGAGTAGGCCGCTTTAGAGCAAAAAGTGGAACAAAATAGGTACTCTTACTGCACATCGTGTCGGCTTGTCAAACACGACTCTGCCTTCTTTTAGATTTATTTGCGGTCTCCGTAAGAACACAAATTCGCAAACTAATAAAACAAGTGCTCACGAACATTCTTTTGTTAGTTTTTCTCATTATTAGGAAACTAGGTATATTATTTAAAGGAAGATAAATTTCTCGTTATGGGATATTACGTATAATTTATTTTTTACCGTTCGATCATGCTAATTGACTTCATATTTTTTATATTAACATAGTATTTGTAAGTCAATGTTATCTATCTGTGAAATTATTTAATAAAATGCTTATAAAAGTTCGTTAATTTGGGTATAGGCTGCAGCTGCATTTATGAAAGAATTATGAAATAAGGACGAAATTTCAAGATATTTTTTCTAAATCAAGATTGTGGATCTTTCTTTTATATGATACGTTAATTTTACCTGTGTGCAATTCAAAAAATCAATAATAAATAGTTTCAAATCGATTAATAAAAGCCACAATAAGTATTCATACATATGATAAGTCTGTCTTGCCCGGTGGGCTTGTCAACGGACTGATGGGATTACGGACAAAATTTGACAAATCTCTCACCAAGATGAATTGAGTCCACTGTGCATTTGTCATTGCTCCATTGTTTTGGGGTCGATGCATGAACCACTGTTTGGTTACGACGTATTCTCGAAAAGAAGTCGTTTTCATTTCATCACTTTGTATAAAATTTAACAGACAGAAAATTATTGCCGTGGATATTATTAAAAATGTTATGAAATGTTCTATTTTCATTACTGTTTATATCTGTGACACTGTCCAAACATAAAGCCCTGTTTTATTTATTCGTGTTTTTTGTTTCAGGTACGTTGCACGTAAGCTGCTAGTGAATAAGAAGGACTTTTAAAAGGCTAAGTGTTCACCTATCACTAGGCTTGCGAATTTTGGTTGCACACCGTAGTTCTAAAACCCATGGAGTCGCTGTGTAGTAAAAGATAGTTTTCATAGTCAATAACAAACAAAAATACGATGTTACCTATGTTAGATATTATATTTTATGCTGTTTACACCCATTCTAATAGAGTGTTATTAATTTTATCGCTACAATAATAAAACTACTGAAAATATAGGTAGTTAGTTCGAGTTCCAGTGGTAAAGTTTATCTCATACGCATCAAACTAAGGCGCCCCGTCCACTAATGCACTTCCGTGAGAAGAGACACAATGGTGAGAATCATAATTGCGCCTCATATCATTATTGTACTTTCAACGAAGATTAAGGTGATAGCTTTGGGAATATATTGTACCGTACTACATGCGATGTGAAGCCAAACTCATTTAGAATTTGATTACGTATAACTATATGTATATTTTGGCTTTTAGTACATATAACCTAATCTAAAAACAAAATAAACTAAAACCTAAATAAAAATATTTACTAATAAAAAATGGCCTCAAACTTGGAGCTCGGCGGTAGGGTGCCCAGAAGGCTGGCCGCATTGCCGCGCTGAACAGCAATGCTGATGCGCTGAGTAAGGTACGCACCAGCCTTCTGGTCACCCGTGGCGTCCACAAGGCGCTTCGCGAGCTCCTTAAACACCCAGTGGGCTGCAGGTCCCCATGGCCCTAGAGTTTCCACCCCAAATGGCTCAAACATGCAGCCACCGTCAATGGCGGCATATTTGCGCCGCTTGAGGTTCTCAGCCGCGTTGGCGGCAGTCCCAGCCTTAACCGAGGTCCCTGGAAGATGGGACGGAGCCAGGGTATCCACACATGTGGCGTCCCAGACTAGCGGCCGTCCCAACTTCCAGGGTACCAGTGTCATGCCATCTGGCCTCTTGCCATCGTCTCTGACTAGGCCGGTCGGCTCTAGAATCGCCGGTGTTCCGGCGCTGGTAAAGGCTCGGCGCAAGATATCGTTGATGCAGGCATGTCGCGCGATGCGTCCGGCACTCCTGCTGCAGGAGAGGCCGTGGAGACCTGTATCAGGACCACTGGCCCCACAGTGGCACTGGTGTGGGGCAACACATGTCGCTCCAAAGCGCAGCGATACCGCGAATCGGAAGGTTTCGTTACTAAGAAGTGTCCCTATTTAGAATTAAATATGAAACAATTACCAGATATATTTTTTAATAGAGCGGGTCACTATTTTTAAGAAACTCATATTCTTAATGATGGCCGGATTAGCATAGTTGCTAGTCCCGAGTTCGAATCCCGGTCAGTTCAAATATTTGTGTGATGACTGATGAGCACGAATATTTGTTTCTGAGTCTTGGATGTTTTTTATGTAATTTATGTATTAAATATATCGTCGTCTTCTACCCATAACACAAGCTATTGAGCTTACTATGGGAATAGTTCAATTTTTGACGTTGTCTTCCATATTATCATCACAATACACACGGATAACAATGGCAACGTAGATGAATTTATTGTTAAGGGCATAGGGTTGCCCAGATATTGAACCTTTAGGAACGCACATATGTATATTTATAAAAACATTAGCGAGAACTTAGACTAGATTAGAGATAAATATGGCGAATCTGAGACAGCTTCAGATTGAAAACTGGCAGGAAGCGGCGCAGGATCGGGAAAGGCGGCGTGCTCTCGTTTCAGGGGCCATAATACCCTCTAAAGGCGCTACACTGAGAAATTTAGAAACTTTGAAACGCTGTCCTGCCCAGACTAGCAAACAGTTGGGGCTGATTTTCTTATTTAGGTATGATTCTTGACTATAATGATTGTGGTACTCACAATAGCCGAAACACGATTGCTTAAAATTTTTTCGATAGTAAAGAAATCCAAAGTTGAGTCTATATTTTCCTTTTTTTACTCAGCCTACTAAAACAACGCATTATTAAAAGACACGATTGAGTTACCTAATATGATGGTATTTTACTTCATCTAGGTACTGTCAGGAGGCAATTTAATAAATCTGCACACAGTCAGATATTTATCGAGATTTGTCTAAAAAAGCCATTCCCAGAGAGTATTGCATCCCGTTTTGTCGTGAACGAAAAACATACGCGCGTCTCTTTCAATCAATATATCGCCTTAAGTACCTAAGTAAGAGAAAAAAATTCGTTCATTTTGAAAACAATAAAACAAAACAAAGTGAAGTGGTCTCTGGTCTGCAAATCCCATCCTAATGTTATTGAGTCATAATCAATAGGTACTAAGCTTGGCAGTAATAGTATGTCAGCTAAATTTAACAAGTTGATATGCCTTCGAGAATATACCCAGGGCATGGTTAATGAATGTTACTTTGTAAACCACAGGACAAAGCCTGAACTAACGCACCTCTCGTCCTCTTTTGAACAAATAAGCTGAGAGAACAAGACAAAGCCGTCCGCTTCGGTAAACATTTTGTTTGCAGAGAGGCTGCTACCCTCGGGGCATGAGGCTTTTACATTATACGATGGCATCTTGATTATGTATTTTTCAGTACTATTTGGTCACAACAATGTGTAGGTACTGGCCAAGCGGTAAGGCAATGTCGTAGGTACCATTACCACATACCATGCGTCATTTAATATTTAAGAGTAGTTTTTCGGTTGAGAAAAACATCTTGAGGGAATGAATCCAATTCCATCCCAGAAAGGTCAAGTTTTCCTCTGGGTTAGAAGGTTAGATGGCAGTCGCTTTCGTAAATCTAGTGCCTACGCAATTTTTTTAAAAACATGGCTAAGCTGAGCTCGAGCTCCTTTAGTTAGAATACAAGAGACAAGAGGATGTGTGTGGTCAGGTGAAAGTGAAATAAAAATGTCTGATTGATACTAAAAGTCGCAAGATTATACAGAAAAAAATATTTACGTCGTATAATAAGGTGTAGTTTTCCCCTTAGGATCGAAAGCCAAATTTTGGGATTAGGAAACAGAAGCCGAGCATAATCCTTCATAATAAAGCATAATTAAAGGTAAATCGCGCTGTGTAAAGAACCATCACGTCATTGACTTAAGAGGCGTTTGCCCGCAGAGGGTAGACACACCCTAATCCTAAATGAATCCCATACAGGCGTATTGTTACAACAAGCCTTTTAATAGTATAATCAAATAGTAATCAGTTTTCTATCACTATCGCACTTACTTTTGCAGCTATAGACAGTATATTAGTCTTCAAAAATGAACATTCATGAACATTGCAACGGTCAGCGAACCGCGCAATATTGTATGAACATTTGAATTAAACACAACGCACCATTTCTTTTGGGATAGTATTTTCATTTTCACAACATGGTACAACATATTTCATATATATAGAATCTAAATTACTGCGAGCGACTCAATAAGATACCTTAAATAACAAAATGAACACAGCACTTGTAAAAAATAACAATACCTATTAAAATACCTGAAGAATGCACTGAACACACAACCTCACGTTGCGGTCTAAGTGAGTTTCGTAAGTGTGATTGCGTTAGTAAACAAACAAAACTAAACGTAACATATTTACCTTGAAGTTTGATATCGCTGAGCCACAAGGGGTAGCGGACAGAGACCAATATTTTATGGCTTTCCGTAATTGACGCAATGATAATGGTCGGAGAAAAGATAAGTATTTCCGGGTGGACTCTCAAATTCTTCATTTTAGGTGTCACAATAGCAATAAAATTATAGCAATAATAATTATCGTCTCATAGCACTAATATTTGTAAATATCATATTGCATTGAAAACTTCACATTTTCCTAATACACCCGTAATTTCGATAGGACAAATATCTTCAATCTCCCTTTGCAACTATACTATTGATTTTTGTTTGGTGCTTTATGTTATGTACCCTTCAAGTTCAAATTGACACGTGTTTCGTAACCCCTAATTATTTTTTTACAAAATCTAAAAAAAATATGACTTCGAAATGACGCAAACATTTATTTTTAAAAATTTACCCGTCCATACTCTCAATGTAATACAAACCGTTCAAAGACATAGTTTGATAATCGGTCCAATTTAATAAATAACACAAGTTACAAAGCGAATCACTTCATTGCAACTGATATTGAGACAGTAATAGGTATATGATCTGTGATATACCTAAGATCTATTTTTCAAAACGTGTCTGGCTTCTTTGACTGCCTATTTATAATTTAATACGCTATCGTCTTGTGACAAAGACCATACAATTTTAAGATTACGTTATATGCGAAGTGATGTCACTCATCTTGAGATTATAGTGTTGTTCCTAAAGAACGTATTAAGAGGCATTAAAATCTTGAAGTGAAATAAATCAGTGTATTAAAATTATAACTGGTTCTAATTCCATCTCGAGTTTCAGTTTATTACTAACCGGGAAATGACCACGAGCTAAATAGGTAGTGCAGCGTAGCTTAGTTTAGCTTAAGTTATTTCTATACAGCCTATTTCATAAATTACTACACTAAACTACACGCTTAATTAAATTGCAAAGATAAAATACCTATGTTTTTTTCTATATTTTATAATATTTTCATAAAAGTCTTGAGTTCATTCTCTTGTCCGAAATTTATAAAAACTTGTGGCCAAAGTAATTAAATTGATCAAAATGGCTCAATTCCCATTTTGTTACAAGTTAAATAAAGATAAACTTTCGAGGCTAGAAAATGCAAACTTAAGTAATTGGTTTTTATAATTTAGGTAAATGGCCCGAATTTACATTTATCTTTAAGCTTCTTTGTTACAAAAATCCATATTGTACGAGTAAAATACTAAATTAAGAAGCAAATTAGTGTCTGCATTTAAGGACTTCGCATTGTAATTCATGTAACGCTAAGATGGAGGATGGAGGATGGCTGTCCCAGATCCGCTTTGGCATATAATACCAAAATTTTTAAGCGACTTTTTGTAAGCGATTCCCATCTGACCTTCCACCGGATATCAGACCGGTTTCTAATAAGATATTTTCCTTCACTGAAAAGCTCTTGTTATGTATCAAATGAACAATGACACATGTAGTACAAATTTTGCAATAGTAAACTTGCTATGTTCAGGTGGGATGAGCACGTGGGCAGATGCTAATTCACCGTTACGACATAGTAATATCACAATGAATTATCACCACGTCATCGTCCATTAGCAATAGTTAGCTTGATTTACCGATGACAGCGAAGGTGTGACTGATGTGAGGTCTATAAGAAGATATAGGTATTAGAGGCATGATTGACTCACTTTGCATAATACAAAACTGTCCAGCGAACTTAAAACTAATTTTAACAATAAGGACCCGGTATGGATTCTGGCGAGGAGCGGGGCGACGAGCGGGGTTCATCAAAATGTAGACTTGTTGAACTGCTCGTCTGCCCGCTGCCCGCTGGCCGCGGCTTAAGAGGAATGCCTAGCTGACCAACTTTTCAAATCTTGAATTTTTGACATAATGTTTCTGTCGCGCTGCTGGGAGCGGGGGCGGGCGCTGTCTATGTGTGAGCGCACGCACACAGGCGCGAGACGCGAGTCCGCGAATTTACTTACTGACCCAGCATACGATAAATTAGGCTGTAGGTACAGATCGCACCATAGAAAAAGTCCCCCCTTGAGCACTTTATGAAAACTGTACAATAATTTCGTCAACTAAAATCAATCTACTTTAGCTCAGACGTTAACATGGTTGACACGCAATCAAGAGGTTCATGGTTCAAATCCAGAGATTGACAGAACTTTTTGCTTTTTATTTTTCTTACCAAGTAAATTAATGTAATGCTTTTATAATAAATGTTTATTTACGTCAATATATTGATAGGAAAATGAAATAAAATAACGCCTAAATTTTTTTAAAAAAAACATACATACTCTGTTTAAATATAAATGTAATATATATGTGTTTAAATATACATACTCTGTAATAGTTCTATTTATCGAGGTGTGCAATAAAGAGTATTTGTATTGTATTGTATTGTATTGTATTGAAATACTTAGCAATATCATATTGAAAATAATAGCGTTTTATCTTGGCATAAAAATATGTATATCTCTCTTACAACAAACATATTTTTTTTATTGCCGTTTTTATAGATAATGGTACGGAACCCTTCGTGCGCAAGTCCGACTCGCACTTGGCCGGTTTTTATTTCATTGTATGGAATCCAAGAGTGCACCATCTAAGTATAATCATCTTTCACCGGTCTCCCCCATTGAAGTCAGTTTTTTTAAATTATATAATATGTAGAACTATAAAAAAAATTAGTCTATTACATGACATTTTTCTTACTCTTAATCGCCACGAGTTCTACGCGGACGAAGTCGCGGGCAAAAGCTAGTGGGTTATAAAAACCTATAATTCGTTAATAACTTTACCACTAACTAAGTAGCATTTATTCCTATATCAAAGACAAGGGTTCCCAGGTCACCTTTCTATTCAATATTCTTCCATTGTGACTCAGGGTTTTTCTTGTGATTAATAACTTTTCTGGTAATAATGATTTATCGATAATTTTTCACCACTAGCGTATCGACAATATATGTCAACGACTGTTGCCCATCCCTATTCCTTCTGTGTACGTATATTTAGAAACTGACTCCGCCACGAATTCGTGCGATAAGGACAACTGCAGCTCGGACTAAAATTCCCTTGCAAAAAACTGAAAAATCGAGGTTTCGTTCTCGACTGTTTCCTCATCCAAAACGCAACCAATCATTATAAAATTTTGGAAACTGCAAGAGCAAGAACTAATCTATGCCGCTACGTTTTGATTTTTTGGATATTTGTTGTCATATTTGTATACTGCGCCTTTTTATGGAGCCAATTCAACTAAGCCGTTTTTGCGATTTTTGGAGTGCTGTAACTTTCTTTAAAATAAAAATATCCAAAAAAACAAAACGTAGCGGCATAGATATTGATGATATTGATCATATTTGAAAAAATCATTGCTCTAGGTTCAAAAACCAGGGAGGAAACAGTCGAGAACGTTTGTATGGGAAAATCGCAGCTAGGCATTCCTCTTAAGGCCGTGTATTACCACTTTTGAGTTTTTAAAAACCATCTGAGACATAGAATAGAGTGTCTTAAAATCTTAAAAAAATATATGTGTTACATAAGGATCTCGTCTAGTCAAAATCGCAGTCAGTCACACGACCTGATGAATTTCACTCGATAGAAAAAAATCGCGAAGTTACCCCTTTTTGGAATGTATTTTCAATACTACGGCTATATTACTGGTATTTTACATTTAATTTTTGTACTCAATTAAAGATCGTAAATAGTTATAGACAAATTCGCAGGGTTTGCTTTGATAAATTGATTGGCTTAATGACTATAGCTAAATATTTACAAAACTGCGCGCAGAGCTTGCGTAGAGAGCGGGATGGTTAATTGTAAACTCACGCGTGTTAGAGCAGGACATTTACGTTGGGGATACCTCCCCTTAAGAAGCTATGCACCGCAGTGAGTCTCCGCTTCAAACATTGTGCGTACCTTGCTAGTTGCTTACAAAAAAAATAACTATAAATGCAGTGTAATAAATAAGCACCTAAGTATTCATGAAGCACCAATATTGAATCAGTAGCACCAACACCTGAATGACAAAAATTGCACTTCTTTTCTCAATGTGGTTTATGCTGTTTAATATTTTATATACTTCCAGAAAATGTTTTAAAATGGTAATGGGAACTATTTGTACCTGCCGCTTATGATACGAAGGCCCGACTCGAGATGCAAAATGTGACATCCTTTAGAACTCATCTGTCTCTCATGTGTCTACGTGCCTGTCGATCAAAATCAGAATACACTGTCATGAAATAAAACTATATCCTACGGATGTCTCCTTCTGTCAATTAATACCAATAGAATCGCGGCCCTAAAATATAAGTTACGCGATATTTTATGAGAAAGCGCGACCACACCGACCATCCTACTTGCGCGGGGAAATTACATCATACCATCAAGGGAAAACTTATTAAATTTTATATACCTAGGTTTAACCTTAGTGAATAAGATTACCGGGGAAAAGGACAACAGTGTCGAAGGACGTGCTACGATTTTTTCCTGATATGTAGTTGTATAAGGTTATATTTAGGTTAGTTTGTCAATAAAAGTTTATCTGTTGCGTGAATCTTTACGTATAGCGCGGGTGTTAGATGCTTTGTAACACCCGCGCAATAGGGATAACCGCGTCCATCATACGCCGATGGTCAATTTAGATTATGTCAACCAAGACAAAATTCAAAATGGCTATCGGTGTTTAAGCACCTTTTCTTTCTCCTATTTATACGGCAAAAATATGCGAAGTGCCATGTGTAAAGGTTCTAGTGCCAATAAAATGTCTCTTTAAGTTAGCATAAGTTAGCCATAAACTCACACGCCGCCGTCACTTTCCTCTGTTTTAAGGCGTCTTTATGGCGTTTAAATTATGTCTTAGTGCAGAAAGCAGAAACTTTATAAATATAAATGAAAGTTTTAAAACTTTGATGACAGTAGGAAGTTATTATCTTTACTATAGTTCGATAGGATTTTAGTAGGTTGAAGCTTGGCCGAAGGGAATCTCTATTTATAAAATACTACACTATAAACTTCTTTAACAAATAAATTATTAGACATTAAAATAGGTACATATCCCATATATATATATATATATGTCCCACAACTGTACCCATTTTCTTCACACCTAAGTACTTAAAGATCATTTCACAGTCAACCTCTTTAATTTTTGATCCACCAATACAAAGATTTTAGAGAAAATGCATGTAGAACTTTTAATTAAGAATTTGTAACTAAAACACATAGGTAATCGGATCTCTAAATCTAATGCCACCACTAAACATTTCATCTCCTAAGTAGTAGAATTTTAAACAGAACATAAAATCAAGATCTCGGATAGAACTAGTCACAGGGACTCGTAAAAATGTCCCAACGCCATGGTTTATGGGCTGAACCTCCTATGTGGAGACCATGAATTTGTATGAGTAGCGAGTAAGGCTGTGGTATACCTACCCTATTTACCGGAGTTATATTTGTAAGGCCAAGAATTGGTCACCACAAAATGTCATCTTGCTCAAATTTGGAGTAGCCCCACTGGGGAAATACCTCCGCCTTGCAGAAAGAAGACCACAGCCATATTAACATTATTAAATTACACTGTACTGTGTCCTGGAGGTGAGCAAGGTTGCCGTAGCTCCCGAGAACGCACTGTGTTGAGAGCGAGGGACCTAAATTTGTCTCTTCTGCTGTCAACACAGTGAAACCTAAAATTTTACAAAGGGTCGGCAACGGGCACGTGACTCCTTTGAAGTTGCGAGCGTCTATAGGCTGCAATGTCCGCTTACCATCAGGTGTACAGTAAGTTTGTTTGCCACCGTCGTTGTATATAAAAAAAACCTTCGTTTTGTGTATGGGACTTTAAGCTGTTGCGACCAGTAGTTATTGCAGTTGTCAAAAACTGATATCTTTGTCTCGAACATTCATAAATAACTTACACATAACATAACACGTCGAAATCCATTCCGCCGAGATGAAGTGTGTTTATTACCTTTTCGCTGTATTACATAGATAATATTTGGATGAAGTTTTAAATGAGAAATTTTTGAGTCTTGCAAAAGGTATTATCAAGATACATTTGCCCCCGACTATATAGCTTGTGTGGGAGTGCGAGCAATGTAGAATGGACCAACATCGCTCCCCGCTCCGCTTTTTTCAAGGCGTCACCCAGGCCACTTCCCGTCCAGTGCAACAAATGCCTTGTTTTCCCGTGAATATGTTTTTATGACGTACTTTACGCACTCTCTATGCGAAATTGAATTCTGAGTGCCACTTTGCACCTTTTTACTGTTCGTCACGGCAATAGTTTATACTGTTACTAAGCAATTTTAATGCGACTGTGCTGTTTAAAATACGATGACAAATTGCTGCGTTGTGCTCGTTTAAATAATATTTACATGCCTAAGTGTGTCGGTACTGTAAAGTCCTTTTAATACAAAAAGGGATACTTATTATAAAATAAAAAATAATAAATATTTATACTTTTCCTGCTTATATTTCAATTGCGAAAATGCTTGTAGATTTTTGTTAGATTTATGTATTATTTAAAGTCATATGAAGTCGCGGATAGAAGTTTAGGTAGTAATTATTATTCAGGTACTTACTAACTTTTAACGCGAATTCGTTCTTTTTAGGGTTCCGTACCCGAAGGGTCGTAACCCTATTGCTGTCACTCACGCATCCGCCCGTCCTTACGTCCGTCTGTCGTCTGTCACAAAATTTTGTTCCTAAGAATTTATTAACTTCCCGTTGACCTATGAACTTGAAATTTGGTAATAATGTTTATTATTACGTATATAATCTAGTATAAATCACATTTTTGAGGTTGGTTCGGAACCCTAAATGTGCTAAGTCCGACTCGCACTTGGCCGGTTTTATACTACGACGGTGGCAAACAAGCGTACGGTCCACCTGATGGTAAGCGGTCACCGCAGCCTATAGACGCTCGAAACTCCAAAAGACGTAAAAACAAAGATGTAAAACTCGTTATCCTCTTAAGAAGTAATTGCTTATAAATTATTCTCGGCGCATATAGATACTTCCAACCTAAATAGGTTATAGGTAGGTTAGGTTATAGGTTTATATTTACATGTATTTACATGCCACATTTCATCTTAATGCGTTCAACAGTTTAAACGTGAAAATGTAATAACACAATCAGACAGTTACTTTTCACATTAGTAAGGACCTAAGGACATTGACACGGGTTTTAAGGAAATTAACCTAATTAAGTAAGTAACTGGGCTGGCATGACGAACCAAAGTGTCTTGGCCTCCGACAAAGAGCACGCCACTTTGCTCGGTCCTGCGCTATTTCTCGCCAGCTTGCACCGGCTAGCTCCGAGCTCACGCAGTTTTTAAGGAAGCGCTAAATATGAAGCTTTGCTATTAATGACTGATATGTGGATATCATGTTCATGTTGTTGTCCAATCCAACATTAAATGACTGTATTAAGAGTCCTTAGTGAACAATGAACATTAAGAAAATTAAAATTTTAATTCGATGTTTAAATTGAAAATTAAACCTAATTAAAGTGTTTTTACAAAAGTGCCTATTTCAACGAACACGGCACACGGCAACACGGCATGCACGAAATAAAATAGGGTAAAACACCCGTTGCTGGACAGGGAATAATGTATAGAATGTGCCAACCAATAATTAAAGGGGTTTACTTTTCATCAGCAAATCAGAAATAGTACATTACTGCAGAGACCAGTAAGTAAGCCATCCTGGACGAGTATGAATTAGCCGGCCGAGCCGAAGGCGAGGTCCGGCTATAATACGAGGCCAGGATGGCACTTACGGTCGAAGCTTGTATAGTGCTTTTCTCAAAAATAAAACAAATTGTATGAACAACGGTTAATAGTACCTGCATTCTGACCAACTTGTACTTTCATGTTCCGCTTTCCACTTGATGAACTTTTTATAAATGGTCAAATACCACCTTAGACTTGGGTGGAAGTAATTTTTTCAGTACCTAGTGCGATCTGTATACACAGATCGCAATCTGATTCATCTAAACTCATTTTTAGCAATTATACTTCTGTATATATTAATTAAATCAATGAAGTCAATCCCGTCAAAATACAATGGCAACTTTTTTTTAGCTAGATGTTGTGTTAAGACACTGATATTATGCCACAACCCCAATAGAATAGATTTATAAAATCGTATTTAATTAATCGTAAATAAAATTGTATTTATTTTATGTTTACTATTAGTATTTAATTTCATTCAATCTATTCATGTTAATTTCTAAATTAGTCTCGAAATAGTTAAAAACATGATTGAATTGTATTTCCCGCCAATACACATCGTGCAATACGGACACGTCAACCTCCATGGTGCCTACATTTTTTTTAATGTCAATTACTGCCAACTTTTATCTTCTAGTTCTAACTTTAAATATTATGATATGTAATGGGATTTACATACTTACTTCCTGGACAGTAGGTGTGATTTCCTGGACACTTCTGGTAACTATCCAGGATGAGTCACTTTCGGATACTATCTTCACAGATGTTATGAGAACATTTCATACTATTTTTGAGAAAAATATTATATTGGCCATCTCTGGTTCATTGACATTTCCGTCGAGAAAATTAATTTGGTAGGGTCTAAGACATTATCTTAATCCAACGAGTTTCAGAGAAATGTAAATTGTTTATTGTCCTGCTACTTAATTGCCGAATAATATAGATGGGTAAATAATCTGCCATGACGCATAAACTTTATAAACATAGATACGCATCCTACAAACGTGCATTACGAACCGTACGAGTAAATTACCTGAATAAGCTCAAATCACCAGGCAAATTTTCTCTAAATCACCCTCCATAAAGTCACAAAATAAGGAAAATACAGTCATATATCCACCTCCTAATTCAACATACCTACACGCAAGAACATCTGGCAATTCGTAAAAGCCCAAATAAACTTCTGTGTCCAGTTTGTGCCACTTGGGACTCTAATTCACAAACATACCTACTGAATTAATATAATCGAGTGTTTTTGTAAGTAATTGGATTCGCATTTTGTATAAGTACCTAATTTAATTTAATTTTGTATAGGTAAGCAATAGATTATATTTGGATAAGTATTCAACATAATGTAAACAAATCAAACCACGTGATTCAGCCAATCACATAATTCTGTGGTATTACGCCATGGGCTGCGTGATATCGAAAGGTTGTTTAGATTGACTGATTGGTCGAATGACGTGGTTTGATTAATTTACATTTAGCCTAACCTACCCAAATAGAGTATACCCGGTCGTCTCCTCGGAATCGCTTGCACTGAGTTTCATAATGACGCGTCACGGGGCGAGGTGCACGGTTATTGTGACCGGGTAGTAGGGTCATTTGTTTCATATAAATGATAATTATAAGGGTAAGTTAATTAGGTACATGAAACAAACCCGATATCCTAGTGATGCCCCGTCTATCTACATATTGAGACAATTGCAAATATTGAAATTGTGGCTCTGGTGGTGGATGGTAAGCTTGACGTTCTTCAAAGTCAAGGTGACTTCAACAATGCATATCAATAGTCCAATGAAATGTTTTTATGACTAGTCATATTTGGGCTCTGTCCTGTGTCATTCAAGTGTCGCAAGACTCACTAACATTAAGATTAAATTGATTCTCGGAAAATAGTGGCAGTGCTAGACTGATCATAATAAACGCATTGTGGAGGTTTTCTAAGCTATTAACAGTTCGCACGGTTCGCAATCTGAAAGAGGTACTTAACGCCACATGCCGTAAAACCATTACTATGTAGAGCCAAGAGGAACACAGTCTCGTATAACCACACTTCACCCAGAAATATGAGCTCTTGGCTGCTTTAATGCTTCGACCGCGAGTATCGGCGTAAAGATTTACGCGTAGGGTGCCCATTGAGTGCTTTATAACAAGGACATTTCCCATGAAAATCGATTTCTACCTCTGCAGCCATTAGGGTATTTAGGATATTCTCAAAATGTATATGCCTAAATTAGTTTCACGAAGAGGATCAACATTTCTCTTGTTTTATTTGCCTCAAGCAGCACAAACAATACATTTTAAATATTTACGTGGCTGTGGCTGGTTGCATTGTTTACAAAAGTAAACACGTAATGCACTCGCCCCTTTCATACCTGTGATGACACATTCATTCACTGATCTCAGAAATCTAGAAACGGATAACAAGAATGAGTCACATACAGCTACTCCTTTCCAGAATAAAAGGACGTAACTGTCTCACATTATTTTTCAAGTTATGACTTTTTGTTGGAGTAATTCACTAGCGATAATGATTGATGGCTATCGTGCCGAGTTGTTTAGCACTGGTTTATTTCGCACGGTAGGTATATGAGTAACCGGTACTGGAAATTGTTCAGTTACCCAGTTTCCGTGGCCTTAGAATATGTATTGTTTGTAATAAGGTAACCCATAATTAACACATTCGCTGCCAGGCCAAGCCAGTACGAAATTGTATGAACGTTAACGCATATAGGTATGTGATGCCGGCTGCGAATGCCTTAAGAGATCTTCGCCTCTAGTTTTCTTTTTTTTTATTAATTGTCAGCGACTATCACGTGTAGGTATTGGATGGTTTTCGATATAACTATTACAAAACTTACTTGTTTAAAAAATAATTATAATGTCTATTAAACCCACAATATATAACAACAAAAACGACTTTCTATTCAAATCATACGTAAGTTCGTTTCTTGTAGGAAGTATCCAACTTAATTCTAATTATTTTGACAAAACTACAAAATGAACTGTCTGTAAACGAGATAGGGTTGAACATAGGTTAATTATCGATCTATGCCGCCATGCTCAAATATGTGTACAAATAATAACATATTGAATGACAGTCGCTGATAAGGAGAGCTCTAAATATTTCACTTAATTTTTAAACTCATTCCAACGTTAAGGAACGTGAATGTAGCAAACTTGGAGAAGGCATGAGTCGGTCGGATACAAAAACTCTTAATGCTTCAATTCCACAGGGAAGCGTTATCGGCTGTCTGCTTTTCTTGGTCTACATTAACGACTTGCCAAAAATCATGAAAGAATCTTGTGTCTTATTTGCCGACGATATCTCCATCATTACTGCAAGTCAAAATAACTATAATAATAACTTAAATACAGACCTCACTATTATTTTAAATCAAGTATCACACTGGTTAGCTGAACATAACCTAGAAATAATCTATTCCAAAACAAAACTAATGACATTCCACCCACATCAGAAAGAACCACTTAATATATCCTTTACCTATAATAACATGAAACTGGAAGTAATCGACGCATTCACACTACTCGGCATAGTCATAGACAAACACATTAATTGGAAACCGCATATTAAAAATTTAAGAAATAAATTATCGAAATTCGTTTATGCTCTTCGCCAAATTAAAAAAACCACTGATTTTAAAACCGCGCTGCAGACCTATTATGCATATGCATATAACTGGTTGACCTACGGAGTCATATTTTGGGAAAATAGTACAGATGCTCCAAGCCTTTACATAACACAAAAAAAAACTAATCCGTATTTTAACAAACAGAAAGTTGCAAACCCTACTTCATACAGCACAACATACTCACCCTTCACCACCCTTCCATGTATTTATATCCTAGAGATTTGTAAATTTGTTATGAAATACCCCGATTTTTATACTAAACGAGGAGATGTTATCAACACCCGAACAATTACATTTAGAGAAAGGCTGATGTTACCATCCTCACGACTTAAAAACACTCATCTGGGCCATTAGTAATGTCAATTAAAATTTACAATAAACTACCGGAAGTGCTAATAAACGAAAAGAAGGATATCATATTTTTAAACAAATTAAAACGATTATTATTACAAAAATGTTATTACACTTTAAAAGATTTTTTTGAAGATGAATCATTAAAATTATAATATAAGTAAATATTTATTTTGTAATAGTATAGTGTAATTAGGTATTAAAAATTGCTGCGCCCATAATGTGAGACTTATGATAAGAGCATATGTAATTCCAACTATGTGTGACCATTATGTGCAATAAAGTATTGAGTATTGAGTAATGTATTGTTTTCCCGGTGGAGGGTATAATATTGTTTAAAATTTTCTAAATGGTGACTAAGCTTTTGTTCTTTTGAATAAACCAAAAGCTAACATTGTCAATATCTTTGACGACCGCCTTAGCTTAGATGGTAGTGACTGCCTACGAAGTTTCCGGAAAGAAGGTCCCGGGTTCGAATCCCGGCTAGGGCATTTATTTGTGTGATGAACACGAATATTTGTTCCTGGGTCTTGGATGTTTTCTATATATTTAAGTATCTATTTATCTATATAAGTATTTATATCGTCGTTTAGTACGCATAGTACAAGCTTTGCTTAGTTTGGGACTAAATTGTTTTGTGTAAGATTGTCCAATTTTTTTTATTTATTTATCTACTTAATATTTGGAGTTTAGGATAACGTTATTAAACAGAAGTAACACAAGTAAGGTAAAACATATATAATATGCTTAGTCCTCATCTTTGTCCACCTTTATCGCGCTAGGCAAATCTAAAAGAGATAAAACATAGTAATTCGAGCTAGTTCTGCTGCTGTTGTTTTTCCATATCTCATCATAAAGCCACAGTAGTGCCACAGTAACATACTTCAAACTGTGGATATAAATGCCAAATTAAGAAACCATGAACTAGAACTAAATTGCCGTATCAATAAATAGTTTCCAATACTGAATCATAGTCTCGCTATCGCAGACGTTAATACACAATACGTAAGTGACTAGTTTCTGATAAAAAAAACTGATAATCATTCGAGCACAGCTCTGGTGCGCGAACGCATGTTTTTAGACGAAAAACAAACGTTTGAAAAAAGTGGTGCAAGTGCAGTGTTGGTGTGGGATGAAAATAAAGGCCACAAGGAGGAATATAGTGTTAAACGCCTTAAAAATGTGTTACACTTATCATATATGAAGTGGAAAAAGTTTAGTGTATTATGTGATAACGAATTGCCCGTGCAATTATATGAGAACTTCATTTAGGAAACATTTTTTTTGTTCCGCTTTCAATCTAGTTTGTCGAATATTATGAATATCAATTCAGACGTTGAATTAAAATTACTTGTTTATATGTATTTACAAGTTAATTGCAGTGTTAACGACTCGTAAGGTGCTCCGAAAAGTATCACGAAGTTTTTATAGCGTTTCGCCCTTGTTCCGGTTTAATATTTTATTCAAATACGTTTTCCATGGTAAATTTTCTATTAACCTTTACGTAACGGCCGCGAAAAGCCCGTTGGAAACCATCAATAACCATAAAAACGAGTGAAAGTAAATCTATAACGTGACCATAAAAACCATCACCCTTTTATATCGGAACCGGTTCATTGTGTAACTTGATGGAAAACGGCTCATTAGAAATGTGTTAATTTGTGTAGAAAAGGGTGTTAATAAGCGCATGATCGATTTTAACCGATTTCTGAAGTGCCAGTGAGTTGGTGGGCAGTGCAACATGAGTGTTCCTAATTTGAACATCTTGCAAATCACAGGTATATTAGCTGTTTTTCAATGATTATTTAGAAACCTTGATGTTGTATTTTGTTTTCCTGTTATTGTTTTTCCGTACCTATTAGTGTTTTGTTGCTACAATGTAGTGTACAAAATAAAAGCATAAGTACAAAGTACACAAAATGTAAATGAGGCTGAGGCTAATATTTTGTAATACATCTTCATTTCAAGATTCGTCAATTTCAGATTAATTTTATGAGAAATTGTTTTACACTTGTGTGTCTATAATTATGGTTGTATTAGTTTAACATTTATTTTAGTTTTATCATTTTAGTTTTATTAGTAGGTTTCTTATATTAACTCTGCACCACCTACTATCAATTTATTAGTTTTCATTTCCGTTACCCTAAGGTTGTCTGGAAGAAATCGCTCTTTAGCGATAAGACCGCCTGTTGTTTGCCTCTACTTATTGTGTATTTTTGTATTGTATTGTGTCCTTTAATTGAGGTGTGCAATAAAGAGTATTTGTTGTTGTTGTTGTTGTTTAGTGTATCTTAGGAGCTAGAGTCTGGCTAAAGTCAGTTGAACTGAACCCACTAGATTGGAATATGCGACGTGCTATAATTATTAAAGTGTATTGCATTGTCGTAGAAAACATACTCATATGAGTTTTATTACTTTTATTTCAATATCTATCAACTGAGTTATTTTTATTAAGCCATTTTTGATAAAATACACTTTGAAGTGCGTTCTAGTAAAAAAACTTTTGCTATTTTTAGAAACTTCTACTGTCGTTTACTTTGATGAGTTAAACTTTCGTTAACCCAACTAGATGCAATTCGTTATCTGTTCTAACATCAGTCGATGGCTTCTTTATGTAAGCGCAGTTAGCGCCTTCCGGGCCACTATCGTAACGACGTCCACTTCACTTCATTATCTGTTTAAAACTGGAACACTTCCAATAAAATACATACTTAGGCACCTATTGTTGTTGTAAAATTCCATTATTCGTTTCGTTAATAATGGTACTTTGCGAGGCTTTGTTTATGTAGAAGCGTGGCGAGTGGACCGGTAAAACGGCGCCCGCTTCGAAATCGGAAGTCGCCCAAACACAATCATGGTACAGTCACCTGCGTTCGCGATGTTCCACTTGAGAACAAAAACTCCATGTGACTATCACGGAGCTAAACACTGCCCCTTTATACAAATAACGCGAGACGTTCAAACGGTTATCGCCCTAAGGGTAGAACACCGTGAACGCAGGCGATTAGACCTATGCTCAGCGAGGTTTAAATAAAGGCGATATTTACGGGCTCTTTGAATTAAGCACCGAAAATTATGAAAAAAATATATCTGAAACTTTGGTAGGTACATCTTACTTACTAACACAAACAATGAAAACATTATTTGATTTTTTTCTGGACAGTATATAGAGAAATATAAAAATAAATTACTTTATTTGGTCCGATATTAAACTTAACTCCCCTCCTGTGTGTTTCCACTCGCAACTGAAGTTAAAGAAGAGCAGTACACAGAAACGCATACTTACATTAATTCAATGTTTAGGAAGGGTTGCTGATATTTAAAAAAAACTAAGTACAGTCGGCAAAGAAAGTCCTCTACCACTTTTGGACTTTACCGTACGTACCGTGGTAGACCACTTTTATGGTCGACTGGACCACGCTAGAGACAAAGCTCAAATTATTACACAATAAGGAGATATCTACACAGTTACCAGTTACGACTAACCTAACGAGTCAATACTCAATATATGAAATTTGTTACGAATCTTGTTCTATAAACACACGTAATATTAACACAAAGGTGTGAAAAGTCATAGGCGTGTTTTTGGCACCTTTTTATTTGCTGTAAGCGTAAACAAATGACAAAAGCTATACCTACTTACTTACTATTACACAGTCAGTGGTAATTCAGAACCCGGTCATAATATTTCTCACTACTATATAAACCAGTAAAAGGCTTTAGAAATATTTGAAAAAAAGTGTTTAATTTAAATGTTGTAAAGAAATTATCATTTACATTCAAAGTTAAAATTTGTAAAATTAGACGCCACAGGTGGGATTTGAACCGACGACCTCTGCATCCGTCTATAGCTCTAGCTTAGTAGTTTTTTATTTCAATTTTCCACTTTAATTGAAAATTAAGTGTTTATATGGTTACCATACTATTTTCAGCAACATTTGCTACCCCATATAGGTGATTTCAAACACCTCGATGCAATATATGACCTTAAAAATAAAATAGCGTTGTTTCGATAATTTCATTCACATGCACCCCAAAGATATTCGAAGCTGTGACAAATCGCATGCTTAACAAGTAGGGTGTAAATGTACGGAAACTAAATCTTTGCGCATCTTTGGTGGATCTTCAGAAGTTCACCCTTATTGTCACATATCTTGGTGACCGGAGATTTCTTTGAAATATATTTCAAATATCTACAATCCTAGTCTATAAGTAGGACCTTTGACTAGAATAGGATCTTCAAAAAGCTATTAATTACTCGCGACAGCTGTCTTACGCAGCAAGTTTCGCTAAAAAGGGGCATATTATATTATATTAAGTAAACAACTGCCATATTTTTGTCATCAAACCTGTCTTTGTTCATAAAGAACAAATGGCTTAGCTGCCTCAGACCTTCATTTGGACGACCGCATATTACTCGGCCGTCAACTACAGGGCTTGATTAAGTCCAGAACAAATAGTGTGTGTCGGCATAGCGCCTCATTAACGCAAAACTAGGTCATTCCCTGATCAGAGACAAGTGTTTTTAATAAAATGACATATAATATTATAATTTATAATATAGAATAGTCGCTCTAATACTATGTTATAGTTATAAGAAAAAGTAATAAGACCAAATTAAGCAGTGTTACTTAGTATAATTAAAATACATCAATTGCGATCACACCAAAATTTTACGTAAATTGTGCTATCACTGTATTTCTTACCTATGTTGTAGTTGAATCGGATGACGGATATTGTTGCACGCACTCATTGTTGCTTAAGTACAAAGACGAAATGTCTAAAAGCGCGGCATGTTGACAATCAGATTAACGGGTTGCACCAGCTTACGATTACATTACCGATCAACGTTAAATATGCCGACTTCTGTCATCCCATAGTTAAACTTTCCATACAATCAGAATTTAACGATCACCGCTTACGATTACAGACGGTTTGATGCAACCCACCCTAACTTTGAATTCATTCGAACATTCATTCGAATTTCAGAGGTGTTTTCTTATTTTGTATTTTAACTATTTCACGAAACGTCAACAAGGTGGTATATCTTCAGGATAATTTATCTTAATTAATTGATCTAGATAAGCTAGCTTGCTCGCGGTGCTTATTCTTACTGCCGCCGTCAAGCCACTTCATGTCGACTTGTCGAGTCCGGGAACACTCGATTGTATCCCCTTTTAAATATCTTTCTTTCTATTTTGTGTACAGTCAAGTGTAAAAATATAGGTGCATACAACTTGCTCAAACATATGTCTCATAGCTCTTATGTCGGTGAATTATGGTTTCGATGCATACTTATGAGAGGATTCATTTGATACATATTTTTTCACTTTACTACTATATTATACTGTTTTATTATGAAATAATGTAACAAACGTAAGATAATATTTTGAAGTCTGTATGCGTATAAATTGTTTAGAGCTCTGAGATATTTCAATAGGGGATGACACGTTCGTTTGTAACAAAATATCCTACAAAAAGTAGTAACGTTAGTAAATAAAACAATCATTAATCAAACTTAAAATTCTCATTAAAGAAAAAGCAATAAACAAAATGCTTACAAAACTAGTTATCTATTAAATAATGGCCGAAATCAATTCGGCGGTTAACAGCGAGCACAGGTGATGATACCAATTAAGGGCTTTTTACAGGTCGTAAATAACGAAAATAACATAAAAGCCGAGACGTACTATCTAAATCACTTGCTTGTATCAAAACACGGGGCCCTTTAAACGGGTAATAAGTCTTCCGAATGTGGTGGCTGCTAACTGGGTGATAAAATAATGGCAGGGTTCCGTAGACCATAACCTCAATTATAAGTTAATGTTCTTTATTCAACTTAAAGTCGCGAACTGTGGCTGGAACCATAAAGCCATAACATTTGAAGAGAGGTATAAGTATGAAACACACTTTTTAGTGAATTTTACCCTATAATCAACAAGTTTGGTCATGAGATCAAGTTTACTTTGATCGAACAAATAGCAAAGGTAAGTTCAGTTTACAACGAACCGACGTAATTTTGCAACTTCTTGGAGAGGCAAATATTCGCTAGGTTTTATGTATATTTCATAGTGTTGGTGTTGATTGATATGCAATGAATCGGAAATCATAGAATGTACAGTCAGCATCAATGGTTGCTACGCGAGCGTGGTGTTCAAAATGCACACGCTCTTATTCAATTATAATAAAGATGTGTGAAGATCATTTTGAGCACCTCGCCCGCGTAGCAACCATTGCTGCTGACTCTACTTAGTACGTACCTACACGTGACTTTGAAGGCGATCTTGAACATCATTAATAAATACAAGTGTATAAGGTTACTTTAAATTATTTAATTACAATGGTTCGGGAATGGAAGTTTACCGCGCTAAAGTACCGAGGTCGTAAGTAAAAGCTAGTATCATAACATTTTGTGAAAAAATAGTAGGGAACCCAATTGAATCATTTAAAGTAACTCAATATGCGCCGGTGAAAAATTGCCGCACACTTCGCCACTTAGACCTGAACCCTCGACCCCGATATCTTCCGAGGAGGAATTACTCACAAGCAACCACACTGGACGAGGTATCTTCTTATTTTAACTTCGTGCTAGAATGCTGATGATTCATAAAATGAAATATTGTACCAATAGCCCTAGGCCACATTAAGTAAGAAAACATAGATTTTACATCATTTTCTTAGCAATTACTGTAATGAAATTGAAGAGAGCTATTTACAATCTCTAAATAGCATCATGCCAACTTTTATTAAGAGAGCCGGCCCGAGATCATGGAATAAAGATACGCTACAAAGAGTGCAAATGCAAAGTATATGAATAATTAATTATGTCTACGGTATCAAGGATTTCTTATGGGTTTTTATTTATTTCATCTTACTAATATTTTATAAACCTAATTGATTTACACATAAAACTGTGGCATTACGAACATTAAGAAACCTCCGATTTGAAAAAACTGGAAACCTAATATAAAAATTATTATAATTATGCTCAGTTGCTATTGTTATGGTTACTAATGTATAATGGAAGACTCAACAAGATTAAAATTAACGCGAAATCCGTCATTCTGTGCAATATCTTTAGATATAACAATCTGGTTTTTGTCCAATTCTACGAAACGTGACTCACAGCCGGGCTGACCAAGAAACAGAACAAACATATTCATGTTTTTAGTCGTATTAGATGATTTAATGGTCCTTGCAACTAATTTTCCAGTCAAAGGTCACTATGTCCAACCATTTGTAGTTATAATTAATCGTGTGCGGAATTAAGACTACATTTAAACTATTAATTTGAAATTCAAATCAGATATCATATCACTTTCATATTTTTAAAGTTTTTACATTGCAACTTGACGAAATATGAAAAGTTCGGCTTTATTAAATCTAAACTGATTTACGGCGATTATTTACAATATTGAATCGCATGTTTGTTTACGCCGAGCTGCCAATACTTATTTACGTAAGACTCACTTTTATAAATCATAGTTTTATTGGAGAATGAATGTTATGTTGTTATTCAAAAAATATTCCAGTTCATTTGAAGATTGTCGCCAATCTTAGTGCTACAAAGTGTTTGGATCAGTAACATAAAAAAACTAATTTTAATAACTATTGTTATCAGCATCCATTATAATTCAGTCAGCAATTATTAAAAACGTTTCAAAAGATATATCTGGGTCTGGGACTCGCTTAATTAAAACATATCCTCGTCCCTCAAGTTGATGATGTCGTCATGGTCTTCGTTAGGCAGACAGCCGTATCCATTCCACTTTCACGCATGCTCACAGATTTGTGGTTTATTTCAATAGTGGTTTCTCTCCATTATTTAGACATTTGTAACCGTCAGCCCTACAATGGTACTGATTGGCCCTATGGCCAACACCGTGGATAAAGCAGTTAACGTAACCAGACTTACTTGAACCGGCAAAGCATCCATCGCCTTTAAAATTTCATTGACAACATCAGAAACGCGCAGATCTATAACATTGGCCGTTGGACGATTAATATTTATAGGAGAAAGGCATTTTGTTTCAATCTATTGTTTGTGTCCGGCCCTTGAAGGTTTTTTTCTTGCGTAAGCTGTTTACCCCAATTTTGGAGTAATGGACGTCGGTTTTATTTGTTTTGAATTTCTAATACCGTAATTTATTAGCTTAAGTTTGCGCAGCTATAGTTTCTCTCACTTGTCTCTAGTCATTGTCATTATTTTTATGCGTTTCAATAAAACAGTCATAAGCCTATCGAGTATCGTCCAATGAACCTAAATTCTGTTAGGGTCGCGTAACTTTTCATACAGAAGATTAATCAGCATCATAAAGTGCGTTTCATCAACGACGACGCGCTCCTCCTACTCGTAGTATGAGATTCGTTGTGGAGGGGACTATATCTGAAGTACACGATTAAATTGTTAATTTTAGCGAAAAGTACTATATAATTTATATTTTTTATATGGTTAACTTCATCTGACATTGAAATTTCAGAAGAATTGATCTTCATAATAAAATACGATTTAAGGCCATTTCAATTCTGTTATTGTTACAAAGCAAATTTATGACGTGTTTGTATAATTGTTTCAGAGATCGAAGCGGCGGAGGCGTGCAAATGGCTGCGAGCCGCCGGTTTCCCACAGTACGCGCAAATGTACGAAGGTAAGCCTAATCACTATTAGGTACTACATGTACAGTATATACAATATAATTATATCTAAGAGGGGACATGGTGTCATCACTGATGATACTGAAGCTGAAATAATCTTACCTTACCACACGAAATTTGTTTAACTCATCTTACCAGTTCTTGTAATATTATAAGTTAAATAAATGTATTATGTCTTATTATATACCAACTCGTAGTTAATAATTTGCGCAACGTAATCATGCCGGAGTAATTGATAAAGCGCGAAAATAATTTTAATACAACCTTTTTCATACCTATTATACTTTTTTAAACGTCACTCCCAGAAATGTGTTAATAAAAGGACGGGCCCGAACCACCTGAGGATCGTTGTCAAGAAATGTATTAATCATACTTGTCCCCCATTTTTAATATGAGTTTGTATTGTTACGTTACGGCCGTTACAGGATGTTCCGAATTTTCTCGATTTATTTAAATATGAAATCCAATATTTAATCGCATATAAAAAAAATTCAGACAGCGCATCAAAACATACATACATATATGCTAATTTTTGCACATCAAAACCGCGTTTCGTGCAAATCAGTAGTTTTAGGCCGTTATATTGTTTTATGTGCCTGACAAACGACAAAATTCGAAGATGTGGCTTCGTGTTTGTTTAAATAATATGACATATTCTGGTTAGAATAGTACCGCCTCCATATTTCTCCGTGGGTGTTAACCATGAAAATAGGGTTTAAGTAAGCCATAGGCTCTATTGCGAATTATCAATCTTTTCACTGCCAATGTCAAATCACATTTACTCCACTCCACAATGTTAACTAACCCTTTCTAGGAATACGTAAACATTTACGATCCGTGCATAAATATGCATGTATATATAACTTTTTGGGTATACATACACGGACAAAAATTGCATGTTTTTTAACCACATTGCGGGATTTGATAGATCGATTGAACTCATTACTTCTCTAACAAAGATTAGGTACGCAAGCCACACAAGAGCGCACTTATAGTTGAGAATATTTAAAATGTCCGAAATTTCATAAAACTTGTCATTGGACTTTAAATCTTCACGCTTGGGCAGCAAAGTCGCTTTTTGAACGGCTTAATTTGATACAACTCGGACAGTTCAAATATTTTTAAGTATACCTAAGGGCGGAACAACGACACAACCCACCATGAGTATCTGTTAAATATACCAAACCAGGATATGAAGTCGCTGTGGCCGAAATCGTTCAAGACTATCATCATCATCAACTCATTACATCTGAGTAACACTTAATATAACAAACTTGCATGCAATTCTTGCATTTGTATAAATGCAAATTATTAACGTAACCTATGAAAATGTAAAGTTTGGTGAAGTGTCGTACAAGCAAAATATATTATATCTTGTAAAAATCCCGCTATAGTAACGAGGCTCAGCTGTGGGGATGAAGCCAAATCCCATTCAATTGACCGCTATTCTTACACTTATTGACGAAAGCACCATGTAGACATGCCTACTTATTTTTTGTTAATTGACTGGTGCAGTGTACAGTGCTCTCGACAGTCCATGGATACCTCAGAAACTAATACTACAACCTTTAAAACTGTACCTTAAAAAATTAAATGAATGTACATATTTGTGAGTGCTTTCAGATAAACCAAAGTCAAAAATTTCACTGCTTTTTGGTAGGTACCTACTCCACCAAATCTTTTTTGCTTTATTTTTGTGTTATGTTCTCCCATTGTTTGAGAAAAGCACTTTGCATGCTCGATTTACGAAATTGAAATGTTACATATAAATTCCATTTGGAGCCAATTCAATTAAGCCGTTTTTGCGATTTTTGGAGGGCTGTAACTTTCTTTTAAATAAAAAGATCCAAAAAAAACAAAACGTAGCGGCATAGATATTGATGATATTGATCTTATTTGAAAAAATCAATGCTCTAGGTTCAAAAACCAGGGAGGAAACAGTCGAGAGCGTTTGTATGGAAAAATCGCAGCTAGGCATTCCTCTTAAATGTTGAGTCCCAAACTTTTGGTAAAAAGGTAAAGCGGCCTTATAAAAACAAGGCACAAGTCGTATACAGCCCATTCAAAATAGTTTTTTTTTTTGTATGAATGCGAATTTTTTGTTAGTGTCTGAAACACCTTGCGGTTTTGGGTAGAAATATACACTTCATATATAAACTGTTCAGCCTACTTCTAACAAATACAAAACTCATAAATACTGTATTTCTAACTGTCCAGTCCATACTAGTCCTATCTTCCACGATGACAATATAAAGTAAATTATCCTTTAATACCACCAGAGGTTCTATCACTCTTTCTTTTTTCCTGCGTAAATATTCTATTATTCGTGGAATGCTATTCAGTAAAGGATACAGTCGTATGCATATGTATAACGACATGTATATAAAATAAGTAAAAATACAAAGGTATTTATTTGTAGTATATTTTGTATAATTTTATTATTTTGTCATTTGAAGAGTTACTAAATAGTTTTGGCTAACCAAAGTTGGTTTCCACCGCTTGTATCGGTCGTGTGCATGTGCAAGCTCCCCGCCAATCCGTTTAAAACATAGTATCTTTTTATATTAATTATTGAATATTTATTTATTTGCATCAGGCAACAAGTCCCATATTGTATACCTTACATACTAACATAGGTACATATCAATATAAGAAAAAACCCGGCCAAGCACGTCGGACTTCGCACAGTTCCGAACCAACCGCAAAATTAAGTTGGTTTTAATAGATAATAATAAAATTTCAAAGAAAAAATTGGATTTATATGTATTTGTTGGTAATACGATAGGTATTAATAAACATTATCCCCAAATTTCAAGCTCATAAATCAACTCAAAAAATTCTTAGGTACAAAATTTGTGACGGACGGACGCGTGAATGACAGCAATAGGATTCCATTTGGACTCCTCGAGTACGGAACCCTAAAAAAAAGTGAGGTTAACTTACGTCATTGCTAGGGAAGCATTTTAATCATAAACATCTCATACCTAATCATAGTTACATCATAATAGTGTTTTGACACTTTACTATAGCGTAATATCTTGCAAACTATCAAAATCCTGTTGACGACCGGTTATAGATATAGCGCCTAATCTTACAGATAAGATAAAGCTAAAATGTAAACTGCTTGAGTGTTGTTTACTTCCTGATTTCTGATAAGTTTTCGGTTGCATGCTATATTTTTTTTGTTTGAACTCGCGTGTTTATACTCGTTTGAACTTAAGTAAATCCAAAAAGTTAACTTTATTTAGAAACCATAAACTAACTTTTTTCATTTGCTAGAGATAAAGATTTTATATACCTGTCACGATATTCATCAACTTATTTGACTTTTTTTCGCTGCCTTTTCTTTTGATTTTGTATATACAGTAAAATGCTAATATATGTACTTATCGAATTAATCCTCTAAATATAATTAAGTACCATAAATTTAATTCGCCAACATAATAGCCTTGCACATATTTTCTAGGAGGTAAGTAGTAGTAGTAAACACTTTAATGCACAAATCAAATATATCCAAGAAAAAACAAACTTAATTCGTAGATATTTGTACAAAGGCGAACTTATCCCTTTAAGGGATCTCTTCCAGCTAACCTTTGAGAAAATGAGCGGACATTTTATATGGCAGATGTTCTGAACAACATGTACAAGTGACAAAATTGTGTGACTAAATGTAACTGAAATTTCCGAAAAATTATGAAAAATTATATAAGTGCACCATTGCTAGAAGCTTGAATGTATGTTATAGCTCATTGAAAATGCTATTATAAGTCAAAAAATTGGAGGTGTCTCTATCTTAGAAGTTATAAAAAATAAATATTGAAAAATGTTAACATATGATTTTTTTTATATGGAATGTTATGCGGTATAGTGCCATATTATGGGTCTTAGCTAAGTGTATCATATGTGTAAAGCACGAATTAATTCGTTCCATTGAAGCGGAAAAATTAGATACTAACCTTTAACTATAAGTATTTAAATACACATAAATCACATTAGTTCTCTACAAAACCTCTTAAATTGGAATAATTGTTATTAATCAAAATCAGAAGAAAATGGTTATGTAACTGCATGGTTATCCACTTAAAGTGGATCTAATTGTATATTATAATGTAAATAAAAGCCCGTGCCTACCGCCACGTACCTTAACAAGCATGACGTCAAAAGTTAAGTGAAAGTGTCTGCCATTAACCACAAAAGACTACAAAACGATCGTTAACGTCATTCGGTGACCAAACAAAACATAACCGATTAGCCTTATCTCGGATCCAGGTATACATTTCTTGTAAATATCTAAATTCCTTTTTTAAACACCAGCCAAAACAAACAAATAAGAAACGTCTCAGTTCATACATAAGGTTTCAAATCCCATGCAGCTTTTTGCATAATTCTAAGTTTATACGTTTGAAGTTTACGAACTCCGTTTTTGAAGTTTATAGAAAAATAAACTACGAATTGCAACTCTATTGTAAAGTGACAAAGCTGACATTAAATCTGATTTAAAAAGTCGTAATGTAGGTAGTGTTTTGTTAAATTTGGAAGGCGGTAGGGGGTCGGTCTTTTTGACAGCCCAATAGAGCGTATCTGTCAAAATATTTTTTCGAGTGTTCTGATTAGTTCAGGTATCAGTCCATTTTTGTGTGCGGTAGAGATCGGTCTAAATTTGGTGATGTGGGTCAATAACTAAAAAAAATCTCCTGTGTTATTATAGTGGACATTAAAATTGAAGAATAATTGTATGAATATTAATATATATATGTGATAATTTTAAATCATTCCATCAGTGCATTTTAATTAACTACATGTTGAATAATTCAGGTTTGTTTCTCTAATTACATTAATTTTGTTTCTATTTTGGACAGTTATTTTTCATTTTGTGTTTGCGTAACATTGTTACGATGTATACTAGAGCAGATACGTAAATTAAGTTCAATCTTGAACTTAATTTACGTATCTGCTTACCTAGACGATAGATCAAATGATTAATACTAAATGTTAAGCGGCAATTATTAACATTTAGTATTAATCATTTGATATTATACTCTAGTCCTATAGATACTTTATTAAAAATATATACGTAAGTTTATGTGAGCTGTAAATGCTTTGTTAAATTTTTTAGACCTAAAAAACTCATAACGATATTTTTTACACCAAATAAACCGTATTTTTAAGAAAACTTATTAACTGAAAACTGAAGAATAATGAAATAGGAAATTACTCACAGCAGGACACCCCATTTTTCTGCACATTTCGAATTTATCCAGCCTATTTCCCCCGAGCGAGTTGTAATCCAAAAATATTCAAAGCTATTAAAAATATCTCAGGGAAATGTAGGTACTTACGGTTTATCAGAGGAAATTTTTCCAAATGATTGATCACACGTGTACAGAATGTTTGAATAATTTTGAAATTAATTAAGAATAATAGGACGAAGAAACGCAGGACAGGCTTACAACAGTTACCTACAACGAGGCTCCAATAGGATCCTCACGTAACTTTTTGAACGCGCTTTTTTTTGATATCAGTATCATATCAGTATAATTATGTTTTATTACAGTTGACATAAAAATTGACAACTAAGCTGCTATTCATTTAATTCACTTTTTTTTATGTATGACTGAACAGCGATTGACCGACTCGCTGGTTCAGTAATAGCCTATTCACTCTTGCCTTGAAGAGGCCCAGTTTATAATTGTCCGGAAATACAGAAGACGGGAGCAAATTCCACTCCTTTGCTTCTAATTAAATAAAGCAAAAGTTCCTAGCTAAGTTAGTAGCTAGTGTTTTTAGGGTGCGTCACTAAACCGCCTGTAATCGTTAGCGGTGTTCGTTAAAGTCTGATTGTATGGAAAGTTTGACAAGTCCTGGCGCCATATTTAATGTTGATCGGCCTGTTATCGTAAGTTTGTGCAAAGCGTCCTTATAGTTTTTAGCTTAGCTATTTAACTAGTACGGTCGGCCTCACAAGGGGCTTAACACATTTGTACCGTGTCGCTTTAATGTCATGTTTAAACTGTCATATTAAATTTTCAACGTGTGAAAGCGACAAAGTCCCAGAGTGTCTAGTTGACGTACAACTATCGAAGTATCGTGTTTCCAACGAAAAAATAATTCTTTCAACTAAACAATTCCGACTGACTATTTTACAACAGTGTATATACCTATATGGCACCGTGTACGTACAGTCGAGGACATAAATATGTATATATTTTTGGACCTTATTTCAATGGAATAAGGTGAAAAAGTGTATACACATTGGTGCCCTTGACTGTACAACGTACGTCGGTAATATGAATTAGTGACCTCATGAACTCATTACGTATTCATCAATCGGTCTTTATTCGCGACCGTCAATTTGATAATAATCGCAGCCAGATGCCGAGGTCATTAGGTGAATCTCAAACTCTGAACTAATGGCGATGTTTCGTAAATTATGGCTTACATAGGCCACGTGGAATAAAAAAACCGGTTAATTGCGTGTCGGACTTCGCACATCCCGAACCAACCTCAAAAATCTGACCGCTCTTTAGCGATAAGACCGCCTGTTGTTTACCTCTAGAATTAAATATACATATTCTGTAATAGTTTTTTTTATTGAGGTGTGCAATAAAGAGTGTTTGTATTGTATTGTAAAATCCGATTTTTCAATATATTAGCATTTGTTAGTAGTTAGTTCTAAGGTCAATGGGAAATTTAAAAAATATTTTGTGACTGACGACGGACGGACGGGCGGACGCGTGAGTGACAGCAATAGGGTTCCGTTTGAACTCTTCGGGTACGGAACCCGAAAAGGAGCTGCTGCTCATCATATCATATCACTCACGTAATATTTAGATCAGTTACACGCTGGCGGTGGCCCCTTGCGCTCTAGAGCCTTCCGTTTATCCAAAATTCAAAAGTAAATAAAATAACAGCGACAACGCTAGCAGGCAACTTAGCATGGTGCCACGGCATGACGAGGCACTGGTTTTCAGTGGGGGCCTGATTATTACTTACATAATATTAATAAGCTACAAATAGATTGAAGAGCGCTGAGCAAAATATGCTACCTACTACCAGGCCCCTATTTCACCAACTTGACAATTGTCATCTGACAATGACAATTCCAAGTAAACTTCTGAGTCGTCACGTAAAGATAGTCGTTGGATAGCATCGATATTTACCGGCCCGGCAATGTAAACCGAATTGTCATTGTAAGGTGACAATTGTCAAGTTGGTGAAATAGGGGCCAGAAATCCTTTTGCTATAATTGTCCTGACACTTTATTAATTAACTGGCCTTGGCTAAGGCTAATGTTTACTTGTTTAATTTTATACATATTGTACAGTCAGCAGCAAAGTTTGCTACACAGGCGAGGTGTTCAAAATGATCTACACACGCTCTTATTCCCTTATAATAAAGATGTGTGAAGATCATTTTGAGCACCTCGCCCGCGTAGCAACCATTGCTGCTGACTGTACATGCCTCAATCAATAAATAAAATGTAATTGACTTACTAAATTCTACATTATTAAGCTGTATTCCCGCTATCACTTCATACTTGCAGTCCTCCCTGACTGATGTGGAGCGGAACCGCCAAGGTCGAGCCACCAGATGCTGCCAGTACCTCATTGTGATTCAATTTTCTGATTCATGTATAAAGAAAATCCATTGCAAATACGTTGGTGAATATAGTATAGGTTAGATAGACGTCCCGTACTCGATAGTAATCCAATAAATTGCATTTTCAATCTTACGTCATATTTATAAAGGTGAACAATTAGGCTTCTAGTTTCATCTACCCAATAGATAGCTGTCAATCTTGGAACTTGGAACGTTCACATTATTTACGCAAAGAATTTTGAATCTCTGTTTTAAATCTGTTGGTAGGTACTGTAAAAGGGACTGTAAGAAATAAGACTATTGATAACCGTCACCTGAAAAGTAACTGATGGTGATGCGTATCAAAACAAACAAATCCAACAAAGAAGGAATACCGTTCAACAAAAAATACCGCTAGCAAAAAAAGCAATGGCCCATAAAACCGAGTCCCTGAGAACCCTGAGGCAAGACTCCCTCTTAGTACTACTTATATCGTAAAAGTGAGTAGGCATCCAAGTAGCTGTTTGTCTCTTGTGGTTATACATACATTATTTTCTTTACCAAAGTATTTTTCACTTATAAGGGATTTTAGAGGTGAAATTAATTGTTAGTAAATATATCGCTGAAAATAAACGCCAATGTATTATTCAAACATTTACTTTTTAAAAAATCTAACTCCGCTAAAAAGCTTATCACGTGGTTTCAAATTAAAAGTATGTTGTGACTACTTAATTTTCCTTCCACATGACAACTGACAAGTAAACTTGGTTATACTTATAAATCTTTATTCCGCAAAGTTTGCGGTTTGCGGGCCGCTCTCAACAGTCTCAACACCCGGAGGAGTAAACTTGTCAACTCAAATTGAATCGGCTTTCAGAGGCTGGTTATTAACACAATATACTACCGCTCGTGCGTAATAAATAGCTATTCACTCATTCAGGTATGTGAAGACTTTATAAATTCGATATTTTGAAAATCGAACTATGTAGGGAAATTACTTAAGTTAAAGGGGAGTTAGTATTTAACGATGTCTAGTTGCAATAGCAAATATTAAATTATTAAAACCGAAAAATCGTATTGAATCAGTAACATTGGTAAATCTTTGTTCCGCCTACACTTTCTTTGGGGGCATATTTTTCATAAAATATATTTAAATACTAGGACGTATATACCCTACATACATATATACCGCCCAAAAATGTTATAAAAGGAAAAGGATTTTTTATTCGGTTATTAATACTTAACAATAATATTCCCATGCATTTAATTAAAGTGTCGAAACGACCTCTACGTGTTGACTTCGTCTCCTCTCCTGACCTCCCAAAGGTCCGGGATACCATTGTCCCGTGAAAGAAAAGCACTCGATTAGCCTTGGCCGAAATGACAATTACAGACTCCGTATTAATTAAAACTAATGCTTAGCCTGCAATTGCCTCCTTCCCGGGCTTGACAAAAATAATTCCCTAACGCTTTCGATGAATTCAACGATGCACCAATAAACACCCACTCATTCAGCGATCACTAAACTGAATGAGTGAGTTTTCATATGTTATTTTTATCACAATTTCCTCACACACGGTGTGGGTATAAATTAAGCACTGTGCGCTAAATGGAGACCGTCAAAGCCTATGTATCCACTCGGCCGTGCATTCGATTAACTTTGCAAATGGCGGCCATTCTTGTATCAACAGCATGAATTGATTCGTTGATGGATTTCCTTTTGATTGAAAAGGTTTTGTGCTTTCTTTGGGGCTGTGAGTCGTTTAACTTTGTTTGATATTTGGTGAAAGGAACTAGAGCTTGCTGAAAAGTGATGATATAGGACCCTTTAAATTTGTGATTCAAGATACACCTAAGTACCTAAAAAGGGAAGACAAATTCGACTTCGGCCGGATTTGATCCGGTGGTCAACTAAAATCAAACTTAGTAATAATTGGAAATATTCACAACACATTCTGCAGTCATACCAGATATATTATAGTTTGCTTAAACCCCGGGTTTCGTGACTATTCAGACAGATATCAGGTATCTTCAAAAGGATTTTTTAAATGGTGCAGAAATAACACGAAAAATAATATCCATTGTTTTTGGGTTGACCAGATTAGAATAATACCTCCCTTGGCGCAACCCATAAAAGCCATCCTTAAAAACTTTTCAAAAAGGATTAAATTTATTATGTTAATCGTATTTCCAGCTTTACTCCTCGCTACAATAGGCCTAAATTCAAACGGTCATAAAATTGGTAAAAACACCCGAAAAGAAGCCATTTTACACAATCTCACAGATTAGTAGCAAATGATAAGTCTGTGGAAACGACGTGAATCATGTTG